>OU611857.1:4210000-5610000 GCA_914767755.1 Agrochola circellaris
AACGCACTGTACCCTTAAAGCAAAAATAACCAACACAAATAAACTGACAAAATATCATGGACAAAAATTGTATCTCGCATATTTTCCTCATCATACGCTCCGTTCCACACGGGTCGATTTTCATTACTCGACAAAAGAGTTTAAATCGCATTTGGTGGTAAATCGTGCTCGCAATAGTGACTGACCCTAATTAAATTGTTATCGACACAGTAAAAAGTACAATAATCAATAAGTTCAATAATATGTATTTATGTATCTATTATTTAGGATATGTATTTATCTGTGTATCTATTCTAGTATATTGTCTAATTATTATTTGCATCAACGACAGCCCCATTTTATGTCCAGGCAAATCACTGTCCATTCTAAGGTTGCCTGGAAGAGATCGCGGAAAGCGATAAGGTCGCCCATTGTATATTTTGTAGTGCATAATTATTATTTCTTGTTGTGTATTTTTGTGGTGTACAATAAAGTATATATAAATAAATAAATAAATTATTTATTTTCGGAAATGATATCGTGCTTATTATATTTTACTTAGTTCAAAAGTTTACTAACTTTATCGGAGAATTGGAATTGGTTATTGATGCGTAAGAGCAGTGGTGTCCCAATGGTAACGGCCCCGACTTACAAGTTGTAGGTCGTGGGTTCGAACCCAAGCAGGCGCTTCACATTGTGTAAATAATTTCACCACAACTGCTCTCAAAACGGTGAAGCGGTTTGGGGGACTGTCTTATGTAATTTTGACGTTCGAAAGTGCTGACACTCAGCCAAGTTTGAATAAATGACTTTTGAATTTGAATTGATTTTTTGACGGAAAACATCGTGAGGAAATAAGCATGTCCTAGAACCAAAAATTCGAAGACATGTGACATCTACCAACCCATACTGGGCCCCCGTGGTGTATTACTACCCACTCCCTCTCACTGAGAGGAGGCCTCTGTCCCAGCAGTAGGAACATTATAGGCTGATTATGATGATTGATGTAAAGTCAAATTAATTGAAAACCAAATTGAGTTCCAACTTAAATTGTGCGTAAATTCAAATCACATAATAAAATAAGTACCTCTAGACGTAACTTAATTGTTTCGTTGTTACGATCAATCAATCGATCGATTCACAAAAACAAAGAAATGGCTCAATAGAACAAAAGATGAAAAAAGACAAACATAAGGGAAACCCGGTTGCTTAGTTAATTAGTGACAGCTATGAAGTTGCTTGAATAAATCAGTACTTAATCAAAACCAATAGATTACTTAACGAATTGCTCACTTTTTATAAGTGGATGTCAAAACAAATCCTTTAAAAGAAAGTTCGGAATAAAAAATCAATATAACCTTTATTCAAAAATCGCTTCCGCTCCTCCCTCAAAACGCCCCCTTTCTGGAAGTTATTATAACTTTTGTCGCAATAATCTTGGCGGTGGCGCGACTGGACCTAACTCGTTTACCTAAGCGAATGAGGCGAGTCATTCTCTTGCTTTTATATAATGTGGAGACAAAAATACGACAATAAATGAAAACACTGCAATGTAACTTTCAAATATATCCTAACATCGATTTAACAGAAGTGTTTTTCGACTGATTTTATGCTGCCTAAAAGATGTTAGATATTTTTGATCACAACGACGTATCACATTCTTCTGAATTTAACTCAGTAAGGTGGCACATATTTTTGAAGTCAATGCAGCATCCTATATTTTGGCGTCGCTTGTCTCGTCAGATAAATTTGGTGTCCCTTCGATGTCACATATTTGTGCTGCCACTTGTATTATGCATTTCACAAATGCTTACATTATATGTATTTGCATCATCTTGATGACAGATATTAATGGATGAATCATGAAGTCAGATATTATTACCAAACCGTCCATAGTAATATATTTATGCTCCTAACTGTACTTTTCATTTTAATTCTTAATAAATGCCTGTCTAAGTGACAGTAATAAATTCGATCTTTTTTATCCCTAGTAATTAACTGTTGATCAAATTCATCGAATTACTGTCAAATAGGCCGGGACAAATAGAAAGTAACCTTCAACCTTAGGATGATGAAGCAGTGACGAGATTGACACTACCTAAATAAAAGCTATTTTTTTTTTTAAAGCTTTTATTCATTCATTGTCTCGAGAACCAAACACGTATGCCAAATTTCAGCCGGATAGCTTCAGTGGAAGTGGGTGAAATATTTATTGCAATATTCCAGGACATACATACAAGAGAAGTTAAATAAAAGCTTTTAATAATAAAACAACTACCTTGTACCCGCAACTTCGTTGTTTTCAACAACTATAAAACATATTATGGCACTCGGGAATAATGTAGCTTTCTACCAGTGAAAGAATATTCGAAATTGGATCAGTCAAAGTCAAATCATTAATTGAAATAAGCACTTTTAAACGTCAAAATGTACAAAAAAATTGAATTGATTCTAGTCGCCCCTTCCAAAAAGTAGTTTTGTATGGAGAAGAATGTACAAGAAACTCCACTAGTACTTCCAGAAATTACCTGCTTCATACAAACTTTAACTCTTTATTATTAATGTAGATTTTATAACTTAAAAAAGTCCCTATTTCACCAAAAAGGCATACAGTAAGTACTTCAATCTTGATACATAATAGAATATCAAGCACACTTATTATAAATGATTAGTAACTTAATCACGTCTAAACGGCGAACCAGTTCTGAATGAAATTTCGCCCCGGATTAGCATATAAAGTACTTTGCTTCCCGGTTAAGTAAGCACTTACACGCGAGTGGAGGCGCGAGCGCAGTTTGTCATACATTATGTATGCAGCATTAATGTGGGAAAACAAAAGATTACCAATATAAGATAAACAGCGTTAGCCTCCCAATCCATTAGTGAATTTTATCGGTTTTTATCTTTTTCTGTTACAAGCTCGACCCAGATTCAGGTCCACTTGGTAATGAAAAACTTATTGGTATGAAAAAGATAGATACTTAACCAATATCTTTTTATCCTCCAAAATGATATAAAAAATTTTATGACAAAACTTCTCAAATAAACATTTTATAAACAACCTTCAGAGCGCAATAAAGACATCTATTAGCGTCACAAATAAATAAAACCAGCGTCAGCAACGAAAATAATCTCACTTTATGAAAATAATATTGACAAACAGACTACGAAAATATCTATTCACATAAAAAAGATCTAAATTACGGAATTGTAGCCGGAGCTAAGTCGGCGTCGGCGTAGCTCGTTCTACGCGGCTACTAGCCGATCGTAGAGGCGTTTTATCATATTTGGGTGACGTTTGTAAGCCCCCGATCTGTCGTAAGCCGTCCCCAATATTGGGGGTAAGGTCGGTAGAACGATGACGACATTTTCTACTTACATACAAATTACTCTGGTTTGACAATGTAGGGATAGTGACCTCGTTTTTGGGTGAATAGTATCCCTGAGGAGATGTTTTTCAAGGATAAGAAGTTCAAGGCTAACGTTATTTCTTATTACACGTACAGACACGATATAGGTATTTCACAAATTATGTTGTAAAGAGAATGATTGTTTTTTTTCGCAATTAAAGGCAAATGAAACAATTCTATCCTGGTAATTATTTTTAAAAGTGTTGGCAGCGTTTATTATTAGGTCCCCACGTATGAAATCAGCGTTTTGTATGGAGAATTTTAAAGAACTTGCATTTTTCATACTAACATTTTCTTAGTTTATATAAAAACCATGAACACTAATGTTTTAAAACTTTTATGCATTAATGTTTAAAAACTAAGATATCGTAATATGCCACTTAGATTAAGCGACAAAAATAAGTTTTGGCTAAGTTAAAACAAATAGTGGTCATTTCTGCTAACAAAATGAGGAGTAATTTTTAAGGTATTTTATATGTTTAGATAAATATAAGTAATAAGGTTTTTTTTACTATTGGTAGTTGTCTATGATGGCCATTATTCGATAAAATACCAAGCAATTGATGAATATTTTAAATCATAGAAGTGACGAGTTCCTTTATTTGTGAGAAAAAAACGCCAATTTAAGTGGGGGGGGACCCAATACAATAAATGATAGTTTTTTTTTTACAGTAACATCCGCTGTAACCAGTGATTGCTTCTCATATTTGCAATCTGCAATACCTCATGATATAATATTATATTATCATACTTCTTACATCGAGCAATATTCCTTTCACATAAGGGGACAAGCAATACGCCGTCTCTAACATGAAGATCAAAGATGAATGCATTTCTACTAGACTTCCGAGGAAATTAAATAATCTTTCAATATCGAAGTAGGAGGTCGTGGCTAAGCAATAACAGCCGCTCGGGTCGGTTAAGCTACGCTTGCCGGGGCTGGTTCGTAGATGAGTGACCACCTTTACATACCGAGACTCCTCCGTGCCTCGGAATGCACGTTAAGCCGTTGGTCCCGACTATCATTCGTGGTTCTTTGACAGTCGTTACGGGTCATCAGGAGCCCGAAAGTCTGACAACCAGTCTTACCAAGGGGTATCTTATTACCCAGTTACTGGGCGTGAAACCATGCTCCATGAAAACCAGCGTCAGACACTAGTTGTCTGGTATTTATGCTGAACTGGGCCTATTTGGCGCAGCCGTGAGGCACACAATATTATTTTAAGTTATCTTTATTTTTTCAGTTACAAAAAAAAAAAAAAATTGTGTGCCTTAACTGAGTCAAATAAATTTATTTTCTTTCTTTCTTTCTTCTGTTCTTTCATGTAAAATACTGGTATTGAGCAGCATCCGGTTAGACTGGAAGCCGACCTCGACATTGGGAAAAGGCTAGACAGATTGATTGAACAAAGTAGGAACCTACTGGGAAACTTATTCTGTAGGAGTAAGCAGACGTATATTAGTACATCATCAGTCATCAGTCATCATCAGTAATCAGTCATCAGTCGTCAGTTCATCAGTCTTTGCGTCATGTGTACCGCAAATAAACGTATTTTCTTTCTTTCTTTTCTTTCTTTAGTACACCCATATTTCACCAGCTATTGCAATAGGGTGCGACCCTATCCCCGCGTCCTAATTAAAAGCTATCGGCGCTCGAATACACGATCATTCGAACTTATTGTTCAATGAACCTGAACGCGCGGTCGCGCCGACAGAGGGCGCTTTCCGGTTTTCCGAACAAAAAGTGACATATGCACGCAACCCACCACGTATTCGTGCGATATTCGTTTTTAAATAAGACGCGACCATTAAATGCGCATAAATCCAGACTACAGGAGTCTACTGATACAATAAGCAAAACTGTTTTATAAAGATCGAATACGTGCACATTCCACAAAAAAGCAAATAATAAAATACAATTTATTAAGTATAATACAATCAATGGATATAAATACAATAAAAAACACATCAAACAGAAAAAGTTTTACAGACGAGATAGAATAAAAGAAAAAAATATCAGAGTCGTCAATTTTTAGTATCGGCTGAAGCGAGGTCGACTTGAGACGAATCAAAACATTATTATATTTACAAGAATCTTTAGAGACTGGTACTAAGGTGTATTATTATATTTCACGGTTATTTTATCGTATTTATGTCCTTATGGTAATTGAGAACCTCGTCTCAATTACCATAAGGACATTTATTCACTTTTCGTCCTTCCAGGAAAAACTAACGTTTGCCTGCTTCTTTGTCCATATTGCAGCCGGAAAACAGTACACAATCAAACATGACAAGTTCCCGATTTCACTCGTGTAGGTTTCACTAGTAATTTTTTTTTTATCACATCTATTCACAAAGAGCTAGTTTATTCTTCGTAAACAGGGACTAAATATAATAGCTCTTTAATCCCTAGGGACTAAAAGTGATTTGAATTTGGAATGTTGAATGCCACTAAAGAGATCAATCACGAACATTGTATGAGCAAGTTACAGGCTGAATGATAAAATAAAACGCGCGCAAGCCAAATAAAACAAAAAAGCTTGTGAAAACCTAAAAAACGCGCGAAATGCATTCCGCCTTTGTTCGTAAAGGCTCGTGCAGACCAGAGTGACGCGACGACGCGACGCGACTCGAACAATACAATTTCTAAGAAAACTTCACAGTATAACAATAACCGGTGTCGCGTCGCGCGAGTCTGCACGAAGCTTAATTTGGATTTCGAGTTTTATTAAAAATGAGTGGGTCTTCCTCATGTAGTGTAAAAAAAAAATTCAAGATAAATTTTAAACCGTGAATAAGAATAGTCTTATACACGGTTTAAAATTTATCATTTATTTCTCAAAGATTTACATAATCACTTAATGAGAAACAAAGTTTCAATAATAACCTGTAGGTACCTAATAATGCTAGTCCAGAGCGCTCGTCGCGCAGTTAGCCAGTAATAAAATTAGTAGTTGCAATAAATCTAGTAGGTAAGTGGGAATATTGTAAAACTTTTTTAAAGGGTAACGGTTACTAGTTAAATTAATTACCCATGTGATAGATACATGGTTCTCACATATTTACTAACATTGTAAAAGTAGATGATTTTCCAAAAATTAAGTCAGTGTGTGAGGACAGAATGTAAAATCAATGTCATATAATAAAAATAATAATTTATACAACTTAAATTAGCAACCAGTTTGATATTGTCTAGATTCTAGATTATCCTATGGAGCAGGACCAGCATGTTTCCAAGCATTCTTATCTTGGATATAATCCTCTAATTTGTAATGTGCTTGTTTACAAAGTGTACTTTTCGAAATTAAAGTTGAACTTGAAGTTGAACTTTAGGATTTTTTTAAAACTATATATACGGTGGTAGGGAATCCTTTGTGTGCTACTTCTTCTCGCATTGAGCCGCTTTTTTACTTTCAATGTAAAGGAACGAAACCTGAGATGTCCGAACATCTCAGGTTTCGTTCCTTTACATTGAAGTCTGGAGTCTATAAATAATTATTTATCAAATACTAGCTGACCGGACAGACGTTTTCCTATCTCCTACAGCTTACCTAATCTCTGAATGTACTGCATTGACATAGTTACTATAGTTACAGTTGCTTTATACGTCGCCTAGTTTAAAACGCAAAAAGGATCTATACAAGTCTCTCTCAAAAATTCTGTGGGTAACTATTACAACTTGATCGCAGCGCCACCTACCAATTGTCAATGTCTCCACTTCGTCAGACACAGGGGGGAGGTGACTACTGGCCATTTCTCAGTCTAAGTTTTCCAGCTGATATGACAAATTATCCAAAATTGCATACTCCTAGCAACTCCGGATAAGTATTTCAATAAAATAAAACTTTTCGACGTTACCCTGTTAGTAAACTCGACTCAGCGAACATTGTAAAAGATCCCCTAACCTTCGCTATCCAATGAAAAAATAACCTTATTCGGGTAGTAACAGAGATTAATCTACACTAACGACTGCGAAGCACGTAGTCCCTATTAAGTATGGATTTCTTTATCTCGTCTCGAGCGAAGTTTCTCGCCGAATCGGTGATATCTAAATAATATTAATAAAAAATCTTGTTTGTCGTCTCAGTCAGAAAGTTGTTTTGAAACAACAAAAGTATGTGTGTGGGTGGGTAGTCATTATTGTACCAACAAATATTACTGCTATAAAAATATACAGTAAGGTATTAGGACTCAGTATTATGGTATTATGGATTATGTAGGTATGAGACTGGCGTGTTTTTTATTTAGGTTTATTCTGTTTTTATGTCAATTTATATGTTTCTGTATCAATGTTCAGTTTCGTGGCTCTGCTAGGCTAAATAATAACAGTCGCACGGGTAGATCACAGGTTTGCCGGTTTGCCGAGGTTGGTCGGTGGATGGTCGACCATCTACTACAGATCGAGACCCCATCGTGCCTCGGAAAGCACGTAGACGTTGGTCCCGGCTGTCATTAGTAGATCTTTGACAGTCGTTACGGGCAGTCGCTCCATGTAAAATACTGGTATTCATCTGCGTCCGGTTAGACTGGAAGCCGACCTCAACATAGTTGGGAAAAAGCTAGGCAGATGATCACTGTTCAGTTCCGTAAATATTACGAAACGAAAATATTGACTAGCTTACCTAATCTCTGAATGTACTGCACTGACATAGGTACTATAGTAACAGTTGTTATAATACGACGCCTAGTTTTAAAAGCGAAAAGGATCTATACAAGTCTCTCCCAAAAATGGTTTGGGTAACTATTATGTGCAGAGTAGCCAGCGCACATCGGCGGACGGCAGGGCAGGGTACTTAAAATTTATCTAATGATACGGCCCTATGACAGACGGACGGACGGATAGACAGCGGGGCCTTAGTAATAGGACCCATTGCCACCCTTACCCTTTGGGTACGGAACCGTACAGAACAACAAAGAAATGGCTTCTTTAATAATTCTGCGCTCAGATATTTTGAATATTGTAAAACAATAAGTTCAAAGGCCGATGGATTGAATTACTTTTAATATTATTTACTTAAAACATTAAGTACATAAGCGGATCTTGCTATTCCAGTTCAATTTACTTACTGCCTATAAAATTATTTCCTCTTGAAATGAGGCTTATAAACTTAGAGTCTACGCCTACATAACATGATTGGTCAGTACCTACACCCGATTTCTATAAAGCTTATGCAATATTATAATCTGTTGTCACATCTTATGTCAAGATATTCAGGGTCTACTTAAATTACCCAGCTAAACTCTGCAGACGTAACGGGTATCGATATGAAAACACGCTAAAATAAAAACAAAAAGATCATAAAGCCTCGTACAGATTAGAGCGACGTGACGGCGCGACGCGATTCGAACAATACAATTTCTAAGAAAACTTCACGGTATAACAATAACCGGGTCGCGTCGCGCTGTCGCGTCGCGCTAGTCTGCATGAAGCTTAACCTTAAATAAAATAAAATAAATAAATAAATAGTGTTTTATTTCAGGCAAAACACCCATATACAAAAAATTCAAAAAAAAAAAACTCCCATTCTATCTTTGGGAACGCCTTTCCTACGCCTGTCGTTTTGATGCACCTTGCAGGTCGCATCTTAGACACCTCCTTAAATCCTCTCCCCACTCAACCGACTTCTAATTCTACTCCTTCACTGTGCACGCGGTTCGGTTGTGGAATTAACTTCCGCCTGACATTAGGGACTGCAAATGTTGGTGCATTTAAAAGAACACTATCATTCCACTTCGTCATAGTTGCATAGTTATTTTAACTAGTGGTCGCCGAGAGGCCGAAATTCGACAATAATTCATTTAAATGTCATGATTCTAAGGTAGCCATCTTGTGTCAAACGCATGGTAGTGTGTGTAATGATTTTTTTTTATCAATTAATTTATTTCTACTGTTAATATAAAAATATAAGCTTTCTGCACCCCTTCTCCATATAAACTTTAACTGTGCCAGATTTCATACTCCTCCGTCCGCGTAATTTTCGTAAAAAGGGGAACAAAGTTTTTGCTTCACGTATATAAGTACATTATAATTATATTGTAGTAATATTTATTTTAGAAGTATGTATGTAAGCATATTCTCATATTGTATGTTTATATTTAAATTTGTGAATAGTTTTTTCTTTGATTTAAGGTTTTGTTTTCTCTTCTACTGTTACACACGTTGTCTACATCTCTTTTATCCACTTTCCTATCGCAGGTATGCTGGAAGAGATTTCTTTAGAAATAAGCATCACATTTGTACGTATTTTTCTGTTCCTTTCTTCTTGTCTGTTTACATGCGTGTGAATAAACAAAGATTTCATGGTTTTTTTTGGGGGTCGCCGACCGCTTTTAGTGTTGTTAATTGAAGTAAATGTGAGAAAATATGTTGTATTTTATTTTATCGTGCTTAGGTATCTATACCTATCATGTCTGTAAAGTTTCCACATACAAAAAACAGATTTTTTAAACTGATATTTTTAGCGCCTAGATTTTGGCGGTTGATGACCCCACAAAAAGACATCATCAAATGAATTTGGTTTTTGTTTTATCATGTTTAGGTAACGATTCCCTTCACGTCTACGGAGTTTCTCTAGCTAATTTAATTTAACCTTGTAGTCGCAGGCAATTTCTATGATACGGCTTTTTACAAATGGCTTCGTCCGCTTACAAACGCTCGATGTTTTGTAATATGCCGAAGGCAAAATGTAAATTGCTTAGTCACTTTATAATTTACCTTAAAGGCATATTATAAACTAAGCATTTGATGTACAATTCAAACGCCTTTTACAAAATGCCGCCGCAAATTGAAGTATTTAGTTATCCGGCACGCAACAAAATTAAGGTGTCCATGGAATCTGGTGCTCGGAAGACTCCTGCGGAATATTATTGGTACAAACTTGGCGAATTTTTTTGAATTGCAACAAACAATTTACAATTTAATGCATATATAGTTTATAATAACAGAAATAATATCATCAAATTGTGAACTGGTATCAAACTTGCGTGGAACGTAACGCAACTTGCGCTAAAGGCTCGTGCAGACCAGCGCGACGCGACGGTGCGACGCGACGGCGCGACGCGGCTCGAACAATACAACTTCTAAGAAAACTTCACGATATAACAATAACCGGTGTCGCGTCGCGCTGCCGCGTCGCGCTAGTCTGTACGAAGCTTAATACTAAATAGCCTGCCTAGCTGCGAGCTAGCTGCGCGCTACCGCGGCGCCGTTCGCTTAAGTCGCTCGGCTTGCGCGTGGTTGGTCACGGTTCTAAGCTAACCTATTTCACCCAGTTCACAATTTTTCGATAGTTTATAATCTAACGGAAATAAAACCGATAAATTAGTTTATCTAACGGTTCTCACAATTTCACGGTGACATAATAAGTACCTGATTACTGGAATAAAGTATAATTTGTCCAAGCTGTGTTTTATGATTGACACCATTTTTTTTTTTTTTTTGGATTGGAAATTATCAAATAACTTCTCCCGCTCTGGGTGGAGCCGGAGGGCGTGTCAGACTTTTACTGACTAAAACCCACCCGTGTTCCTTCCGTTGCCTGTGTGCCGAGGTCGCGATATCCCTTTCAGACAAACCCGCAACCCATAACAATCAATGTCGAAATTATAACAATTGAACGAATTGCCAATTTGCCTTTAAGCATTTTGCAAAACTGCCAGCGTTTGTAAACGGACGGCGCCGTTTGTAAAATGACGAATCATACAATCTGCCTACGAATTATACACGACTTTATGGTTGTATATAAGGATTCTTCGTAGACCTTTGATCAACCAATCACAACACAACATTTGATCAGATTTCTTTACTCGAGAGCGAAATTAAACACCTTTTTACAAAAAAAATACCGACTTCCAAAAAAAAAGACACACATGACAAATTCGGATACCGCTACCTGCTATGTAAATAACAGTGACAGGAACTTATTATAACATCATCCACATATAAAAGGTGCAAAAAATACGTATTATTGAAGCTAACTCAAAAACTACCCAAGTAAACTTAATAAATATATGGGATTTATATAATATGGGACCACCGCGCAAACTTCCTCTGCCAAATGAAAAAATCAGTCCACAATTGACGAAAATATCGAGACATACATAAAAAAATACGATTACATACAAACGAACATAGAACCTCTTCATTTTTGAAAGTCGGAAGTCGGTGAATAAAATACTATGTCATTCTCCCAATTCTAAAAGTCATTTAGATATCAAATAAATTAAAAAGTAGGAAATGTATAGAGTGCCGCTAGCGCAGCTGGCAGCGCCACTATTTGCGGGTGGTGCTGCCAGCTCTCAGCATTGCATTGTCATTGTCACTGTCACTTGTTATTTTGTTTGATTGTTGAAATTAGTTCGCCACCCTTTGTATTGATTGATCGTATTTGTTTTAGATAATTATATCAAAAGTCACTACAATGACTGAATTTACGAAAAATGAAATAGCAAATGAAAATGGCTGAAAGGTAGGTAATGAATTAGGTTATAAATGTGACCAGGATCCGTTTAGGCATAAGAGAATGTAATGTTTTGGGAATGTGGTGATTAACAGCGAACTAAACTCAACAATCAAACAAAATAACAAGTGACAGTGACTCAATGACAGTGACAATGACAATGCAATGCTTACGGCACTTTAGCCGGGCCCAGGCAGCGCCACTATTATGCCGCTGGCGGCACTTTATCCGATAGGGAGTGCCGCTAGCGGCAGTCTATACACTGCCTAAAAATAAGATAACTTTTGACTTCATTCTACTATACACTTCCACTGCTCGAAACCTACAAAATAAACACGTACCTTATAAGATATTTTGTGTCCTAGACACGCAACATAAGTTTTGAGCAGTCGTTGCAAGAATAAGCGACGCAAACAATTGTCTAAGGTGGGGCGTTGGGCCCACGTCAGGCCCACATCGGGCCTCCCCTGATTGTTACCGAACTTGACATGTGAATAAAGCATCCCTTTGCACTGCGTACACATAATCGAGCATGGTAGAAGCTATGGGACACATTGATAAAAGTCATTTTTGTAAAGGACCACTTATTTTTTTTTTTTGATGTGAAACATCTATAGCCCCACGTAAAACCGATTTCTGGCGTGGCGACGCATGCAAGGGCGACGCGTCGCCACGCTATAAGATTTTATCATTATGACATATTTAGTTTCTATCACAATCTGTTCTTTTCTGCATATTACTTTTCCAAAATAAAGTCGATGTTTCACATCTGCCAGGCGTCCCGTGACGGCTCACATTTTTTTTATCAGGTTTACCAAAAAGGCGGAAAGTAAAATGGATACCTGTGAGACTTGAAATCTCAGAAACAACGTTATGAAATATCAAATGCCTGTAACTTCATCGGTATTAATATTCCCTGCAAGAATTAACAAGAAAATTGATAATGGTATGCTGACAATGATCCATCCATAAAAGAGTTTTTGTTTTTTTATAGACAAGTAAAGCAGTGATTGCCTAGTGGTGTGACCGTCGGACTGCCAAGTTTGAATCCAAGGCCTCTGACTTTTACGACGGATTCATGTGCGTATTGTATAATTATCACTTGCTTCAAAAACGGTAAAGGAAAACATCGTGAGGAAACCGGCATGCCTGAGAGATATTTCTCGACGGCATGTGAAGCCAAGTCAGAGGCCCATGGGCGGCTTTAAAACTCTGACACCAGGGTAGTCACTAACCACACGAATAGAAAGAAGATAGTCAAGTAGATTCTCCTTGACAAGACAAAAAAAAAACACTCACCCATTTTAGTATATCGTATTACACATCTGTTTATATACTTTAGTTAAAAGTCACATTTAGTTGAAAATCTCTAAAGAAAATCCCAAATTCCCTCCCTATTCCTTCATATGTAGTACTATTCCGAACACTGACACCAAATCTTAGATATCAATTTCTCGCTCAGAGCTCATGCTTTACACCACAAAAGGTCCATATATTCACACAAGCAACGATCGAACGCCTTCGTAAATTCCTCCAGCGATTAGATTCCGGCAAGTTTCTTAATCAACAAACGGAAAATGTCAGTCGTACAATGAAGTTTATCGAAGGAGATTATGATAATACAAAATTGCTAAATCCTGTTTGCGTGATATCACTTACCTTAGTTATATCCATAGTATACTTAATATTATAAATGTGAATGGGTCTCTGTCTGTCTGTTGCCTTTTTACCTCGATGGTCCTAGTTTATCATTTATAACTTCCAGTTACAGAAAGCACGCCCTTTATGCCTTGAGGCCTTTATTTAGATATTAAGTTCTGTTTACATTTAGTTTTTATTTCTGCCTGGTTATAGTTCTCGATGATTTTCGTTGGTATATTGGCGTGTATTAGCTGACATATGGCTAATAATTTAAATTATGTTTTGTGGTGCGTAATGTAAATTATTTTGCATACTAATATATAGAATCATTTTTTGTCTAACTGAACAGACAGCTGTGCTACTGGGGGAGTTTGTTGCGCCACTTCTTCTTCCCAGATACCACACTAGGAAGTGGTGAAGGGTGGGCGTTTTAGGGGACTGTCTTATGTAATTTTGACGTTCGAAAAGTGCTGATTCTCAGCCTAATTTGAATAAATGACTTTTAATTTTGAATTTCGCGCCTTGAGGGCTGAAAGGATTTTGATGGGCACACAGATATACCAAAACCTGGGTTAGGACATCGGCCTCTAGACAGAAAATATAGAAAAAAATTGACTGCTGGGTTTGCTTGTGTATTTCTTATGCCCGTTTTCACTAATGCAGGCCCTAAAAGCTCGATTATATTGTACAATATCACGAATTGCGTATTTTTGACCGTTTAGGGCAGGGATGCACAAACTTATAGAAAATACATTCGGACACATTATGAGTCAAAGGCCGGTCTGGCAGCAAAAAAAAACTAGGTAACCTTTTTATAAGAATTTAATAAGGTACCTTCTTTGTATATGGTTGTTGATGGGCCTACACTGTCCTCTCATACCTTTTAACACTGTAACTTGGAAACATTGTAAAAACCATTTACTTTTAAAAGAGTAACCGTGGAGTTTCTTGCCGGCTCTTCTCCATAGGAAACGACCAATTGGAACCGTGCACCTAGCTTCTGACGTTTCATAAGTGCCCTTGTAGGTTTATGTGAAATAAAAATATTTTGAATTTTGAATTTTATAACTTAAAAAAAATAGTTTGATGCATGGCATTGCATTGACATTTTTTTTTTATATTTGGCTTCAGATTACTTGTCGTTGTCCCATGTAATATTGCTTCCAAATTTTTATTTGCTAGGTGGTTTCGATTTTTCGTTTTGTATTCATGACTGAGAACGTTTATTCGCAATGTTTTATACCTACGTATTTTTGTCAACGTAACGGTAGAAGTTATCAACATTTTTTATTTTTTATAATATTCTTTTATTTTTCGCAGTTCTATAATTTGTTGGTGGGCCGCAGGCATACTAGTAGCGGGCCGCATTCGGCCCGCGGAAAACGTTTGTTAGTAATGTTTTATACCTACGTATTTTTGTCAACGTAACGGTAGAAGTTATCAACAATTTTTGTAATTTTCGCATTTCTTTAATTTGTTGGTGGGCCACAGGCATACTAGTAGCAGGCTGCATGCGGCCCCCCGGGCCGCTGTCTATACATCGCTGGCTTAGGATTATTATTGAAGATTCCGGAATTATTGAACAAAAGTTTGAGCGAGTTTATTTGTATTGCACCGTGTAGGATAAGTATTGCGCAGGCCTTGCTGAGGCGAAAACATTGAAGCTAATGGGCCATCAACCTGATTGCGTGAAAATAATAGTTCGTTTGAGTGCACGGGCTGATTTAATCGTATTGAGTAATATTAATATTCAACTCAACTATATCAAATTAACCAATTACAGGCACTTTTGAATTGTCAATGGGTCGGTCAGTCAGAAAGATGAAGCTAGTTGCCCATTCCAAAGCGTAGTAGGTTCCTATGGAGAAGAACGGGCATGAAACTCCAAGGACACTCTTTCAAATCAAAATATTGTCACAAAGTATTGGTTACATCATTCATGTTGAAATTATACATGTGAGAACAATGAAGAAAGACGTGCACATTAAAAGCATCCGTAATTAATAGATAAAAACAATTCAAAAATTAAAATAAACCATAGCAGCTAAGAGATGACCAGTCCCTACTGACGGCGCCCGTTCACGAACATGACGCATGGATCAGCACCAGCGCAAACTTATTGCAGGTGTAGGGGTCGCTTAACTTCAAGCAAATGCCTAGTTAGGTAATGCCTCACGTGAACAGTTTCCTAAGCAAGCACTCCCGTTTCACCATTCTCGTTTCTCAGTAGTCAACTCGTAACTTCGAAAATATTTTTGGCACACATCTGTGGTTTTCTATATACAGTTTGACGCTTTAATGGCGACATTAAATTAACACACGTACCTATGTATACTGTGTCGCGTTTTCGTTTTATGAAGATATTTTAATTACATTAAACGTTATAATTGATGTATAAAATTTTCTGTAATAGCATCTTGGAGCAACCTATGCTTAAAGAACTGTAGCGCAGAGGTAATTTGCCCCTGCCAGGGTTGCGAGTTTGTCCGAAAGGCAACGGAAGGAACACGGGTGGGTTTAAGTCAGTAAAAGTCTGACAAACTCTCCCGCTCCGCCTAGAGCGGGAGAAGTTATTTGAAAACTACACACCCCCAAAAAAAAAAAAAAAGAGGTAATTTGCCGGCGTCACGGATCATAACATCGCATCAATGAAATTAAAACGAATAACGGGCAAAAAGTAGGCTAATTGGATGAAAGATAGAGCGTTATTACTTAGTTTGTTTGTTTGTTTTTTTTTTTCAGTTAATTAATTATTTTATCTTATTATAATTTTCATGATTACTGGCCACTAGCCCTAGCCGTATGTTAAATGAATGTTGCCATTGTACCGGCAAGTTGTATAGCTTAGTAAACAGAATGGTTGAATTGATGATTTTCCCAGGAGGCCCATGACCACCAGTTAGTTAGCCTTGAACTGCAGCTGATAGGATTCTATATTATATCATTATTTAAAGTTCACGCCATCACGTCATATATTTATATATATTTACGACATATATCTGTATTTTATTTATTTATTTCATGTTATTTATTTATATTTCGTTTATTTCACTTTTGAACATATAAAATACATTTTTAAATATTTCTTAAAAAAAATATAAAAAACATTTAAAAATATAAAAAATAGTGTTCCACCGGTATCGGGAGCAGGGTCCAAGCTACCGGTGGTTAGGGCTGCAGAGACAGGAACCTCCTCACTATGCGAGCCGTATCTAGGAGTACTGCCTTCTGGATCAGGCCCTTGATCCAACCGCCTAACGAGAGCCTCGAGAGATGTTGGTCGAGGCTTTCGGCCATCAGGCCATTGGCTGTTACGACAATCGGCACAATGATAGCCGAGCTCACATTCCACATGTCGACAACCTCGTGTTAGCACACGAGGTTGTAGTCGAGATATTATTATTATAATATATATTTTTGTTATTATTTCATATTCTAAATTTTGAATTTTTATGTGTTATTATATTTTATTTATCGTGTTTTTTTATGGATCATGTGGTCTGCAATAAAGATTTTTATTTATTAATTTTTCTAATTCAAACCGGAAGTGTACCTCACTCGCCAAACTATTTTAATTAGTTCCGGTTGATACGCCAAGTTTCCATTACCTACCTAGGTATTGTATACCTACGAAGGTAGTTGTGTAACGTTGTTTTCAATTCCGAGACACATTTACAAGGTTTCAGGAAAATTACTCTATAGTCCAAATTAAAAATGTGTGATTTTTCAGCCAAATATTTTCTAGAATATAATTTGTTACCACAGTAGTATTTTCACTATTCCGATTATTCATACGACAACATGTTTTTATAATTCTTAGTTTGAAATTGTTTACTCAAAAAAAAAAAAACAATTTCGTTTTGTTTATTCGAGGAGCTCGTGGCTAAGTAATAACAGCCGCACGGGTCGATCCATCAGGTTAAGCTATGCTTGCCGGGGTTGGTCCGTAAATGGGTGACCATCTTTACATACCGAGACTCCTCCGTGCCTCGGGAGGCACGTTAACCCGTTGGTCCCGGCTGTCATTCGTGGATCTTTGACAGTCGTTACGAGTCGTCACAAAAACGAAAAACACTAAGAAAAACTGAACACTGGTATTCAGCTGCAGCCGGTTAGACTGGAAGCCGCCCCCAACATTGTTGGGAAAAGGCTAGGTAGATTGAGTTGAAATTGTTTATTCAAACTCAATACGAACTTCAGAAACACAAGGGAGCTCACTTCACTCTTTCGTTTACAAATAAATTGTGTTTATTTTATTTAAAATAATTCGATAATTGAAAAAAAAATATTCAAACAAACTATGTAATAAAGCTTTATATTTCCTCCAATTAGCCTACTTTTTGCCCGTTATTCGTTTTAATTTCATTGATGCGATGTTATGATCCAGCAAATTACCTCTTTTTTTTTATTTTATTCGTAACACACATAACACCACGCCTGTATTTCACGAAAGGTTAGGTAGAGGTGTTCTTCTAGTAGCCGCACATTTTCCAGTTATGTTTAAGTCCCATGTAACAAGGGACGAGCGTATGGCTATCAATCAGGCACAAATCCAGACTCCGGGCAGCTACTGAGAAATTCCAGATGGAAAACACAATAACGCTTTGCCCTACCCGAGAAGACAATTGAACCTCATGCTCGTCAGCAGCGGTTGCGACTAGTAGACTAACGAGGCAGTCAACACAAAGTGATTGAAAACTTAACTAAAGTAAGAAAGAAACCAAAAAAATATATTTTATTTGGGACACGCACAGGAAATACAAACAGTAAGTAGGTAATAATAAAAATAAAAAATAAATTATAAAATAAAAAACAAAAAAAAAAATACGTGTGGCACTCGAGGACTGCCGCGGTAAAGCTATTGCATAGCATATATTCAAAAATAAGAAGATAATATTGTTGATTTAAAATATTTTTTTTAAAAAATACCCCTATACCCCCCCCCCCTAAATCGCAGAATTTACACAACCGTCAATGACGTCTGCCCTCACGCGTCTACCCGCGTTCGGGTCGCGCACTCGGCGATCGCGCGTCATTGCCTATCCCGCCCCTCCACCCTCGTTCTGCGCGCCCGCCGTCGACTCATCGCAGGTCATTCTTATCGTTCTAACTTTTAAAATATTAGTCCAAATTACTTAGTGTAAAAGACAAATTTTATCTACATTAAATACCAAAAGCGATGAAGGTATTTATTTTGATACGAATTAACTAAATACTCTAAAATATGCAACTTAAAAAAAGTATTCAATTTAAATGTATTTATAGCTCACTATTTTGGCTATAATGGCTTCCACATAAAAGGTACCATGCTGTCGCGGACTTTTATTTAGAACTCTTTAAGACAAACAACCCCACAATACATTCTTTTCATGTAACTCCAGCGGTTTAGGCAGCGCACGCAAAGATAGATCTCAGAGGGCAGGATTTTTTCCGACTTACTGGATACTTATCGTTATATTATGGCTAAATCACATAAAATCTTTATAAATTGTAGCCTATGTGTTATTCTGATATATAAGCCACATTACTGTAAAGTTTCATTAAAATCCGTTTGGTAGTTTTTGCGTGAAAGAGTAACAAACATCCATCCATCCATCCTCACAAACTTTCGCGTCAGGTTTTTTTTTCGTTACGGAATTTCTACATTCGGTCGCCGCGCTCAGAGTCTCCGATAAAAGCTATGCAATAGCTTAAAAGAATTTTGAAAACAGAATAATAACGACCTGTGCGAGGCCAAAAAGGCTCCTATCTCAGCATAAAGCTTCGTGCAGACCAGCGCGACGAGACAGCGCGACGCGACACCGGTTATTGGTTATACCGTCAAGTTTTCTTAGAAATTGTATTGTTCATGTCGCGGCGCGGCGTCGCTTCGCGCTGGTCTGCACGAGCTTTTATGCGGCGATATTTAAAAAATAAATACCGCAGCGCTGGTATTCTGATAGGGCCCACTGTGATGCCACGGACACACCTACGGATTAAGATAAATCCCACTATGGGATGTAAAAATAAATAAAGCATTAAAACAAAATAAAATAAAACAAAAATATAAATAAAAACTGAAACTAAGTAATAAATAAATTAATCTATTCACGCTCGACGTTCCAACATCATTTGTCCATAGTATAGAAAGTAGATAAGTACGTGCTTACCTTGAACCACGCCATAGTTGAATCATCATATAGAACCACCCATTCTTCTGACCAGGAGTTCCATAGGTATTTTCCTAGAACAAAATGCCATGTGTTAATAAAATCATATTACAAGTGAAAATTAATTGTATTGTGTAATTTGCCGTCACATTTGGAGATTGATCTATTCAACACTAGCACACGTAAAATTAGAAACATCCTCAGCAGGGACTATTTTGATGACGATAAGAAATAGTTTTTATATCGCATGGCTTGACACAATCTTCTAGTTCTGTTTTATGTAATTCTTCATTTCTCGTTTGTTTTTTTTTTTCTAAGATTTTAATTGTATTCGCATCAAATGTTGTTGAGATTTGCTAATTTCTAACATATATGTGGAAGCTTGTTATTAGCAATTGTCCTCAAGCATATCATAATAATTTAACGTTGATATTAGTCTGTAAGCTTTCTCTAAAATAAAGTAAATAAATAAATAAATAAAATTATATTTTTTTAAAACCCCGTTACAATCATTTCCTCATTTCTCTTTCCTACTCCATCATCAGATCCTGTTCATCAAGAACCTGAAAGACTTGCTACATATGAAATTATTATAATTTAAACGACTATTTTAACGATACTTTGATATCCTAATTGAATTGTTAATGTTTTATACTTCTTGACATCCTGGCTCGTGGCTAAGTAATGACAACCGCACGGTTCGATCCATCAGGTTAAGCTACGCTTGCCTGGGTTGGTCTGTGGATGGGTGACCATTTTAACATACCGAGATTATACAATAACGCGTTGAGAATTAGGTTAATTATTTTGAATACTATTAAATAGAGTCTTTTTTTTTCTTTCTAACTGAACAGACAGCTGTGCTGCTGGGGAGTTTGTTGCGCCACTTCCTCTTCCCAGCTAACGCACTAGGAAGTGGTGAAGGGTGGGCGTTTTAGGGGACTGTCTTATGTAATTTTGACGTTCGAAAAGTGCTGATTATCAGCCTAGTTTGAATAAATGACTTTTGAATTTGAATTTGAATTGAATTTGAGACTCCTCCGTACCTCGGAAAGCACGTGAAGCCGTTGGTCCCGGCTGTCATTCGTGGATCTCTGACAGTCGTTACGGGTCGTCAGAAGCCCTAAAGTCTGACAGCCAGTCTTACCAAGGAGTATCGTAATACCTAGTTACTGGATTGTGGAGGTCAGACAGGCAGTCGCTCTGGAAACCGACCCTGACATAGTTGGGAAAAGGCTAGGCAGATTGATTGCCATCTTGACATCCGGAATAAATGATGTGCGTTTATGATAATATTATTAACTGACATACCTAAAATTGTAATTTTAATTCGTGAGTATGCAATCAATCATGTTAATACTAACCTAATAATCTCTATCATGTTATAAATTTATGTACCTACTATTTGCACGCCACACTTGACAAAATGTGACTAACTTAAGACCATATAATGTGCCATATTCTGACAAATAAATGATTATGATTATTATCATCTATCTATAAACTATTCATTGAGACCATTCTAATGACTTTAAACACGATACCTGTGCTGTAAGTTGGTAAGGGAGTTGGGTATCCTGCCAATTCCAGGTGATGCTGCAGCATCAGTTCAAGGTTACTATGTTCTTCTAATATCATTGAAGTAGCAGAATACCAAATTTCAAATCGATCAGACTTGTGGAAGACGCTCACATCCATTCATCAACTAGAAAAGAGCTGATAATCTTTAAATGGCTGAACCGATTTTGATAAAACATGTCTAAGAAAAGCTGAAAGCAGGGTTTCTAGCGATGGGCTAGAAAACATGGTTTCAAATAAAAAAACCGCATTCAAATCGGTTCACTCGTTTAAAAGCTACGTCGCTATAGACAGACACACAGGCAGCCACACACATAGCGGTCAAACTTATAACACCAATCTTTTTGCGTCGAGGGTAGAAACACTTCTTGTCAAAAATGTCTAATATAAACTTCCGTCAAGCATAATTTATTCAAACTGCGAATTCTCACAAACTTAGTTTTTCATAAGTCGACTGCAAAAATAAAGTTATTTTCTGACAAAATATTGTCTCCAGCAACAGACTCGTAAAACAATTTTAGGGACCAACTTGCCTAAAATTCTCATCAGTGTTGCTTGAACTAAAATACATTCATTTAGTCACTGATAAAATACTCATTAAGGGGCAATTCAAACTATCTCGACATTCAAAGTTTAGGAGCATTCAGAATCTAGTGCGCATACTAAATGCTCTCTTGTCTTTATCACCAAAGACTGACGTCACTAAGAGTAACCGTCTCTTTTACTCATCGTTCTATCTCTGTCACGCAAGGGAGGGTTGATCATAACTCTCTACAGCTACTTAATAGTCGAGTAACTGGCTTGCAAGCTGGCGTTTTTACTCACATCGGCAATTTCGCGCCAGTTGGTGGTAAAGTGCAGACGTGAGAAGTAACTCAATGCTGTTAAATAAACGGTTTTGTGGTAATCTAAAGGCCTTTCTTCATTGGTCGGTAAGCAGCAGTGCGGTATAGTATTCTGTATACCGAAACGATACTGCACTGCTTTCATTTACGGACCAGACGTTTTGTTTTCGGCATAATTTGCGCAGTACCGTTTAAATCCTCGCGAGAAAATGTCTTCAAGTGATGAAGACGTTGTATTTATCTCCGTTTACGAAAATAGCAAAACCACTATTGGCGAAATACATAATTGAAAAAAATATTACTTATATATTTTCAATTAAACGCGTGACTTGCCTCTGTCAATACCGAGCGGGTGGATTTTTCTACCGAGACACTCCCGCGCATACCGAGCCAATTAAGAAACGCTCATTGAAATATAGGCGATCAGTGAGCTTTCGTTACCGGGTATACTGAGCATATTAAAGAAAGCGATGCGAGAAAAGGGCCTGAAACACAAAGACTGAAACAACAAAAGCAAGTTTGTGTTGCCAGTTGTTGGTTGCAAGCCAAAAGTGATTGCAGCATTTGCAACCAAAAGTGGACGTAGTTAAACAGAAAGGGTTCAACCCACACAGAGTTAGTTTTGAGATATTCAAGTTTTAAGATCAGATCGTCGATGTGATTGTATGACCTGCCATACATACGGGTTGGTAACGTATGGTCATAATGACATGATGCGTTGGGATTGTTTTCGTGATACTAAAGTTTTGACTACAAAGAGTGTTTTCGTATACATAACTCATTTTCGCCCATAGTGTGGGTTGGATCCTTTCTGCTTAACTACGTCCAAGTTTAAGAGCAGGACTGTAGAAAAAATACAAAGTAAAATGACGAAACGTGCTCGATCATACTACATTACGATTAAATTAAATTAGCAAGTCTTTACTAACATAACATCACGCCAGCATTCCCCCAAGAGTGAGGCAGAGATGTACCTATAATATAGTATCCACAAGTTTTATTTTATTTTCTCATTTAGTTTTTATCATGGTCTGGCAGCTTGAGTAATTTATGCGGCCTACCCAAATGTCCTTTCTTTGGTATTGTTCGTCGAATCGTTGAGCTCCTTAAATTCTGAGTTGAGCTGCACGGTCACTGACAAATGCGTGCACTGACTGGACAGGTCCACTCAATCTGTGTGGTTCTTTCCTTAAAAGACCATTTTAGACACCAATCTACATGATCTGACCAAGATTATGTCTGGACATTAAAAGAGACTGTGACCTCTGAGTTTGTTTCGGCCTCTCTTCTCGGAGTAGTCAGACAGGAAACACCGACCTCATCTAGTAAAAAAAATATGATTGACGTGTAAAAGTGTTGTCTATAAACCTGCTTACTTACAGAAATAAAAATCATTTATCACATTTCGCCAGTTATGTTTAAGTCCCATGTAATAGGGGCGAGCCTGTTGCCATACACCGGGCACTAAGCCAGACTCCGGGCTGCTACAGAGCAAGCAAACATTTTCTAATCTAACACTTTTTAATAATTATCACATTGACAGACTTACTAATATTACATGTAATAATTAATGCATTATTGTAACGAAGAAGCCCTATGTCTGGGAGATGTGTGGGATAATGGTATCCGGATAGCCATTATCTATCACATAAATTAAA
This sequence comes from Agrochola circellaris, assembly GCA_914767755.1. Lineage (NCBI taxonomy): Eukaryota > Metazoa > Arthropoda > Insecta > Lepidoptera > Noctuidae > Agrochola > Agrochola circellaris. The sequence goes on from OU611857.1 coordinate 4,233,720, forward strand.
ACAACACAGTATTTGTTTAAAATTATCTGCTAGAAAAATTACCTATAATTAATCCTAGGATAATAATAAAAACAGTCGGTGCGCGCTTCCACAAACATGCTCCAGGCGTTGCAGAAGCGGGGCAGCCCGAACACTGCCCTGAACGCGTTGTTGTATTGAACACGAAGGGCACTGTAAGCAACTTGTGAGTATGATGCCCATAGGCTGCACGTGTATAGGTGCAGAAAGCTTTTAAAAGTATTATTTTAACTTGATTTGAACAACGTACAAACCTCCTGGCTATCATATTTGCTCTCTTGGACAGTGTCCTCCGCTCCCGCTCAATGTCGATTATGGTCTTTCAGATCGGCTGTTACCCAGTTAATGGATCAAGGCATTAGTAAATTGTTGTCATATTTTTTCGCATCTCCACATAACTGGATCTACTCCTTCAGCTCGATACTATAAAACTGGAGTTACTGCCTACGGCATAACTGTTGAAATAAACCTTCGCCAAGTGTCGTAAAGAAACTTTGTTTTATGAACGAATGAGAATGAACCCTAAACGTAGGGCTGGCGAACGACTTTGTGAGGTTATTAAATTGTAAGTGAGCAGAAAGCAATGGTGGCCCAGTGGTAACGGCCCCGACTTATGAGCTGTTGGTTGTGGGTTCGAACCTAGGTAGGCGCTTTACTTTGTGTAAATAATTTTATCACCACTGCTCTCAAAACGGTGAAGGAAAACATCGTTAGGAAACCGGCATATCCTAGAACCAAAAATTCTAAGACATGTGACATCGACCAAGACGCACTGGGCCCGCGTGGTGGATTATGGCCCACTCCTTCTCATTGAGAGGAGGCCTGTGTCCCACTAGTGGGAACATTAACACATACATACATTTGATCGTGATGAACTGAGCAGATTGATCTCTGAGGTTTGAACGTTTGACAACCTTAATCTTTATTATATCAGTAGGTAAGCATTTCTCGTAAGCAGTATACGAAGTCAAATTACCTAGCGAAACTCCGCACATATCTGAACAAGATAAAATTACCTAGCGAAACTCCGCACATATCTGATCAAGATAAAATTACCTAGCAAAACTCCGCACATATCTAAACAAGATAAATTTACCTAGCGAACCTCTGCACATATCTAAACAAGATAAAATTACCTAGCGAAACTCCGCACATATCTGAACAAGATAAAATTACCTAGCGAAACTCCGCACATATCTGATCAAGATAAAATTACCTAGCAAAACTCCGCACATATCTAAACAAGATAAAATTACCTAGCGAAACTCCGCACATATCTAAACAAGATAAAACAACAAAAAAATATTTTTCATTCACATTCATTTTTTTTAGGTCTGCATAGTGTTACTTCAAAATCAGTTTTTTTTTTTAACTAAACCTACTTAATGTTTATGAATATCTAAACACGATAAAACATCTGCCTTCTTGTTCTAGTGGTTGCAGGCGCTACTGCTGAGCACGAGGTCCTGGGTTCTATTCCCGGGTCAGGTAAAGTGTTATTGGGTTTTTCCATCAGGAATGTCTCAGTAACAGCCAGGGGTCTGGATTTGGGTCCGGTTGATGGCAATAGTCCTATTACATTGGAGATAACCGAAATATGGGTGTACCTACCATAGATACATCAATGCCTCCCTTCGGGAATCACAGCCGTGATATTATGTCTGTTATGTCATAAAACAAAAAACCTTATTTTCTTAACTCGTATTTCAAGTAACAAACACTACTAGACCAAAAAATATATCCTTTTATGTTTTATCATGTTTAGATTTCGATACGCATCACGTCTGCGTAGTTTTGTTAGCTAATTTATTTGACCCTGTATATCTAAGCATACGAAATCTTACGGTTAGTAAGTAAGTAAGTTTATTTATTTGTATAAACATGGTATACATACATTGCATGCAAGATATTAAGAGCGTTTATCCTAAAAGTTGGCAACGTCGCAAATGGCTGTCAAAAATGTACCTGTTTTTATTAATTTGGCAATATTACTTTATGGAAATAAAAAATGTGGGTAGCTAGCGAACTAGAATATTAATAATGAATTGCAATTATAAGTTTATAACATTAAATTGGATGTTGAACCCGTTTTAGGTATATAAAAGGTATTTGGAAAGTTTCCAAATACTTTTTTCACATCTAAAACTAAATATTCGGTTTTACGAAATTAATTATTGCGTTTCATAATTAATATTCTAGTTCGCTAGTTAGCCACATTTCTTATTTCCATACAGTAATATTTCCAAATTAATCAAAACAGTGAAATATTTGACATTTATTTGCGACGTTGCCCACTTTCAGAATAAACGCTCTTAAATACAGAATTATTCTATCATGTTCAACCGCGTATCACGGCGAACTTGGTAAGAAGAGATAGTGCACAAACCGCGACTATATTTACCGAATTACATCACATTATAAAATTACTTATTAAATCGTAATTACTTATTATACAAGATAGTTAATTGACTCAGGCGTGACTTTGAGGAAATCCATTATAAAATACAATAGACGACTTCCTGAGGATGCCTCGTTGAAAGGTGAAACACGTGTCGATTTCTTACAGGGTTCTTTATGACTCTTTAAGAACAGTTACGCGGATTAAGTTACTAAATATACGTCGTCTATTGTATTTTACTTATTATACTTATTTTGGTAATGGGTTAAAATTAAATATTGATACATCTATGTTTAATGGAAAGTCATTTTATCATTGTTATTGATGTGTGGAATTCCTTTAACATATTATTTTTATGATACTCAAACACTGTTTTTGGGGGGGGCCTGGTAATCTGTGTGACAGGTTTTCCTAGTGCAGATACCAGTCTCCCACAAAGGATTTATCAGATTTTGTAATCTCCATATTTTTAAGGCACCTTTGTGGAAGAGAAATAAATGTTTATTATTATTATTTTCGTCTTTGACATTTCTCGGGACCCTGGGGTCCCGGACCTTTGGAAGGCGTACGAGGGGCCGAAGCCAACTCGCAGAGGCCCGTTAGGCGTTTTAATGAAATGAGGCACCAACCGACGATTATCCCTGTGTGCACTATGCAAGTGCACCCAAGGACAACCCCCGGTTGGCGTAGGACTATTGCAGGAAATGGAAACAAAGATATTGGACTATGGGTTTGGGTGGCTAAAGTTGACTGGTGACCTGGAACTATGGAAGGACTATGGCCCCTGCCTGATCAATGTCTTATATGTACACGGATAAAATGGCAGGGGGTGACTTGCACACTCAATAATGGGCCCCCGGAAACTGTCGCTAGCACATAGTGACGTAGCGACAAGGGGGCAACACGTCCTGAGGTGCTTGAGGAGTGGAGAGGTATTCCACGGCTTTCAGAACAATCCCAGAGCCCGGAAGATGGTCAAGATCCCTACGAGCACTTACTGAAATACTTCCTTCCTCCGAGCACGTTTGCTCTTGCGAATCTCCACTCAAGCCGGCCAATTAAGGCAAGAATGAGGTGGGAGCTCTGTTCCTCGTCAGTGTTCATTCCAGCCGGCCAATAAAGGCAAGCCAGAGATGAGGAACAAGATTTCTCCCGGGATATAGGGTCCGTGGGGTCGCTACTGCCCAACAGCTCGCCACATGCTGCCCTGCGGGTATCTGTATCTCTCTTGGTCTGGCTCCTCATCCTAGACCTGTTCCGGCAAAGTAAACTCTACCGGCACAGACCTAGAGTTTGGAGCGCGCAAGCCCCACCACGACGTCAACGTAGAGATACGGCGGTGGGGTTATTATTATTATTATTATTTAACAGAAGATTTGAAAAACGGGTTAGATTACGTATAATGCCCCGGCCGCATCAGCGTCTATCGTGATAGAGCAATGCGCGCCGAAGCTTTGTATGTTTTGCTCGCTAAAAAGTTATCGCGTTAATGCGGAGTTAAAATTGGCGGCTTCATAATAGCAGCTATGCTATTCTGTAAACATCTCACCGTGATAACTTAGGTGAAGTGAGCGTGGAGTGAGCTGTCATTCCACAGGGATTGACACTATTGACAGCTCACTCCACGCTCACTTCACCTAAGTTTTCACGGTGAGATGGTTACAGAATAGCACTGCAGTTTTATGTGGTATACTAGATATTTTCAGTATATATCTTTTTGATTGTAGTTCACCGAATAGATTTTTATTTATTTTAACAAATACTGTAACTTCATAGATATAGACTGAAAACAATAACTAAAACCATTACTGCCGAAATTATCTGCCTTAGCCTTCGAGGATTATTATAGACACGACGTTATTATGTTACATATTCACACATGTGAATATGTAACGTATGTGAGTAGTTGATGCGGCCTACCCAAATATCCTTTATTTGGTATTGTTCGTCGAGTTGAGCTCCTTCAGTTTAGAGTGGAGCTCCACGATTACTGACAAATGCTTGCACTGACTGGACAGGTCCACTCAAATCTGTGTGGTTCTTTCCTCATTTCAGACACTGATCCTCATGGTCCTCATATGACTTGACCAAGATTATGTCTGGACTTTAAAAGAGACCACGACCTCTGAGTTTGTTTCGGCCTTTCTTCTCAGAGTAGTCAGATAGGAAACACCGACCTCATCTAGCTTATTTTTAATATTTTTTTATATAACGTGTAAAAGTGATTCCGATAGCATAGTAAATCAGGATAATTATCGAGGACTAAGCACGAGTATAATTACTAATTATTCGCGTGTACACGATGGAACATAGTAGTCCCACTATGTTCCATCGTGTACACGCGAATATTCAGAGAATAAAATAAATCCTGCAAAAAAAAAACTTTTATGCTGGCAACTATATCCAGCTTATGTCATTCTATTTAGAGTAATCTGCAATGAGAGAATTAACAGACAGTAATTCTCCAACTTCAATCCCAGGGTCAAACAACAAGCTATGGTCTTGTTTAGGGCTTGGGAGGGAACATAGTATCGAGGACTAAGCACTTCGTATAATTACAATAGAACTTCACTTAGGTAAGTTCGTTTAATTTAGTAATTATACTCGTGCTTAGTCCTCGATATTTACAGAATAAACAATTTCATTTCATTTCATTTCATTTGTGATTTTTTTAAAGGCTGTAATTATGGAATGTTACCAACCCTATCCTACGCCTTTTTAATGTCGCCTACAATCTTGAAGATTATTAACTCGGTTTCGAAAATGATTGAGTGCCGATGTTTTTATTGGCGAGAGAGTTTTACGAGATCACTATAAACAACTTGGGACTACTCTCCGTATCCTCGAGTTTGTTGTTACGGGACGAAAAAGGGAAAAACAGTTTGGAAGAACTTTTTGTTCTACGATAGTTAGGTTCGTTCACCTTTGTTTTCTTCTTTGTATTTACTTTTTTCATAACGAATACCTAAAAGATTTAAAAACAATTTGACCCTAACTTTATGAAATGTAATCGAAGATTTAGGATAAGTGAATAAAATTGTAAAAAGAGAATTGAATTCCTACAAATGCTACGAAAGTGTCACGAGATCGCTACGGGGCGCTACAGATTTGCTACGGAGGTGCTACGAAAGGGCTACGCTTTCAATCTACATTATAGATGGCTTGTTTGTCATAGATAATTTTGTTTCATGATATTTAACCGAATTCAACAAAGGAGAAGGAACTAAAATCGACTTTATTTTGATACTTACGCTTGTACCGCAGCATGTAGCCGCCTTTGATTTGTGTTGCGCCATGTTCTGAAACAAATAATAGATTTTAGTAGTTTTCATTCTAACTGAACATCCGGTATGACCGGAATTTAGTTAATAAATCTAATGAATATTGATTTCTAAAGTTATTCGTTAATTGAAGTTTCCTTATAAAATACGCTTATTATTTTATTAGTATAATTTTATATAACTAAGTTAGAAGAGTTCATAAGCGTATACCAATATGGATCAATGAGGGTTCATTGATAGTGATCCTAAAAAAACAAACCAAAGACTCGAAAAACAAACTCCCAAAACAGCCGGAATCATCAAAAATACCTAACAAACAAACATTGCGAGGGCAAAAAACGGAAATTTAACAGTATCAGAGAACTGCCGGGAATATTAACAAAAGCAGTTATTTGTGGTAAACAGGAAAGTTCCGACGAGACGAAACGAAACGAGACGAACGAAAACCGCCGAGCCGACGTGAGACGAATACGCAATAACACGGTAAATGGGCCCTACATACTAACCGGGACGGTTTACCGCGCGGTATCAGATGAAGAATTGAATACGGCTTTTATTCCCATGGGGATTGTGTTGTAAAAGGTGAATTCCCTATTCATCATTTCCAATACTAGAATATCTATGTCTCGTCGATGAAAGAAACGACGGATGAATTGTGTGAAAAGGGGTGAATATTGGGATGTCATCTGATAGAGATATATGGAAGAAGATATGATGCTCCGACTCTAAATAAATTGAGATAAGGAGAGAGTTGAGAGAGAGAAAGAGAGGAGCAGGAGTAGAATGATACATGTCTGAATGAAACAAACAAAAAGTCTGTCACCAGAAACTTCAAAAAATCTTGCGGAAATTCAATTACATATTCATTTTGACTCGACTGACTTGAGGAGCTCGTGGCTAAGTAATAACAGTCGCACGGGTCGATCCATCAAGCTAAGCTACGTTTGCCGCGGTTGGTCCGTGGATGAGTGACCATCTTTACATACCGAGACTCCTCCGTGCCTCGGAAAGCATGTTAAGCTGTTGGTCCCGGCTGTCATTCGTGGATCTTTGGCAGTCGTTACGAATCGTCAGAAGCCCGAAAGTCTGACACCATTTTTACCAAGAGGTATCGTATTACCAAGTTACTGGGTTGAGGAGGTCTGATAGGCAGTCGCTCCATGTAAAATACTGGTATTCAGCTGCATCCGGTTAGACTGGAAGCCGACCCCAACATAGTTGGGAAAAGGCTAGGCAGATTGATTGATTCATTTTGACTCAAAGTTGTTTAAAAATCGGCCAAGGTTTAGAATAGGAGAGGAGTTTTCTTGTGAAATGTACGTCTCTTGTCCTCTCCGTTTAAGTGAAAATCGATCAGTTTAAAAGAATCGATTATGGTCATTTATAGATATAGAAATGCTTTAAAAAAACTTCCAACGCCTAAAGCCTTCGGTAAACCGAAGTACAAGATGTAATAATAATAAAAAAACTTATAATATCACCAATATAGAATTTCTATGCAATTTGAAATTCTAAATACTAAAACAAATTAATAACTAAAAGGTGTATCGGCTGTTTGTCATTCCACGTAAATTTTGTGTTTCAATATAGGCTAGCTCGCCAGATGGTCCGAAGATATTGGAGAGATCGCCCGATTTCGGTGTAAAAACATTCGAATATTAGAAAAGGGCATTGAAACCCGTATGCCTAATATTTGGTGATTTGACGTTGGTAATAATAATCCGCCAATATCGCATGAACAGCAGTGCTATTCTGTAACCATCTCACCGTGAAAACTTAGGTGAAGTGAGCGTGGAGTGAGCTGTCATTCCACAGGGATTGACACTATTGACAGCTCACTTCACCCAAGTTTTCACGGTGAGATGTTTACAGAATAGCATGGCAGTATGGTATCCCTGTTATTACAGAGAGGAGACTATTCATTTACTGTCATTTAGGTACGGAACTAAAAAGTTGATACAACCTTTGGTACCACAAGCGTTTACATAATTTTTTATACACTCTTCAATTTATATCACATAGCTTCCGCCAGCGTAATATCTTAATAAATTATAGCCTATGTTACTAAGTGATAATATAGCATTCTAGTGATGAAAGAATTCTTTAAATTGGGCCAGTGGTTTTTGAGCTTATTCATTACAAACAACAATACTAATATTTTCTCTTTATAATATTATTAAATACATGAAAAACTATTCTTTAACAGAATTAAATAAAACTCATTTTCCATTCATGTTAAGGCCCTAGAGAGTTATGAGGAGCAGGGTGTAAAGTTCACTCATCCTCTGTAGTAAAGGGAGGATCTTCCGACCAGACGGGTGTCGTGTCTGGTGGGCAACTGCCCAACGATTGATGTCGGGGAAGTTATATATATGCTGATCGCGCGGTAAACCCTGTTTGCGCGATGCAGGATTTTGTGTGACGTCAAGATTTTGTGTGACGTCAGGTATTTGATGCGTAGTTCGCATGTGGCGATGTAGATGCTGCCACATCACTCCCCTCCGGAGACCGGAGGTCGATAGTGGGCTGAGTCTTGTTCCTTGCGATGCTTCACAGTGCCAGTTGAGGTTCCGGTGAGTCGGAACCGGGTGCTGCATAGTTCGTGGTTCAAACTCACTGAACTGTCTGCGGTGATTCCCCAGTGAGTCTGGGTGGCGCTGCGTTATGATCCAGTAAGTCGGATGTGGTACAGCGCCGATTGTGGCGTTTTAGATGCCGCTATAGCCGATATAAAATCATCATAACATCGATAATAAATAAATAATAAATAATATGTCACCTGTCGGGACAGGTCAACTCAAAGCTATAATGGCTCTTTTTTCAAAAGGCCCTTTTAGACCCATGTCTAAAAGGGCCTTTTGAAAAAAGATGTGTAAATATTATATTATTGAGATTCAATGCAGGGCCATCCCTGCATTGAATCTCAATAATATAATATTTGGACTGTAAAAGAGACCATGACCTCTGAGCTTGTATCGGCATTTCTTCTCAGGGCTCAGTCAGCTAGGAAATGCGCCATCTAGTTTCAAAATATTGACCAAAAATTGACATGTAAAAATGTCTTACAGAAATAAACATTTAAAATATCATTTCAATAAATTGTAAATATTTAACTTGATATAAAATATTAACCAACGAGGAGCTCGTGGCTAAGTAATAACAGCCGCACGGGTGGATCCATCAGGTTAAGCTACGCTTGCCGGGGCCAATCCGTGAATGGGTGACCATCATTACATACCGAGACTCCCCCTTGCCTCGGAAAGCACGTTAACCCGTTGGTCCCGGCTGTCATTCATGAATCTTTGACAGTCGTTACGGGTCGTCAGAACCAGAAGCCCGAAAGTCTGACAACCAGTCTTACCAAGGGGTATCGTATTACCCAGTTACTGGGTTGTGGAGGTCAGATAGACAGTCGCTCCATGTAAAATACTGGTATTCAGCTGCATCCGGTTAGACTGGAAGCCGACCCCAACATAGTTGTGTAAAGGCTAGGCAGATTGATATAAAATATTAACCAAAAAATAAAGTAATGAACTTACACATGAACGAGTTAATAGTAAACAAATTACGTTTGTATCATACTTGCAATACCCGGTTCTCAGAAATACTCCGCGTTTTGATTGCCACAATTCAATTTAAATTAAAACCTCGTTCGCAGAATAACGCTGCGTGATTGCATGAACTATGTGTGTTACATGGGTGTGTAAGGCTGCCTGTCCATTGAAACGGAGCGAGGCAGCGGGGCGGAGCGAGGCAGCGGAGCGAAGCGGACTTGCGAACAGTGTCTGTCCATTGATGCGGAGCGAGTCAGCGGCGCGGAGTTACGGACTGTGCGGACTCGAGGTAGCGGAACGGAGTTGCGGACAGTGCGGAGCTAGGCCCAGTTCACGCGACGAGTAATTTGTGTGTAAGTCAAGGTACAAAGTGTTACTTTTGTACTCGGTCCCCCCGAAGTCGAAGGCCACATATATACTAGCCCAGCCGGGGCACGCACGCAGTGTCCAAACATCGGTGGCACTCGAGCCCCTTCTCCCTGGCTCCGCGGCTGCAAAACTTCGCAGCTGGTTTTTTCCGCATGCCCTCTCCGCTTCCCCGCTCCATTTCTCCGCTCCGCTTCTCCGCTCCGCTTCTCCGCCCCACTTCCCCACTCCGCTTCCCGGTTTTGTATGAATTTTTAACCTAGTTCGCAAATCCCTATCCACTGAAGCGGAGCGGAGATTTTATGCAATTCCATTGGTTAATATTGGCACAGCTCCGCTCGGCTCCTCTCCTCTCCGCTCCAGTGGACAGGCAGTCTTACAATTAATTACTTGCGTGCTTTGATCTTAAAACTCACTTTTTTTGTAAGCAATATGCACATACCTAACAACTTTATTGATAATTTTGGAAATTTCTCTCACTCACGCTCGTAATCCTCGAAGGGTCAGGCAAAGGTGTACCATTACACCTTCATTTCGCCAGTTATGTTTAAGTCTCATGTAATAGGGGACGCGCCTATTGCCATCAACCCGGCAAAAAACCAGACCCTGGTCTTCTAATGAGAAATAATATAGAATAGAATAGAATATCACTTTTTCCAAACTAAGAATCGAGCCCAGGACCTCTCTAAACTATTATGCATTTACTAAGAGTGGGATGACGTCATTAGTAAATGATTGGGATTCTGGTACCTACTCGTATACAGGTTGAAATTGAATTCATGCGACACCTGTTAAGGGGTCATTGTACTCATCATTATGAACTACTTTCACTATGGAACCAACACCGTCACCGCGAAAAACAAAACAGCTGTTCCCTACATTTATGTTCGCATAGCTCGTCAAAATGTAGGAAAAGGCTGGTTATTTTTTCGCGATTTCGGTGTTGGTTCCATAGTGAAAGTTGTTCATAATGATGAGTACAATGACCCCTTAACAGGTGTCGCTTGAATTCAAATTCACCCTGTATAACTCATTTACTCAGTCTCACAGTTTATGCTCGAATGCTTGTTTTAATAAGCTTACAAACTTCCGCTACCTAACAAAGGCTATTCACAGACTACTGCAAATAACTATCACTTTAAAATATTGCGATAATCCTTCACTTAGCAAACTAATTGTAATCTCAGTCAAACTAACGCAAAATGGGATGTAGGCTCGTAACTATTTTTGGAAAATTCTTTCATAAAATCTGTCTTCTAAAAATATCAAACAGCAAAAATACTCATATCATATTTTACAACAGGCCAAATGAAATGGCGCCGAATGACACCGCGGGGAAATACCGTCGCGCTCCCCTGGTGACGTACGGACCGGACTCACGAGTATATGAAGAACCTTTAGGCCCTATTCGCTCTGGTTGCCGGGTAACCGGCACCGAATGCCCGGTGGTAAAACGTATATACTTGAACTTTTAATCGTTTTAATTGTATCTGCGTATATCGCAGTAGCTTGACAGTTCTAAGCCATAAAAGTTACCATGCTATGGTGTAGCCGTAGTGAACGAATTTCCGAAATGAAGTAATGGTAAACATTTTTGAATTTGTGATGGCCCAGTAGTTAAGGCCTCGACTCTCATGCACGAGGGTTCAAATCCGGGCAAGTACCAATGTGACTTTTTCAATTCATATTTAGTTTCTGAGTTTATCTTAGACATTACTGACATCGGTGAAGGAAAACACCGTGAGGAAACCTGGACTTATAGTTAATATAAGTCTGAAATCGCCAACCCGTCTTGAGCAAGCGTGGTGATCATATTCGTGCCTTCTCTGTATAAGAAGTGGCCTTTGCCCTGCAGTGGGACAGTAACAGGCTGGTATTATTATTACATTATTTTTGAATTTTAATAAATTCCAAAAACTGCTTGTTCTATTGGAATATTGCAAATAATAAATTTGCAGCCTCATAATCTTACAATATGACAAAAATAACGCTAAATTTTTTAAGTTCAATTGGTCAAGCGTAAAATTATTTTTAGTTCATTGTATATTTTAGACAGGTTTGAAATTAGTCATTAATTTTTAAGTTATTTTATAAACGAATCTATTCAATTTTGCTCATTCTATTTTTCACCGCACTACCTTTTTATTGACAAAAACTGGTATCCCTCCAATTGTCAATTTACTCAATACAATTAATAGTCCAAGTATATGTAAGTATTAGGTCCCCACCTATGAAATCAGCGTTTTGTATGGAGAATTTTAAAGAAGTTGCTTTTTTCATACTAACATTTTCTTAATTTATATAACAACCATGGACACTAATGTTTTAAAACTTTTATGCACTAATGTTTAAAAACTAAGATAACGTAATATGCCACTAGATTAAGCGACAAAAATAAGTTTTGGCTAAATTAAAACAAATAGTGGTCATTTCTGCTAACAAAATGAGGAGTCATTTTTAAGGTATTTTTTATGTTTATAAACTATAAGTAATAAGGTTTTTTTTACTATTGGTAGTTGTCTATGGTGGTCATTATTCGATATAATACCAAGCAATTGATGAATATTTTAATTGATAGAAGTGACAAGGTTCTCTATTTGTGAGAAAAAAACGCCAATTTCATAGGTGGGGACCCAATATTACCTATACATTACCGGGTACCCGGCAGTCGGACCGTGTGAAGGGATCTTTACTCCGACGTCAAAGAGACTAATCAGAAAAATGATCCATCATTGTTACAGCTAATATATTTTGTGTAATTCCTTTAAACGTCGGTAGAACGTTACGGAAAATGTTTGCTGCCATTTTTTCTGTAAGGTATTTCGGGATGATTGAAAATATTGGTTTGTGTGCGAAAAATCAACGTTTTCGTTGATGGAATATCACAATAATATTTTAGAAATAGGTGGCTTTTGAAAAAGGCATCTTCGTCTGTAGTCACAAAATTGAGCAAGCATTTATTATTATAAGTATTTTTTGTTACAGGTTGGGCAGCCATGGGTGGGGTTTAAGGTTTACTTACCATCACCTGTGTTGTCTACAACCTCCAAAGTCAAAGGATTTTTTGTTTAATTTGCCCCCAAAGGTGAACCAATATTCAAAATTAATTAATGCACGTTACACGTCCGTGTTTGGGTAACAGAAATTCATAGGTGTACCTAATTTCATCTTAATCGGTCCATTAGATTCGGAGCAAATTGGCTGTGACCGACAGACAGACAAACAGACACACAAGTGATCCTATATTCTGATTTTTTTTTATTTTTTTATTATAATTTTGTTTTTTTTATTTAAATTTTGATTTTAATCTTTAATTTTGATTTTGATTTTAATTATAATCTGAAGTATGAATTTTTGTTATTTTTAATTTGTATGTTATTACTTTTTTTTTAACGTGTTTTTTTTCATGGATCATGTGGTCTGCTATATAGATTTTTATTATTATTATAAGGCTTCCGTCTTTTCATACGGACGTACGGAACCCTAAAAATAAAAAAGGCATTGCAACGCAGCCGGGCATTAGCTAAGTAGTATAGTAAATTATAAAAATCAATTGCCGTGCGTTAGTCTCGCAAAAACTCGAAAACGGTTTGTCAGATTTTGTTTTTTGTTTTGTTCGCCTCAATACTGGGGTAGTTTAGGAAAACCCCAAAGGAACAGCCTAAAAATCGAAAATCTCAAAATTTGAAACGTGGTACGAAGTTGACCGGGGCATCTACTAGTACGGTATAAAATTTTCTCATGTCCCCAATTACAACAACACTAGAATCAGGGAACTACAAAAAATCTGTTCCAACAACTTTTAAAACCCACTGTACCTCAGGTCGAACCAAAAATAAATCCATCCTGTACTTAATGAAAAATGAAAAAGGTAGGGAAAGGTACACGACAGTACATTTGTCGAAGTTACCTTAATATTTACATGCGACACCTGAACTGATTTCCACTGAGGGTTAAAGAAATGAATGAATGAAGCATATGAATGAAGATACAACTGTGGATCTTTCTCACTTTATATTCAAAGTCTACTGCCGATCATTTATTTCAATAAGATCATTTGTGAGTTAGGTTTTTTTAGGTCTTGTCTAATCTACAAAGAAAACAAAACTTATTTTGTAGTCTAAAACTGACAAAAATAGGATAGGATTTCAAATCTGCTTTTATTTGAGTGAGGTAAACAGACACTTCTCTAGCAAGAAATTCAAAAATATAATTATTATATTAATACGTGAAGCAAAAACTTTGTACCCCTTTTTACGAACATTTTCGAACGGAGGAGTATGAAATTTGGCACAGTTAAAGTTTATATGGAGAAGGAGTGCAGAAAGCTAATATTTTTATATAATATACATAAGAAATAAATTAAATTAATAAAAAAACATTACACACACTACCATGCGTTTGACAGCGTTTGACACAAGATGGCTACCTTAGAATCATGTCATTTAAATGAATTATGGTCGAATTTTGACCTCTAGGCGACGACAAGTAAATATAAATAAATATGGGAAGCTAGGAAACGTATTCTGAGATCCGATAAAAGATTGAAGAGCGGATAAGTATACTTCACTAGAAAGCGTAGTAACGAGTTCGATATGGCAGGCTTGTGTCGAATTCCTTCTGCGAAGCAGTAATGCTCGCGAAGGAGGAGACGGAGCGCGTGAGGGAGAGGCAAATGTCGCGCCCTCGCGCCCCTACGCCCAGGGCCCTAGCCGCCGCAGGAGACCCTGCGGCGGCTAGGGCCCTGGGCGTCGGGAATTGCAGGCCGATTCCCGGCCACCGTAAGCGCGGGCTTGCGGACGGTGAGCAATGGGTAGCTCGCCGTCCGATAAAGACCAGGCCCGGGTCGACGGCGCGTTGTGTTCCACGCGCGCCTCAAAGAGATGTCAGCACAGCGGAAGGGGTCCGCTAGGACCGATGCCTGCCGGGGTCGCGGGAAAGTCCGAAAGGGATACCGTGGCCCCTGGCAATGTACAGGCAACTGAAGGAACACGGGCGGGTTTTAGTCAGTAAGAGTCTGACACGCCCTCCCGCTCCGCCCAGAGCGGGAGAAGTTATTTAAACATTTCCGACCCTCAAAAAAAAAAATGAATACCAGTATTTTACATGGTGCTACTGCCTATGTGACCTCCACAACCCAGTTACTGGATAATATGATAAAGATGGTATGTAAGGATGGTCAGCTTTTCACGGACCAACCTCGGCAAGCGTAGCTTAAGCTGACGGATCAACCCTTGCGGCTGTTATTACGTAGCCACAAGCTCCTCAAAAAATAAAATAGCCGAAAATGTATGAATAATATTGCAATCTCTGCTTTTCTGGTCTTCTAGCATGACTGGCTCAGCGTTAACATCGGTACAATACAAAAATAGCGGCCAAGTGCGAGTCAGATAAAAGTTTGTTGTAACTTTGATCGATGTTTACGATTTATGACGTATTAAAAAAACTACTTACTAGATCTCGTTCAAACTAATTTTCGGTGGAAGTTTACATGGTAATGTACATCATATATTTTTTTTAGTTTTATCATTCTCTTATTTTAGAAGTTACAGGGGGGGGGACACATTTTACCACTTTGGAAGTGTCTCTCGCGCAAACTATTCAGTTTAGAAAAAAATGATATTACAAACCTCAATATCATTTTTGAAGACCTATCCTATATATAAAAAATTTGAGTTTCAGTTCTAAGAATGGGGAACCCCCAAAATTTATTGTTTTTTTTTTTTTTTGTGTGATAATCTTAATGTGGTTCACAGAATACATCTAATTATGTACCAAGTTTCAACAGCATAGTTCTTATAGTTTCGAAAAAAAGTGGCTATGACATACGGACGGACAGACAGACATGACGAATCCATAAGGGTTCCGTTTTTTGCCACTTGGCTACGGAACCCTAAAAATTGATACTTTGTATCACAAGTTAGGACCCATTTATGAGGAATTATCTAATGCACCACATACACATGGGTTACAAACAATAGTTCGTATTCAACAATAGTTCACAGCATTCTTTAAAACTTTAAATATTAGTTAAATAAAAGACCGCCACGCCAGTTTACTCTTAAAATTAATGATTTTTTATGTGAACTGTGTTACAATTTTGATGACCAAAAAAAAAGAGTAATAAAGTATAATCTACTTATCTATAGAAATTACCTTGAAAAGTCGAGAATCCAAAGGATCTGTTAGGACATAAATTCTAGGTACCTTCCAGTGGCAGTAAAAAAACGACTGGTACTTCTTACCAACAACAATCGTTAAGATATAGAAATCTGACATCAATCCTTAGATATACCTACACATCTATACATTATTCTTATACCCTGACCCAGCCTCCAAATGACTAATAAAGTGTATTTTCCTCGGCCTAAGGGATATTTTATCCTCCCACAATATTTGGCTGTAACACTTGAAATCACTTTCAAATCCCCAATCCCGGCTCATACCTGGAATATACCATCTTGTGCTACGGATAAAGGAAAAATAAAGGGTATTAAACTTCTTATTTTTACGTAGTATGTATCTACGTAGATTGTGGCTGTGTAACTAAGCTGCGTTCGCAATTCATTTGCCAAACATGTAAACAAACACGAGTTATAGAAAAACAACTGCAATGCCTACACATAAGGTCCAGTTTGCGCTACAACTTCATATTTTTCATGACTTTTTCAACAGTATTAGTCGGTCTAAAATCAACTTTATTTACACTTGCATAAAGTTGATGTTTGTCTAAGTGGAAAATTCGTGTTTGTTTACATGTTTGGTAAATAAATTGCGAACGCAGTATATACAGAGTTATCCGTTGAGATTATAGTTTTAAATAATACATCTATGGTTGAGATATATGGGTCAGTTTTGACAAATCTGAAACTATTAGAGGTATGGCGACATCTATATCGCCACATGCGAACTACGCATCACACTGACGTCACGCAAAATCCTGCATCATACAAACAGCCTACCAACCCTACGTACCCTACCTACCTACCTACCTACCCTCCTACCTAACTACCGTACCTATCTACCCTACATACCTATATACCTACCTACTTACACACCTACCTACTTGCATACCTACCTACCCACCCTTCCTTCAGCTACCTATCCTATAAACCTTGTCCTGAGAATAACGAACACAACAAAAAAGAATTATCCAATTTGGTGCAGACATTCTCAAGTTAAAAAAAAAATGAAACCCATTTTTTCTGGTCACGCCATGACCAGAAAAATTGGGATTCATTTTTATATTTCAAGATATTCTCCAAAATAAAATCTTGCACACACACACACACCAATTAATTTGGGGGTCACCTTTGTATTTCACATGAAGCTGTACCCTAATTACGTAATAGACGATCAATCAGAATCTGAATCGTTTTGAAACAGATTGCTAATCCATTGCTAAATAAGTTCGAAATCATGAAGCAATGAATGTTGTTGAACTGTCAAAATGAAACAGATTAGTCGTAATTGTTTACGAAAATGTGTTGCGTAATTAGATGGCTGGATGTCCTCTGTTTTGGAATAGTTATTATTTGATTCCAACTGACTGTGCTTCCATCATAGAAATGTGTGGTATTCTGTCCGTAAACATAAGGGCCTGGGTTCCGGGTTGTCTAGCGAAGCGCACCGGCGTGGTTAAAGATAAGTAATACCAATAGTAGTTTGAAGTTCCTTGTTAGTCCATCACTACATAACAACACATCATGGTTGTATTCCACAAAGAGGTACGCGTATTATTACCCCCATATTTCGCAAGTTATCTTCAAGTCCTTTGAGCGAGTCTATTTCCATTAAGATACAAATCTAGATTTGTGTCTAGTTAAAGGCCGATTGTCTAGATTCTAGACAACCGGGCGGCTATTTACGAATTTAATTATGCGAGACCTGGCTATCGAACCCAGGATCTAACATATGAAAACTCAATTAGCCTCTATCTGAATCTCAAAATCCCAAAAACTAATATCAAACACGTTATTAAAAAGCGCTCAAAAAACAATTGAAAAGCGATCCAGAAAACAAACCCAAAAGAAATCCCGTTTTCAAACGAATATAGGAGCGAAAGTAATTTTATGAAACTTGCAAGGCAGGTGTCCAGAGGACTGAGCAGTGAACTGATATTGGATTTATGCTAATGTTTATTTACCCGGACCTGTCCGGGATGAAATACCCGGGATAAAATACCCGGTATTTTCCTGATACGCCCAATGGAACGCCTATTGGGACTCGGTATTTGTGACTCTGCTGGCTTTGTGACGTGTCATTTTATGTAGACTTGGCTGTTTTATTTTTGTGAGAAAGTTTTATTTCTGGGATTATAATATACTCTATTCATTTTATGTTATATAATATTATTCATGCTAAACGCGTTTTTAGAGCGGGCGTGATATAAATTGAAAGTGGATCATTCGATTATTGAAAGATTTTGGTTGAAAAATATAGCATTTTCAATATCGCTTTAAGGTTGTATATTTTTGCAGGTTCTCTGTGTGAAAGAAAACCGCCCAAGTGCGTTTTGGAGTACGCAAAATGAAGAGTTCCGTAGTTGGGATGAATTTATCACAAGAACAACTTAACATTGTAGTTGAAAAACATTTTCTCCCACACATTCCAACTGCAAATGTAAGCTTGTACACACAATATTGAGAGATTTACCATGTTCTTTTAAGACCATAGACCTCTTATAACTTTTCCTGTAATCTATGAGTAAAGAACCATTCTCTGTATTTTTTCAAAACTTAAGCCTATTAGTAGTTTCGAAGATAAGGGGGAGAATGGTTACTTTTCATAAATTTTCTTAAAAAGTATTCATTTTGAAATTAAAAAAAAAAAATTGAGATCTTCTCAATAAGCCCTTTCATTTGATATGTCACACGGTACAGTTTGCAAAACTTTTATTTTTATTTTCTTATTTGCCCCCGAAAAGTGACCCTCATATTTGAATTTCATTTATTTACGTTACTCGTACGTGTTTGTCCGTGTACTGTATTTAGTTACATAGTTTTTGCTTATCAATAACTGGTAGAAAAATAGCCCGTAAAAATAAAATTATTATTAGAAATCTCGCAATCTGACAGTAAGAAAGTTAATAGATTATAAACTGTTGAAATGTAAACGAAATGATCTTTCACAATATTTCGACAGTTTACAATCCGCGATATTATATGTCTATCTGCTAAGGATGACCTAAAGTAACCATTTTTATCTTTCAGAAATTGATAAAAATTTCATTGTTATTTTCGAAGCTACTTTGACAGGTATTATATTTATCCTTATCCAATAAAACATCTTATTTAAATTGGCCATTTAATTTAGATTAAAATATGCCTTGACATCATATAATTAAAATTAATACTTTAAAAGATATCACAGATTCAAAATTACGCGTAACAAAATACATTATGGTTGACGACAACGCGGGTGCAGCGGTAGGGGTCAATGACTTTCCCTCGGCTATTAGTTATGTAATCCCGGTAGTACGTACCCATGGGATATTTTCCGACATCCACGCGGGCGAAGCCGCGGGCAAAAGCTAGTTGCAGATTAGTTGTCATAGACCTAGTTGTCGCTAACGGAACTGCTGAGGCACTAGGTTCAAACCCGGGGTGGATAATATAATGTTGGGTTTTTCTATTTGGACATTCTCAGTAGCAGTCTGGATTAGTGTTTAAAAAATACATGTATATGTGTAACATACATCCATTTAAATCATAACATATAGGGAATCTCTTGAAAGGTAAGTGTAAGTATCCAAAATATCTGTAATTAATGTCGTTACACGGAAGAGATTACATTTTTCCCCAGAACCTTGGAAAAAATATAATATCTTCTGCTTACTACGGTAAGCAGACAAAATGGCTCCATACCCCAATTCCCTTCACACATCTTCAACAAACCTATAATTCACACATACACCATGAATCTCCCATAAGTAGCTATTAATAAGTATCTATGTGTTATTTGCGTTTGAGCCGAATCGCCCTGTTTACTCAAACCGTCAGACAAGTTCGGCCGTGTATGTTATAATTAGGTTCCGTATATTGATCTGTTCTAGTTCTTTGTTTGGCACGAATTGAACTCGAACTGGCCTATTTTCTGATTCTGTTACAAGAATCTATTGGCGCCATACGACGTTGTCAGGGGGGCGGCTGTTGGTACACATTTGTGCAATTTTTTTGTGATATGTCACTTGAAATATATTCAAAAAACAATATGGCGGCGTTAATTCCAATTTTGCCCACGCGCCACACTAAGCTTGTAGCGCTATATGTATGTGTCATGTTGCGCATTGGTGACTATTGTGTTGTGATCATTGAATGTATAATATACGTTTTAATAATACATCTATGGTTAAGATAGTGTAATTTATGGTTCATTGGGTCGGAAATACTCTTTTGAATCAGTTAGGTGAAGCAATTAATAGTCCATGGAATGTTTTGAAAGGACTAATTTCGGCGCATCGTGGAGAGTGAGACACGATACTTTTTGTATGGCGTGGTGGCGCGGTGGCGGCGCCGTCTACATGAGCCCTGATACATCTTATGAGAAACAAAAGTCGAGTCTACTCAAGGGGCTTGTAGCCAAATAATAACAGACGCACGGCTTGATCGAAGGTTAAGCTACGCTTGCCGCGGTCGGTCCTTGGATCGGTGATCATCCATTATATGTCTATCGAGACCCCTCAGTGCCTCGAAAAGCACGATAAACCGTTAGTCCCGGCTTTCATTCGTAGATCTTTGACAGTCGTTGCGGGTAGTCTGACGCCCGAAAGTCTGACAACCAGTCTTACCAAGGGGTATCGTGTTACCCAGTAACTGGGTTGTGGAGGTCAGATAGGCAATCGCTCCGTATAAAATACTGGTATTCAGCTGCATCCGTTTAGACTGGAAGCCGACCCCAACATAGTTAGGAAAAGGCTGGGCAGATCAAAGAGTCGAGTCTACTGTAGGATATGCGTTATAGGATACCAACCAGGTATAGCCTAAATGGATGTTATTACTAACTCACCGGTAACTAGAATTATGTAATTAATATCAAGACGAAACTAACTATCCTCATTAGCAACTAGTAATTAAGTTTTAACAGTATCACGTTTTAATTGCAAATCTGAAACTTGTGAAAGGACTATAATAATATATAACAACTGACAGGTGTCAGGAACGTATTCTCACATCGGAAGGCGTGAAGCCACTATGAGGGTGTTCAGGTGCTGCGGTATATTTTATCACGACTCGTGACTCTCGTCGACTCGTCAGTGCCATCCACGACGACGCGCCCCACTCCGCTCCGCTACGTACTAAAAACTTACAGTACAATAGTCGCGGAGTGGGGCGCGTCTTCGTGGATAGCAGTGTCTGTATCGTTGGGTCTTTTCTTCTCAATCATTCTCTTTTTATTTTTTTATAAGATCTATTTTTTTATCTTATTGATAGCAACGCAGAGCTCTAGCCACTGGAGATAGATCTGATATGTAATTGACATGAATTGATATTATTTTCCTCGGAAAAAGGAGCGCTAAGAACTGATATTTCTAAATTCTACCCTTTGTGTCAAAGCCATGTGCGAACGAAGTCGCGGACAAAAGCTATAAATGAATCAATCTGCCTAACCTTTTCCCAACTATGTTGGAGTCGGCTTCCAGTCTAACCGGATGCAGCTGAATACTAGTCTTTTACATGGAGTCACTGCCTATCTCACCTCCACAACCCAGTAACTGGGTAATACTCGTACGATACCCCTTGGTAGTACTGGTTGTCAGACATTTTGGCTTCTCACGATCCATGACGACTGTCAAAGATCCACGAATGACAACCGGGACCAACGGCTTAATGTGCTTTCCGAGGCACGGAGGAGTCTCGGTATGTAAAGATGGTCACCCATCCACGGACCAACCCCGGCAAGCGTAGCTTAACCTGATGGATTGGCACGTGCCGCTGTTATTACTTAGCCACGACCTATAAATATTTAATTAAAAAATATACTTAATTGATAAACAAACCAAATCCCTGTAAAAACAGCTTACCAAAATCCCGTAAAAATCTCTGAGTCAGCAAAACCGACTTATCTACTTAGACCTTTCATCGTGGGGATGGATCTCTAAAAATGATTCTTCAAGGGGAATTCATTACCATTACAAAGGAGTTTGGAAAGAGACTGTCGTTATCTGGAGAGAGGCAGACGGCAGCGAACTTTCTGTTTACACTTCATAGAGATGCGGATAAGTGTCACTTAGACGGCTTGAATAAACACGATAAGTTAATAGGGCCACATATTTGGTATTTAAAAGGTTCGTAAAAGTTTTGGGCCGGGTATGGGCTAATATATAAAGTTCTGCTAGCCCTTTTCGTCACACGTTCTGGTTCTGGGTAGGTTTCTAACAAAGTGTTTTGGTTGGTAGGTGCTAACCCTGTGCCGGCTATCCAGCTGCCTGAACGTGTGAAAGGGGGTTGAATAGTTAACTAACTGGCTGAAAAATATAATTTGAAAGAAAACATAAATCACTATCAATACATATTACAAAACAAAGGCGCGTCTGTCTATCTGAACGCGATAAACTCAAAAACTATCGAACAAAAAACCGGTCAAGTGCACGCACAATAAAGGGTTCCGTAGTTGAGATGAATTTATTTATCCCAAGAACAAACTTAACATTGTAGTTGAAAAACATGTTCTCCCATAAGAAATGTATGGGAGATCTGTTTTTCAAACTGCAAATTTAAGTTGGTCGATTATTACTCGTTCACCTGTAAAACCTACTTAGCTGTGATAGTTTTCCTTTTAATTTAGTTACACAACATGGGGTAGATGAGAAGAAAAAAAAAATACGTGTGGCACTCGAGGACTGCCGCGGTAAAGCTATTGCATAGCATATATTCAAAAATAAGAAGATAATATTGTTGATTTAAAATATTTTTAAAAAAAAATACCCCTATACCCCCCCCCTAAATCGCAGAATTTACACAACCGTCAATGACGTCTGCCCTCACGCGTCTGCCCGCGTTCGGGTCGCGCACTCGGCGATCGCGCGTCATTGCCTAACCCGCCCCTCCACCCTCGTTCTGCGCGCCCGCCGTCGACTCATCGCAGGTCATTCTTATCGTTCTAACTTTTAAAATATTAGTCCAAATTACTTAGTGTAAAAGACAAATTTTATCTACATTAAATACCGAAAGCGATGAAGGTATTTATTTTGATACGAATTAACTAAATACTCTAAAATATGCAACTTAAAAAAAGTATTCAATTTAAATGTATTTATAGCTCACTATTTTGGCTATAATGGCTTCCACATAAAAGGTAGATATATGCTGTCGCGGACTTTTATTTAGAACTCTTTAAGACAAACAACCCCACAATACATTCTTTTCATGTAACTCCAGCGGTTTAGGCAGCGCACGCAAAGATAGATCTCAGAGGGCAGGATTTTTTCCGACTTACTGGATACTTATCGTTATATTATGGCTAAATCACATAAAATCTTTATAAATTGTAGCCTATGTGTTATTCTGATATATAAGCCACATTACTGTAAAGTTTCATTCAAATCCGTTCGGTAGTTTTTGCGTGAAAGAGTAACAAACATCCATCCATCCATCCTCACAAACTTTCGCGTCAGGTTTTTTTCGTTACGGAATTTCTACATTCGGTCGCCGCGCTCAGAGTCTCCGATAAAAGCTATGCAATAGCTTAAAAAACATCCCACTTTACGTGTAGGGGAGGTACCCTAATTTTTTTTATTTTTTTTTATTTTACCACTTTGTCGGCATGATTAATATGTATACCCATGCCAAAGTACAGCTTTCTAGTACTAACCGTCTCTGAGCTAAGCCGCGGACAGACAGACGGACGTGGCGAAACTATAAGGGTTCCTTGTTTACTACGGAACCCTAAAAAACAATTATACGGTTTTCACCAACAGACGGAGTGATTCAGCTGGAAGGTTTAGGTGTATAATTCTTAAGGTTTTGTGTAAATTAGATGAACTACATAATATGATGATGATTGTAGAAGATGTCGAAAAAAATCAAGCCGACTTTACTGGTGTGAGGGGCATAAACCAATAGAATTATATGAAAACAACCTATTACGGCATTAATACATTGTTTACCGGGATTAACACATAGAGTACTCTCAATCTACGTTCCCGTGGGATGTTTTCCGACTGCCACGCGGGCCAAGCCGCGTGCAAAAATATTTTTTTCACAAATTAAAAACATGCCTGAGTGCATCAATAAGGCCCGTCGTCAGACTAAATAAAAAACCAAGACACAGCGCTGCAAACAATACAGTGAAGCATGCCAGAACTACACCTCCGCTCTATACATACACGCTCACACGCACACATTTACAATCAAACTACACCTCACTAAGTGCACACACGCGAAGTCTTGGTTTTTTATTTGGTCAGGAGGCCCGTCGTCCATAATGCTATATTTTTGCTGAACTGGGCCTTTTTGGCGCAACCGTGAGGCCCCTTGGCCCCTTGGCCCCGTGGGGATCCTTGCTAATTTCTTACATCGCATTTTACGCGTTTTTCCGATATGTATTTCTCTTTGTAAAGCCAAACGTAAACCATTGATATACAAAAAAACGGTTTTTAGGGTTTTACGAAGTTTTTTACATAAATATCAATGACGTAAACAAATAAAAATCGTTTTCATTGGCAATGGCTGCAACAACATGTAAACCTCACTTCGGCGTATAGAACTTCAGGAACTGTGGCCTAGCACGATCGCGCGACAATATAAAATTGTACGATTTTAAAATTGGAAATACTCGTTTCGCACATAATACATATTTACTTAGTTTTCAGATTTTATTCATATTTATGGGTGACTAGCTGCGCCCCGCGGTTTCACCCAAATAAGTCTCAATCCCGTGGGAATATCGGGATGAAAAGTATCATATGTTTTAATCCAGGTTATAAACTATCTGTGTGCCAAATTTCATACAAATCCGTTAAGTAGTTTTTGCGTGAAAGAGTAACAAACATCCATCCATCCATCCTCACAATCTTTCGCTTTTATAATATTAGTAAGAAGTAGGATAATGATTGTGCTTGTCGCAATTTTTTTAACCAAAATGCTACAGAATAGTTGCAATTTTTTATTAAAAAAATCGTTTGTAAACTTAAAAATACTCGTTTCGTACATAATTTTGACTAAGTTTTAAGACTGTACCTGTCGCAAAAATTTTAACTAATATGCTACAGAGTAGTTTTATTTTCGTTTAAAAAATCGTTCCAATTTACGTTACGTGTACGTCGCGCGTTCATGCTCTGAATCTTTTTTCACTAAGTACTCTCGCTAACTGTTTCATACAAACAATATGTGTGGTGTTCAGTCTAATTTGGACAGGATTAGCTATGTGACGTAACTCTTCAATAACGTGCTAAATTGTGTTCAGTAAGAATCTAGATGGCCTTGTGGCTAAGTAATAACAGCCACACAGGTCGATCGATCAGGTTAAGGTACGCTTGCCACGGTTGGTTCGTGGATGGGTGACCATCTTTACATACCGAGACCCCTCTGTGCCTCGGAAAGCACGTTAAGCCGTTGGTCACGGCTGTCATTCTTAGATCTGGGCTATGATGAAGATGTTCAATAAAAATTAAAATACCATAAAAATGATTAGCAATTTCTACAGAATGGCACCAATAACTATAGAACATTATCTTCATGGTCACTGTTAGGAATACATTGTAGGGCTGCGAAACTGTTTACAAGGGGCGGTTCAAATAATACTTCTCTTAATCTAACTCATTAATTCGTTTTGCACTTTACTTTTACTTTTATTATTAAGTACGCAGTTTTTAGGGTTCCGTAGTTAACAAGGAACCCTTATAGTTTCGCCATGTCCGTCTGTCTGTCTGTCTGTCCGTCTGTCTGTTTGCAGCTTAGCTCAGAGACGGTTAGTACGATATTAATCACGCCGACAAAGTGGTAAAATAAAATCATGTTTTTTTTTTTGTTGTAAAATGGAGGACATTTTACAACAAAAAAAAAAACATGATTCCCTGCCAGCTTTAATTAAAAGGAAAACTATAGCTAAGTAGGCTTTACAAGTAAACGAGTAATAATCGACTAACTTCAATCTACGGTTGCAAAAACATTTTCTCCCAGTATATACGGAATGTGTGGGAAAACATGTTTTTCAACTACAAAGTTAAGTTTGTTCTTGCGATAAATTCATCCCAACAACGGAACCCTTCATTGTCCGTGGTATGACATGCACGACTATCGCTAATTATAAGAAATTTAGAATTTATCATGGCGTTCAAAACGGAGGGGCAGCAATAGAATAATACTTCCTCTAATGCTTTTCACAGTGATACGATACACTCAGTTGTGACCAACCATTATCGGTTATCGTCGCGATAGTTCGGGCTGCGTAGCACTTAAAGCCCGAGTGGCGGGACATAATAAACGTGGCGAAGCCGCTAATGTGACCACCGCATTAGCGCGATAAATTTTTAGCGAGCAAAACATACGAAGCTTTGGCACGCATTGCTTTGTTACGATAGACGCAGATGCGGCCGCAGTATTAGAGCTTTATTACATGCAACAAAGCTCTTTGTTGCATGTAATAAAGCTCTAATACTGCGGCACAATGTGTGTAAAGCATTACACACATTGTCAAAGTGACAATATTTTTTATATGAAGTAATGTCTCATAAAAAGCTTGTTCCTTCCATGTAAGCATGAGAAACCTTTGCCATGTCTCTAGGCAAAATTACAAGCTGATATTATAAATCGTTCCAGATATTATATCAATAAAGAAAATTGAATTGAAACTGAAGGAAAGAGCTCCAACTAACGAGTCGATATCCCCCAGTTATCTCAATATCTGTCTCTACGAAGCTTTCACTCTTTTTGTTCGTCCCCAACTTAATTGGCCGAGTACACAGAGCCAGCCAGACTAGTCGAAGAGCTCACTAAACCAACCAAGCAATCCAATCTCAACTAAATCTCGAAACGTACTTTAGGAGCTTGAGAAAGTATAAATCTACGTAAAACAACACGTCCCCCTCACCCAGACGCTATATTACGGCAATGAACACAATCCATTGCCTTTTTAGTGGCGTCTTATTACCGTAGTAAGTGCGTTGACCAAGCAATGAACGCGGGACGGGCGATGTAGTAATTTCGAGTGACATTTCGGGGTATGTGAGACGTTTTATATCGATCGGGCTTAGTTTTATGAATGGCTGGCTCCGCTGGGTAGCCCCCCTCCCCCTCCCCCTGATCTCAGGCCCCTGCCACACCTGGAGCCAGTTCGGTAAGAGAGTACCAATTTAGCCAGCTGATTTGTGACGTGATCATTAGGCAAACGATTACCTCAAACGGGGGGGAGGCGGGCGTTATGTGTATAATTAAAATTTCCCTACTTTTATTATCTTTGTATACTGGCTATTATGTGGCAGCGTTGCTATTGTATTGTATTCTGATAATATTCTCGTACATAAAAGGAATCCCATAATATAATTTTATAGTCGCATATGATGTATAACATCTGACATCTCACCTTGGTAATAAGCAACATTAAAGGACGGGGTCTCCTCAAGGTCGTTTCTGTCAGCCAAGTCTAGCATCGCGCGCGCTTATTGGTCAAATCAAATAGCGCCTTCCTGTTACACACTTCCGTCCCTTTTTACGAAATCACTCCCACAGATTACAGAAAAGCGACAGGAATGATGTTACACATCAAAAACTGTAATATGTATGTACATAAGTACATATTTTAATACGTACAAGTATCGATAAAGTTAATTGAGCGAAAACATCGACTTGAACGCGCTCTGCTCCGGAAGTTCATTCATTCATAATGCGAAGTCCGTGTCGTGTATTCGAACAAGGAATTCAAGAGAGATTTTCTTCTACAGAACCTAGAGCATTAATACCTTGAAGTAACTTTATGTATGTAGATTGAAATAATTAAGAGCGTTTATTCTGAAGGTGGGCAACGTCGCAAATAGATGTCAAACATTTCACTGTTTTGATTAATTTTGCTATATTACTGTGTGGAAATAAAAAATGTGGCTAACTAGCGAACTAGAATATTGATTATGAAATGCAATAATTAATATCGTAATACCGAATGTTTAGTTTTAGATGTAAAAAAACAATTTGGAAACTTTCCAAATGCGTTTTTTACATCTAAAATGGGTACAACATCAAATTCAATGTTATAATTGCAATTCATTATTAATATTCTAGCTCGCTAGTTAGCCACATTTCTCATTTCTATTCAGTAATATTGCTATAAGAATCAAATCAGGTAAACATTTGACAGTCATTTGCGCCGTTGCCAACTTTTAGGATAAACCCTCTTAAGAAGTAGATATGACGTAACTTGGATATTCTACCACATGGCATATCATCACGACTGTTATCCCCGAAGGATTAGGCAAAGTTGACCCTATAGTACATCCACATTTTGCCAGTTATATTTGAGTCCCATGTAATAGGGGGCAAGCCTAGTTGCCTACTGAGAGCAGTCGTGGCTGAGTGGTAACGGATTCGACTTACGAGTTTCAGGGCATGGGTTCGATTCCAGGCACGCGCTTTACTTTGAGTAAATAATTTCATCACCACTGCTCTCAAAACGGTGAGGAAAACATCGTGAAGAAACCAGCATGTCCTAGAACCAAAAATTCGAAGACATGTGATATCTACCAACCGGCACTGGGCTTGCATGGTACCATCAAAGAAGTTCATATCTAACCAGTTTCAAAACAAAATCCCGTGAACACGATGACCACATCTGTTACCGGCCCGGTTCTATATTCGCCGAGCGCTGCAAGCAAGAATAGTCCTTACGGTGGTTAGATATGAACTTCTCCGATGGTACATTACAGCCCGCTCCCTCTCGAAGAGAAGGTCTACTGTGTCCCAGCAGTAATTATGGCGAGCCTATTTGCCATCAACCGGGCACAAATCCAGTGAGAAATTACTGATGGAAAAACCAATAACTCTTTGCCCAATAGCACTTTAAACTTCCAAGTTCTTCATTCCGCTCCTGGTACACGTGTATATCTTTTACATATTATATACAGTACGGTTGTCCGAGGAGCTCGTGGCTAAGTAATAACAGCCGCACGATTCGATCCATCAGGTTAAGCTACGCTTGCCAGGGTTGGTCTGTGGATGGGTGACCATCTTAATATACCGAGACTCCTCCGTGCCTCGGTAAGCACGTTAAGCCGTTGGTCCCGCCTTTCATTCGTGGATCTTTGACAGTCGTTACGGGTCGTCAGAAGCCCGAAAGTCTAACGACCAAGGGTCTTACCCAATTACTGGGTTGCGGAGGTCAGATAGGCAGTCGCTCCATGTAAAATACTGGTATTCAGCTGCGTCCGGTAAGACTGGAAGCCGACCCCAACATAGTTAGGAAAAGGCTAGGCAGATTTATCGAAAGGAAATTTCACGAATGAATTCGTTGCGTAACAAAACCTCGAATAAAGATTTTTTGTTAAAACAAATTCACTAAGCGAATGCTCGCGGTGAGTACCGTCCATAAAAGCATATTTTTTTATTGGTTATTGGACAGAAAAGTCTGTAGGTACTTGAACGTGAATGAATATATTCGCATTCAAAGAAATCTTGAAATATAGAAATCCTATTTCAAAGTACCTACTCGAGTAAAAAATATTTCTGTAGATACTACTAATAAATACGTGATATATATTCAGAAACTAAGAACACGAAATACACCATCAATCACAATCTGAATCATTTTGAAAGAGAATGCTAATCCATTGCTGGTTAAGTTCGAAAAAAAAATCTGGTCAACAACGTAAATAACGCAATGAATATTGTTGAACTGTCCAATCAAACAGATTAGTCGTAATCATTTACCGAAAATGTGTTACGTAATTAAATAGCTGATCACCCAGAGGAATAGGACCCGAATGAGGTATTATAGGTATCAGGTCAATGGACGGGATCATCGTAGGTAGACACTGAAAAAAACCTACACGGTTTTGTAGTATAGTCCTCCAGATCGTATTTCGGCCGCCAATCTCAACGGAGACTAGCCTTCGACGCGGGAAATATTATAGTGCACATGTGCGTGCGCAGACACAGGTGCACTGTATCTTCCCTCAGTCTCATAGTCCGATGGGACGGCAATCCGACACGACCGGAGAGAAATCAGGCGCAGGATAACGTGCGCACCGAGGATATCACGCCGCCAACTTCTAAACTCCGGCCTGTGACTAAGAAATTCTTAATGGCAAAACCCAATAACTCTTTGCCCGACCTGGAAATCGAACCCAGGACCCCACGCTCAGCAGTCGCGGTTGCGACCACGAGACCAATTGTTTCGTAGTACCGTACAAAAAAAAGGAAAATACGGAATCTTTGTTTGTTATCGCAATTCGCGTCCAGCTGTCGTACGTCACTTTCTATCACAGACATTTTTCTCGGAAACTGTGTGACGTACAAATTTTAAATTTAGAACGATGGTAGGTATCTCATCTTGGTGTTTCGATAGTCGAACCGTGAAATTGGAGTTTTTAAATTGGGGTGAGTGAGACCCTTGAAAAAATAAAGTTTGTCACAAAATTGGTTTGCACGACGAAAATTTTATAAAAGGATATAAAATATTTATTTCTTTTACAACCACAAACCTCGTTCATCCCTTAAACCCGAACAAACAAACTCTAGCAATACATCCAGGGGTCATTTATAAAGCGCAGAGCTGAATAAATGCGCTCATTACAACAATGAAATATGCAGCGCTTCTAAACGGAGAGGATTTGAGCAAAAAAAGCGCTGTTTTTGCTTTAAAACATATCAATCTAGTGAAACATGCTGCATATGCATCGGTTGTGAGGTCAACGAACGTTGGTGGTTGGATAAATTGGAAACGCCTATATTGTAATAGAGTTTATAATCAACTTAGTGGTTGTGGTTTGTGCATGTAAATGGTGTTGAAAAGGGATGAAATTTGGGATGCTAAAAGGATGTAAGCCTAGCAAGAAATGTAGTTATTAATTTTACTATATATTATGCTGTATTTTTTGACATGATATTTGACTGACTACGACAGAAACTATATAGGAAAATATTTTAGGCAATTTGTAATTGCAATGAAATGAAATTGTTTATTCTGTAAATAGGATATCGGAATCACTTTTACACGTCATATTAAAAATAGCAATAGGTAATAGTGTTTTCTGTGCAAGTGTGTTGAAACTCGTTGTTGGATACACGTGAGCATTTGTCCCTACAACAAAATGTACTACGGGTAGTGCCATCCACGAAGACGCGCCCCACTCCGCGATTACTGTAAGCTCAAGCTGTACTTTAGTACGGATCGGAGCGGAGTGGGGCGCGTCTTCGTGGATGGTACCATCTATATAGTATTGTAAGATCATAAAATTGTACCAACGTTTATGTAAATGTAAAAAACATTACCAAACATCAAATCCACATTAAAAACTTTCTTTACATTTCAGTTCCAAACGAGATGGTAAGATTATTCACGCAAACAAATTCAAAAGCGCTGACGATCAGAGCCGTTTGTTACCGAACTTTGCCGAACAGGAACGGATTTATGTCAATAAAATATCACTGCAAGGCCACCACATAAAATGATACGACCGTTCTGTTTACATATGGCCTGTTTACATAATGTATATTGAAATGAAAATGTATTTTATATTTATTGATTTCTCTTCAAGCTTTTTGCATTCTGCTGAGTGGAAGCCTTCTTGTCACAGTCACGACGTGCAGCTGCCGATTATTTCTGTTCTGAGCTCGTTGTTCAAAATCTATTTTGTTTTTTATTTGTTATTCGAATTGACTTATATTTTGGAATGTACGTGTTTCTGTGACAAATAAAACTAATTATAATCATTATTTTAAAACTAACCAAGCCAAGTTAATAAAATTTGTATGGTACCACCTAGGAAGACCGAGGTGGTCCTAGACCACCATTTAAAACAAATAAACAATTTTCCGAATCGGTCCAGCCGTATTCGAGTAATCGGAGAACACAAAACTAAGTTTTTGTTGCCTTTAAATCCCAATAATAAGATCCTACTAATATCACAATATTAAAAATGTGAACGTTTGGATGTTTGTTACTCAATCACGAAAAACGGTTAGTTTATAACCTGGATTAACACATAGAATACTTTCCACATCCCGGTATGCGTTCCCGTGGGATATCTTCTAACATCCACGCGGGCTAAGCCGCGGGCAAAAGCTATTTTATAATAAATAAATAACGAGCTAGTAGCTAATATTGGAGTTATTAAGTTAAGTAAGTAAGTAGTAGGAGTCCCGGTAGTACGTTCCCGTATCATTTTTTACATCATACGAAACATCATCACAATCAGAAACAAGTTTTTTTTTTTTATGAGTAACATCTTTCCTCTCGGTTACCTGCAATCTGTGGGAGTGATTTCGTGAAAAGGGACGGAAGTGTGTAACAGGAAGCCGGGGAAGCGCGCGCTATTTGAATTGACCAATGACCGCGCGCGGTGCTAGAGTTCGCCGTCAGGAACGACCTTGATGACGCCCCGCCCCTTTAATGTTGCTAATAAGCAATATCTAACATCGTGTAACATCTGACATCTCACCTTGGTAATAACCAAGGTGAGATGTCAGATGTTACACATCATATGCGGCTACTGTAAGGCTCGCTCATTTTATTTTTTTATTAAACCTCAGCAAGGTTGACTTGCTGAGCTTGCGAATGAGCCTTTCTTTCACTGATAAATATATATTAATGTAAACGTGAACACTGATTTAAGTATAAGTCTCAGGGCATAGCATACTTCTCTTCTTCCTCGTGTGGTTAGTGACTAACCTGCTGTCAGAGTTTTAAAGCCGCCCATGGGCCTCTGACTTGGCTTAACATGCCGTCGAGAAATTTCTCTCAGTCATGCCGGTTTTCTCACGATGTTTTTCTTAATTTCAACAGCATACTGAAGTGGATAAAATATCCTAGTGATGAGTGTAGCTCACATTTTTGCCACTTAACTATTAGGCCCGAAACCCATTAAAATATGACCAAGGGACACAAAACTTTGCCCTCAGAGAGAGTACTCAATGACTTTTAATACAGTTAGGATAATTATATTATCAAGTAATAATTAAAGTTACGTAATTACAGCACGCCTGTAAGGGGTCCTCCATTAATCACGTGATGTTTTTTAGAAACTATTTAACCACCCTCTCTCCTGGTGATACGTGGTGAGGTTTTAGACTAACCCCTCCAAAGTCAGTTGTACGGTTATGGTACAAAGTATCTTAAAAAATGCAGAATATTTTATCTTTAAATAGAAAGAAAAATATTTTAGTTGCGGGGCCGCTTTTCGGTTTAGAACTGCACGTTAAACGAAAAAATGTATACGAGTACACTGATCTCACTACACCTCTCCTCGTAATATTTCGTGATTTTTTCGGAACCCTCTCCCCCTTTCCAGCCTCACGTGATTTATGGACGACCCCTAATCCCCGAAGGTTTAGGCAGAGGTGTAACTATAGACATAGTACACCCACATATCGCCAGTTATGTTTAAGTCCCATGTAATAAGGGGCGAGTGTATTGCCATCAACTGAGCACAAATCCAGACTGGGCTGCTACTAAGAAATTCCTGACGGAAAAACCCAATAACTAAATAAATCAATAAATAAGTAGTGTAAGTAATAAAAGAGCAGCATGGTTTTGTCAGAGATAGATCTTACATAAGCAATCTCTTAATATTTACATCACAACTTTCTGAAAATATGGACAATAGGCAACAAACGGACGCCGTATACAACTGATTTTCAGAAGGCGTTTGATAAAATTGATCATAGACTGATATTCAGTTTTCGCGTCGATGTCCCTGCCACCCTGTATACATACCGTTCAAAATCATAGCCCTCCTTTTTCACGGTGGAGCATACGGTGGAGGTCTGCCCGGCTTGGGCGGGGCACCGCCGTGTCCTCACGGAGGCGATCGGCGGCGGCGATCTCTCGCGTCCGGCCCTGCTCCAGGCCATGGTCCGGAGCGAGAGTGCATGGGAGGCCGTCACCTCCTTCTGCGAAGCAGTAATGCTCGCGAAGGAGGAGGCGGAGCGCGCGAGGGAGAGGCAAAATGCGCGCCCTCGCGCCCCTAGTCGCCGCAGGAGACGCCCCGGGCGTCGGGAGTCGGGAGTCGCGAGCCGACTTCCGGCCACCGTAGGCGCGGGCTTGCGGACGGTGAGCAATGGGTAGCTCGCCGTCCTATTGGGACCAGGCCCGGGTCGACGGCGGGTTGTGTTCCACGCGCGCCTCAAAGAGATGTCAGCACCAACAGACGGGGTCCGGAAGGGCCAATGCCTGCCGGAGTTGCGAGTTTGTCCGAAAGGGATATCGCGACCCCGGCACGCAGGATCGGTTTTAGTCAGTAAAAGTCTGACACGCCCTCCCGCGTCGCCCAGAGCTGGAGAAGTTATTTGATAATTTCCCACCCACAATAAAAAAATAAAAAAAAAGCACTCCTTTTTACTTCGCTATAGTCCGGTAAAACATATTCCCCCCGCCATTTCAGTCTGTCCGTCTGAACGCAAAAAACTCAAAAACTACCGAACGGATTTTCCTACGGTTTTCACCAATGGACGGAGTGATTCATGAGAAAGGTTTAAGTGTATAATTAATTAAGGTTTTGTATACATTGGCTGAAATATGACGATGATTGTTGAAAATGTCGGAAAGATCATGCCGACTAGACTGTGCGCTTTATTGGCGTGCGCCGCGAAAACCAATAGAGATATATGAAAACAATGTATTACGGAATTAATACATTGTTTACCTGGATTAACACGTTGGGTACTTTTAATCCCAGTTGTAAATTCCCTCGGTATAATATATTTTTCGACATCCACGCGGGCAGAGCCGCGAGTCAAACCTAGTACTAAATAAAATGCGTGATTAATGACATAAATATTTTAAATTATAATTAAATAATAGATATTTGCACACCTGTTAAGGTGTAGGATATGGTTTAAAGAGTTTTTGTTATATGTATCAGCTCATGTAGGATAGTACGACTCAACTTAGATGTAGCATCGGCTAAATTCGTAAAACCGATCACCACCCGAACTGAGTGCGGTTTCCAAATCACCAATCTTTATTACTGCTTTAGGTGAAAATTACCTTAACGAAAACGCAATAACTTGTTAAGTCATAGAACCAAATACATTCGTAAAACTGAAATGAATGAACAAAAATTTTCAAAATTATGCTACATCTGTTGTGTCGTACTGTATGTACCCATATTCAAGCAAATAAACAAGTGAAATAATATTAAAATTTAAAAAACCCCCGACACAAACATTGCCTCATTTCTCTTTCCTACTCCATCACCAGACCCTGTTCATCATCTATCTATAACCTATTCATTGAGACCATTCCATGAGCACAAACACGATACCTGTGCTGTAAGTTGGTAAGGGAGTTGGGTACCCTGCAAATTCCAGGTGATACTGCAGCATCAGTTCAGGGTTACTATGTTCTTCTAATATGACTGAAGTAACAGAATACCAAATTTCAAATCGAACAGACCTGTGGAAGACGCTCACATCCATTCATCAACTAGAAAAGAGCTGACAATCATCAAACAGCTGAACCGATTTTGATAAAACATCTAAGTCTAATAACCATCGCTAGAAAATCAGTTTTCTAATTTAAAAACTGCATTCAAATCGGTTCACCCGTTTAAGAGCTACGGTGCCACAGACAGACACACACACACACATAGTGGTCAAACTTATAACACCCCTCTTTTTGCGTCGGCGGATAATGATTCGATTTGAGTCAATCAATCTGCCGAGCCTTTTTCCTGCTATGTTGGGGTCGGCTTCCAGTCTAACCGGATGCAGCTGAATACCAGTATTTTACATGGAGCGACTGCCTATCTGACCTCCACAACCCAGTAACTGGGTAATACGATACCCCTTGGTAAGATTGGTTGTCTGACTTTCGGGCTTCTGACGACCCGTAACGACTGTCTAAGATCCACGAATGACAGCCGGGACCAATGGCTTAACGTGCTTTTCGAGTCACGGAGGGGTCTCAGTATGTAAAGATGGTCACCCATCCACGGACCAACCCCGGCAAGCGTAGCTTAACCTGATGGATCGACCCGTGCGGCTGTTATTACTTAGCTACGAGCTCCTCACATGATGATTCGATTTAAGAATAAGTACGAAATGTTTTGTTTAGAAAAAACTGGCCAAGTGCGTGTCGGACCACGCACAATGAAGGGTTCCGTAGGTAAGATGAATTAATCCCAAGAACAAACATTACAACAACAATATTGAGAGATTTACTGTTACTTTAAGACCATGGACTTTTTATAGGTTTTCCTGTAATCTATGAGTAAAGAACCATTCTATGCATTTTTTTCGAAATTTTTGGCTATTTAGTTTCGGAGATAAGGGGGGGGAATGGCCAATTTTCATCAATTTTCTTAAATATCTTTAAAAGTATTTAGTTTAAAATTATTTAAAAAAAAATATTTGAGATCCTCGCAACAAGTCCTTTTATTTGATATGTCACACGGTTCAGTTTGCAAAACTTTTTATTTTTATTTTCTTATTTGCCCCCCAAAAGTCACCCCAAAATTCAAAATTTATTTATTTACGTTACACGACCGTGTTTGGATCACATACACATACAAATACATATGTGTACCAAATTTCAAATAAATCGGTCCATTAGATTCGGAGAAAATTGGCTGTGACAGACGGACAGACAGACACACACGAGTGGTCCTATAAGGGTTCCATTTTTTGCTTTTGAGGTACGGAACCCTAATAAAGTCATCAAAGTGAATGATTCGAAATCACTTTGATAATTTTATTTCTTAAAAAAACATTTCGTACTCTGTGGATGATAACAGCAGTGCTATTATGTAACCATCTCACCGTGAAAACTTAGGTGAAGTGAGCGTGGAGTGAGCTGTCACTCCACAGGGATTGACACTATTGACAGCTCACTTCACCCAAGTTTTCACGGTGAGATGTTTACAGAATAGCATGACAGGTCTTATTTTCTTTAAACAAATATAAATGCATTGTTGAATAGAAATATACGAATATCGTCGCTGGGAGCTTGATTCCTGGAACGGAATATGAGACTAGGAAAGTCATGCGGAATAAGAGAATATAATAAACATTATTGGCTTCCAATTTCCTCTTTCTAGTAAATGATAAATTATTTTATTTCTGTAAGTAGGTTTGCACAAACATACACAACACGTCAATCATATTTCAAAAACTAGATGAGGTTGGCGTTTCCTATCTGACTACTCTGAGAAGAAAGGCCGAAACAAACTCAAAGCTCACAGTCTCTTTTAAAGTCCAGACACAATCTTGGTCAGATCATGTGAAGACCATGAGACATGGTGTCTGAAATGGTCTTTTGAGGAAAGAACCACACAGATCGAGTATGGCCGTGTTATAGCCATTTCATACAACTGTCAAAGAATGACAGTTGTTATTTGAATATACGGACAATTTAAGTTCGTAGTCAATTTTATAAACAATTAATTTTTTCTGACTTTAACTATAGGACTTCCATTTCCCTAAGTTAGTTACCTACAAAGAATTATTTTCGTCGTCAAAGTTCTAAATAGAGCTGGTATTTGTAACTAAATACTTTTCTAAAGAAACGCCGAAACAAATTCCAAGGTTAAAAGTATTTCATCAAGTTCTGGGTACTCATATTACAGCCATAGTTATAATAGGTATAGGTATCTTCTATACAAATAAACACAATCTGTCTGTTTGTAATGTCAAAATAACGTTTTTTTACTAAATGCATAAGGAAAGTATATACGGTACTTATAACAAAAAAAAAATAGTTTAAAAATTTTTGTGTCTGTCTGTTTGTTCCGGCTATCTCCGAAACAGCTCAACCGATTTTGACGGGATTTTCACTCGCAGATAGCTGATGTTATATATAGGAATAACTTAGGCTACTTTTAATTTAGAAAAAAAAAATAAGGTCCAAGCAGACGAAGCCGCGGGCAGTTAGTTATAAGTATATAATATATCATAATTATTAAATTATTAGTATATTAAATACGAGAAGCAAAAACTTTGTACCCCTTTTTACGAAAATTACGTGGACGGAGGAGTATGAAATTTAGCACAGTTAAAATTTATATGGAGAAGGTGTGCAGGACGCTAATATTTTTATATAATATACATTAGAAATAAATTAAATTAATAAAAAAAACATTACGCACACTAGCATGCGCTTGACACAAGATGGCTACCTTAGAATCATGACATTTAAATGAATTATGGTCGAATTTCAACCTCTGGGCGACCACTAGTAATTATTAAACTATTATAATTAAATTATATAATTTATTATAATAATAAGAGACCTTATTTATAAGTAAAATATATATAAGGCCACATCTTATAAGTTGAAATCTACTCTACGCTTTTTACATAATTAATACCTACCAAAGTAGGTACTTAATAGAGGAGATTTTAAAATATTGCTTCAATCGTACCAAAGAATTTTTCGACGAAAATTAACGCAAGTTGGTCTAGTGGTCGTAAGTGCAAAATAGAGTGAGTTCAGGGTGCCTTGGATTTTGTATGAACACCAAAAAAGTATTGTCTCAAAAAAACAGGAGTCTCGGTTACTTTAGTCTCATCGGCCGTCGGGATCCAGATAACCTTGACAAATTGTTGGTGATGGGCAAAGCAGAAGGGAAAACACCTCGCAACCGGTCACCTATCAGCTGGTCAGACCAAGTAACTGACTTCACTGGACTCTGTTACGACTGCTCTGAGAGATGCCGAGACCCGAAGGAATTGGTAGAACATAATAAAAAGCTACGATGGCTTTTCAAGGACACGACCTTCAGTAAAGTACGGGCTCAAGAAAAAATACCTAAAAAATCTTAAAAATACCTAATATTATACATTTTTAAGTGTTCAAACCCGTGCCATGAATAAGATAGTATAAAATTATACGCGAGAACCCATAGTTCCGATTCGGAAGAAGTCTCATATGTTTTGATGGCAGTATTCCAAATTACTCCAACGATTAGCAATAAGTAGGACAAGACCAGTGCCAAGGTCATGCCCTGGTAATGCCCGGTTTGTAGAGGATTTGTCATTTATTTATTTATTTTATAGGGAAAACAAACAGTAGTATACTAAAAATATACAAAGTATCATAGACATATGACTTAACAAATACATTTTCCACAGATTACTACTTAAACTAAAACAAACTGATTAGCAAACGTTAATTGTAGTCAGGGTATGTAGAAACATTAGAAGCTACTGTCGATCCTTCAAAATTTTGATTATGTCAGTTCTAAAGGTATATCTGCTTACAAATAATATATCAATTGCACAAAATAGCTTATTGTATGTGTCGACTAAACGGCGCAGCGGTGAGCGTACACCAGCATTAGATTTGCAAGAGCTAGTAGCGAATAGTTGCCTGGTGCGTACCTCCCGCCCCTGCACTGTTCGAGGAACCAGGTAACACAAACTGTTCACCAAGTCGGGGCAATCAAATTTGTTTCGGCATACACTATAAAGAGTCATTGTCTCAAGGAGCGTGCGCCTTGACTGTAATGTAAGGAGACCATATTTTTTGGGAACGGTCATTATTGCACAATAAAAGAGTATGGCAACACTCATAATCAGAACACAATTCTCGTACTTAAAAACGTTCAAAATCTAGTCGAAAATTCGCAATCTCATCTCAGCGACCATGTGCCCTTTATAATCTCTAAAGTGACGATATTTTCCTGGACGGACCCGTCAAAAAACATTGCAAAACCTACCGTGTGACATATCAAATCATAGGGCTTGTGTTTAATAAATTTTAAATATTTTTTTATTAAATACTTTTAAAGTTATTTAAGAAAATAGATGAAGATGATGACCATTCCATCAAAAATTCACAGGACTAATTGCATTCTCTATTTTAATTCGAGCAGAGCTTGGTCGAGCAGGTACTAATGCTATTACTTAATGCTGAAATGAACCTTTTTGGCGCAGCCGTGTGGCACACACTATTATTGTTAAAATATTATTTTCACTTTTTTTTTTTTTTTGTGTTTCACGAACTGTGTCCAAATAAATATTATTCTTTCTTTCTTTGTATTTCTTTTACTTACCGTGATCATCTTTGAAGCGTCGGCATAAGGAAAACATTGTGCTCTACGATCGATAACCTGAAACCAAAACATTCGTTTAAATAAATGCATTCTCAATTACTATGCATACCTAATACATAAAGGACAAATCAATTTATCCCTACTTTATTTCTTTCGGTAACATTTCTGGAATGAGTTTCTAATAGCCTGTTTCACAGTCTCAAGATAGGCAAAAGCTCAAACTGAAACTTAAAGCATTTATTTCAATTAAACCGATTACAGGCGCTTTTGGCGCTCTTTGGCGCTTTTTTTAAATCTTTTTTTTTCAGCATGTGTTTCTGTGACAAATAAACTTATTTTTCTTTCTTTCCTTCTTTCTTGAATTGTCAAAGTGTCGGACAGACAGAAATATGAAGGTAGTTGCCAATTCCAAAGCTTAGTAGGTTCCTAGAGAAAAGAATGGGCATAAGAAACTCCATTTAAATCAAAATATTGTTACAAAATATTGATTAAGTGCATCATTCATGTTGAAATTATAGATGTGGGAACGATGAAAAAAAAACAACAATTCTAAAATTAAAATAAGCAGCTAAAAAATTACCAGTCCTTAGTGACGATGCCCGCGCACAAACATGAAACATGGATCAGCACCAGATATCTCAATTCAAAAATAGAATAGAATT
Source organism: Agrochola circellaris (assembly GCA_914767755.1). Taxonomy (NCBI): domain Eukaryota; kingdom Metazoa; phylum Arthropoda; class Insecta; order Lepidoptera; family Noctuidae; genus Agrochola; species Agrochola circellaris. The sequence continues at coordinate 4,274,138 of OU611857.1, forward strand.
TGTATGAAATTATCTGCCCTATAAGTTAACTGGAACTCATACGCAGATGATAAAACTGACCATAAATTGAAACAAAACTTCAAAAATCAAATACTGCAAAGTGAAAAATAACTTTAATTTCGGAAGTCGGTGTCTTTGGTTTTGAATTTTCGTTTTTTGCCACCGACTTCCGAAATTAAAGTTATTTTTCACTTTGTAGTGGCGTTTGAAAAATCATCAATCAAAGTCGGTTGTTTTTTTAAGATAAGATAACATATGATATTTTATTCGCATAAAACATGGTATACCTACAAGGTGTTATTGGCAAGTATAGATCAAACATGTTTTGCTTAAGACTAAAGCGTGCGCGTTTTGTTTGTATAAGTTTTTATTTCACATTTTTTAGTTGTCGTACCTACTCCACACAAATTTTAATACCACTACCTGCTATATTAATAACAGTTACAGGAAGTTATCATCATATCATCGACATTACTAAGTGGGAAAAATACGTATTGTTGAAGCTTACTCAAAAACTATCCAAGCAAAGTTAATAAAATGTTTAAGGGACCAACTTGGGAACATACATAATACCCTTTCATACAAAAAAATAATTTTAAAATCGGTTCAAATTTGACGGAGAAATAGGGGACATAAATGAAAATAATAATAAATCAGGATGGCAACCAACCGATTATCCTTTAAAGTTAAAGTTCGCGAGCACATTCGTAAGAAGCTGGCAGTATCATCACAACGTTAATGTTTTCCCATTGTTTGTCTTATTTGTTTTAGTATATTCGTGTATTTATGTATATTTATTTGTGCTTATATTCCAAACTATACTCAAATTCAAACTCTTTATTGCATTCATGTGTACATTTAGGTTTTACATTCATGTAAGTAAGTTCCAACATGAAACCCGGTTAGGGCACGGCAACATAATATACGTAGGTATATAATAAAATGGGTTAAAACAAGCACCCAGTGCAAGTTTGTTAAACAAATATAATTATTTTCGATAATATTACTAATATTAAGTTTATGTAGTTATTTAACCGGTAAAGCCCTGGGTGACCCTCAAGCACGTCAATTAGCACGTTAATTAGTTGTTTATCAGGCCTTTAACGGTTAAATTAATATCATGAGGTTTTTAAAATATTCTCTTCTTCTTTTTTCTTCTCTTCTTCTTCTTCTCTTTCTGTTCTTCTATTCTCTATTTTCTTTTCTTTCTATCGCGTACCTCTTATATTTTCTGACTAAGTTACGCTCACTGAATTGGCTCAACAAAATCAGCCTACCGCGTACTTGTACCTTCATTACTAAAACGCGGAGTGCGCCTTCTGTATTATTCTGTGACCGTGTGAAAAAACGTATTTACGTCAAAAATAAATACCATTTAAAAAAATAACTCACAAAAGTATTGTAATAAGTCTATAATATATATTAACGTGCTGCTGTCATCTGCCACCAAAAGGCATAAACTAACCCTTTTGGCTCATAATAACCCTGACCCTAATATAGCTCTATTGTATTTCTAAATACTCTTCCCCATAAGTTATCGACAGTCGATATGGCGTGCGAAAGTAAATGATTGACCTGCTTTTCCTTGTTGATTAACAAACTTGTTACTCTATCTTTGCTATATTTATGTGGATAAAAAGACTTAGACGTAGTTAAATGCTGTGATAATATTAAGCACTCGCTAAATATATATATAGAATTTAATACCATGCCATGTATATATCGCAGGTAGGTTGTGATTCGTCACTTTGCAAACGGCGCCTCCCGTTTACAAACGCGATGCGAGTTATGCAAAATGCCTAGTCACCATATAATATGCCACAACATTTGATGGATAATTCAAACGCCGTTTACAAAATGCCGCGGAAAATTGAAGAATTTAGTTATATTTCTTACCACGCGCGTCGCTGCTAATCAAAACAAGACCAATGGCGTCGAGTTGAGGTGTTGTGACCAAGAAACATATTGAAAACACTGTACAAAGGACTTTCGTTTTATAATTTACTCTTATTTTATGTCTTCATATGTAGATTGCCGGAATAAAATTTGATTTGACCAAACTGTGTTTTATGATGGGTCAGCCTAAAATAACAATCAATGTCGAAATTATAACAATTGAAGGAGTTGTCAATTTGCCTTAGCCATTTTGCATAACCGCGAGAGTTTATAAATGGACGGCGCCGTTTGTAAAATGACGAATCATACAATCTGCCTGCGACATTTACAAAAAATAACCGAAAAGTTGTTTTTTTTTTTATAATTTTAATAAGTGTTACAAAATTTTGTAAGTAAGCAAAACTGTTAACTTTGTTCTAGGATAAGTGTAAGTAATTTAGTAAGTAAATTAAACGAAATTTAATTCCGTTACCAACATACTTAGGTGAATTTTAGATACCTACTCTAAATTAACAAAGTTTAAAGTTGTACGCCATCAACGGCAAAATATTGTACAGTAATCTATGGTCATATTTTGAATAAAACACCTGTTTTTGCGTTTTACAAACAAATACAGTACTTGAATTTGACTTTGACATTGCCATTGACTTTGACTTTGACTCTGACTTTGACTAAGACTTTAAATTTGACTTTGACTTTGAGCAGTCGGTGGAGTTATGGATGAGGTACAGTTTTTACAGTCGTGCACGACTGTGAAGTTAATTAGTACACTTATAATAATAACATTTTAAATATAAAATCAATATGTGTGCCACGATCTACACATATTGATGATAGCGTAAAAAAAAATATATTGTTTGACAAATATAAAAGTTTTCTAACACAATATCTCTAAGGTTATGTAAACCGATTACGCAAATCTTATTCTTAGTTTTTGGTAACAGAAAAAATCTTAAATTTTAATACAGTTCAATTTTAAAACTAGCGAGCGATTTTCCCTTATCCGTTTACGTAATTTACTACGGAGTTGTATTCCCTCGCGAGCAATATGTTGGTTTTGCTTCATAAATATTACAGTTCAGAACCTCAGAGCAATGGCCTAGACTCGTCTGCATTCCACAAAGGTCATACACAAAGCTCTATTTATTGCTTAAATATATTAATTCAATCAAAAGTCAAGACTAGAGTCATAATATTTTATACTAATATTTAAGCAGAGATGGGTAATACATTGCGGTTTTTAAGCTCTAAAACTGAACGGTTTTATTTACCAAACGACAGTTTTCTAAATGCGGGTAGCCCGTGGCTAACCTAATAACAGCCACACGGGTCGATCGATCAGGTAAAACTACGCTTGCCACGGTCATTCCGTGGATGGGTGATCATCTTTACATAACGAGACCCCTCCGAAAAGCACGTTAAATCGTTAGTCCCGGCTGTTATTCGTGGATAGTCATTACGGGTCGTCAGAAGCCCGAAATTTTGACAACCAGTCGCACCAAGATCGTATTATCCAGTAACTAAGTCGTGGAGGTCAGAAAGGCAGTCGTTCCATGTAAAATACTGGTATTCAACTGCATCCAGTTAGACTGGAAGCCGACCCCAACATGGTTAGGAAAAGGCTAGGCAAATGGTGATGATGATTAAAGCGGTAATAGTGTGAGGATGCACTTAACATCTCTAGTCATGCTATGCGTTGGCTATTATGTGTAATTTGTTATTAGCAAACCTAAGTAGTTTATATTAACAAGTTTAATTCTTACATATTGGCTCAAAATGGTTGTTGGCGAGCTCCTCGGTGAATTTCGGCCGTATTAAAGTAATTCAAAATACCAATAGAAAACTGTATCTACCAATATTTCATCCGCGTATGAGGACATTGGCCTTAAATTGGCCTCCTATAAGCTACCTAGCCTTTATGGGACTTGAAGCTTGAGGGCTAGGTCAAAGAAATTTTATTTGTATAACCTTAAAAACCGTAATGTAATGAACATTGCGGTTTTAAAGGTTTAAAACTGGGGTTTTATTTACCAATCGACAGTTTACTAAATGCGTGACTTTGTAAAATGGATAGCCATATCACACGAATGCACCCGGAGACAGGGGAAAAGACCGCCAATAGCAGGACGCCTGAGGGAGGACATCGCCGTCGAGGTAGACAGCGGCGAAGGTGGTGTGACGAACTCATAATGTCAGCAGGGCCAACATGGCCAGAGATCGCACAAAATAGAGGTTTGGAAGGGGAGAACTTTGGTCAGCAGTGGGACATAATATAGCCTCACAAAAAAAAACACAAAAGTCATGGGGACTGCCGACAGTAGTCAAAACTTAAAACTATACAATGGTTAATACTTTATTGCATTCCACAATGCTTAGGTGGTAAAAATTTGCTTGAGAAAAAATCGTGGACCCTGTCGAACACAGCAAAATATATATACAGTATTACCGAGTGTCATAGGATATATTTCATGTTAATAGTTTAAAACAATTTCACGGGGACGAAGTCGCGGGCAGAAGTTAGTGTGCTACAAAGTCGTGTCCCAAAGTAATAATTGCACCCACATTGGGGAGCGGATAGACAAAAAAACCTTTGTACCCTAAAATTATTTTACTTTCGTTAGCAAAAATTTCCCAGAATCGCACGAAAATAAATTACATTTGTATTTTTTTGTTATTTTCGCCCAGTGACAAAACAAAAGGGTAAATGTTAGCATAATGAGGGGGATTGTCGTGTTATAGCGTTCCCCATTCTCCCTGTCTGATGTTACAACGTCCATATATTTTTATCTTCCCCTATTGTTTCTGCTCGATTGGGCTACGGTCGCGCTACGCCGTAGCGCTGTCGTAGCACAATGTAGCAAGCGCGTAGCATTAAGTAGCAAGCGCGTAGCACTACGTAGCAAGCGCGTAGCAATTGATTGCGAGGGAATATGTATGCAAAGAAATTGATTAAGGAAAGACTATGTAATTCTAATTTAGTTGATGAAAGACCAAGTAAATACTCCAAATTTCGTGAGTGTATTAAGTGTATGTGAGAAACGCTTTGTAAGTGTACGATCCAATAAATCTCTATTAAGCAAAAACAGAACAAGAAACTAACATCCCATTTATCTGTATTTACACGAAAATCCCTTTTAGTTACTCACCAAATATTTTACGTAACATATATGTATTTAGACAGACGACGGGTGACGCTCTGGTCGTATTCGTGCCAAGTAAAATGTTTTGCTTTACTGAAGTGCCAACAAAATGTACGATTATTTTGAAGACAACATTTTGTGATCCTAATTTTGGATTATGGATGAGCATAAAATTGATAAGTATAAAACAACCTCAAGACAAAAAAAAGTACAAGACTGCCTCGTGGTATTGGGGTTGCAAGCGCTACTGGTGAGCTCAAGGTCCTGGGTTTGATTTCCAGGTCAGGCAAAATGTTGTTGGGCTGGAATTTCTCAGTAGCGTCCTCTGTCCCAGAGTCTGGATTTGGGCTTGCGGACGGTGAGCAATGGGTAGCTCGCCGTCTGATAAGGATCAGGCCCGGGTCGACGGCGCGTTGTGTTCCACGCGCGCCTCAAAGAGATGTCAGCATCAACTGACGGGGTCCGGAAGGGCCAATGCCTGCCGGGTTTGCGAAATTGTCCGAAAGGGATATCGCGACCCAGGCACACAGGCAACGGAAGGAACACGGGTGGGTTTTAGTCAGTAAAAGTCTGACACGCCCTCCCGCTCCGCCCAGAGCGGGAGAAGTTATTAGATAATTTCCCACCCTCAAAAAAAAAAAAAAAAGATTCTGGATTTGTTCCCGGTTGATAGCAATAGGCTCCCCTATTACATGCAACTTAAACAACCGGCGAAGCATGGGTCTTACTATAGAAACACTTCTGCTTAACCCTTCTGGGAAACAAGGTGTGATGCTTTGTTATGTATTAGAAAAAAACCGGCCAAGTGCGTGTCGGACCACGCACAATGAAGGGTTCCGTAGTTGGGATGAGTTAATCCCAAGAACAAACTAATCATTGTTGTTGAAAAACATGTTGTCCCATACATTCCAACTGCAAAATGTAAGTTTGTACGCACAATATTGAGAGATTTACTGTGTTATTTTAAGACCATAGACTTCTTATAGGTTTTCCTGTAATTTATGAGTAAAGAACCGTTCTCTGTATTTTTTTCAAAATTATTTTAGGTTCAGTAATGTGAGGGTGAGTAATGGTCAATTTTCATCAATTTTCTTAAATATCTTTAAAATATTAAGTTTAAAATGATTTAAAAAAAAAAATTGAGATCCTCGTAACAACCCCTTTCATTTGATAACTGTCACACAGTTCAGTACGCAAAACTTTTTATTTTTATTTTGTTATTTGCCCCTCAAAAGTAACCCCCATATTCAAAATTCATTTATTTACGTTACACGTCCGTGTTTGGGTCACAGAAATACATATGTGTACCAAATTTCAACTTAATCGGTCCATTAAATTCGGAGCAAATTGGCTGTGACAGACGGACAGCCAGACAGACACACGAGTGAGTCCTATAAGGGTTTCGTTTTTCCTTTTGAGGTACGGAACCCTAAAAATGTTACGAAACCATTTCGTAACAGTCTTACGTTACCCTGAACTATTCTTTGAGAAAGTCGAAAAGCACATTTCTGAAGTTTTTCAGGGGTGCTACACACATGTTCGGGTATTTTCGGGCACATTCGGCAGGATTTGTTGAACAACAAAATCGACCTGGAGCAATTACTAAACATATTCGGCTTTAATTCGATTCGGAGGTGTTCGTGGCTAAGTTATAACAGCCGCACGGATCGATCGATCAGACCCCTCCGTGCCTCGGAGAGCACGTGAAGCCGTTGGTGCCGGCTGTCATTCGTGGATCTTTGACAGTCGCTACGGGTCAACAGAAGCCCGAAAGTCTGACAACCAGTCTTAACAAGGGGTATCGTATTACCCAGTTACTGGGTTGTGGAGGTCAGATAGGCAGTCGCTCCATGTAAAATACTGGAATTCAGCTGCATCAGGTTAGACTGGAACCCGACCCCAACATAGTTGGGAAAAAGCTAGGCAGATGATTCAGCTTTCATTGGGGTCGTGCCGATCGACAAACTTCGTTCGACATCTACCCTCGCTTTACCATGTTCGGGTCGTTTCGACACAATTCGAACCAATGCTAAAATATTTATTGGTTTTACCCGCATAAGTCTCGATTCCGTGGAAATATGGGGATCAAAAGTATCTTATGTGTCAAACCAAGTTATAAATCTGTGTGCCAAATTTCATCCAAATCCGTTCAGTAGTTTTTGCCTCAAATCATCCTCGCAAACTTTTGCGTTTACAATATACATAAGTAGGATATATTCGATTTTGCCGAACCTTGCCGACCCGAACATGTGTCTAGAGCAAATTTTAGCCCTTAAAACAATCCAACATACAATGGAAACCTCAATCGATCCACTCTCGCCTCAAGTTCACCACCCCTGCTCATGTAGAGACTTAACCAAGTTAATATAGTTAATTAACGCGTAATGAACGCGCTCGGAGACAATCGTGCTCAATTATGACTAAACCATAGATTTAATTAGTGCATTACCGATTATGTTATCTTTAAAGCCTGTTCCATGTTGTCTGATTACCTTTTGTAAGTACTTTATAAAGAGACTGGCAGTTGTGATACCCTTTATGTTCTACTTCATTTGTAGCTAGCTGACCTTAACCTTACAGACGTTCTCTTGTCAAAAGAACAATGACGAAAGTCCTATACATGAAGACCCTAACCGAAACGAACATGTCATCACGTCAACGCCGGCTGTCGCTGAAAACCAGCGTTGGGGCCCTGTCTCGCATAGGGTCGCAGCATTAAGCTGAGCGATGGCCGTTTTGCGTGGATGTGACGCATATTTTCCCCCAAATTGTTTATTTTTGTGTTTTGTTCTTTCTTTGCGTCATGTGTACCGCAAATAAACGTATTTTCTTTCTTTCTTTCTTTCTATGTCCAGAAGCTACACAAGGTGCATTTAAAAGCACATTTTACGTTTAGATTTTGAAAGAACGCATCTTTTTTTTAAATTTAATGAGCAGTTTTTTTGTATATTTGATTACAAAAAAATACTTTTCCTCTTACACATCTCATTCAATAATTCATCCAAAAATGAATGTTTAATTTTCCCTAATTTTAAGATTTTCCGGGAAACTTTTTCATTTTATTTCCATAAAAACCTGATACAGATTATTACGAGCATTTTAAAATAAAAAATAGCCAAATCGATCCAGCTGTCAAGTGATACGCTTACCAACGAACACCATTTCGTATTTATTAAATAGACTAGAAAGCCGCCCCTGGTTCGTACAGTATTCACGACATGAAAAAATCAAGATTTGTTTATTATATTTGAGTTTAATATTCACGTTTAATACACCTTCCGGAATAAATTTTCTAAATGATGGTGAAAATCTCACCAAAATTCGTTGAGTAATTTAGAAGAACAACGCGGTCACACATACAGACACGAAAAGCAACTTTAATTTAGAATATGTTTACTATGTGTACCTCCCTGTACTGACTGCACTTATGCGCAAAAGTGTTTTCCATATGGCTGCAATTGTGTACAATAAGTTTCCAAAGAGCTGGAAGGAGATTAATAATGTACACTTGAAAAGAAAACTGAAGGCACATCTAGTAAATAAAGCATATTATAACATTAACGAGTTCCTAGAGGAAAGCTTTGTATTGACATAGTAGCTATTTGATTAAATTTTTTGTGTTTTTAAATTTTTGGATTGTATATTATTTTTTATTGTTGACAGGATTATTGTATAACTATCTTATTAACTTATTTTTGTTTTAATGTTCTGTTTGATTTTTGTTATTTTGCTCTTTAACTACTTAATTTATTGTTATTCGAAGAGAATGTTTTAATTAATAATATAACTTGACATTTGCACGTCACATCATGTGGCAAACATGTCTTTACCATCTTGCATGCATGTATTTTTCTTGTATGTGTGACACATGTTTAAGCAAATAAATATTATCTTATCTTATCTTATGTATACAGATAATAAAATAATAATACCAGCCTGTTACTGTCCCACTGCAGGGCAAAGGCCTCTTCTTATACAGAGAAGGCACGAGCATTGATCACCACGCTCAAGACGGGTTGGTGATTTCAGACTTAAATTAACTATAAGTCCAAGTTTCCTCACGGTGTTTTTCCTTCACCGATGTCAGTAATGTCCAAGATAAACTCAGAAAGTAGATATGAATTGAAAAAGTCACATTGGTACTTGCCCGGATTTGAACCCACAAACTCGTGCATGAGAGGCAAGGCCTTAACCACTGGGCCATCACGACATATATATACTATAATATGTAATTGTTTGGTAGTTTTTTCGAATAAATAAAACAAAAGTTTACATTAGTCACTTATTTATTAGGGGGTAAAACCCACTATGAATATTTGAAAGATTTACATATTTTCACATAGACTAAATAGGCACTTCAACAGGGCACCAGGGCACGATTCGAATTTGCCGTTTCAATTGAGAGACCGGCAACATCACGGGAAATGTTTTTAACAACAAGAATTATTTAAAGGTCGTGAGAATCAATTTAAGACTGGACCCAAGTGGGAAGATGTAACTCCAACCTGGTAAAGAGCCGCTGGCGTTTCGTCCAGATAACCACCTGAACGGGACGGTAGCGATGTGTAGGTGTGGAGCTGTGCAAAATGCACCTTCTATCTGAAGGTGCATTTTGCCCGTTGATTGCATGTTTTGCCACAAAACATGGCAAAACATGCAATCAAAGTGACCTCTGCGCTGTCACCGACTACGCCGTGGAAGTGGCGAAGTTTTGGAGCAACAAGATTTAAAATACTGTCGTGCTAGGGACACGAAGAACAAGATCATGGAGATCGATCGTTCATTAAATGATGTGTAGGAAAAAGTCGTAAGGCAACCGGATGGACGGGCGAACAGTCTGAAATTACACAGAGCTCGCAGTGAACAAGAGTAAAAGCTCATTCTTTAACTGTATGACTTTCCTTATAGTTCAGTCGTGGGAAAATTCAAAGCTGATATTCGTATCAATATTAAAAGAAGAGAAGTGTGAGATCAGCCGGTCGATTCTGTAAAAATATCACCATGAAACTTAGGTGAAGTGAGCGTGAAGTGAGCGTGAAGTGAGCTATCAATAGTGTTTATCAACATTGCGAATTAATTCATTCATTTAGTTAATGTTGGTAAATGTTTGGCTGAAAAAGTTCAGGGCCAATCACAATACCTAACAAGCACACCATTTACGTGTAACACTATTGTATCATCCTTCGTGTTGCAAGACACTGACGAGGCTGAGGTAGAAACGATAGTTATGAATTTGAAGGACGACTGTGCAGTTGGCTGGGATAGTATATCAAATAAAATTATTAAACAGTTCAGGTACATTTTGGGACCGCCACTAACTTATATTTTACAAAAATGTTTATCTACAGGTCTTTTTCCCGAGTGCCTAAAAAAAGCTATTGTTGTCCCTGTTTACAAATCAGGCAGTAAAGATCAAATAACAAATTTGCAGTTTGGATTTAGGCCTAAAATGTCAACAGACGACGCCGTGCACCATCTGACAGACTATCTAGCACAAGAATTCGATAATGGTAACCACACAGTAGGAATCTTCCTAGACCTCGCCAAAGCTTTCGATACGGTTTCTATTCCTATTCTGTTGCACAAGCTTGAAGCCATAGGTATCAGGGGCACCCAGTTGAAACTATTTAAGAGCTATCTAGAAGACCGTACCCAATGTGTAAAGATTGGTAATGTTCTCAGCGATATTAAAAACAACACGTCCTTCGGAGTTCCCCAAGGAAGTATTTTATGGCCTACACTATTTTTGATCTACATAAACGATCTTTGTAACCTAAATCTAGATCACGGCCAAATTGTTTCTTATGCTGACGACACTGCCCTTCTATTTTCAGCTGACTCAGAAAGAAATGTCTACAAGCTTGCGCAACATGGGTTCAATATTGTTAATAAATGGCTTCAACATAATTCACTAACACTAACTCACAAGCAATATCTCGACATTATTATGCTCATGATTGCACAATTCCTACAGATAACCAATGTGTTTGTCCCAGTATTAAAATGACCAATACAACAAAATACCTTGGTGTTATAATAGATGAAACACTTTCGTTCAAACAACATATACAAGCCTTAAATAATAGAATTCGCAAGTTGATATTTGTTTTTAAAAAGTTACGCTATATTGCTGACCAAAAACTAGTTAGACAAGTTTACTTTGCTCTATGTCAATCAATATTAACCTACTGTATTACCACATGGGGTGGAGCGGGTAAAACAATGTTACTTACCATCGAAAGAGCTCAAAGGGCGATTCTCAAAGTGTCTAATTTCCGCCCTTTCCTTTTTCCTACTAACCTCCTATACAAATCTTGTGAAGTATTAACAGTTCGACAGCTTTTTATAATGGGTATAGTATTAAAACAACACACAGCTCTACCCTACAACACTGCAATTACTAACAAAAGACGTAAAGATATAGTTTGTCCACAAAATACAACAAAACATGCTTTTGTATCCAAATTTTACCTGTACCTCGGTCCTCTTCTCTATAATAGACTAAACTCGAAAGCGAACATTTACCCCTTGAACTACAAAAATTGTAAGAGAATACTCAAGGATGCTCTCCAAAGTATGTCTTACGAAGATACAGAGAATTTACTAACAATGCTAAAGTGAATATACTATGTACAAATTTCATCTACGTTAAGTATTTATCAAATTTAGAAACTAAGAGTTAAGCTACTCAACATATAATTAGTGATCTATTGTCAACCTGTTGTTTATTTATTTATTTTGTAAGTCTATTTTAGCTCTTCTTGCCTGAAACACAGGATTACCTAGTTCAGGCACGTAAGTCTTAGGAATATAATTTACATTTAAGCAAAACTGTACTACTTTTTATACCTTGTAATTTTTTGAATAAAATTGTATTATTATTATTTATTATTAATCCCTAGCATCCTGCCGGTCGATTTGTGACAGTGACAGCTCACTTCACGCTCAATTCATCTAAGTTTCACGCTGATATTTTTACAGAATCGACCGAATGTTCTACTTCTAGAACGGTAAAGCAAAATAGAGAATAAAGCCTCGTTTAGACTCCACTATAGTCGGGTAAAAATATTCCTGATGAACATTTTTGTACAATTTTTTTATCATAATTATTGTCTTTTTTTTCATGTGCTACATGTAAAAATTAAAGTATTGATGACCGTATTACATAACATAGTTAGGGGTGCTGGGGTGCCCGTGTTAAAGTTTTATTTCCCTTTAAATTTTACCCTTACTAGGCACAGCGTTGAGGTCACGGTGGTCACGGTAAACCACAAACACGCCAAAAGGTCTATGTAATGGTAAAATTAAATTTAAACTACAAAACTGTCATAAAAGACAGGCCTTTATTGCAAATAATAGTTTATAACCCTCTTCGAAATTGCTTTTGCATAAATTATTTAGTTTTGCGTAACCGCCGTTTCATTTTTACGCTGTTGTGTTTTTTAAAAATATTGATTTGTATAGCTATGTAGGTACTTGTCGTATATTGTACTTGGTCCCAGTTTGACCTATTTTCATGACATACTTGTAAAGGTCGTTAATATTTAATTGTACTTTGCTTATACATAAATTAATATTTGAGCACGAATGCCTGGCTTATTAATAATGTAGTGCAATGTATCAATTATTAAAAACACTATCACGAAAATTAATTAGGGTGTAATTTAATATTTTGCAAAATTATAGGTTTTCACATGCATTTACAACACTGTATAATTATTACGATGTCATTAGTTTGAAATAAGTACCTAACAACTTCAACTAATTAAATGTAATAGCATATTTAATTAACTTTACATAAATAATACCCAAATTTAATCAACTAATAATACTTAATTACTAACAAAAAGTAAGTAGTTCGTATTATATACCTCTTAAATAAAAGCTTTCATAGGCAAGTCAATTTTTGCCCATTGAAAGCTTTCACTCGTCGGAAAACTTAATTAAAACCAACAAAAATGTTACTTAAAACTAAAGCAAAGAATCTAGAAAATACCATAATAAATAACAAAGAAAATTACATTCAATATAAGAGATTTTTTTTACGTAAAAACAATAATTCTTTTAGTATTAGAACAAACCTTTTGCTGGTCTAAACGCTCCGCCTGGCCACTTGGTAAAAACCCATTGTCATAAACACTTAATAAAAAAATAAACTGTCAAATAAAATTCAAATTTGGAATCTGTATAGCACTGCACTATTTTATAAAAAAGTTCACATGTGTAGAGTGAGTGCGAGGGGTGGAAGCGAGCGGTTGTGCCGGCGGGTGTTTAGCGACTGGCCGACGAGAACGGGCGTCGGGGTGGCGAGCCTGCAAGCGGGAATGGAGTTGAAATTAAATTCCCCAGAATACGAGTAAGTGGTCGGGAATTTTTGTTGGAAGAGCTTATTAGCGTTTGATATACATGTGTCCTTTGTAACACTGTGAAGGCCATTGCTAAGAAAACTGTATGGGTTTAAATTATTTTACTGTATGTAGTGGAGTGGTTAATGGTTTAGTGTATATATCCTACATGAGCCTATAATAACACTATGATTTTGGAACATATATACTCGTGTTTGCTACGCTAGAAATAGTCTAGTTTACATAAAAAAAACTAATAGCTAATAAACGCTACACCCCTTTATTATTTCGATTACAAAAAATCCTGTAGAAATTTATTTCTAGGCAACTTAAAATCGCTTATCCACAAAAACAACTAACTCTGCAACAAACAAAAATTGACCGACCAGAAAAACAACAAATGCATTCCCTGAAGCAAAGTAGAGAAACAAAAGCTGGCAACATTACAAAGGGTCGTTCGGGGGAGTTCGCGAGCAATCGGTTCGACTGCCGCTCGCAGGCTCGACCCTCGAGCCCACAGGACGAGACGACGAATACTCCGCTCACTGAATCTTGATGCTTTTCCCGATGAAAAATGCAGTGGGGTGACGTTATTGCATTTGTATGCGAGCTCCATTACTGCTTTGTCTTTCATGGAATGACGTCGTCATGAAGAAATACCTCTCCGTCTCTTTGTTTGCCATTTAAAGCGATGATCTTAATAGAAATTTAAGTTTTCATTTGCCGCGAATGTTTATGAACAACGTTTTAAGACTTTGCCAGATTTATTTGCTCGTAATTGGTATTTTTAATGAGTGACGAAAGAGCTTTGCTTCTTTAATTAGTGTTCGAGTTTCATAAACAATGTGAAATTTAATTCGTTTGCATCCTCTTAGGGGGTCATTGTACTCATCATTATGAACAACTTTCACTATGGGGCTAACCCTGAAATCGCGAAAAAAAAAACAGCTGTTCTATACATTTATGTTCGCATAGCTCATTAAATGTAGGGAACAACTGATTATTTTTTTGCGAAAACGAATTAAATTTCACATTGTATGTATTACTTTGGAAGATTACAACTACACGATATTCTCAAATAATGATTTAGCATAATCAGCTTATATTGTTGTCACTGTTGGGACACCGGCCTCCTCTCTGTGAGAGGGCCATAATCCACCACGCGGGCCCATTGCGGGTTGGTGGATGTCACATATCTTCGAATTTTCGGTTCTAGGACATGCCGGTTTCCTCACGATGTTTTCCTTTACCGTTTTGAGAGCAGTGGTGATGAAATATTTTACAAAAAGTAATGCGCCTGTTTGAGTTCGAACCTACGACCTAAAATTCGTAATTCGCGGCCGTTACTGGGCCACCACCGCTCTAGATAATGATTTAACTTGAAATTAAATTAAACATTTGAAACTTTAATAAACGCAAAGCCTATCCGACAGTGAATGGAAAAACAGTTAGTAATTATTAATTATATCTGTCTCTCCTAAATACAGATTACTCGGTGATCTAGCTAGGAGAGCAGCGATTCACCCAACAATTCATTGTACCTACACCATGTTATTAATAATGCATACTTTGTAAGTCCCTCATGTACTACAAAACCTTAATGTTCCTAAATAAATTTATTATATTATAATTATGATCACTAAGTGCTAAGATAAGGCATAATAAGGAAGGCCATTCGCAGCCTTGAACTTATTTTAATTGCTTGTTTAACGAAAGGTGCAGGCGCAGCTTTTGTCAAATAATCATCTGTGATAAGCTGAATTGATAGATGAATACTAGTTAAGTGTAGGGGTTCCAAGAGATACTTTCGTATGGAGAAGAACGAAGGTTGATTGAAGGTTAAGTTACGGTTGCCGAGATCGGATGCCTCGGAAAGCACGTTGAGCCGTTGGACCAAGCTGTCATTTGAACATATTTGACAGTCGTTACCGGTAGTCAGAAGACCGAAAGTCTAACAAATAGTCATATCAAGGGGCATCATGTTACCCAGTAACTGGCTTATTGTCTCCATTTCAAATACTTGCTAGCTGCATCCAGTAATACTAATAGCCGACTCCAACATAGTTGAGATAAGGCTAGGCAGATGATACTAGTGGAAGCAAACTACAACTTACTTCAAACTACCTTCCAGGAAAACCTAACGTATATTTACAATTACTTACAACAAAACTTCGATCTCTTAGCAAAGTTTGATCAGTGAACTAACTATAGGTTTGTAAAAGAAATGACAACCGAAGCAATTTAGAAATTCTATCACAAACCGGCCATGCGAGACAACACCAAAGTTTTGTTTGCACTGAGCTTTTGTAGAGCTCTCGAGGCGACAGTTACGTGAGCAAATGGTCTGTGTTCATACACACAGCGGAGCTGGATGGTGCAGGCGATGTTGTTTGTGGAAGCATTAAGAGGGAACGTCGGATGTTTTGATAATGGAAGGTGGTTTAAAAATACATGAATGATGGAAGTAGGGAAGTCGAAAGGAATCGTGTTACAGACACTTTGGCTACTGTAAGGATGATTTCTGTAGGTACTGTAGAGATTTTGTCCGGGTGATCTGTGTCCGTTATTCCAGCATGATAATCTCTTCTAGAATTAATTGAGTTCTCAACGAATAATTAGAGCGTAATCTGCTGTAAATGTGCCCCAAATAAAAAAATTGTGCGTGCTTGCGTTTTGTAAAAAAGCGAAAAACGAATCCTGCTGGAGTCATATTGTTTCAGCAGGAAGATTTCGAATATATTTTTATTAAAAAAAAACATGTAAAAATATTTAAAAAATATAGTTTATTATTATAGCAGTACGAAGGGATAATTTGAATCTAGTTTCATGCGCGAAGAGGGTAACATTAACATTTTTTTATATCTAAAACATCGGTCATTGTGTTTATCACCGCGGGTGCACATAAATCATATGAGCCGATCTAGTGAGCTGTCAATTCAAATTCAAATTCCAATTCAAAATATTTTTATTTCACATAAACCTACAAGGGCACTTATGAAACGTCAGAAGCTAGGTGCACGGTTCCAATTGGTCGTTTCCTATGGAGAAGAGCCGGCAAGAAACTCCACGGTTACTCTTTTAAAAGTAAATGGTTTTTACAATGTTTCCAAGTTACAGTGTTAAAAGGTATGAGAGGACAGTGTAGGCCCATCAATAAGTACCAATAGTGTCAAAAGCAAGCATCAGTCGGTCGATTCTGTAAAAATATCAACGTGAAACTTAGGTGAAGTGAGCTCTCACTGTCACAAATCGACCAACAGGATGCTAGAGATTAACACTATTGACAGCTCAGTTCACGCTCACTTCACCTAAGTTTCACGGTGATATTTTTACAGAATCGACCGGCTGGTGTAAAGACAGCACTTCAAGCTCACTTCACCTAAGACTTCACGGTGACTTTTTACAGAATAGATCGACAAGAGCCTGTTTTGTAAAACTTTTTCCGGCAACACCTAATCAAGGTACAAAACTGTCCGTGCTTGTTATGAACATCCACAAACTGAACTAAAAGCACAGATGAACACAGATGGTTCAGTCCGCAAAATTATTTTAATAACAAGCGACTCTTGCTACGACCGAATAAGTGCAATTCAGGTCGCACAGCGCTAATTACCTACAGTTATATTCACGTAGAAGTTGCCTCTCTTTCTATCGCGTAACTCTTATATCTTCTGACTACGTTACACTCACTGAATTGGCCCGACAAGACGAGCCCGCCGCGAACTTGTAGCTTCATACCTAAAATGCGGAGGGAACCATCTGTATTCATGTGTGCTTAAAGCCAAACCAACAAAAACGAATAACCATTCCCACATTTCAACTTCCAAAAAGTTTACAGAACTGCATAAAATTATACATTAAGAGAGTTTCTAAAACTATTGCAGTGACACTTCCAGGTAAACTAACACGGTGGGCCACAGTCAAACTTCACAATACCGCTAGAGCCCAACGTAAACAGTCCAATGAAAACTGAAACGAATACTCAACTCGAATGCTCGACAGCTCGACGGCTCGACGGCTCAACCATCAACTGGATTACTGCTCATAATTCATCGTCATAATATGACACAGGTATGTCGCTCGCCACGACTGCCCCTAACCCCTTGGCCACGAGCTACACGATCAAGCGACACGCGTCTTACGACAGCGACAGCGCAGAAAACAAATGAAAGTCGCTATTTTGCGCTTTTAATGCAATTGCAATTTCTAACGTGCCAATATCATCGTGTCACATCCAAGTCGGCATCACGAGAACACAGGGAAGTAAAATATATGGAAATATATGAAGAAGCTTTTAAATTCCCGTCCACGATAACTTTATACACATGTACACGAATTCCATACATTTTATGGACGTGGGTGTGGACGTCCACGATGATATCGTCACGTAAAAAATTATAAAACCGCAAATTTGGAGCATGCCGTGAATCCGGACGCGACTTGCGGAGCATCGCACAGAAAAAGGTGGCGAGGAGCTACACGCTCAAGCGAGACGCGTCTTACGACAGCAACAGCGGAGAAAACAAATGGAAGAATTTGTTTAGAGCATGCCACAAGTCACCGCCACGCGACTTGCGGAGCGAAGGACGAAAAGGTAACGCGCACGCGTGTCGCTTGACGTAAGTCGCGTCGCTCGAGGCCGTGAACGGAGCCTTATATAATACATGACACAAGTATGTCGCTCGTGAGTGACTGCTAATATGACACAGGTATATGTCGTATCGTGAATGACTGCCTTTAATGCCAGGGGAGTCATAAAACGCGGCTGGTTAAATCAAATGAATGGACAGTACATGTGCTGTAGATGTCTGCTGATAACGTCATACACGAAAATACAGTTTTTGTGAACTTGTGGAGGTTAACGGTTTAGTGTGTATGTAAGTTGATATAGAGGCTGACGGCTGTCTGAAGTTGTTACCGCCGCTTATGCCTGAACGATTTGCCAATGTAGGCAGTAGCGGATCCAGGGGAGGGGACTAAGGGGCTAACACCCCCCCCCCCCCCAAACGCTTCGTGAGTTCTTCCGTGACAAATCTTACTCTCTTAAGTGAAGTTGATATTATTCTAATTAAACTTTTTAGCAAGTATTACACTACGTAAGGTACAATTGTCACCAATTTTGTCCTTAAATTAATGATTAAGTATTATGTTTTCAAGTATTTTTCAATACGATGTTCTGTTTACGTGTCGAATTTTGAATCGGCGCGCCACTCATTCTGCTACTCACGCTGCCCGGTTTGGCCGCCATGTTTATTCACTTAGATATCTCTGGTAGTCTACAACGAAGTCATTGAGGAATTTGCGAAAAGTAATCCAAGGAGGCTTGTAAAATTGTTGTGTGTTCTTCTAGTGTTTACTTTGTTAAAACCTACCCTCAGCGGGGTGAAGCCCCTCCCGAACGACAAGCCTGGATCCGCCACTAAATGTAGGTACCTACTTACCTATAGATTACAGTTAGTTACAAAATACCACGTACCTGCAATTTTGCCTGTTCATATTATCTTCAAACGGGAACAAAAATGCACCCTGGCAGTAGATAACTTCTCCAGATATACTCGAATAGTTCTTCTTATCAACACAGCAGTGATAGCCTAGTGCTGTGACCGTCGGACTGCTAAGTCAAAGGTCTCGAGTTCGAACCCAAGGCACGCAGCTCTGTTATTTCGGATTTTATGGATTTTCTAAAAATCATTTGCTTCAAAAACGGTGAGGAAACCGGCATGCCTGAGAGATATTTCTCGACAACATGTGAAGCCAAGTCAGAGGCCCATGGACGGCATAGAAACTCTGATACCAGGTTAGTCACTAACCACAAGAAAAACAGGAAGAAATTCTTCACACACCTAAACGATCTACATCAAGGAACATTATATTCTACACACATTTAGATCTTCACAATTATAGCCGAAGACACAGATAAAACTTTATAGCAATAAATCCTTATAATAGAAAACTAGGTCACCTAACCGAATCGTAAAATGTGGTAGAAGTTGGGCGCTGACTAAAATCGATGGAGATGCTCTGAACTTTTGTTGGGAAGTATCCTTTTTTGGTTTATTAGGGGAAATTCTGCCATAATGTCTACGTTTCTTGAACTTAGCCTAGGGACGCATACTGCCTAGAGACTTATCATTAACTTTCATCTCGACTAGTAGATACATATCTTTTTTTATCCTTCCTTACCATGATGTAGTCACAGAGTGCTTTTAAAGATTGCAATCTAATGTTTAACATTCATTAAATGGCAATCGATTGTTATGCCTTTAGATAAGAATGCTTGGAAACATGCTGGTCCTGCTCCATAGGACAATTTATAGTCTAGACAAAATCAAACTGGTTGCTAAGTTAATTATATAGTTTGTTATTTTATTTTATTTTTATGACACTGATTTTATATTCTGTGATTACTTGAACTTACACACTGACTTATTAGTACCTATTACTTGTTAAAATGTCAGGAATATCGTTTAATTTTGCAATGTTTGTAAGTATGTGAGCACCATGTATCTATCACATAATTAATTTATCTGTCATTGCTTCATTTTTCATTCTTTTTACCTATCGTGGTATACTAATCTTATTCTAGATGCATCGTCTTCACATATAATTAATGTATACAAAATATTGTAAAAACATTTTAAAAGAGTAACGGTGGAGTTACTTGCCCATTCTTCTCCATACGAGAACTACCTTTTGGAAGGGGCGACTAGAATCAATTCTATTTTGTGCCTAATTGAAATAAATTCTTTGACTTTGACCTTCATTTTGACATCCTTTGAGGGTTATTGCGTTACACGCTAAATAGTAGCAATGGCTTTCATTTTGACAGTTCAACAATATTCATTGCGTCATTTACGCTGTTGAGCAGACAAATTTTTGGAACATATGAAGCAATGGATTAGCAATATCCTTCAAAATCATTCAGATTGTTACTGAAGTGTGGTATGCAATTATAAAGTCGGTTGTTAATATTGAATTCACCCGCCCGTTTACCTCCTTAGTGGCCCGACGCCTCTTAAATACGGTCTACACACTTGTGTCATCTCGCCAGTTTTATCATATTATTCGATATGTTGTTATTGTTGTGTTGTTATTATCATTATATAAACCACATACACTGTCCTATTTTTACGTTGACAAGCGCAGTTATAAAAATCGAGTTATACTAGCGCAGGAGTCGGAGAATTCCTATCTTTGTCATAAAAAAAAAACAATAAAATTTTCCATATTTTTTTTTTTGTTTTTGAGAAATACGAAACTTGAGAAAAGTACTCGTACAAGCCTAGCCGAATTACTTAGTAGTTCATGAAACTGTTACATAACACGAGTGTGAGTTTATAAATCGAACCTCTTTCAAGGTTTATACAGGGTCAAGGTAAATTAGCTGGCGAAACGCCGCAGACGTCATCTGTTGTCATCGATATCTAAAGATGATCAAACAAAAACAAAATTAATTTAATGACTTTTTTTGGGGTCATCAACCGCAGGTAGTTCAAATTCAAATTGAAAATATTTCATATTCAAAATATTTTTATTTCACATAAACCTACAAGGGCACTTATGAAACGTCAGAGACGTTTCATAAGTGCCCTTGTAGGTTGGCCTTGTAGCTAGGTGCACGGTTCCAATTGGTCGTTTCCTATGGAGAAGAGCGGGCAAGAAACTCCACGGTTACTCTTTTTAAAGTAAATGGTTTTTACAATGTTTCCAAGTTACAGTGTTAAAAGGTATGAGAGGACAGTGTAGGCCCATCAACAAGTACTAAGTACCTGTAGCAAAACATTAAATTGTCCACAGATCTACAGTCTGTTATGTCTACAACGTTCTCTCATTCACAAAATTTAAAAGAAAATAATCTATATAAAAGATAAATGAAAAACTTATAAAAATAAAAACCTATTTAAACCAAATGATAATGGTTGCCACTACAGCTGTAACAAATCAAATTTAATAAAAACATATAGAATATTGTAAATATACAATGTCAAATAATAAAAAGATTATGTCATTTGTAAATTTAAAAAAAAAAAAAAGTAAATTAAAATAATTATCGTAATTTGGGAGCAGTTAATAGACATTTACATAGTTATGCCGTTAATGAGGCACCAGGGAAGCCACATGTGCAGAAGGAATTATTGCCAAAATTCCTTGTCTTCAACGTAGTCTTTAATCTTATAATATGCTTTTTTGATAAGGACACGTTTGATGTGGGCTTTGAACTTTCCATCGCTAAGTTCTGTAACTGACTATGGCAACTTGTTATAAAAGCGAATACTGTTTATAAGAAATGACTTACTAGTTTTAGTTAGTACTTAGTGTAGTCCTTAGATGTACTATTTAAACGTATAATAGATATATGGAGTAGTCACTTGAAATATCAGTTTTCTTTATGTAAAACATTACAGTCGTGATGGGCAAATTATCTAAACACGATAAAAAACTACAAAAAAAAATATTTCTCTGCTCATACTTCAAACAAAAAAACCACCAGAGGTTGTTGACCCCAAATAAGAAAATCATCAATTTGTGGTGGAGGTTATAAAATTAATCTGAATTGTCTAATGAAAAACATCATGTGTTTCAAAATTACAATTTCAGGTTTAAGAAAATTCTAATAATCAAATCGAAGTAAGTGGCACTACAAATTAATATTCACAGGTGCTTTTTCTGATCCATTTGTTTACATTTTCATCAGACACTTTCCGAACTGAGTATACTATTAGTATTAAAGGTGCTACGTAAATATAATTACAATGCTAGTACGAATTCCTGCTCGCAGCTTTTAAAGTTGTAAGTAGTGTAAGTTCACGTGGCTCACAGGGGCAATTCAATTAGAGTCACGACTGGCATTAGTTTGGCTTCGCTCTGGAAAACCAACCTTGAAACTAAGTCAGACTGACTTTTGACTGAGTATATAATTACCCTCCTTATACCTCTGACTCTTAGGATTCATGTGCGTATTGTATAATTGGACGTAGTTAAGCAGAAAGGATCCAACCCACACTATGGGCGAAAATGAGTTATGTATACTAAAACACTCTTTGTAGTCAAAACTTTAATATCACAAAAACAATCCCAACGCATCATGTCATTATGACCATACGTTACCAACCCGTATGTATGGCAGGTCATACAATCACATCGACGATCTGATCTTAAAACTTGAATATCGCAAAACTAACTCTGTGTGGGTTGGATCCTTTCTGTTTAACTACGTAAAATTATCACTTGCTTCATAAACGGTGAAGGAAAACATTGTGAGGAAACCGGTATGCCTGAGAGATATTTCGTCGACGGTATGTGAAGCCAAGTCAGAAGCCCGTGGGCGAAATAAAAACTCTGACACCAAGGTAGTCACTAACCTCACGAAAAAGAAGAAGATTATGAATTTACTGAAGGGAAATGGTAGAGA
Organism: Agrochola circellaris; assembly: GCA_914767755.1. Classification (NCBI taxonomy): domain Eukaryota; kingdom Metazoa; phylum Arthropoda; class Insecta; order Lepidoptera; family Noctuidae; genus Agrochola; species Agrochola circellaris. The sequence goes on from OU611857.1 coordinate 4,296,931, forward strand.
TGTGATAATTTTTGAGATGAATTACATGTACAGTACAACTATTTTCTTAATGCTTGTACGTATTGATTCCTACCGTTGCGCTCGCGTTACCGTCAACCAAAAAAACGACGAAACACGAAGTTTGCCGAGGGACATTAAGAGCGTTTATTCTGAAAGTTGACAACGTCAGAAATAGATGTCAAATATTTCGCTGTTTTGATTAATTTGGCAATATTACTGTATGGAAATAAGAAATGCGGCTAACTAGCGAACAAGAATATTGAATATGAAATGCAATAATTAATATTGTAACACCGTATATTTAGTTTTAAATGTGAAAAAAGTATTTGTGAACTTTTCAAATGCCTTTTTTACACATAAAACGGGTACAACATCAAATTCAATGTTATAATTGCATTTCATTATTAATATTCTAGTTCGCTAGTTAGCCACATTTCTTATTTTCATACAGTAATATTGCTATATTCATTAAAATAGGTAAATATTTGACAGTTATTTGCGACGTTGCCAAGTTTTAGGATTAATGCTCTTAAAACAATAGTTGTACTGTAGTATTGGTGACATATTTAGCTTAGTATTACCTACTTACAAAAAAATTACTTCTAACGTCTTTTAAAACATAACAGAACATCACGCCTGTGTCCCCAAAGGTTTAGGCAGAGGTGTAGGTACCTATAGTACACCCACATTTCGCCAGTTATGTACGTTTAAGTTTCGTGTAATAGAAGGCGACTAGGGGAATATGTTTATTCATTTACTAGCTTTTACCCGCGGCTTCGACCGCGTGGATGTTGGGAAATATCCCACGGTAACGATCTACCGGGATTAAAGTACTCTATGTGTTAGTCAAGGGAAACGATGTATTAATTTCGTAATTCACTGTTTTCATATAATTATTATTGGTTTACGCGGCGCACGCCAGTAAAGCTCACAGTCGGCATAATTTTTTCCGACATCTTCGACAATCATCGTCAAATTTCGGCCAATTTAAGCAAAACCGTAATGAATTACACACTTAAACCTTCCTCATGAATCACTCCGTCGATTGGTGTAAACCGTATGAAAATCGGTTCGGGAGTTCTTGAGTTTATCGCGTTCAGACAGACGTGGCGGGGGGAGTTAGTATTCGAATATGTAGTGATTTAAACTTCATGTAGGTTACCTAGTAGTACATTAGACTTAATGCTACAAGGCATTCTCTGCCAGCCAAACTTTACTTTAAAAGGACAACATTGAGATAGGTATTCCTAATATGTTCTATGTAGTTTAAACGCCTTATATACAATCCGTATATAACATAGCCACAGTTGAAAACTTACGTTAGTAACTAACGGCAGGCGTTAGTATTGAACTTAGCCTAGACTAGAAGCAATCTAGGTTCCATCCTAGATTACAATGAAGGTTAGCCATGACCGATATTCAATAACTATGCTAGTCTGACCTGTTTGTTTATAACATCTTCATGCTTGTATATTTATATGCGGTAAGCAAAAGTGCTGAATTGTGGTACCTATCCCAAAGTCAAAGTCAAATAATTTATTTCAAATACGCACATAAAAGGCACTTTTGAGTGTCAACATTTACAAAAAATTTAATTGATTCTAGTCGTCCCTTCCAAAATGTAGTTTTGTATGAATAAGAATGCGCAAAAAACCCCAACTTTACTCTTTTAAAATGTTTTACAATATTTTGTTATATGTGAAGACGATGCACCTAGAAAAAATTACTATACTTACCACAATAGGTAAAAAGAACTAAAAATTAAACAATGAAAAACAAATAAATTAGGTAAAATCAGTATAATTAATTTGTGTATCTACGCAAAGTAATTATACTGATTTTGGTAAAAGTGCATATTAATTTGATGATTTAGTTCCTATTATGTAAATATTCACTTTATTCTGTATCTTAATTGTATTTAGTAAGTTTATATGTTTTACATAATTACTTTGTTGTATTTATGGTGAATGCTTGCTGCGTATACCTGTCATGAGCATACACAAAATAACGGTGCTGGTAGCACCGTTCTTTTATTATTGTTTACCATTAGAGGTTTTGTATTTACTGCTGTTGGTAATAAAAGTTATTACCAAAAATGTTTTTACCAAATAATTGCCTTAATTGAAAATCTGTAAGTATTCCAAAATGTTTCATATTGTTCCTTGTAATTACTTTCATGATTGGCTTATTTTGCAGTTTCTGTGTACGGCTGTTTTTCACGTGTTCACGTTTCGAGGAATCCTGATTAGTTTCGATTCCGACCAGACTTTTTAAAAAAACAGTCGTAAACTAAAGTCTGCTGTAAAGTATTACAGTGGTTTCCACTGTTTTCATTCATTGAACACTAGCTTTCACCAGCGGCTTCGCCCGCCTGATATCTTCATAAGTTATAGCTTATGTTACTCATGGATAATATAGCATTCTCCTGGTATTTTTTTTTAAATCGGTCCAGTAATTTTTGAGTTTAATCATTACAAACAAAAAAAAAACTATTTTCTATATAATATTAGTGTAGAAATTGTAAGTAGCGTAACTATAAGCACTCGTTTAAATTAAAATGCATTACGGATATTCTTCAAAAGACAACATTTTAACTTTCTAGGGTTTGGACTGGGCGTTGATTTGTCAGTCAGCGAGTGAGTGAGTCAGGACATTTTTTTTATAATTACATATTATGATGACCCTACACATTGTTCACATAGTACCTTAGTCATGGGGTAGGTAACCAATTAGTACAGACCGTTGGAGGTACGGGCTGTACTAATTGGTTACCTACCCTATGACTAAGGTACTATGTGAACTAGGAAAATCTGAGCGCGAGAAATTAAAAATAAAAACAATGAAAGAAGACTATCTTACCACTTCGTCATAGTTGCGTAGGTATTTATTTTGTATTTTTTAATTTAACTTTTTCAAATTACAATAAATAATATGTTAGCGACATTTATTTTAGAAGTATGCATATAATTAAGTATATTCTCTTAATATTTGTTTTATTTTATTAAGTGAATTGTTTTGATTTTATATATTTTACTCTCTCTTTACACTTACACACGTTGTCTACATCTCTTTTTATCCTCTGTCCTATCACAGGTATGCTGGAAGAGATTTCTTTAGAAATAAGCACCACCTTTGTACGTATTTTTCTGTTCTTTTTTCTTGGCTGTTAACATATGTGTGTATATAAATGGTTAAATAAATAAATAATATTATCTACTAAACAAACTACCTTCATATTTGAAACAGGCCTTAAATCTGTATAACCACGAATTGTTATGCAGTTTTCTTTAATAATGAGTATTCCTTAATGTAAACGAAGTCTTGGGCACAAGTCAAAGTCAAATCATTTCAATAAATTCAAATAAGCCCTTGTAAGGCACTTTTGAAAGTCAAAGTTTACAAAAAATTGAATTGATTCTAGTCGCCCCATCCAAAAGGTAGTTTTCGTATGGAGAAGAATGGGCAAGAAACTCCGCCGTTACTCTTTTAAAAAGTGTTACAAAATTTTGTATATGTACGTACATTAGTTACATAATTATATGTGAAGACGATGCACCTAAAAAAAAATACGTTACCACAATAGGTAAAAAGAAGAATTAATAAAAATGAAGCAACGAAAGATAAATTAATTACTTATGTGATAGATGCATGGTTCTCACATATTTACAAACATTGTAAAAGTAGACGATTTGTAAATAAAAATGCAAAATTTCTCGAAATATTAAGTCTCCTTTAAAAGAGTTTATACTCTATTAACTTTACTTACCGTCTACCTACTTACCCATTAACTTGACAAGTAAGCTGTCAGGTTTGTTTACCGTCACGAAAACCAACGCCAACATAACTAACATCGTCCTTGACACTCAATTGAAAAGGTTCCCGTTTGTTCTGTGGATCATCTTTATTTTTCTTACAAGAACAAGCATGTTTTTCGCGAAAACACCCGGTTTTCACTGAAAGGACACTTATGAGAAATTTCTTCTCAGGAGTAGTCACACATAGGAAATGTCGGTTTCATCTTCATTCATTCACGTAATACTGAATTTCATTTATAACCTGTTTCACTAACTTTACTGGTAGGTAATCTCAAGCAAATGTTGTAAAATTTTAAATTTTTCTAGTTAACAGTATATACCCAATAAATTATTAGACTTAAATAAATTGATAGTCGGTAAATCCGGATGCTTTAATTCCTTAGGTAAATATTTCAGAAGAAGTTTTACTTACTTGTATGGTCAAATAAGAAAACCAGCAGCCAGGAGCCACAAACACTATATATTACAAGCACATATTCCACTAATATCGTAATAATGCATCGTAATAAGGTCAAGTGCTTCGCAAAGTACGATGAGCTTGCACTTAATTCAATATCGCATACACTTCCTACCTAATACATTTAAAATAACGCGTTCAAGAAGCTTCTACTACCGAATTGCACTAGAAACGAATGTCACATCATTTTACCGAGCATATTAAAATATTTTCAAAATAAATATCGTGTAATTCCACCCCAATTCGTAGCCCACTCGTTATGCACTGGAAGGCACTCAAAAACCGTCAAATCCGATGAGACGACCTCTCCTTTACCGGGTATGATAACCGGCAGGCGGGCGTGTCTCACCGGTGACCCGACGACCCGGTGACCGGGTAGCTATGACCGCATGACCCGGTCACAGCCTGACCCGGTTACCGTGCAGCCGGGTATGCACCGCCCCGCCCCCCGCACTTGCATTCCGCGATTGATTCTGTACAATATCAGACCACCCTTTTGTTAACGGGATGTGTGTCGAGGTAATGTACCTATGTCTGGGATTCGGCTCTTATGTAACTCGAGATTCACTTATAGGATTTCAGCGATCATTTTATGAAGCTTTTAAGACTTCTTGGAGACATAAACCTAGTAGCTAAACTTTCTACTCTAATATAATGTATTAGACAAAATAATATTAAGTACATTTGAATACCGAAGTAAATAAAATGTCTTAATAAGACTAAAGCTCATAAAATCAATAAATAGTTAATCAGTAAATAGTTAGTCATAAGTCTTTTACACAGAACTTATTGGAATTAATTTGGGGCGCTCTCCGGGTACTTGAAACCGGTTAATGAAAGAATTAATAGAAATTCAATTAAATTTTAATAAAATATCATGATTTAACTAAACAAAATCTAAATTTATTTTAGCTAAATAAATTTATTTCTAAGTATCGTTCAAGCTCATAATTACACTCGTAAAAACTAACACAAAACGTACTCAAAATATTATAACAGACGCTTATCAAATGAATATTTAGTGTCCTTTGAGATCGAACTATCAAACGTAAGCATATCATCGAAGATGTTGCTCGCAAACTTTACTTTTACATTTTTTTTCAGGTCGTTCTCAAAATCGTCGTAGTCTGGTTCAGAGCTGCATGTCACATTCTCCAACACCTGAGGAGGTACGTTACATATACTCTTTATAACATACCTCATGACCCGCTTCATACTGATCAACTCCTTCTTCAATTTGTTTAAAACATTAGACTTCGAAAGAAGCATACTCTTCAATTTCTCGTTGTCCAATTGTAAAGCCAGGTTCTTAGTCTGCGTTTCCATTTCGCTTTGGTTCGCCGCGTCTAATTGCTTTCTCATTTCACGTACCATTGTCAGGAATCCTTTCCGAGATTTGGCCAGCGCATTCTTTGATATATTCAAATCGCTTTTGAGAGTGTGGATATCATCTTGGAGTGTCTTGATCAATGTTCCATCTAGGTATTCTGGTGGTGGTGGTGTTTTTTTCTTGGCTTTAGGCACTTCTTTGACTATAACTTCAACTGCTGTTGTGTTATTTCTGAACACTTCGTAGGATGTGCCGGGATCTGAGTCGAAGTTACTGGGCTTAATGTTCTTGTTTCGTAAAGCGAAACTCGAGAACATTTCTTCGGAAAGTGACATTTTGATGTCGGGCTGAAAAGGTTCAGACATGTTATGATCACCCCTTAATATTTTTTTCTCACTTGTATTTTACACAAAAAAAAATACAAAAATAATTTTTAGTACATATGATTTTTTTTGCTCTATTAACCTTGGCTGTCACTTTTGACAGCCAAGGCAAAACAGGTTAGGAAAAATAAGGTTGTACATAATCTGAGAGCAGGCCTTGCCTTCTTCTTACTTGTTCCTTTCCCAAGAATCGGTCGGCGCTGTTAAAGGATAAGTTTAGTACATAGGGTCTCAGATAATATTTGATTCTTACAACTTGTCCCTCAAAGAAATTTACACCGGACTGTCATGAATCTCCAGAAATTCCCAGAATGGATTTAAGTAATTAATAATTACTTTTTGCAAGCAAATGAACAAAGCCAGAAACAGTTTTCTCCTCATTCTTCTTCAAGGCCTCCAAAAACATCCACGTATGACGGAATATATTAAAAACCAGGAACATTACACACAAAATTAGATCCATTGCTAAGTAATGACGTATTATTGTGCCAGCAACACATGAGTAACTTACGTCATTACCTCACAACGTGACCAAAATTGCACGCCAGGTTTATATTACAAACTTATATAACTAGCAATATTTCTGATATATTTTATTTATAATCAGGAAACGTGCATATGCGCCAAACCATTATTTGATTTTAATTTTAAGCTTGTTTTGATTATTTTGTACTTATTGACTTCCATCATATTTATTGAATTAATACTTGTATTTCCGGTCGAATTGATAAAAGTTTATATTATGTTACCTACTTCCTTTTGATTAATTTAAAATATTGCGGTTTCCGGTCGAATTTATAAGTTTCTATTATGTTACCTACTTCCTTTTGATTTTCCTATGGACATAATTTGACTCACATAGACACATAGTTTTTATGACAGCTGCGCGCACAGACTGCATTAAGACCGCGGCGCGTGAGTCGCCGACGACGGTATGAAATTTTAAATATTATATTTTATATAAACATTTAGGACTAACTATTGTATTTATTCATTTTATTTTTGTCTTATTTTGTTATTTCACTATATGCTGCACCGGTTGACGTCATCACGTCAACGCCGGCAGTCGCTGAAAACCAGCGTTGGGGCTCTGTCTCGCATAGGGTCGCAGCATTAAGCTGAGCGATGGCCGTTTTGCGTGGATGTGACGCATATTTTCCCCCAAATTGTTTATTTTTGTGTTTTGTTCTTTCTTTGCGTCATGTGTACCGCAAATAAACGTATTTTCTTTCTTTTCTTTCTTTTCTTTCTTTTCTTTCTTTTCTTTCTTTTCTTTCTTTTCTTTCTTTTCTTTCTTTTCTTTCTTTACATATCCGCTTGATTTATGTAAATTGTTTCTGGACGTAAAGTTTCGCGGTAAAGTTTGGCGGCAATGTTTGGCGCTAATTTTGTGTATAAATACTGTGGTAATACGAATGGAAGGACATTCTTGGTGAGCTGCTCGTGGAATAAACACCCTGAGTTGAAGTAAGGTATTTTCTTTGTACTCTCTTAAATATTCTCCTGTTATTTCCTATTGCTGTGTAATTATTGTGATATATTGGTGCAAACCAATATGTGGGAATCTGGCAACGACGTCGACGATGCGCCGACATGCATGATTCTGAACATGAGCTGTTTCTCATGTTGGCACGTGCTTTATCGAGCTAATCAACTATTGGAGAGAAAATTTATCGGAACTTAACGCACGGGGTTAATGAGTTGCTATGTTAGCTCTATGCATACCTAATCAGTAATCATATCGGCCTATAATGTTCCCACTGCGAGGACGCAGGCCTGATCTCTGTGAGAGGGAATGGGTCGTAATCCACCACGCGGGCCTAGTCTGGGTTAGTAGACGTTACATATCTTCGAATTTTTGGTTCTAGGACATGGTTGTTCTTAGGATGTTTTCCACCACACCTTTTTGCGAATAGTGGTGATAAAATAAATAGGTACCCCTTATCTGTTCTTCATTGTTATTCTATGAGGATTATAAACCCTATCGGCTATCTTCGCCCCAGTGTGACTCTTTCTACCCATATCGCGTGCGTAGGCGACGCGAAGGTGATGGTGGGAGCGAGACAAAACACTTAATATTTTTGTAGGTATTGGTATAATGGTGTTTTAGGTGTATTATGTTTTATGTTTTATGCACGCACGGTGATGCCTGCGGATAATTATTTATAATAATATGTTCTATTTGTTTTATTGTATATTATTGAAAATTCTTTAAACCTGACTTGGTCTCCGTACGTCTCTTTCGGGTGACCACTGAAAATCAGCGCTGTTCTGTGGGTCTCCATAGCACAGCATCATGCTGAGTGGAAGCCTTCTTGTCACAGTCATGACGTGCCAGCAGCTGCCGACTATTTCTGTTTTGTGCTCGTTATTGTATTTAAATCTATTCTGTTTCTTTTGCTTATTTTTACTCGAGTTTATCATCTTTTTTTTTTATGCACGTGTTTCTGTGACAAATAAACTTATTTTTCTTTCTTTTCTTTCTATATCATCTTTACACAATCCATCTATTGTGTCCTTGGTTTTATTCTTTAAAACACTAACTTTATTTATTTATTTAAAATAGTTACGCCAACAGCATATACATTGTATATTAAACAGTAAAAGATAACAGCCGTGCTATTCTGTAAACATCTCACCGTGATAACTTGGGTGAAGTGAGCTTGATGTGAGCTGTCATTGCACCTAATGCTAGGGATTGACACTCTGGACAGCTCACTTCATGCTCACTTCACCTCACTCTTCACGGTGAGTTGTTTACAGAATCGATCGACAGGTATAACCTTCGTAAATTATATAAAATTTTAATAAAAATTAAAATGAAAAACAATATTATAAAGAAAACAGAATTGACTTCGAGTCTATGACAAAGATAAAAAAAATGTCCTTAAAAACAAAAATATCAATAAAGGCATATAAAAAAACTAAAATAAGCTTAACTAAGTTATGACATTGGCCATTTGTATGTTTGTTTACTTTATTCGTTAACATACAGAACATTTTACAAAACAATATAAAATAACGACTTTCAATTCCAACAATTCTCCTCTTTTACATAAGTTTTCATTAAATTACCTACCCATTTCATACCGAGAGGCTAACGAGTTCGCTGGCGTGCCCTTTGCCGGCCAAGTGGCTGAGCTACTGGCCCGAATGATTGCCAACCAGCGCACCTATCAATTATACTACGACACAACTTAAAGGTTCCTATGGAAAAATACGTTAACCACGTTCATTTCCGAAATAGTACGGTTATCGAGTTTTACCAAACACGACTGAGAAGGGCATTGAGGCTAAGCGTTTGCTGAGACGCAGGTCCACGCAGCGCAGGGCAGAGCAGACTTTGTAATCTACGAACGTACTGACAGCTGCGTACGCAGCGGCGCAAGCATGTGCGACGAAGACATGTGTTTGTTCTGCTCTGCGTCTCGTTGTAGAGCCGACACAGATTTCTGCGCGACGCGTGCTGGTCGTCACTTGTTTTTTACTACTGATTCATATTTATGTTTCAATGACAGATTGTTTGTACTAGCTAGGACGCGAATGTGTTTGTGAAGCTGCGTCGCTTCATACGCTCGCGGCCTATGTCTGCCTCGCCTGCCCTACCCTGCAAAATCTGTACTGTGCTGCGTCAACTGCGTCCTAGCATTTGCTTAGCCAGAGAGTCTTGTCTTAGTTTCAAAACGAATAAAGTTCAAAATGGCGACAGATAGTACTACCTACCGATCACATGACTGCAAAATTCAGTGCTACCAATCGTGTCACGGGTCAAGTAATAATGAACGCACTGTAGTCAATCAGTGACAGGTAAAAGTTAACTGTGGCACAACACATGGTTCAAAATCGCACAACACTTCGCATTACACTTTTTGTCTCATACCTTCTTCATCATATCGTGTCGATAGCAATATAAATAGAGTGGGCCCCGAATTTGATAAAGAAGAGATTAGTAGGTATTACTGTAGCCCCTACTCGAACGTCTTAAGGAGGATTTGCAGTGATAGCCTGCGAAATTCAATTTTTCTTAAGTTTTTTAACAGGTCAGTATCAGATTGTATCTTTATCAAAATATGATTCGCGACCATAACAAATGTTTGTACTGAATTATAATCACATAAGTTTTGTTCCATTGAATGACTTCTTCATGAAATCATGACATTCGAGAACAAATCTAACTTAGAGAGATGTATTAATGATTCTAATGATTATAATTTTGTAAATACATATTTGTGGTATGGATCCACCTTAATAACGATCCCAACTAGCAAAATGCTCTTGACTACCGTAGCTTTTAATGCTTTGGATCTTAAAAATATCATATAGTGGCTTTGGTCAATCCTATTTTTACTTGTAAAAGCATTTTCAAATGCCTTATAGAGGAGATGTCTAAATATAAATGTCTCAAAAACGTTTACATGATTAAATAATATGACTTTTACAAGACTTATACCTAACGAATGCTAATAGCATTCGTTATGACTTATACGCTTGCCTAAATACTCAAGCATCAATAATGCACTAAGACTAGCATGGCTCTATGAAAGTGCGTTTACACGATTCATACAAGAATTGGAAGAATGGTTTTGAGAACGCAAAGATTAGTGCAAATTTTGTTGGATATCTAAGAACGGGTGACTGTAATGGGAGCATTAGCATTGATTTCCATAAAAAAAATCGTCATGAAATTTGCTAAAACTTTGAAGTTAATCTTACCTTATGCTTTTACATGACAAATTAGCTAAACACGAAGAATTACAATTTATCTGAAGAAAGAAGCAATGTCGATTATAAAGCTAGTGGCTCTGTACATATTCAAGACAAAGAAAAACAAAGAAGTTTGAATTGGAGGAATTGTAGTGGTTTCGCAGAATTATCGATTTCTTCTGGTAATAATTCTGATTGAGAAGATATTGTTTTAAACAATCAAAGACAAGGAAAGCTCTCAAATTTAGATGCTAATTTAGGACCTATAGTGTCGAAGTTAAAAAGTGGAAACTGGTTTGGAAATAACAACAAAATTTGGACGCTCAAATAAAGTTGATTTCAAAGTATTTCTCTTCTTATCTTTATTAAGGGCATTTATTTATTTTCTTCTTGTATTCTTCCTTTGTTAAAAAAATACCAACATCTATAAACCCCAACAACACCATGTTCAAATTAAGGATGTCGAATTGAAACGGAAAATATGCATGGATACCTATATTCTGGTAGAAAATACATCATCCGATCCCAGCAATAGCCCCCTTATTTTGTAAAAACGTCTTACAGTAGTACTGTAAGACGTTTTTACAAAATAAGGGGGCTGTACAAGAGGGTACTGTAACAGTACCCTCTTGTACAAATGACAGGTTTCCGTATATTTTAAAGTTTTTCCATATACTTTCAATGGAACCCCAATTTATATAATGGCGTCCAAGTATGGCAGCATAACACACAAGTCTAAATGCAATAGCTCCCACAGAAGCATAGGAATAGTACTTAATTTTTGCAAAATAGTCTCAGTCAAGTCATTGTTCAAATATTCCAAAAATACTTAAATTCGATTATATCGCGGGCCATTGAAAATTTACCGAAAAGCTACATGACATATAACAGAAAACTTACCTTCGCAATAATATTTCACTTCCAACACAACACACGTATTATTTATTCCTAATTACTCTTGTCCGGAACGTAAATAAGATTAAATATATTTTTTAAGGGTTCTTTAAGGATTATACTAAGATTAGCAAAGTAAATACTTTTGATTCAAATTTTATCTCATATTGGCAAAGTCTGTGATTTAAAGCTTAACTTAATGCGCTTACAAGATAAAATCAAGACTAATTTAGCACGTTACAATGCTTTTACAGAACCAAAGCAAAACTAGAAATTTGTGCCCAAATCGGGACTTGTTAGACCCTACAAAACCATTACAAGACTAATTTACCAATGCAATTATTCTTGGTAAAAGCGCATTGGTGACTTTTATAAGACCAGTTTTTGCTATTTGGGATATGATGTGTGTGAAATGAAGCAAAAATAAGCGTTTGATAAGGTACTTCGATGGAACTGATAAATTGTGTCGTGCTGTACCTCAAAAACGTACGACGGACATAATACTGCTGTATATGGCCGTCGCACGATTTTAGCGTACGTACGTAACTTTATTAAATTCCTAGAGAAAAATATGTTTTTCAACTATTTTCTACGCTAAGCTGAGGGTTACGTAACATGGTTCCTATGTGTGTCAGAATAATAATGGAAACAGCAGTTCCACCAGTGTTATTTTATGTTTTGATTCGTTTTATTGTTGAGTGTGAGTTGAGTTGTTTTTTTAATGAAATGTTAAGCCTGGTGCAGACTACGACGCGACTTGAACAATACAACTTCACGGTATAACAATAACCGGTATCGCTTCGCGCTAGTCTGCACGAAGCATTAAAGATTTATGTTTACCTAATTCATTGTAAGTAGTATGGGCGACCTAAATAATGAATAATAGAATTTAGTTTATACTAGCAGTGTCCCGCGGTTTTGCCCGCATAAGTCTCGATCCCGTGGGAATATCGGGATAGAAAGTATCCTATGTATTAATCGAGGTTATAAACTATCTGTGTGCCAAATTTTATTTAAATCCATTCAGTAGTTTTTGTGTGAAACATATTAACAATCCTGACATAGTTTCGCGTTTATAATATTAGTAGGATGGTATCCTGTAAACCAGGTTCGAAGCCTGCATCCTCTCGCCCATCTCCCCAAACATTTGAACACTTTGTACAAATTCAAATTCAAATACAAAAGTCATTTATTCAAAATAGGCTGAGAATCAACACTTTTCGAACGTCAAAATTACATAAGACAGTCCCCCAAAAACGCCCGCCCTTCACCACTTCCTAGTGCGTTAGCTGGGAAGAAGAAGTAGCGCAACAAACTCCCCAGCAGCACAGCTGTCTGTTCAGTTAGAAAAACTTGATTCTATACAATAGTCGTTAAGCAAAATAATGTACATTATGCAACATAAAACATTAAATTAAACATACCTACATTATCAACAAAAAATGATATGATAATGATAAACTAGGTCCTAGTTTATCATTTGTGATCGAAGTAAAAATAAATAATATAAATAAACAGTTAACTACTAATAACAATAACAAAACCATGGTCAGCAAGATGACCAGTCACCACAAGCAGCACCCATTGACGAGCATAACGCAAAGATCAGCCATTACCCCCCTCGCCATATTTGAGGGAAGAAGGCAACCCGACCCCCGACGCTACCGCAAGCAGTGACATCTAAGGGAGCATGACGATTATACGTACTGGATTATAAGCCGCAAAGATATCATTTTCCGAGGAAATATCTGCTGGGAAACTAGTTCGCACGGTCTACATCTTACCTATTGCTTTAAAATATTCTGAGCCGTTCTTTGAACTCTCCTTGTTGGATTGGGAATCAATAGCGAGTAGTGACCCAGTTTTCAACGACCATCGCTCCGTTCAAAAGGTCCATTAAAGTACTCGATAATACACCAATGAGCTTCGAAACTTGACCAGTTTCGACCATTGTGTAAACGTAAACTAAAGCTTTTAGGTGCTCTGTTCGACTTGGCATGCCATACCGATTCAACTAAAACATATTTGTAGGAACTGTTTGAAAGTGCAGTTGCATCGAATCTGCTCCAATTACATTGGAAACTTTGATTTTCGAGCAATCAGTCTCTGTACAAATATTGTAGGGAAGTCAAATTTTCTCGCGCATATATATATTTGTTTATATGCAGCTGTAACCCCGTTTCGAGAGTACATTCAACGCCCTAGATCCGTGGCCTCGCTGCCAGTCTGCACAATACCTAGGTACCTAGCAAGCATACCTAGTTTTATCTATGTTTACTTAACTGTATCTCGGTTTGCGATACCTATTGAGTTTCCTGTTAATGTGTTAGCGAGTTGGGCGGTGTTTTTATAATGTTTGTAGTCATTTACTGGGTTTTTTTTGTAATTTTTCATCTTTAAGCGTCTCTTCTCTTCTGATTAATTGGTGGTGTCCTATATCCAACGGTAGATGTATCTTGGCTAAAACTATGATGATGAGACTATTCAAATCAGCACTCGCATATCTGTCCCAATTAGCCCAAAAACGTCCACCACAAGTCTTTTTCATTGCAGCACTCTACCTGAGCAGATGGTGATCGTTACTGTCACTGTATAATTATGAACTTCGTTAGTTTATAATCTTTCGGTATTATTTCTGTTAGATTATAAACTGTTGAAAAATTGTGAACTGCAACAAACCATTTACAATTTAATGTATTATTTTTCAATAGTTTATAATCTATCCATGAGAAACCAACAAATTGTGAACTGCTTACGATGTAACGCACCTTGCACTAATACTAAAAAGCCTGCCTAGCTGAGAGCAACTTAGAAATAGCGCTCGCCGGTCGCTGCCGCTCGCTTCGCTCGCTCGGCTCGTGCGCGATTGTTCACAGCTCTAACCTAACCTAACCCATTTCACACAGTTCTCAATTTTTTGACAGTTTACAATGTAATGGAAATAAGACCGATAAATTAGAAACTAACGGTTTATACGATCTTACGGTGACATATTATGTATTGCTGTCAGCTACTCGAAGCAGTAGACGAGCTGGCGTTGCCGCCCAACCTTGATATTAATAACAGCCACTTAATAAATATACATTTTCTTCATAGCCACGGTCTATATATTTTGTTTTTTTAATATTGAAAGGAACAGCAAACATTTATATTATAAGAACTACTTATTTATTTAGGCATACCCACACATCGCGTTTGCAGAGTTTAGCTAGCCAATTTAAAATAACCCTATAAACTGTGTTTATAATTCTGTACGCACGTCGTAATCTTGTAGTTTTACTCTTTTATTTATCATTAATAAATGTTTTTCCTGTAGCGTTAAATCGATTTATAGTTATATCATTTTATGTTCGATATCAACGTGAGACATGTAAAATACAGGCATGGATAATTCGGAAACGTGTGCACAAGGTTGTGGTTTCAAATCCATTCAAGTAGGTACCTAGCAATGTGACTTTTTTAGGGTTCCGTAGTAAACAAGGAACCCTTATAGTTTCGCCATGTCCGTCTGTCTGTCTGTCTGTCTAGCCGTCTGTCTGTCCGCGGCTTAGCTCAGAGACTGTTAGTACTAGAAAGCTGTAATTTGGCATATGTATACATATTAATCATGCCGACAAAGTAGTAAAATAAAATCAAGAAAAAAATATTTATTTGGGTCCCTCCCCTACCCGTAAAGTGGGGAAAGTGGGGGGGCGTTTTTTTTTCTCATCAACCCCATGTTGTGGGGTATCGTTAGAAAGGTCGTTTCAAAATTGTGAGTTTATGAAAACCTTTTTTGAATTCAGGGATCCGTTTGCGAAATATTAAGCTTTTAACTGATTTTTTTCGTTAGTCAAGTGTTCCCCCACCCTACCAGCTAAATGGTTGTACTTGGATTTGTGAAAAAATTCACAGCAGTAGTATATATAACGAAATTAAAAGGAAAACTATATGAGCTAAGTATGCTGTACATTTTAACGAGTAATAATCAACCAACTTAATTTTGTGTTAAGTTTGTTCTTGGGATAAATTCATCACAACTACGGAACCCTTCATTGTGCGTGGTCCGACACGCATTTGGCCGGTTTTTAATTCATATCGTCTCTGATATTAGTGACGGAAAACATCGTGAGGAAACCTGAAATCGCCCGCCTTTAGTAAGCGTGGTGCTCATGCCCTATCTTTATGAGAAAAGGCCTATGCCCTGCAGAGGGACAATAATAGTCTGGTATTATTATTACAAGAAATTTGGGCTTCTTATTAAATCCAGCCATATAAAAGTAGGTATATGGGTCTATCCATTTTAAATATAAAAAACCGGCCAAGTGCGTGTCAGACAACGCACAATGAAGGATTCCGTAATTGAAATGAATTTATCCGAAGAACAAACTTAACATAGTAGTTGAAAAACATGTTTTCCCATACGGAATGCATGGGAGATAATGTTTTTCAAACTGCAAATTTAAGTTGGTCGAATATTACTCGTTAACCTGTACAGTCTACTTAGCTGTGATAGTTTTCCTTTTAATTTCGTTATACATATATACTACTGCTATGATTTTTTTCACAAATCCAAGTACAACCGTTTAGCTAGCAGGGGGGGGGGACACTTGACTCTAACAAAAATTTGCACTTAAAAGCTTAATATTTCGCAAACGAGGACCCGTTTGCGAAATATTAAGCTTTTAAGTGCAAATTTTTTTCCAATCCAAAAATGGTATTCACAAACTCACAATATTTTTGAATTACCTTTCTAACGATACCCCACATCATGGGCTAGATGAGAAAAAAAAAGAACACTCCCACTATACATGTAGGGGAGGTACCCGAAAAAAAAATATTTTGATTTTATTTTACCACTTTGTCGGCGTAATTAATATGTATACCCATGCCAAATTACAGCTTTCGAATACTACTAACCATCTCTGAGCTAAGCCGCGGACAGACAGACGGAAATGGCGAAACTATAAGGGTTCCTTGTTTACTACGGAACCCTAAAAATGCAATTTCATTAACGAGTTTTATTTACCTCATACAATGATACTTTAAGAACAAAAATGATTGAACAGAAACACACCTAACACTACAATTAATAAAGTTGTTAAAAATATCAAACACAAACCAATACAAACCATAATTAAAACGAACAACAAAACGAACATTCCGCCCTTAACAACAATATGAAAATAAAACAAAACAAAAAACAGTCGTTTTAACGTTGAGTGACATTCCCCTTCTCCCCTTCCAAAGGGGGGTCAGGGGAGTCAGGGGTATTATGGACGTGTCGGCTGCAGGCTTGCCGGCCCACGTATGTGCAATGTGACCCACGGCCCACCAACGTGACCAGCCCCGGTGCGTGAATTAAGTGATCGACACTTGATTAGTTTAAAAATACTTTATTTAGATGAACAGCGTTACAGTACTTAAGATAGAATTAGAATTTCTTTATTTTGCATAAAATAATAATATGGTACAGAATAGGTCTTAACTTAAATATAAGGAGTTCCACATATTTTGCTTACTTACTAATTCAGCATGCAAAAAAATATCTTATAATAAAATTATATACAATAAACACTTCAATTGTTACTACGGAGATCATGAAGTAAAATATAAAAAAGATAACAATCCAAAAAATTACGTTATTTAATTATATTACTAGTGAGATCATATTTCGAGCTTTGCTTATAATTTAAGAACTCATTTATTGTATAAAACGCATTATTATAGAGCCATTTCTTAATAATGCGTTCATAGTAATCCTTTATTCTAGTCGTGAGACGTATTTATAATTAATTATTGCTAAGTTTACAATATTCTTATGAACTACTTATTTGCTACTTCGAGTGGAGGTGGATTTGCTGACAAAGCAAATAGTGTTAGGGTCGTCACACTTAACTCGTGCTCAAGCATGCTTCATGGAATGTACTCGTGACATTTGTGTACAAGTTTTAATTAAGAAGTTGTATAAGTAGGTATCGGGTGTTGTGGTGTAGGGCTTCTCAAGTGGGCTTTGATACCAGACAACAATACAATTTCTCGTTGGTGAGCAAGAGGTCTCTCTGGGGCACTGCAATTGGACCCACAATTCCCCAGTTACTTTTAATTCCCATGTAATGGGAGGAAGCCTTGAACCTGGCGGAAATCCCTTAGTCGGGCACCGTGTTATTGGATTTTTCAATTGGATATTCTCGTTATCATAATATACACACATATACATAATATACAATAACTGGGGAATTGTGGGTGCATTAGATACATCCCTGCCTAACTCTTCGGACAGTACCTACAGACGTTATGTTATATTTTTGATAAGAATGAGGTAAGATGATACGGTCCTTATATCAATGTCACGACCAGAAATGTCTCCTAACAGTCCCAGAACAAAACACTCCCACATAGATACCACACCGCCATTATTCCAGACTATTCTATCGTTAACAATTAAGATGAGAAACTGACAACAATTACCGAACCGGTGTCGGGTCACTAATTATGTAACTTTGGTAATCGGAATCGATTCTAGTGGATCGGCCTGAAACCTCAGACCTCGGGCTGTCCGGCACGCCTACAGTTGCCACCTTTGACCGAACCGTTACCGGCCGAACGTTCGAATAATTGTCGGACACGGCTGGTTTGTTGCGGACGCTTGAATAGGTAATTGTTCGGAGTTTGGATCACGTTCTAGTTATGAATTATTGTGGTGAGTAAAATTTTAGTTGGAATAGTTCGTAAGGGAACAATGTGCTTGTAGCTACAAATATAAATTTTAGTACTAGGTATCGTTTTAACGAAACCGCTGTACCGCGCCTGAGGTTTGTTCGCGGCGAGACGGGGGGCAGTGCAGGCCGCTCATGGCGTCCTGCCACTCATTCGTCACCGCTGCCCCCGCCTCGCCGCGCATTCCTAAGGGATTCCCAACCGGTGGGGCGAGTGACCAATGGGGGGGCGCGGCGGCTCTAATAATAAACTATAGACCTGAATAATTAAATTGTATGCTCTTGATTTAGAAAAGGTTAGAAAGCTGAGGCTGGTTTTCAAAATCCGAACGTTTCATAGGTATTATACAATAGGTATTCTATTGTCAGTAGGTACTGTGAAATGAGCTTCAGCTTTCCTGCATAAATCAACAAAGTAACTCCTTTTTTTGTATGAATGGTCAAAAGAAAAATGTAACGAATCCGAAATTTTACAACATTTTTCGAGCTCGCTTTGCTCGCTCTTACATTATGCATTCACATAATTCTCTTAAGTCTTGAGTTTTTCTGCAAAATTTGACAAAGTAACTTCTATTTCTATTTGAATGATCGAAAGAAAATCTAACCCATACAAGAGGGTGCAAACATTGTCGCTCGCTTTACATTCTTATGCTTTTCCGCTTATGTCGACAAAGTAACTTAGGGGCGTAGTGATTTTAAAAGAAAGATAGGGGGGCGCGTATATTAAAAAGTTGCTGTAAAGTAACTGCCGGGGTTGCGAGTTTGTCGGAAAGGGATATCGCGACCCCGGCACACAGGCAACGGAAGGAACACGGGTGGGCGTGGGCGTGTCAGACTTTTACTGACTAAAAGTCTGACACGCCCTCCCGCTCCGCCCAGGGCGGGAGAAGTTATTTGATAATTCCCACCCTCAAAAAAAATACGTGTGGCACTCGAGGACTGCCGCGGTAAAGCTATTGCATAGCATATATTCAAAAATAAGAAGATAATATTGTTGATTTAAAATATTTTTTTAAAAAAATACCCCTATACCCCCCCCCCTAAATCGCAGAATTTACACAACCGTCAATGACGTCTGCCCTCACGCGTCTGCCCGCGTTCGGGTCGCGCACTCGGCGATCGCGCGTCATTGCCTATCCCGCCCCTCCACCCTCGTTCTGCGCGCCCGCCGTCGACTCATCGCAGGTCATTCTTATCGTTCTAACTTTTAAAATATTAGTCCAAATT
The DNA here is from genome assembly GCA_914767755.1 of Agrochola circellaris. Classification (NCBI taxonomy): domain Eukaryota; kingdom Metazoa; phylum Arthropoda; class Insecta; order Lepidoptera; family Noctuidae; genus Agrochola; species Agrochola circellaris. The sequence goes on from OU611857.1 coordinate 4,316,439, forward strand.
ACTTAGTGTAAAAGACAAATTTTATCTACATTAAATACCGAAAGCGATGAAGGTATTTATTTTGATACGAATTAACTAAATACTCTAAAATATGCAACTTAAAAAAAGTATTCAATTTAAATGTATTTATAGCTCACTATTTTGGCTATAATGGCTTCCACATAAAAGGTAGATATATGCTGTCGCGGACTTTTATTTAGAACTCTTTAAGACAAACAACCCCACAATACATTCTTTTCATGTAACTCCAGCGGTTTAGGCAGCGCACGCAAAGATAGATCTCAGAGGGCAGGATTTTTTCCGACTTACTGGATACTTATCGTTATATTATGGCTAAATCACATAAAATCTTTATAAATTGTAGCCTATGTGTTATTCTGATATATAAGCCACATTACTGTAAAGTTTCATTAAAATCCGTTCGGTAGTTTTTGCGTGAAAGAGTAACAAACATCCATCCATCCATCCTCACAAACTTTCGCGTCAGGTTTTTTTTTCGTTACGGAATTTCCACATTCGGTCGCCGCGCTCAGAGTCTCCGATAAAAGCTATGCAATAGCTTAAAAAAAAAAGGGGGGGCGCGTATATTAAAAAGTTGGGAACCCCTGACATACATAGATCGAGAAAATATTCGTTGTACATTTGGCCTCAAAATGATGTAGGTATAGATCGACTAGAATTCATTTCATAGTTACAATTTGTGCTCCATAATACTGTAGGTATCGATTTGTAGCTAATGAGTATAATCTAATATGTTTATTGGCTACACTTAACATACAAAATCAGCCTATAATTTTCCCACTGCTGGGACACAGGTCTCTCTTCGAGAGGAAGTGGGCTGTAATCTACCACTCGGGCCCAGGTAAATGTCACATGTCTTCGAATTTTTGGTTCTAGGACATGCCGGTTTCCTCAAGATGTTTTCCATCACCGTTTTGAAAGCAGATGACAAAGTGGCTACACACTGATACAATATTATGGAACAAAGATTGAAGACAATCTAATGAATTCTTGTCGATGCATCTTTTTGACACTGTTTTTTAACTAATCTTCGAATAACCTAATGTGTAGCCTTTTAGTAGCCGCGAACAACCAAGTCTTACCAAGTAATAACTAAATCTGCTTCTTAGTTAACTTAGTTTTAGAAGAACGAGACTGTAAAACTAATTTTCAAGAAAACAACGGGTTTGCACGTGTGAACTTAACTAATATAATAAGATAAATGGAATTAGATATGAGAACTACTAACTCGAGGCGCGGTGTTGATATTGCGAGTTCGTAGGTGAAGTCTTTAAACCGATTTCAGAGGAGAAGGTTACATATTCGTTGAATTACGTAACGTTATTTTTTGTGGTTAAGTACTATTTGATGGAGGAAGCCCACAATTATGCTTAACCATTTTCTTTAGTTTTGTTGAGTAGTATTTTTTATGTCAAGGCCGCGTGAATAATTGCAGGCCATCGGCCTCGTTCTCTAGGATTGGTGCCAGGAGATAGGATAGGGATGTTAACTGGGAAAAAAAAAAACTATTTAGTCCGTCAGTCAGATAATAAAAAAATAATAGACACGTATTTTTTGCTTTATCATATTACCTAATAATAATAATCTATTTATTATATTTATATATATTAATAGTTTAAAAAAACACGCTTTACGTGCACCTATAGGCGTATTCAGACCTTGAAACCTAATCGTGGTCAAAGTTCATTACAAGACCTTTCTAACAAGTCCAAACACGGCTATGATACGATATTTCATCATGGAATGCTAGTGCCTATCTTCCGGCTTCATCATCAGACCTTGAAACCTAATCATGGTCAACGTTCATTACAAGACCTTTCTAACAAGTCCAAACACGGCTATCATACGATCATCCATCATGAAGTTCCAGTTCATATCTTCCGGCTCCATCATCAGATCAGCTCGACAGTACCATGTTATTGTATTGTCATCAAAATCACATACAACTACCAATTTTCATAACGCTACGATCTTTAGAAGATGGTTAAATTAGTTTTCTTAGATTTGATTACATAGTTACATACATACAGGTCGACCTAATAAAAGCGTGTTAAAAAATGATTTAGATAAAACGCATTAAAGTTGGGGAGTAGGAGCTCGCTACGTCACAAGTCAGTATAAAATCTACCGGCCAGTGACGTCATGCCACATTTTAACATATTGCCTACTCAATGTGTTGCCGTAATCTTTTGATTATGTAAAAAAATAAAAAATACGTGTCCAATATTTTTTTATAATCTGCCTTAGGGACAATTTTTTTTTTTTTTGTCGACGTCCCTGTGGGTTCTTACCTCGCGTGTGTTTAACAAGTGTTTACATCGCAGACCATGACCTGTCTTTTACTAGGTATTTACACCCATGAGGATATTAATATTGTTGCTGGGGGATTTGTGGCAACTTCTAATCTAAACAAGAAATAAATGGATCATGTGTTGGATCATATAGCTCCCTTCAAAATGGTTGAGTTGAATGGTGCTGATCCATGCGTCATCTTCGTGAACGGGCGCCATCAGTTGGGATTGGTCATCTCTTAGCTACCATGGCTTATTTATTTTTTTTAATTGTTTTTATCTTTTTATGCGTGCACGTCTTTCTACATTGTTCTCTCAAATATACATGATTGATTTAACCAATTATTTGTAACAATTTTTAATTTATAAGAGTGTCCGCGTAGTTTCTTTCCCGTTCTTCTCCATAGGTCTCTCTCTCTCTTCTACAACTTGCTTTGGAATAGGCAACTTCATATTTCTGACTTACCGACTCCTTAAAAATCCAAAAGTGCCTGTAAGTGGTTTTATTGAAATAAATGCTTTGAGTTTGAGTTAAATTTTGACCAAAAAAATCAATGCATACTATGTATTGCTCAACATCAATTGTACGATTTTTTTTGTAAGTCATGCCAAAGTACGATTATGTAGTTAATTGATAAAGAGTAAAGAAATATTTTTCTCTGAGTTGTAACTTTCATTTACATGCGACGTACCACGACATCTTTCGGACGAAATTGAAAACGTGTCCTCGCTGACTTGAATTTTCGCCGAGAACAACCCAGTGTTTGTGGCTGTACAATTATATTCATGACTGTGGAAATAATCAACCAATTCTATTGTGAAGTGTCTAAAATACCAAGATTAATAAATAGTTTGTGATTGGTGCATGTGTTTGCTGCCACCAGAAATTCTCAACATAAAATTTAATAGTTAAGAGTCCTATTAGATTATCATAGAAATAGATAGGATCAGAGATGTACGAGTAATTTTTATATGAAGAACCTATGACGGTATAATAACTACATATGATTCATATTATCTATGATCATAGTTAAGCGATCCTATTTGACAGTAAGCCAACAAATATGATCATATCCGTCTAGCCTCAAAACTTGCTAGATCAAACACGGCTAAATCTTTACCCATTTTGATTAAGTATGACGTTTATATGACCATACAAATGTAATATATAAAATTGAAGAACATAATCATTTAACTATGATCATAGAATTTTGCAAATATGAAATCATATTTGTATGATAAATATATGATAGTGTAATTAGGGCCTTAGAGCCATATTAGACTACCATAGAAATATGATCACAGATGTATGAGTCATTTCTATATGAAGAACCTATGACGGTTTAATAACTACATATGATTTATATTGTCTTTGATCATAGATCCTATTTGACAGCAAGCGTACAAATATGATCATATCCGTCTAACCTCAAAAATGACTAAATCAAACACTATCTTATCCATATTGATTAAGTATGACGTCTATATGATCATAAGTGTAATATGTAAAAATGAAGAACCGCATCATTTAACTATGATCATCAGGGCTGAAAAAACACCAGGTTTATTTTTATTTTATAAAACAAATGGCTCAAAATGTTTTAAAGAAGGGTATTTTTTTTTTTTTTTTTTTTGACACAAAGCGATCAGGGCTAATATAATTCATTTCTAGACTATTTTAAACACGTCGAACCTCTAGAATGGTGGTTATCATTAAAAAGTCAAATTAATGGCCAAACAATGGACTTAGTGACACAGGTCCACACTGCTGTTGCTTCAAGTGTTGGAATTGAAAGACTGTTATCAACATTTATTTTATTTTACAAGGATTTATTCATTCCGACGTACGTAATAAACTTGGTGCCGAGAAAGCTGCAAAACTTGCCAGTTTTTAAACACCTAAATATAAGAAAATAAGTGTAGTTTTGTCTCATTAAAATTGTCACTGTTTGAGTTGATTGAATAGATTAAGTATTAAAAAGTGATGGATGTTTAAGTGTAGTGTAAGTGTCTTAAACTTTGATTGTTAATTTAATGATACCTTGATAATATATAATTAAAATTGTTACTGTTTGAATAAATTAAGTAACAAAAAAATGAATCTTTAATTAATAAATACAATTCCAAATAGTTTCATTAATAAATTTATAATTTAGATTTATGACAAATAAATCTAATAGTATTATCTACTATCTAAACTTTTTTATTTCTTTTCAAGCTTTATCAAGTTATAAACATTTTTAACTTTTCATTAATGTATTTTCATTCATTTGCTATTCAAATTTGATTTAAAATCATTTTTATTTACTGAATGTTTAAAACTTGTTTTAAACTGTGTTTTTAAACACTTCATAAAAAACCTTGTTTTATTTAAAATTGTTTAAAACTCGTACATATTTTAAACAATTTGTTTGTTTTATGCCAACCTTGATGATCATAGAATTTTGCAGATATGAAAATATATTTGTATGATAAATAAATAATAGTGTAAGTAACTTCAAAAGTTATAATCAGAATGCTTATACAGTTACAATGAAACATGTGGTTTCATAAAATATCTTTATTGCAATAAACACAATTAGTATCAAATTCGTTTGCAAAGGTGAATTTATCAAAATATTCCGCTTAATATTTACCGTGACGTGTAGGTATTATGCGTATTTACGTCTTCAACGAAAATTCATTGGCATTTAAATAATATAGCACTACATATTATTAAGAAATGCTTTGGCGAATATTGGAACAGCTGTAAAATTAACAAAATTTTACGATACTCAACAAAAAATAACACAAAATTGAACAAAACAATAACAATTAATAAGTACACTTAAATCATAATGTGTAGACATTTTTAACAATCCAATATAATTAAAATTCCATGCAACGCTGTTGCATTTTGCTCCGGTGTGAGATTCATTGCAATTCGATCCTTACGTCAAGTGCAATAAGATGCAAAATGCGTCCTCGTGGAACACAGAAACTATGTACATTTTTACCGTAACAAATATGATTAGAAGGCACTTTTTTAGTTAGTTATGCACTTGGTATCCACATTGTTTAGCAATAAAATAATTTACAGAATCTCGGAAGTTGAATGTCATAGTACGATCATGAAATTGAAACAATAAAATTACTTGAGTAATATATTCAACAGTTAAATAACATTATACCAAAATATCAGGTACGAGTACAAGCAGGAGTAATGCAACTGCTATAAATCTCAAGTAGTTTATTTAAATTTTATAATATTTTATTTCACTATTCAAAAATGAGTACAATTTATTTGGAATTTAAGTGGCAAGCAATATCTTTAAATTTCTTAAGTTTCGTTTATAATCTACCTCTTCTCGCTGGCACAACATTCATTTTCACGTTAGATTTTTAAAACAATCTAGCCTTTGACAACTTCCTGCGTTTAAGAGCGTTTATTCTGAAAGTTGGCAACGTCGCAAATAGATGTCAAATATTTCGCTGTTTTGATTAATTTGGCAATATTACCGACTATAATATTAATAATGAATTGCAATTATAACACTGAATTTGATGTATGTTGTAACCGTTTTAGGTATAAAAGAGGCATTTGAAAAGTTTCCAAACACTTTTTTTACATCTGAAACTAATTATTAATTGTTACGATAATAATTATTGCATTTCATAATCAATATTTTAGTTCACTAGTTAGCTACATTTCATATTTCTATACAGTAATATTGCCAAATTAATCAAAATAGCTTGACTTGATTGCTTAGATATTTGACAGCTATTTGCGACGTTGCCAACTTTTAGGATAAACGCTCTTAAGTGAACGCAAGATAAATGGAACGGTGACAAACCAGAGACAAGTGTAAGCTTTGGGTACCACGTCAACTTGCTTAGAGCACAATACCGCGCTCAATGCCAAGGTCCCGCGCCTCTACAATCTGGCAGCAGGACGCTATAATTCTTTTTGGCATGTAGCAATGTAAAGGTGTTCCCTCACCGGGAGCATTCGCCTGTAATGTAACGTTACAGATTCGATTTTGAGCATTACGTTATAATGCTGCCTCCCTGACAGACGAGCATTAGCCTGTAATGTGTGTGTTTCAGATTAAATATAACAGATATTGCGTACTGTAATGCTCAGTTCTCCTCCCTCACTGATGTAATGCTCGAATTGTATCATTCCGGTTGCACACTGTAATGGTCGGTTCTCCTTCCGAGATCACCGATGTAATGCTCGAATTGTATCATTCAGGTTGCACACTGTAATGGTCGGTTCTCCTTCCGGGATCACCGATGTAATGCTCGAATTGTATCATTCAGGTTGCGCATTGTAATGCTCGACTCTCAACGTTACATTACAGGCGAATACTCCCGATGAGTGATCACATTTAGCTTTAAGTTAACTCTTTCACCAGCTGATCAGTATATCGCGTAGTAATGTATACTTGCTATTGGTTTCGATTCTAGACGTAATCCGTGTGCCATCGTGAAGAAGCCCGTACTAACAAAGTATTTTTTTAATATTTAACCAATTAATTAATGAGTATAATTATGAGTCTTAGTTTATCATATATTATTACTATATGTATCTATTTGTTTGTCATAAAGTTACACAAAATGGAGAGCATTGATAATTATTTGACTATTTTATTTTATGCCTACATTTAAAAAAGGTATTAATTGTTGACAGTTTAGTTAATTAATAGAAACTTACATACATACATAATACAAAAAATAATAATAATAAAAACAAGAGATTCGTAATAAAAGAGATACAAGAAAAAAAGTTTTAAAATGTCAATCAATTTAGTTGATTACATAGTAAAACTTAAAAATAACTAATTCAAAGTATGGCAAACCAATTTCAGAAGCCTAACTTCACCTCTTTATATTTTAATAATAACTTATGATTATAAAACAATCGATTAGTATCGGTTAATGAAAGTAATAATATTGTTATGGAGTGCGTGATTAATGTTTTAAAACAATACAAGTATGTTGAATAAGTAAATAGAAACCAAACATATAAGGAATTCTATATAAAACACTTACGTAACACTTCGATGATATAATGTGTAAATAAACGTTGTAAAATATTTACATATTCTTTGTGGTTTTCGCAGCAGAACGCCACTCAAAATTCACTTAAACTCAGGCATTTGAAGCCAGGCGGTGGAAAAACTATCTTAGTTAGCCCAGGTTCGCACTGGCGATTATTTTTCTTGCGCTGGATATTCAACGCTCTGCTTAGCGCCGAGAGTTGGAGATCCAACAGCGTGCTTTTTCATCACGCTGGGATGAGAGTGCGTCCCAGCGCGTTGGATTCTCAACGCTCGGCTCAACACCGAGAGTAGAAAATCCAGTGCGCGATAAAATTCGCAACGAGCGCGAACGTAGGTAGATCCGAAAAGGCCTATTGGAACATCAAATGACGGGCACCGATGACCAGTTTCAATGCGTATACATAGGCTGTGGTTTTGAACAGGAATCACTATGGCAGCCATACTAATCGCTATGTTAATAATGCATCATCCTATTTGCAAGCGTCTTAGGAGCGTTTATTCTGATAGTGGGCAACGTCGTAAAAATATGCCAAATATTTCGCTGTTTTGATTAATTTGGCAATATTACTGTATGGAAATATGAAATATGGCTAACTAGCGAACTAGAATATTAATAATGAATTGCAATTATAACAGTGAATTTGATTTTGTAACCGTTTTAGGTATAAAAGAGGCATTTGAAAAGTTTCCAAATACTTTTTTTACATCTAATACTAAATATCCGGGGATATTTAGTATTAGATGTAAAAAAAGTATTTAAATTTAATTTTTTTCAAATACTTTTTTTACATTACAAAAGTATTTACGGTATTAATTATTGCATTTCATAATCAATATTTCAAAACCTGTATCTCTACGATTTAGAATATTTTTATTACGATTAATCGACCGCACATCGTTTTGTATATTTTAACATATTTTATTCCTGCAATAAGTTGAAGGCCATACATATCATAAGGTAAATATCACATGCACGAGTCACACATTTGAACCAACATTTGCATGGCCAATGATGGCTCCAATATGTGACCAATACCTATACAATGTGAAATTTAATTCGTTTGCATCGTCTTAAGGGGAATCGCGAAAAAAAATTCAGCTGTTTCCTACATTGGAAACAGCTGAATTTTTTTCGCGATTTCATGGTTGGCCTCATAGTGAAAGTTGTTCATAATGATGAGTACAATGACCCTTAAGGAGGATCCAAACGAATTATATTTCATATTGTGTATTCACAACCAATTATGTTTTACATGTTTTTGATAAAGGCTACTAATTTTTAATTATAATCAAATATAAATGATTGGCTTCGGACGTGATTGAGACATTATATTGAACCATAGTTTTAACGGAAATGTTGTTAATTTTAATAATTTTTTTAATAATTTTAATAAATACGGTTACCTTTTAGAAAACTTGGAAGTGTTTGAGATCACTGGTTTTCAAAAAAAAAAAGTCACCGGTCAAAGTGTTTTGACTGGTACAATAAATGGCTTCTAAGCACGGCAGAGTAGTTAATTATGTTGGTAAATTAATATACAAGGTCAAATTTATTTTAGCTAGCGAAACTTCTCAGTCGTCATATCTAAACTTGATAATACAAACACAATGTATACATATTTCAAGTAACTACACCAGGGCTTGAAACCGGTTAATAAAAAAAAATTTTTTTACGTGATTAAACTCGTAACTCAAAATCAGTTGAACAGACTGTAAAAGAGGTTTATTTAAATGTCTAATCTTATTTCAAATGGAGTATATCGATACGAGATATCGATGCCCATTACTTCTGTGAAGTTTCGCTAGGTAATTTAAAGTCACCATGTATAATAACAATGCGCTAGTAATATTGGCATGCACTTGAATCACTTTGACACAATTTTGGCTGTCATACATAGTATTAATCTTTTTGAACACAATTTATCATCCATTAGTGGCTTATAAACTATTAAGATGGATTTTTTTAATACAAATTAGATGGACATTAAATAGTGTCCAAAATGTACAGAAGACATTTTTATATGTCTCGTTACGTCTTATACTTAAGTCTAGACTAGCTAGCTAAAATACATGGTTGATGAACGGTCTTTAAAAAAATCGAGCAAGAACTGGTTTTGTTTTTGACATCAAAGAAGATCTGTTATAGGTAATGCAATTCACGAGCGCGCGTCATGTGACTCTAAAGTCATTGTAATAAGGTGTAAATTGAATGATTGAAGCGAGTTTGTGAAATGCAATATCAGGTGCAAGGGAGTAAATGTGATACATCGAAATATAGTAAAAGACTGTACAAAAGACACAGGTATTAGTAAGTAGTTTTGTCTACAACTCGTACGTGTCACGTTTACTCCCGGGTCCCATCTTATTTTGATACTACACTACACATAATTTGCGCTAATATTCGCGTTATTTCGTTTATGTAAAGTTAACTTTATATTAATAAGAATAGGGCATATTTTGCATCACGCAAGTAACCCGATTATTTAAAAAAAGCAAAGTGAAGTGCCAGCATTAGAAACACGGGATTGAAAATTTTCAATTTTTAAAATTAGAACGTATTTAACAAAGTCCTTGCTCAGTAGGACTAAGATTTCCGTTACTTTTTAAACTTCGTTCTATATGACAGCGCTGCTTGCCATCTGGTTGACGCCGCAGGTGCCATCTCCTCGGTACACGCGGTAGTATCCTTGCTCACCCCACGACTTGCCCCAAGAGTTCTTTATGATCCAGTAAGGTAGCTGCTTGTGGAAGAGCGGGTAGTCTGTGAAAAAGGGAGACGTTATAGGAAGTGCCATTTATAATGATCAGAGGTGAACAGTTTACGGTTAGAAGAAAGAAGAAAGAAAGAAAGAAAATACGTTTATTTGCGGTACACATGACGCAAAGAAAGAACAAAACACAAAAATAGACAATTTGGGGGAAAATATGCGTCACATCCACGCAATCATCCATCCATCCATCCACCATCCGGTTAATTGTAGGGAAGACAAAGGTGTCGTATTTTTCTACTCAGAGAGACAACGCACAGTCTAAACAACGGCTGGTAGAAGCATGAAATTTTGCACAATAGCTCCTTTATATAACGAAATTTAGCACTCAGGAAAGATTTTTGAAATTTCAGTCCCTATAGGGGTTAAATAGGGGATTGAAGTTTGTATGGAACTCATTCATTTTTATCGATGAGAACTCCGATCGGGCGCACGGCTTGTAAGTTAATCATTAAAATAAGTTGAAAACCTATTCATATAAAAATTTAATGCTGTTCATTGGTAAGCGTATCACTTGAGAACGGCTGGTCCGATTTAGTTATTTTAGAAACAACAAGTTCGCAACAAGTCAATCGTCATCCTGACGATGCCTCGTTGAGAGGTGAAACACGTGTAGATTTCTTACAGGGTTCTTTATGACTCTTTAAGAACAGTTAAGCGGATTAGGTTACTAAATATACGTCGTCTATTGTATTTTACAATGGATTTCCGTAATGTCACGCCTGAGTCGATTAACTATTGGAAGTAAATAACGGTTGACGCTATCACGCTGTGGTTGCTGCATTCCGTGTCGCGAATGTCTTTCACGCAAGCTACTATTATATGTATCGCCTACAAAAAGTTTGTATACTACGTGCAATTTGTGTTTGTAAACACAAACACAGAAGAAATTCCTTGAATAGTTTCATTCAAAGTTTAGAAAATTAATTACGAGCTATCTTGATAGTAAGTGAGTTATGAATGGATAATAGGGTAAATATAAGATAGATTATTGAGACGGGGTATTAAGGGCGGAAGGCCCACATTAACCGTTGTACCTACAGGAAAACGTTACCCTTTTTAAGGTAGAGGCAGTATACGTGCCACCAACAATTTTTTATTTTTATTTATCTCTTTTTTGGCGGCGGTATTGTTTATTTTCACAGATAGTAACACTATTATTTTTTACGTCAAAGACAAGTGACATTGACAGAAAATTGAAAAAAGAACTTAAAAATCATATAAAAATATCCTTATTAACATATACATACCTAAATTTCGTTTTCCACTTCAGGTTTTCTCTGCCTTAAAAAGGGTTAAAAGACTGTCCTTAACTTTTCGAGAAATTGGTAACCGCATTCACAGTTTATGTAAAAATAGTACAGTAAGCAAGAAAAATGACAATTCTCACGTTTTATTTATATGACGCCAATAGATGCAGTTTCGAGTAAGGATTAAAATACGCTTCTGGACAAACTGAGGTTAGAGTATCTACCAGAAGAGCCATAAATCGCAAAAAACTTATCCCTGCCCTTCACTAGTGCGAAAGAATGATTGTCGCGCGTTCTTGAGAAGGAATATCCGTACAAATCTTATCTTTAACTCCGGGCTCGTGGTTAAATGATAACGTTAAGCTACGCCTGCCAAGGTCGGTTAGTAGATGGGTGATCATCATTACATACAGAGACCCCTCCGTGCTGTCTTTCGTAGATCTTTGACACTCGTTACGGGTAGTTAGAAGCCCAAGAGTCCGACAACCAGTCTTACCAAGGGGTATCATGTTACCCAGTGTTGTGGAGGTCAGATAGGCAGTCGCTCCATGTAAAATACTGGTAGTCAGCTCCGACCCCAAAATAGTTGAGAAAAGGCTAGGCAGATTGATTTTTGCTTACCTTTAACTCCAAATCCTACGATGAGCACGCCATGGTCCAAGTTGGTAGGATTGCATAGCATCTTCCATGGATGGGAGATGCCTCCCATATAGAACTGCATCGCGTTCGCGTTTATTCCTGCAGGGAGACACAAAATATATGAAAATATTCCTCGAATGTTCCCGGAGTCTGGGTTTTTTGCATGGTTGATGGTAATCAATCAATCAATCAAATTATTTATTTACAGATCATACAATCCAATTTGTTAGTTAGTTACATACACATCTTAAACACCAGTGTTAGTACATAATAATATTCGGCAAAATTTGGTCATAATTACTAGCAATGTCTAAACCATCAATAATAATGTCAAAATCACAACTATAACGTCAAAATCATAAAACATCAACATCATTGTCATCATTTCATGAATACATGATTATGATTATGATTATGGGTGTTCTATAGGTACACCTCTGCTTACCCCTTCGGGGAATACAGTCGTAATGTTATGTTATGTGTTATTCCTCCATTTGTAAAGGTTCAAGTCTCTAATTCGCTAAGCTGCTCTACCAAATCTATTTGTGCTTGTGAGCTTTTTTTCACAACGGGGAAGCTCTTGGCCTGCATCTCACCTCATGGTAAGTGATGATTAGGCCGAAGGTGGAAGCGAGCTTCACCAGGAATCCTCAACCACAGAGGAACTGGCTATCTTACCTCTGACTGCCAAAACACAACAATGCTGTTAACATTGTTGTTATGGCGACAGACTTAGATCAGATGGTGGTACTTAGCCGGCCAAAATAACAAAAATATATCGAGGGGTGAAAGGCTATTTGGTTGAAGCGACATCTTGGGCGATATTGAGTTATATACATATTCGGAATCAGCAATTTTTTCTCCGTCGGATGATGTTTATAACTCAATATCGCCCAAGATGTCGCTTCAACCAAATAGCCTTTCACCCCTCGATATGTATTTGGACCATGAGAAAATATTTTATGTATTAGTTTGCAAGGTGCTGAATTTAGCACACTATTGTGGAATGTTCTTTGAGAGCAATTTGCATCATAAACTTTAAATATTACATTTTTAGTGAAGTTGCATCACTAATGCAGTGTAACAGCGAATCAGAGCCAAATACTATGGTCCAAACATACATTAATTGTTATTACTATTGTCGTTGTTTGTCTATTGTATGTTACTATTAAACTAACATACAAAAAAATCGCGCGATTTTTTTTCGCAGTTCGCCATCACATTGTTTCTTATGTATCTACACGCACTGGCGATTTAATATTCGCGCTCGTTGCAATGCAGTAAACTGAATATAAACCGCGCGAAGAAAAATCGCGCAAATAATATTCGCATTGGGGCTAGGCCTAAATGGCGGAATGTGTCTTTGCACTGAGCTTTATATGTATATGTAACATCTCATCCTACCACGTTTTAGGTAAATACATCATTTTAATTTAACATAAAGTTGAAACCATCTAGATCCAGAAGAAGGTGTCACTAATTCCCTTTAGTGAGTGATTGCGTAAGAATATAACCTGAATAGTGTTTGTTTACACTTTCGTCAGATACTTTTGGAACAGACATTAGGTCGTGTAAGCACTATTTAGACAAGACGTCATACTAACCAATAGAAAAGAAACTGATGAACAAACGCATCAGAAAAAGTACCTGTGGGTGCCAATTTGTAGTGCCACTTACAAATTGAGTGCTTTGATTATTTGAATCCCGAAAATATCTATTTTATTCATTTGAAATTGAGGTTAATTTTATGAACAGAATTATTGTCGATGATTTTTTTATTAAAATTTGACAATGTTATTCAAACAATAATTGTTCGAAAAAGTGGTGAGATATAAAGTTGAAACCTAATAACCTTAAATACAGATGAATGTGTTTCTAATTCCCTTTAGTGAGTGATTATGTCAGAATTGAACCAGTCGGTCGATTCTGTAAAAAGATTAACGTGAAACTTAGGTGAAGTGAGCTGTCAATGTCACAAATCAACCGGCAGGATACTAGGGATTAACACTATTGACAGCTCACTTCACGCTCACCTCACCTAAGTTTCACGGTGATATTTTTACAGAATCGACCGGCAGAACAGGGTTTGTTTACAGTTACATCAGATAGTTTTGGTCGTGCAAGCACTATTTAGACAGGGCGTCATACTTACCAATAGAAATGGGTCCATTGTGTACAAGCCACTGGGCCATGCCGGTCTCGTTGGTGGTGATGTTGACGGCGCTGCTGATCTGGACCTTGACTAAGGTCTTATTGAACAGGCACTTGTCATCAGCCCCCTCGTATGGGTAGTCGCTCTCTAGCTCCAGACCTCCCATTTGTTCAATGGCCCTGAACAATATTAGAATGGTTAATAATTGGGCAATTTTATCCATTTTGTGTGGTATAAACATTGACCCGACTGAATGGTTTGGACTTGTGCTCGGACTTAAGAGCGTTCATTCTACAAGTTGGCAACGTCGCAAATAGCTGTCAAATATTTTGATTAATTTGGAAATATTACTGTATGGAAATATGAAATATCGCTAACTACGAGTAGTCAACTAGAATATTAATAATGAATTGCAATTATCACACTGAATTTGATGTTGTATCCGTTTTAGGTGCAAAAATGCATTTGGAAAGTTTACAAGTACTTTTTTTACATCTAAAACTAAATAATCCGTGTTACAATATGAATTATTGCACTTCATATTCAATATTTTAGTTCGCTAATTAGCCATATTTCATACAGTAATATTACCAAATTAATCAAAATAGGTAAATGTTTGACACTTGACAGCTGTCAAGTGTCAAACATTTACCTATTTTGATTAATTCAGACTTCAGACCTAGTTGCCAACGTCGCAACTAGCTAGTTGCGACGTTGGCAACTAGGTCTGAAGTCTGAATAGCCGGATTCATAATTATATGATGTGTAGATATTAATGACACGTCATCTGAAGCTCATTATTTGCCTTTGTTATAACGGCAAGGCAGAATATTCATGAGAATGGTGTACCAACAAAAAATGCATTGAGATCTGATATAGTTATGAGATGACGCAATATCGCGGCACGAGTCATGAGATGACGCAATATCGCGGCACGAGTCACGATACTATGCTATACACTACGTCAATTTTATTTATATAAGAATCTATGGAGTCTGCGCCACTACTGAAGTCCGGCGGAAAAATGTGGAACTACTTTTTTTAAATGCAATTTTAATCAATGACATAGACACTAGCGCCGCGTCTATCGGACTTCAGTGATAGCACGGACTCGAAATGTAAGTCTATAAATTGACTATGACACTTGGGAGAACCCAAACGTCATAGAGACTACGGTTTATTACCTAAATAGCGGCGTCAGAGTTCACATTTAAATAGACCGATTTATTTCCTTAGTCATAATTTTTTATTGAAAAATACTGTTATATTTGTTGAGAAAACTCCCTCTACCAGCTTGGCGTAAAAACTGTACTTAGTACAATGGTCGGAAAATAACTTGCGTAAAATACGAAAATATAAAATATACGCTGGCATTTGAGGAACGTCGTGTCGGGTGTGAGTTCATACAAATCAGAGGCATCCATGAGGAACCTGAATAATGAAATATGAAATGAAATCTGTAAATAGGATATCGGAATCACTTATACACGCCATAGTATACAAAAAAACTTGCTAGATGGAGTCGACATTTCCTACCCGTGAGAAAAAATGGTGAAACAAACTCCCCCCGAGTTTGTTTCACCAGTTTTTTTTTTTCAAGGTTTGTTTTAAGGAAAGAACCACACAGTTTGAGTGGACCTGTCCAGTCAGTGTACGCATTTGTTAGTAATCGTGCAGCTCAACTTAGAACTTAAAGAGCTCAACGATTCGACGAACAATACCAAAGAAAGGACATTTGGGTAGGCCGCATAAATTACTCAAGCTGCCAGATCATGATTAAAACTGAGAACAGAAAAAAGAAATGACCCGCATAGTCTTCAAATTCACAATATTAATGTAATAAAATACTTTACAAAGTAAATATTCATGTTATTTTAAATATAAAAAAACTGGCCAAGCGCGTGTCGGGCCACGCAAAATGAAGGGTTCCGTAGCTGGGATGAATTTATCCCAAGAACACACTTAACATTGTAGAAATGTTCTCCCATAAATTTCAACTGCAAATGTAAGTTTGTACGCACAATATTGAGAGATTAACCATGTTATTTTAAGACCATAGTTCTTATAGGTTTTCCTGTAATCTATGAGTAATGAACCATTCTCAGCATTTTTGTTCAAAATTTTAGGCTTAGTATTTTCGGAGATAAGGGGGGACCCCTTTTCTTCAATACTAAGCCAAGTACTAAGCCTAAAATGGTAAATTTTCATCTATTTTCTTAAATATCTTAATAAGTAATTATTTTAATGACAAAAACATACATTTGAGATCCTCACAGCCCTTTCATTTATTATTATTATTTAGTTCACGGTAGAGTTTGCATAACTTTTTTTTTAATATTTCTAATTTGTTCCCGTAAAGTGACTCCATTATTCAAAATTAATTAATTCACGTTACACGTCTGTTTGGGTTACATAAATACATATGTGTACCAAATTTCAACTAAATCGGTCTAATAGATTCGGAGCAAATTGGCTGTGACAGACGGACAGACAGACACACGAGTGATCTTATAAGGGTTCCGTTTTTCCTTTTGAGGTACGGAACCCTAAAAAATTAACAATGTCAATGTGTTTATAAAAATCCAGAAATAATCTTGGTCAGATCAGTTGAGCACCATATAGTTTGGTGTCTGAAATGCTGACTTTGTATATGTAGTAGATAATAGATATAGGTTTCATGCATTTCAAGCACTATAAATCTAAAGAAAGAAAGAAAATAAATTTATTTGACTCAGGTTAAGGCACATTATATTCACACAAAGCCAAAAAAAACAGAAAAATAACGATAACTTAAAATAATATTGTGTGCCTCACGGCTGCGCTAAATAGGCCCAGTTCAGTATAAATGCCAGACAACTAGTGTCTGACGCTGGTTTTCAACTGGACCTTATATTACGAGGACGTCTTACGGATCGAATCATACGAGCTATTCTGTAAAATTCTCACCGTGAAGTGATCTTGAAGTGAGCTGTCAATAGTGTCAATCTCTAGCATCAGGCGGAACGACAGCTCACTTCAGCACACTTTACCTAAGTTTTCACTGTGAGATTTTTACAGGATAGACTGACTTGTTTATACGGTGGTAAAACGGAGAAGCAAACATTTATCGTAATAATGCACTTTGTATTTAAGAATGCCTGTTACACAAATACACTTAACAGATTGATGCGTCTGACTTCACTAATTAAAACTGTCAACAGTAATTGAAACTAATAATTATGTACTTTTTATGAGAGTTTTGATTACAAATGTTAGGAGCACTTCACACCGGGCAGTCGGAATTCTTTTGTTTTTGTTGCATATACAGGGTCAAGTTAAATTACTTAGCGAAACTCGACAGACATATTGGGTTTGGATATCTAAACATAGGTATTATTGTACTAATAATGTTTTTTTAATTATATTTTTATATTTATGTCTATCAAAAGTGTATTAATTTTATATTATTCTCAACTTCCTATGTTGTCTAATGATAGATTACTTTAACGATATACTATGAAATTATTATTATCGTGCTGCGGTGACCTTCGAAATAATTGCGAAATAATTAAATAGATACGTAGATACTGCCATGCACGAAGTCGCGCCCCACTCCGTACTAAAGTACAGCCGGTCGATTCTGTAAAACTATCACCGTGAAACTTAGGTGAAGTGAGCTGTCAATAGTGCTCAGTGCCGGATTAACCACGTAGCAAGAGTAGCAAATGCTACGGGCCCCGCGTAAAAGGGGGCCCCGCGTATCCAAACGGGCCCACTTCCGCATGAGCGTAATTTTTTGAGTGAATCCTATTAATATTGAATTTACTTGATGTCACAAAAACGTGATATGTTTATTTTTTTACCGACTAAGTCAATCCACGTCAGACAATCGATAATACAATTGTTAACATATTTTTAAAAGTTGATGGCAAATATACGTACATATTGAGTAAGTATTGTTTTTTTTTTTAACCACTATACTCATCAGATCAAGGGCCCCTCGATAAAATTTGCTACGGGCCCCGCGCTTGCTTAATCCGGCACTGATAGTGCTAATCCCTAGCACCCTGCCGGTCGATTTGTGACAGTGACAGCTCACTTCACGCTCCCTTTACCTAAGTTTGACGTTGATATTTTTACAGAATCGACCGACTGGAGTGGGGCGCGTCTTCGTGGATGGCACTATCTGTAATAGTTTAATTCTACCTCTATCAAGGAATGCATCTACAATGTGTTACAAAAACCCTGTTCGACCCGAAAAGGGCACATAGATACTGCAATAACATTCCCAAAAGTAATAAAAAACGTATTATTAAGTATTGAAAATAAAAAAGTTATAGCTATTTAAAATTCACGTTTTTGGTACCAAAATTATCCGAATTCCATTAAAAATTGTTACTTTTTCAACAGGGGTCATAAGACAACCGCCCGCGCCCCATGTTATAACCCGGTAAAATTCCCCATTGAAAAAAAAGCGGCGATTATTTTTAACCGATTTCGCTAAAGGCTTATATGTCGCATATGTTTTTTTAATTTTTTTTATTTATGTCCGCCGATTTCTCCGTCAATTGTGAACCGATTTAGAAAATTCTTTTTTTTGTATGAAAGGGTATGCTCCCAAGTTGGTCCCATATCAATTTTATTAACTTTGCTTGGATAGTTTTTGAGTAAGCTTCAATAATACGTATTTTTCCCACTTAGTATAATGTCGATGATATGATGATAACTTCCTGTCACTGTTATTTACATAGCAGGTAGTGGTTTCCGAATTTGTGTGGGATAGGTACCATCGAAGAACTTCATTTATCTACACGCCGTAAGGACTATTTCTGCTTGCAGCGCTCGGCCGCTATAGAACCGGGGCGCTAACAGATATGGTCATCGTATTCACGGGATTTTGTTTCAAACTGCTTAGATATGAAGGTCTTCCATAGTACCACAACAAAAAAATGAAAAATAAAAACTTTTTACAAAAAAAAAACAACCGACTTCCAAAAAAAAAACACTACAAAGTGAAAAATAACTTTAATTTCGGAAGACGATGGCAAAAAACGAAAATTCAAAACCAAAGACACCGACTTCTGAATATAAGTTATTTTTCTATAACACGGCAAATAGAAAAACGTAGGTTGTCTAATTGCTTAACAATTAATTTCCCTGATTTGTACAATTTACTTAAAAAATAGTAGGCGTCTTTACACGACGAAAGTTAATTGATAAAAACTTGAATTTCGGAAGTCGGTGTCTTTGGTTTCGAGTTAGCGTGTTTTGCTACCGACTTTTGAAATTAAAGTAAATAATCACATTGTAGTGTTTTTTTATGAAAAAAGTTTTTTGTGGTGGAACCTACCCCACACAAATTCAGATACAACTTTCTGCTATGAAAATAACAGTGCAAGGAACTTATTATAACAGCATTCATATAGAATAAGTGCGAAAAATACGTATTATTGAAGCTAACTCAAAAACTACCCAAGGAAAGTTAATAAAATTTATATGGGACCACCGCGCGAGCTTCCTCTACCATAATTATTCAAAAATCAGCCAACAATTGACGAAAATATCGATGGAAAAAAAATATACAAAAAAAATACAGATGGACTTAGAACCTTCTGCTTTTTGGAAGTCGATTAAAAAGTAGACTCATGTTAACAGCTTGTACGATACTTTTAAGTAATGAAATGTAACTGTACTATCCTCTCCCTAACTCTCCCGAGAGTACAGACGAGAATCACTTCACCTAAAAAAGATCGGCCAAGTGCATGAAGGGTTCCGTAGGTGGGAGGAATCTCAAACACAAACTTAACATTGTAGTTGAAAAACATGTTCTGCCATACATCGATATGCGTCACGGTCAATTCTCCAACTGCAAATTTAAGTATTTATGTAATCGTATTTTTTTTTTGTGTGATAAAACTACAAATTAACAATTTTCGGACTTTTTACCTTTACATGTGGTGTGAGACCTTGCTTCCTGCCAAATTTAGGTACCCTGCCCTGTAGGTTTTGATTTACTCGCGACTATCAAAATATGTCACTTAAATAGCCGTATTTTTGATTGCTTTGACTTAGAAGCTTAATTTTTTTAGAGCTCCATGGGACTATAGACCTACTCATACGTATTTGGTATTAAGTTCAACTTGATACCTCCACGCGTTCCTGAGAAAAAGGGTCTTCACAGACTGACGGACGGACAACGAATAAGGGTTCCGTTTTTCATTTTGAGATACGGAACCCTAAAAACCGGCCTGGAACCCTTCATTGTGCGTGGTCCGATACCCTATCGGACCACGCACAATGAAGGGTTCCATAGTTGGGATGAATTCATCCCAAGGACAAACTTAACATTGTAGTTGAAAAACATGTTCTTCCATATATTCCAACTGCAAATGTAAGTTTGTATGCACAATATTAGGAGACTTCTTATAGGTTTTTCTGTAACTCTTTTCGGTTTTTTTTTTTTTAATTTTAGTCTCAGTAGTTTCGGAGATGAATGGCGGTAATGGTCAATTTATCTATTTTCTTAAATTACTATAAAACTAGTTATTTAAGAAAATAGATAATTTAGAAAATAGATAACTTAACTTACTTATTTTAAAATTATTAAAACAATATGTTTTTTCTTATTTGCCTCCCACAAGTGAACCCCAGATTCAAAATTCATTTATTTTCGTTACACGTCCATGTTCGGGTCACAGAAAATATGTGAGAAACAGACACACGAATGATCCTATAAGGGTTCCGTTTTTTCATTCCGGAACCCTAATTATGCTTTGACCTACATATGCGGTACCAAGTGATTTACCTGTAAGCGTTATCAGGCAATCCACCATTACAGCCCTCATCCAACTTGTCACAGTCGACCAACTCTTGTTCAGAGAGAGATACAAGTTGTCCCGACTGCATCTTCCATTGACCTTCAATGTTTCCTGTAAAAAGAAAAGTACGTATTAAAACAAGACTTTTGGCGGAGACTATTCGAACATTGTCTTTTGCTTCGCAAAAATATATTGAATAACTCACCAGTGACACTGAACGCCCAGCAGCTGCCACAAGAGCCCTGATCCTTCACATCCGTCACGGCATCATAGTCCCTCCAGTCAAAGTTTGGCGGAACTTTAATATTTGGAATATCTGCTTGCTTCATGGGTACCTGGTTTTCATTAGTTAGATTCGTTTTCAAACCCATATATGTACTACTGAACTCTTCATAACTTAAATCAGTGAACCGAGTGACCCCGTATACAGCTGTCCCCTTCTCGTAAACGTTCAACTCGTGAATTTTTTTAATATTGTTCTTAAATATCTCAAATCTTTTATGCATTTGAGAATAATCGTTTACATAACTAGGGCTGTAAGTTGTCAAAAAGTTATAAAACAAATGTTCAGCTTGTACATGGTGGTACAAATCGCGTGTAGTGCCTTCTTGAAAGTCGCACGACACTCGGAAATTGGGAGGGTGGTCAGTCCATGGTCGAATCCATACATTAACACGACAGAACTTGTTCAAACCGTGATTCTTCTGTACTAACTTGCAGTCTTTTTGGTCACTCAATGCTAAACAATCTGTGAAGCCCACTTCAACCTTCATTTTGTAATGAATACCAGCAACTACTTGCTTCTCCAATGAAAAGATCCTTACAACTTTCTGTTTGCTCGGATGAGGATACTTTGCTTCAATGTGTTTCAACGCCTGTTTCGCCAACTCATTGGCCATTTCAGCACTTTCAAATTCAATATGAGATTCCAAAGGAGTCTCGTCATCAACACAATTCACATCAATATTTCTTCCGTTGCCGATCCATAGTCTCTCCCATATTTGGGCCACACAACGCCTTCGAGGCAAATGATCGAGAAAATTGCAATTAGATATTTTTGCAACCCATTCGTATTTTAAACAAGAAGTGTAGCCGACATCAAAGTCAATAGTGGTTACTTTCCCCGAAGTTATCTTTGTAGAGTGACTGTTAATCTGTAGAACTCTCTGTTTATATCTATGAAGCGATTGCATTTCTAGTTGCTCTAAAGCTGCTGTCACCATCTTTTGTATTTCTGAATTGTCTAAAGTTACATTTTCTGAATCGAGAGCTGATCTCTTGAAACGTGCGACTGCTATTGGCGTACATTGAGCTTCGATGTTAATAATATATTTGGCTTCTGCCCTCAACCAAATATAAGCGTGACACTTCCTCTTGGGTATATTTGGATTAAGGTAACATTGGAATGGATTTTTGTCTAGATTGACATCTTTTGAACAGTTCGTAACAGAAATTAAAAAATTTAGTTTAAAAGGACGTCGTGAATCGAGACTTGGTATAATCTGTGGCTCACCATTATGGACCAATTTGAATTTATTTTCAGGAGGGCTCTCAAGGTAAGCAACGGATAGCCTGATTAGCTCGGGTATGTTCACACCAGTAACTGAAACAAAATCTTCTTCATCGTCACAAACAACAGACACGTGTCTTACTATCAGTTCGTCATCGGGTGAAGGCCACAGTCTAGCCAAGCATATTCTATGGTTCAAACCATTCATCTCTTCACAATTTCGAAGATCCTTTGACTTGTGATGCCGTAAACAATATGTTTCGACTACTTCAATGTACATTTTAACCGTCAAGGTTCCCATTTGTACACTACTTTGCATGGCGTGTATAGATATTAGTTTATGTAAATTATTGGAAGTCGATTTGTCATTTATATGTTGAATAGCACGATCGGCATAGTAGTAAGTAGTATCTTCATCTAGCTCATCATCGTCGTCATCTATTTCTCTAATATTTCTGACACCTGATTCGCGTTTATGCTTTTTACAATTTTTTTTACATGTGACTTTAATTTCTTTTTCAACATGCGACTGGCGAATGCGTATGTTTGCACTACAATTAAAGACAACCAATGGTTGTTTCAACTTACAAGACGTATTATTAGTAGTTTCATTCCGCAAACATGTCGTTGGTGAAAGTATATAATCAATATTAGTAAAATTGCCGTCGGCGACTTGTTCAGTAGCGCTGAGAATTTCTGTAACTTTATGGACGTATTTTCTATTCGATGTCGTTAAATATTTTTCAGAAGCTTCTTCTGCCAGTTTCAAATACTTTTCAAAACTATGTTTTTGAGGATCAGATGGCTTTAAAGACAAATCATTATCCAATTCATGTTCTGCAAAGTCATCATTGTCATACGTTGGGCCATTACATTGAATGTCAATCTTTTTCTTCTTTAACCAAGGTTGATTCCAAATTTCACTGTGACAATACAGAAGAACATCATCATCTGCCTTGCAACTGCGTGCGCGCGCGCTGGAAATATTTACTGAACAGGCTGTCGGTGCAGCAGTAAAATCAATTTTATACTTGAAACCAGAAACCACACGAGTCACAACTCGATGCATTTCGACTACTTTATGATAGACCGTGCTTTTCTTTTGGTAAAATTTACGTAAGGATTCTTCAGCCAGTATTTTATATTCAGGCTTATTTGGATCCTGTTCTTCTTCGCCGTGACCTCGTAAAATACCAACATGTTGTTGACCTTTGGTACTGCTATTTGCTCGAATTGATTCCTTGGCCAGTACTTTGTACGGAGATGTTATAAGATTATCTTCTGATGCACCACCAGGCAATGTCAGATCTCTTTTTACTCTTTCATTGATTGCGAGACAAGAAACTTTTATGTCTTTTTCCTCGAGCCAGGGCCGATCCCAAACTTCGGAGTGACATTTAAAGGTTTTAGAATCTGAGCTACCGGATACTAGAAAATCGATGCGCGTCAGTGAACCTGCAACAGTTTGTCTTGTCACCTTTTCAACTTGTACTACTTCAAGAGGTTGTGCAATTGCGAAATCTATCATATATTTTCGCAATGATTCCTCAGCCAGCGCTTTGTACTGAGGTGCTGTTGGATCTACTTCTGATATCCCACCGGGTATTTCTCTTTTACCTCTGTGACCATCATTTTGACAAGAAACATTGATTTCTTTCCTGTTAAGCCAGGGCCGATCCCAGACCTTTGAGTGACATTTAATTGTTTCAGAATCTGAGCTACCGGATACTAGAAAATCGATGCGCGTCAGTGAACCTTCAACAGTTTGTGTTGTCACCCTTTCTACTTTTACTACTTCAAGAGGATGTGCAATTGCAAAATCTGTCATATATTTTCGCAATGATTCCTCAGCCAGCGCTTTGTACTGAGGTGCTGTTGGATCTACTTCTGATATCCCACCGGGTATTTCTCTTTTACCTCTGTGACCATCATTCTGACAAGAAACATTGATTTCTTTACTGTTAAGCCAGGGCCGATCCCAGACCTTTGAGTGACATTTAATTGTTTCAGAATCTGAGCTACCGGATACTAGAAAATCGATGCGCGTCAGTGAACCTTCAACAGTTTGTGTTGTCACCCTTTCAACTTTTACTACTTCAAGAGGATGTGCAATTGCAAAATCTATCATATATTTTCGCAATGATTCCTCAGCCATCGCTTTGTACTGAGGTGCTGTTGGATCTACTTCTGATATCCCACCGAATATTTCTCTTTTACCTCTGTGACCATCATTCTGACAAGAAACATTGATTTCTTTACTGTTAAGCCAGGGCCGATCCCAGACCTTTGAGTGACATTTAATTGTTTCAGAATCTGAGCTACCGGATACTAGAAAATCGATGCGCGTCAGTGAACCTTCAACAGTTTGTGTTGTCACCCTTTCAACTTTTACTACTTCAAGAGGATGTGCAATTGCAAAATCTGTCATATATTTTCGCAATGATTCCTCAGCCAGCGCTTTGTACTGAGGTGCTGTTGGATCTACTTCTGATATCCCACCGGGTATTTCTCTTTTACCTCTGTGACCATCATTCTGACAAGAAACATTGATTTCTTTACTGTTAAGCCAGGGCCGATCCCAGACCTTTGAGTGACATTTAATTGTTTCAGAATCTGAGCTACCGGATACTAGAAAATCAATGAGAATCAACGTGCCAGAAACAACTTGGGTAGTTACTTTTTCAACATGCGCTACTTGCAGAGGTTGTGTGATACCAGAATCAACCACATATTTTCGTAAGCATTCCTCAGCCAGCGCTTTGTACCGAGGATCAGTTGGATCTTGATCTTTTTGACCACCGACTAATTGTCTTTTAACTCTAAGATGATTATCGTTCTGACAAGAAACATTGATTTCTTTACTGTTAAGCCAGGGCCGATCCCAGACCTTTGAGTGGCATTTAACTGTTTCAGAATCTGGGCTACCGGATACCAGAAAATCAATGCGAATCAACGTGCCAGAAACAACTTGGGTAGTTACTTTTTCAACATGCGCTACTTGCAGAGGTTGTGTGATACCAGAATCAACCACATATTTTCGTAAGCATTCCTCAGCCAGCGCTTTGTACTGAGGATCAGTTGGATTTTGATCTTTTTGACCACCGACTAATTGTCTTTTAACTCTAAGATGATTATCGTTCTGACAAGAAACATTGATTTCTTTCCTGTTAAGCCAGGGCCGATCCCAGACCTTTGAGTGACATTTAATTGTTTCAGAATCTGAGCTACCGGATACTAGAAAATCGATGCGCGTCAGTGAACCTTCAACAGTTTGTGTTGTCACCCTTTCTACTTTTACTACTTCAAGAGGATGTGCAATTGCAAAATCTGTCATATATTTTCGCAATGATTCCTCAGCCAGCGCTTTGTACTGAGGTGCTGTTGGATCTACTTCTGATATCCCACCGGGTATTTCTCTTTTACCTCTGTGACCATCATTCTGACAAGAAACATTGATTTCTTTACTGTTAAGCCAGGGCCGATCCCAGACCTTTGAGTGACATTTAATTGTTTCAGAATCTGAGCTACCGGATACTAGAAAATCGATGCGCGTCAGTGAACCTTCAACAGTTTGTGTTGTCACCCTTTCAACTTTTACTACTTCAAGAGGATGTGCAATTGCAAAATCTATCATATATTTTCGCAATGATTCCTCAGCCATCGCTTTGTACTGAGGTGCTGTTGGATCTACTTCTGATATCCCACCGAATATTTCTCTTTTACCTCTGTGACCATCATTCTGACAAGAAACATTGATTTCTTTACTGTTAAGCCAGGGCCGATCCCAGACCTTTGAGTGACATTTAATTGTTTCAGAATCTGAGCTACCGGATACTAGAAAATCAATGCGAATCAACGTGCCAGAAACAACTTGGGTAGTTACTTTTTCAACATGCGCTACTTGCAGAGGTTGTGTGATACCAGAATCAACCACATATTTTCGTAAGCATTCCTCAGCCAGCGCTTTGTACCGAGGATCAGTTGGATCTTGATCTTTTTGACCACCGACTAATTCTCTTTTAACTCTAAGATGATTATCGTTCTGACAAGAAACATTGATTTCTTTACTGTTAAGCCAGGGCCGATCCCAGACCTTTGAGTGGCATTTAATTGTTTCAGAATCTGGGCTACCGGATACCAGAAAATCAATGCGAATCAACGTGCCAGAAACAACTTGGGTAGTTACTTTTTCAACATGCGCTACTTGCAGAGGTTGTGTGATACCAGAATCAACCACATATTTTCGTAAGCATTCCTCAGCCAGCGCTTTGTACCGAGTATCAGTTGGATCTTGATCTTTTTGACCACCGACTAATTGTCTTTTAACTCTAAGATGATTATCGTTCTGACAAGAAACATTGATTTCTTTACTGTTAAGCAAGGGCCGATCCCAGACCATTGAGTGACATTTAATTGTTTCAGAATTTGGGCTACCGGATACTAGAAAATCGATATGAGTCAGCAATCCAGAAACAAGTTTAGTAGTTACTTTTTCAATCCGCGCTACTTGCAGAGGTTGTGTGATACCAGAATCAACCACATATTTTCGTAAGCATTCCTCAGCCAGCGCTTTGTACCGAGGATCAGTTGGATCTTGATCTTTTTGACCACCGACTAATTCTCTTTTAACTCTAAGATGATTATCGTTCTGACAAGAAACATTGATTTCTTTACTGTTAAGCCAGGGCCGATCCCAGACCTTTGAGTGGCATTTAACTGTTTCAGAATCTGGGCTACCGGATACCAGAAAATCAATGCGAATCAACGTGCCAGAAACAACTTGGGTAGTTACTTTTTCAACATGCGCTACTTGCAGAGGTTGTGTGATACCAGAATCAACCACATATTTTCGTAAGCATTCCTCAGCCAGCGCTTTGTACCGAGGATCAGTTGGATTTTGATCTTTTTGACCACCGACTAATTGTCTTTTAACTCTAAGATGATTATCGTTCTGACAAGAAACATTGATTTCTTTACTGTTAAGCCAGGGCCGATCCCAGACCTTTGAGTGGCATTTAATTGTTTCAGAATCTGGGCTACCGGATACCAGAAAATCAATGCGAATCAACGTGCCAGAAACAACTTGGGTAGTTACTTTTTCAACATGCGCTACTTGCAGAGGTTGTGTGATACCAGAATCAACCACATATTTTCGTAAGCATTCCTCAGCCAGCGCTTTGTACCGAGTATCAGTTGGATCTTGATCTTTTTGACCACCGACTAATTGTCTTTTAACTCTAAGATGATTATCGTTCTGACAAGAAACATTGATTTCTTTACTGTTAAGCCAGGGCCGATCCCAGACCTTTGAGTGACATTTAATTGTTTCAGAATTTGGGCTACCGGATACTAGAAAATCGATACGAGTCAGCAATCCAGAAACAAGTTTAGTAGTTACTTTTTCAATCCGCGCTACTTGCAGAGGTTGTGTGATACCAGAATCAACCACATATTTTCGTAAGCATTCCTCAGCCAGCGCTTTGTACCGAGGATCAGTTGGATCTTGATCTTTTTGACGACCGACTAATTCTCTTTTAACTCTAAGATGATTATCGTTCTGACAAGAAACATTGATTTCTTTACTGTTAAGCCAGGGCCGATCCCAGACCTTTGAGTGGCATTTAATTGTTTCAGAATCTGGGCTACCGGATACCAGAAAATCAATGCGAATCACCGTGCCAGAAACAACTTGGGTAGTTACTTTTTCAACATGCGCTACTTCCAGAGGTTCTGTGATACCAGAATCTATGGCATATCTTCGCAAGGATTCCTCAGCCAGCGCTTTGTACTCAGGGTTGGATGGATCGTGTTCCTTAACGCCATCTAATATAAATTGCCTGCTAGTATTTGAAGCCCGTCTTTTGGTCCTGTAGAAGTCTTTTTCTAATTCACATTTAACGTCCATGTTCTTTTTCTGTAACCCTGGCTGTTCTAGTATTTCAGCAAAACATTGTTTACCCTGTATTAATTCGCTATTCTCCGAATCTATGGGAGATATGGTAAAATTAATAAGAGTCTTAATGCCTTCATCCCACTGCACGGTTACATTTTCTATACTTACAAGAGTGTAAAGCGAGCTGTTCATTTTCTGAAGATAATTACGGAGAGACTCATCTGCCAATTGTACATATTTGTAGTAATTTGGATCATCTTCTGCGATTTCGACTTTTCTATATATTTTGCCGATTGAATAGCATTCCACCTCAATGTCACTTTTAGACTCTCTTGTTTCGGGCACTTCGGCACAACAAAAAGTATCGCCATCGCCTTCTTCTACATGAGACGCCAAAAAATTAATTTTAATTTTATCCCCTCTTTGTTCCACCTTATGTACAAAAGCCACACGCACAAGGTTCGATTCCGGTTTATCTTTTATGTATTTCTGCAAGGACTCCACAGCTATTTGCATGTATTTAGGATCATCCGTATTTATTTGAACTAAGTGTTCTTTTTTTTTCATCTGACAAGAAACATTAAATGCCTTTGTCTCCGTCCATCGCTTTTCAAAAATTTCGGAATGACAATGTACAGTTTTGTTATTACTAACGCTATGGTTCTTTGGAGATATTATAAAATCGATCGTTGTTAGTAGTCCAGAAACTATTTGTGTGGTAACTTTTTCCACTCGGACAATTATGTGATGTGGATTGCCAGTATCGTGGAGATATTTTGCCAATGACTCCTCAGCTAGCTGATAATATTTCGAATCACTTGGGTCGCGTTCCTTTAACACGTTATTGTTTTTTTTCTGTTCGTACTTTATGTTGCATTTAACAAAATATTGTTTTTTATCAATCCAATTATTTACTAATATTTTAGAATGGCAGTGTAATATATTTTTAGGATTCACGATGTCACATTTAGGCGACGATAAAATACCATCATTTTGCATCAGACAGTCTGTGGGTGAGATTGAAAAATCAATTTTAATTAATTTTCTAGAAATGTCTTGAACTATAGCTTTATCAACGTTAACGACTTCATAATGTTGGTGACTGGATGAAGACTGCATAAACTTATATAAAGATTCATTGGCTAATTTTTTGTAGTCAATATCTTTACTTGAACTTTGTCGTTCCTGATCACTAGCAGAATCAATAGATCTTTTCTTCCTCGTATTGTCAATTTCGTTAGCTTTCGAAGCATCATCGCATGAAACTTCAATTTGTCTCCCATCCATAATCCATGATCTGTCCCATATTTGTGCTCGACATGAACGCAGTCCTTCGCCTTTCAACAATTCACATTTATTTATTTGATCTCTTGAGTAATTTTCGTCTGTGCAATCTGTGTACCCAACGACAAATTCTATTTTAGTCAAGAATCCAGCAATAATTTGAGAAGAAATAGATTTAACTTTTACAATCTTTTGTTTGTTCGTTTTATCAGATTGCGATTCTAAATATTGTATGACTTCTTGCAACATTTCAATAATTGCTGGGTCATCTACGGTAACATTTTTGCTTACTATTTTACTTTTCGATATTCTCATGTCAGCCGGTCTTTCCGTACAAGAATAAGATATTTTCTTTTCGTTAAGCCAATGTCTCTCATGGACAATAACATCACAAATTTTTGAACCTAATTGTTCTAGAACTGTGCAGTTTATTCGTAATGGCAATGGTACGCTTTTATTACATTTTATGTTCTCAACTATAATTGAAAATTTTGTCAATGTTCCAGATGTTACCTGAGTAATAGCCGACGCTATTTTATTAATTTTCATAGCGTATTGAGATTCCGAATCAGACTCAATTTTATTTACGGCCTCTTCAGCCATTCTGCGAAGAACAGGATCATCGAGAGATATTTCTCTAATGCCTTCTCTATACTCACTTTCTTTGTTATCGTTGTAACAGAATGTATTTAGTATGTGTGGGCTGTTTTCATTCGAGCAATCAATAACACCATTACAAATTTGAGTATTCACGTCTCTCGGTTCACATTCAACTTTATCGCAAGGTATCGTAACACGAGCTTGTATGTATACAAAACGCTGAAGATTTTCCGTTTCTTCACCAGCTCTAATGACATTTTTTACTGCTCTATTTTTCACCTCCAAATCCATCTCATTCAAGTAGTCAACCATAGCTTGGGCCATTTCGTACATAAAACGAGCATTTTCTAAACTATTTTTAATGCCATGAAAATCTTTCGCCAGTGACAGCACTTGTAAATCATAATCATAACTTCGCCTAACCCTTGGTAGAACATCTTCAGCTTCAGATTTAGGTTTAAATCCAGAAAAGTCAAAAAAATCTAACAATTCATCAATAGCTTTCTTTTTATCCAGATCTATGTTAAAAGCATGTACTGGTTTTTGGGATTCAGTAACAGGAATGGAATTTTCATTATGATTACCAGATTCGACTTTGAAAACATGTTGTTTGCTTACATCAGACGCATCTGGTGATGATGTGAACTGCCTAGATGATTCAGTGATTTCTTGAAATTGAGTATCCGAAATTATTTGCTCTTGTATTTTTTTTATATCCTCTTCTGTAAGGGACCTTTGCTGATTGGGCTGGGATTCGACATTTGTATTATGTTTAACCTGTATATCGCCATCAATAGCAGTAGTGTCATTAGGATCCACGGACGTATTTCCCTTAATCTGATTGTTATCAGCAGACAGTTCGGGCAAAACTTCACCATTATCTCCGAATTGCCATTCTTCTGTACAATTATTTGCTAAGATTGCTCTGTAATTTCCACCGTTGGACAGTTTAACCCATGGTTTCACTAGAATAGTTATCTTACAGGTCTTAGAGCAAGCACAATTTTCAGATTCTACTTCAGTACAATGGTTGAAATTAATTGATAGAGTTAAAACATATCGGACACCGTTTACCACCTGTGAAACAAAAATTCAAAGCAATGTAGTTCTAGTTACTGTAGTATATCTGATATATCAATCTAACAATGTTGTTACTTACTTGAACTTGTCTTTCTACATCTAAAACAGTTTCCAGGCTATGTTTGACGGAGGGTTCGTGGAGGTCGAGATGCCTCACTCCGAGGTTCGCGAGGTCGCTGACGCCCGCAGCCTGTGGGTTCACGTGCGAGGCGCATCCAACGCACGGTGCGTTCGGTTGGTCTCGAGGAATTGCAATGAACTGTTCACCTGATGTTATCTATAACAATTATATTCATACAATAAAATTACTATCCTGTCTCTCAAGATACAGGTTTCCTAGTTTGAGAGGCAGGGTTTTCCATATTGTGTACAGATTTCAGTTCATGGATTAAACTGCATTGTGTTACTACCAAAGCTCATCTAAATTGTGTTTATTTAAAATATGTTAAGGTATTTATTATTATTTATGACTAATATGATAGATAACAGTAAGTAAATCCTGATGTCTCCATGTTCACAGCCTGTCTTCATGATTATACTAAAGAAAAAGTACACTTTTAATGTCACTCATGGCCTGCGCAGACTGGCGGACGGGACGCAGAAGATTTTAAATGTATCCATTGATACTTATCCAATCGAAATAAGGTATATATTTCAATGCTCGGTAATCGAGAGAAAACTGCACAGCGATGCTCCAAGGTAGGTATATCACCGAGCGGACTCTTAAAGTCCTATTGTGTTTTTTACGCAAATTCATGATTTTTGGCGTTGAAATTTTCAGCAGCTGTAACATATTTTAATTATTTGATTATGAATAACGATAGTGCTCATTCTCTTTCTTGTAAATGTGTAACTCCAACTCATGATATTTTTTTTTTTTTTTGGTGTTTTGCTCTAGATATTTTACAAACTCTGTTTACAAGAAAAACCAAGAAACTTTGACGCTCAAATTCACATTATTTAATTAAATTCTAATAAAAGCTAAAATTACTAATATACCGCATGACTTTTTTTACCGTCTCGAAAAAAATAGGGTATAATAGGTGAACGGTGTAGAAGCCTATGGCATAGAAATTTTAATGTTTGAATTTTTTTCAATAACCTATAATGAAATTGATTTATCGGTAAATACCAAGCATATAAAGTGAACTTTTCATACCAGAACATGAAAAATAGAAATAAAAAAAGAACCCTACCCTCATACGCACCCTACTAGATGCGCGGAATTTATCATGATATATGATGGATAGTTTTCATGTTTTTTTAAGGATATTTGGAACTTTTGTATTTCAATGGTTCTAAGCAAATATTCCCGGGTATGGCTTCTGTTCCATTTACACAACACACCATATTATTCTCAAGACGGTAAAAAAATTCATGCGGTATAAGTAGAATGTTTTACGTGTTTATTGGAGTTCTAGACTTTCTTTAAATTCCTTGAGTAATCACGAAAAAAAACTTAAGGAAACGCAATAAATGTCTTGATTCAGCGTCCATTATATTCCAAATAAACACAATTTTATCAAATAAACTTATATGATATTAAACTCCTATCTACAATGAATAAGTTTCATTAGTTTTTGTTTCTCAGCGTCAATTCACCAAATTATACGAAAACAATGTGTAACTCCAACTTACAAGAAAGAGAATGGCACTATCGTTATTACAACCAAATAATTAAAATATCTTACTGCAGCTGAAAATTACAGCGTCAAAAATCATGAATTTCCGTACGAGTATAAAAATGTAAAGTAATGTAATTCAATTAATAAATTTAAAATCCTCTAACGTCGCGTCCGCCAGCAGGACATTATACCTATCATCTTTATTGTATCTGGCCGCGTCCTAACCGAAAG
Source organism: Agrochola circellaris (assembly GCA_914767755.1). Taxonomy (NCBI): domain Eukaryota; kingdom Metazoa; phylum Arthropoda; class Insecta; order Lepidoptera; family Noctuidae; genus Agrochola; species Agrochola circellaris. The sequence goes on from OU611857.1 coordinate 4,349,625, forward strand.
CGATTATCGCGCGAGTACGCGATCATCACGCTCTTTAAGAGCGGGTAGTAACCAAAATTGCCTATCTTCAAATCGATTTTTCATGAACTTGATAAGAGTTAAATGTAAAAACTTTTTACAAAAAAAAAACAAAAAAACGAAAATTCAAAACCAAAGACACCGACTTCCGAAATTAAAGTAATTTTTCACTTAGTAGTGTTTTTTTTTTAATTCGGTTGTTTTTTTTTGTAAAAAGTTTTTATTTTACAGTTTTTAGTTACGGTACCTACCCCACGCAAATTCGAATGCCACTACCTGCTATGTAAATAACAGTGACAGGAAGTTATCATCGTATCATCCACATATACATATTAAGTGGGAAAAATACGTATTATTGAATCTTACTCGAAAACTATCCGAGCAAAGTTAATAAATCAAATCATATGGGACCAACTTTAATATAAAAAAAGAATTTTCAAAATTGCTCAACAATTGACGGAAAATCGGCGGACATAAAAAAACAAAAAAGAAACAAAAATAAAAAAGGACATACATACGCGACGAACATATAACCTCCTCCTTTTGGGAAGTCGGTTAAAAATAAAAATAATACGAGTAACTACGATATTTCCAAACTTTTTGTGGAACAGAAACACAAAAACGTCGCAAATAGGTCACAGGGCGACGATAACGGACTTTTAATGATTTTATACTTAAGACCACGTCTAAACAATAATACAAAACGCGGGCAAAAGCTAGTTATGTCATAAGTTCTGTACCCTAATTACGTAATACACGATCAATCAGAATCTGAATCGTTTTGAAACAGATTGCTAATCCATTACTTCGTAAGTACGAAAAAAAAAATTAGCTCAACAACGTAAATAACACAATGAATGTTGTTGACCTGTCAAATTGAAACAGATTAGTTGGAATTGTCAACGAAAATGTGTTGCGTAACTAGATAGCTTAACACACCTTCATTATCATGATAACAAAAGTGAAATTAACGTAACAATGTTTTTCCTGATTGAAACTAGTAAACACACATTTTGTGCAAAATTATTTACGCCATTGTGAATCTTATTTGTTATAAGTACCTACTTGTTTCAATAATTTTGTGTGATTCTGTGTACGGTCACGGATTATCGCTGTTGATCGATTATTCAGACGTTTCGTTCCATTATTTTATTCTATACCATGAAAATCTCTTTAACTCATTGATTTGTATTGCTAGAAATTGTGTTGTTTTTTCTTTCCTAATGGGTATTCAAGTATTTCATTACTCCCACTTAAAGACCGTGCCAAAATCCGTCGAAAAAACTTTTCGAGAAAACTATAAAAGCAGGTCCACATATAGTATTCAGTCAATTTACACCACATATACTTGTTCAATGCTTTCAGGGCAATATAATTATCTTGGAGATGAGACGAGAGAGAATCATATAATTAGGTTAGACCTATATTATAAAAATGTACACATAACATAACATTGCGAGTTTCCCAAAAGGGCTAGGCACAGGTGTACCTACACATAGTAAGTAGTTACACCCACATTTGTTTAAGTTCTATGTAATAGGGGGCAAGCCTATTGACATCAACCAGCCACAAATCCAGACTCCGGGCTGGTTCCGCGTTATGCGCTCCGAATTGTCCCTTGTCGCCAATAGTAAAGCAACATGAAGAATAAACAATGTGAATGAACTGCAACGAGCGCATTATCTGGCTGCATGCCATTTATGTACACATGATAACCAATTTAGGTAGTTTCGTAAACGTTAGTAAATATTAAAACTTCTTCAAACAAAGAGTCACAATTATCTTTAATTATCAATCACTAGCGACCCGCTCCAGCTTCGCACGGTTTTTACGACTCGATAAAACATCGATATGTCTTAGGTAAACGTAACTTTAATACTAACGTACTATACACATAAACCTTCCGGGATAAATTCTCTAAGCGATGGTGAAAACCTAATCAAAATCTGTTGCGTAGTTTAGAAGAACAACGCGGACATACGGACAAACGCTAAAACCGACTTGTTTTATAATATGTATAGATTTACCTCTTTATTATTTATTACTAGTTTTTACGGTGGCGTGACGAAACATCGAGATTTCTTTACTATATGTAAGTAAGTTAATACTTATGTTTTTATAATTAATTAATTTAAATAAATATTTATAAATTAATATAATATTTATGTTTTATAGGTAGTATATAAACCTTCCGGAATAAATTCTCTAAACAACGGAAACTGCATCAAAACCCATTCAGAACAGAACATCAGAAGAACAACAAACACACTTCTATCTTTAGAAGTAAATTTACTAAAACAGGTCGAAAATTGAATATTATTTGTCCATTGAATTAAACATAATTTTTTTCGGATTTTATTTGCTTTCAGCAGATGGTTAAAACATATTGACGACTTAAATAAATACTCATTTATGAAACACTAAATTGCCTTCTTATATTAAAATTTTAATAAATGTACTTACAGAACATTCATACACATCCTTGACACATAAACACGTTTCTAGGTCACTCAGACCTCATTCACACTTAGCGTACATTCACATGATAAAGGGTTATCTGGACTTTATATTCGCTTATAATTAATACAAATATCTTACGTGTGAAGTGTACGTAATTAGCAAACAAAAGAAACTATAAAAAGACCTGGAGACAAATTAATTTTAGAAAATATTTGTTTTTAATTATCATGAGCCTGGTAATAGAACCGTGTTGGAAATGGGCATTTCCAATTATATGCTATTTAACTTGAAACCCAAAGGTTCCAAAATTTTGCCTTAAAGCCTCATATCTCAAGTGCAATCAGGACCCTAATTACGTAATACACGATCAATCAGAATCTGAATCGTTTTGAAACAGATTGCTAATCCATTGCTTCATAAGTTCGAAAAAAAATCTGCTCAACAACGTAAATAACGCAATGAATGTTATTGAACTGCCAAAATGAAACAGATTAGTCGTAATCGTTTACGAAAATGTGTTGCGTAATTAGATATCTGGTTTATCAGAAACACAGAAATACACGAGCACCTAAAGATTCCAACAGTGAAGGAATAACTATGCGGAAACTGCAAAACCTGCAGAGACTGAGCAAGCACAGCAATATCTTAGAAAAAAACTGCTAAACCGACAAGCTGATATAATACGCCTAAAGAGAAGGCAAATCCTGGACCAGAGCAAAGAAAATTTAAAGTTCATTTAATACGCAAGACCCCATCTGATTATGACTTGAAAGTCGATTGTAGATAAAAGAAAACAAAAAAACAAAACTTGAAACCTTTGTATAAACATAAATGAGAAATTAGGCACCTTTACAAATATAATCAACTGCCTAGCTTTTTCCCAACTATGTTGGAGTTGGCTTCCAGTCAAACCAGAAGCACCAACAAACAATTGAAAATTTTATTCAAAGTTCATGCAATACTTACAGCTGTGTCGGCTTGTACTTCGTTGACAAGCTGCACCGGTTTTCGTTCAACCGTGGGTTCCGAAACCTCAACTTGGGGTTCCAGTGTTGTCTCCTGATTTTCATCAGTACTTTGTTTTTGCTCCACAGCCTCTTCACAATTATTGTTTGTAATTCTAATGTCATTTTCTGAATCCTCTATGGTTGCTGTACATTTCAGTAACTTAGTTGCTTCAACATTGTTAATCTCTGCAACTCTTATACTGGCTACTATTTGGTAGGTGGTGTCATCCTGTAAAAATAAGTTTCTAAAGTACCCTGTACATAGCAGCTCCTAATCGACACGCTAAAAAGAAGAAGGAGCTTCTAAAATGTTTTATAATATATTAATCTAAACCAAAATAATATAATAAAGAAAAAAGTTTTTTTCTTTATGTGTATGTTTGTTATGCTTTCACTGCTAAACGGCTGAACCGATTTTGATGAAATTTTGTATGGGGATACTTTGATCCCTGGGGAAGGACATAGGTTACTTTTCGTCAACGTATAATATTATAAAGAGAAAAGATTTGTATTTTCGTTTGTAATTAATAAACTCAAAAACGAATGGACCGATTAAAAAAATTCTTTCACTAGTAGTATGCTATATTATTACTGAGTAACATAAGCTATAATTTATAAAGATATCATGTGGACAATGCCACTGGCGGATGCTAGTATTTTATAAAATCTCTCTCTATGCCTAGCAATATCAAATTATTTGGTTAAATATATATATGTACATATATATTTATTTAAAAAGGAAACAGTTATAGTTACTAGAAAAAAATAATAATAAAAAATAATATAACGTTCTTATACAAAAAAATACATTTCATCCAAAGTATTGTTCTGGGAATACCATTTTCATTTCAATTCAAATAAGATTGGGGCATTGTAAAATAAATCATAGCACATATTGTCAACATAGTTTAAGATAACTTATTTATGATACAAAGGTCTCGGATAATGATAACCTTCACTTAAAAAACGTGAAAATTAAAAGATTTAAAAAAATACGTATTTTTTTATTTTACTCACCACTTGCTGCGTACTTAGCAAAGATCCCTCTTCACTCCGGTAAACTTGATTAGGCAAACTATTATAATACTCTTTGAAGCCATTCAACAACTTTTCTTTCTGACCATTACTTATTTCGCACAAACAAAAAGAAAATAACAACTGGACAACTAAAAAATACTTAATATTATTCATGATGCAATCGTCAATGCTCCGTCATAATCGTGCACAAAGTGTGAATAATATATGCGGACTGAAGGCGATGCGAATTAGCAGTATTTATTTGTTTACTCCAACGACACATGAATCAGCGAACACTGAACAACAACGGTGAAACAAACTTTTATTTGTTGACATTATTCACGATTACGACGTTTGCGTCAAATTGTCAATAGTGATGGGCAGTTGAAAGTTTTGTAGCGAAACTATACGTAACTGTGAGTTTGCACTGTTGGCGCGTGGCGAAACATTCACAACAAAACATGTTGAAATCTCTATTTTCCGTCAATGTTCGTTAAAATGACTGGACAGGTCCACTCAAATCTGTGTGGTTCTTTCCTCAAAAGACCATTTCAGACACTAATCTACATGGTCCTCATATGGCTTGACCAAGATTATGTCTGGACTTTAAAAGACACTGCGACCTCTGAGTTTGTTTCAGCCTTCAGAGTAGTCAGATAGGAAACGCCGACCTTATCTAGCTTATTTTTTTATATTTATTATATGATGCGTAAAAGTGATTCCGATATCCTATTTACAGAATAAACGATTTCATTTCATATTGCTGTAACTGTGCGTTTGCACTGGCGAAACCACATCGCCGGAACTGGTATTCAAAAATTACTCTAATTTTCAATGTACACCGAAAAACAATTAAAAGTCAAACGATCGAATATTGTACATTTTTCAAATTTAGAAAGTTATAGCTATCTTGGGAAACAAGTTTCACTCTGGGATCTCACACCATGCAAGTCTAATTTTAATTCAAAGTGGCCACTTCATTAAAACGGTAATTTCATATTTAATTTTTAAACCCCTATTATTAGAAAGAATAGGATGTTTCGCCAGTGCAAACGCACAGTAATAGTTGTTAATTCAACAAAGTTTAACAAAAGTTAAGAACATCCCTATTCAGTGGTTATTTCTAGAGTGGGTAATAGACGTGCGACTGCGAACTTATGGTACATGGTTTTTAAGTTCGCCAATTTACTAGGCTCGCCTTCGGTGACACACTTGAAGCTTGCTCACATTGTATCGCTATAATGTCGAATTTTCTAAACCACACTAAACAGACATTACACAAATGTCGAAACAAAATGACGGGTCGCAACTCGCGACGATGAAAGACGTACGAAACTACGATCCAAGGCGAGGTACGAGCAAATTTTCAAAAGTGTTGAGCCCTAAGTATGCGTACTTGCTCGTGCGTCTATCACTCCTTTAGACACCGTAGGAATCCCGTTCATTTCCCCACATTCCAAAGCTGCCTCCTAATTCAAAACAATTTAACATTTTGTCAAGCATTCAAGTCTGCTGATAAGCATAACAACATGCTTAGTTTTATGGATGGACATTTCATTACTAAATTCCGCTTCCTTTGCAAATAACAATTTATGAATAATAACTATAAATCAACAGTGTTGTTCAATTTTTGGAATTACAACAAAAGGAATGTGTTTGGTGCTCAATGTTGTTACATAATGTAGAGTGTCTGTTGTATTTATTTGCATGTCCAATATAAATAATAAGTGTGTATTCATTGCCAAGCACAATACGCCCATAGCAGGGGGTCTGTCAGTCTTTCAGTGCGTGCGAGAAACGTGCGAATTATTTTTGATATTAGTGTTTGTAATATTCAACTGTAAATACAGAACCATTTTTTCGACGAGCATCAGTGGCTTTTGTTTTTGTAAAGCGACAGTGATTCAAGAGCTGTCGGGCACAAATTCAGACCCTAGGCTGTTACTAAGGCACTCGCACTTGCGACCGCAAGAGCGACGAGGCAGTTAGATGAATGTAGTACATTCATACAAAAAAATATAATTGATATCTTGGATACAATAAAAAATAGGTGGACATTATAATAAAAAAAAAATACTAGGTATCGAAATATTGTGTTACGGTATAACATGAAAATCTTTCCGAACTGAATTATATTATTTTATACAGAATGATTTATGCGTAGTCAGAGAAAATGAAACAGGTTCCATTCCTGGCTGAGGCAGAAGATTTTTCAACAAACTAAAAATGGAGTCATATCTCCTTCTAAAATCTAGGTCATGGTTTGACCACTTTGCAGTACTAGTTTTGGATTTAGCGCTGATATGCCATCGCAAAAATCAAGGCGATCGTCGCGCAAATACGCGATTTGCGATCAGTCGCGTGATATATCACTTTCTGTCCGAAAAACCGACAAGTGCCCTCTGTCGAACTGAGCGCGACCACGCGTTCCGGTTCACCGAATAAAAAGTTAGAACAATTGTGTATTCCCGCGATGATAGTATTTTGAATAGGACGCGGGGTCATAGGATGAGACTATAAGAATGGCAACACCCGAGAGAACTGTCACCACAGAACAGTAGGTACTCCTAGCTGAAGCTGTGCTCTTGATGACCTCTAAGGGCCGGCGCTCACTAGCGGCACGGCACGGCAAAGGATATTTATGCGACGAATAGAAATATAAGTTATGTGTATGACAATAGATTGAAATTTCAATGATGATGCCTAAAGACTTCGCGGCATGCGTAAGGTTACTGCGGCATCGCTGATTTCAATTTGAAATCAGATAGAACAGACAGAAACACAAACAACATAAATATCCCTTTCCGTGCATTGCCGCTAGTGAGCGCCGGCCCCTATGCTAAAAAGCTATCTGTCCTTCTGTCAATGACCGCCGCCTGTCACCTGTTGTGACGTACGTAAGTGACGTTTCTACTTCTAGGCATTGTTGTTACCGTTAACTTTCGTAGTTTTTTCTAAATATTGTAAATGAAAATGTTAAATTCTATTTAACTTTATCATTCCTATCCAAAAATCATTCCTGCAACAATGTCTGAAAATAAGAAAAGTACTATTACGACGAAGCCGAGTAACAAAATGTACTTTCAAATTTCACAGACTTAGTTTATGTTTGTTAACTTTTATGGCTAAAATATAAATAATATGTATTTAAAATACAAATTTATTTTAGATGGTGGGTCACATTCGGCATACTGTGTGGTGCCACATTTGTTACCAGATTCTACAAAGTTTTGGAACCTGATCATGTATGGTAAATAATGTTACAGAAAAGTAGCTTTTAAAATGTCATGATTTGCTTGCTACATTACATATCGCTATCTAAACTATCATTCTAGAGAAGATTAAAATATTAAGAATACTCAGAAGTTCATTTATTCTTAGTAGCAATTTTTATACATTTTGATTTGATATGTTATTTTGTTATTGATTAATGATGAAAAATATTATAAATGTAATATGTAGAAAACTTTAATGAATTATTTCAGTTGGGATGAAACTCATTTTGGTAAAATGGCTAGTTGGTACATAAACCGAACATTCTTCTTTGACGTCCATCCCCCACTTGGAAAGGTAAATATATTTTATGGCATATAAAGCTTCAAACATAAACATAACAGCACCACAACTGTATTCCCGAAGGGTTACGCATAGGTGCACCTATAGTACACCCACATTTTGCCAGTTATGTTTAAGTCCCATGTATTAGGCCTGTTGCTTTCTTCCACACTTTCTTTGGCACAAATCCATTTTCCCAGGAGAGCTGCTGAGAAATTCCAGATGAAAGAAACAATTTTATTAAATTTGTTTTTTATCCACAATGGGGCAACTCTTGGTCTGCATCTCACCTGATGGTAAGTGATGATCAGGCCGAAAGTGAATGCGAGTTTCACAATGACAACAATGCTGTTAACATTGTTGTTATGGCGACAGACTTATATAAAATGGTAGTAGCCAGCCAGGAGCACTTGCCAAGCCCAACCACCAACCAAACCGAGCAGAAAATTTTGCCCGACCCGGGAATCGAACCCAGGACCTCATGCTGAGCAGTAGCGCTTGTGCCCACTAGCCCAATGAGGCAGTCCAAGTCCAAGCTTCAAACAGACTGAGGCTAATCCCGCTAAGTACATGGGATATAATAATATGCAAGCTTCATGAAAGTTGTGAGTCATAAGTCATCCCATTTCCTGCATAGGATTCCCTCAGTGTGAGTCCAGCTGAAATATTTAAAATTGCTTTTATTTTTAGCTAGGGTTGTGGTCGTCAGATGGGCAGTCGCTCCATGTAAAACACTGGTATTCAGCTGCATCCATTTAGGCTGGAAGCCGCCCCCAACATAGTTGGGCAAAGGCTAGGCAGACTTGACTTCTTTGCCAATTTTATAAAAAAGAACTATACTACTATACTATGCACCTACTTTCATGATTGCGAATGTATTTATTTACACACATCATGTATCTTGTTGAATCTCAAATGTTTCATATATCATGCTTCTTAAACAGTCACCTAATATGTTAATTTAAACAATTATAGTCATAACAATACTTATGTTTTTATTTACGTCAAACAGACAGTTATTGCATACCTTACTGTATATAATATAAACATCTCCTGCCCTGTGGATTCATCTGTGTGATATGACGTGAGTAATTCTCTGAAATGAAAAGTATACTTTAAATAATTTAAAGTATACTTTTCATTTCAGAGAATTATGATTTCATTTCAGACAAATACGAATGTGAGCTTATCTGATTGTAATTATTACAATCAGATAAGCTCACATTCGTATTTGTCCGACCGAAACAGGATTTTTACCGAAACCGAAACCGAATCTTCGGTATCTGTCTCACCGGCCGAACCGATTTTTTTACATGTTAAAAATTTATTGTTTACTGAAATTTGACTTTTTTACACTTATACCAGACAGTTAACACGTGTTAAATGAGACAAAAAACAATAATTGAAGTGGTACATGATATTTTTTTCACAAAAACATGACAAATTATAAAAATTTACAAAACATGTTAACTACTTCTTGGAACAAAAAGCTGATGATGGCGGGTGACACATGGCCCACGAACTCACCCGAAGTCAGTTGAACGACGCAAGATAATTCACGAATGTTGGCCGAAGTTTCTGCGGATTACCTGCCGAAACCGAAAGTGATGCTGAAACTAGATTTTTTTGCCGTAACTTGCCGAAACCGAAACCGAACCTTCGGTCGGTCACTATTTATTATATTATTTCAATCCGCCTATCTTTTTCCCAACTATGTTGGGGTCGGCTTCCAGTCTAACCGGATGCAGCTGAATACTAGTATTATAAATGGAGCGACTGCCTATCTAACCTCCACAACCCAGTAACTGGGTTACCTGTACGATACCTCTTGGTAAGACTGGTTGTCAGACTTTCGGGTTTCTGACGATCCATTACGACTGTCAAAGATCTACGAATGACAGCCGGGATCAACAGCCTAAAGAGCTTTCCGAGGCACGGAAGAGTCGGTATTTAACTAGAGCAACCCGGCAAGCGTAGCTTAACCTAATGAATCGAATCAACCCATTTGGCTGTTTTTACTTAGCCACAAGCTCCCCCTTGAGCTTTATTATATTATTTCCATATATTGTATTGTCTTCAGATGCTGATAGCCTTATCTGGTAAACTGACCGGGTATGATGGAACGTTCCCGTTTGAGAAGCCTGGTGACAAGTATGAAGGTGCTCGATATGAGGGGATGAGATTTGTAAGTGTTCCAATAACTACATGCTATTATTAATTAACCAGTAATAACTAGAGCGGTGGTGGCCCAGTGTAACGGCCACGACTTACGAGTTGTAAGTCGTAGGTTCGAACCCTGACAGGAGGTTTACTTTATCTAAATTATGAAAACATCGTGAGGAAACTGGGCGGCATGTCCTAGAACAAAAAATACGAAGATATGTGACCGCGTGGTGTATTACGGCCCACTCCCTCTCACCGAGAGGAGGCCTGTGTCCCAGCAGTGGGAACATTAGGTATAGGCTGATTATGATGATGATGAACTTGAAAGCCATCCAAGTAAGGTACAATAGTCTAAATGTGGATTTGACTAGCATTATACTTTCCGTAGGTACATTTTTGTACTGCTTTGCTTTAACCTCTGAAGACTTGTGTGTTTAAAAGGCTTTATAAATTAAATGGCATTAAAAATAAACCACATTTCGATGTTTTGTTTCAGTTCTGTTCTACGCTCGGTGCGCTGATAATTCCATTGACGTTTTTAACAATATGGGAGATGACTAAATCGCTAGAGTCAACAATTATTGGAACTATTCTATTATTGTGTGGTAAGTATTATTATTAAGTATCAGTACAAAAGAATATTCTATGTTAAAAACTTCATGGAACAATAGAACTGGGTTTTCCGTATTTCTCATCATGTCATGCCAAGCCTGTGTTATGTAGTCCCCCTCAAAAATAGAATAATATCATAAATCAGGGGTTCCCCAGGGCGCCATGAAGGAGATAAGGAGCGTCGCAAGTCTTAGGTTACAAGGGGGACACCAAAGGAAAGGCGGTTCTAAGAATTTCAATAATTCGTTTATTATCCTTTTCTGTGTCGCCACCACACAATCCTTACCTTTGAAAACTTCATGAAAATCAATTTTGAGAATGCCAAGAAATTGTCATAAATAGTCACCAAGGTTAACAAAAATTGTTGCGTTATGATTCCGAAGTTTTAGCTATAAATTGGCGAGGATTGTGTGGAGACGTTCACGCCACAATCCTCACCTCAGTGCAATTGAGGTGAGGTATGTGGGAATATTTGTGTGAAAATATGGGGGGCGAGCAGGCTCGGATAGAAAAAAATAATATTTATTAGTTATAATGAGAAAGCTTAAAGTGTTACAATAGGATAGATTTGTTTTTTGCTTTTTTCCAACCACGAGGCGTCACTAGGCTTCCTCTAATTACGTGTGATTTTTAAATCATCTAGTAAAGTTATTCAAAGGATAAAGTAACTTCAACAAACTTAACTAGGTAAAAATAGTGGGAACCACTGCCATACCTTTAAAGGCATTATTCTATTATGTATGATTAAAATAACCTCCTTTCTATACAAAATACAGGGTGTAAAAAGACACATCACAAAGCCGTAAACTACGCATACTGTACGTATAGCTAAGTAGCTTTGCGCAAAAATTATTGCTGGGAACCGTAATTTTTTTTTTTTTATTAAAAAAAAACAAGTTTGTATTGCGCGCAATGTAACGCGAACCCACGCTTGAATGAACGGATTCAGTGTTAGTTAAGCTCCGCCCCTACGCTACGTAGGTAGGTACTTGTTGTTCATTGCGTTTTTGTAACTTCAAATGCGTAATCTGTTAAGATAAATCTAAAATTCAGGTAATGTTTGTTTGGAAAAAAGTTTCGTATTATCGCATAGAATTCATTTTCGTGAAAAAGTAAAAAAAAAAAATGCGACTTTGACCTTCAATATCTCCAGAACCAGTGGATTCCCAGGTATGGTCTAGTGGAAAAAAATGATGCAAATAATGGGTAGAATATGTGGCTTTCGGCTTCGGAAAGTGTCTTTTTACACCCGATATATGGCGACAAGATAAATATGAATATGCAAATAAATAAGTTAGTGTTAATATAATAGTAACTAACCTACAGTAAAGTGTAACTACGTCACCTATGTGCCTTAAACACACGCGTACGTACCATCAAAGAAGTTCATAACTAACCACCATAAGGACTATTCTTGCTTGCAGCGCTCGGCCGCTATAGAGCCGGACCGGTAACAGATGTGGTCATCGTGTTAGGGGACTACAGGACCTAAACGTGCCTAAACGCAAGTTTTATAATGCCTAAAAGAATATGATCCACTGCAGTAAACAAAATCAGAAAAATATATGATATTCTTCAGGATATATGCTAGTATGATAGTGTGTTGAAAACATAATACAACTAATTTGATACGATAGAAAAAAATCATGAAGATACCTCTAAAAATTACTTTTAACGATTAATAATCATATTAATTTACATGCAATCATTCTGATTTTTTGTCAGATTATTCTACAAGCTACATATTAGCATAATAGTGTTTTAATTTTCCAGTCCAATCAATAGATTTTCTGTAAATCGCTAACTGCTTCATATTTTGCAATAAATTACCTGCGTCGTGTCATCGCGCTTCTCTTTCTTTTGTAGGCAGTCCGACAGTGACCGTGCTTTAGCTGTTGTAAGCCTCTTGATTTTGTTTTCAAACTGCTTAGATATGAAATTCTTCGATACTACGTGTATAAAAATAGGTACTCCATAAATCAATAACACGTAAATATACTGCGGTTTACCCAGGTGTCGGAAAAAACCACATTATGGGATTGAATGACATATTAGTTAGAATGATGACGTAATGGTTCTGTTTCAGATGTGGGATTTCTTACCTTGAATAGGTATATACTGCTGGATCCAATCTTATTGTTTTTTATGAGCTGTTCCATATATGGAGCCTTTAAGGTATGTTAATTCAGTTTTGACTACCAACACAGATGAAAACAGATGGTTCACTCCGCATTTTAGGTATGAAGCTACAAGTACGCGGCGGGCCCGTCTTGTCGGGCCAATTCAGTGAGTGTAACGTATTCAGAAGATATAAGAGTTACGCGATAGAAAGAGGCAACTTCTAGGCGAATATAATTGTAGTTAATTAGCGCTGTGCTACCTGAATTGCACTTTATTGTGTCGTTGCAAGAGTCGCTTTTTATTTAAATGATATTACAGAGTGAACCATCAGTATTGTCTACCAACTTGAATGAACCCTTCAAATCACAACTGCCGTTCTTTGACAGTTGCATGAAATGGCTACAACACGGCAAATTGACGTATTGTGTCAATGTTGATAAACAATTGATTTACCCGACTACTTTACGTGTTTACATAAATCTTTAGCTTTAAGATTCTTTTGTTGGTTTTCCTTATAGCTATTTGAATTATGGCTTTTCCTCATTGAAATGATAGTTTCAGCGAAATTGTTGAATATCTAACAAAACCTTGTACCTAAGCATTTCTGCTCGTTGATTATTATAAATTCTCAATTTCGATACTACCACAGAATATATAATAGTACAAGTACAGAAGATTCATTCCGCAAAATCATTTTTAAATAAATAGCGACTCTTGCTATGACATAATAAAGTGTGCAATTCAGGTCGCACAGCGCTAATTACCTACAGTTATATTCACTTAGAAGTTGCCTCTCTTTCTATCGCGTAACTCTTATATCTTCTGACTAAGTTACGCCCACTGAATTGGCCCGACAAGTCGAGCCCACCGTGTTCTTGTAGCTTCGTACATAAAATGCGGAGTGCGCCAGGCCTGTTACTATACTAACCTTTACCTACTTACTATTTTATATTTGCCAAACTCACCAAACATTCAAAATTATTTAAAGAAACAGCATTAAACTGTGCCTAAAACGGGTGTGTAACGTTTGAAATAATAAAACAAGTTGTAATGATCATATCACCTAATTTCATTAATATACTTTTTTTAATATAACGGTGAAATGATATAATGAATTATTCATATAATTTCAGTTTACCTAATTTTATATGGTATAATGAACATTTTATATAATGCACATTAGACTTAATATTCAATTAGTATAATATTCAGTTACTATAATATTCAAAATCTATAACGTTTAACATAATTTAGAAATGGTTACTTTGTTTTGTATAATTTAGCAAAAGCTGCTGTTATTGAATTATTTGGGTTAGATTAGATTAGAATAGTGACCATTAACGAGCGAAGGCGAGCGAGCAGAGCGCGCGTGCCGCGGCAGCGGCCGCCGAGCGTCAGATCCTCTCTATTGTTGGTGAATCATTTGGGTTAGATGAGGTAAACAGTACGATGTTTCCTGATATTTACTTATTCATTACAGAATGGCTGGCTAATAATTAGGTCAACTGAACGTTATATAAAAAGAGCATTAAACAAATTGAAAATTATATGAAATGAACGTTATACTAAATTTTATTAGAGCAAAAGAAGGTTATGTGAAATTAGGTTATTTGTTTTTATAGCACATGAAAATTATATCATGTGAATGTTATTTCAATTGATATTATAGAATCTGGTATTTTGCCATATATTACACACCCGATGAAAGAACATGCTTTGCTGTCAAGTTGTAAGTGAAAATACGAGCATGCTCGAACACACGCTATTTTGAACTCTATTATACTTATCATTTAGTTCACAATAAATTTATCAATTTAGTACTACTCGAGCATTTTGCTGTTCTGTCTGCGTTGTCCGTAATAAAACACTTCTTTATAGAAATTTAGAAATATTGAATGTAAAGTGAAGATTTTTTAAATTGTATATAGAATTCTTGTACAATTTTTCACATCACGCCTATTTACTAGGTATGTGTGTACCTATAGTAACACCAGTTATGTTCAAGTCCCGTCCAATAGGAGAGAGAGCCTAGCCAATTTTAATGAGCCTATTATTTTTCTCCCCAGGTCCGATCACTAACAGATGACGGGTTCCCTCCATTCTCACTCCGAATGATCTCATGGCAGCTGTTTTTAGGCGCGTCACTTGCGTGCACCATGTCCGTCAAGTTCGTCGGCTTGTTCGTCGTTCTGTTTGTCGGTTTGCGCACTATTGCTGATCTCTGGAACGTGCTCGGGGATTTGAGTAAGCCTGTTGTGAGTATAGGAGTTTATATTTACGTGCTGTGCTGAACATGTACGACGTAGAAAGAGGTGGTGACTTGACAGTCTACACGAAAAGGTAAAAAGATTGCTGGCGAACCTTCCCAGACTTGGTATTATCTTGGTACACAATAAACAAAATAAAGTAGTCTAACTTTATAGTTTCATGTAACTGCACTTCCCGCGGCTGTTGTACTCGCAATCATTTGTCATCATAATTATCATAATCAGCTTATAATGTTGCCACTGCTGGGATACAGGCCTCCACTCTGTGAGAGGAATCACTTGTAGTTAGGAGAAATTATGAGTTTAGAAAATCTTTTTTTTGTTTTAAGGGGTTCGTAGTCGACAAGGAACCCTTATCTGTCAGTAGTCAGAGACTCTTAGTAATAGAAAGCTGTAATTTGGTACGGGTATACAGTTTAATCACGCCGACAAAGTTGTAAATTAAGCTTTCAAGTGCAAATTTTTGTTACGAGTCAAGTGTTCCCATCCCTGCCAGCTAAATGGTTGGTTCTGGATAGGTGAAAAAATTCACAGCACTTGTATATGTAACAAATTAAAAGGAAAACTATCACAGCTAAGTAGGCTCTACAAGTTAACGAGTAATAATCGACCAACTTACATTTGCAGTTGCAAACGTTCTCCCATACATTCCGTATGGGAGAACATGTTTTTCAACTACAATGTTAAGTTTGTTCTCGGGATAGATTCGTCCCAACTACAGAACTCTTCATTGTGCGTGTCCGACACACACTTCGCCGGTTTTTTTTGTTTTATCGTGTAGAGAAATTGATACCAATAACGTTTGTGAAGATTCGCCAGCGAATTTTTTGATCTCGTATAGTCGGAACTGCGGGGAGACGGGTGCCGATTTAGACTCAAATGTGTAAGTGATACAAGCGAATGAAGATTCACTGCATTCGCTTGTATCTCACTAATGTGTACAATGGATTATCTATTGATTTTGACCACATAAGATAGTTGAATGAATGTTACTGTGCGTTTGCACTGGCGAAACATCACAACAAAACATGTTGAAATCTCTAGTTCCTGTCAAACATTGTATGGAACATTGACAGAAACGAAATATTTCAACATGTTTTGTTGTGAATGTTTCGCCAGTGCAAACACACAGTTATTTCTACCAACAAGCAACATACAAGATAGTTAAATGAATGTTATTTCTCTTTCAGAGCCTAACAGTGAAACACTTAATAGGTCGATCAGTTACTCTTATTCTGTGGCCGACATTGCTGTATGTGTTCTTCTTCTGGATACATCTTACTGTTCTCAGCAAAAGGTGAGCCTATTTAACCGACTTCTGATGTTTGTATTCGACCCTATGCATGTATGTTTAGAGGCTGAGGAACAGGGTGTAAAGTTCACTCATCCTCTATAGAAAAGGGAGGATCCTCCGACCAGACGGGTTTTGTATCTGGTGGGCATTTGCCCAACATATATATGCTGATGGCGCGGTAAACCCTGTTTGCGCGATACAGAATTTGGTGTGACGTCAGGTCTACAATGCGTAGTTCGCATGTGACGATGTAGATGCCGCCAATGTAACTAATAAATCATTTTTAACGATTGTTAAAACGCCAGCATATAAAAGGCGGCGAGGAAAAGGCCATCAACTTGGCAGAAATCCTAACTCCAGGCTACTGATACAGGGTTGCGAGTTTGTCCGAAAGGGATATCGCGACCCCGGCACACAGGCAACGGAAGGAACACGGGTGGCTTTTTGGCTGTAAAAGTCAGACACACCCTTCCGCTCCGCCCAGAGCGGGAGAAGTTATTTGATAATTTCCCAACCTAAAAAAAAAAGGCTACTGATAACATTATTTTGGAAAAACCTAATATCACTGCCTCCAGCGACCACTAGCCCTTTCAGGCAGTCAGGCAGTGATGTCTTTGCAGACAAATGAAAGTAAAATAAATAAATAAATTCTCCGTACAGCGGTAACGGCGATGGGTTCTACTCCTCCGGTTTCCAAGCTCGACTGGAAGGCAATAGCTTGCACAACGCAAGTGCGCCTAAGACCGTCGCTTACGGAGCGCTTATATCGTTCAAGAACCATCGGACAGGTGGGGGGTATCTCCACTCTCATCATCATTTGTATCCGTCTGGAGTTGGGGCTAAACAGCAGCAGGTTTAGTACACATATTTTTCTAGACGCGTAGCGTGTAATTTTGGCTTTGGTTTAAAGTTGCAATAACCTCCAAAGGTAAGGGTTGAATAGTCTTGGTATTGCCATTTAATTAACGTTATTTTACCAACGATTTATGACGAAAAGTAATTTTAAAAAGTACTCTAAAGGTGTCGTGTCGTTATGGCCCAGTGGCCAAAGTAAGTAGTGGTTAAGTAAGGCCTCACATCTCATGCACGAGGTTGTGGGTTTAAATCCGGGCAAGTACCAATGTGACTCTTTCAATTCATACGCTGGCATCGGAGCAGGAAAACACCGTGAGGAAACCTGGACTTATAGTTAATATAAGTCTGAAATCGCCAACCCGTCTTGAGTAATCGTGGTGATCAATGCTCGTGCCTTCTCTATATGAGGAGAGGTCTTCGCCCCACAGTGCGACAGTAACAGGCTAGTATTACTCTAAAGATGGGTGTCTACCAACAAGGCGGATGGGCCAGGCCGCATCGCAAATCAAAAATCCGCCTGCTTTTGTATAAAACTGCGTTGACTATAAATGCAGCGGGCGGATATCAGGTGGATTTTGACTGTGACGCCTATCATTAAAGTTCATCTTCATTACCTGGTCATACCAGTGCTTGGCAAAATACTTTCCCAAGAATATTCTCATGATGATGACTTCTAAAACTCCTCCAGGTAACAACCTACACTCACAAAGACGAGAATAACCGCTGGCTCATAAAACCGTACGACAAAGAACAGGTTGACGGAGTGATATTGGTGAGAAGTGGTGACCTAGTGCGACTGACGCACGCGCCGACCGGCCGCAATCTGCACTCGCACCGCGAGAGGGCGCCTCTCACCACCAAGTACATGCAAGTCACCGGATATGGAGAGGTATATAACACTTATCTGCTCTAGGCGAATTTATACAATGTGTTCCTTTGTATGTTCCATAACTCGTAAGGTTATATGTTATAAGTAAAAATAATAAAAACGTCCTAGAACAAGTGTTCCAAAAATACATAGTTACACTAGGCTCTGGATGTGTGTATCTGAGTTTCGTTGATAAGTACGAGTAAATCATTTTCACTCAAACCACTCATTCATATTTAAAACTAAGAAAATGCGACGTTGACATTTTTTTTTTTATATACAGATTATCTGAATAAAATGTTTTTTTTTGTAATATTTCAGGCAAGGGTGTTTTACATAAATAATGGTGACTTTGTCGAATTATTTTGAAAGAAAAAGGAAAACAAAAAAAAAAAAAGTAATTCATATGTTAGTTGATTCTTTGGCATGGTCTCATATGGGGGCATCGGGGGCGGTCCGCACCGGGTGTCACCGGTTCTGGGGTGACACCCGACTGTATAAAAAAAATTACACAAACTGTCACGTTTTTTAATGATAAATAATTTGGGTTTGAAGCTATTTTAATCAAGTTATCCCAACAAAATAATTTAATTTTTCAATTGTGATTATTTATAAATGCACGTATTATTTGAAATAAATGTTAACAAGAAATTATTTACTCTGACCACACATTAGACTATGATTTTTTTCCAGTGTACACCGTAATTTTTATGTTCATGGCTCTATGGCGCGATCGGTCGGGGATCCCCTCAAAATGTTGTCGTTTTATTTAGCCCTACTACACTAACTATGATTGGGGATTCCCCTGAAATAGTCGTTGCTTGTCGCCTGTGTCATTGCTCCTTTCCACAGACTTAATTAGCTTCTCATTTCTTTCGCGAATTTTGTTTGACGTGAAGTGAATATTGTTGTTATAAAGGTAAGTGTTTTATTAGAAGGCTTGAAAAGATATCTTGCAAAAAATAAAGTAATTAAGTGGATTGGTCAGTTCAATATTCATTTGTGAAAAAAAAAAAAAAAAGTAGGTACTATGCGTTTATTGAATGTTTATTCATTTTAACAGATTTAATTTTTGGGTGTCACCACAATTAAGCGCACCGGGTGCCCATGCTAGCTACGCCACTGGAGTTATGGAATATCAATAGGAACACGAGCTCCAAACATCAAAGCTGGCTTTGAAAGCAAAAT
This sequence comes from Agrochola circellaris, assembly GCA_914767755.1. NCBI lineage: Eukaryota > Metazoa > Arthropoda > Insecta > Lepidoptera > Noctuidae > Agrochola > Agrochola circellaris. The sequence goes on from OU611857.1 coordinate 4,369,050, forward strand.
GTGTTGTATAAATGCCTATAAATTTGGTTGTCGCGATCACCACACACATTCGAAAGGCGTTGTCCACTCAGTTCCGGGCCTTCCGGGCTCTAGGCCGACCGGGCTCAGTTTTCGTGTAAGTCAATCATCAGGGTATGCTTCGGAAAACAGGGCTCCGAAGGGTCGGAGCTAGGACATATGTTAACAAATTCGTACGAAATGATTATTTTCCCTTCCTGGCGCGGCTCAGAGCTCCAGAAATCTGATTGGTGGATACGTGTTGATTCAAAATTCAAAATTCTAAATATTTTTATTTCACGTAAACCTACAAGGGCACTTATGAAACGTCAGAAGCTAGGTGCACGGTTCCAATTGGTCGTTTCCTATGGAGAAGAGCCGGCAAGAGACTCCACGGTGATAGATTGTCATAACATTTTTCAAATCAAATGTTGTCTTTGCAGGACGGTATTGGCGACGCAAACGATGTCTGGAAAGTTGTTATATCCGGAGGCAAGGATGGCGATGAATTACAAACAGTCAGAAGCAAACTTATGTTGGTCCACTACTTGCAGGTTTGTATTATTCTTTGGGCCTGTTTCACCTACGATTAGGGTCTTGTCAACTTACTTGGCAGAAATTCTGTTTCATTTTGAATTTATTCGGTAAGTAGTGGCTATTCGGACATCGTGAAGTAGGCCCTTCTTGATGTTTTAGACTCCATCAAATAAGCGCAACGCGACTCTGTTAAAATAATTTCTAAGAAAACTTCACGGTAGAACAATTACCGGTGTCGCGTCGCGTCGCGCCTGTTTGGGAGCCTTTACCATACTATAATAATATTATAAAGAGATATAATTTGTTTGTTTGTAAGTTTGTACGTAGGGGGTAATCTACGGAACTTCCTCGCGGGCAGAAGCGAGTACATAATAAAACTAAATATTTTTATCGGCAAACCTACTTACATTAATATCGCAATAAAAGAGCCTTTACATGTGACGACGATGGAATCATCTTCTTGCGTATATCCGAATTTATGTGGGATTGGAGCAGCATGTTTGGTCCTTCATATGGTTTGACCAAGATTATGTCTGGACTTGAAAAGAGACTGCGACCTCTGAGTTTGTTCCGGCCTTTCTTCTCAGAGTAGTCAGAGTACACCGACCTCATCTAGCTTATTTTTAATATTTTTTTATATGACGTGTAAAAGTGATTCCGATATCCTATTTACAGAATACACAATTTCATTTATTTCATTTCCACTCGTCATTTTGGTACACTGTATTTATCTCTTTTGTATCCATTTGTATCATCTTTCTCACAATCCATAAATTGTCTCCTTGGTTTTCCTCTTCCGCTACGCGCGGTATACGCAGTATCTGTGACGGTACAGTTCGCGTCAAATAACTTTGCCGCTCTGAACTTGGGTTGCCCATGCGCGCTGGCATGCGCGCTACTGTTTTTTAAGTAAGATTGAACATTGCGCAGTCATTTGTAGCCTACTTCAGAGCGGCAAAGTTATTTGACGCGAACTGTACCGCTGCGTTTACGGCGCGTGTGATAAAAACGACGATATCTCTAAAGTTACGATAGGTAGCTCTCTACAAGTTATGTCGTTGGAATCGTTATTAAATAAACTAACATATTTTGAATGCGTACAATATTCCTCTTTGTAGCTATACAAGAATATGATAGAACATTTTACATTTAAGAGGGTCCTTCCCGGTCCGTCTATCTTTAACGCGAGCATGGTCGAAAAGCTTGTTGTTTCATCGAGCGCAAGTGAGAATTGCTAACAAACGAGTGAGAACGCGATAACATTGTACGAAAAATAGTGTGTAAAAATTAGTATCAGGAAATACGTGTTTTTGAGTAAACCTTACAAGTTCGTGAAATAAATGTGTGTCATTTAGAATCTCCATTACATGTGCGAGGTTTCCATGAAGATTTTTTCTTTACTTTTACAAATTATGAGTATATTATGACCGGCCAAAGTTCAGTTAAAGTTTGTGCAAAAAAGCTGATTTTTGGAGGATTACACTGAATTTGTTTCAGAATTTTAAAATGTTTCGCTACCATAGACTTAGATATAGTGTACAAGATACATATTAGTTTAAAATTTTCAAAGAAAGGTGTGTTACAACGCCATGATCACGTACGAGCGTTTGTATGAAAAGTATGACGGGTTGGCTGCTTTAATATCACATATCTTTATTCAGGCATGCGTATTGACCACGACCGGCAAGCAGCTTCCGAAGTGGGGCTATGAGCAACAGGAGGTGGCGTGCAACCCTAATCTCAGAGACAAGAACGCGCTCTGGAATGTAGAGGACAATCTGTTTGATGGCTGTTAGTATAACATTATTATTTTCAGTTTTTATTTACCTATATACTTTTTTTATTGCTTTATTTATTTTGGTGTATCCCATAATAGGATTTATCTTAGTCCGTAGGTGTGTCCGTGGCATCACAGTGGGCCCTATCAGAATACCAGAGCAGTGGTTTTTTTTTTTTATTCGCCGCATTTTGCTGGGATAGGAGCCTTTTTGGCCTCGCACAGGTCGTTATTATTCTGTTTTTAAATGCTCCTTTTTTGTTTTTTATTTTATGATTTATTTTTTATTTTTATTATTACTTACTGTTTGTATTTCCTGTGCGTGTCCCAAATAACATATTTTTCTTTCTTTCTTTGTTTAATAGTAAAGTAGTAGTAGTACCTATGTTGTTGAACCTGATTTTGAAGACTTTTCTTTTAGCGTTTTGTGGAAGCCTACAAAACGGTAACTGCAGGCGACGTGTCGCCGTGACACGACTGGTTTCTATGAATTTCTATGAAATACCTTCCTTGCGACACGTCGTTGGCCGCTACGGGCGAGTGACAGGCGACACGTGTAGCCCGACCGCAGACCAGTAGTGCCACCAACGATCGAGCGATAAAACGTTTTTCTATCTTCTATCTACCGACTGGAATACGGACTACTCTCGCCTGCAGTTGGGTTCGGAATCATGATTGCAGTGACATGACGCCGCGACGAGTAGCCCCGACATGACGCCGCGACACGTCACGTGCAGTTGCTGCCTTTTTTTTTTTGAGGGTGGGAAATCAGAATCTGCTGTTGTGAAAGGGCGATGAGAAAATCAATATTCAGCCATTTCAGTTAACACTTTGGAGACACTAAACGCGTAATAACAATAAAACTTCTATTATGTCTCGTTTAGTGACCTTCAGATTATATTGCAATTAAATTTTTTCCAGTCCTTCCACGATATTTTATTATAATTATGTACTTACCTGCATTGATTTGAAACCTTTTATTTGTATGAGGTATGGGTACGAAGTCGTAAGAACTTTATAGCCGATTATAAACACGAATAAAGTACCCTGTTTTGATGCTACTTCAGAAGTTTTTAATACACTCGCAGAATGCAATGAGCCAAACCAATGAGCGGCGGGACGGCAAAGCTCACTTTGACGAATGAGCGGTCTGCACTGCCCCGTCTCGCCGCGCACGTACCTAAGGCGCGATACAGCGGTCTCTGTCAAACTATACTTATTATTTAATCTTGTAGTGCCAAAAGTGAGTTTCGAGTCTTACGCATCCGGCTTCATCGAACGCTTCCTGGAGTCTCACGCGGTCATGTTCCAAGGGAACGCGGGGCTCAAGCCTAAGGAAGGCGAAGTCACCTCGCAGCCGTGGCAATGGCCGATCAACTATAGGGTTTGTAAAATGTCTTTTAATGTATGTTTTCCATTTAGCCTTAATGAGAGGGAGTTAGCACGCAGCTTCGAACCTTATTTAGTAATGAATAATAAAATCTATAAAAAAAAAGAAGCTCAAATGAAACTTACTGGCGAAATTTCGCAAAGTTATGGATGTAAAAAAAAATATGACGTCATGACGCCAACTCTTAGAGAAATTCTCGGCTGACTCAGTTTAGATTGCCATCGACAACACGCAAGGTCTCATCATTTTCAAGGAACTACACTACCAAGGTCTGTTGACCTCGTAATCAGTTGTATTACTTGAAACTAAAGTTTTGAGCACATACGTCAGTTACGGCAACGTCAAGTCGCCGAATATAGTAACGTAGAAGTTGTAGGACATTGGCTACACACGTCAGTCACGTCAATACCGGCGCGTCTAAATCGACGTCTGAACTTTCACAACTTCGTCTAAACTTTTATTGCTACGAACGAAACCTGAATATAGAAAAATGTATTGATTGACTATGACTGACTGACTATCAGTCTTCACACACGTCCCTGAAATTGACGTGACTGATTAGCGCCTTGACGTTGACGTGTCTGACGTGTGTGCATGAACCTTAAGAATGAACACGGTGACTGTACGTGAATGGTTCAGCCGGTCGATTCTCTAAAAATCTCACCGTGAAAACTTAGGTGAAGTGAACTTAAAGTGAGCTGTCATATCACCCAGATGCTAGGGATTGCCACTACTGACAGTTCACTTCACCTAAGTTTTCACGGTGAGATTTTTACAGAATAGTACTACAGTTGCACAAAATCATGGACTTATTAAACAAACAAGACTGACCTCTCGTACCAAAAATACGAGCAGAGGGAGATAATGTATACCGAGGCTGTTTATATCTTTCTAATAGGGTAACCAAACATTCATAAAAGAAACAGTAATGTTCGTTTTGAAATCATTTGTGTCCGGTTGACACTAAGTTATTTCAAATTATTGTTTTATTACAAAAATATTGAAATTAAGTTACTTTGAACTTGTGAAATAGTGCACTTAAAATCCGTTGACCGTCTCCACAAAACAACAGAACGCCATGGCACCACACATGACAACATTAATGTCAGATTTCAGTGTTACCAGAGTAATTTTATGATACCTACCAAACAACCATATTATCTAGATTATTTTACTTCAATAAAATTATTTGCTTTATATTTTTTTTTTTTATATAAATATAAATAATTATAACTAATCTAAAAGCTTTAAATATTTATATTTTACTAATTTTACTTGTGGTTGATGAAATATTTTCTACCCATGTTTCTACCATCTTTATCATTTTTATCTTTTGCCAATTGAGAAAAAGGGACAACCAGCGTCGGCTCGACTATCTCTCTCGGCTCGTTTTACCTCGGCTATAATAGCCTAACAAAAGTAAACCTAAGGTCCAACGCTTGTGGTTCGTTTTTGTTTGATACGATTTTGGGACAGCTCAGTCCCGTTTGTATAATAAGTCCATGCACAAAATACGTGCTGCTCTGGCCTCTTATCATAATAAATAATGATAAACATAACACGCCGATTTTAACAAAATAATAATATTCACAGGGTCAGTTCTTCTCAGGCAGTACTCACAGGATCTACCTATTGGGTAACCCAGTAGTTTGGTGGGGGAACCTGGTGTTCCTCGCGATCTTCTTCGTTATATACGTCATCAACTCCATTAGAGAGAAGAGGGCGGAAGCGTTCGGTACTCCTCTGCAAAGTGAGTTGAAAGTCTTTTATGAATTCGTAGTGTCTTTGTTGAGCTATTGGAGTGAGACACCAATATAATCTAACACTATTTTAGATATATGGCGTTTATGAATCCTGGACTTAGTTCCTACGGTAGTTTTCTTGTGTTCGTTTTGTTATTTTATAGTAGAAAATGTTCTGAGGAGCGCGTGGCTAATTATTAACAGGCGCACGGGTCGTTCCATCAGGTTAAGCTACGCTTGCTGGGCTTGGTCCGTGGATGGGTGACCATCTTTACATACCGAGACTCCTCCGTGCCTCAGAAAGCACGTTAGGCTGTTGGTCCCGGCTGTCATTTGTGATCTTTGACAGTCGTTACTGGTCGTCAGAAGCCCGAGAGTCTGACAACCAGTCTTACCGGGGTTGTGGAGGTCAGATAGGCAGCCGCTCCATGTAAAATACAGGTATTTAGCTGCATCCGATTAGACTGGAAGCCGACCCTAACATAGTTGGGAAAAGGCTAGGCGGTTTGATTGGTAGTAGAAATTTTATAACAATAAATTGTGCCTTCGTGTCTTTTGCCACAAATCTCCTAATCTTCATGGGGTGACAAGAATAATAAATTAAGTCACGATGGGGAAGCGTAGCTGATAAGTGTCGTCAGATAATTTTGTTGGAATGGGGTGACGATTAAGTCGATCTATTTACATTAAACTCACGCCTCATTACTATGGAGGCAGGCACAGACCAGAAACCCTGCGTGCTAGCCTACGATACTTAAACTATCCATTTTATTCCTCTTCGGTCAACAATAGCGTTAGATTGAGGATTAGGCCCGAACTCCACTAAAGCAGAAACGAGATGAGAGGAGATGAGATGTATTTTAATAACCAATAGATTTTCGGTATTCACACATCTCGTCTCCACTCAGCTTCAGTGGATACCACTGAGCGGAGATGTATCATATCATTTGTATGGCGCGATCGATGCGCAGATGTGAACTGTGCCTCGCCGAGATTGAGCTGGCGCGCAGCGAAGACGAGAAGAGAAGATGTACGTTCATTTCAACATCCAATGCTCGCCGCACGCAACACACATCTCCGCGGTAGCCAGCACACATCTCCGCTCCATTCTAGCCCCTACGCAACTCCGCACAGCTTTGGTGGTACACCCTAGCTGAAAAACATCTCTTCTCGTCTCCGAAAAATGCTCGACCGATTTTTTTTGTTTTGTTCGCCTCAATATTGGGGAGGGGTGGTTTAGGAAAAACCCAAAGGAACAGCCGAAAAATCGAAATATTGTCTCACTCTGGTACGAAGTTAACCGAGTCATCTTGTGAAAAATAAAACATAATTTCTAAGCAATAAGGTCGAAAAAACTATGTTGCAAAATAAGACCACAAAATTATTTTTGGTAATTTTTTCGGGTCGTTTTAGATGCGCTCACCGGAAATCTAGTAGTAACAATACACAACGGTAGACAACTACCGAAGGATTTCCTTAATTGTATCATACTTTTTTTTTACTTTCGTGGAGAACATGCGTGATTTTATGTTATGATAATACTTTGTTTACCAGGTGGTAAAACCCGAGAGCTCCTAAACGCAGCAGGCTGGACGTTCATTGGCTGGGCTCTCCACTATGTGCCGTTCTGGGCAATGGGCCGCGTACTGTACTTCCACCACTACTTCCCAGCACTGGTCTTCAGCTCTATGCTTACAGGTAATATACTCAACTTCGTAGGTACCATCGAAGAAGTTCATATCTAACCACCGTAAGGAATATTCTTGCTTGCAGCGCGCGGCGGCTACAGAACCGGGCCGGTAACAGATGTGGTAATCGTGTTCATGGGATTTTGTTTTGAAACTGGTTAGATATGTACTTCTTTGATGGTAATTACAGTTCGTGCCACTAAAAATGAGACTTGACACACCACGTGGTTTGACTTGCGCAGTAGACGATTTATGGTTCTCTTTAGCGGTATGAGGTCTGCGCCAGGGCGTCATAGGGGCGGTGGAAAGAGCGCGGGAGGTGCGGTCAAGTCTCATCTTTCGTGGTGCGTATTCTACACTTAGTTAAACGAACCGTAGTTAGACTATCTATGGAAGGCGACTCCATTAGGCTGAACTGGGGTTGTAAAAACCTTGTATTCTGTGACCATGAACTAAATATATTCGAGAAACTATATCGTATTTGGTGCCCTCATACTTCAAAGCAATTAAAGAAAAGAAAGAAAGAAAGAAAAATATTTTATTTGGGACACGCACAGGAAATAAAAACAGTAAGTAGGTAATAAAAAAATAAAAAATTAAATTATAAAATAAAAAACAACAAAAAAGAATTAAAAAAACAGAATAATAACGACCTGTGCGAGGCCAAAAAGGCTCCAATTATTTTAACTAAATCATTTCTATATAGGTACTTTTGAATGTTCAAGGAGTCTGACAATAGTGATGATGCCTGGGTAAAAATAAAGAAATTGTATAAGTCCGTCAGTCAGATAATAAAAAAATATTAGACACGGTATTTTTTTTATTTTTCATATTAATAAAAAAAAACGTTGATAAAACGCATTAGAAGTTGGGAAATGGCGGCTTGCTACGTCACCACTAAGTATAATATCTACATACGCATGACGTCATGCCACATTTTAACTCGAATGTATCGCCGTAATCTATTGATTAAATAAAAATAAAAAAAATGCGTTTCCAATATTTTTTAATAATCTACATGACCAACAAAAAAATTGTCATCATCCCTATAAGTTAGAAAATTGGACCGGGTTACCCGTCAAAAGCTAGAATCATTACGTTTTATTTTCCGGAGTTTAAATGCAATAGAGTGTAGGAGCGCGTTTCGCGCTCACCGCAGTATCGTCACGCCGTTCAGTCATTAGTCTACAAACAAAATGCTTCTGTAAAGGTCACGAAACGTAATAATGATCTCTTTTCCCAGGTATCCTCACTGAATACTTGCTGGCCAGCATCAAGAGTTTCCTGAGCCCCGAGCTAGGGAGGACAGTGTACCACTGCATCATCGGAGTAGTGATCTCCACGACCATCTACAGTTTCTATCTGTTCGCGCCGCTAGCTTACGGCATGAATGGCCCGCTGGCCCATGAGCCTAACTCCACCATGTCCGGCTTGAAATGGCTTGAGAGTTGGGAGTTTTAGAAAGAATAGTAGTAAAAGTAAAGCCTGGGAAACACATGCTATTAAAAAGCATACTTGTTTGCTAGCAAGTAGCATGCTTGTTTGCTAGCAAGTAGCATGCTTATTAATAGCATGCTCTCCGTGTATATAAAATGATCGTACTTTTTTCGTAGACAAATGCTTATTGTGTGCTAGCAATTAGGGTGCAGATGCTACCATCTGCACCCTAATTGCTTAACACACGATCAATCATAATCTGAATAATTTTGAAGGATATTGCTAATCCATTGCTTCATATATTCGAAAAGTTGACTGCTCAACATCGTAAATAACGCAATGAATGTTGTTGAACTGTCAATATGAAACCCATTGCTACTGTTAACGTTTTACGCAATAATCCCTCTGCTCGAAATTCGCATGCTTTCATGCTACTACATAGCATGTGTATTCCAGGCTTTGAAATTAGGCAAATGACAGACAGAGAGGAAAGTGTGCAGCATGCCTGAATCAATTTAGTTAACCCACAGTACAGTCGACTGCAGACGATGCTAACACTTCAACTTTCAGCTGGCCTAGCGTAGTAGGGATGCAAGAAGTGCCAAAAAGTATCGACATTTATATATCGTACCGATAATTGATATAAAAAAAACAGAAATTTTCTAAAAAAATATTTGGATTTTATGAAATTCTATTGTGGTTGTTATTTTATTCATATGTATAACAAAGTAGGAAAATCATTTCTGATGTAAAATCTTAAACTAATAAAACAATAAGACTACTTTTTTACGGCTCTGAATTCCAGCGGTTTTAGTCAGTGGCTACAACGGTGTTGCTATTGGAAATATATCGTATTTGATACACTTTCGATACTTGATATTTTATATCGATACATCCACATAGTAGATATCGCCAAAATATATCGATATTTGTTGTACAAGTAACGTAGTATGGACAATCAATAGAATAAGGGGCCAGTTTATACTGGAATTGCGGCCTACTGTTTGTCCTAGGCCATGTCCGGATACGCGCTATTTCCATGTGGCGATGCACTGCCATTTAAATATGGATTTACAGTTATGATAATTATGTGATGCGCCTAGACCAGTCTCATATGATTTTAATGATGACTGCTTTTTAGCGAATAATATCATTATGATATATTATGTGTATTTTAAGGTAAAAAATGTATTTTTATATGAGTCAGCAGATCAAAGTATTTGTAATTAATTTATTATAACTTTTGTCGAATATTTGTAATACTCAATAACTACCTAATGCTTTAAGAAACTCCGTCCATTTTAAATGCATAATATATTGTCGTTAAAGTTTTATACGAAGAATTTTTAATAAATATAATTAATATCAAATTATTTCGGCATTTTTTGTTCATCACATTTACATAATAGCCCCCTTCTCATAATCGCTTCGCTTGACCGTGACTTTGGGCTGTGTTTTGGGCGCTCAATAAAATTGTATGAATTTCTATGTAACGAATTATAACAAGCGCTGCCGTCAAAGGGCGCTCTCTCCCGGGCGCTCATAACGCGCGCCCTCTCCCGGGCGTCCATAACGGGCGCCCATAACGCGCGCGAGGACGAAAGTTCCTTTTTTTTACAATATTTCCTTGTCATTTTATCTGCATCAGTAATAAACTTAAAAGAAACAGTTATGCTGGGTATGTTCAGGGATCAAAGTTACAACAAAATGTGGAAATCATGTTGCGTTTGACGAGCGTCCAACGCGCGCCCGAATCGCAGCGTACTGTGGTGCAAGGCTCAGAGCATGTTGGTTCAAGGAACATGTTACTCTAGGGGTACAGTGCGCGCGCCTTGGGTGCTTGTTATAACTCGTCCCAAAGGGAAGTGGTTATAAAACAATGTTACAACTAAGAGCCACAAAGACAACAATATTAGACTACTTATTCATTTTTATAACCTATGACGGTATATAACTACATATGATTCATATTGTCTATGGTAGTGAAATCAAATCAAATCAAATCAAACTTTATTTGTGAACATAGTACATAAAAGGTCTTAAAATATACATTTTCGCGAGATCTCTATGTTCTACCAATGCAATTGGTATACAAATAATTTGTTATATCATTGTGATGGGTAGCTATTCTAATAACTAGCCAAATACCGGCTATTAACAAAATAGCCACGGCTATGATATCCGTCACCACGATAGCTAGCTATATATTTCGTTATAAATATATAGCTTGGCGCTGGCGAGGCATCGCGTTCTGTGTACGTGGGCGGTGAAAAGGTTAATGTACCAAGTTTATGGTGTCGCGCGACATGTGCGACAAAATGAGAAACAAGGACAAGTATACCTTAGATAAACATGAGTCTCAAGTAATAGAAACGATAAGAAACCTTTATGGAGAAGAAACAAATGAAGAATAGACATTTTTTAAATAAATACGGCAATTTAGATTTTTTTCCCCTAAAATACGGCAAACCAGACTGTGATACGGCAGCTCAGATTTTTACAATAGCAACACTGGTTTACTTACTTATATTTAAACAATCTCATGCAGTCGAAGGCATCCAATAAAGACCTACTGCCTCTGAGTGCATGGTCAAGGGCTATTTTATTTAAAGGTCGACATTGAATTGACAAGCTGCTGGATAGTGTCCGGATTGGGCTTTTGTGAACTGGTTGCAGGTTTGAATCTAATAGGATTAGCAAACAAAACAAGAGAAATTGGAAATATGTTCGCGGGTCGAACAGAAACCAAAATGTGTAATGTATTCTGACGTTTTTCAAACAAATTATGCATTAATGCGCGGCATCTATGCGACCGTGGCATAGTTTATTCCTCTGATAAGGACTAACTGAGGATTGAAATAACGACCCTGAGTAAAAAAAAACTAAACAAAAAAAATGCTATTCTAAAAAGACTAGAAGTCATTTAAAATGTTGTCTTAAGTCATAAAAATTTTACAATTCTTGTCTATGATAGAATCAAAACATTTTTTCTTTACTAGCAACTCTGACATCTACCATGTTCAAATTATTGCCTAAAGAACGCAAGGAAAACATTATTATTCGCAAGGTGTTCGCAAGCAAAGACTAATTCAACCAAACCGCATTATTTTTAACAGGAATCTTTTGTTAATTAAATCATCTGTACTAATATTTTCTTCGAAGCTTCTCTTTAATTTTTCTTTTTAAATTTTGTAGCTGGCCACTCACTCTTAAAATATTTGACATAAAAAAATACAATTACAAATGGCGTTTACGTAGTGTAGACAGATGTGTTCACGGCCACGATGGGCGATGATTCTTTGATATTACGAGAAGATGGTTATATACGTATGAACTTTCCTGTTACTTCTCTAACTTATCATAGCAACTTAAATATAATATTGGTGAAGACTGACGTCGGTGGTGTACACGTTTTGGATGTGAACTCGGGTGTGATACTGCAGTCTTCTTGTCTGTCAGCGGGTAAGTAAGACGCTAATAATCTGCGAACAAAAGATTTATACTGATTTGTGTTACTAATCATGTTGTATTTGGTAGGATTAGGGGTAATTTTAGTCACGGATAGTTGGCAGTGACTTTTTTCAGTGCCCTACATTGTTTCTCGATTTGACAGTTCTCAATAAACAATTCCATTTATGCCGGATTGAAGTGTTGTCTTGTGTTTGAAGATGACGGTGGTACGCTTGGTGTGGAGTATGCCGGGGGCGCGGACCGGGTGTTCGTGTGGGACAGCAGCGGGGTTGGTGCGCGCACCGACTACAATGGAGTGCTGCTTCTCCACACGGCGCTCCAGCGCCCACTGCCATCGTCACAGCCCGACAAAATCATAAGGATCGAGCTTGTGTTATCCGAGGTATGTTCACATTTACATTTCTGATCAATACTTTGTATCACCAATTATCGCTATTGTGCACTTATTGCCATCATGATAACAATAAGTTGATGTAAATGAGATGCTAATGTCAATATCCTTAGTCATATGCGTGGACTGATGTTAGTTTTGTGAATGTTTACAAAATTTCAGGTTTTCTTTTAAATGCTGGCATCCTATCCCAATAGTTTATTATTTTATTTGTACCTACAACAATCAATGTGAACTAGTTTTATATAAGCAATAAATTTTATGAGAATTGGTCTTACCAAAATTTTGGTAGCAGTCCGATAAAATGTGCCGCTTCTAAGATTTGCACAAGGCGATTATACAGCACTGTTAAAGACTAAGCATTTTCATAAAAAGTATCAACAAAGCTTATCACAGTGCATTGCTGCACACAACAATCATAAAAAAAACTAATTACTTAAAATTATGCAAGAATGAACACAATACTAAACATGATGAGGTTGTAAATACCTATACTAGATGTCTATCAATATCTTATCTATACTTGAACTGACTATTGTTACTGTTTATTCTTCCTGTAATTAATTTTACAATACTTGAATGTACTTATGAAATTAATTTATTCTGCTAGAACAAAGAGGTGGCAATTATTTCTCTATTAGATTATATTCTGTGCATCTGCAGTTTAATTGATTGATCTGTTATCAAATTCTATGTAGATTTTTCACTCAATATAACGGTGATTGTAAGTTACAGAGACTGAGATTGTTAATCACTTTTCTAATTATGATTTTTAAGGCGAAAGCGTCAAGGTACACTGCGAAATTAAAATTTTCTTTCGTTTTTTGCAATTTGCAGGTCAGTATCATGTTCTATGTTTATCTAAAAATGATTCCCGACCGTATCAAGTGTTTAATTATAGAATTATAATCATAAAAATCTCTAAGTTCATGTAATCCCATTGAATGACTGTAATCCCCTGAAATCATGACATTTGACAATTATGCTAACTTATGGAGTTGTATTGCTGATTGTCATGATATGTAATTATGTAAAACTATATTTGTTACAGTCGCGAATCATATTTTAATCAACACGACACTGACCTGCAAAATGGAAAAAAACTAAAGAAAATTAAATCTCGTGGGCTAGCTTAGCACATCCCCCTTAATTTTGTCTTGACAGATAACTATTTGTTAGTAAAAGTTAGTATGCGGATGTAAAAGCCTGTTTTTACAACTTGTCTCTTCATCATTAAGGCAAACTCATCCCATACTCAATCATCATTATTGGCAGCCTTGTTCCACCCACGGCTGAGTACAGGCCTCCTCCCTTTTGAGTTATGCTTCCCTGGTCTGTGCGAGTCTCATCCAGGTATCAAACTCGATGGATGAGTTCTGTTCATCAGGTGGATGATGTATTGCAATGGAAATAGAATGATATTTTTAAACATTATAATTTAGTAAAGAACTTGTTGATTTTATGAACCTTGATCGTACCTTTGTCTTAGGCTAATTTAGGGCGATTTATTCAAAGCTTAAAAGTTCTAAGGGTGAATTTCACCAAAGAAACTGAACACAATCAGCACATTTAAACTGCGTTCATGAGTTGTCAGTGTCAAAATTTCGCAACAATGACACTGACAGAGTTTAGTGTGTTGATTGTGTTCAGTTTAATTAGTGAAATTCACCCTTCAAACTCAAAAACGCAAACTCAAAGCATATATTTCAATTAAACCATTTACAGGCACTTTTGAATTGTCAAATAGTCGGTCAGTTAGTCAGAAAGTTGGAGCTAGTAGCCCATTCCAAAACGTAGATCTTGGAGAAGAACGGGCAAGAAACTCCAACTCCAATCATTAGGATCTTTTTAGCTTTTAAACTCCAAATTTGCATCTTGACAGGACCAATCCCCTGAGGTTTACACTGTAAAGATAGATAATGCAAATAAGATATGCTGACAAGAGGTTGTCTATAGCTTTTCTAAATTGTTTGCATGACAATCTGAAAATCTTTATTAATGAGATGCTGCTAAGCAGAAAATTTGGTGAAATGTTTAGCAGTACTTAGAAGAATATGGATATTTGAAAGAATGTGTTTGTTTGTGGATCATCAATTAATTCACAGTGCCCATATAAGTAGTGAAATCTTGACACATACATGCCATAATACACTTTTTCCATACTTACTTACGATTTAAAGAACAGTACATAGTCCTATATTCATAAAATGTTGATTGTATGCATCTGATCATAAACATTAATTTATGAACATAACTTTCAACATAATTAGTTTGTGGTAGCACATAATAAATATTAACATTCAGCTGATCTAATTAAAATGTACTCACTAAATGTGAGTTTGTAATTATAATTTGTCTGTTTGAGTTTATATTTATGGCAAAAGGTTTTTTATTTATTTTATAACCAACTTTAAAAAAAAGGAGGAGGTTCTCAGTTGGACTGAATTGGAAAATTCGTTTTTAGGTTGAAAGGATATATTTCCTAGATGTCCCATATAAATTTTATTGACTTTCCTTGGGTAGTTTTTGAGTTAGCTTCAATAATACGTATTTTTCCCACTTAGTCTATGTGGATGATGATATAATAACTTTCTGTCAGTATTCGAATTTATTTGGGGAAGGTATTACAACTAAAAGGTTTTTTTTTTACAAATAATATAACACTGACTGACTTCCAAAAAGTATTTATATTTTGTAGCTTTTTCTGGGCTACATTAGGGATGTTAACTCATATTGAGCAAATATTCATTATTGGGGTTCTTCTTTTGTTTTATCGGGTTGAGGCATTTGGAAATAGTTGCCATGGTGACAAGATTAACCAGCCAGTGAGGTTGGGCGCAGAGCTGACTGCCCAGAGAGTGCTGCGCTGGCTGGACATACAATATTAAATCCTCGACAATGTTCACTATAAACAGTCAGTTTCCTCACTATTTAAAAAATATATATTTTATCTATGCATTCTTTACCTTGTAATAAATATTTAAAAACAATAAAACTACTGTGGTTACTGGTGGCAAAACCACAATTACAGCTACTTCAAATAGCCGCAAAGCTTGTAACGATACCTGCGCATCGGCGGAAACAATTAAAGGTGATTTAAATTGTATCCCGTAAATGTGTAAGTAATTTTTTTATGTGAAAATCTTAATTTCCTAGAAAATTAAAATTAAACATTTGACAGCAAGGTATTGTAACTGTTTGAGACCAATTCAATATTCGGTCTCATACAGTTACAATATGATATAAATTCAATATTTGGGTATTAGTTTAGCCTGCCTGTAATATCCCAATGCTGGGACAAATGTCTTCTCTTTTTACTTCCAAACTTTAATGTCCAGTCAATAATTATCATCATCTTCATGCTACACATTACGCATTACCATCGAATGGTATAGTTTGACTACAGCAGTGCTATTCTGTAACCATCTCACCGTGAAAACTTAGGTGAAGTGAGCGTGGAGTGAGCTGTCTTTCCACAGGGATTGACAATATTGACAGCTCACTTCACCCAAGTTTTCACGGTGAGATGTTTACAGAATAGCATAGCTGGAATGCGCGGTAAGGCGGGGGGCGGGACGCCTTGAGCGTTGGCGAATGAGCGGCCAGGGGCCTAGATAAAATCCCTTTTCTATAAGCGTTAACGCTTCGCCAACGGAAAGATCAAATTGTATGGAGTTGACAGTAGCTTTAGAGATGTCACGTGACTGCTGCTAAATTAGTAGACTAAGTCATTATCATATTTATTCACTGAAAACAGTGAATAAAATAAGCTTTTTAGAGGGGGAATGGTATAAAAAATATTGAACGAATTTTTTATTTCTTTACGTAATCTAAAGATTACGGCGATACATTGAGGTAAAATGTGCCATGACGTCACGAGTATGTAGATTTTATACATACTAGTGACGTAGCGACCCCCACTCCCCAACTTAAAATGCATTTTATCTAAGTAATTTTGTATTAATATGATAAAGCAAAAAATACGTGTCTAATATTTTTTTATTATCTGACTGACGGACTAATTAGTTTTTTTTTTTACCTGGAGGCGTCTCTAACAGTGTTAAATAGTAAACAGTGACATTTTCGTCTGCTTATTTCAAATTAATCAATTAAAATGCCTAGTTGGAGATTATTATGGGCAGCTAATAATGAAGGAGAACGCTCGCGCGCTCGCGTTCGGCGGGAACACTTTTCCTACGCCCGTCCTTCTGATGCACCTTGCAGGTCGCATCTTAGAAATCTCCTTAAATCCCCTCCCCACTCAACCGACTTCTACTTCTACTCCTACTCCTTCAGCTTGCACGCGGTTCGATTGTGGAATTCACTTCCGCCTGACATTAGGGACTGCCAAACTGTTGCAGTTTTTAAAAGAAGAGTGAAAGAACACTATCTTTCCACTTCGTCATAGTTGCATTTTTTTTTTTGTATTTATTATTTTATACTAAGTACATTATAATTAAGTATATATATTTTAGTGATATTTATTTTAGAAGTATGTATGTAAGTTTATTCTCATAATGTATGTTTATAGTTAATAAGTATTATAGTTAAATTAGTGAATAATTAGGTGTTTTTATTTTATGTATTTATTTTCTCTTCTACTCTTACACACGTTGTCTACATCTCTACTTGTCTACTTTCCTATCGCAGGTATGCTGGAAGAGATTTCTTTAGAAATAAGCATTACCTTTGTACGTATTTTTCTGTTCCTTTTTTTCTTGTCTGTTTATATGTGTGTACATAAACTGTTAAATAAATAAATAAGGAGTATAGTAAAGACGTCAAACAATACTAAATCGTCCAGCCTGTGGCCTTGAAAGATCACCATGGCTATAAATAGTATTCATGATAAGATTAATGTGCAATAAGAATAAGAGCCAGTACACATGAATTTTGGTACTGGCATTCTAACACCCTACCTATGCAATAAGTATTTAAGGTATGAATTCGAGTTTATGTATTGAAGAATAACAAATGTAATAACCACAATCATATAAGCGTACCATTGTGATGTCTTTGCTTATATTATGCATTCCATAATCTCAACTACTTCCGAAACTAGTTAAAATGGGAATGAAATGAAGAATAAGTAAGTTACAAAATATCGAGATAAATATTCCATACATACATTCCATAATCATCAAACTAAATTGCTCGGGACTCGCACGTAGTGTAGATTTCATCTAAAATATAAATTAAATCTATAAATTACGCATCTTATTGAAAACTGTAATTTTTTTAAACAATATTTAGGTGTATTCAAGTTTTTCAAAATATTAACTAAATCACAGTTCTTACACTAACTTAAATAAATAATGATTTTACTTTCAACACACACTGCACTTTTAAATTTTTTTGCGCGTTATTGCGTTTGACACATATTTGACAACTGCTTCACACTATTCCATAGACTAAACATAGAATGTTTCGTGCGACGCTGCATAATAGGTGTATCGCGTTCCATGTGTAACTTGTCTATCATTTTCGTAACGCTGACGTCAATCCTCAGCGTGAACGGATAAAGCGTGAGCGGAAAACGCTTGGATTTTGTCTAGGCCCCCTGCACTGCCCCCCGCCTCGCCGCACACGTACCTAAGGCGCGGTACGAGGGTTTCGGTCAAACTATAGTAGGCATAACATGGGAAGCATCAATAGTTGACAATGGAAACATCGCATAATGCCATAAGCTTAATGTGAATACATAACTGAACAGTGTTCTGATCAATTGGATTAGTTCAACATAAATTAGATTTCAAGGGTCTTATAGGTATTTTGCGTTATTAAATGTCAATGAGAGAATGATAAAGAAGTTCCTCTTTTGCACCCTAACGTAAAACAGTATAACTGGTTTTCGGAAACCAGATAAATCAAATGTTGTGTTTAAAACTACACGTTTTTAACAGTTAACCAGCAGAGTAAGCATAAAATTATAATTGGATTATCTTAGTTCAAATTAATTTGTTTTTGGGTTTTCCCGTTAGAAATTCTTTTGGTAGCAGCAGATTTACTCACCCCTGTTACATGGAAGTAAAGGGTATATACAAGGTCCCATTAAAATAGATGGACAAATTTTAACACAGCGTTCAGTACGTCCAACCAAAGGTATCCAAGCAAAAAAAAAAAACACTGATAAAAGTTGACCTAAAATAATAAATGGCATTGGGTAACTTAAATTTTTTGTGTATTTTCGTTAGCAGATTTATTTTTCTTGGAAGTATCTAATGCGTTTTTCTTATTTTTATTTTTACCATTGTCCTTATTTTGGTGGTCTGAATGATTTGTAAAATTTTGTCCATCTATTTTAATGGGACCTTATATATGAGACCACTGCAGGCCGCGGCTCCGCCCGCGTGGACCCTAACTTTTTTTCTAAAATAAAAGTAGCCTAAGTACTCCTTATAACATCAGCTATCTGCCAGTGAAAGTCCCGTCACAATCGGTCCAGCCGTTTCGAACATTAGTCGGAACAAACAGAGCAATAGACATAAAAAAAATTAAAATGATTTTTTGTTATAAGGACCATAAGGCAGTGGATGCGTTCTGCGTCCTACGGTCCGGTCAAATCGAACATAACTTAAATGTTCGTACAACGCAGAACGCATCCAGTTGGACAAGTCCCTAAGTATATACTTTCATATGCATTTAGTAAAAAGCTGTTATTTTGACATTACAAACAGGCGCTTCAGTTTTATTTATTTGTATACCGCATGTTAGTTCCAAATATCCTTAAAAAAACATGAAAACTATCCATCATATATCATGATAAATTCCGCGCATCTAGTAGAGTGCGTATGAGGGTAGAGTTCTTTTTTATTTTCTATTTTTAATGTTCTGGAATGAAAAGTTCACTTTATATGCTTGGTATTTATCGATAAATCAATTTCATTCTAGGTTATTGAAAAAAATTAAAACATTAAAATTTCTATGCCATAGGCTTCTACTCCGTTCACCTATTATACCCTATTTTTTTCGAGACGGTAAAAAAAGTCATGCTGTATAGATTGTTTCGTGTGTGTGTGTGTGTGTACTTACTGCCCAGGGTTGATCGAAGGTTGAGAGTGATCTCTTCATATACAGGATGTTAGATTCAACGAGGGACTGTATGGTTAGTTAGCCTTTAAACATAACTGACGAAATACTACTCTGTCGACCGTCGTTTTATTTGGCAAGTTACTTAATTAGAAATATGCATAGAAATTGATGCATTGAGCTACTGTAGGAAGTTCTAAGTGAAACTAGTTGGTGTGACAGGATATGTTTGATTACAGTTCACATTCTGCTTTAGGGCAGGCTTATCGTCTCCTCGGCTTTGCGATAGCAAAATATGTTAGGTGACGTGTAGGCGATATGATAGTGTGTTCAGAAATAATACCACTAAACTGAAAACTAGTTAAATTATACACAACAATCCATTTGACACATTATTCCGACCAGGCACTCTTAACACAATTTCCAAGCAAACTCCGCCCCCATGCGCCCCGCCACTCCACTATGTGCTAAACGCTAATACATCAGTAATAAAGTTGAATATCGCGTGCGCTCTTTGATCGTGTTCGAGCACGGAACTAAATGGCGCGCGCTCAATTCTTATTTCGTTTATAACTAAAGTAATAATTGATCTAGAGAAAAAATATATTGTGGCTGGATAATAAACTATATTTTCTTACTGTGAATACTTATTTTAGACATAAAATCCGAGTAATCTTAATTTTATGTATCTTTAAAACATAATTTCGAATAAAAACTGAATCGAGCGAAAATGTTACAAATACGCACCTAACTGTTTTGTACCTACACGGAAAGCAAAAGATCCAATAAATCATTTACTAGTGTTCCATTTTGATTGTATGCGTGACTGTTTCAGAATAGTAAAGCAAAAAAACATACAATTTAGGGAGCCTCCTCTTAATTAATGCTTATAATTGTTCCTTCTTCTAAAATTATACATGTCGATAGCGGCAATAGCTCAATGGTTTACTACACTCCATTTAATATATTGCTAAGTACCTGGTACTTGTTGATGAGCCTACACTGTCCTCTCATACCTTTTAACACTGTAACTTGGAAACATTGTAAAAACCATTTACTTTTAAAAGAGTAACCGTGGAGTTTCTTGCCGGCTCTTCTCCATAGGAAACGACCAATTGGAACCGTGCACCTAGCTTCTGACGTTTCATAAGTGCCCTTGTAGGTTTATGTGAAATAAAAATATTTTGAATTTGAATTTGAGTTTGACACGCAGAAGGAGCTTGCTAAATAAAGGTTGCAAGTTCGATTCCCACTCGTTCTAACAAAGATGTGGCAACACAACACAAGCTTCATAGAAGTTCGCAAGAATATTAGTTAACAGATTTTTTTTAGTAAAATAGTGATGTCGCGGCCAAAGCGGAAAGGATGCAATATTATTTATTTATTTTAACTATTTAACTAAATCTAATTGTATTAATATGCGGTGTAAATAGATAGGGAAAAATTCAGCAGGAAAAACTGGCAGTATTACTGAAAAACGCGCGAAAAACGCGCGCACCAATATGGCTTTTCGTTCTGATTAAAAGAGATTTTACTATATGAATTGAGTTATTTATGTTGAACTTGACTAAATTAGTATCAACTCTTTCAAATAAGCTAAAACACGCCCGATTTTATTGAGGAAAAGTCAATGTACTGTCAAATTGAGTTTGGTATCCAACTTATTATTTAAATAATATCTTTGCACTTAGTTAGCAAAAATCATTGTTGTAATAACCTCTTTACAAACTTTTTTTACCCGACTTCCAAGGAAGGGTTATGTTTTTCGCGCGTATCTTGTATATAAATTACCTCGTATAAAAGGAAATTAGAAGGGGATTAGTAAAATGTATATAAGTTATATGTTTAAATGTAATTAGGAATAAAAAAAATATTTCAAAAGTTTATGATAGAGTAAAAATGGGCCATGTTTGTGTCGGATCAGTTTTTGTTCATAAGAGTGTGCCGGGACACTAAAGTACTAGTCTACAGTCTAAAATAAATAATTTAAAAAATCATAAATAATAAAACAATCAAAAACCCGACTGCAAAATCACATAACTAAAAAGAGAAAATCAAGCATTTTAATCTATAGAATTTTACGGTATTGCAGGCGGGGACAAATAAAAGTTACACCATATTTTCAGATTATTGGTGATTTTGTAGTCGGGTTTTATTTTTATTTTTTGTTATACAAGGTCCCATTAAAATAGATGGACAAATTTTACCACAGTGTCCAGTACGTCTAACGAAAGATATCCAAGCAAAAAAAACACTGATTAAAGTGATTTTATTTTGACCAAAAGTAATAAATGGCATTGGGTAACCAAAATTTTTTGTGTATTTTCGTTCGCTGTTTTTTTTTTTTTGTAAGTAATTATTAATTCATTTTTCTTATTTTTTTTTACCAGTGTCCTTAGTTTGGTGATTTGAATGATTTGTAAAATTTTGTCCATCTATTTTAATGGGACCTTATATATTTTATTATACATAAGACGCAGACTAACTATACTCGGAATTTTAATTCGATTCCAGATTTGACAATTTCAGTGTTGCAACGTTATGACAAGTACTAAATAGTGACGTTGCGAAATTATTCGATATGGAAATGGAATATTTCCAGATCGATTCTTCTCGTTTATAATTTTAGTCTCGTAAACTAAGTATATCAGGAAATTAAATATTTCTGAACCGATAATTTAGTTTTGACGATTAATTAACGATCTGAGACTTTTTTTTTATAATTGTGTGTGAAATAAATAAAAAAATGTGATCATGAAGGAACATGACAAATAAAACAGATAGATGTATAATGATAATAAATTATTTTATAAATTGTCGCCGTCATCGCTATCGCTATCGCTGTCACACACTGATGGCACACACACTGATTGTTTATCGATTTTTGTGTTCATCACTACACTATTATATGTGGTATCATTATTTCACAAAATGACAGCAGCTAATGTCAAATCTGGAATCGAATTAAAATTCCGAGTATAAGTCCAACATTTTACTACTCAGAGCACATGCACACCATGGTAAATGGACTTTTAAGCTTTGTGCAAACTAGCGCGACGCGACACCGGTTATTGTTATACCGTCAAGTGTTCTTAGAAATTGTATTGACGTGTCGCGCCGTCGCGTCGCGCTGGTCTGTACGAGCCTTTATTCTGCTGACCTGGCTATTTAGGTATCTCTTTTTCCGACTCTACTTTCATTTTTCATCGATAACAGTTGTAGATGTAATGTATTGGCGCAAGTCTATCGCTTGTCATTTACAAATGCCGGTTCCAAATTGCGAGCTGTTGGTAAGCTATTCAGAATAGCTTGCTCTACTTACCTAGGTATCAAACCTTTTGCCTAGGCACGATCAATAAAATATTAGTACGTAATAAATCATACTTTGCTATTGTAGTAAGTACCTAAGGGTTTTTAGTATCAATCATAGCTGTACAGCTAGTTCAGTTCAGGATAGCACGCATGATGACGTCACTCTTTGTACCTACCTACAGTCCGGCCGTCGAGAGAATGCGTTCTTGACACCTGTCAGTTTCATAATAACGAATATGGGGGGGGTTTATTTATAAACGTTGCTTAAAGTTAAGCGACGTTCAAACGTAAAAAATGTATGGTTAAATAGTCGTTAATCATTACTTAACTTTAAGCAACGTTAATAAACAAACCCCTTTGTGTTTTGCGAATTTGCCCATTATTACTTCCATAAATTGTCCAACTGACAGGTGTCAGGAACGCATTCTCTCGACGGCCGGACTGTAATTGAAAAACTTACATTATATTTTAATAGAACGCATATTTGTGTGTTATGATGATTTTTCTTTATCAGACGATTCACTCGAGTGAATATTCAGTTTTAGGGTTCCGTACCCGAAGGTTGCCGCTCTTGGGGTTAAAATGACCATGGGACCCTATTACTAAGGCTCCGCTGTCCGTCCGTCTGTTACAGGGCTGTATCTTTTGAACCGTTTTAGGTAAAGACTCGAAATTTTCACAGAGTGTAAACTATGGCCTCTATTATAACAAAAAATATTAAAAATAAAATAAAGTTAAAAATTAAGCCGACAGTAACAGTTTTTTTCGGCGTTTTTTGCTCGAGTTTAAGGACACCTCTTTTGTTTATTTTACGATAATATTTAAAAAAAGTGTAGTGTTCAATAATGTACGGTGGCACGGAACGAAACCCCTCGTGTGCGATTCCGACTCGCACCTGACCGCTTTTTTGTTTCATTCAATCTTCACACGACACCGAAATAAATACGTAGGAATGATGATCATTCAGTAAGTGAGTGAACGATGCCGAGTGCCTATATCGAACATCGTTGGATTGGATCCCTAGCATGTCGTCAGAAATGCAAGTGGTCTAATACGCATTTCGTCAACTCTCAGAATGGACTCGCAACTTGTCAGAAACGGAACTCCACAGACACGCAGTTCGGCAGACATGTAACACGACAGATACGCATTTCGTCAAATATTTTAAATCATCCACCCAAATTAATGATCAGTATTTTATAATAAACATTATCAGATCAGAGAACAATGTACTCACCATATTAATTAAAACAGTATATTTCACAAATATCACGAATGAATTCATTTTCACTTGATTCATTTTGTGTTTAGACTTTTCACTTCGAGTGAAAGATGCCGCCGGATGACAGGCAAAAATGAACAAAATTGAGGCGTCTGATAACGGCTTTAGAGATTCGCAGTTCGCCGTAGAACTCGGCATGAATTGAAATGTATGATAAAACATAAAATTTCATTACCTACTAATTATATGAGTCATCAGATATGGTAGGTATATAATGAAATCTTATGTTTATTAACATCCCTTGGCTTTAGTGCCTTGGCAATAAGTACTTTATTTTATTCAAATCTTACATCATTTGCTGCTTTATATTTTTTGGAATAGGTTATCTTAATTTATTGTGATTGCCGAAAATTATTTTATGAAGTTTGATTGACTAAATGATAATATGATACCTTCTGCTAGATTTTCGATTGATAAGAATGAGCCCAAAAGCAATTTTTCTGTAATAAAATTAGTTGGTATGCTAAAAATAATGCTGATGTCTTATTCCACATCATCTAAAACTGTAATGATATCCTAACTAATAATATAAAATCTATGTTTGGCTGTGGCAGGGTTACGTCATTCCAGCTGTTAGATATTTGTACGGAAGTGTTATGTATCCTGGATAAGCACATAGAGTAGGCACGTCATAATGTGTGTGTTTTATACAATAAACGAGTTCGTTTATCGCGGAAAATGTTAATTATTTTTTACTTGTGAAAACCATGACTACATTAAATTATCTCTACCTAAACTAAAGAAAGAAGAAAATAAATTTATTTGACCAAGGTTAAGGCACATAATTTATACAAAAAAATAAAAAGATTAGTTTATTTATTTATTTTATTTGGGACAAAAAAACAGTTATACATTACAGCATTTACAAAAAGTAGTTATATTACAGTCGAAAAACGTATAACCCACACTATTGTCCACGAAATGATATCGGAGTATGAAAACGATAATATGCTTAATTTATTTATTAGGGACAAAAAACAGTTAAATGTTAAAAAATACAGAAAATTACTTAAGCTAGGAATTGACAAACATGCAACCCACACCATTGTCCACGAATTAACTAAAAATTAAAAGAAGTGATAATATAAAGCGATAAACAAAACAAAAGAATCGTTGTCATATTAGCGCTGAGATTAAGCTTAAGGAAAAGAAAAAAGAAAAAAATGAGGTACATATTTAGAGAAATTATTAGTTATAACAGTAGTGCCTCACGGCTGTGCCACATAGGACCAGCTATCTAATTACGCAACACATTTCCGTAAACGATTACGACTAATCTGTTTCAGTTTGACAGTTGAACAACATTGCGTTATTTACGTTGCTGAGCAGATTTTTTTTCGAATTTATGGAGCAATGGATTAGCAATCTGTTTCAAAACGATTCAGATTCTGATTGATCGTGTATTACGTAATTAGGGTACAGTTCAGCAAAAATTCCAGACAACTAGTGCCTGACGCTGGTTTAAAATGCGGATGCCCTGCATGCTGGTAGCCCCCGACCAGCCGTAGGGGCGATGCTAGGGGCAAATAGACCAATATGCAACGGTGTCTTTCGCCTGAAATAATGATGAACACCAGAAAAAAAATCATATTTAATTAAAAGAAAATAATACTTACTGGATTATGTGCAAATGACTTTTGTACCCTTAAAGGCGCCGGGGACCGCTAAATGAACTCGCTACCCACGCACTATTTTGCTCTGACGCAACGTGTTAGAAGGACATTTTATCGTTGGGGTTAAAAATACAACCTTCTAACATATCGAAGTCTATTCCTATCTGTATGAAACTGACCGACAATGGCCTGAACCACTGGGGTTAGATAGACATATAAATTTTATAGCGGTTCACACTGACGATCGCATAACTTGGAGACGGGGCGAATGTGGTTGCGATCCTTAGCATTGAGGTAACGACGAAGAAGGCGAAGTTACGTACTTTTATATAGTAAGCTTCCTCCACGGAAGGGTTTTTGGAAATTCTTCTAGGTACAGGCAGAAATAGGAGCTGAAAGTTTGTACCTACTGGAAAATTAGAAGTCGCGGTCAAAGGCTAGAATATTATCAAGTCAAGATGTTTTCGTTCATGACTCAATGTTTAGATGACGACATTACGCACTGGGACGGGCAAACCACACGATCGATTTACTATTCAAAGTATACGGTGTAGCGATGGAGTGTCGTAGAATGTAATGCGTTTAGTTATGTTACAATTAATTTATTCTAATCCGATGTAAGTAAGGGTGGGCCGGTGGGGTGACAGTTTTCGGGGAAATGTGTTTACATTTACTGTAAACATAATGAATATAGAAAGATAATATTTTAGGCTACCGTAGACTAGGGTTTATTCCCGGGAATTCTCGTTCAAGGAATTCCCGTGAAATCCGTAGTTCTCGTTTCCGAGAAATTCTGATCGAGAAAAGTCGAAAACTCGAGAAACCATTTGGCTAAGAATGCCGCACCCGACGGAGTCGTTTGTCGATTCTACCGACAAACGACTTGTTGGGACTGGATGGATAGTGTACACATTTTGGTTAGGCATTTAGCTCATGTGTATAAAATTGATGTAAAATCCGAGGATCCACACGAATTGACACATCAGAAGCGTCTACCAGTTTGTCCAGTTTTAAAGTGTCAGCGCCAAATTAAATAAATAAATTCGAAATCTTAAGTGATTACTAGTCCAAGCACAGGTTAAATTAACACACAATTGCCAAAAGTACTGCTGTGATTGTTCACATAGTATCGAGTTGAGTTCCTTTTAAGTTCAAAAAAGGTTTTGTTTTAATTTGAGTATTTTTGTATTTAGTCAGAGTTTATCAGAGAGAAGAAAGTAGTTAAAAGTTATAAAAAAGTAGATTTTAATTCAAGAGATTTTGTTGATTGTTATCCAATTTAAATAAACATTGTGTATTAACAACGTTTCTCTTTATTTAAATTAAAAAATTAAACATATGAAATTTTCTCGGTTTCCCGGGTAGTCCCGAGAAATCGAGTTCGAGAATTCTCGAGACCCGAGAAATGAAAAACCTCGAGAAACCATAAACCCTACCGTAGACACAAAGTGTAGAAAATTTTGTATAATTTAAAAATGTCCTAGGTGACTTATACGTAGGATGTACCTTTTAGAAGTTATAGATGAAAAACAAAAACTGAAAGAACTCAAGGTTTTTCGAGCACCACGCAGTTAGCCCAGGTCCTTCGAAGCTGCAAACTTGGTTTTACTGCTGGTATCTATCCTAACAACATCCCAAAAAATCAGTGCACTGTAATTTTTTGCGACCTACGATGTCTTAAATTACTAGCCTATTTGTAAAACATGCAAAAGTAACTTACATTATTAAATAAAAATGATTTAAGTATTCGAAGTTGTGAGCTGTGTAGGAGTAAATAGCATAATGCCATTGCATATTTAACGGTCGGGTTGTAGCAGGCATCGTATCATACGGTCCATTACCGAATGACGGGTCTCGTTCCCTCTCCCCATTCTAATAGATGGAAAATTATAGATTCAGTATATAGTTTTAAATGTTGTTAACTGTCGGTCGATTCTGTAAAAAGATCAACGTGAAACTTTGGTGAAGTGAGCTGTCACTGTCACAAATCGACCGGCAGGATGCTAGGGATTAACACTATTGACAGCTCACTTCACGCTCACTTCACCTAAGTTTCACGGTGGTATTTTTACAGAATCGATCGACAGATATCAGACTGCAAAACGATTGAATCGTCGGCGATCCCCGTTTAAACGGCTCGTATACAATAACACATAATATCACGCTTGTTTGCCTCGAAGTATTACGCAGAGTTGCAGCCTAATATTGCGTACCACACGATCAATCACAATTTGAATCGTTTTGAAGGATATTGTTAATCCATTGCTTCATATGTTCGAAAATGTGTCTGTTCAACAACGTAAATAAGACAATGAATGTTGTTGAACTGTCAACATTAAACAGATTGTGATTGGTCGTGTACTACGCAATTAGGGTGCAGGCAGGCAAGCTCGCAGAACATCAGGCCTGTTCGCCTCGAAAGGTTAAGCAGAGCACGCGTGCAAACAAACAGGCTCTTATACAAATTAATAAAAATATCTTTCTTTTGATTTGTTACAGGCGGTGCTCCTGTACCAATGTCTTCAGAGTCTAGACGCACACTCCATCGAGGGTCTGACAGACTTCATCAACGAGCTGAAGAACTCCATCGACGTAGAGCCTGTCAGGAAAGGAGTCAAGGCACAGAAGGTAATAAGACATTAGACTAATGTCTCTAATTTAAAGAGAGTGTATTCTGACAGTTGGCAACGTCGCAAATAGCTGTCAAAATTTTCCATTTTGTTTTAATTTTATTACTTAATTAAATTATGAAATATGGCTGTGTTTTCTACTAAAATATTGATTATATGAATATAACATTTTAGAAGGTCCTAAAACGAAATATTCAGTGTCCCGATATTAGTAATTGCGGTTCATAATCAATAGGTGTAGTGCACCACAGAGCCTTATTTCATAATTTAATAATATTGATTAATTAATCAAGAATGCGTAATATTTAACAGCTATTTGCAACGTTGCCAACTTTCAGAATGTACATCTATAAATAAATTAATTAAAAAAAGCGCCCAAAGAAACCTACAAAATGAATGTCGATGCAAATGTCAGTATGTTTACTTTTTAAATTAATCATGCATTGCAGGCATTGACTAAACCCATGGGTTTTGTTTTCAGAAAAACGGTAGACTATATTTTCGCAGTCTACGTTAGATCTCTCTTCTATCTATGTTATTGTTAAACGGTTTTACCATTTAACTTTTTTTTAATGTTCCAGTGGAGCACAGTAACAATCTGCCTACCGCACTCCACGCTCCGGCTGGTCACCACCGGCGTGGTCCAGGAGCTGAAGGGCCAGAACCGACGGATACCAGCTCTGGCCATCGCGTCCGCAGTCGGCCAGCGAGCCAATGAGCTGGTGCCGATGTCCCGCGACGAGGAGACCAGGCCACTCATGTACAGCGAGGCCGAGAGGAAGGAGACCTTCAAGCGGTGGCCGCACATGGACTACAAGTGAGTACAGTCACAATACCATCGAGGGCCAGCTGGTGCCATGCTCCCGCGACGAGGAGACCAGGCCACTCATGTACAGCGAGGCCGAGAGGAAGGAGACCTTCAAGCGGTGGCCGCACATGGACTACAAGTGAGTACAGTCACAATACCATCGAGGGCCAGCTGGTGCCATGCTCCCGCGACGAGGAGACCAGGCCACTCATGTACAGCGAGGCCGAGAGGAAGGAGACCTTCAAGCGATGGCCGCACATGGACTACAAGTGAGTACAGTCACAATACCATCGTGGGCCAGCTGGTGCCAGGCTCCCGCGACGAGGAGATTAGCTCATGCCGTACGTGCTCATACAGTGCAAACCAGAGCCAGGTTTGGGCTCTGGTTTGGTTTCAGCTTGGTTTAATAAATCTCTTGAAATCAGAACGTAGTTTTTAGAGGAGGGAAGCGTAGCCCGTAGTGTGAGTTTTTTTTTTTTTTTTTTATCACTCCGCCCTTATACCTAACGTTAAATCACAGTCGGCACGCACAAAAAACCAAAAAGAAGTTCCCCCACTTATTTCCTAAAATATGATTCTATAACGAGAAATAAAGTATAAATGTTAGTTATAAATACTTCTTTCACCGCCAGCGATATTTTACAAAAATATCTGAAAATTACATAAAAAGGATGCTTACGTATTTTCCGGTTGCTACAAAAGAACGCGTAACACTAATCGACATAAAACCTATGGGTAAAACTGAAGCTTCACAAACAAATTAAAAATAAATATGACCTTTTCTTCGAGGGGGACAAAACTGTTAAAAGGCCCTTTCTTGCTTGTTGTTTAGAACTTTAATCGCTGTCGGTAAAGAAATATGTTTTCATTCTGAAAGTTGGCAACGTCGCAAATAGCTGTCAAAAATTTAACTGTTGTAATGAATTTATC
Organism: Agrochola circellaris; assembly: GCA_914767755.1. Classification (NCBI taxonomy): domain Eukaryota; kingdom Metazoa; phylum Arthropoda; class Insecta; order Lepidoptera; family Noctuidae; genus Agrochola; species Agrochola circellaris. The sequence continues at coordinate 4,399,084 of OU611857.1, forward strand.
TATATTACTAAAGCTACGGTTTCCTAAATGAGCATTGATTGCATTGGGTGGGCGTTGCGACGGACGACGAACCGTTTACAAAAACTGCTTTGTGTTCTGCAACGATGAAACGTTCTAGGTTCTTGGAATTACCACGACTACACTCGAGAACGCAATGATTCAACTATCTATCACACTCGTCGCGTCGTCGTCCAACGTTCCGCGTTCGTTTACAAAACAGTCCGTACAATAAATAGTGAACTTTTTGTCAATGAAATAGAGTCGATAATGTATTACTAGTCGTCAATGCTGTCGTTCGTGATGCGACGAAACCATTTCCTAAATTTCAAATCGTTGATAATCGAAGTTGTAAGAAACTGCAACAATTTCACTCGAAGATAAGTTTCGTTCTATAAGCCATCTGCAAACCAGTTGCAACGACGACCGTTTTCTGCAACCGGTTTCGTCGTCGGTAAAACGGTTGCGTTTCGTCCGTCAAAAATTCGACAACGACCCACCACTATTGGCGGACACATAGTGTCTGCAATATACGAGTGAATGACGTCCCTAAAACATGATTTATTAAACTTATTTGATGTGTTTTCCTAAAGACCGTTCTTGACACCGTAAAGTCAAACTTCGCTGCCAAAAGATTTAAATCGCTAGATTTGCTCTCGCTGTAGTAGTCACGCGAATATCCATACTGAATAGAGTGATCTCACACATTAAAGAACGTTACCATGACAGTCAAGTCACTGCGTCATTGTGTGTAAGAGGTGTCAAAACGAAACAGATACGCGACTATATTTTGACGCGGTAGGCTGAATCTAACGATTTAAATCTTTGTCGCTGTCATAATTTTCATGATAGCCGTCAATGCGGACGTTAAGTGCGGCCACAGCTCTTAGAAACCGTAGCTAGAAATGACGAAATATCGCTATGTAGTGTACTATAATATTGATTATGAATTGCAAAAATAACGCAGAATTGCGTATTGTAACAGTTTTAGGAGTAAAAAATCATTTGGAATGTTTCCGAATAACTAAATATTCGAATAAATAAATAATAACTATTTGCTGCGTTCGTTGCCAACTGCCAGAATGCACCCTCTTAAGCGGGACAAGTTGTCTTATACTAACCATTTTCCTGTTCTCACAGATGGGCGCTCCCAGCTCGAATGGCTCAAGCTGGTTTCTACCACCAGCCTTCACCAAGCGGCGACGACCGAGCCATGTGTTTCACTTGCCTCGTGTGTCTGGTCTGCTGGGAGAAGTCTGATGAGCCTTGGGTGGAACATGAAAGGCACTCGCCCAACTGCCCCTTCGTTAGGGGTGAATATACGCACAATGTGCCTATCTCGGTGAGTTGGATATTTCATACTAGCTTAGGCCCGCGGTTTCGCACGCGTGGTCGTCGGAAATTATGCCACGGGCACGTATTGTGTCGGCATCTACATGCCACATGCGAACTAGGCATCAAAGACCTGATGTTACATAAAATCTTGCATCGCGCAAAATTCAAAAGTCATGTATTCGAAACTAGGCTGAGGATCAGCAGTTTTCGAACGTCAAAATTATTAAAGGTCCACCCCTCACCACTTCCTAGTGCTTTAGCTGGGAAGAAGTGGCTTAACGAACTCCACAGCAGCACAGCTGTCTGTACAGTTAGAAAAAAAAAAAGATTATATAGTATGCAAACAAATTAATATTACGCAACACAATACATAAATTAATTTTTTACCCATATCGTCGCCGTGCAGTGAAAACCTCGTGAACGCAATAAAAGTTATTTTACGGGGTAAGATAAAAACTATCGGAACAATGGCCGTCACTGACGTTCCCCGAGAATCATCAATGGAAGGCATTAGAATCATGTTAGAGCTGTGCACGTGTGTTCTGTGTGTTCTAAATATGTATTAGATACGAGGTTTTCTACACAAGTAAATAAAAAGAAAAAAACAAAGATTTTTTGTTTACGGGGTTTTCACTGCGCGGTGACGATATTTCAGCTAGCACACGCCAATTTATCAACCAAAAACATCGAGAACTATACTCAAGCAGAATTAAAATATTAAACTAAACGAGGAGGATAGAGGGTGATAGATATATTAGGTCCCCACCTATGAAATCAGCGTTTTGTATGGAGAATTTTAAAGAAGTTGCATTTTTCATACTAACCTTTTCTTAATTTATATAACAACCATGACAACTAATGTTTAAAAACTAAGATAACCTAATATGCCACTTAGATTAAGCGACAAAAATAAGTTTTGGCTAAGTTAAAACAAATAGTGGTCATTTCTGCTAACAAAATGAGTAGTAATTTTTAAGGTATTTTTTATGTTTAAAAACTATAAGTAATAAGGTTTTTTTACTACTGGTGAATATTTTAAATCATAGAAGTGACGAGGTTCTCTTTTTGTGGGAAAAAAACGCCAATTTCATAGGTGGGAACCCAATAATATGGAAGAAGTTGAGACATGCTGCGCCAACTCCTAATAAATTGGGATAAGTTTAGAAGGAAGGTAGGAAGTACGGAAGGGTAATAACACCTTTGCCTAACTTTTCAGGGAAGTTAGATGTCAGCGAGTCACATTTACGTAGATATATACCGCTACCGTGAATTGGACCTTAGACTTCGTAGGCTCATCAGCAATTATACGCTATTGAGTACATACAGTACAAAGTTTATTTTTAAAGTTTTACTTGTAGTACCTGGTCGACCGTGCTCTGCTCCGGTGAAAATAGAGAATGCTCATTTAATAGTATAGTTCATACTAATTCCATGTATTACAGTACATACTAATTCCATGTATTACAGTACATAATAATTCCATGTATTACAGTACATACTAATTCCATGTATTACAGTACATACTAATTCCATGTATTACAGTACATACTAATTCCATGTATTACAGTAAATACTAATTCCATGCTGCCACGATAGTAGTGTACTTACAAATTCCATGTTGCCATGTCATTATTCTAAGGTGGCCATCTTGTTCTAAACTTTGGGCGACCGAACTCTGCTCGCGTGAAAATACGGTGAAAATGAATTTTCCCAGATATGAGATCTAGCTAGATAGTTTTTTCGCCCCCGTACACCCCTATATTGTAACTTTCATCAAAATCGTTACAGCCGTTTTCGAGAACGTGCTTACAAATATATATATTGTATACAATGTGAAATATAAACTTTCACTATGGGGCCAACCCTGAAATCGCGAAAATAAAATCAGCTGTTCCATACATTTATGTTCGCATAGCTCGTTATAATGTAGATTTCAGGGTTGGCCCCATAGTGAAAGTAGTTCATAATCATGAGTACAATGACCCCTTAAGAGAATGCAAACGAATTAAATTTCACATTGTATATACACAAATATGGCTCGTATAATAGTTTATGATAGAATTCTTAGTTTTTTTACGTTGAAATACATGTTGTTCAGCCGTCTTCCGTAGCCTTTGTTTAACTTTTTGTCGCATATACGTGTATGTGTAACGTGGAACGGTTCCTACGCGTCATATGACGCCCGCGCCGGCGCAGCGTCGCCGTTGCCGACCAGTCATGCCTTGCTGATTCATCATTACCGAATTGTCACGATAAGTGAATCACAAATAATACAAAGTTCTTTATAATATCAGAATGATGCAATTTGACTTATGAATGCAAATGTCTTGTTTGCTAATGTAGGTGAGCTGCTGATTAGTTTGAATAGCTGGATTTGATTTGATCATTCTTTGGGGACTCAATTCTTACCTTTATCTCCCTATTTTCTATTAAAACTGCGTAAATAAGTATGCCGAAAATTTGCAAAGAACTGAAGACAGCGAAAATATTTAGATATATTTTTGAAAATTTACACTTTCAACTGTGAATACAGTACTTATCTCTTTCAATATTTTTTAAAACTTGTGTTTGGAATCAAATATATCCAGGATCCTTTAGAAATGGTTGGTTCGAGTACCTTCGTAAATCAATATATAAAAGAGAACTTAATATTTTTGAAGTCTTGACAAAATCTTTGATTTATCACACAGCTCTGCCCACGGCTTCGCTCGGCTAGATTTATACAAACCCTAGCCAAAAAGATATCTATGAATTAAAGGGTATCGAGTTACAATTACAAGCGGACTAATATACGCACATACAGATGGACACTTTGTATGTAAGAATAAATTACACCTAATTCTGTGTTAGGATTTTTTGTTAAATAAACGTTCTCTGACTGTAATTATTTACAATTTGCCACGAATTATTTCTGCTACAATGTTAAATTAATCCTAAAGTAATTTAAATCCAAAATACATTCACAAAACCAGCAGTACAATACAGTACTTTTAACACAATGAACCCACTAATCAACATCGGTTTAAAAATCACACATAATGGTTACTTGTTGGTCCAGTATTCGAGATGCCATTTATCTGAATATATAAAAAGTTTGATAAGAACTTAGACTCATGTTCTAGAAAGGTACTCACTGTTCAGTCATGCACCTCAATTTAAATCTAGATTTAGAGTTCATATTACTTTCATATATGTTCTAGAATATGGTCCCTAGTCTCTAGGGATATTGGTTTACCTTCAATTAAAGTGGCTTGTAGGTGATAGAAAGTTCAGACTTTTCTTAAGAAAAGTTCTTCAGTAAGAACCTGTTTCCACGTTAACATGTTCGCAAATAACTTTGCACACACTACACGTTGTATGCTCACAGTGGACGCGCTATGCTAACTGCCTGTGAATTACTCCGGTCACAAGAGATCACTCATTTATCAGTGTCTGTTTGGAGGCGCGGCTCACCACAGTGACTCGGCAATCCTACCTATCTTAGTGATAACACGTCATACATATCTTAACGTATTGCACTAATAATATTTAGTAATAACGGAATTCATGATGAGTACTTAGGTACGTTTTTAGTTTGTTATTGTTTTTAACAAACACCAAGATTTGATAAGAGTTCAAATACCGTTGCTCCCTTGAGATGACGTTGTGGGAAAAAGAACACGTATCGATGACGAGACGTTACTTGTTACCTACTTGTAAGACTGTGAACATAGTCGTTAATGCTAAGATTACTCTGTGTGTCATAGTTTAAAAGCGTTTATCATCGACAGGTAACCAACGCGACAGCGTGTGCCGTTCCCTGTACCAACGTTACGGTGGTGTCGAAGGGCAATACGGGGGACTTGATCGCTACGGGCACTCCTGAGGGCAAAGTCAACATCTGGCGGTTCGACTGCGGACTCAAACTGGTGAAGTTTATTCACCTGTCGCCGTATGACTCGATATTCAGCGGGATGCTATCGACCGATAGTAATAAAGTATGGTCTGCTAGCTTGGAGAAGGATAGTTGTAAGTATTTTTTTTGTTGGTGTTGTTGTGATTTAAGTTTAATTAATTAATCAGTCTTAACTTTTTAAGGGTATATTTGATTTGGCTGTTCGAAGTCCTATGGGGCCGTTCAAGTATTACGTAAGCACTATGGGGGCGTGGGGGGTCTTTGTTTTGCTTATTTTGGATGACATGGCGGGTAGGGGAGTCTAGATGATGATTACGTCATCGGTAGTTATTTACTTTTTTACACGAATGGCAACCCTCACATTGTATATGTTTGAAAACGAAAGGCATTTTCGGGGACTCCCGCAAATAATGCATACGTTTAGGCACTCGCTTTAGAACCGATTAGGGGAATTACCGCGCGCTATTCACTTGTCTAAAAAAATACATTTATAATTGAAAAATGTTTACGTAAGCATGGGGGTAAGAGCTTTGCTTACTTTTGCTGACAAGGGGGATGGGGTGGTAAATAATTGTAATAAATCTGCTTACGTAATATTTGAACGGCCCCTATAGTGTATTATTATGGTCAATTTAATCGTATGTTTTACATACTATTATTATATTTCCTCGTCGGTTTAGAGGCCGCGAGCGCTACTGCTGAGCATGAGGTCCTGGGTTCGATTCCCGGGTCCGGCAAAGTGTTATTGGGTTTTTCCACCACGGAACTTCTCCGTAACAGCCCGGAGTCTGGATTTGTGCCCGGTTGATGGCAATAGGCTCGCCACCTATTACATGGGATTCAAACATAACTGGTGAAATGTGGGTGTACTATAGGTACACCTCTGCACAGCCCTTCGGGGAATACAGGCGTGATATTATGTTATTAAATAAATTATTTTATTCCTTAGCTACGTACGGCGTCGAGCTAACGGCGATGGCTTTCGTGGGCATGACGTCACAACAAGAGGCTTACCCACAAACACAGACCACGGAGAATACAGAGAAAGAGACCAACACAAACAAGACAAAGCCGTCCCTCATCTGCGCCGTTATCATCACCCGCACGAACTCCGCACAGACGGACCAGCCGATCAAAGAGGACTCCAGCAAAGCACTCTTTGACTCCGGTGCAGACAAAGAAAGCGTTCAAGCAATGAACGACCAAAACGAAGCGAAAAATAACCTAACGACAAACAAAATGCTGTTCCTACTGACGTATGACATACACAGCTCACTAGCCGGCTCGATCACCACCGTAGTACACACGTCAAACAGTAGCGGGAATTCAAAACCAGGAGGCAGCAAAAAAGTATGCACCGTCGCCAGACCCGACGACGCCAATATATACGACGAAATATACTTCCAGTACTCTGACGAGGACACAGAGCTTCCACAATGCACAAATAGCTTACTAGACGAGCAAATCAGTAATGTTATCAACCTAAACGCGTCTTCTAGCAAAGAGGATTGCAAGATGTGGGAGCCGAAGAAAATTATACTGCCGAAACATTTCAAAGTGATGCCGCCCCCGCCTCCTACAGCTTTATTACCCGAGTTACAGGAAGCTGGGCAAGCGACGATGCTAGACTTCGTAGGCAAGATCTCGCAGCTCAAAAGTTGGAAGAGCGGCAACCTCGAGTCTGTTGGTACTAAACTAGCAGATCAAACTGACGCGGTGTTGCAACAAGCGGACCCTATAACACACTATCTGAACATGAATGGACCTCTAGAGATCTCCGACTTGAAGTGGTATGAAGGTGGAGATGGAACAGAGAAAGTTAAGGTTACAACCTTTGGAGGTGGAAGTAAGGTCGGTACACAAACAGCTATCACGAACAGTAATAATGACGGCTTTGACAGCGATCCTCCTCAAGAAGAGGCTGTGTCACAAGGCATCGCTGTCCAGTGCTTGACTCTCCCACCCAAACTGAACTTCAAAGACGATGCCAAGGTAACACATTTACTACCAACGGAAGATAAAGAACATTTACTCGTAGTTATCTCAAGTATTGAGCCTGAAAAGGTCAAAGTTGAAGAAGAGACTGACAACGATGGTGATACTAAGATGGAAGTCGACGAGGTCACTGAACCCAGTGACAAACCCAAATCTGACACTAAAGCTTTCTTCCTCCTGTATAAAATTAACAATAAAACGTCAATATACACGTTAGATGACCACCCGGTCTCTTACAAAGAGTTACCGTTCAATGAGAGTCCGGTAGACCTGTGTTTGCTACCGACTGATAAGCACGATCAGTATTCGTTCGCGGCCGTAGGAGTTGACGGCAGTCTAAGACTGTATTCATTACCAGACTTTAAGACTTTGTCTGAGAAACGCGTCCCCAAAGGGCAGTTTACTTCAGTAGTGTTCTGTGCTTCCGTGGAACGGCTAAGTGTTTCAACTAAACACGGAATGATATACTTCTATGCGTTGAACAACGGCGAGAAGGATAACACAGGAGATATTGACGAGGATGAGTTTGCTAATATAGATTTCGACATGCTACAGCGAGCGCCGCGCGACGAAGTATGCGGGCCGTCGCCTGCGCCCGTCATCATTGCCAATAAGACTGAACTAGACTTGTCAGACTTAGAAACTTTGATTTACATAACTGGGTACTACGGTACTAATACGACAGTGCCTTATAGCGCGGTTGTGCCTGGATTCTGGTGCGAACTATCACCTGCACAGCGTTCGAGATCTGACCACCAGAACAATAGGACTTGGAGGTTACAGAATACTTCTTCGACGTGGGACGAGCATGTGTTAGAGCTTACATTACCGTACAGCGTTTCTTTAGCTCACATAGAGTTCGGTTTCACCCTACACTCGGCTTGCTCAGCCAATCTTCCGATCATACTTGTCACCCTATTAAAACAGAACTTGCACGGAATAGGGTACAAGAAAGACGCGTCATTCGGACATAGATCAGACTCCCCGATACATTTCCCAGTGATAGACGCAGACATGTCAAATCTGGAGAACCCTGTCAACAGCGAAGAGTACTTACAGGCACACAACGCGGAAATCTTAGCTGGGCCTTTATTATTGTCGTCAGGACTCGACATGACACAACAATCAGGGACTTTGATACTGACTAGCCCTCGGTTATATAGAGCCAGAGGAAGAACCTTCCTTATCCATATAAAGACACTCTTTGATCCTGCCAAAGACATGAGTAAAGGCACAAATAAAACTGGAGAAAGCAGTTCAAAGAAAACAGGTTTCATTGGCTGCGATTGGTTACATCAAATCTCTTTGACCGTTCGCTCTAGTCCCCATACAGATGTCGCTATGGAGAGACAGCAACGGATAGCAATGTTAGAATCCAACAGCTTTTTGAACACTTTATGTGAGATTTCGGTAAATAATGCTGACCTTGAAATGAGGAATATAGCAATGGACCTTTTGATTTGGGTCGTGTCGATAAGGCTGCAACGGATGCGACTGGCGAAGACCGAGAAAGGTAAGGATAAGACTGTGGAAACTCAACAGCTGGAGTGTGTGAAGATTATTGAGAAGCATACTGATGCTTTGATCAAGAACTGTATCTTGTGTGCCAGTAGGAGTATGGCCAAGAAGTGTGTCAAGATTCTTCTGATTACTAGCGAGTGAGTATTCTTTTCTATTTTGTTACAAAATTTACCACTTCGTCATGACATTACGTGCCCCAATCTATAACTCTGATAGCATTTGATTAGAAATTCTGTCACATTTCGAGCATCAGCGGTTTTAACGCAGTCTTACTAATTTGTATTTAATATTACTGATTAAAGACCCGATAATTTGCAGCTCATTTACTGATCAAACTTAAAACCGCGTGTAGTTCATAGCGCATAGTGGAAAATGAATTTCCACCATGCGATATGAACTCCAGGTTTAGCGTCAACCTCATCTAGCTCAAAATTAATTTGAGGTGTAAAAGTGTTATTTACATCCTAGTACCAAAATAAATATCATTTATCATGCAGCGTAAGTTTTTACCTAAGACCTATTTTCACGCATTTAATTTTTTTTCTAACAGGGGTGAAAAACTGCTCCCAAAACCATGGAAGTCAACCTTCGAAACCACATTATCAAACAGCGTGTGCGCTTGCATCCCATACGTCGGGGCTAGCGTGTCGGCCGGAGCCGTGCGCTGGCTGGCGGCGCTGGCGCAGCAGTGCACAGCGCAGGCTATGGCGCCGGCGCTGGTGGCTAAGTGCTTAGCGTTGTTGGAGAGAGCCGCGAAGTGTCTGAGAGATCGTCCTGATGTGTATCACAGTCTTTTGAGGGCAAGGTAATGTATTGTAGTGAAATTTTAAAACTGAGAATGAAAGAATTGTAATTTATATTGAATTTAATAAAATTATCGTTCTCTTGAAAGAAAAGGGAATGTATTTTATAAAGAACCTGGCTGCGCGGTGCGGTTTCACCCCGCATAAGTCTCGATCCCGTGGGAATATCGGGATAAAAAGTATCACATGTCCTAACCCAGATCATGATCTACCCAAGTGCCAAATTTCATCAAAATTCGTTGAGCCGTTTTAGGGTGAAATCATAACAAACAAACAAACGCACTTTCGCATTTGTAATATTAGTTAGGATTATTTTAACCATACATTGCAAATATATACTGTCTGTTTCCTATTGTTATCTATAAGCCCTCTATAACCTGAAAGAAAGAAAGAAAGAAAATACGTTTATTTGCGGTACACATGACGCAAAGAAATAACAAAACATGAAAATAAACAATTTGGGGGAAAATATGCGTCACATCCACGCAAAACGGCCATCGCTCAGCATAACGCTGCGACCCTATGCGAGACAGAGCCCCAACGCTGGTTTTCAGCGACAGCCGGCGTTGACGTGATGACGTCAACCGGTGCAGCATATAGTGAAATAACAAAATAAGACAAAAATAAAATGAATAAATACAATATTTAGTTCTAAATGTTTATATAAAATATAATATTTAAAATGGTAACATTTCAAACCGTCGGCGACTCACGCGCCGCGGTCTTAATGCAGTCTGCGCGCGCAGCTGTCATAAAAACGATTTGTTTGACGTTTTGACATAATGGATAATAAGTAAAAGTAAACCTCTTTAAAAGTTCCCAACTATAATGTTATTTTTCTTCTAGATTCGGCCTCTACGGCCTACCATTGGAGCGCACAATATTCGCAACGGAAATCCCCGAACTAGGGCGAGGCACGTCCACCCCGGTTACATACGCCAGCGTGCTCGCTGGTGACACCACTACACCACCCGTGCCCAAACCTGACTACCAGCTGAAGGAACTTCTCAACTTGCCTTTGGATATGGGTGAGTCTGAGTATTAATATTAATTTGGTGTTCCAAATGGATGCTTTTTTGGCCATGTTTCCCCTGTTATATCCATTGAAACTACATATAGAAAAATCCGTTTCCTTGCTTTTGTACAAGGCGACGCTTACAGAGTAAATTGCTTTTAACAGATGGTGAAATAATTACGATTGAGTGATGCATTCCTGAATCTGAACTTAAATGCAGGACGACAGTGACAGGCAGGGATTGGTGCAAAAGCATCGTTCTAGAATACAAGCTTAAGGCTGGTTTGACAGCTGTCCGGGAGACCCGTATGGGCTCTCGGAACAGAGACACACGTGAAGCGCTAGAACATTATTCCACAGCAACGCGGATTGGTTCGTACGCAACCCGATCTGGGTAAAGCCCGTACAACGTATCGTACTACTCCCTCGTTTCAGAGCATTGCGGGCGCTACCCGTACGGGTCTCCCCTACGGCCAAACCAGCCTACGTGTCCATAACCGACATCCATAAAAAAAACTATCATAATCTAGATCAAATTCCTTTCACCAGACGCAAAAAGCGCAACCTCTTCAACTGCATGGTGGGCTCAGAACAACGGTGTTGGCGTGTTTGGAGCCGGCCTGAGCGAGGCCATGCCGCTCCACGTGACGTGCCACGTGGCCTCGGACGGCACCAAGCTGGAGTCCAGCGGCGCGCGCCACCACTCTGCTGTGGTCAGCTCTATGCCGGGAGCCGGCCCGGGGGATCCCAGCCAGGTAGAATACATTAATAATCATTGTTTAAGTGCGAGTTGAAAAGCTGAACATAATAGAGGAATGAGGAAGAGGGAGTCAAGTTCACTCATCCTCCATAGAAAAGGGAGGAACCTCTGACCAGACGGGTGTAGTGTCTGGTGGGCAACTGCCCGACGATTAATGTCGGGACGTTGTTTATATACTCGTCGCGCGGTAAAATGCGCGATGCAGGATTCTGTTCGACGTCAGTGTGATGCGTAGTTCGCATGTGGTGTTGTAGATGCCGCCACAAACATATTAATAGATGATGGCGTTACTAATCATTCTGAGAAGAAAGCATATCGTCGATAAATGGGTAGTAATCTTAAGATTTGGACAAAATTGAAGCCATCACACTGACTAAGCCATCACACTCAAAAGTCATTTATTCAAACTAGGCTGATAATCAGCACTTTTCGAACGTCAAAATTACATAAGACAGTCCCCCAAAACGCCCACCCTTCACCACTTCCTAGTGCGTTAGCTGGGAAGAAGAAGTGGCGCAACAAACTCCCCAGAGACTGATAATGACATGTTTTGTTAACTATGTTTCCCGTTAACACATACCAGTGCCATTTTGATAGAATACAATCACTCATTGTCCTTTTCTCCACTTTTTCATGTTAATAATTTCGTCTTTGTTTCCAGCAACTCTGGTCGGTCGTGAAGGAAGGTCAGATGAAGCAGTCGTCGCAAGACCCTGACTCCTTGGAGGACGTCGAGAGCTCCCTTATGGAGTGTGATCCTCAGGAGAAGATGGAGTTCTCAGAAGAGAAACTTTTTAAGGTATTTCAATTTTTTTCAACATCTTACGTATATTTGAATATAAATAAACAAATTATATTATGTCTATTCCATAAATACTATAACTTAATTGTCTCTTCGAACATTTTTTTTTAATTATTGCACTTTTATTACAAACATGTCTATTTTCAACCCTAGGACCAAGAACAGTGCGGCATACCATGGGCCTCACTAGTGACCCGGCCGCCTCAACACACACTGGTTGTGGAACGCATGCACTCCGGCGCACGACGATATATCGTGCTTGACTTCGGACACCCTGTGCGGTTGACTGATGTTGTAAGTACTCTAATCTGAACTTTATTAAAATAATCTTTATTATAACGTAATCATTTAAATAAATAAAAATTTCGAACGCAAATATGTCGTCCAGACAGACCTGTGGATGGGCATGAATCACTGCTGACTTAGTTCTCGTTACGCTAAAACAGTTCCAGTAAAACAAAATACAGCATGATACTTTTATTGAGATCAGCCATGCTATTCTGTAAACATCTCACCGTGAAAACTTGGGTGAAGTGAGTTGTCAACAGTGTCAATCCCTGTGGAATGACAGCTCACTCCACGCTGACTTCACCTACAGCTAACATGCAGGACCAATTAACTTTGTGTGGGCCGTATAAATATTAGCACTACGCACGCTCGCACTGTTTATATGAACTTTATTTGCTTAATTTGTTGCGTGTATTTGAGTCCGAGCCAAATAAAATGTATTTTCTTTCTTTATTCGTCCCGTTAAAAAATCTATGTGCGTCCCGCTTTGCAGCAGCAATTGGCTATTAATTAAAAAATACACGTGTATTAATTTTACTGCCAAACAAACAGTCTGCATTTTTCCTTTGCTTGTGTTGCGCTCTCTTGGTTTACAATAATGATAAGACCACCATTGTACTCTAAATATGAATGGTTTTGTAAACGAGCTTCGTAAAAACTTCTCGCACACAATAAGGTTCAAAGGCGGACTTAATGCCTTAGGCATTCTCTACCAGTCAACCAAGGGTGGTGAAGAGATTAGATGGCAGGTGTTGGGTTCTCTGATTGAGAGGAGATAATAATAACAATAAAAAAATAATTGAAAGATAACATAATGAATAATAAATAATATAGGTACATAAGTATATAAATAGGTTATAAACTAAAATACATATTTATTATAATACATTCCTACATAATATATGAATATACAGGGTTTCAGGGTCATCGACGCGAAAACTGATACCATGGATTCAGTACATGATTCTGAGCGCCCTGGCATTGAAATTTTTTGTCAATTATTGGGTCCCCACCTATGAAATTGGCGTTTTTTTTCTCACAAATAGAGAACCTTGTCACTTCTATGAATTAAAATATTCATCAATTGCTTGGTATTATATCGAATAATGACCATCATAGACAACTACCAATAGTAAAAAAAACCTTATTACTTATAGTTTATAAACATAAAAAATACCTTAAAAATGACTCCTCATTTTGTTAGCAGAAATGACCTCTATTTGTTTTAACTTAGCCGAAACTTATTTTTGTCGCTTAATCTAGTGGCATATTACGTTATCTTAGTTTTTAAACATTATCGCATAAAAGTTTTAAGACATTAGTGTTCATGGTTGTTATATAAATTAAGAAAATGTTAGTATGAAAAAAGCAGCTTCTTTAAAATTCTCCATACAAAACGCTGATTTCATAGATGGGGACCTAATATTAAAAAAGAAATCTGCTGTTTCATAGAAATGTGCAATACCTACGCGGTCAAAATGTGTGGAACAGCAGTTTTTTTTTTAAATAACCGACGAAAAATTTATATGCAGGGGGGTTCAATATCATGTACTGAATCCATGGTAACAGGCTTCGATGTCCCTGCCACTCTGTATACACAATCAAGGAAAAGAGGTAATTGAGATCACTACGCTAATATTCCATCTATCTATTTACAATTTTCTTTGTTTTTCACAGATAATACCATCATGTTCTGACCTGGTGACTCTCTGCATCGACCTGTGGGTAACCGGCGAAGAGACTGACTGCGTGAAGCTTGCCTTCGCGACTGACATCGCAACCAAGCATCTAGTGCTGACGGACATACAGCCGGCGCCGATCTGCCGGTATATGAAGGTAATATGAGGAAATATTAGTTGATTGTCTCTTGCTAAGTCAGTGGTTTGATAGAAGGATATATCACCGTATAATATTTTAGGGGTACGAGGAACAGGGTGTAAAGTTCACTCATCCACCATAGAAAAGGGAGGATCCTCCGACCAGACGGCTGTCATTTCTGGCGGGCAATTGCCCAGAGGTTGAAGTCGTGAGCTTGTATATATGTCCACCGCGCGGTAAACTCTAATTGCGCGATGCTGGATTTGAGTGACGTCAGGATGTTGTGTGACGTCAAGTCTGATGCGTAGTTCGCATGTGGCGGTGTAGATGCCGCCACAATATTATTATGAACTTCGTTAGTTTATAATCTATAGGTATTATTTCCGTTAGATTTTAAACTGTCGAAACTATCTGAACTGCAACAAGCCATTTACAATATAACGCATTATTTTTCAGTAGTTTATAATCTATCAATGGGATACCGACCAATTGTGAACTGCCAGTCTATTCTGTAAAAATCTTACCGTGAAAACTTAGGTGAAGTGTGCGTGTAGTGAGCTGTCGTTCCACGTAATGCTAGAGATTGACACTATTGACAGTTCACTTCAAGCTCACTTCACCTTAGTGTTCACAGTGAGATTCTTGCAGAATAGCTCGGCGGGTATCAAACTTGCGACGTAACTAATACTAAATACTACATAACTGCTAGCAACTTGGAAGTAGCGCTCGCCGGCCGCTGCCTTGACATGCATTTTAACTTATTCCTTGTCTATTCCTCTAGATAACCACAATAGGGCGATACGGCATGTCAGCAATGAAGTGCAAGATCCCGCTGGGCTGGTTCTACGGCGAGGTGGCAGAGATAGCGCACGTGCAGCCCTCGATCAACGCGCTCAATGCGCTGCACCAGGACTTGACGTGCCGGTTCAGGTAATAATAAAGCTATGGAGAATGCTTCCTATAAAATAAAAGAGACAATGCAAAAAATAATGTACCATAATTTTTCACAAACACATTTATTAATTTACTGCGCCCCGCGGTTTCACACGATCCCGCAGTAATATCGGGATAAAAAGTATCCTTTATCCTAATCCAGGTCATGGGCTACCCTTGCGCAAAATATTATCCAAATCTGTTCAGCCATTTTAGCTTGAAAGCGTTATAAACAAATAAACTCATTTTTACACTTATAATAATAATTCGGTTTTACAAGGATAGTAACAATCGGTAATCACGAATCTTCATTGGTGTATAAAAACTTCACTTATACAACCTTAGTTTTTGTTTACCCTAAACCTCTTAAGAGGTTGAAATCAAAGATGAAATCGCGAAAAAAAAAACCTGCTGTTCCCTACATTTTATGTTCGTATATCTCGTCGAAATGTAGGAAACAGCTGATATTTTTTTCGCGATTTCAGCGTCTGTCCTATAGTGAAAGTTATTCATAATGATGAGTATAATGACCCCTTAAGAGGTTTAGGGTAAACAAAAACTAAGGTTGTATAGACATGCAGAACGTTCATAATAAAAGACAAGACAAGTTATCTTGGTGGATCCGCAGTTGTAGCCCGCAAAATTCATATTTTCTTACGTTTTACGTAATTTTCAGGTCAGCGTCTGGTTGTATCTTGATCCAAATATGATTCGCGACTATAACAGATATGTATTTACAGAATTAGAATCAACGATTTAAATCGTAGATTTGCCCTCACTGTACTAAGTCGCTCGAAAAATCGTCCATACTGAGAGGAGCGAGCTCACACATTAACAATGGCGTTTCCATGACAACCAAGTCAAGTCTCTGCGACATTGTCTGTCTCAGATGAAACGCGACCATCTTTTGACGCGCCAGGGCAAATCTACGATTGAAATCTTTGATTAGAATCATTAATACATCTCTCTAAGTTAGATTTGTTCCATAAGATCTGTTCTATAAGATAATCTATCTTAGAGAGAGGGGTCTTGATAGCCTGTTTCAGAATGTTTGTGCTAAGTAAGGTTTTATCCCGTACATCAAAATTTCAAGGTTAAGCACGAGCAGAAATGCATATGAAAATGAAATGATTTTTGTAGTCAAACTGATGATCTGTATGCAGACGATACTTCTGCTGCTGCCAAAATAAAGCGAAAGTTTTACCTAAGTTTTAAAACACACTTTCTCTTACAGATTAGCAACCGGCAAACTAATGGACCTTCTCAACCCGTACCTCGAACTTTACAATGGCAACGCAGCACACATGATGTCATACCTCAACATTAGCAATGACACCGACACTAAAGTGGTCACAGCCTACCAGGAGTGCATAGAGTTACAGCAGCAATTACACACTTGCACTTCTATGTCAAGGAAGCTACAGAACAATGCGGAAGGGCAACGGAATCTGCCTGATTTGATAGATAAGGGACAGGTGTCGTCTGAAGCGCTTTTAGAAGCAGCTTCGACTGATAAGCTGAGGGTTATAAGTGAAACAATTGTTGATATGCTGCTGTATTTCTATTTCCAAGTCGGGGATGTGGTGAGTTTTAATCCTGTTTTTATATTTTAAAATGTTTTTGAAGTGAAAATTTATTTAGGTGCGTTGGGTGATTTTTGGTAGGGGATAAATAAACTTATGACTTCGAGTCACCGACATGCTCGAGCCGTAGTTCAGACTATAGAAGCTAGATGGCAATAATATCAGTTTTATGTTTTCTCTTCTGTCGGCAATCTGCCTATTGTTTATATTTCAAGAGTGTGTTTTAATTAAGAGCAAATTATTTGAAATTCTCAAATGCATAAATTACCTGATTGAACACTTTTAAATTCCAATCTGAGACAGTTTGGTGAATTTGTTATCTGTTAATTTCTGTCTGGTCAATTAATTATTTTGGGCTTCAAAAGCTTTGTTCTGACGTCAGTCAAAAAGTAATGAGGAATACTCTCGCTCCCAAAAACGACTGAAACATAATTTGCGAAGTCTGAGTGTATTATATACTTATACCTACCCCGTTCAGGAATACAAGCGTGATGTTATTTGTACTAACGTCACATTCTTTTCAGCAATACGAAGACGTGAATCGCTCGTGGTGCGCCACAGTGCTGCCACTGGTGTGGGAGTGGGGCGGGCGCGGCGCAGGCGCACTGGCCACGCTGGCGGCGCGCGCGTGCGGCGCCGCGCCCTGGTGGGGCGCGCATCTCGCCGACACCCTCACCACGGCCTTCGCTGCGTATGACGCGCCGCCTACGTCGCTTGACAAGTAAGTTGTGTGGAACTGATAGCATGTGTATGATCAGCATTTACTGTTACCGACTGCTCGCAGGCCTGCCGTTATGAGAGGGAGTGGGCCACGCAATCCTGGAGCGGGTTGGTCTAACTGATAAATTTCAAAAGTTCTAAAGCTTGATCTACGAAAACCGTCTTTGCTGCTACGAAATAAAGGCGAGATACTAATAATTCACATACCGGCTTAGATTGATCACCGTCCACAAATCTTTCATGACTCATTGCATTAGTGTCAATTATACATTTTTGCACTCGATAAGTTTTAGCTTGACAGTTTGAAATGATTGCCTTCAAGACTAAGGGCGTCCGGGCCCGAAAGTTCATGTGAATCAAATCATGCTTCGGAAATATCCGGGAATCCTAAACTTCCCACTAAGGGCCGTTCAACACGGCACGGTTTCGGTGCGCTAGCCGCACCGCAGAGTAATCGTGTGAGCTTGTATATGACACGGAAAACCATCGGTTCTATGGTATACGGTGACGGCACTGTACCGTAGTACCGCCGTGTCGTCAACAAACTTCCTAAGTGATCCATACAACACTGACGACCGTGCCTACACACGGCGAATGAACCGTGGTATTAAGAGCGTTTATTCTGAAAGTTGGCAACGTCGTAAACAGCTGTCAAATATTTACCTGTTTTGATTAATTTGGAAATAATACTGTATGGAAATAAGAAATGTGGCTAACTAAGTTACTAGAATATTGATTATGTTATGCAATTGTAACATTGAATTTGATGTTGTACCCGTTTTAGGCGTAAAAAAAGCATTTGGAAACTTTTCAAATGCTTTTTTTTACGCCTAAAACTAAATAATCGGTGTTACAATATTAATTATTAGTTAGCCACATTTCTTATTTCCATACAGTATTATTTCCAAATTAATCAAAACAGGTAAATATTTGACAGCTATTTACGACGTTGCCAACTTTCAGAATAAACGCTCTTAAGGCAAAAAAAATATATGTTTGTATACAACGGGTCTGAAGCCACCTAAACAAATGGTGGTTTTCATAGAATACTTGAAATAATATTATCTTTTGGTTGTCCACAGATGCCTGGTCCTAATAATCTACATGTCCCGCAAGAGCTTGTACTCGCACACCACAGCAGAAGGCGGAGTGTGTCCCGCCCTCGCCTCCCGTGCTCTAGATTTAGTTCGAGCTCCGCGCCCGCAGCCGGCTGTCACGGCCGCCTTGCTTACTGCACTCGCCTCTGTGTTGGATACTGTGGCTGCACACTCTAATAGACATGCCAGGTAAGGAATATCTATTAACAAATCACAGATAATGCCTTGAATACATGATTATAGTTTGACCGGGACCGCTGTTCCGCGCCTTAGGAATGCGCGGCGAGGCGGGGAGCAGCTTTGACGAATGAGCAGCCTGCACTACCCCCCGTCTCGTCACGCACATACGCCAAACCGTCTCGGTCAAACTATATCATCTCGGCCAAACTTTCTCGATCATATAAAACTCTTGTATTGTTTACCATCAATACAAGACTTTTGCATATTACCAGCAACACTGCAATAAATATCTCGCAATTAAACCATGTTAGTCATTGTTGGTGAAAAAAATAATGTTTGATTCACATGAATACGGGGTTTGGATATCAACTGTCTGCGGTCAGCTGGTTCCTATGACTTAATCAGTAAAATATTATCATTTCGCGGATCACTTTTTTTCTACATGCGACCTATCTCAGAGTAGCAGCTTAGGACATTCACGTGCCCTACTTTGTCTGACCCCCTCGATTTTCCTTATTTGTTCTCAGATGGGACTGGGTCACAGGCGGCCGCGCGGGCGGTAGTCTCCAGGGAGGCGAAGCTCAAGGCTCTCCCCGTAACAACGAGTGCAAGCTGCATCGACGCAAGCTGCACAAGAAGCTGCTGCATCAAATGCAGGAGCTTGAAGCTGCTAGAAGAGGGATACAAGTCGCTTTGGAGGATCAACAGGTAAGTTCCAAAATATGACGGATGATGATGGACATTCATGGAAATGTTTTTGTGAAATTAGATGTTTGTGTTGTGAAGGCTGATTTTGCCTTTTCTTAAATCGTCTTCATTGCTGACTATGAAATTATCTGCCAGATAATTCAACCGAAACTGATCCCGTAGTGGTGAAGTAGGCTACGAATTAACAAAAACATTTAATTTAATTTCGGGTAACATGGACACATAGCGCTAGTAACAATTGTCATACAAACTATGTTAGCATTTACAAAACATTTTTACAAAAACATATTATGACTTACATAATTCACTTATAAGCAGACTGAAACTGACACAAACTGCCAACTACATTTACATGTAGTTGGCTTAAATAGGACAATCCAGTTTGTTACCAACGACACCCTGACCCAGGATATGCCATCGCGGACTTTTTTGTTGAACTTTTTAAGATGAACCATTCTGTAAAACATAATTTTTATGTATCTTTTAAAGTTTACGCTGCGCACGTCGGCATGATTCTTTTCCGACATCTTCAACAATAATTGCCATATTTCAGCCAATTTACACAAAACTTTAATGAATACTTAAAACTTCCGCACAAATTACTCCGTCCATTGGTGAAATTCGTTTGAAAATCCGTTCGGTAGTTCAGACAGACAGACAGACAGACGCGGTGGCAGACTTTGTTTTATAATATGTAAGGATTTCTGCAATATAAAACTTCAAGTTAAATTGATTACATTGAGAAAAACTGAAGATTAATACAGTTATGTTTTTGAATAACAAAAATGATAAAATTTAATACGTTAATAAAGTTTGCACTACACACTAGGGTGGGCCACGAATGTATGGAGAAAAAAAAAGTGGTTAATTTAAATAAGTAATAGTGATAAAAGATATTCAAGATTGGATATCATATTCTGCCTCCGAATTGATCTCGAAGTTTTGAAAAATTTAACAAAAAAAGCTATTTTAAGAATCTTTTTAGAACAAAAAAATACAAGATTTAATGTACTTTTTTTCTAATAAAACGCAAAGTAATAGGATATATTCATTTATTTAAAAAAATAAAGAATCAATACGCAGTAAAAGAATGTTAATTATTATTTTTAATTAACTACAAAATCCTTCTTGCTGTCACCTCACTTCATTCCGTAAATAATCAAAACAATGACGGTTATTGATTGGTTTTAAGAAGCTGATTATATTTGAATGTAAATAACGTGAAAAACGTATTATAAGTCTCAATTTCAGTTATTCTTATTGGTTCTTGAAACTACCCCTAAAAAACCAAAATTTTAAAACTTCAAAGCTTATCCGGAGGCTGTTAATCAAAATAGAAACTTACAATACTTTGCATATTTAATTTATACTGCATTTAGCACCCTTTTATCACTATTACAATTAAAAAAAAAAAAAAAATGACCCACCCTACTACACACACAAGTTATCGGTCACTACTAGTAGTTACACATACAATCATATAATGTAGGTTACATAAAACTAGACAAAATTAAATGAAATTAGATAATATTAGACAAAATTAACCAAATTAAAGTAAACATTTGTCCCACAACATCTATACACCTTATGATCATTTATATAAAATATATTGTTACAGAACAAGGTAAACAAGATTGAATTTGATTTGATTTCTTTTTTCTTTTTTTTTTTCTAAAACCCCCAAAACCCCCTAAAACCCCGCTAGAAGAACAAGGAATTATTTTTGTCCTATTCATTTCATGCATGCTGTCACTGACGTGTAATTTTATTTTATGATTTGAAATACAAAAAATAGGTAAATCATGAATGTACATAACGAATGTAGCTTAGATTTTTAAGGTGGTCACTCACGGGTATTCACGTGTAATGTAACAGTTCAGCAGTGCTATACTGTAGAAATCACGCTGTAAAAACTAAGGTGACACAAGTTTGAAGAGAGCTGTCATAGCTAGGAATTGATACTAAGAAGTGACTGAGTAGCGCTCCGAATTGGCATTTTTGTATGTTACAAATTGCTTGCGGTCGTGCAGATAGTTTGTGAAGGATTTTAGCGATGTGACATAAAAACCAGCCAATGCCAGTTTACTTAAAAGTATTTCGTTGTCAACCCGATCAAAAGCCTTCTGGAAATCAAAATAGGCTACATCGATATGTTTTTTGTCGTTAATATATTTGGCTAAAAGTGTAGTAATGTTAAGTAGATTAGACGTGGTTGAGTGATTTGGAAAGAATCCGTCATGCTGATAATACTTTCTTATCTATTCACACAGCGCGCCCGTCTAAGCCTGAAAGCACGAATGGCGATGGTAGGCAAGCGCGGCGCCTCCCGAGGAGAATCCTCGGGCTCAAGCGGCTCGGAGGCCGCGCGGCCACGTCCGCTCCCGGCCGCTCTCGCCGCACGACTGGCGCACGCATTGGTTGCACACATGCTCGCAGCCGATACGTGTTCACATGCTGATGCTCTTATGCTGGCTGCTAAGGTTAGTAATAAAAAAATATTAAAAAGGCCGATTTCTACCAGTTTACTCCTACAGCCGCGTCAATGAATTTCGTGCCAACAAAAAAGCCTTAACTATGTCACCAAGAACATATTAGACTTCCCGAGTTTCAAACTTTATTTTAATCTTTTTGCCATTTAACAGGTCGTGGGACGGTTATGCGCGTTATCTGGCGGCGCAAGCCTGCTGGATCCTTCATGTATCCTGGGTCTGGCGCGGCTGGCAGTCACGCTGCCGCCCTGGCCACGACATGCACTCACTACGCTATTGCAGGTATGTACATACAATCCTAACTAACATTATAAATGCGAGTGAGTTTCTTTATTTGTTTGTTACGCTAAAATTGCTCAACGGATTTGGATGAAATTTTGCACGTTGCTAGACCATGACTTAGGTTAGGACATAGGATACTTTTTATCCCGATATTGCCACGGGATCGAGATTTTTGCAATTGCAAGATTTACTTCCGTAGATTTTTGTAAACGACTTGTCCAAGTGGGTTATTTAATCGAAAATATAGATTTGGTGCAAAATAACCGGAAGTTACTAGGTTTGTTGGCTCTCGTTATTCGTTATATACCAGCATGTAAACAATCTCAACGATTATGCACTGAAGTCCTGAAGAGACTGTTAACAGTCCTTTTTTTGTTGTTGGCAAATTTTTCCAACGTGTATCCGTGGAATAAAATGGACTGCAGACTGTTTTCTTATGGAAAAAAAATCATATTTTTTAAATTATTCCTTGTGTAAAGATATCTACCGTTGAAAAAATCAGCCCTAAATTATCTTAAAATCTTCCCTTAAAAGGTCTTAGGTTTAGGGCCGAGTTGTAGCTTAACGCGCAGATATATAATATAACAGAAATAGTTTAGCATCAAAATAAATTGACAGAAAACTCCCCTTCTCAAATCCCCTCCTCACCTTATAACTTATTCTTCCACCAGGACCTAGTCGAGTACGAGAGTGGAGACTCTCCCTCAAGTCCTCCGAATGAAGAGTCATGGAGCGGCGCGGGTTCCTCCCGTGTTATCAGAGTTCACTCCATACCCGGCGCGCCGCCAGGGGTCAAGGCGAGGAAGTTCAAAGGCCCTACTGTTGCAGGTTTGTTGTTTTGAGTAAAAAGATATAATCATCTGAATGAAGATCGTCTAAACTAAAATTGCACGCCTCTCCACAAACTTTTATTTTACCAAAATTTAAGAGCTGGAGGGCAATTCTCTTACTTACAAAATCATCATACGCCTAGCCTTTTCCCAACTATGTTGGGGTCGGCTTCCATTCTAGACTGCCTATCTGACCTCCACAACCCAGTAACTGGGTAATACGATACCCCTGGTAAGACTGGTTGTCCGACTTTCGGGTTTCTGTCGACCCGTAACGACTGTCACTGCACGGAGGGGTCTTTTTATGTAAAGATGGTCACCCATCCACTGACCAACCGGCAAGTGTAGCTTAACCTGAACGTTCGACTCGTGCGGCCGTTATTACTTAGCCACATACTTAAAAAAATTATGTGTGCTAATTCAACTGGCAATCTCATCGCAATGCGTAGAACTTGCCAAAACTTGAGATTTTTTTTTACGAAATTAGTAATTTTAAAATACGAGAATTGGTCCTCTGTTTGCCTCAATTCACAATCTCCATGCTCATATCTAGCTGGTGACTGAGAGGCCAATGATAGTAATCTTCTTGTTTGTGTTTTTAAGATATGTGTGTACAGCCAACCACATGTTAGTAGTTAAACCACAGAATACATAATAGTACAAGTACAGAAGATTGATTCCGCAAATTAAAAAGCGACTCTTGCAACGATACAATAAAGTGCAATTCAGGTCGCACAGCGCTAATTACCTACATTTATATTCACCTATAAGTTGCCTGTCTTTCTATCGCGTATCTTTTATCTTACGACGATGTTACGTCCGCTGAATTGGCCCGACAAGTCGAGTCCGTCGCGTACTTGTAGCTTCATACCTAAAATGCGGAGTGCGCCTGGCCTGGTCACACTTTGACCTTGAGCTGGCCTAGCGTAGTACGGAGTTTCAACAGAATAAGAAGCCAGTTTACTGGTGTTGTTACCACTGACGAGTGGTTGAGTGGTCATGCAGTGGAGAGGCGTGCAATATAAGCTGAGGCAGTCTCTACTGATTTAAGTAAATACGCAGTCCATAAGAACTTTTTATAGTTACGACAAGACCTGGTTCATGGTGTCCAGTTGGGCACTATCTACCAGATATCTTTTATAAAAAAAGCTGCTAGAAAATTTAAGTGGAACTTATCACAAGGTGATATTAATTTAGATTGAGTTCGCATCGCAAAAGAGAAACAAAACTGACTTCGGAACATTCTTTTCTTCAATTATGCCCGGATAGAGTTCATCCTACATTAGCATTGAATGATATTGTAAGAATACTGTCTTGCCAGTATTCCCCTAAATTTTGGGCAGAAGGTGGAAGGTTACATAGGTATAGTTTGACCGAGACCGCTGTTCCGTGCTTTAGGAATTCGCGGCGAGGCGGGGGGCAACGTTGACGAATGAGCGGCGGGACGGCATGTGCGTGGACGAATGAGCGGCTTGCAAAGCCTCACCGTCTCTCCGCGCACATACCTAAGGCGCGGAACAGCGGTCTCGGTCAAACTATAGTTGATAAACGAAACATAGCCTGATCATATTATACACGAGCACTTTATCTCATGACAACAGGCACCTTGCTGCTAACTAAACATTAACCTCAGATAGCACGTTAATTTGTTTTTTTTAAACACATTTTCACCCCCACAACAAATGATTTTCATAAAATATGGTATACTAGATGACCCGATGCACTTCGTACCACGTGAGACAACATTAAGATTTTTTCTATATTTCGGCTGTTCCGTTGGGGTTTTCCAAATTTTCTTTTTTCCTAAACCGGTCCAGTACTGAGGCGAACAAAGCAAAAAAAAAATACATATAAGTTGATCCATTTTCGAGTTTTTGCGAGACTAAAGCACGGCAATTGATTTTTATTTATATAGATATATAGTATAGTAGTGGAATGACCATGGTACCTATGCCTAGCTGCCATTTTAATATTAAAAATGAAAAACCATCTGCGATTTGTTAGAATAAAACGTAAATAGAGAAAATAATTTGCTATGCAAATATAATTACAGTAGGCGCTCGGTAATCCGACGCTCACCAATCCGGCACGCTCAGTAATCCGGCACTTGGCGACTCAAGTAACTCGCTCGATAATCCGGCATTTAACACAGCCGAACGCCGGATTACAAAGCGGTTGAATTTTAGCACGCGCTCGGCAGTCCGGGCCTAACCTTGACAGTGAAACCACGTGTTCTTTGTTTGCTTTTTTCGTGAATCGCAGCGTCTCAATTGACAAAATGGCGGACAAGAAACCTTTTATTGTGGATACCTAGCTCATACTTTCTATACAAATCCGATAATCCGGCAGTTCCGATAATCCGACATAGAGGAAAAAAAACGGGTGCCGGATTACCGAGCGCCTACTGTATCTCTATTTCTTTTAATACTAATTTACTGAAATATTTCTCTTATCTGGCATGACTTTTATTAATTATTTTATCATTATTCATTCTGAAATAAAAAAGCAATTTCTAAGTATGGGTAGGTTGTCTTGGAAATATAATTTTTTAAATTTAGGTTACGTTCAGATGAAAACTGCGAATATACCGAAAGTGGTAAGCGTTTACGAGATTGTCATTATTTTCCGTCGAAAATGTGCTATTGATTTTCGTAATGGCGACGTGACCTAAGATGATGCAATCAGGGTGGGTTGATATCCTACACATCAGTGAAAACCGTATAGAAGGCGCAGCCCTTACAAACCACTCACAAACTTTAATTAGTTGATATAATCATCACAATGACCCAGTTAGACAACCAGCGAATATTCGTAAAACACAATTTTATCAAAATTATTTTCTTCTATTTATTTTTAAATCATGTCTTTTAAAATATTTGTTTCGGAGCCGATCACAATAACTTAAAACCAGTTTTCTAAAAGAGCTAGCAGAATTGACTTGCTGTGTTATTGTCATTGCAGATTTGTTAGCGGATAGTTTTGGTCTGGGGACGACTACGAACTTCAAGCCCAAACTATTTTCCACAGCAGGTGTCAATTTAGCAAGTAAGGACCATTATACATAAAATAACAAGTCTATACGTCTGTAAGGTCAATGGCCGGGCTTAGTTCGGTTTGCACTGATATGTAGTATGTGTGATAGGAACAGACCACATCTAACCGCTACACATTTGCATAGCACCATAGTCTTTACAATTCGATTTAAACGAATCGATTTGAACATCGAATGCGCTTTTGCGTGTCTATTTATCATAGAAGTTATTGCGTTAAATGTTTTTATTTTGCTTTTTTTAAACCGCGAACGGGCTTCTTTTTGCTGGCTCTAAATGAAATTTTAAAACGATTTATTGAGGTTTATCAAAATAGGTCTGATTAATAAAAAGGCCTCATACTTTTGACAAAGATGATATTACAAATCCAGTTTGCTTTTGTTATCATATTATAAAAAATGCAACGGCTTTAATGAGGTGTAAGCAGGATCATAGCATTTCATCAAAAGCATATTAGTGAAGCACGCTTTTGTTTATAAAAACTCATAAAACATTCACCGTCATAGCAGCTTAATAAATATATAATTTGACAAATAAAATTATATCAACACGCCGTTTTTTGCATTACATATGTCACTGTTGTTAAGTTTAAGGCTTTATACGAGTTTGCTTTTTATATAAACTGTAACTAGTCATGCCAAAGCGAACCAAACCGCGATCTGTCCACAATTCAATTAAATACGTTTATTTTCAGCAAAATCTTGTAAACATTGAAATCTTTTGCTTAGAATGGAATGAACTTTTATCAACGTTAGTTTTATTTCAGACTAGCTTCCGCAAGCGGCTTCGACCGCGTGATAACTGTATAAATTGTAGCCTATGTTACTCAGTGATAACATAGCAAACTATAGGTGAAAAAAAACAAATTGTTCAGTAGTTTTTGAGTTTATTCATGACAAACAAAAATACAAACATGCTAAACTACAAATCTTTTCTCTTGATTACATTAGGGTAGAAAAGGAGTGAAAATCGCTGTGGCTTGGTTCGTTTTGGCATAACGGGGTATAACTTACATATTCTTGCTACTAAATACCTATTTATTTCCTTTTTCCTTAGATATTGACGTGGAGGAACAACTGACGCAGGTAGCGGAGTCTGACGACTCGGAATCTTCCGAAGAGAAGCTCGAGCAATACTTCATTGATGCCGTTAAGAAGGAAACCAGGACAAAACTTGTGGTTGATAATAGTTCCAGGTAATTAATTTATGTCGGAGTCTGTTTATATTGGTAATATTTAAAATAATGATGTATGACGTAACGATATGAAAATGAGAGAGCATGCTGTGAAGAAAATTTTGAATTTGATTGTGGATAGCTGTAAGAGTGGACTAGACCAGTGGTCGGCAAATATTCATTAGTCAATAGAGCCAAATATTAATATTATAACGACTAAGATTTCTTATGAAAACCAATCCTTTTTGTGTGTCCAAACTGTTTTAATACACTTTTTAATTCTTAAAACTACCATTCTCTTTCACTCCACATTTTCTAAAATTAACTTGCTAAGAAGTAGGATGACTTCATCATCATCATTATATCGGCTGATAAGAATATGATGAATGCATCTTATTTAATAACAATTTAACCTTGGGACGTAAATACGTCAACTTTGTTATGTTGGTGTATGTGACAGTTACGTCTTACATTCGCGCTACGTCATTCCGCTTTTCTAGTGTGCGTGCATTTAGCGGCCAACAGTTGGACGCAATTTTTTTGATCTGTTCTCAGCTTTGACTGGCTATCTAGACATATTTATGTATTTGATTCACTCGTTCACTCGAATAATGCAGTTTGTGTCCACGCAGCAACGTGTCAGTGTGCTGGGACGCCCGCGTGGAGGCGGGCGGCGGCGGCATGGGCGGCGCGGGCTCGGCGGTGGCGCGGCGCGCGCTGCTGCGCACGGCGGGCGCGCTGGCCGCGGCCGTGCGCGCGCCGCCGCCGTGCGCGCCGCCGCCGCCGCGCGCGCCGCCGCCGCCGCACCGGCCGCACCCGCCGCTCACGCACACGCTGTACGACGTGTTCAGGCATCTGGCGCTGGAGTTCCATTATCAGGTGAGAAAGATATTACAAATTCGATTTTCTTAGCTTGATATTGAATGCGATTTTCAATTGATGTATATTTTTTTTATCTGGTATGTTCGTACAAACATTTATACACTACAATTATTTTTTTTTCTTTCTGTGGGTCATGTTTCCTGAATATTCTGGGAAGTCGCTTTTAAAGTCTACATATTATCTTGGTCAAATCATGTGTAAACCATGCGAATTAGCGTCTGAAATAGGTGGTCTTTTCAGAAAAATACCTCGCAGAATTCATGTAATGTATTCAGAACTAGCCTTATTGCTCTCATATCGTTTGCGAAAGTGCAATAATTATATTGATAATGCCGAAGAAATGTCTCACTGTGATTGTTTTTTTGTGTTTCGCAGTTGTGAAACTTTTTGAAGCTATAAATTATCCTGCCAAGGTTTGTAGGCGGTACGATAAATTAAGCTAAATAATTGAATTCGAATGACGCTTTTATTGGAAGAAGCTTCCGGTCACTAGATCAAAATAATTCTCTTATATGTAAATCTACTGTCTGTCATATCCTATGTCAACTAGATAAATGATATTTATTTAAGTCAATTGTTTAAAGTAAATAGGCACTCATGGGCCGTAGTGATGTACTATTGAATATAGAATTCAATAGTACATCACTACGGCGCGAGCATGTCGGTGACGCGAATCCATAAGTTTATCCCCTAACGAAAATCGCTCGACGCGCCTAAAGAAAATTTCACTTCAAAAAACACTTTAGACGCAAAAATAAATTGAGTACAGTTCGCGTCAATAACGTTTCCGCTCTGAAGTTAGGTTGCGCTACTGTTTTATAAGGAAGATTGACTACTGCGCAGTCATTTGTAGCCTACTTCAGAGAGGGAAAGATATTTGACGCGAACTGTATTCAAACTAGATGAATTTGGTGTTTCCTATCAGACTACTCCGAGAAAAAAGACCGAAATAAATTCAGTGTTTACGGTTACCAGAATTAACCAAATCCAATCTTATTCTCCCGACTCAAGACATGACTATTATTATTATTAAATCTTTATCACCCAGATGGACTGCACATTTATGGAGAACGTAATCTCTCTATGGTTGACGCTGAACGGCTCAGCGTGGGGCAGCGGCGGCGCGTGGTCCCTGGCCACGCTAGCCGTCCCAGCTGATACACCGCGCATACGACTTGCCTCCGACACTGTCAACGCGTTACTGCACTCGCTTTGCACGTGAGTATACATCTAAGTTATAACGTTGTTTCCAATTGATGTTATTTCCACTTAAACAAAAATCAACTCTCTGCTAGTGTAAATAAAGTTGATTTTAGACTGACTGTTGAAAAAGTCATTAAAAAAAAAAGTTGTAGCGCAAACTGAACCTTATGTGTAGACATTACGGATGCTTTTCCTAAAACTTGTGTTTGTTTACTTGTTTGGCATATAAATTGCGAACGCAGATTATCGTACTATCTGCGTTCGCAATTTATATGCCGCGTTTATATACGGCGGCGATCTCTTGCGTCCGGCCCTGGTTCAGGCCATGGTCCGGAGCGAGAGTGCATGGGAGGCCGTCACCTCGTTCTGCGAAGCAGTAATGCTCGCGAAGGAGGAGACGGAGCGCGCGAGGGAGAGGCAAGAGTCGCGCCCTCGCGCCCCTAGTCGCCGCAGGAGACGCCCCGGGCGTCGGGAGTCGCGAGCCGACTTCCGGCCACCGTAGGCGCGGGCTTGCGGACGTTGAGCAATGGGTAGCTCGCCGTCCGATAGGGACCAAGCCCGGGTCGACGGCGCGTTGTGTTCCACGCGCGCCTCAAAGAGAAGGCCCCCGGAAGGGCCAAGGCCTGCCGGGGTTGCGGGTTTGTCCGAAAGGGATATCGCGACCCCGGCACACAGGCAACGGAAGGAACACGGGTGGGTTTTAGTCAGTAAAAGTCTGACACGCCCTCCCGCTCCGCCCAGAGCGGGAGAAGTTATTTGATAATTTCCCACACTCAAAAAAAAAAAAAAAACATTATCGTACTATGTTACTGAACCAGTGAGGTCTATATAATTATTATCTACTACTAGCTTTTGCCTGCGGCTTCGCCCGCGTGGGTGTCGGAAAATATCCTGCGGGAACTTACTATCGAGATAAAAAGTGTCCTATGTCCTAACCCAGGTCATGGTCTACCCATGTGCCAAGTTAAGTAAATACAAAGGCGGATGCAACACAGAAAACACCTGTTCTGTAATATAGCCGCGTTCGAATGAATAAAGTATTACAAACATAATGTTTTAACAAAAACGATTGCAATACAGCTTACAAAGTACTCGCTGTACACTACAGCAGTGCTATTCTGTAACCATCTCACCGTGAAAACTTAGGTGAAGTGAGCTGTCATTCCACAGGGATTGACACTATTGACAGCTCACTTCACCCAAGTTTTCACGGTGAGATGTTTACAGAATCGCATGGCAGGTATCAAACTTGTGATTGAAGGAGTGTTACGCAATTAGAGTGTAGGACTTGATTGTCCTTTGTGTAATATCATAAAATGTCTAACTTAATGTATTTTTCTAACAGGTTAGAAAACATATCACTAAGATGCTGGGTGCTTTCAATGCAGGCCTTGGCGTGGATTGCAAGCTTGCCACTACAGGTACTGTACTATTCACTCATTGATGTTTTTGTTCTTCTGAACAGGTCTATAAAGGTACCATTCCGTAGTTGACCGCAGGAAGCAACTGCAGGCGACGTGTCGCCGCGACACGACTGGTTTCTATGAATTTCTATGCAATATCTTCTTGCTGCGCCCTAACAGGGTCATGTACTCACTAGTTTAAGCTTAGCGTGTAAAATTGGTTGTGTACATTGTGCATTAAATTAAATAATTAAATAAATAAATAGCCCACTACCCGCCGCCGCCGCCACCGTTTACTTAGCCCTCTTCCTCTCTCCTTATAGGAATGACGCCAGCGAAAAAAAAAAAAAATTATTTATTCCGTCAGTCAGATAATAAAAAAATATTAGACACGTATTTTTTGCTTTATCATATTAATAAAAAGTTGCTTCGATAAAACGCATTTTAAGTTGGGGAGTAGGGGTCGCTACGTCACAAGTAAGTTAAAATCTACATACTCGTGACGTCATGGCACATTTTAATTCAATGTATTACGTAAAAAATAAACGTGTCCAATATTTTTTAATAATCTCCATGACGGACAAAAAACATGTAGTTATCAACCCTATTTTGCTGTGCCCGACCAATATGGACCATATTGGTCTTTTACTTTGTTATACCATCTATGTAATACATATGGAATGCAATAAAGAATTGAGCATTGAGTAGCTAGCGACATGTCGCCGGAACGGAATTGTACCTTAAAACTCCCTAGTTGTAAAGGTTTATTTGTTTAAAGTATTAAACCATTTTTATTTTTTCATAAAAAAATATTTTCTTCGTAGACGGAAGGCAGCAGCACGCAGACTATGGGTCGCGTTATTCTGGAGTGTGAACACTTTGTACCGGCTCTCGTCAAGTTTATTACTATGAATGTCAACACTGACGGCGCTGTTGCCTCTTCTGAACCTTATTTGGTAAGTCGTTGTTGCTAATTTTTAATGTTATAAGTACAAAAGTAAGGTCTTCTTTGAAATGTCATTTGCATATGACTTCGATCATTCGGTTTTTGGATTTAGCTGCATCCGGTTAGACCGGAAGCCAACCCCAACATAGTTAGGAAAAGGCTAGGCAGAGAGATATGACTTCGATAATATCATAGGCAACCACTAATGCCAGCTTTTGAATAAAGTACAGTTTCATTTATCTTAGCGATGGCCTAATTATTGAGTAATGCATACTTACTAAAAATCGAATTCTCAACAAATTTTGAAAATAAATTTTAGAAGAATTTAAGACTTGAAACTTAAATAAATCAGTATTAGCACACATAAGTCTTAACATAATGTATTAATAACCGTGTTATTACGCAGGGCGGCGCACAAATCGGCGCCGGCGCAGGCGCGGCGTCCGCCCTGCACTCCGTGGTGTCGCGCGTGGTGTGCGCGCGCGGCGCGGGCGGCGCGCTGGCCGCGCTGCGGGCCGTGTGCGGCGTGTGGCGCCGCGACGGCGACCCGGGCCACGCCTACGACCTGCAGGCCACGTTACTGAGACTTGCGCATCCGATGCTGCAAGTACTCAGTGCAAGGCATGTGCATCACGCGTTGCCGCTCTTCCTTACTGTCGGTGAGTTTGTCCTGTTCAAATCTGGTTTATAATTGGGCAATTACTAAACTGAAAGATCGATATTAATTTACTGAGTGAATATGCTTTAGCATTGAATTTTTGAAGGTAAAGAATCTAATTATTAATTGAATAGAAGAGTGTCCAAATGTATGATTAATGTCCTAAAATAATGGACTGTAATCAACAGCAAATAAACAGGTTTGCATCCTATTGCGTTTTCTAGTACACATGGTTCTGGCAAGAGTTAAAGACAAAGTAATTTATATGCCAGAAACACGGTACATAGGATGTTCATACATTTTTTGTAAATTCCAGATTCAATAAAAACTTACAAGTTGCAAACTAAAACGACCTTTGAAGTACAGTGGGTAGTTTAATTAAATGAATTTTGTTTAATTATTTCTTATTTGTTAACTAAGGACCTACTTTTAATTGGCGGAAAACTTTTACCTGAAGAATAAATATAGCACCTTTTCATTATCATTTTTCAATTATTTTTTTTTCTATACAAAATACCGAAATTATATTCTTTAGTTAAAAGTTATTTTTCAGTGTTTGTTTCGGCATTTCTTCTCATGGATGAGTCAGATCGGAAATGCCGGTGCCATCTAGTTTAAAAATAATGACCGAAAAATTTGTGTGTAAAAGTGTTTTAAAAGATCTACTTCTAGAAATAAACCTAATTTCGTGTCATTATCTGATGATCAGAGATCGGAATAGGTAGAATATATTTACCTTAACTTCGAGGAATTAAGTAACATAGAGTGGATAATACCTCCTCTAAAATCCCGGAATCATAAACATGGTGAATAAGTCAAAGGATTTAAAAAATTGCAGATTATATATTGCACTTTGAATACATTCGTAATATCGATTAAAACGTTATTATCATCATTCCGTGATTTTAGAGGAGGTATTATTCACTCTATTTTACTTACTCCCTCGAAAATATAATGAACCTATTCCGATCTCTGCTCATGACTGAAGAATCGGCTCTAGAAATCGACCGTAGCAATTAACATTGTTGGATCTACATTTTAGCAATTTTTATTTTATTGCATTAAAGGTCTTACAATAACTAAAAAATAAAAAATAAGTTATTCTAATACCTTTAATGCAATAAAATAAAAATCGCAAAAATGTAGATCCGACAATGTTAATGGCTACGGTCGAAATATGTGATGTGAGTATCAATTGTGTCGTAACACCAATGTCCCCCCAGCGCACCAGTCGGTGTGGTGGGTGCGCGAGTCGCCGGGCTGGCGCGGCGCGGGCGCGCTGGGCGGCGCGGGCGCGGAGGCGCGCCTGCCGGGGCTGCTGGCCGACGTGCTGGCGGGCGGCGGCGGCGGCGCGGCGCGCCGGGCCCCGCTGCGCCGCGCCGTGCTGCAGCAGCTGCTCAGCTACTGCAGGAAGCTGCTGGCCGTGCCGCTGCCGCCGCAGCAGTTGCCGCAGAACGTGAGCCTATTCAATATTTATTTGTCCTTCTTACGTCTATCATTACAGAGTTTTTGCTATTTAATAGTTAGTTTAGTGTACCTACTTATTTAACAGCTATCCTAACTTATTATTTTGACAATAACATTGTTCTTCACTCTCTTCTTATTATTGACAATAACATTGTTCTTCTCTCTCTTCTTATTATTGACATAACCTGTCATAATTTTTACGGAAATTATTATTATTTTATTATAGGGCTCCCACAAAAAACTGCGAATTCGCATCGCATTTCAAAAATCTGCGAGCGCCTAAAAACAAAAGTCCTCTAAAAACCTGCGATGCGGCGTTGTATCACATCGCATCGCAGTTTTATGTGGGAGCCCTACATCAAATAACAAGACTCATACAAACCATTAAGCACACAATTTTAATAACGTTCAATTAAATTAAACTTAGTCATTCACATTTACATTATTGATCATAAAAATAAAATAAACACAAAATGAGATGCATTCTCGTTTCACTATAAAGTTTACATAGTTATTTTTCAGGATAATAATATAATATTTAACAAAAATATTAAGAAACAAAACACGGATTAAATGTTTTTGAATCCTTGGAACTAAATAATGGATCATCATCATAATATAAATATCATATTGTCTCATTGAATTTCAATTACTTTATAGATAAACTCTAAAAACGAAATAAAAAGTTAGACAAATAAATACGCCAAACTCACGTATATTTTTAACAACTGTAACATTTTTAATAGACTTCAAAAAATGAGAAAGGAGATAAACTAAATGTTACAAGGAAATACTGTTTTTTTTATAAAAACAAAAAAATTATCACTATTCATAACAATCTGCTAACAGGACAGTATCTGCGAATCCTTTTACAATACAAAAAAATAAAGCATGTAACTCTGATCTTTAATCTGGGATTCCCTTGACTTAGTAATGAATGAGAATGAATAACCACACAACATCGAAATTATGACTCATACAATGTAGTATGGCATTTCTAAGTAAACATTTGCTATAGAACAGTGATCTGTTGTTTGTTCTACACAAAGTTTGATTCTTTAAAATACTTGGTTATTAAAATGGTACGTTTGCACACCTCTTGATATCCGTTATTTATATAATAGAAATGTGTGATTTAGAGAATTTAAATTTAAAGTTTTATGTGTATAATATATTAGTATTAAACTTACATATAATAATGAAATCTTAAGGTTTTGTTAAGATATAAAAGCCTTGCGAAGCAGGGCCGGGTCGCTAATCCTATCTTAATATTATAAAAGCGAAAGTGAGTTTGTTTGTTACGCTTTCACGCTAAAACGGCTGAACGGATTTGAATGAAATTTGACACATGGGTAGACCATGACCTAGAGAAGGACAAAGGATACGTTTTATCCCGATATTCCCACGGGATCGAGACTTATGCGGGTGAAACCGCGAGGCGCAGCTAGGGTTCCTTTTATTTTATACCAATTGAGATTCTGTAAGAACTTTCCTTGCCTTTTCTGTTATTTATCTCTCTTCTACACAGTCGTCTTCAAGCCCGTCAGTATCCACAAGCGGCGAACAGTCGCAGACGGATGAAAGCAAGGCTCAGCACAGCAGCACTGCCGAGGCTACCAACGTGGAAGATGAGAGAAAACAGCAAGCCGCACGCACACCGTGCTTCGCTGACACTGGTAATCTATCTATCTATCTATATATATATAAATGAATTGCTGTTCGTTAGTCTCGCTAAAACTCGAGAACGGCTGGACCGATTTGGATAATTTTGGTTTTGAAATATTTGTGGAAGTCCAGGATAAGTTTAAATGGTGAGAAAATATGGAAAAATTGCGAGGAAAATAATAAATCAACAATTTTATTTTCCCATACACACTGTTCCTCTCTGTCGTTGCATCTTAGCTAACAAGAAGTACTAGGCTTGCATGAATTCACGATAGTACCTATTTCAATAGGTACCTACCTATTGCTAGGTATAAAGGTATGTACGTAGGTAGATAGGCAGGTACTGTATGTGGGTAGGTATGTAGGTAGATAGATAGGGTAAGTAGGTAGGTAGGTAGGTAGGTAGGGCAGGTAGCTAGGTAGGTAGGTAGGGTAGGTAGCTAGGTACGCCGTAGATATAAGTACTTAGTGCTACCCGTGCGTAGCCGGGCCTGGTAAAGCTAGTTTATTATAATTTTAAACTAACTTTTTTGAAACGAAAACATTTGCAGGTTGTAGTCATTTTTAGTTTTGGTTTTTTTATATTTTTTATAGGTATATTTTTGTAGGTACAGACGACGCGCCCCACTCCGCGATTAATTTACTATAAGCTGTACTTTAGAGGAGCTCGTGGCTAAGTAATAATTGCCGCACGGGTCGATCCATCAGGTTAAGCTACGCTTGCCGGGGTTGGTTCGTGGATGGGTGACCATCTTTATATACTAAGACTCCTCCGTGCCTCGGAGAGCACGTTAAGCAATTGGACCCGGCTTACACTCGTGGATCTTTGACAGTCGTTACAGGTCGTCAGAAGCCCGAAAGTCTGACAACCAGTCTTACCAAGGGGTATCGTATTACCCAGTTACTGGGTTGTGGAGGTCAGATAGGCAGTCGCTCCATGTAAAATAATAGTATTCAGCTGCATCCGGTTAGACTGGAAGCCGACCCCTTATAGTTGGAAAAAGGTTAGGCAATTGATTAGTCTGTAGTAAACGTATTGATGATCCCAAGGCTAGCTCTTCGTTTTACATAGTTTTCTGCCCTTGGACTTGCCGTTTTGAATTGTTTAATTAGAACGGTTTTGTTCAATGTAACGCCATGCGATTTATTGCAGTACCTTGCTGGTAGGTAGGCTGTTCTTTGGTTTTATCATTGAAGTGAAAACATCTTTAGGCGCGTTGGTAGGGGATAAACTTATAGATTCGCGTCACCAACATGCTCGCGCCGTAGTGCTGTACTATACAAGCTAGATGGCGCTAATACCAGTTTTATTTTTACTTTTATCGGAAGTCGCCATGACTGCCAATTTTTTTAAATTTAAGTTACACCACCAGTATATATATTGCCCATTAAATAATAAAAGTTATCAGGTTTATGTTATTAACAATGCAGCGAGATTTAAAATCTCGCTGCATACATACTTGCGAATTATTTTTGATTTGATTTACATTGCATTCGTTTTGTCAACAGTGCTCCAACATCAACAAATAATGCAAAAGTTCTACAGGACGCTTTCGATCTGCGATGGAATGAATACAGTTGCATTGAACTCTGGTAACTACAAAACTTTTATAATACCTATTGTTGTTTATTATACTCAACTCTTAATAGGCCGATTAACTATGCTTATGTGTCTCTTGAAGGAATGTCTTCGGAGCCATCTTCTCTGAAGGAAGAGGTGTTTTGGCTGGTGGCTCACATGGCTACAGTGGCCTCCAACCCTGCGCTCATGGTCACAAGTCTCATGGAGTTCCTCAGTGAGTACCAGATAACGTTTTATCTACACCAACAATTTCGCAGCGAAATTATCACAAATAACAAAAATCTGTTCTTGATATTGATAAAATACTTCCTCAATAAGTCGTTTTTGTATTATGGCTGTTTTCTAATAAATACTTAGTCAAGGAATACCACGACATGTGGCAATGCAAAATGCAGTTTGACGAATGATGTTATCCAACATTCTCAAATTTGCATTCGAACCACACTAGGTCGTAGTCAAATTCCATAGTAAAGTCCTGCAGTGCTATTCTGTAACCATCTCACCGTTAAAACTTAGGTGAAGTGAGCGTGGAGTGAGCTGTCATTCCACAGGGATTGACACTATTGACAGCTCACTTCACCCAAGTTTTCACGGTGAGATGTTTACAGAATAGCATGGCTGTTTCATCAAATTATTAAGTGTTTAATTTTTCCGGCCACCGAGAGACTGCGTTCCTGACACTTAACAGTTGGACACGACTAGGAACTAACAAAGTTCAAATTCGTAAATCACGTATTCTTTTGTACCTAACTGACAGGTGTCAGGAACGGATTCTCTCATCGGCCGGTGTTTAACAATAACTCTTTATCTTTCATAATAGGGAAAGAAGAGGTAGTGAATTTGTCTCAAGCGATGCAGCAGCTGATCATTCGCGTGTTAGATTACCCTGAAGCGCTCGCCGCGTTTATAGACGCGGGCGGCTTGGAACTGGCGCTCGAGAAACTTACTGCTTGTCATCAGGTATGTGATAACTAGACTCATACTCATTACTTGAAAGGGCCTGTGTAAGGGGCTCGTGGCTAAATGATTACAGTCGCACGTGTCGATCGATCAGGTTAAGCTACGCTTGCCGCGGTCGGTTCGTGGATGGATGACCATCCATTAAATATCGAGACCACTTTGTGCCTCGGAAAGCGCGTTAAGGCGTCGGTCCCGGCTGTCCTTCGGAGGTCTTTGACAGTCTTTACGGATAGTTAACCCAAAAGTCTGACAACTAGTCTTACCGAGGGGTATCATCTTACTCGGGGGTTTTGGAGGTCAGATAGGCAGTCGCTCCATGTAAAATACTGGCATCTGCATCCGGTTAGACTGTAAGCCGACCCTAACATGTTGCAGAAAGGCTATATACACAGATAGTTTTTATTTTTTTTGTCTCGTTACCTCTCCCAGACAGTATTTCTTTTTCTCGCATCGGAACTACGGAGTTCCAAATCGTCATAGATCACAGAATAAGCATGCTGAAATGGAAATCAGCCGGCCGTATTAACTGTAGAACTGACGACCATTGGGGTAGTCGTGTTTGAATGGAGACCGCGAATCAGTTGATGTAAGGTAGGCCTTCAGCCTAGGTGGAGCGACGACCTTCGTTAGGTAGCCGAGGATCAAGATTGTAGGTGTTGGATTGCAGAGGTCTATGGTCTGTACCAAAAGTATTTGATGAAAATGTAAACAAAAGGATCTGAATACGTGTATACCTGTGGAATTGTGGATGCCAATTCATACTGCCATTTACAAATTGAGTGCTTTGATTTGATTATTTGAATACCCTAAATTAAATGTTTTTCATTTGACAATTGAGGTTAATTTTATAACCTCAATTATCGTCTATGATTTTACAATTACAATTTAACAATGTCATTAGTTAGTCCGTTAGTTTTTAAATCGTGTAAATACGTGTGTGAAAAATATTGTTAGTTTAGTCAATAAACACAATTTTATTCAAATAACAATTAAATACAGATGAATACTTATTCCCCTTACTTAGTGAGTGATTGATTATGTAAAGATTTTAACCTGAAAGGGTTTGTTTACAACTTAATCAAATACTTTTGGAACAGATCTTATCATACTCATACATACTTGCATACTTGAAAATAATAAAATAACAGTTATTATCGAGTTTTAGACATTCCATTATTCAATAGCAAGTATCTGAACGTCCTATAACCCACATGTGTTGTCCTCAGGCGGGTCCAAGCAGCGGGCAAGGCCTGGTGTCCTCGCTCATGAACTACCTGAAGCTGCCTCCGCAGATGATGAACATGTCCACGCCGTCTTCTGGCAACAAGAAGAGCCAGACGCCTGTTATTGAGACTGCGAATGGTCTTGTTAATATTGCGCCGCTTTGTGAGTCATGTATTCTGACTAAGAACACAGAATAGTACAGAAGATTCACTCACCCACTCAGAAGGGTTCATTCAAGTTGGTAGACAATACTGATGGTTCACTCTGTAATATCATTTAAATAAAAAGCGATTCTTGTTACGACACAATAAAATGCAATTCAGGTCGGACATCGCCAATTACCTATAGTTATATTCACGTAGAAGTTGCCTCTCTTTCTATCGCGTAACTCTTTTATCTTCTGATTACGTTACACTCACTGAATTGGCCGGACAAGACGAGCCCACCGCGTTCTTGTAGCTTCATACCTAGAAGGCGGAGTGCGCTTTTTGTACTATTCTGTGCTAAGAATGAAAACGTTTTGAGCGTCAAAACTTATAAAACTCAGCCGTCTAAACGCAACACTACTACTTCCGCTATAGTTTTAGCTGGGAAGATATGGCGCACCAAACTTTCAATAGTATATATGTCTGTTATGTTATAGGTTATCAACTTATCACCCAATGTTTCTTCAAGTAAATTTAGAATGGTTCCTATACTAATAGATGTAGGGTTTTTTTTTGTGTTTTGAGATTTTCAGCACAAGCTCTCTAAAATTTCGCTTGTTACAAGCGCATCTGACTAGTCTAGCTAGTGAGTAATGTTGGGTACCCAAATGGTTTTCGTGTCAAAATAAATGTACGAATGTTTGTTTCGAGACTTCGTTATAGTTCGCATGATTTGCCAAACTACTCAAATTGCACCTTTCCGACCGTGAAATAAATAAGCAACGTGTCATCCTCCCCCAGGCACCGTGTCGTGCGGCAACCCGACCGCGCAGGCCGCCGACGTGCTGCTGGACGGCGGCGGCGGCATGAGCGTGCGCGGCGCGTGCGCAGCGAGGCGCGTGCGTGCGGCGGCGTGGTCCTACCACTTCTTCAGCGCTGACGACGCCAGTCTCGCGCTGACGCTGACGCTGCCGTACGCCGTGCAGCTACATGAGGTGCAGCTGCAGCCGCACCTGACTAGTCTAGCTAGTGAGTATTGAAAGAAAGAAAAAAAAAAAAATGGTTAATCCAAAATACCCTATTTTTACTTTGGATTAGCCATTGTTAAAATTCTGTAGCATAAATCAAGCACTCACACACACTTAAGTCCTTTTTCCAATACTTCTTATTTTGAACCACGTGACTGACCCTAAATTACCTTATGCTAAAAATATATGCTTTTTTCCTAATTATGCAAAATTTTAACTTAGGTCGGCTTTCCCCGAAAACATATATTAATTTGACTGTTATATGTGTGTATTTATAGATTAAAATGAATAGCATTAATAGCTTGACAGGTCATCAAAAAATATTGTTACAGCGGAAACTAAACTTTATATCATTATAGTTATTTTTCCGTGGTCACATAACTTTTATACTACGCCGACCCCGTGCGTGCCGAGGGTGCATCACTAACAGGGCGAATATGTTCCTAGCATGTCCCGGCGCGGTGGCGGTGGAGGCTGGCTGCGGCGGCACGCTGGCCCCGCTGGGCCCGCCGCAGAACACGGCCGGCATGACCTTCATACGGCTCGTGGTGGCGCGGCCCATCGTCTGCACCACGGTCCAGATTCGACTCTACAAGCCCAGGGATTCGTCCAATATGGGCTTGTTGCAACTCAGACTGCTCGCTGCTCCCGCTTTCAACAGCCACGCGAGCTCCACGCCTATTACGTGAGTATTATCATTAGTATCTTAACTGAAGGATGTCTTAATAACAAGTATTCCTCAAATATCTCACACACACACACACACGCAACAGCGACAACGATCGGTATGCCGCTGATCTGTCAGCTTATTGGCGACTGTGGAAGTCCAAGGTTAGTAGTATAGGTATCAATACCAATACTACTTAAAAAAATCTTAACTCATCATCTGCTTAGCCTTTTCCCAACTATGTTGAGGTCGGCTTCCAATTTTTCGTGGTCATCTTGGATTTGCATTTTAACGTCACTATCGGCTATAATACCCATGATGAAAATTTTCGCAACCGCCATCTTGGAATTTCATGTTGACTTTACACCTAAAACCATGAAAACAATTAGAAATATATATAAAAAAAAGAAAAAGTGTATTTCTTTATCTTTACTTTGACCATAATACCTTTTACGCATCAGGAGCAACAACTGGGCGTGCGTGGTAGCGGCGTGCACGCGCTCCGGTGGCGCTGCAGGCGCGCGCCTGGCCCGCGCGCGTGGCGGCGGCGCCGTGTGCGCGCTGTGCGCCTGCGTGGCGGCGGGAGGTGCGCCGGCGCAGCACGCGCACGCCGCGCTGCTGGCGGCCGCACGTCACGCGCCCGCGCTCAGGGCGCCGCTCATTACCGCGCTGCTGAACATGGATGCCCACGCACATGCTCATGGTGAGAATGACACTCACAACTTTATTGGGGTCTGTTTCCAGTCTAACCCCTTGGTTCCCCTTAACATCACTGGTTGTTAGATTTCTGGATTTCTAAGTACCCGTTACGTCGAATGAAAAACGGAATCGTTGGTCTAGAGGTCGTAACGCGTTTGCTATTTATTCATTTGTTTTCCCAGCGTTCCAAGTATCCACGAACGGTCGCGTCAACGGCAGCATGTGGGCGGTGTGCGAGCTGGTGCGGCAGCTGTGTCGCTGGTGCGCGGACGGCGCCGTGGGCGCCTACGTGCAGTGGCTGGCGGGCGCGGCCGAGCTGTGGCTGCGCCAGCGCGAGCCGCCCTCCGCCGCGCTCACGCACACGCTGGCTTCAGTAAGTTATCATTGTATCAACACAGCAGTAACTCCTTCAAGTTTTGCCAAGATGCAAGCAAATGGACTGAGGTGATGATAAAATGCTCTTCTAGTCATCTGTGGTTATTGAGGTTCGTAAAGGTCGAGAAAATTAGTTTTTTCCCAATATTTGGTATGAAATATTGACAAAAAAACGTAACTTTCTCGTCTCAAAATAGCCCTCTTCAAAATACTTGTCGGACTAACCACTAGAACCTGACCTGAGCTCTGACAGAGGGCGTTTTTCCGAACAAAAGCTGACACATGGACGCGACGATCGCGTACGCACAACGCGGTCGCTTTTAAATTGGATGCGGGGTAAAAGTTCTCGAGATGTGTGGGAATGAATTTTTGCTTGTGGTTTTGAGTACAACAATGAAAGAATAAAAAAATTCAAAAAATTTAGTTATTGCTAATTTCCTTTGCAGGTATTATGGACCCTGAAGGAGAAGCGTATCCTAGAGAATTTGGAGGAGTTGATAACGGACGACTTGTTCGAGCTGGTGTACACGTGGGTCAAGGACGTGCCCGAATCTAGTCTACTCAAGAAGTCGCTCGACGCTAGTGAGTACTGCACTTACACAAAAACTTGGATCATTGACTCTGTGGTCAAACTCATAAAATCTATTATAACATATCACAGTTTTTTGAAACAGGAGTATTTTACTTGGTTACTTTTAATGTATTGTTTTCCAACCTCATCTTTGTTTTTTCAGTTTTATGTTCGATGTGCTACATCAGGCCGGAGCTGTTCAGGATGTTACTAGAACACATGGACATACCTATGGATCAAGACGAGAGGTAAGCTCAATTTGAATACAAGGACCTTCATCGTATCGCATCACGAAAAATTCTCGCTTGATATCTTGATGGTATATTTTTATATTTCACGGTTGATATTTGGTTCTAACGATTACTTCCTCTTCTAGCATGGAAGGCCTTACAGACGACACTAAAGTGCAGTCGCCTAGCAGCAGCAGTCCCTTGCCGCCGGCCCCAGGCGGCGCGGGCGCAGTGCCGTGGGAGGCGCGCGGCTGGCAGCTGCAGACCATCGCGGCCGCCGCCATGTCGCCGGCCGCCACGCTGGCGCTGCTGCACTCCAGGCTACCCGCTGCCGTTGTCAAGGCCATCGCTGGTAAGAAGGAGAATAATGGATTGACGTCCTCTAAAATGCCTAACAATTTCAAGTCCACCACTAAAAATGTACGAAGCAATCAACAAATAAAGCAACCCACTGAGCTTTTATTTTCATTATTATTTCGTTCATTTATTCAAAAAGAGCAATTTTTGGGTATAATGATTAAAAAGTTTAGCAGCGGTAAGCGGTAAGAGTGCGGCGAGCCTCCTAAAATCACAAGCTCCCTTATTTATACGCTTAGCGTAATGTCGTTTTTGTTGCAGAAATAATAAAATTTGCCACTTTCACCTGTATACTTAACTCAAAATTGCAGATTTTTTTTTGTTATGTCAGCCTTCTTGCCAATGAGCACCCATTATATGTGCATTTAAGCGTGAAAAACTAGCTGTTAGTTCCGAAAATACATTACAGGTCTTATAACAGGATTTCACCGACAACTAATCACTGTTGGTGTTTCCACTCTAAGCGCTGAGCCTAGCGTTGAAAATCCAACAGTGCACTTTTATTTAGGGATTCATCTAAGTGTCACTTACTGAAGGTGAAAACGGGCATTAGCAACCTTGCAACTAAGGCACGACGCACAGACATTCACGATTGTGGATCGGGTGGAATGTAACTGGGTCAAGTAAAATTCTGCGCCTGATTGAAATGGTTCGCCGTCTAATCATTGGGCACTGAGATATCTGATACTACCCATTATTATAAAATTATCTACCCATTATTTACATTTCTAATGAACCCATTTATTGCAGACTTCAGCGAAGCAAAACTAGAAACAATCAAAGATCAACGCGGCTCACTAGAAGACGTACAAATGATCGACCCTGACAAGGAGACCACCCAACCCAAGTCCGACCTGCCTTCAATGAAGAGTGTGTGGCAACTGGTGGAGTGGGCGAGGGCCGTGTGCTGGTCCAAGCGGCTCAAGGACTGGCTCGGAGGACCTGGCAACACGTTCTGGAGACCCTTGCTTACGTTGCTGTGCCATCCTAGACCGCATTACAGGTATTTGTGATTTTTTTTGTTCAACTTCTATTGTCCCACTGCTGCACGCTTAGCAGCAACCATAGAGTCGGGTTTTGTCGACGAAATAAAAGACAAAATGACAGATTGTGATTGTTTATGTCATTTTGTCTATTCTTCCGTCGATAAAACCCGTTTCT
Organism: Agrochola circellaris; assembly: GCA_914767755.1. NCBI lineage: Eukaryota > Metazoa > Arthropoda > Insecta > Lepidoptera > Noctuidae > Agrochola > Agrochola circellaris. The sequence continues at coordinate 4,443,583 of OU611857.1, forward strand.
ATTGTGGTCATGCTACTAGTGCTGTAGCTGGGCTAGGTATCTCACATAGATTTCCATGTTTTCCGTTTTGTTCTTATATTATTTTTGTGTTCTGATAGTAAATGGCGGGGTACTAAAAGGTGCTGTCTGCTGTCTTTTGGTTTGTCGAAAAAAATAAGCACGAGAGAAAAATATTACAAATTCGATAGCCCTTCGCCGTGCAAGATGTGACTATAGTAGCAAACTAATGGAAATTAAAATAGTGACCGTCAAAAGTTAGTCACAACACAAACTTTTGACGGTTACTATTCTGTGACTTTGGTGTCGTCTTCTGCAAATTGAATATTCATGTTATTGGACAGCGACATAACATTTGAAACTTGGAAAATCGTCACAAAATTCCTTCATCCGACACATCATATATGTATTTATAACAATACAACTTTCCTAGCAGTACTTGGCAAGAAGACGCTCAATACGCCCAACTAGAAGAGAGTACGATCCGTTTGTTCGCCGAGCTGACGGTTTGCCATCCAGCCAATCAGAAGCTGTTCGCGTCCACGTTACACAGCATATTAGAGGGGCTGCAATGTACCGGTGAGTTTTTGTTTACTCTGATTTACACGATAAATGAATGGTTTGACAGATATTTGTGATTCAAAATTCAAAAGTCATTTATTCAAACTAGGCTGAGAATCAGCACTTTTCGAACGTCAAAATTACATAAGACAGTCCCCCAAAACGCCCACCCTTCACCACTTCCTAGTGCGTTAGCTGGGAAGAAGAAGTGGCGCAACAAACTCCCCAGCAGCACTGCTGCTTGTTCAGTTAGACAAAAAAAAAAAATCTTTATTCTATACAATAGTATGCAAAAAGTAATGCACAAGAGAACCAACAGCTATAACGGTTGGATTAGTATCACAAAGGCGATTATAACTGATTCGAACGGGTAAAAACAGAAAAAAATATGGAATTCTTAGGATCACCAAAAACACAAAAAAAAATGGTTAAAAAAGCCATGTGCACACAAAAAAAAGTAAGAGTTTAATCGAGTGCTGATAAGGTTAAGGTCGTAGGTAAATAGGATTAATGAGAACTCTTTACAGAGTATACTTTATTCTTTACTCGCTCGCAGTATCTATGAATTTTGCCTGTACTTAGATAAGGAAAAGAGGATAGATACAGTGCCGGATTAACCACGTAGCAAGAGTAGCAATTGCTACGGGCCCCGCGTATTCAAACCCGGGCCCCACCTCCGTCAGAGCATAATTTTTTGAGTGAAACTTATTAAGAAGTGGTATATTGAATTTACTTGATGTCTCAAAAACGTGATACGTACTACCTTTGCCGACTAAGACGTTAGAATATGGGTAATACAATTTCTAAAAGTTGATTGCAAATAGACGTATTGAGTATTGTTTTTTTTTTTACCACTTTATACATAAGAACCCATAGCAGATCAAGGGCCCGTCTATAAAATTTGCTACGGGCCCCGCGCTTGCTCAATCCGGCACTGGATAGATAGGGGGATTAAATCTAAGCGATCTCTGGGGGATTAAATCTAAGCGATCTCTGGTGGACATAGACATTAACATAGCGAGCACATAGAAACTACTAGCGTATAAATAATTTACGCTCGTAAACGAGCAACCATACAACGAGCGCGTCTCATTCGAGCATAGTGGCGCGTATAAACTCATATACGCTACTGTCTAACGCTAACCCTGGTTCATGCGAACATGTAGGGGCGTGTACGCGGGGATGTTTTTGATGTTGATGTTAAGAGCGTTTATTCTGAAAGTTGGCAACGTCGTAAATAGCTGTCAAATATTTACCTGTTTTGATTAATTTGGAAATAATACTGTATGGAAATAAGAAATGTGGCTAACTAAGTTACTAGAATATTGATTATGTTATGCAACTGTAACATTGAATTTGATGTTGTACCCGTTTTAGGCGTAAAAAAAGCATTTGGAAATGCTTTTTTTACGCCTAAAACTAAATATTCGGTGTTACAATATTAATTATTGCATAGCATAATCAATATTCTAGTAACTTAGTTAGCCACATTTCTTATTTCCATACAGTATTATTTCCAAATTAATCAAAACAGGTAAATATTTGACAGCTATTTACGACGTTGCCAACTTTCAGAATAAACGCTCTTAACATGAGCTGATATTGTCCCGGTCTGTAACTGCTCTAACTGTTTCCTCATGAATATAGTTTGTAACAGAACTTCTCATAGCGGAAACGAAAACGCTTTTCATAACAAAACATTCCTTAAAAAACCTGTATCGTATAATCGTAACCTATTCCCCTGCAGACGGTATCTCGGGCTTCACGCGCGCGCTGATCCTGCGCCTGGTGCTGTCCCCGGAGCGCGTGTGGGTGTCGCTGCGCTGGGCCGAGGGCGGCGGCGCGGGCGCGGGCTGCGCGCACCCCGCCTACCTGGGCCACGCCGTGCTGCCGCTGCCGCTGTGCAGCTCCGTGCGCGAGCTGCTGGCCGAGCATCGCCCGCCGCGTGAGTGCTACACCTGTTTATGTGGACCGAGAAAATAGCATAACAGGGTTGAATGCGGACTCTGATGCGAGCTTGACGTCTCTAGTTCCGCAATGCAGTATCATATAGAAACCGCCAATATTTCGCCATTGGCGTATGACGTTATGACTGCCAGCTGTCGTAACACGTAAATAATTTGGTCGGTTAGTACAACGCTAATAGGTTCTTTTGGTGCGTGGCCAATATTGGAACTAATGCAGCCATCTTGTTTTGTCAAAACAATTTATGTGACAATTTTACAAAATGTTTTCCCGATAATGCCCCAGTACCAACGTCATTCTGGCGCCAAAAAATCCCTGTACCACTCTACTTAGCATTTATGTCCATTGCGAAATTTCGGCTACCTAGTCAACCTATATTCTTCTAGACGAGACCTATAAATTAATTGTTACCAATATTTTTATCAAGATAATATTTTTCTAAGTCAAAAATACACAAGATTGTCACTAACTCATCCCCTTTCTCATCCCCAGTACCAATAATGGAAGAAACAACAAAAGTATGCATGAACACGTCGCCCACCCCGGGCGGCACGTCCGTGCTCCGCAGCGCCTCCGACACCGCCATCACTACAGTGGCGGAGGCCTGGGAGCTAAGCCTGGCCGCCGCTAGCGCTTCCAAAGACAAACGTGTCAAGGATGTGAAGAATACGTCGTTAAAGCAACAGAATAACAAGAAGAGGCAGACTAAGACCAGCAACGATGCGTCCGTGCTGTCTGTTACTGATGGTGAGTTTATTATTTAAATGTCATCCGTCTCTCCGCTATTCCATTGCCTATTCTAGGATGCATATCCGGTACGGCTCGCAAATCCTTCCATATCCTGAGGGCACGTCTTCCCTATCATTACCGCGCCACCCGGTCTACTCCTCAATATGCAATGTTCTCTGTAGCCTCATGAAACATGAATGACAATTTCATGAAATCAGGACATTTGAGGCCAATTCTAACTTAAGGAGTTATATTGCAGATTCTAATAATTATAATTATGTAAAGCCATATTTGTTACGGTCGCGAATCATATTTTAGTCAACATACAACCGGACACTGAGCTGTAAATTGCAAGAAACGTAAGAAAATTAGTATTTTGCGGGCCTCGCGCAATTTAGACGCGTTTCACTCGTCGGGTGAAGGTCACGGAGGGTCAAGGTCGGGATCATTCGTGCGTGTTCGTACGTATTTCACTCGTGCGAATAGGTACGAACACGCACGAATGATCCCGACCTTCCAAGAACAAAGAGAGTATACAGACTGAGTGCGAGTTAGTCGTACGTATACGTACATATAGTTCCGACGTTCAAAACAATCCGAAATTGTTGGGATTTTCGTGCGTTCAATGCGCTATCACCGGAACGCTATTTATTTGACGGAGAGAAACGTATTCAGTGCGCGCACTCAATTGATACGACCACGATCGTACGTTTACGTACGATAGAAATTCGTGTGCAAAGTGCGCACGGCCTTATTAATTTCCTGCCAATATTGACGTTTACTTCAACGTTTTACAGATCTAATAGAGACCACGATCCGTGTGCAAGTCCCCGGCCTGGAGGGCTTCATCCCGCCGAGCACGACGCTCGCGCAGCTCACTGCCGCCGTGCCGCACGTGTTCGGGCCACATCTGGCGCTCACGTTACATCTCAACACCAACGGAGGTATGTACTACTGCTACAGGACTTTGAGGCTAGTCGGCAAAGAAAAGCTTCATAAAAATAAAAAAAATAAATCAAAATTCAAAAGTCATTTATTCAAACTAGGCTGAGAATCAGCACTTTTCGAACGTCAAAATTACATAAGACAGTCCCCCAAAAACGCCCACCCTTCACCACTTCCTAGTGCTTAAGCTGGGAAGAAGAAGTGGCGCAACAAACTCCCCAGCAGCACAGCTGTCTGTTCAGTTAGAAAAACTTGATTCTATATAATAATGCTTTAATGCAAAAATAATTTACATAAGCACAAATTGCAATCAACTCGTAAAATAAAAACATTTTAATGAGTAGATTATGTCAACAATAAATGAAAAAAAAAACACATAAAACTAGAGTGAATCAACTGTGCGGTTTATTTTGTAACTAGCTATTCTCCGAGATTTCACCCGCATACGTCTCGATCCCGTGGGAATATCGGGACAAAAGTATCCTATGTCCTAATCTAAGCTATGGTCTACCCATGTGCCAAATTTCATCCAAATTTGTTCAGCCGTTTTAGTGTGAAGGCGTAACAAACAAACTGACTTTCGCATTTATAATATTATTAGGTTTATAATTAAGTTTTGTACGTCTTTCATTTGAGTGTCAGTCGATCTATTTAATTCTTGATCGGTTTATTTTGCCGAGTTAATTTTATCACCTCATTTATTCACACAAGGATTAAACCTGTATTAAAGAAATGTGTTAACTAACACAACCCAAATATTTACACATCATCACTTATTTATAATTCGAAACGACAACATTCCGCCTTTGATTATTAATACTCTTTGAGTTTTTACATTACTGACATCGTTGAAGAGGAAACCAGCCATGCTATTCTGTAAACATCTCACCGTGAAAAATTGGGTGAAGTGAGCTGTCAATAGTGTCAATCCCTGTGGAATGACAGTTCACTCCACGCTCACTTCACCTTAGTTTTCACGGTGAGATGGTTACAGAATCGCATGGCAGGACTCAGACTATTTGTCCACCCGCCACCGTCAACGAGAACGAAATTTCGTTTTCCGTCACCGGGACGTCACGTTCGGTTCGAATAATCTCGTTGTCGTCCTGTTGACGGTGGCAGTGAACAAACGACCTTTTCTATATAAATCTCGCATCAGTTGAGAACCGTTGTACCGATTTTGCAATCGAATCGTAATGGTCCTAATTAAGTTTTTACGGAAAGAAAAATCTGAAAGTTCTCCCAGTTTTTTTTTTATGCGGGATAAACTGAAAGGACTTATTTTAATGCGATTTTTGTATGAACTTTTGGGCGGGACAAGGTCCATCGGGTCAGATAGTAGTTAATATAACTCTCAAATCGCCAACCTGTCTTGAGCAAGCGTGGTGATCAATGCTCACGCCTTAGGCTTTACTCTACAGTTAATAGGCTGGTATTTTGTATAAAATCCCGCCACCTTTCCAGAAGCATGGTCCGGGCCGACGTGGGAGGGCGCGGCGCCGGCCAGCGCGGGCGCGGGCCCGGCGGCGGGCGGCTCGGCCGTGCTGCGCTGGTTCGGCGCCGTGGGCGGCCTGGCGCTCGTGGCGGCGCGCCTGCCGCGCCCGCACGCGCCGCCGCCCGACCCGCCCGCGCTCGTGCATCACCACCACGACCTGGACTGGGTCAAGCTCGACGATCCTTATGAGGTAATATAAGGCTCGGATGTAGTCTCTCTGGTGGAGGGTAAGATGGCACGCTTATAATCGTAGATTTAGAAGGTAAAGGTTGAATTTGCTGCTTTAAAGTTCATGCTCACACGTCAGTCACGTCAACGTCAAGTTGCCGGTCAGTTACGTCACTACCGGCGTGTCTAATCGTCGATTAGTATAATTTACTGACCGAAAAAAAGTTACCATTGGTAAGCAAAACGATTCGTTTTTGTTTATAGAACCGAGCACAAGTCGACGTCGCATCACCGGCAAATCAAAACTTGTATTTCTATAAGACATGGATCTAGAAAAAAATTATCTGAATGAAAAATGAATGAATATCTGTTCCCACACGTCCCTGAAATTGATGTGACTGATCGATGACGACTTGACTTTGACATGACTGACGTGTGTGCATGAACCTTTATAGTTTAACAAGCCCTGCGCCCGACATTTTTACCAAAAATGTCGCAACTTTCATACTCAATTTAACCCTCGTGCGACTATTGACGGCAATCCTTTGATGACCTAACATGACATGAACCTACAGGTAATGTGAAACAGATGGTGCCGCTTATGTGACCTGACCCTGTCACCACACTATCCATGTGCTGCTAACAATCTAAACCCTCACTAAGGCCCGCTTGTACTACCAACGAATAACTGTATTTAGTGCAAAAAAAACATATTTTATCTCTGTCATCTTCAAACGAGGAACAGAAAGAGAATGATCTTTTAAACACGTTTAATGCTAAACGTATTTAGTGATTTATGGGGCCTAAGGGTGCGGAGCAAAGAATCGACCAACTACATTGGATGAAATTCGCATCGCGTGTGTCGTCACGGCTGTGATTGGTCGATACCTGTACGTCACTTTCCTCTCCCTCTAAACTCCCCGCTTACAATCACCATAGTAAAAGGACAGTTGTATGTATATTGATAGTGTCCTTACTACCTGCAGGAGGTCGTTGAACTCGGCGTCACTACCGCCAACACGGGTATAGAAGAGAGTGGTTGTACCGGCGTGCCCGCGCATGCGCTGATCGCGCTGGGCCTGCTGCTGAAGCTGCCGGGCTACGCTGACGCCTTGCTGGATGAGGGCGCCCGGGCCTGTCACCTGCTGAGGTTGCTGCTCGGAGTTACGCATGATGAGGACGGACGTAAGTACACATTCTGGAATCAATGTCGTTTAATTTCGCTTATATTTTGAGCCTTATTTAATTTTTTATCACTAAAAATCTACTTGCTTTCTCATTTAGAATTTATGACAAGAGGTAGTGTAAGAATAGTGGCGTTTCTTGAGAAATTATAGTAAATAATCATTTACCTGTTTGTCTAAAATACACATCATTTGGAAGATGTGCATTTACGTCAGTTCCTGTCTTCATACAAAAACCAGTGAATTTAAAGTTCGAACATCTGGCAATTAATTTTTGTCTAACGGGTGTCCTTTTTGATGGAGTTGGAAGATTTCAAGCTTCTTGAGAAATGTGAAGTATAGTTTGTCCACTTTGAAATGACGCGCCCCGCCGCATTACCGTGGGAGTAAGGCCGCTCGCCCACGACGTCTTTTTGTAGTGATGCTGTCGCGCGTTTTCTAAACGCGCTTCTGCATCGCTACTATCGCGCGTTAGCAACGTGTCACAGAAAAGATGCAAACGCGCGGCTGTATCGATGCAAACGCACGACCGTTTCTAACGACATTGGGGAAACGAAGAGTGGAGAACGGATGGAGGGGTGCTGGGGAGGCGACAGCATCGCGATAGTAGCGATACAGAATCTGGGCGAAGGTACACAGCCAGCGACAGCATCGCGGCTGTATCGATACACATGCGCGACAGCATCGCTACTGCATCGCTATAAAAAGTCACCGTGGGCGAGGCCTCTAAATGCGGTTGGAGGGCGGCGTCATTTCAGAGTGGATAAGCTTTACGTAATATTTAAGATATGGATTATTTGATGAATCACATTGAAACCTTTCGTCGTGTCAACAGGCAGCATCTGCGTGGGCGAGGGCCGCGCGGGCGGCGCGGGGTCGCTGGGCACGCTGCCGTTCGGCGTGGTGGCGCGCCTGCTGGAGCGCGCGGCGCGCACGTCGGCCGACGGGCGCGCGCTGCGCCGGGCGCTGCTGCAGCGCGGGGCCGTGCGCCTGCTGCTCGCGTGCCTGGCTGTGTTCACGCACCACAGACCTAACTCTAATGATGTAAGTGTTTTTAACATAACAAATCACGCCTTCTTTTCAAGTTTCCCCGAAGGGTTACGCAGAGTTATACCAAAGTGTACCATCAAAAAAGTTCATATCTAACCAGTTTAGAAACACAATCCCGTGAATACGATGACCATATCTATTACCAGCCCGATTCTATAGTAGCCGAGCGCTGCAAGCAAGAATTGTTAGATATAACACACACTGATATTATGACTTGGTGTGTGTTGTGGTGTGGTGGTGGTATGTATGTATTTATGTATCTATTATTTAGGATATGTATTTATCTGTGTATCTATTCTAGTATATTGTATAGATATTATTTGCACCAACGGCAGCCCCATTTTATGTCCAGGCAAATCACTGTCCATTCTAGGGTTGCCTGGAAGAGATCGCAGAAAGCGATAAGGTCGCCCATTGTATATTTTGTAGTGCATAATTATTATTTCTTGTTATGTATTTTTGTGGTGTACAATAAAGTATATATAAATAATAAATAAATATGAACTTCTTCGATGGTACACGCCGTAGGTGTATTTGTGTTTGAATCAGAAATCGATCCCGGAATGAAAATCTTGATGTTTTTATCGCGTGCTTTTTAACAAGTATTTATCCTACTTTAAAAACATAATCTAGGTATGCTTCATATTTGTTTTTATCAGATCTATTAAAAAAAGAGCTAGTTTATTATTCGTAAACAGACTATAATAGCTTTTTAATCCCTAGGGACTAAAAGTGATTTGAATTTGAAATGTGGATATTGTAAGTAAAAGTTCCAAGAACAAGTAACAGACTGACAAGAGACAGAGAAAGTGTGAATTTTGTCAAAATGTAAATCCAAGATGGCGGCTTAAATTCGGTTAAGACAAACCCATGAGTCTTACAGTAAAATACGGTATATACCCCCATTTTACTGTAAGATTCACCGATCGCACTTTGATTTTACTTTGCTTAAAGCGCTTTATACAAATTTAGACCTTATTTGTAAGCGTTTCATAATAAAACTCGTATAAGCAAATGTGAGCAAGCGTGTCATGCATGACTCAAGATAACTCTGCTATCATGCATTTCCTATTCACTTGACAGATAGTCCTTGTTCAATTGTCCTCATATTTTCTTATTATTACAGAACAGCCAAGGTTCGAACGGCTCTACAGGCAAATCCGAAGAGAAGAGCCAGCTGTACTGGGCGAAGGGCACTGGTTTCGGCACCGGCTCCACACAGCAGTCGTGGAACGTGGAGCAGGCGCTCGTCAGGCAGAGGACCGAGGAGGAACACGTGACTGTGCTGCTACAGGTCAGACAACTCATTTATTTCTGCCAAAGACTTGAAAGAAAGCAGAGTACCGACGGATAGATTAATAGGTACACATCCATAGCCGGGTCACCCGGACAAACACTCGTAAGCTGCGTATCCACTTGCGCAGCCTCGTGACGACTTGCCTCATCCTGGGCGTGCCGCGGGCTTCGGAAAGTTCAGGCATCTCCACTTGCGCCCACATAATATCGTACCGAGCAGTGGCGGTACCTTCATAGAAGCCATAAGCTCTAATAAAATCATAATTCACAAGAACAAACCTACCAATAAAAAATAAATAAAAAAAGAACAGTCTATGAACTCGAACTCAATCATACATTTCATAGGAATAATCAAATTTCGAAATCGTCGCTCTTTCTGCCGCGTGCACTGTGTGGTTAGGTTGCCAGATCTACGCACTCATTGAACTCAATCATTCATAAATAGTTATCATAAGAATATCATTTAAATTTCGCGCTTTTTTGGCATACCAACGCGCCAATACAATGCATTCAAATGCGCCTTCTCGCTCACACTTGTGTAGCTTTTTATCTGGCTTGCCTTACCTTTCTTTGTCTCGCAGTTTTCGCCTACAAATTGCTATAGAAACGTTAACATTTTTTGATATATCGGTATGTACTTATACGCAGATTTGTATGAAATGAAAAGCCTGGCTTTTGAGCGCACATGCGCACTGAGTACTTTTTATTTTGTAAAGCATTGTATCTGTCACTGATATCTGTATGACAATCTTTTCTAAAACTCGGATTTTGTTTTCGAAGTTGTATTAACTTACCCGTATTTCCACTCAGGTATTAGCATCATACATGAACCCTGGAGAGAAGTGGCCTCCCGAAGAGGGCGCGGCCGAGACCACAGACCGCGACGGCGACTCCGATGACACTCACGACCTGCCGGCAGAGTTCATTGACCTCGTCGCCAACAGCTCGCTTGTGCCCGCCATCTGCTCTTATCTAAGAAACGATTCAGGTTAGTAAAAAAGAAAATATAAATATATTTATTTCGAGCTAATACAGGTATACATGGCTGAATAACATTCTTATAGTTAACAGTCAAAGTATAACCTACAGATATTTTACACATTAATATTGCCAGTGAGCCCCAAACTAGGCAGTTAGTCTGTATCTTGGCACTCAAAAGAGTTTTTGATGGTTCCATAGTAACATCTATCCAAATTTTAACTTAGAATCCCTGATAATTATCAAGGTTTGGGGCTATCCTCCCCTTTTCTATAGAGCATGAGTGAACACCTTGTTCTTCATACCTCTAAATTAATTTTGTTTGCGCACATTTCCTTCACTATAATATCACCCGCGTGCCTTCGGTCGCTGCGTCCAGTCGGGCGGATATTAATATATTTAATGTTCCCGCGCAGTGCTGGACATGTCGCGCCACATCCCGCTGTACGTGCACGTGCTGCGCTGCGCGCGCGCGCTGCACGCGCTGAGCTCGCGGCGCCTGACGCAGGCGCTGCGCCCGCTGCCGCGCCTGCTGGCCATGATGAGCCGCACCACCAACTCCTACGCCACCAAGCTAAGGTACGCCTCCTATTCATCAGCAAGCTACGTCATCACCATCCGCGCATTCTCTACATTTAACTATGAAACATTTATCAAAAATAAATTTATAGGACAGACTGGGATTCAGTTTCTAACATCATCATGAAAATATATTTGACTTTGACCTTCAGTCCATAACCATTCGGGTCTCGAATGTCGTAAATATGACAGACCTTACTTAAATCGACTGTTACACTAGTGTGATAACTGCGTCACACACACAAAGACGTTGCTCTATGAAACCGCACTTTTTCTGAACTTCGATGTTTCATATCCAACAGCCGCCTACGACATATCTTTACAGGCAATAGGAATGTTGACAAAATCTTTGTCCGTCAGGTAGATCATTACAAATATTGGACACGTATTTTTTATTTTTTTACGTAATCAAAAGATTGCGGGAATACATTGTGTTAAATTGTGGCAGGACGTCACTCCCCGGTAGATTTTATACTGACTTATGACGTAGTGGGGGGCTACTTACAACTTTATATAAACAATTTTTTATTAATATGATAAAGCAAAAAATACGTGTCTAATATTTTTTTATTATCTGACTGACGGACTAAATAGTTTTTTTTTTTTCAGTCATCATCCCTATACTGTTTGTTTTGAACTGACATATTTTAACCATATATTCTCTGTTTCAGGATGAGTAAGAAGAATATATTCGGTAAAATGACATATAGCCAAAGATTTAGTACTTCAAGTAATTCAGAGTTGTCCGAGGAGGACGAGGGACTCGCCGCGCTTATTGCCGACATACAAGTAAGTAAATAACATTATGTTAATGTTTGATTAACGCTGTAAAAAGTCAGAACATTCTACATTCGTCAACAAAATCTTTTTTTTTTGCATATTGTATAGGAATGCGCTATACTTAGGTCCGTTTATACCACAAAAAAAAAAAAACATTTAGCGCTAAACCAATTTAAAACCTCGTTCTGTTTCTGTGAATTGTTTGAAGATGACAGAGACATTGTATTGCATGTTAAACGTATTTACTGATGTGTGTGTCAAGCGGACCCTGAACTGGAACCAGTGTTCTCAAAGGGCAACGACAACAATGTAACACGCGTAGTTTTCGTGGCCCTCGTGGTTACGATGAACATTGGTCGCAGACATCGGTCACGCGTACCATTATACTGACCATAATATGGACGTGCATAGCGTTACTCTTATCTCGATGAGGTAAGGTATAAATTGGAATGAGATAAGAGTTATATTGCAATGACTTACTAATGGTTTTACGTCATTCAAAATATGTCTTACTTTGTAACATTGTTGTTTCTGACAGAGTTGATATGATTCATGTGTTGTCCCAGGCGACGTCCGCGCTGATGTGTCGCGCGGAGAACGAGGCGGAGTCGGGGCGCGCCAGCGGAGCGCCGCAGCCGCTCAGCGGCGCGTCGCGGGAGGCGCGCTACATCGAGCTCATGCGCACCATGCAGTTCGGTAAGCATCTTAATCTAGCTCTAGCTATATAATACCAGCCTATTATGGTCCCACTGCTGGGCAAACGCCTCTTCTTATACAGAGAAGAAAGAAAGAAAAACGTATTTATTGAGACTCGCACAGGAAATCGCACATTAAACTAAAACACACTAAACATAAATAAAAACCAAAGTAACATTAAAATTTAAAGAATGAAGCCCCGTACGAGGCCAAAAGGCTCCTATCTCAGCATGATGCCGCGACATTAAAAAAATTCAAATGCCGCAGCGCTGCAGAGAAGGCGAGCATTGCTCACCACGCTCGATCAAAACGGGTTGGCGATTTCAGACTTGATATTAACACACTATAAGTCCAGGTTTCTTCACTATGTATTTTTCCCCGATATCAGTAATGTCCCAGATAAACTCAGAACTTTCTAGTCTTTTAAATCTTCGGCAGTTTTCAAATTCTTTCCTGCACAAGTCTGGACACATAATAACTTTTGAAGCTCAGCTGAAACTGGTGGTAACTAGTTGGTGAGGATTGTTGGCTTGTGGGCTTGCTGGTTACTGTTCATGCATATAGGCTAGCGCACTTGCTTTGGGGTGTTGAGTAACTTTCAAAATACGCACTCGCTCTCTCTCGCCGAGTTCTGCAGTCTAGGGTTACGCTCTCAATGAATGTTGTACGTTGACAGAGACCTTCGAGATGATAGCGGAGTGCGCAGAGTCCGGGTTCCGCTTCCTCGTGCCGTACCACTTCGAGGGCGCCGTGCGCGCGGCCGGCGAGCGCGCGCACCCGGCGCGCATGAAGCGCCTGGCGCAGGAGGCGGCCACGCTGGCCACGTCGCTGCCGCTGTCCTACTCCTCGTCCGTGTTCGTGCGCACCGACGCCGACCGGCTCGACGTCATGAAGGTACAGATTAGCACACGCTCAAAATCTAAGTGCATAATACATTAATATATATTAAACTTATATAATATAAGTAAACGCAGTCTTCGTCGACCCAGCTTACTGGTCCTGCCAAGAACACGTACAAATTATGCTAAAAAGAATATCACCTATGAAGGAGCACAATTTTATAATAGTTTACCATCCTACATAAAAAATGTTAGCTCTTTCAGTGGTTTTAAATCAAAACTGTCAAATCACATAATGGAAACCACTCACTAATAATGTTACTAGCCTACTAGTTGAGAATAAAACCGATGAAGGTGTAATCCAACCAAAATAAACACAATTCTTTTTTTAAATATTATTATATTGTATCAGTGTCCGTTACCTAGAATAAGCTTAATACAATATGTTATCTTATGTTCTCATGTAAGTGGCTCTTTTTGTCTTTTTGAGAATAAAGTATTTAAACCTTAATATGAATATTAAAGAAATCTCGATGTTTTGTCAAGTCGACCGTGCAAAGCATTGTCGGATTGCTACTGATGAATATAACACAAAAATTACCATTTCCCTCACAGGTCCTTATAACGGGTCCATCAGACACGCCGTACGCGAACGGCTGCTTCGTCCTGGACGTGTACTTCCCGGCGGAGTACCCGGCCGTGCCCATGCTCATCAACCTCGAGACCACCGGGCGCCACTCCGTGCGCTTCAACCCCAACCTGTACAACGACGGCAAGGTGTGCCTGTCGGTGCTCAACACCTGGCACGGACGCCCCGAGGAGAAGTGGAACGCGCACACTTCTAGCTTTCTACAGGCAAGCCAGCGCCATACGAAATTATAATACTAGTCTGTTACTGTCCCACTGCTGCCCAAAGGCCTCTTCTCATACAGAGAACGTACGAGCATTAAGCACCACGCTTTCCATTATACCCGAAATTGTATTGACAAAACAAAATGGCGGAATTCGTTCCGCTACAGATTAATACAGATGGCAAACCCCGCAAAATCATTTAAAAATAAAAAGCGACTCTTGCTTCATCACAATAAAGTGCAAATTAGGTCGCTAATTACCTACAGTTGTATTCACCTAGAAGTTGCCTCTCTTTCTATCGTGTAACTCTTGAATCTTCTGACTACGTTACGCTCACTGAATTGGCCCAACAAGTTGTACCCGCCGCGTTCTTGTAGCTTCATACCTAAACTGCGGAGTGTCCCATCTGTATTTTATCTGTGATTCCGCTCTTGGCCCCGCGCCAAAATACTTTGTAGTGTTATTCTACGTATCTAATCATTGCTCGTGTTCAGGTACTGGTATCAATCCAGTCTCTGATCCTGGTCCCCGAGCCGTACTTCAACGAGCCGGGATACGAGCGAAGCCGCGGCACCCGCGTCGGTTCCAGCGCCTCGCTCGAGTACAACTCCAACATCTACCAGGCTTGCGTGCGCTGGGCCATGCTGGACCATCTTAGGAACCCTGAGCCTTGCTTCAAGGAGGTATGCTTATAATTGCAAATAATATTTTTTATCTTATGTTATTGTTTTGCAAAATACTGTTATGGAAGATCCTAGTACTCACAACACAGGAGAATCCAAGTGTGAGGGCCAGTGTTTTAGTGTATCTGGTGCAATTTTTTAACAATAATCTGTAAATATAGATTGTTTAATGCCGGAAATTAAGTAATTAATACTTATCCAATTTATGATATCTTAGACTGATCCTCAGTCCATTTCTTTTTTGTTTGGATAAAATTTGCTTAAATATGCCGATTTTAATACATTTAGGGATCGCAATGTTGAGTTAAGTATGTAGGTTATTTGGACGATATGCAGCAGCCAAATTCGCGATCAAGATTGAAATTGAGATTCATTAATAATTTCGGCGTATTGAATATGTATTTTTGTTCACCAGGTGATCCAGACGCACTTCTGGATAAAACGCAACGAAATAATGCAGACGGTGGCGAACTGGATCACGGAGCTGGAGAGTCAGAGCGGCGACGAGCGCACGCAGAGGAGCATACAGCTCAACCTTATGGCGCTCAAGGTAAGGCATAAACTAAAAATGTTTTAAATACAGTTTTTTTTTTTCCTTTTCATATAATAATTCTACTACTTTTGTAGTGATTTTGTTAGCCCAGGTACGCCGGGGCATTTTATTGCGCACTGGATATTTAACTCTCGGCGTTGCATTGAGAATCCGAAAGAGTGCATCCCAGCTCCTCAAAAAATTCACTGCTATATTTTATGCACTGCATTCAAAATCCAGTGCGCGATAAATAATCGGCCGTGGGTACGAGAGCTTACTGTTGTATATAGTAATGAGGTGTGTGTACTTGCGCAGCGGCACTACGTGAAGCTGCAGGAGGAGCTGGGCAAGCTGCCCGTGCCGGCCGGCCTGGAGGACCTGGACGAGCCCTTCACGCTGCCCGCCGCGCCCGACGCGCCCGGCCCGGCGCCTCCGCCGCCCACAAACGACGAGATCGACCACGACATGGAGAAGATCGTCTCGCAGGTCCTCGACTGAGCCCCGAGCACGCCCGAGAACGCCCGAGCACGCCCGAACACGCCCCGCCCCGCGCGCGACACAAGTACAACCATCCACCTCCCACCGCGACGGATCGCGACTGTCTGACGCACCTACCGTACGCTCGTCACACGTTTCTAGCGGTTTATTATTGTTCGTAAACAATTTTCTTTTTATTTTGTAGTAGCAGATTTCGGTTTTATATAGTTTTTTTAGTAGGCGTTTAGGATTTAGTGGGACCTCTGTTTAGTTTAACATACATTGTGATACTAAAATGGGCCCGCTCGGCGCCCGGTAAGATATTTAAGGAGGAGTAGATGTACGGGCGACGACATGTAACTGAGCGCGGTGTCGTCGTGCGCGGGACCGTGCCGCGGGGCGCGCCGACACATGTACATGAAATTATAATTTGATGTATATATCTTATTGTTTTAATTTTTGTATTCTAAGAATATATTATTATATGTATCGCTGTATTGCTCTATAAGAGTAGTAGGAGGCGGATGAACTATACGAAGAAATAAAATTGTATAACTCATTTGGTAGTAAATTGTGTACAGGCCTAGCCACCTCAGTCGAGTCGTGGTGGCTGACGAGCTGACGATATAGTGTAGCTAGGCAGCACTGGCCGGTCGGGGCGGTGGCGATCAACTTGTGAATGTATGTGTGTATATAGATAAATCACCAGTAGACTTCTGTGTTTCTCACTGTACTTTCATTGACAGGTAAGTTGGACGTAGGACGTTTATTGTTATATTTGATTGTGAATTTCGGAATGTAAATAAAAATTTATGTTATCGCAATGTTTCTTTTTATTTTTGTTGGCGTCACGACTTCCCGAATATTATAACAGTAAATGTATTTCATTTAGTAATTTTCTACTAAGCTTTGATTGTTCTATTGCTGGGATCCAACGAGCCTCGCCATCACACTGTCTATAATATTTATAATATTTAGCTTTGTATTTAACTCTGACAAGCGGTAATTAAACACAACCTTTTGCTAATACGTTTTTTATTGCCTATCTATTTACATCGTCAAATTCACTCGGCTTTGTCGTGTTGGGGTTCAATGTTCAAGTAAACAATAAGAACCTGGGCGAACAAGTTCTGCTCGGGTGAAAATAGACAATCCGAATCGATTTTCGCCTCCGTAAACCCCGTATATTGGAACTATCATCGAAAATAAATCATATCAAAGAAACAGCAAGTGGTTACATCAAACGGCTATATTAGGGATGATTTATGCAAGATCATGCCGGGTGCGAGTCGAGCCACGGATCAAATCTTCACGAACGTAGGGCCTGCGCACACTGGCGGAAGGCAAGAGCATCGAGGAGGCTTCCTTTATCTGCCAGCGCACACTGACAAGAACAATCCTCTGCGATACAGCGAGCGTCCGCCAGCTTACCGAAGCATCCGCCGAGTAACCACCGCTCGTCTGGATTTGATTATTCCACTAGCGACTACGCAGTCAGAAAAGTTGCTTGTGAAAGATTGTTGCAGACTGGCGCATACAGGCGCTCCCGACGCGGTATCCTCCAGCGTGCATTTCGATGCTCCAGAGACAACTGCGCTGCGATGCTCCAAGGTCGATCACCGAGCATTGAAATATATACCGTATTTCGATTGGACAAGTATTAAATTCAATTGAAAAAACAAACGTCGCAAAAGCGCATGTAACTGCGATTTTTTAAATGTTGTTAGCAAGGGCGTCGCCAGCTAATGGCCCGGGAGGGGAGGTGGTAAGTTGATATAGGGAGGATAGGAAAAGTATGATTTGTAGGTTCAGTGAAGAGTCAACAGCAAATGAAGCTCGCGCGACGCGTCACCGGTAATTGTTCTACCGTGAAGTTTTCTTACAAATTTATTATTAGAGTCACGTCGCGCTTGTTTGCGCGAGCCTTTAAGCTTCGTGCACATTAGCGCGACGCAACACCGGTTATTGTTATACCGTGAAGTTTTCATAGAAATTGTATTGTTCGAGTCGCGTCGCCCCCGTCGCGTTGCGCTAGTCTACACGAGCCTTTACGCTTTTAGTGCGAATCTTACCTCTACGAGGCTCTACGGCGTACAATGGAGCCAAAATCGACGCTGGTGGACATTTGATTTTTGACAAATCAGTTTCAACTCTGTAGTCCCGATAGGAACTGAGAAAAATAATAATTTCCATTTTCAATGTATGGATTGGAAAATGGAAACGGACCTTGCGGGTCGTTTTTCCCAAATTTATTTAGATTTCTGTAGAGCTGAAACTTAATAGGTAATATGACTGGGAGTACTACCAACACAGATACGAATTACGTCCCCGGACTCCGGATTAGACCCCGTTTAGGAGAAGATATGGAACTTTAAAAAACCAAATAAGCGTCGCCAAATAAATAAAATTAGCTTTATAGATAACGTCGTCGTCGTCGTCGAGTGAGTCCTTACATGCGAAAACTGGTGGGCAACTGGGAATTTATATTATAAATGCTGATCGCGCGGTAAAATCTGCTTACGCGATGCAAGATTTTGCGAGATGTCAGTATGATGCGTAGGTCACATGTGGCGATATAGATGCCGCCACGTGTGACAGGGGCATTTCCCGACATATTTGAAAACTACTGTAGTTACGATGATGAGATGAGACAAATGTTGTTGAATGAACGATGTTATAGACCTATCGCTCTCATTCCAATAGTGGCAAAAATACTTAAAAGAGTACTACATAATAATCTTAGTGAATATTTCGAAAAAAAAAGATTATAATAAATTATAGTCAAGTTGGATTCAGAAAACGGAAATCTGTTAATACAGCAATACATCAGTTTTTACAAACATTATAACGTAACTAAATAAAACAAACAGGTCACAGCCCTATACATGGACATGACAAAAGCTTTTATTATGTTCACCATGGACTACTACTACATAAACTAGAAATATACGGAGTTCGAGGTAAAGCAGTAGAAATAATTAAATCCTATCTCAGTAATGAAAAACAATTCACTGAAATAACACAATTATGTCCATCCACAAAAATAGAAATTAAATATACATCGAGCCCAAGATCGATAAAATATGGTATACCTCAAAGGTCGATACTAGGACCACTACTATTTCTCATTTATATAAATAGTTAACCTAACGCTGTTCGGCACTATGGTTTTATTTACAGATGACACTACTGCTTTTTTCACAAATAACAAAAATAAAAATCACGAACTAGAAATAAATGATGCCCTATCTAAATGAATAAATTGGCTTACAATAAATAATCTAAAAATAAATCTTACAAAAACATATGACATGAATTTCAAGAATAAAAACGCAAAATCAATTCCATTATCTATTAAGTACAATATTGCAACTGTATCTGAGGTTACAAGTACAATATTTCTAGGTATCTATATAGATTCTAATATTTCATGGAAAACAAATGAAAATAGTGTATGTAGCAAATTTAATCAATTCTCTTATGCTCTCTACTTCAGTCTACTTCATGACGTCAGCACGAACAAAACTAATAACTAACTATAACTACAGCTTGAAAAACAAAATATTGAAATTACTTGCTTAAAATAACTAAATAAATGTGTATATCAATTAAAGATAATAATAAAAATAAAACCTGAAAAAAACTTAACATACCTACCGAATTGTGTTAACGAAATATTTAATGGCTTAGTTTAGTGGGCACCTAATAACAAATGAGGTCATTATTCAAATCATTTTTATTTTTTATTTTATCGTGTGATAACGATACCCGTCACGTTTGCAGAGTTTCGCGTTTAGTTTAGTTTAATTTGACCCTTTAAAGATAAAGATAGTAATAATATTATAACGCCTTTTAAACTTTAAATGATGAAATCTTCCTTTTTGTTTTCGATTTTTAGTAAACGAGGTGATAGACATAATTATAGTACAAGATATAGGGACCTATTAGTTCAACCAGGTTTCAGACTGGCTAAAGTGGACTCATCTTTCATGGGGTACTGTTTAAAATGTTACAATAAAATTCCTCCCCACATACTTCAACTGAATGAGACGAAATGCAAGTCTTGTTTAAAACGCACACTATGTAGGCAGGCATATTATAAGTTGGGGGATTACATCACTGATAAAAATGCTTGGCTCAATGCTGGTCCAGCTCCACAACCACAACTAATTGATTAACATTTGAAAATACTGTTGGAGCTGCTGAAGATTTTAAGACCATCTTTGCATTGTATAAAATCAATCTCCTTTGTATTATATAATTGCAGAGCACAGGTGTGAGTACTATGTACTAAAGAGCTACCATTTACCGGGTAATACGTCTTTTATTGACTTGAATGTGCCCTGGCGGCTGTGAGTATGTCATGCTCACTCAGATATCTCGCTGATGGTGGCGCGTGTGTTGGATCATTTAGCTCCCTTCACAATGGTTGAGCTGAATGGTGCTGATCCATGTGTCATGTTCGTGAACGGGCGCCGTCAGTTGGGACTGGTCAACTCTTAGCGGCCATGACTGATTTAAATTTCTATCAAAATAATACGTGTCTTTCAGGAATTAAGGCAACGATAATCGACTTTTAATGATTTTATACTGAAGATCACGTCTAAACTAGTAATGGTAATGATTTGGAAAAAATATATGTTAAATGAGAGTATTTTCTTAATAACTTAATATATGAATATTTTAGATTATGTTTATATTACATAGTGAAATTAATTTGTAAAGTTATGTCTAAGGCGAATAAAAAACTCAGTCACGCAAAATCTGTCAAACGTATTTTTCTGAAACCTTCAACTACTTCACAACTTCATTATAAAGATATATTAATTATTGATCTTTCAGTTTACGTGTTTTATTAAAATACCTTTTGTTTTATGTATGATACATTAATAATGCGTTTAATATGGGACAGCGCTCCTTGATGGGCGAGTCCTATTACTGGCTGGACGTACGACGCGTTGCGTGAGCTCAGTACAGAACACGCAAGCTAACCACTCAAGGTCACTGGCATATATCTGCGTCATCAGATGATGAAAATAGAGTAGAGGTAGTCCTACTCTATTTTCATATTAATTTTCTTTATTAGCAGTTTAAAATGAAGTTGCAATTCGTGTCTGTGTGTGCGCTAAGTTATTCTAAACCAAACAATGGATTTTGATACGGCGGTAAATTAAAGCTCGTACAGACCAGCGCGACGCGACGTGAACACGCGACACGAACAATACAATTTCTAAGAAAACTTGACGGTATAACAATAAGCGGTGTCGCGTCGCGCTGTCACGTCGCGCTGGTCTGCACGAAGCTTTATGGCGACAAGCCATAATTTACAGAATGTAGGTACTGGAAGGTTTAAAGCTTCGTGCAGACCAGCGCGACGCGACACCGGTTATTGTTATACCGTCAAGTTTTCTTAGAAATTGTATTGTTCGTGTCGCGGCGCGGTGTCGCGTCGCGCTGGTCTGTACGAGCTTTAATATGTTTACTACTTACTTAATATTTAACTTAGAAAACAGAAATCTGAATGTTTTGACATGTCAGGAGAATGTTCGGTTCGGGCGGTTCGCTTGATTTACATAATATTAAATACATTTTGAATACATATACTTACCTACCACAGTTAATATCGGCTGGCAATGCGGCCAGCCTCTTGGGTACATTACCAGTCGACAGCGATGCGGATGAATTTTTCGATGCTATATTTTAGTTACAAACTAGTTAGTTAGTTTTAGTTAAGTTAGTAAATAATTTTGCTATTTTTATTAATTAATTAGTTATAAGTTGTTTGTACCCACTTGTAAATAGTTTAATATTGATGTAGGGGTGATGATTTAGGGGTATGAGGAACAGGGTGTAAAGTTCACTCATCCCCCATAGAAAAGGGAGGATCCTCCGACCAGACGGGTTTCATGTCTGGCGGGCAATTGCCCAGAGGTTGAAGTCGTGAGCTTGTATATATTTTATGTCCACCGCGCGGTAAACTCTAATTGCGCGATGCAGGATTTGAGTGACGTCAGGATGTTGTGTGACGTCAAGTCTTTGATGCGTAGTTCGCATGTGGCGGTGTTGATGCCGCCACACCTATAATAAATATATAAATATTGATACAAAAATGCAAAAGTCGCAAATGCGATGCATGTAACTACGATTATTTTATATTTGTTAGGTCCAGTGAGAATAGTTTATACCCAATTTTGCAACCCTGAAAACCTTGTGCTACTCCGATGGTGCTCGAAAAACTGCGAAATTCTGGCACATGTCACAGATTTTTTGAAAAATATTAAGAACGTGTTTTTAGGTATCTTTGTTTTCTAGTTTTGTGGAGCAAGCTAAATTTGAGACCAACCGAATCAAAGACAGGTACACCTTAGTCAAAGATGGGTATTTTTTTCCAAAAAGTGAAAAAAAATCGGTAAATTATGATTTTGTGCTCCTCATAGCTGCATTTTGTGGGTATCCATCGAAATCTAGCTAGGTACGTTTTTACCAAAGTGGTTGAAAACATAGCTGAAGTATCCCGCCACAATGGGCCTGACAGAAGAATCTTTTCGATGGAATCCGAGGAAACCGGTACGTTCACAGTGGACTTCGGGTAAAATAGAAAAAAAGGAAAATACATTGGCTGGTGGAATAATTTTCCATCATGAAATACGGCTAGGAAAATATTTGTTTCGAAAATCGAATGTTAAAGTTTTTGTTTTTAACAAAATCGGTTCCGAGACTCCTTTCAGTATTTTTCGCTATTTCATATAGTTTCAGATGTGACTATTCACGCACACTTGGAAAGTACACGATATTCTATGTTGTTCGATATATTATTCGATAGAGTAAATGTATCTTTATGTCTACAGTCTAAGTTTTTTGTATTGTTATTAGAGTTTATGTAGAAATAAGTTAGGTTTTATGACCATGTAAATGTAAATATTCGTATGCCGCTTTTAGCGGCGGATGTGTCCTGAACATAATTATAATTTATACCTAACCAACTTGTAGGTACGTACCATATCCGACGAATAAATGTCTTTGTCTTTCTAACTGGATCCAAGTTAGAATATCGTGTACTTTCCAAGTGTGCGTGAATAGCCAAATCTGAAACTATATGGAATTGCGAAAAATCAGCCTCTTATCAGATGACCCTTCAGGTTATCAATATGCCTAATGCCTAATATTGCTTTATATATAGCATCACGTTTGAGGAAAGTGATTTGCTTTTATATCTCACGAGCGGCCACCGAGGGTGGACGCATCATCTACCTTTGTTGAAAGAACGTTGTCTGCGGTATAAAATGTATAGAACGCAGGGTGTGTTGGCGTTGTTAGCGTTGTATGTAGTCCACTCCTTTTCCTGGGGTGAGTACAAGAGTTGTTTGTCTGTTTGAATTTCAACGATAACATGTTTTTTATTTTTTGCAGCGTTTGTTTTATCACTCATCATTTATTTTAGGATGTGTTTATTTAATAGTAGTTAGTAGTAGTAGTTTTCATTTTAGCAATTCGCGCGATCTATAAAGCTTCGTGCAGACCAGCGCGACGCGACGCCGCGAAGCGACTCGAACAATACAATTTCTAAGAAAACTTGACGGTATAACAATAACCGGTGTCGCGTCGCACTGTGGCGTCGCGCTGGTCTGCACGAAGCTTTAAATGGCTCCTCGTGAGTCCCTTAGAGATAAATTCAAAGAAATTGATATACTTACCTAGCCTTCTCTTTATATTTTGTATGTTCGCAAAAACTTAGGACTTTTCAAAATAAGAAGCGATTTCCATAATATAAATACACGTAGTAAATATGAAATTGTGATACCCAAATTTAGATTAACTAAAACTAGTAAGTCATTTCTTATAAACAGTATTCGCTTTTATAAAAAGTTGCCAAAGTCAGTTACAGAACTTAGCGATGGAAAGTTCAAAGCCCACATCAGACGTGTCCTTATCAAAAAAACATATTATAAGATTAAAGACTACGTTGAAGACAAGGAAGTTTGGCAATAATTCCTTCTGCACATGTGGCTTCCCTGGTGCCTCATTAACGGCATAACTATGTAAATGTCTATAATCTAATATCCCAAATTACGATAATTATTTTAATTTACTTTTTTATTTAATTTTAATTTATCTTGACATAATCTTTTTATTATTTGACATTATATACTTACAATGTCCTATATTTTTTATTACATTTGATTTGTTACACCTGTAGTGACAACCATTGTCACTTGGTTGAAATAGGTTTTGTGCGTACAAACTTACATTTGCAGTTGGAATGTATGGGAGAACATGTTTTTCAACTACAATGATAAGTCTGTTCTTGGGATTAATTCATCCCAACTACGGAACCCTTCATTGAGCGTGGTCCGACACGCACTTGGCCGGTTTTTTTTTTGCGATTGTATTCTTGCATTTGCAGTTGCAGAATTGACCGTGACGTATATCAATGTATGGGAGAATAAGTTTTTCAACTACAATCTTAAGTTTGTTTTTGGGAATCCATCCCAACGGAACCCTTTATTGTGCGTGGTCCGACACGCAATTGGTCGGTTATTTTTTTGTAGTGTTTAAATATTTTTTTTTATATTGAGTACCTTTTAAATCAAAAGCAATTTTTATTCCAATTCCATTGAAATATATTCCTTTGTTAAACCGTGAAAACGACAAGAAAGAATTTCTTTGTATGTGTCTGTTCAGCTGTTCATGGTAAATCGCTTTACTCGAGCCGAATATGTTTTACTCATAAAAATGGCTACAATCGTGATGATCATCGGTTATGTATGAGTATTTGTTCATTATTTATTTATTTATTTATTTATTTATTGGTAAGGCACCTCAACGACTTACTCACTAAAACATACACATACAAAAATCACATACAGTTTTAGGTATTGTGAATTCGCCACTCCCAGAAGTGCACAGCACTAGACTATAGTCTCTGTAGTCTCTAGTCTATTCTATTATATTATTCTATTCTATGTATCCAAGATTCAACAACGCAAATGTATCTACATATTTGCTCACAGACGTACCAGCACCAGATCAGGTGGTCCCGCAGAAGGAGTTAGTAGCATCTGAAGATGGCACAGCCACACTGCGTCATTTGTTCCGTGGCAACCCACCACCCAAGATCACGAGGAAGTTCCCGCAATTTGGCGTACGTATAAAATTGTAATAATGATTATTTGTTTTTCTTTTGTTTCCTTTATTTTTACTTAACACATAGAAGTAACATTTTTAAATATAAAAATATTAAAAAATGTAAAAAATAGTAGCTCACCAGTATCGGGAACAGGGGCCTTACTTCCGACGGCTTCGAGTTCTGAATCAATCGAATTCGATTCGAATTATATGCCGATTCAAGCGCATCTCGCTCTTGAATCCGACACTAGCGCAGGATCGTGCGGTGGTTGGAAGCGAAACTAATTTCGATCGAAAGATTCGTTAGGATCGAAAAGTACGTAATCCACACGCCATCTGACAGTAGATTATCGAGTTGTTGGATCGAAATTAAACGTCAAAGTACACGATAGCAAAGAAGCTACATATTTTATTCAGATCGAGTGAGGTTTTTTAGTGTTATTTACTGCTATAATTCTTCAAATTCTTTATTATTATGGCTCGTCTTGCGTCGTTTTCCAATGTTCTTAAGGAAGCATATCAGGATATCATATGGATATTCGTGCCAGAAGAAATAAGCAAAGGATTAGTCGTTATAACACCCTGGCTATGAAAATGGATTCGGAAGCATTTCGGAGGAATTATTGTTTGTCGAAGAATTTATTGAATGTGTTGGTAGAAGATTTAACACCATTCATGAAGAAACCAACCAGACGAAGTAACATTTCAAATTATATGTATGTTTCAGCCAAACAAGACGTACACCATTACCATTCATTCGGGTAGCATAAATATTAAAGTTGTATCAAGTGTGTTTAACTTACTTTTGCCCATGACTTATAGCCTTTTGTTGTAGTAAAATTATGACCTCTTCTTCCCAATTTTGTTTTGTCTGTTGGCGAGCTTGTGCAAAACGTATAAGCCCTTTGGCAAAGCCAGAATTTCTTCTAAAAATTGCAACATCTTCTCCATTTATACATATGATGGAAGAGACATTATCAAGTCACACAAGGATTCTAAGAGTAGATAAACATTTATCACAGACTTATAAACATATAAGCACGCAAAAAATTACCATACCTACTTTAAAACACTTACGTACCAAAGTTACTCGTAATCTTGTACTTTCACTAATAATATGAATTGAAACAAAATAACTACCTCTTATAGCAGCAGACATACAAATAAACTTTTAATCAACAATTATTATATAAAATAATAATTAATTAATAATAATTATTAATTAATTATTATTATTATTTTTCTTTTTATTAACAGCGCTCTTCGCAACACACACACACACACACACACACATCGCCACTTCTTCTTCCCAGCTAAAGTACTAGGAAGTGGTGAAGGGCGGGTGGTTTTGCGCGACTGTCTTATGTAAATTTGAAGTTCGAAAAGTGCTGATTCTCTGCCTAGTTTTGTACGGGTTGTAGTAGTTAACTCCGTACACCGATTTGTCGTGAAGGTTTGTATGTTCAGTTAGTATAGAGAAACACCGTTCCACTAAGATGCACTAAGTAGTTGAGTTTATTTAAGTTAAAAGTAAGTTACAGTACTAGAGTGGAAGGCGATTATTTCTCTCAGTTGTTGATAGCTACACAGTTATAAGTTCACTATATTTAAATTCGTTAGTCATGTTATTTTATTACGCTTAATTATGACGCGCATCGTTGGCCTAAAGTAGGTTGCAGAGTACGCAGAAAAATGTACGGCGATGAGACCGTACAATATGAATAAATAAAGTTTGATCCCTGTATGCGATGTGTTCGCGGATGAATGGAGTAACATTATGCGTACTTATATGTCTATTGTACCATATTAGTTTTCTTATTAAATTATTATAACGTTATTGTCAACATTATGTATGTTTCGAAGTTAAATTCAAAAGTCATTTATTCTAACTAGGCTGAGAATCAGCACTTTTCGAACATTAAAATTACATAAGACAGTCCCCCAAAAACGCCCACCCATCACCACTTCCCAGTGCTTAAGCTGGGAATAAGAAGTGGCGCAACAAACTCCCCAGCAGCCCCGTTAATTAACGTAATTGTTGTTACACCATTTAAATTAACGATAAATAAAATAAAATAAATTAATAAAAGTTCTACTTTTACAAGGAATCTTAAAAAATAATTAAAATTGAGAATACCTGGGCAATATTTTAGATGTTGCAATGGTGTTGTCATGTATTTAAATCGGTAAACAAAGAGTTGTGCTTACCTTATTAAGTACTAAAATCTTTTCTGAAAGGCATTACCCAAAAGCGGTAGAATTGAATACGATATATTTTTTCAGATTTTTGAAAAGTTTGCTTAGTTGAAGGTTTTCGGTAACTTTCCAGTCTCAAATAAGAAGCATAGTGGGCGTGTCGAAATCGGAGACAATTCAATTGCACAAGTTCTAAGAGTTGTTCCCAAACTACTGTCTGCTCCACTGACTTTATTCTCATTTAGATTCCATTGAACCTCGGTCTCACGGATGAGAATATCTGATTCCGAAATCTATGCGTGAGGATACCGCAAAAGAAGAAGAATTAAGATTGCTTCTTCCTCAGCGCAGTGCCAGTGATCAGTCAGGTTTCAACGATGGAGAAGAGTGTCAGAATTTCCATTCAACCGCGACCAAAACGCTTTACTGCCCACTGGATCTGCCCCACTAGTTCGATTTGGTGGGGCAGATTCCATTAGTCTCAAATCTTGATGGATTACTTGCCCCACAAGTTGTAACGTCACTAGGTGTAATTCTTGAAAAATCTATTATTCGATTATTCTATTAATCGAATGGTATTATTATATTACAATGTTTTTTCGTTTTTCGTTTCGTTAGTCGGTGGCAAAAACTTTTTTGCAACCGACTTTCGAAATTAAAGTTATTTTTCACTTTTAAGTGTCTTTTTGTGGAATTCGGTGGTTTTTGTTTTGTAAAAAAGTTATTTTAGTGTTTTTTTTGGAAGTCGGTTGTTTTTTTTTTTGTAAAAGAGTTTTTTTTAAATAAATATGATCACACCTAAAATGCGTGAAATATTTTAAACGTTTTAGCATAAGCTTAAAAAATATAAACTTTTACACAAATATCATTTTCACTAACTTCTCATGTATTGTTTGCTCCAGGTAAACCAGCAGCGCTCCACACACAAGCGGCAAGCTGCCGAACTGTACCTACCCGAGTCCTACGTCATCCCTGGAGGAGAGGGCGAGGGCCCGTGGGAAGAATGGGGAGAGATGTCCCCTTGCTCGAGAACCTGCGGAGGAGGCGTGGCCAGTCAAAAGAGGATATGTTTGCAGTCAGGGTAGGTACTACATATATAGACAAAAAATGGCAACTAGCTTCAACTTTCTGACTAACTGACCGACTATTTGACAATTGAAAAGTGCCTGTAAATGGTTTAATTGAAATAAATGCTTTGAGTTTGAGTTTGAGTTTGAAATATATTTAGTTAATTTAAAAATATGACAATTTAACAGCTTGCTCGTAATGGCTTATATTATAATATTATAATTTTACGGGCATGAAGTTAGCCGCAAAAACGTACATCAATAACTTTACTAGTCCTGACTATTACTTATAACAATAACTTTATTATACGTAAACCGATGACCTTTGGAGTAGACGTATTCCTTGAGTGGACACCGCGAACGCCTTCGGGTTAGGTGGGGTAACGATCTTCGTAGGGTGGGTGGGAGTAGTCAAAGACTGCGTAAAAGGGCGTGCGACAGGCGTATGTTTAGCAGTGGAGTTAGTGCCACAGTCTGATCATAATACGTGAGACTACTTGAAACACAATAACTTTGTTTGTTTACGTCTGCAGGCCAGAAGGACCTCAGTGTACGGGAGGCGACACGAAGTACTTCTCGTGTCAGACGCAGGACTGTCCTGACGGATCCGGCGACTTCAGAGCTGAGCAGTGCGCTGAGTTCAACGACAAGACCTTACGTGGTTTCAAATACAAGTAGTTGTTTTAAAACTTTTCACACAAAAATATGAAACACGTACCATTATAATACAGGGTGTATCAGAAAAGTGTGTGGTGCAGACCATCAAACTGAACAACTTACTTCATGGGACCCACTAAACATCATAATCGCGAAAAAAATATCAGCTGTCAGTCGTCGACATTTAGGTCGAGTGGATTTTGACATATTTTATAAAAAAAAGAAAATGGTTTTTATTTCAGATACATTTCTGGCTCATAATATTGTTAGTAGAAAGACTTACAAACTATTTTCATTTATTATTAATTTAAGTATTTGCCGCCCACTGAGGCCCCTGGGGACTCGCACTTGTGCTTGAACCCAGTGCCCCAGAAGGGGGCTGTCCTGCTTGTGGCTAAGCAAGCTCAGGAGCACGCTGGTGTTAGCGCTCCCACGCGTGCGGAACATCAGCGAAGCGATGTGGCGCCGCAGCACAGTGTGAAAGCCGTCTGCGTGCGCGTACGCAAACATCGAAGACGCACTACAGTAGCGCGGGAGCACCATGCGGGAGCATGGGATAGCTGATAATTCTTTTGCGATTAAGAGGCTTACAACAGCTAAAGCGCGGTCACTGTCGGACTGCGTAGAAATGAAAGAGAAGCGCGATGACACGACGCAGGTAATTTATTGCAAAATATGAAGCAGTTAGCGATTTACAAAAAAATCTTTTGATTGGACTGGAAAATTAAAACACTATTATGCTAATATGTAGTTAGCTTGTAGAATAATCTGACAAAAAATCAGAATGATTGCATGTAAATTAATATGATTTTTAATCGTTAAAAGAAATTTTTAGAGGTATCTTCATGATTTTTTTCTATCGTATCAAATTAGTTGTATTATATTTTCAACACACTATCATACTAGCAAATATCCTGAAGAATATCATATATTTTTCTGATTTTGTTTACTGCAGTGGATCATATTCTTTTACGCATTATAAAACTTGCGTTTAGGCACGTTTAGGTCCTGTAGTCCCCTTAAATGTTGGTCCCATGAAGAAGTTGTTCAGTATGATGGTCTCTACCAGACGCGATGATATATACCAGACCTTTCTGATACATGCGTATTTATCGTACAAACTATGGAAAACAAAGTTATTTCTGCGGTTGTGACGAAAAACATTTCATATCTCAAATCTATTGACTTAATAGCAAAATCAAATAGCAAAATCATTATTTTTTTAATTATGGGATCCAACAATACACTCATGTGTTACACCTATTGATTTTTTTTTATCCCTTGGTTAAAAATGTAGGTGGAGATACACACACACAGCACACAGCACATACAGCACATACAGACACACACAGCACATACAGTGCAAATAGTCTTCGAGTGAAATGGCTATGAGACTTCCGGACAGACGGACAGACTGATGGTTGGACAAAAGAAATTATAAGGGTTTCGTTTTTGCCATTTTGTTAGGGAACGCAAAAAACGGAACCTTAGGATCGCTCTATAGTTCGTCTGTCAATACTATTTTTCTTATCACCACCATCAGTATGCAAACGCGCATTCCTGTTCATCAAGATACCCGTTGAAGCCGTGGGTGCTGGCTGACTGTGTGACTCGCCTCACGAAAGTTTGCGGGAGTGATGATGACGCCACGCTGAAGTCACACCGCCACAGTCTCAAATTTAAGGTGTCAAAAGCTTTTGTTTTGTAATACTGAGCCATTTAGTATCTACGGTTTTAGTTTGCTTTGGTGTATTAAAAAACAAAAACTTCTGACAATGAAAACTGACTGACTTTTTCGGGCATAAGAGCTAGCGCGCACGAGTGACTTTTGGACTTTATAAAAGTTGGGTGCATTTTACTAGCCTCTACAAGACCTATGTAATGTAATTGTACATAAATCTGGAGCATCCTGTAGTTACAGTCAGGGAAATTGACTGTTAAGCAAATTCACTACTTAAATTAACCCGTTACCAACTAAAATTAAGCACTTTTTTTTTTGTCACGGTTATATATGTCACTCGTGCAGCTCGCTCTAACGTTTTTTTCGTTATGTGACGATTTCTGCCAGTTTACTCTTACCACAGTTAAAGAACTTGGTTCCAAAATCTATCTTCGAAGTTTATGCAAAATGTATGTATATTATTACTAAAATCCGATGAAATATCCAAAGATCAAACTAAGATTCGAAAAATTGTCAGACGTTTTGGCTTCTGACATCGTGTCATCATTGGTAGGTATATCAGTACAAAAACACCTACCATGAAAACCTCGGATACTAGTTCTGAATATGAGATTTATGTATTTCTTAGCTGGCTGCCATATACGAAGGTTCAGAATCCTTGCGAGCTGAACTGCATGCCACATGGAGAGCGGTTCTACTTCCGACACAAGCTGCAAGTGACGGACGGCACCAGGTGTAACGACGAGACCTACGACGTCTGTGTCAATGGCAAATGTCAGGTACTGTAACTGTTAGTCTCGTTTAAATAACATGTTTGTCGTGGTTTTTGTCCACCAACACATCTGCAGAAATTTTCTTTCTTTGAATAAAAAGGCAAAATCCTTAAGTCCTAAAAGTTGTGACTATAACAGAACCCCGCATCTACACACGTCATTAAGCCCTAAACGTTGTGACTATAACAGAAGCCCGCATCTACACACGTCATTAAGTCATCAAGATCTTTAAAAGATTCTATAATGTATTTAGCAGTAGCAATTGTATATTCAAAAAGTTTGTCTCATTCTGGTACACATTCTTTTAGTATTGAGTAAGCATAAGTGGAGGACGACGATCACAGAGCTTTGGTTTTTAAAATGGGAATATTAGTGAACGTCCTTAATATCTACATACCTAATTGATTTTTAGATGGAAGACACGATTCCGGTATCGAAGGTCCACAAGATTCTTCTTATGCTCGGATGCTATAAACAAAAACGAATTGTCTCACTTACCAATGGTGACATTTTTTATTGCCAAACTGATTTAGATACGTACGCAAATTTTGTTTTATCTGTGATGGCTACTTACTTCCATATGGAATGGTCTACTATGCAAAGCTATGAGGTCTTTGCTTCATTATTGGTAAAGATTCTTTAGTTTAACCACAACGGTCCGTAAATTATAGGAATCGGCCATTAGTCATTGGCCCTTTTTTTTTTCACCAGCCCGTTGGTTGCGACATGATGCTGAATTCCACCGCACGCAAAGACAAGTGTCGAGTGTGCCGAGGGAACGGCACCAGCTGTAGCACTACTGATGGGATCTTTGACTCACAAGATCTCATGAAAGGTAAGCGGCCTACTGAAGGCGATGTAATCTTGTGTCAAAGTAATTAGGAAGGTTACTTTATATTTGTGTTTAAATCTATTTCCTATTTTGATTATAGGATACAACGAAATCTTACTGCTTCCTGCAGGCTCTACTAGCATTCATATTGAAGAAATGGAACCTACAAACAATTATTTGGGTAAGTGTTACAATAAATCTGTGATCAAACAACACTAATTGCTCTTAGAAAGAAGAACAGAATAACATTTCTATATCAACTTATTTTTATGTCTGTTATTGTTTGAAAAGCATACCGCATCATATAAGTTGGTATATCGGTAAGCCCCTAAGGGGCTTCAGGCTATAGGCGACCGTGGTTCTACTTTACTATGTGGGCTGGCCTAGCGGAATGTTTTCAAAGCCACCTCAGGAAAGTAAAGACCATTTTCTTAATTCATCATTTACATCTATGAAATTTCTACAGCATTAAGAGCTAAGAACGGCACCTACTACCTGAACGGCCACTACCATATCAACTTCCCGGGGACCATCATGATCGCCGGCGCCCTCTGGACCTATGAGCGTACTCAGCATGGGTACGCCACGCCGGACAAACTGCGGTGCCTAGGACCAACCACTGAACCTCTGTATCTTTCTGTAAGAATAATTGTTTTTTTGAAATTTCGCTCGGTTTTCTATATTTGCCAATTTAGTTCCTGCTGAAGTTGCAACCAGAACTAAAAACTTTATTTATTTATTTAGAACATGTTTTTTTTAACTCTTTAACCGTTCTTAATGTTCGCACGTAATTCGGAGCTTTTTTAACTATATCCATCTATTTTTTATATAAACAGCGTGTATCACAAATGTGTGGTCATATTTAAGACTATCAAATTGAATAACTTTGTCCATTGGACCGAAAAAATAATCAGACTCCACTCAACTGTCGATATGCCTTTAGAAGTCGAGAACAATAAAAAATCTATAGTGTATTGTTAGTGACAGTTAAACTCATACAAAACTTCAATACCTACTCGACCCAAAATGTATTCCCGAAAGCTGTATTTTGTCGCTAATTACGATATTGGTCCAATAGAGAAAGTTGTACAGTTTGATAGTCTGCACCACACTTGAATTTTGATGCGGTGTTCACCATTATTTACAGAATTTACTCCGACAGGTTCATGTGTATAATTAGACAACAACAGTTAAATAACATTTGACTTGGATATGTAGCACACAAAGTTTGATGTTCTGACATGTTGCCGCATCAGTAGATTACTTACACCCGTGCAAAGCAGGGGCAAGTCGCTAGTTCTTATACAAATTACAAAGAAGGCCGAAGTTCCGCCCGACTAAATCACTAAATAACGCAGAAAATATCCTCTGTACCAGCTTCTTCTTCAAGAGGAGAACGTGGGGATCAGGTACGAGTACAGTGTGCCCAACGGCTCAGCCCCCCCGACCGGCAAGGAATATAAATGGGTGCACGAAGAGTTCACGCCGTGTACCGCCACCTGTGGCGGAGGTGAGCAAACTGCATACCTATTTGTTGTTCTCATAGCTCGGGTAAAAGTGATATAAGTAAATTGTTTTTGAAGACCTAAATCTAAAAATGCTCAAAAAATGTCAGCAAGAAAATAGACAGTTTTCACAAAAACTTTTTTTGATCCCAATCGATCCTGTATCTTATGAGGATCAAAAAACTCTATCGAACCAACTGAGGTTAGACGCTAGAAAAGTCGGAAATCGCAAATAACTTTTCCCAAACATTTCGTGGGAAATGAGACTCTAACCCTACTTTTCTTTTGTTATTTTTTTAACAATTTAAATCATAAAAATTTCAAATGAAATTTAATTAAATATTTGTATAAATTTGAATTAGAGCTTATCCCTTAAAATTTAATTAATGGTAAAAAAAAAAAACTAGGTATATTTAAAAACGATTAACATTTCATTTCCAATGAATAATTAAAAATATTTATGCTACAATAACTTTATAAAAAATTTGCTCTTTTAAATTCGAGTTTTATTTTTCAAAAATATTTTTTTTTAAATAAACGGTGATAACCAAGTTACATTAAATTAAAATTACTTTTAACTTATGTTCCATTTATTCCAAAATTATTTTACAATACCTACTAATTTATCATAAATAATTTACTTAATTTTTTCTTTAAAAATACTTTAGTTCCCTTTAAAATATTTTTTTTTTTTTTTTTAAATAACTTATTAATTTTTCCCATCGAATTAATTATTCTTTTCCTTTCAATGTAAGTAAAATACTTTAATCTCAATCTTTATATTTCTTTTTCTAGAAACACTGTCCAGTATATCCCGGGCGCAATAACTTGACACCTGGCTCGAAACTCGACTCCCCTCCCGCCGCCTACCCGCGCGAGGCCCCGTTCTCGTCCTTCAGGACGAGAGCGGGACCTCGCGCGGGTTAGCGGGAGGGGAGTCGAGTTTCGAGCCAGGTGTCAAGTTATTGCGCCCGGGATATACCTCTACTTTGTTACGACTTATTTTAACTTATTATTTAAATGAAAGCGACGGGCAATATGTACATTTTAAATATTTAATCATTTTAATAAATTTAATTTAATTACATTTATATCCACTTTCAATTAATTATTACAAATTAATATTCATTTAAACAAATTTATTGTAATCCATTATATTCTTAATTATAATCTGCATCTTGATCGGATTTATATATTATAATTTTAAAATGTTAATTAATTTTTTTTAAATATTTTAACAACGATGTACAAAATTACAAATTAAGTAATTTTATTCGTGGAATATCAATTATTAAACAGATTCCTCTAAATGAACTTAAATACCGCCAAATTATTTAAGTTTCAATAAATAATTATTTAATCAATCAATAATTTTTTTGCAACGAATGTAGGTTACATTGAAATATAGGGGGAGTAGATAGGAGTGAGCCATGTAAAATTGTACATTCTGCCTGGAAATAGGCATGTAAAAATTATGAAAATTGTTAAGAAGCTATCTAGAAATAAAATTATAAAGTCACAGTTAGAAATATTACAATTATACATTAATTAATATTTCATCCTATCTGCGGGAACGCTTTTCCTACGCCCGTCCTTCTGATGCACCTTGCAGGTCGCATCTTAGAAATCTCCTTAAATCCCCTCCCCACTCAACCTTCAGCGTGCACGCGGTTCGATTGTGGAATTCACTTCCGCCTGACATTAGGGACTGCCAAACTGTTGCAGTTTTTAAAAGAAGAGTGAAAGAACACTATCTTTCCACTTCGTCATAGTTGCATTTTTTTGTATTTATTATTTTATACTAAGTACATTATAATGTACTGTAATTATTAAGTATATATATTTTAGTGATATTTATTTTAGAAGTATGTATGTAAGTTTATTCTCATAATGTATATTTATCTATCTATATCTATACTTATAATAAATCTGTAGAGAGGTCAATTCTGTACATGATATATATTTTCAAAATAACTATCAGGGGGTAATTAGTGATCGATACTGATGCCAAAAATGCAATCAGT
The DNA here is from genome assembly GCA_914767755.1 of Agrochola circellaris. Taxonomy (NCBI): domain Eukaryota; kingdom Metazoa; phylum Arthropoda; class Insecta; order Lepidoptera; family Noctuidae; genus Agrochola; species Agrochola circellaris. The sequence goes on from OU611857.1 coordinate 4,479,250, forward strand.
AAAAAATTTGTCTGTCTGTCTGTATGTTCCTTATAGAAACAAAAACTACTCGACGGATTTTAACGAAACTTGGTACAATTATTCTTCATACTCCTGGGGAGGTTATAATATACTTTTCATCACGCTACAATCAATAGGAGCAGAGCAGTGAAGGGAAATGTTGGGAAAACAGGAGAAGATGCTCCATTTTTTAAGCTTCCGTCGCGTGTCAAAATGCCTAAATGTTAAAATAGAATTAAAAATATATATCATGTGTTCATTTTATTATAGGTTCTTTTGGATGTAAATATTATTTGTGATTATTTGTTATTTAGTATATGACATGATTTCGTTTATTAAATTGGTGAATGATTTAAATTTTTGACATTCGAAAAAATTTTGGTACAACATTTTAAATATCGAATGGTGTATTTTTATTATATTTTTATTTTTATCAGGTTGACATTGTATTTGTGATTTTATTAATTTGATTTGACATAGTGATGATATATTTATGATTTTATATTTTTTCTATTTATTAATAATCAAGTTATGTTTGGTTTATGTAACTAATTTTCATTAATTAATTTAAATTTTAACACACTCAGACAATTGTTATTAAGTAAATGAAATGAAATGTTAGATATAAATTTAATTAATTTAACATTTAATTCTTAATGATATTTATGTGATATTGGATAAATCTAGATACCTCTTCTGCAATATTAGTTTTAAGTTATCTTGCTGCGCCCGAACAGGGTCATGTACTCACTAGTTTAAGCTTAGCGTGTAAAATTGGTTGTGTACATTGTGCATTAAATTAAATAAATAAATAAATAAATAAATAATGGTTAAAGCTACATAGAAATCATTTATGACGGAAATGTTCTACATAAAATTATCTAAAAAATATCCCACAACAGCATATGTCTATCTTTTATGGTTGACTCACAATAACACGTGTAATTCCCGATAGCTTAGCAGTTCGGAGCTTTCTGATTATATTTGTTTACTCTTACGTTTATAATACTCTCACTCATCCCTAATTTAAAGAAGTTAATATTATTACCTATTCAATAAAAAAAGAATCATAGTAACACCAAACTTATACATGAAATACGCTAATAAGCCATCGCGCCGTCGCGCGTGAATACTGAATCATGCCATAAGGATTATTTTTGTGTAACGGTTGCCGCGCTCGACGCGGGTCGTGGCGGCAGGGTATAAAAAGGTGGGAGGTCCGAGCGTGATCAGCGCGAGCTTCTTTCAATATTTGGCTGTTGATGCGTTCAGAGCGTTCGACCTTATTGACAGATTATAATTGATATTAACAAACCGTGCTTATCAGCGCGACTTTTAGTCTTTAAATAGTTTATTTGAATTTCTTTTGTTGTTATTTTATAAAATAGGTATTAGTTGTTTTGGTAGTGTTTAAATATTCGTTCAAATTACAAATTATTAATAGTTTTAATTTTATTTCTTTTTAGGTGAAGTAGTAGTAGAAGTAGAAGTAGTACGCATAGATTTTTAGATACCGATAGGTAAGTTTTGGCTAATTTATGTTTCATTTTATTTTTGTATTAGTAGGTAAAAGCGTAGATACTTTTATTAATTATAGTAGTTATAGGTATTTATTTTTAAGTGAAGTAGGTATTAGTATTGCACAGGCGTTTCAGCATTATTTTCATTTCTTTTTTTGTTGTAAGTTGTACATATTTCTGGGTATAATTCTATTAGAATATTTTAGTTAGGAAGGACATATGGTACTTTTTTACGAAAAACGACGGAAACGCGGACGAAGTCGCGGGCAAAAGCTAGTAGTTAATATTATAGTTAAATTAGTGAATAATTTGGTGTTTTTATTTTATGTACCTACTTTATTTTCTCTTCTACTCTTACACATATTGTCTACATCTCTTTAACTACTTTCCTATCGCAGGTATGCTGGAAGAGATTTCTTTAGAAATAAGCTGATGCTTATTTCTAAAGAAATCTCTTCCAGTACGTATTTTTCTGTTCCTTTTTTTCTTGTCTGTTTACATAAACCGTTAAATAAATAAAATAAATAAATAAATAATATTAGAAAATGTAAAATAAAAAGTTACTATTGAATAAAATTAAAAATAAATGTATATTAGGTCCATATGTTTAAGATAGTATTCATTATATTTTTCTATTAGGAAGGCCATTATATTTTTTTTAATTGCATTATTTTTCATTACATCTGGCAATTTATTGGATATGGTAGGACCCATAGAAATAACACCTTTTCTCAATAGCGCTATGGTATAGGACTCAATTTGTAATACATTTTTGTATAGGTTTCTGACAGGTCGTTTTCTAGTTTCTGTCATCGTGGGAAATAGGTCTTTATTGGTCTTTACAAACATGGCCATTTCCAGAATAAACAATGACGGAAATGTATGCACTGTTAGGGACTTAAACTCTGGTTCGCAACTGTCTGTGGTCTTCAAACCACACTTCGCTCTAATGCAACGTTTTTGTGTCTTGAATATGTAAGAGTAGTGCTGCAATTGCTCCAGAAAATAATACTAAATCTTAGAACTGATCTGTTATTTATATTTCTATGGAACTGATGCAAGCTACCAATGTTGTTTGAATGTCAACTTATTTGGACAACTTAGGCAGGACATATGCCGCTGTATTCATCCTTTTGCTCTGCTTGTTGCCAATTTAGTTGTCTATCAAATGTAAATTACTAAAAATGTTGCTACTTTAACTTGGTCAATTTTTTGCGTATTGTACTCTACAGATACTTCTTTTAAATTGTGTGTTGATGGAAATGCATTATATTAGTTTTTGTAACTTTATCACTAAGTTGTTTTTGTCAAGTAAATGTACGACATCTTCCAGGGTCTTGTTTATGTCCTGTTCATAGCTATCTGGATGTTTACATTTAACTAACGCGGTGCTGTCATCGGCAAATAATACCATTGGGTTACCAAGGACGCTGCCCTGTGGTACACCATAGTTTATTGTTCGTACTTTGGATCGGTATGTTCTTTCACTCTTCGTCTTAGGGCAAATTCTAGTTATTTCTGTGTGCTGTTTACGATCGCTAAGGTATCTATATATATAAAAGAAAGTCGTGTTTGTTACAACACTTATAACTCGAGATCTGGTGGACCAATTTTCATGGTTTTTGATTCGTTGGATTTGTCTCTGCCCCGAATAGCAGAATACATCTTAAAAACAATGGGTAGGTAGGTTAGGTAGGGTAGGTAGGGTAGGTAGGGTAGGTAGGGTAGGTAGGGTGGGTAGGGTGGGTAGGTAGGTAGGGTAAGTAGGGTAGGCAGGTAGGTGCGCCGTAGATAAGTACTTAGTGCTACTCGAGCGAAGCCGGGGCGGGCAGCTAGTGATTTAATAAGTTCTAGTACATTACCCCTTATTCCTTAAACGCTTAATATGTTTACTAGAATGTCGTGATCGACGCAATCAAAAGCTTTCATCATATCTGTGAAGATTGCGCAAATAGGTACTTTCCTATCTACGTTTTTTATGATAGAATTGAATAACTCGAAAATTGCTATATTAATACTACTACGTTTTTCCTAAAACCCTTTTGTTCATTACACAAAATGTCATATTTAGATAAGAAATTGGACTTGCAATATCCATCTAACAGCAACCTATGCACTAATAACTATTTAATATGAATAGTTAACTAAAATACTGCTATACAATTATAAATGTAGCAAAATATCTACTGGACTTAATAAAAAGGACATATAATCGTATTTTCAAAATAAGTATCATTAAATAATACATCACCTTCTTTACATAGTACAGACGTTAAGAGTCGTCAGAAGCCGGAAAGTCTGACAACCAGTCTTACCAAGGGGTATCGTATTATCCAGTTACTGGGTTGTGGAGGTCAGATAGGCAGTCGCTCCATGTAAAATACCGGTATTCAGCTGCATCTGGTGAGACTGGACGCCGACTCCAACATAGTTGGGAAAAGGCTAGGCAGATCGATGAAGTCTTTTTTAACGTTTCCCATATAAGTCTGAAAGTTCTAAATTATTTCAGGTAATTTTTTTCTCAGAACGTCTGAAATCACAAGCAATAAACAATTTATTTTTTATAGCAAATAAAATTATAACGCGTATATAGTTCGAAGTTTAAATTTTTTCTTTATTTTGGCTAGTCTGTCCATTATTAAAATTAAGTTAAGAGTACTCAAACGAGACAAAAGAGTACTCAGTTGGTCCGATAAAGATTTTTGGTCCTTTTAAGAAACAGGATCGATTGGCATCAAAAAACGTTTTGGTGAAACCTGCCCATTTTCTTGTTAACTATTAAAAAAAAACGAAATCTGTGAATGCAGATCAAATTGTCTCAAAAAGTTCAGGACAGTCTCCTAAGACCGTTTTCCTGTAGCGGCTGCAGCTACAACGATTAAGTTACCTACCCTTACTGCTCCATCTCAAAAAACCACTCTATAAAGAAGATATTTATTATTTTTGAAGATAAAAATTATGATCCTTTATAGTCTGTGACCAACATTATCTAATCCCTCTTGAGTAATAGCGAATTTGAACCTCATCGCGAATTTTAAATATTTTAAATAAATCATGTTGCTAAGCAATTGTAATCATTATCTTGTTGCCGTTAAGGCTGAAAGCCTCATGAGTATTAATAATCTTCTCTTCAGCTTGTCAGCGAAAATGTAATTCCTAGTTCAAACGTAAACGCAAAGATGGCGCTTCAAAGATTTCTTCTGAAATAGGTATTTCAAAAGTAATTAATTGAACTTTTAACACCTTCCCAGGCTTTCAAACCCGTAACGTGACATGTAGATCAAAAGAAGAACTGGATATAGTAGATGCTAGCTTGTGCAACGAGGGTCTGAGGCCCCCCTCCAACCAGTCCTGCAGTCTAGACCCCTGCCCCGCGCAGTGGGTCGAAGAACCATGGGGAGAGTGCTCCCAAAGATGCGGCAGTGGAGGTGTCAAGTCAAGGGAGGTCACATGCCAGAAGATTATTGCGAATGGGTAAGTTTTACTTTCGGGTTGTATCCGAACTAAAATCTAACTTTTAGATCAATTATTTCCTTCTTCCTAAGGTCCAAATTAAAGGCGTTCAATAAAACTATATTGCTGCATCTAATAAAATAAAATTGCTTTGTGTGCTCAGTATCAAGTCTGTAGTTCCGGACAAGGAGTGTTTCGACCTGCTGGGCCCGAAGCCTGAAGTCTTCCAGAAGTGTAACGAGGACGCTCCCTGTCCCACGTGGTTCGTTGGACATTGGAGATCGGTAAGCACCATCTAGACTTTCAAAATCTCTTTTGTTTATCGGGCATTCTTGGTAGTAAAGTCTCTATTTTTAGATGCATGCAGGTAAAGACCTGGACACGCTTAGGAACCATACGATATTTTTTATGATGATATCTACTGATATCTCATGATCTTTAAGTTTGCAAGCTCTATTATGGATGATTAACTTTATGGGGCATCGCATCCCTTCGCATTTTGCAATTTTCTAATTAGGTTAGGTAATATTCTTAACTAAGCAACTGCTTTTTTCATCAGTGTGACCAGCTCTGTGACGAGGGTAAACAGACGAGGCAGGTGGTTTGCTACCAACAGAAAAATGGCCGCATCGAAGTGCTAGGCAATGGGAACTGTACTGAGGCGAAACCGGAGGAAGAAAAGCCTTGCATCCTGGAGCCTTGTGATGGAGTAGACTGGGTCACATCCAGTTGGTTTGGAGTGAGTAATCGTAACCACTTAAAGAATGTGAAACACGAGGATTTGAAAGTACTAAAAGTTTCAAATCCTCGTGTTTCACTTTATCAAGTTGTTAAACAAATATGTCTCCCACACTCGCGCTTTCTACCGTAACAGTATTCCAGCTTAGTAACCTTCAAATTATAACTTTGATTGTTTGCATCCTTGTCTAACAAATCTCTTCTTACAGAAAATTGGTCCTTAGTTCCGCAATATATATTTTCTTTCCTTTGGCCGGTCAATTTCACTCATAGCCGTTTAAAACGTTTTCACTTTGTCTGCATTGTAGCGTGTGAGAGACAAATGAAATGAGTTCTGAATAAACAAGAAATTATACTCCCGTGAAAGTAAAGAACTTCATCTAAAAAAATCTATATTTTTCAGTGCGACTCCTGCACGTCAAAGAATCGTACACGACTTGTAGTGTGTTCGACGAAGGGTCGGCAGGTTCTGGACGACAGCCTCTGCTCTCACCACAATCGTCCCATAGACTATGAAGAGTGCAATGAAGACGAGCTGCCGGCCTGCGAAGTGCTGTGGTATGCCACGCAGTGGAGTAAGGCACGTTTAGCACTCTTTGTTACATTAAACTTTTAACCTGTCAACTGTTTTATTTGGTGTAAGCGTAATTTTTGACGTAACCATTTGCATCGTATAATATTACTAGGTTCTTAGTATGGTTGAGGTTTTGTAGGCCAACAGAACCTGTTTCTGCCGCCAATCAGTTCTTGTTAGGAGATTTTTCAATAGTTTTAGGCTTTGTACTTACTATCAAACTTTGTGTCGGTGCGTAACGCATTAATGTGTAGCCATATCAGGTCTTCCTCCTTCGGATGGAACGTCTGCAAATTTAGCTTATTCATTAAAGCAAAAACAGAAACATGTTTCTTGGAAGAACACATAGAAAAATGTTTCTAGGTGTTGTTCTGTCAAAACATGTAAAGATCTATCCATTAGTTTAAGTAAACAACTTTAGTGTCCAACTAATGTAAGCCCTATATAACCTAACGGTGTTCCTCAACAGTGCTCAGTAAACTGCGGCGACGGAATGCAGACCAGGAAGGTGTTCTGCGGCATATACCACGATGACAAGAGTGGAGAAGGCGTTGAAGTGGTAGAAGATGCTAAATGCGCCAACCTTAAAAAGTACAAGGACACCAAACATTGCACAGTGCCCAAGAACGAGTGCCCTTCCGAGTGGTTCGCTGGACCTTGGACTACAGTAAGCATACTACATCTGATCCCAGTTTTAATATTCGGCCAAAAACTTATGGTCCTATCAGTCCTTTCTAGACTTCGGCGAAGCCTTTATAAAATTGATTGGAAAATCCCGAAATAATCGTATGACTTGAATAAACAGGTATTTGCGCACATTTAGAGGCTTTAAGATGAAGCTTTTGGTGATGGCTAAAGTACTATTATTTATTTTGTGGCTATAGTGCCATAACTTATGTGGTTCTTAGTGCACTGAAATTTGCGGTGGAGGCGAGCAGTACAGACGCGTCATGTGCTTCCGAGGAGACAAGGAGGCCATGGACTGCGATGGCTTCTCCGTGCTCGACAGCGCGCACCTCTGCAACACAGAATCTTGTGAAGGTAATAGAGCTTAGAATGCCGCGGTCCGTTTGTTGTACAAAGTAGAATGTGTGAACGAGAACGGTACCACATTTCATCGTCAAGTGGATGATATATGTATACGTGGCTCACGACCATTGCCACCACAAATTTTAAACATCATCATGCTGTCTCTGTCATCTTCAAACATTGACATAAACAGAACGATGTTTTAAATTCGTTTAGCTTAGTGATTTGTGGTGCAAGTATGTTGCAGGCCGCCTCGAAAGTCCACGTCTAATCGTATACCATACCATAGTATTAGTAGACCATACCATACAAAGAGCTTCTTTCGACCTCGTACGATATCTTTTTCAAGCCAAATATATTAATTTATCATATCGATAGCGGTATCAAATAAATTAAAAATTAAAAATTCTTCGCTTTATATAAAATATAACTCTTAAATTAAAACCCCCTAAATAAATTAAAACAAATAATTTTCTTATAAATAAAATTCTTGAATATTCTGCCAAAAAAATTAAAGCAAATCCTCCTCTTCTATATTTCACATCAAAACAAAAACATTTCACATCAACCCAACAAATCACTTTCACCTTCAGCAAAATCAAAAGGAGTTCGATTAGTTTCAGCGTATCTAGATCGTATTCAACATAAACTTAAAGGAAATATTAAAACAATAAATCAAATTAATTCTTGCTTAAAAATATTTTTATTGAATTAAAATCTATAATTATAATCATTCTAGTTATTAAAAAAAATACTACGATACAAAATTATAAATTATGTATTCGTGGAATATCAATTATTAAACAGATTCCTCTAAATAATAAAAAATAATTATTAACTATTTTAAACTTTAATAATAGTGTATCGAATCCTAGTTTTTTTTTAAATTAATTAAAACAGAATTAAATGTATAAAAATTAATTAAACTAAAATTTCACCTAATAATTTAAAATTTAAATCATAATATAATTTCATTAATTCATTACTAATAAAATTTAATTTCAGTTTCGGTTTAAAGAATTTATTCTCATAAAGAACACAAGACAGTTCACTTAATATATATTATGAGATATACAAATAAATCATGCAGTTACAAGGTGTCAAAGACTCCGTGAGTGGATAAGATGAAAACAAAAATAATATCTTAAAAACTAGGCTTCTTAAAATTCCATCCAATAGGTTAATTTAGTTATTTATCATGCAGGCATTTTCTAAATATGTGTTACATTGTTTCTAAAACATAAACTTATTTTCATCCGTTGATTTTTGTAAGGGTTCATTGTCTATAGTTAGTTTGATGTCCCTCGGTAGTTTTTTATTTTTAGCTGCAAAGATCATGTATGACGTTTTTTTCGGATTAATGGTTAACAGGTTATACTTGAACCATCCTTGAACTTAGCGATGAAAGGTCACTTTGCGCTTCTCTGACAACCTCTTCAACATCACTTCCATAATAAAAGAGACAAGTGTCGTCAGCATAGAGAGTGGTGTCGCGAGTAAATTTGATGTTTTTTATGTTATTTACATATACAAGGAAGAGCAGAGGCCCTAAGATCGATCCCTGGGGTATTCCACAGTTTAATCTAGCTGGTCCACTATTTTAACTATTTGAAATCTGTCAGTGAGATATTATTCTAAGACTCTATAAGCAGATCCAGTTATTCCGATGTTACTGAGTTTTTTGAGCACGAGGGAATGACTAACGGTATCGAACGCCTTCTTCAAATCGATAAAGATATCCAAACCTATAAGTTTCTTGTCGATGGATGTTTTGATTTTAGTGATTAAGTCTATTGTCGCTGATACTGTGTTCGATTTTGGACGGAAACCATATTGTTCAGTATAAAAGAAATCAATACCATTCAAATAATTTATAATACGACTATAACGGACTATACGGTTGACATCTGTCAGACATGCCACTATCGCGGTGAATCAATCCGACATATTGTTTCCGGTTGTTCTCGTCTTGCTAACGGCGAGTACTTACACAGACACAATCTAGTGGCTAAGATTATCCACCAGCAACTTGCCTTGTAGTACAATCTTGTGGAATCCAAAGTACCATACTAGAGGTATGCGCCCGACCCAGTTCTCGAGAATGGTCACGCCACATTGTACTGGGATCGATCTATCATAAAAGACAGGACTATTGTAGCCAATAAGCCTGACTGATATTGTGTTGATAGACCAACGAGAGCGCCGTGCAATGATTATTGATATCGCTGTCCGTCATGACGAGAATCTCGTGAAAGCTGAGAAAGATTAAAAAATCAAGTATCTTGACTTAGGACACGAGGTTGTCGACATGTGGGACGTGGACTCTGCAATCATTGTACCGATAATCGTAACGGTTAATGGCCTAATAGCGGAGAGTCTCGACCAACACCTCAGGAGGCTCTCATTGCGCGGCTGGGTCAGGGGTTTGATTCAGAAAGCAGTACTCCTAGACATGGCACGCATAGTGAGGAGGTTCCTCTCTCTAGAGCCCTGACCACCGGCAGCTTGGACCTTGTTCCTGATGCCGATGGGCCACAATTTTTATATATATTTTTTTTTATTATTTAATTAATATGTTTAAAAATGCAATAAAGGAATATAACAATAAAATTAGAAAATCTCAATTGAAAATGATAAGTAACTTATTTAAAAATTTTGTCCCTTCAACAAATTTATTGAATATTCCTTTTAATTGAATCATAACAATTTTAGGTACCTATTATATTTATCCCTTATTCATTTTGATTAATCCTAAATCGTCATTATTATTTATGACATTTTATTTCGTAAATACGTAAATTTATTGACTTTTGCCAGACATCAACATAATACAGCAACAAAACGTATGTCAAGTCGTGTCGTATTTAAATAGATCGTTTATAATTCCAACATACGGTTATGAGTGATAGTCTTATTATCATAAGTGGCCCTACTGTTCAAGCACCGGAATCTGTTTACAGAATGTAAATAGTTGCAATAGAATCGGAGCGCCAGCGTTTTTTGTGAGCGGGGTCATTCGCGCACATCTTTTGTGCTTAACTTACCGAACTTAGCCGCTACAAGATCAAAAAGGTCGCGGCATTAACTACAATGCCAACCCGTCACGATTGCCATAACAGCCGATCGATTCTGTAAAAATATCATCTCGAAACTTAGGTGAAGTGAGCGTGAAGTGAGCTGTCACTGTCACAGAATCGACCGGCTGATGCTAGGGATTAACACTATTGACAGCACACTTCACCTAAGTTTCAGGGTGATATTTTTACAGAATCGATCAAATGATTATACCTCCACGTTTGGATTGTATGACACGTCACGTCATGGTATATTATCGGATTGCATATTTTTTTATTCACACAGGTTGATTCTCCGTTCTTTGCTATTAACTCTTTTTTCTTCCGTGATTTCGTTTATTTTATGATGTTGGTTTATATTTATTTGATGACAGCATTATGGGCCAATTCTACTGTGTTCATGCCTCCCAAGAGCAAGCAGCGATGGGAGCTTAAATGTAATGATACTACGTTCGGCTGCTGTCCTGACCAGAAGAGGGCCGCTATGGGACCGTTCGACGAAGGTATAATACGTTTAATCCCAAATGCCATTTTCAGCACTTCCGAATAGGCTTCACCTAAGTTATCTTACAGATGATTTCACGTATTAAATTACATACCATATTTTTTGGTCTTGACCGAAATACATGTAAGCAATTAACACAGATTATACTTCACTTAGGTTGTTTTAAACCACATACCTGCAAAAACTCTATACACGGCTGTTGTCCGGACGGCCTGACTCCGGCACAAGATGAAAACAACGAGGGGTGTCCCGTTGAGCCCTGCGCAGACACGCTGTTCGGCTGCTGCTCCTCTGACAACACGACGGCAGCTCAAGGCAACGATCAGGATGGGTGCCCGCCTCCGCCGCCGCCTTGCGCCTCATCCAAGTACGTACAGGTCTAAAAGGATTTTGGAAACATCCCAACCAAAGTTTATGTTTTTAGTTCAGTCTGTTTTTTATATTGGACTTTGAAAACAATTAAGTATTCTTAATCACAACGACGCTTCATTACTTATTTTTTAAATAAAATTCATAGATATGGATGCTGTGCTGATAACGACACTGAAGCCGCTGCACCTGAGAAAAAAGGATGCCCCGAAACCGGTGAGTTGAGAACTAAGTTCATTTCAATCGATATTGTTCTATATTTTCTTTGGTGAACTTGAAAGGGCCACATGAAACTCAATACATTATTTGAAGACTTCCTTAAACTAAAGGAATTTGTACACGTGACTGCTCTTAAAACCGTTAGTTGAAAGTTATAACTTTCATACGAATGAGGCACACGTTTTGACGGGAGCTCTTGTCAATACGACCACTGAGACAACCGAATCCATCGAACCAAGCGAAGGTAGCACAACTAACGAGGGAACCACTGACGTCATTAGTACCACCACGCTGGATATCGGTGCCACCACAGTGGTTTCGAGTACGGCTGCTGCGCGGACAACGAGACTGAAGCCTCCGGGCGCGACGGACACGCGACGGACACGTGACGGACGGAACGCTACTGAGTTTGATTCCTGTCCTGATGGTGTGTCATCAGGAAAACATTTTATTCTCCGGGGACGGCGATTTTTTTAAATTATAATATAAACCACAATATTTGTACCCACTCATCTGCCTAGCCTCTTGCTGACTTTGTTGGGGTCAGTTTCCAGTCTAACCGGATGCAGCTGAATACCAGTATTTTAACTCAAAAACCCAAACTCAAAGCATTTATTTCAATTAAACCATTTACAGGCACTTTTGAATTGTCAAATAGTCGGTCAGTTAGTCAGACAGATGAAGCTAGTTGCCCAGTTCCAAAACGTAGATCTTTATGGAGAAGAACGGGCAAGAAACTCCAAGGGCACTCTTTTACATGGAGTAACTGTCTATCTGACCTCAACAACCATTGGGTTGTTGAGGTCAGATAGACAGTTACTCCGTTAGTAAGAAGTACCAACACCCAGTAATTGTACTGGGTGTTGGTACTTCTTATAATAGGGCACAGCTGCGGGTCTCTCTAATAAAATATACTTGATTGATAATTTGAATTACTTGTATTTGATAGTAATTTCACTGTTACAAAATATAATTGTGCAAGAGTTCTCTGTAACAAAAGATCGTCGCCGGCAAAGTGGAAAAAAGTCGCATTCGCGCTCGATTTCGACTTAACTGCAATAGTATGGGTTAAATAATACCCCAAAAGCTTTCACATGGCATAAGTTTCATCACTGTTGAGAGTTTGGTCCAAAATTACTCATGGTCACATTGGTGACATTTTTTTGTTAGGAAATTACCGTGGGTCAGTCTGAAAGGTAACTAACTGGCTTCATTCTACATAAATCACAAAAAGTAACTTTTAGACAAGTCCTTTTGTTTACTATCTTGTTGTTACCAAAGCAGTTGTCGCAACACTCGCAACTTAGGGCGGATTTCATCAATGAAACTGAACGCAATCACCACGAGGAACAGGGTGTAAACTTCACTCATTCTCTTTAGAAAAGGGAGGATCCTCCGACCCGACGGGTGTCGTGTCTGACGGGCAACTGCCCAACGATTGATGTTAGAGAAGTTATAAACAGGATGAAATTTAATTCATGGGCATCCTCTTAAAGGGTCATTGTACTCATCATTATGAACAACTTTCACTATGGTACCAAACCTGAAATTTCGAAAAAAAAATCTGCTGACGTTTTGATACAAATGGAAATGATCAATTTTATTAGGTCAATCGATATCATATGTTGAACAAGATTAATTATAGTGTTTAATTGTACTTATCGACTATCCCTCAGTTTTGCTAGTTGTTTATTACTGACTAGAAAATAACAGCTGTCCCATACAGTTTAGAACAGTAGCTATTATAGTTTACTATGGAACAGCTGATTTTTTTTCGCATTGTAAAACTTATTCAGTTCGATGGACTAAAGCACCTTTTAAAGTTTCTAAAGTAATTTTTTTAACACCTTATATAACTACATACCCTTGTATAATGGCTAGAGAGGAACTTATCGACACTGGCAAGGCATTCCATACCGTACTGCTTGAACTGTAAAAGATTTGCTCAAGTTTTCCGATGACCTCAGATATCTATTGGGTATGTGTGTTATACGGCGCGTTGTGTTCCACGCGCGCCTCAAAGAGATGTCAGCACCAACTGACGGGGTCCGGAAGGGCCAATGCCTGCCGGGGTTGCGAGTTTGTCCAAAAGGGATATCGCGACCCCGGCACACAGGCAACGGAAGGAACACGGGTGGGTTTTAGTCAGTAAAAGTCTGACACGCCCTCCCGGTCCGCCCAGAGCGGGAGAAGTTATTTGATAATTTCCAACGCACAAAAAAAAAAAAAAAAGGTATGTGTGTTATGAAGGAATTTAAATGTTCTTTAAGATAAGTGGGGGTTGTACACCACTTGAGCTTTTTACGAAATTCAGAAATGTGATCATATTTGCGCAGGCCGAATAATATATAACTCTTATGCAAAAGTTTTGAAGTCGCTCAAGTTTATCTAGGAGTCGGATTGTAAAGTCCCGCCTCTTTTGTGACATTTTATCTGTCAAGCCCCTCGGTTTGACAGTTAAACTCACTATCGACATAAAAAAAATCGGTATTGAAATTCAAAAATTCAAAAGTCATTTAGTCAAACTAGACTGAGAATCAGCACTTTTCGAACGTCAAAATTACATAAGACAGTCCCCCAAAAATGCCCACCCTTCACAACTTCCTAGTGCTTAAGCTGAGAAGAAGAAGTGGCGCAACAAACTCCTCAGCAGCACAGCTGTCTGTTCAGTTGGAAAAACTTGATTCTATACAATGTGAGTCTTTATAATGTGCACATATCGAAATGATAATCTATGCTTAATTTTGTCGACGGAAAAAAAATAAAAAAAGATCTAAATATTTTTATATATTTTTCACGGAATTTAAAAAAAAATTGTCCGTTACTGTGACCCCAGTGTGAACAAAAAGGTGTAACTTTTAAATTATTGGGTAGCTAATGCGATGAAAAATACGTTAAAGTAATAAAAAAGGTAGGTAATGGGGGCGTCTCATTGAGAAATTTTACGATTATTGTAAAAATAGATTTAAAAAAAGTTTTTTTGCTAAAAAAAGATGTTTATTTTCAATTGAGGGTAGTTTTTTCCACAATTTTCTGAGGACGCCTAATTACTTCCAATCATTACGGAGTTTGTTTCACCTCGATAGATAATTTCGTTTAAAAGTTACACCGTTTTGTTTACACTGGAGTCACAGTAGCGGACAATTTTTTTTTAAATTCCATAAAAAAATATTTCGATTTTTTTGAATATTATTTCTGTCGATAATATTAAGAATAGATTCCCTCATTTCGATATGTGCACATTATAAAGACTCACACTGTATAATAGTGCTTTAAATGCAAAAATAATTTACATTACCATAATTTGCAATCAACTCATAAAATAAAAACATTTTAATGAGTAGATAATGTCAACAATATTTATTGTTGACATAATCTACTCATTAAAATGTTTTTTTTAACACAAAAATTTAAATAAATTATTTGATTATTCGATTTAAATTATTAAGCTTAATCTTTACCTTTATAGAAACCTTTTTGACATAGTTTCTGTTTAATAAATGATTTAAATTAATTGAGGCTCAGTTCTTTGACTTTGTTGTAAAAACGTATACTTTGGCACTTAAATGAATTACTAATTCTTCGGCACAATAAATAAATCTTTGTTTCTAGTATTTAAGCTATGAATGTCGCTGTGTTTAGAATATAGATTTATATTCTTTTTTACATGAATTAGGTTCTCATATATACATATTGAGACGCGACTGTCATTATGTTTATTTCCTTAAATTTATCCCTCAGTGAATGCCTACAACTTAGGTTATAAATTGCTCGAATGGCACGTTTCTGCAGCACAAATATAGCCTGAAAGTCGGCTGCATTTCCCCACAACAAAATGCCATACGACATTACTCTATGGAAATACTAATACTATTATTTCTACTATTTTAATGTTACTTTGGTTTTTTTTTATGTTTAGTGTGTTTTAGTTTAATGTGTGATTTCCTGTGCGAGTCTCAATAAATACTTTTTCTTTCTTTCTTTTTGTCTTTTAATCGAGCTGTTTCTACATCAGTCAAATGACGGATTTTATACACCGCGTAGGCTGCAGAGCTTGGCCGCGTCGACAATTTGGTTATATGTGGGCCCCACTGAAGCTTCGAATCCAAAGTAATACCTAAGAACACAGTGGTGTCCACAATTGCCCATCATTTTTAGGGTTCCGTAGTAAACAAGGAACTTATAGTTTGCCATGTCCGTCTGTCTGTCTGTCTGTCTGCGGCTTAGCCCAGAGACGGTTAGTACTAGAAAGCTGTAATTAATCACGCAAAATAAAATCAAGAAAAATTAGGGTACCTCCCCTACACGTAAAGTGGGGATGTTTGTTTTTTCCTCGTCTATCCCGTTATTGTCGGGGGTGTAGTTGGAAAGGTCTTTAAAAATGTTGTTCGAGTGCGAAAATAATTTTTCAATTCTGGGATCCGTTTGTTTAATATTAATTTGACACATTGTACTTATATAAACGAGTGTGGGTATGCTTCTAGGTTCTCGATATACAGTATGTTATCTAACAGAGTGCGTTCCCACTAACCCGCAATAGTATAGCGACATAAATGCAATTTTTTTTTTAAATGTCAATGAAAAAAAAAATATTTTCAGTATAGGTAATATATAGTTATATATTTTTTTTCATTGTAAAAAAATATGAAAACTTAAACTTTATTTTCGATGATAATATTTTTTTAGCATGTATGGATGCTATACTATTTCGGGTTAACGGGAACACCCTCAGCACGCGTAGCATGACGCTTTCTATGTCTACGAAGAATAGACACAGCTCTTTCTATTCAAAGTGACATTTTGTTTCTCCATTTTTGACATCGCACCGTAGAAATCCTTCTACGATCTGTCATTTTGTCTTTCGTTTCTAACAATCTTTGTCTAGGTCCTTTTATATGTAGACTACTTCAGAAGAAAGTTTTCTATACCAAACTGTCAAAATCACACTGACAACTGACAGTTGTCTCCACGGCCACAAAGTATACAAGGTTATCTGCAAAATCATGATTTTACAGGAGAGCATTTAAACACAAAACTGTGATAATTAATAGAAGAACAAAGCCATCTTCTCATAGTTTACATCATTTCGTTAATAGGAAATATTACCAAGGAAACGGTTAAGGCTAACATTACTGAAATATTTTTTTGTTCTAAAATACGGTTCTTCGACACTGGGAAAAATTGTTGTGAATCAAACAGAAAAAATAAATCTTATGACAAAACAAAGAAACCTGAGTCGAATTATGTAAAAGAGTGAATTTCGTAAAATGTGCAGTTGACTCTTTCTACTTTGCTACCGTCGCACTGTCTACACGAAACGTCAGTTTTGTCTACTCTTCCGTCGACAAAACGGTGTTCATGCTACGCGTGCTGGTAGTTAGCATACTGTATATAGGAGACCAGACACTATTAGTAATAATGACATCAGTATTACTGTCATTCTTCCAAGTTTGACGTAAAACTATTAAAATATTAGATCACATCATCATTCCAACCACCACACTGTGATGAAATTACTTGAATGTAATGTAATTATTACTGATAGTGTCTGGGCCGCTTATTTATTTATTTATTTAACAGTTTATGTACACACATATAAATAGACAAGAAGAAAGGAACAGAAAAATACGTACAAAGGTGATGCTTATTTCTAAAGAAACCTCTTCCAGCATACCTGCGATAGGAAAGTAGTTAAAGAGATGTAGATAACGTGTGTAAGACTAAGAGTAGAAGAGAAAATACAAAACATAAAATAAAAACACTTAATTATTCACTTATTTAGCTATAAACATACAATATGAGAATAAACTTACACACACACACACACACACACTCACTCACTCACTTGTTTTGTGGCCGCAACTAAGCGCGTTGTGTTGTTCCCAGGGTCTGTTGCAAGTCGTGTGTGGAGGCCGGTCAGCTGGAATTCGAGTAGGCGGAGCTTCACGCAAACCAGCCCTTGATGTGGAAGTAGACATCAGCTTCACCAAGATCAGACGCTTAGCCAGACGTAACCGATAATAAACATTGTTAGTTGATTTTGTTTTTACATTAAATAATTTTCCCTTGGAATACTACAAAGAATTTATAGCAGCAATATTGTGTTAATTATTTTCTGTTGAATTACGCATGAGAATACAGCTCTAAAATGAGAATGTCATCAATCGTTAGTGTTGTAGCTAGATGAGACTACTGTTACCTCCTTCCTGCATAGTCGGTCGCAAGCTCAGGCAGTAATATTGTTATTGTTTCATGTGCCCTAGCTGAAATAGGTATTATTTCTTGAACGTTAAAGTCTAAGTCATTTATTTGCTTTAAATGCGGTAATACAAAAGTTTATGCTCGTTCTGCATGATCTTCCCAAGCTTGCTAAATATAATAAAAGCTGCTTATATTATATATAATAACATTACCGAGTAGCATAAAAAACTTAAACTCCAGATTATTTAAGGGAAAATTGTTTGACTGGTTAAACTTGAAAAATTTCTATAGTCTTAAAGAATTTATGGATAACAAATTCTCATGTTAGTATTAAATGAACATATGCATGCTAAGTACAATTCTGGCAAAACATGTAAGATCTTTATTGTAAATTATTGTAACACCATGTATACCATGTTTTATGCAAATAAATACTTACTTACTTACTTATGTATCTGCACCAAAACTCCTTGTACATCGTAACACCCACCCTTCAACTTGCAGCACATTCCCTTGCACCTTCGAGGGATTTATAAAGGTCGAATCACTAAAATACTTTGGGGTTCTGCTAGATCAACATCTTTCATTCAGACCCCATAATAGACTTAGTAGCAAAGCGAATCAGAAAACTGATTCACGTAATGAAACTGTTACGTAACTCGGCCAACAAAAAGATCTTGCACTTGGTGTATGTGGCATTATGTAAGTCAGTTCTCTGCTACTGCATTACAGTATGGTAATAGGGTAATACCAACCCCACCCGGGTTGGTATTACCTCAATGATGCAATTGGAAGGACCCCAAAGATCAGTGCTAAAAGTTATGTATAGAAAACACTTTCGTTATCCTACAGATCACCTGTATAAAGAAGCATTAGTACTTAAGGTCCGCCAGTTATACATCCTTAAAATAGTACTAAAACAACACAAAATAACAATCCAATCCACAGAATACCACCATCTACTCAAAAACGAATCTTCCAATGGCCACTTACTGTAGTAAAAATCGCTTTTGCATAACTTATGCAAGAATTTATGCTGTTTCCTTTATAACAAAATTGCAAAAGTCAGTGACATCAGAAATTTTAGGACCAACCAAGTAATTTTTTTAAATTAAACAATGTCTAATTGTGGCCCTTCGGCATCAGGAACAGGGTCCAAGCTGCCGGTGGTCAGGGCTCTAGAGAGAGGAACCTCCTCACTATGCGTGCCGTGGCCAGAAGTACTGCTATTTATTCATATTTTTGTAGTTTTTTTTCTTCTCAGCTCTTTAGCTGGTTTTTGCAATATTTACGATTCAAATCGACCGAGGACGCTGGTAAATTATTGACCAACTCCATAGGTTCTTGTATTGAAAAGGGCGAACACGTCTTGGCAGTTTTCCTTGACGTAGCCAAGGCGTTTGGCAAAATATCGGTAGATCTACTCTTGTCAAAACTAGAGGGTATTGGAATACGAGGAAACGCACTAGACTGGTTTCGAAGCTTTTTAACAAATCTCCGGCAACTAGTAAAAGTAAGTGTAGGCTACTCTAGTGGATTACTACCAATCAACTTTGGAATTCCTCAAGGTAGTACTCTCGGTCCGACTCTTTTTGCTTTCTATATGAATGACATCCTGAATGCACCGCTTCAAAACGCTGAAATAATTTATTATGCAGACGACACGGCAATCACATTTCATGCCAAAACTTGGGAATAGGTGTATCATCTTGCCGAAAATTGTGTGCTTATAATCTCCGAGGCTCTGAGTAGAAATTTACTTACATTTAACGTAAAAAAAACGAAGTTGATCACTTTCTTCAAAACCATAGCTTCCAGTCCTCCCCGCCAATTGACACTAAATTGCACACATTTTTTTTTTTTTTTAGGATGGGAAATTATCAAATAACTTCTCCCGCTCTGGGTGGAGCGGGAGGGCGTGTCAGACTTTTACTGACTAAAACCCACCCGTGTTCCTTCCGTTACCTGTGTGCCGAGGTCGCGATATCCCTTTCAGACAAACCCGCAACCCCGGCAGGCATTGGCCCTTCCGGACCCCGTCAGTTGGTGCTGACATCTCTTTGAGGCGCGCGTGGAACACAACGCGCCGTCGACCCGGGCCTGGTCCCTATCGGACGGCGAGCTACCCATTGCTCGCCGTCCGCAAGCCCGCGCCTACGGTGGCCGGAAGTCGGCTCTCGACTCCCGACGCCCGGGGCGTCTCCTGCGGCGACTAGGGGCGCGAGGGCGCGCATTTTGCCTCTCCCTCGCGCGCTCCGCCTCCTCCTTCGCGAGCATTACTGCTTCGCAGAAGAAGGTGACGGCCTCCCATGCACTCTCGCTCCGGACCATGGCCTGAACCAGGGCCGGACGCGAGAGATCGCCGCCGCCGATCGCCTCCGTGAGGACACGGCGGTGCTCCGCCCAAGCTGGGCAGACCTCCACCGTATGCTCCACCGTGTCCTCCGGGCGATCCACACAGTGGTGACACCCGGGCGTTTCCTCCCGCTTTATCCTGAACAGGAACCTCCCGAAACAACCATGTCCGGTGAGGACCTGTGTCAGGCGGACGGTGAGGACGCCGTGGCGCCTCTCTAGCCACTCCTCAAAGAGGGGACTTATCGCCACAATTGTGGCGTGCCCAAAATTGCACACATGCCACAACGATCACAATTTACCACTCACAAACTGTATCTGTACTCCTATAGACCGCATTTCTTCCCTTAGGTATCTAGATATTACAATAGACGAAAATTTATCACTTACTTTTTATACACTTGCTAGCGGGCCGCGTCTGAAAACTAATCTACGTCATGAAAAAACGACGAGACTGCACACCTATTAAAATTCTCCGAGCAATATACCTAGGTCTTTGTCAGTAAGTACTCCAGTGTGGAATCTTCGGCTGGGGCGGAGCCGGGAAAAGCATATTTATTGAAATAGAAAGAGCTCAAATAGCCGTAATTAAAGTGATGCTTAGAAATTCAAGCTATAATCTCTTTTGTAGGAAACATATGTTGTCTGGTTTTGTATCTTATTTTTCAAGGAAAAACTCAACATTTGTGCTGTATCGTGGTCAGTCAGGTGTACAGTAGCATTACCATCAGGAATGTTACTGAGAATGTGATCGATACAGGAAGACTTACGAGTTGGACGATAATTATGTAATTTTAAATTATAATTGTATGAGAGTTCTCGTAATTGGATAGCAATATTACTGTTTTGGAGAGTATTAATGTTAAATTCACCTGCCAAGACTATGTTTCTTTTGGATTTTTTTTTTTTAATACGCGATCCAAAAGACTATGTAACTTCTAATCAATTTTTTTTTGGAGTCTGACTGAGGTGTCTTATATACATAAATAATAATCAGCTTATGATGTGTCAGTTTCACGCCGCATGCTTCGAAAGTATTTTGTATTGCATACGTATTTATAAAAGGTTACTCTTTAAAAACATTTTTTTTTTTGCAGAATACATAAACCGCCCCTTTGTTTATCTCTGCAGAAGTAAGCCGTCATATTGTAACCATGGATATTACTCCATATGCTCTAGTCCCTCTATGCTCGACTCGAAAAATACCTACTAAAAAGTTTCGCTATGCACGCAATTCTTCGATTCTACGTAAACAATGGAAGGTACAGTTGAAAAGAAAAGTGTTTGAATTCAAGTTAAAAGTTTTATAGTGCTGTTCGTATATGCGTAAGCGTCTATTAGTTAAAGTATGTTTTTTCTCGTTCTGACAATAAAAAAGTCAAAATTAAAAGTTAAGAGATGTTTATGAATAGAGCTGTAAGTCAATATTGGGCCCACAAGATTTAACGAAACTGTAGACTGCGGCTGCAGCTGTGGCTGTCTGTCTCTATCTGTCTGCCTCATCCAAATCCTATGAGTTGCTAACATAATGATTAAATACTATCGTGAATTCATGCAAGCCTAGTACTTTTTGTTAGGTTACTGTTCAGAAATTGTGCACAACGTCTAATGATTGAAATACTATGTCGTGAATTCATGCAAGACTAGTACTTTTTAGGGTTCCGTAGCCAAATGGCAAAAAACGGAACCCTTATGGATTCGTCATGTCTGTCTGTCTGCCTGTCCGTCCGTAAGTCACAGCCATTTTTTTCCGAAACTATAAGAACTATGTTGTTGAACCTTGGTAAGTAGATGTATTCTGTGAACCGCATTAAGATTTTCACACAAAAATAGAAAATAAACAAAAAAATTTGGGGGTTCCCCATACTTAGAATTGAAACTCAATTTTTTTTTTCATTAAGCCGTGTGTGGTATTTATGGATAGGTCTTCAAAAATGATATTAAGGTTTGTAATATAATTTTTTTTGTTTATTTTATTTTCTCTTTCTCAGTTAGTTTTAATGATGGTCTGGCAGTTTGAGCATTTAATGCGGCCTACCCACATGTCCTTTCTTTGGACAAATTCGTCGAGTTGTTGAGCTTGTTAAGTTCTGAGTTGAGCTCCACGATTACTGACAAATGCTTGTACTGGACCTGTCCAGCGACAGGTCCACTCAAATCTGTGTGATTCTTTCCTGAAAACACCATTTCAGACACTAGTCTACACGGTCTTCACATGATCTGACCAAGATTGATGTCTGGACTTTAAAAGAGACTGTGATCTCTGAGTTTGTTTTGGCCTTTCTTCTCAGAGTAGTCCGATGTTACACGCCGATCTCATCTAGCTTATTTTTTTATATAACGCGTAAAAGTGATTCCGATATCCTATTTACAGAATAAACAATTTCAATTTCATTTCATTTCAATCCCCCATAGCAAATAGCGTGATACTTTATAGACTCCAGACTGACCAGGCTTACCTAAGTATAGGGAATATCTATGCAAAATTTGAACAAAATCTATCCGATAGTATTTGTGTGTTGCTGGAACATACATTCAGACAAACAGATAAAAATTCTAAAAACTATTTTTTGGCATTAGAATCGTTCCCAGACCTCGTGGCAATTACTTAAAATAAATATTCAATGTACAGTTTTGACTTCACCACGATTTTATTATATGTATATATAAGTATGTCCCCGTATTAAGATACGTGCAGACCAGCGCGACGCGACAGCGCGACGCGACACTGGCTATTGTTATACCGTCAAGTTTTCTTAGAAATTGTATTGTTCGAGTCGCGTCGCGGCGTCGCGTCGCTATTGTCTGCACAAAGCTTTTCAAAAAAATTCAAAATTCAAAATTCAAAAGTCATTTATTCAAACTAGGCTGAGAATCAGCACTTTTCGAACGTCAAAATTACATAAGACAGTCCCCCAAAAACGCCCACCCTTCACCACTTCCTAGTGCTTAAGCTGGGAAGAAGAAGTGGCGCAACAAACTCCCCAGCAGCACAGCTGTCTGTTCAGTTAGAAAAACTTGATTCTATATAATAATGCTTTAATGCAAAAATAATTTACATAAGCACAAATTGCAATCAACTCATAAAATAAAAACATTTTAATGAGTAGATTATGTCAACAATAAATGAAAACAAAATTTAAAATAAATTGACTTACAGTCAAATAAAATAATCCAAACAATTATATGAGCTCATATAGTATCATGTAGTCTTTGATTCTAAAAACACTTGTTTGTTGCTTGGGGTACATTGGAGTAGCTTAATTAGTCCCAAGCCTTTTTGTCGTCTAAGTAATCTTTAACTTTATAGAAACCTTTTTGACATAGTTTCTGTTTAATAAATGATTTAAATTTATTGAGGCTCAGTTCTTTGACATGGCTTGGGAGTTTGTTGTAAAAACGTATACTTTGGCACTTAAATGAATTACTAATTTTTTGGAGCCTAGTCCTCGGCACAAGAAATAAATCTTTGTTTCTAGTATTTAAGCTATGAATGTCGCTGTGTTTAGAATATAGATTTATATTCTTTTTTACATGAATCAGGTTCTCATATACATATTGAGACGCGACCGTCATTATGTTTATTTCCTTAAATTTATCCCTCAGTGAATGCCTACTACTTAGTTTATAAATTGCTCGAATGGCACGTTTCTGCAGCACAAATATAGCCTGAAAGTCGGCCGCATTTCCCCACAACAAAATGCCATACGACATTACACTATGGAAATAACTAAAGTATACTAATCGAGCTGTTTCTACATCAGTCAAATGACAGATTTTATACACCGCGTAGGCTGCAGAGCTTAGCCGCTTCGACAATTTGGTTATATGAGGTCCCCACTGAAGCTTCGAATCCAAAGTAATACCTAAGAACACAGTGGTGTCCACAAGATCCAATTCTGTCCCATTTACTAGTACATTGGTTTTCACCTGCTTAACGTTAGGTGTCAGAAATCTAATACATTTAGTCTTTTTCTCGTTCAAAAGTAAATTATTAACACTAAACCAATGCACAATTTTAGAGAGAGCATTATTTACATCGTCAATAACGGTCTGTTTTCGCTTAAGCTTAAATATAAGTGATGTGTCATCTGCAAATAACACTATTTCATGACTGTTCTTTATGAGGCAAGGTAGGTCATTAATATATACGAGAAATAAAAAAGGGCCAAGAATTGAGCCCTGCGGAACTCCCATAGTGACAAGCGAACCTGGGGATCGCTTGCCGTTAACGTCTACTCTTTGGATCCTATTATCCAAATAAGAAATAAGAAGATCCAAGGCAGTGTTTCTAACACCATAGTGATGCAATTTCCTGACCAATGTATCATGTGAAACACAATCGAAAGCCTTAGATAAGTCACAAAAAATACCTAGGGCATCATGTGACCTCTCCCAGGCCTCAAAAATATGTGAAAGAAGCTCAACACCAGCGTCGGTAGTCGAGCGACCCCTTGTGAAACCGAATTGCTTACTGTTTAATAACTTATGTTTATTAAAATGTCTTTGCAATTGATCTAGCATCAATTTTTCGAATATTTTACTAAAGGTGGGAAGCACAGAAATAGGTCTAAAGTTCGTGGGGTCTGATGTGCTGCCCGATTTAAACAAAGGTATTATTTTACTACTCTTCATTATTTAAGTCAGGAATTACACCACAGTCAATGCATTTATTAAAAATAATTGCTAATTCAGGCGCTACAGTGTTGATTATGCATTTAGCAACCTCTACGGAATTTCCCCATAAATCAGCAGTTTTTTTAACATTGAGTGTATTGAAAGTTTTAATAATATCTCGAGCACTAACATAGTCGAAATTAAACTCATGGTCACAAATATCAACATTTTCTTTCAAAAGGAATTCAGCAACAGTGGGTGAAGAATTTAAAGATTTAGTGGTTGAGACTGGAATATCTGCAAAGAAATTTTCAAAAACTGTGGCTACTTCTAAATCTTTTTTAATAACTGTATTATTAATATTAAGGCTGTAGTCACTCCTACGCTTTCTGTCTCTACCAGTCTCATTGTTTATAATTTCCCAAGTAGTTTTTATTTTATTTTGACTGTTTTTAATTTTTGAGCTTAAATATCGACACTTAGCTTCGCTACAAACTTGTTTAAATAATTTGGAATAGTTCTTAACATACTGACAAAATTCTTTACTTTTATTAAAATTTCTTTCGTCATACAGTTCAAAGAGTTTGATTCTACTCTTAAATATCCCTTTAGTTGCCCATTCACTGAAAGTTGCAGAACCACTAACTGAGATCTGCTTTGGTTTAAATTCTGTACAGTACATGGCAAAAAAGGAATTGTACAGTTCATTAGGATCATCACAATAAGGCAAGTAGGGTAATTTACTATTAAGTTTGTTTTTAAAACTCTCCAAGCGACCTGCAGTTTTTGGCACTACAGTGATATATCTCTTAGCCACTTTTTTATCTTGTTTACTGAATGTAATCATCTGTCCACAGTGGTCAGAATCTAGTTGACTTATAATTTTTTTATTGATAGGTAATATGTCAGTAAATATATTATCTAAACATGTACCTGATGTGGCGGTTATTCTAGTAGGCTCCAAAAATAAATGATTAAGGTTATATGACAGAAATAAATTTTTAATTTTTAAGCTCATCGTGAGATGTGTTTATTGTGAGAACCGTTAGTTTATAATATATCAGTGTTATTTTAGATTATAAACTGTCGAAAAATGTTAACTGGATGAAATGGGTTAGTTTAGGTTAGAACTGTGACAGCGAAAGATCGAAATTCGTCGGTCACACGAGGTCCACGTTTATGACGGAATGCGGGACAGGCTTCTGCGCCCTAGTTTCGATGCGATCCGACCAGTGCAAGACGAATGGTTCGGGAGGAGGCACGGTTCCCTGTCGTTTCGAGCGACGCAGGTGCTCTTGGGGCATGATTGCTTCGTACCTGTGTCGCATAAACAGGGGAGCCGGAGCATACACTGGCAGTGTGCCGCATGGGAGGAGCCGCCAAGTCGTAGGATGCAGAGATCTCCTTCTGTGAACCCGTTGAAAATCCAACAGTGAATTTTGCACGCTGTTGAATTCACTCGTTGCGTTAAAAAATTGCCCGTTCAAACCTGGGCTTGATTCAATTAAACTCCGTAGCCTGTACTACACTAGGCCAGCTCAAGGTCAAAATGCTACCACTGACGTTAGGTGCGGTTGACTGTACTAGTAATCTCTCTAAACTCCCACGTCTGTGCACGATAAGCAACCTCAAAATGCTACAGGAAGTATTGGGCCATACGAGTGGTCATAGCTTTGATATCTACACGATTCATTCGGATGAGTCAATAAGGAAAACCCTCAAACTATATTTAGGAGATACAAAAAGCTGACGGCATAAAATTATGCACAAAAACGGAAAGAAAGGGATTGATTTTTAAAACGCTTTTATTAGCTTGACCTGCATCTGTGTAACGGAATATTTCAACGTAATTTTCACTACTTCTTATTGTCGGTTCGAAATGAAACTTTGTATGTATAAGTCGACTATTACGCAATCATGCGAAAGCGTGTGGCCGAAGCGGCGACTGCGGGGCAGCGCCAACTGCCTCTTGGTCACTGTGGCTGATAGGCTGGAAGGTATAACACCCAGGCACTGGACCAGCATACAGGTATTACCTTCAAATCGTGCCTTGAAGCAATGTTTTGTTAAGAGGGCGCCTAAAGGTCCACTAGCGCCACTCTTTAAAAAAAATATTATCTCGTGACTGAGAAGGAATTATGAATAACGGCTAGACAGGACCCTCGGTAAGTGTGTCTAGAATTTTCTAATACCTTTTATAAAGTTTCATATTGAGACACGGAGCAACAAAATACGATCTAGAGGAATGTGGCCGCTTTTCTTTAGATCGTATTTTGTTGCTTCGTGTCTCAATATGAAATTATTGCATATTTGGTTATTGTCATAGTGATTTTGACATTATTGATGGTGATTTTGACATTATAGTTATGATTTTGACATTATATGATGCCTCGGATAGCACGTTAAGCCGTTGGTCCTGGCTGTCATTCCTGGATCTTTGACAGTCGTTACGTGTCGTCAGAAGCCCGAAAGTCTGACAACCAGTCTTACCAAGGGGATCGTATTACCCAGTTACTGGGTTGTGGAGGACAGATAGGCAGTCGCTCCAAGTAAAATACTGGTATCCAGCTGCATCCGGTAAGACTGGAAGCCGACCCCAACATAGTTGGGAAAAGGCTAGGCAGATTGATTAAGTTCATTGGTAGCTATTTATAAAAGTAGAGTTATTATAAAAGTAAAAAGCACCCCATGCTTTTTTACAATCTAATTAATTATTTTGTTAATAACTTGATTTTTTAAAATCTATAATGAACCAGTGGATTTTATATCGCAAAGGACAACTTAAAAATTATTGCTATTAAAGCGTGTTTTTTACTTATTTTTTAACTATATTTTATTACAGTTTACATACTAGCTGCAGGCTTCCACGGTTAAGTCTCTAATCAGAACAGTAACGTAATCAGTAGGTAATATGACTCTGTCCATTGCTCGTCACAGTCGTATATTCATGCAGTTCAAGTTCGCGTTACTCTACATCAGTCGCTCCTGACGCTCGGTCGAGATGTCGCGCGTCTATCTACTCTCGCTCGCCATGCTGCTCACATGCGCACGCGCATACGAAGGTGAACATCAGATTATAGGACTTAATTCGTGACTAATCATATGATCATTAGTTTTACAACATCTGAGATCGGTATTGAAGGTATTTATTTCTTGGCAGACAAGCCAGCAGCTCCTCAGGCGCTGGAGCCGGCGGTGGTGGCATATGAAGGTGGGACAGCTACCCTGCGTTGTCTGTTCCATGGCAACCCAACACCCAACAAGATCACGTGGAGGTTCCGAGCACAAACCGTACGTATAAAAAAGAGTCGCTCAATATTTTCACAATACACAAAAAATTTAAACTATTTCTAGATCAGTTTCCAGATATTGTTCATGCATTTTGGGCTAAGCAGTTACTTTTTTTTTGTACCTATTTGGTTAAGTTTTTGTTTTTCAAGAAATTATCTGACTGAGCAACAAAGTAAGATGTCACCAGGCAGCCATGTACAGATTAGAACAAAACGTGATATCATCAGCATAAAAATGTAAGACCGTCTTCAGGACTTGGGCGGTAATTCGTTACTGACTTGTGATGTGCAAAAGTGTGCTGAACTTCTTACAATTTTTACTCATAATAATTCTGAACCATGTCCCAACAGATCGACGGTAACGCGGACCGCTATAGGTTGATATCGGATGGCGCGTTGCAGATCAACCCCCTGTATCGCAGTGACTCCGGCGTCTACACCTGTGTGGCTGACAATGGCTTCGGAGTAGCCACGAAGGACGTACACCTGGTCGTCAATGGTGAGTGATGAAGGGGTGGGTAAAGCACGCACGACGGTAGCTTGGGAAATGAGCTGAGATTTGATGCAATCGTTTTAAATGCATATGTTAGTAAAAAATATATAAAATCTTTGAACATATTATATCTGTGTTTGAGAAGCATTAAACTGTAAGTACCAAAATCCAAACTTTACAGGAGAAGGTTCTTGCACTTAAATAACTGACAATCTTGACTTTAAGGAGCTTGTGAAATTAAATGTGCTAACATTTTGGAGAAAATGTGTTATTAGCTAAACTACACCATTAAACTTTATCCAGTAACGATATTGAGATCAATAATTTGACAGTTTAATGGTTATGGAACCCTAAAAGTTGTCAGTTTTAGACCATTTTTGTACGAGCTCTCAAAAACTAAAGAAGTTTGAAACTTCTGTATATTATGTACCATAAACTATATACAGGGTGTTTGGCAGAACGTTGAACATATGAAAATGGTGGATAGGTGGGGTCATCTGCTACTTACTCAGCCCTAATTTATTTGGCTCTGGATATGTAAAAATTTTTTTTTACATATCCAGGGGGCCAGAGCCAAATAAATTAGGGCTGAGTAAGTAGCAGATGACCCCACCTATCCACCATTTTCGTATGTTCAACGTTCTGCCAAACACCCTGTATAATCAACAAATAATACTAAAAACGCCGATTCATAAGGTATTTCGTTGAAAGTTGCATTATGGGGGTTTAAGAGGGCGAAAAATGGATCTAGCTTGGTTTCATATCTAGAAAAATTCGTTTTCTCCATATTTTAACCCGAGAAGAGCTCAGTCACCCAAAAAACTTTGGGCGACCGAGCTATTCTAGGGTTCGGGACAAGAATAATGGCACCTTAGAATAATGACATGGCAGCATGGAATTAGTATGAACTTTCCTATACTATTAAATGAGCATTCTCTATTTTCATCAGAGCAGAGCTCGGTCGCCCATTTTAATACAATTTCGAAACTTTGACGTAAAGTTAATTTTAGACCGAATACGTTTTTTATTTGGTCTGAGGTTACAGTATTATGGCTTTTTCGAGAAGGACACATACAATAGGATAGTGTATATGAAATGAAATGAAATGAAATTGTTTATTCTGTAAATAGGATATCGGAATCACTTTTACACGTCATATAAAAAAATAAAAAAAAAATAAGCTAGATGAGGTCGGTGTTTCCTATGTGACTACTCTGAGAAGAAAGGCCGAAACAAACTCAGAGGTCGTAGTCTCTTTTAAAGTCCAGACATAATCTTGGTCAAGTCATATGAGGACCATGTGGATCAGTGTCTGAAATGGTCTTTTGAGGAAAGAACCACACAGATTTGAGTGGACCTGTCCAGTCAGTGCAAGCATTTGTCAGTAATCGTGGAGCTCAACTCAAAACTGAAGGAGCTCAACTCGACGAACAATACCAAAGAAAGGATATTTGTCTAGGCCGCATCAACTACTCAAACTGCCAGACCATCATTAAAACTAAATGAGAAAGAAAAATAAATGAAAGAGAAAACATAAAAATAAAATATCCACATAGTCCTCACATTCACAATAATTAAAATAATATGATACTTTACAAAGTAATCGTGTGCAGTTTGAATATAATTTTCAACAATGTCAATATTTATATAAAACTGGTTTATTGTGATGAATAAGCAAAATGTCAAGTTTTATGGTTTTCACAAGGCTTAGCAGAGCGAGCAGCTCAATCCCAAGCTTTTTTATCTTCTAAATAATCTGAAATTTTATAGTACCCTTTTTTACAAAGTTTGGTTTTAATACAGTTTTTAAATCGTTTAATGGGTAAGTTTCGAATGTCAATGGGAAGTTTGTTGTAAAAGCGTATACATTGACCCATGAACGAGTTGCCTACTCTGTGGAGACGTGTGCGATGTACAGCAAGGTTGTGTTTGTTCCTGGTATTTAAACTATGAATATCGGACATTTTCTTAAAATTTGATATATTTTTGTGTATAAAACTCAACATCGTAAAAAAATTAGTTACCACTAAGCTTCTCAGGTACAGATATAGAAACATTATCTGTTCGACTGTACTTATTTAATGTTTCATAGCATTTCAACAGTTATGTACCTATTTAAAAAAATGGATTTTCTAGCGGATATCCACATCGCATGATAGATTAGCTTTCAAGATGTTATAATAACCGCAGTGAATGAAAGTCAAATATTATTTGCTACTCAATAATTTTAAACATTATAATACACTCGAGAGCAATGAATCCGGGTCACTTAAAGAATGTTAAAAATCTCGGAAACTAAAAATGATAGGTTAATGCAATAAATTGTATTTAATAGACAATGTAATACTCCTTAAATGAAAGTAAAAAAAATATGAGTCACCATACATTTTATTAACACAAAATTACATAAAGAAAAAAACTGCTGATCTCTCCTTAAAACAAAAATAGGAAACATGAAATTTTTGAACTTTTTTACGATTTTCTTGAATTTTAATACTTCGTATTGCCTCCTCGTGCTTCCATTACTGCGTTTACGCGGTTTGGCATGCTGTACACCAAGTTCCTTATACGGTTTTGGGGAATATTCTCCCATTCCTCTGTGAGAGCAATTTTGAGCTCACGAAGCGTGATTGGGGGAGGGTTTCGTTGTTTTACGCATCTGCCTAGCTCGTCCCAAGCATGCTCGATCGGGTTGATATCCGGGCTGCGCGTTGGCCACTCCATACGAGTAATGTTCATCTCTTGAAGGTAGTCATTCACAATCCTACCTGTATGAGGTCGGGCATTGTCATGCATAAATATAGCATCCTCACCTAAATTGACCATAAATGGACCAACGTGATCATTGAGGATTTCTTCCACATATCTTACGCTAGTTAAAGAGCCGTTTTCTATGATCACCAGCTCTGTGCGACTTTCAGAAGAAATTCCGGCCCACACAAGTACAGACCCACCACCGTAGGCTACTTTTTCTTCGATGCATGCTTGCTTGAATCTTTCCCCTGGTCTTCGATACACTCTGTGTCTTCCATCGTGCATGTAGAGCATAAATTTTGATTCGTCGGAGAACATAACTTTTGACCAATCTTCAATACTCCAATTTACGTGGCTCTGGGCATATCTTAGTCTTGAAATACGATGCCCACGCTCCAGTTTAGGGCCGTTTGCAGGTCTAAGGGGTTTTAAGTTAGATTCAGCAAGCCGACGTCTTACTGTCCATGCACTTGGGTTACTTCCTCCGAGGCGTCGAAACTGATTTGTGAGTTCAGTTCCTGTGAGAAAGCGATTTCGAAGCATGGTGTTCACCAAGTATCGGTCTTCTCGTGCTGTGGTACACCTGGTTCTGCCCGTTCCTGGTCTGCGTAGGTTAGAACCAGTTTCTTCGTAACGTCGGAGAACTCTTTGTACTGTTGACAGCGACACACCGACAGTCCTGGCTGTATCGCGCTGACTCCGGCCGGTTTCCAGCATTGTAAGTATTCTGGTGCATTCTTCAGGCGTAAGCGACATAATTTCAGCTTGAATAATGAATATAGAGCACTATCAACATGGTTTATGTACCCACATAAATGACAGATTACAAACAAAAGCAAAACCAAATGCTGTAATTTCGTAGTTCCATCTTCGAAAGTGGCCCTTTTTCAAATTTGATTTTTTTATGATATAACTTTACAATAACTAAGAAGTTTTAATACCTTCATTTAAGGAGTATTACATTGTCTATTAAATACAATTTATTGCATTAACCTAGCATTTTTAGTTTCCGAGATTTTTAGGATTCTTTAAGTGACCCGGATTCATTGCTCTCGAGTGTATATTTGTAATAATAAATTGGTAATAATATATTTGTCATCGGTACATTGTATGAGTCATCCTTATCCAAACGGTTTCGTTTATTTGCAAACGCTCGCTAACAGCAGTAAATGCGGGGCGAGCACAGGCGTACCCAACCCGACGTTTATGACAAGACATGATAAATTATATCATGTCTTACAAATTTGTCTTAAATGCTAGCACGGGTCAACCATGTGACATAAATCTAGAGGCGCTTGATACTGAGAATTTCTTGACTTGTGACATAACTTCTTGAAATTTAAGTTGGGACTATTTGCTACGGGCGCACCCATTTTGTCACGAATGTCACATTTTGACTAATGAGGCGTTGACTAAGTAAAAACTTATCACGTTCGTTCGGAGGTGGTGATAAAATTTTAAAATTGAAAAAAAATTGATTTTGCTGATTATTAACCAAAATCCCATTTTCTCTATCGGTTTTAGCATCCTCGAAAATTACGAAAACGACACCCATGACGAAAATTAGAAAATTTTCGCAGCCGCCATCTTGGATTTTCGTTTTGACCAAATTTACGCTTTCTCACTTATTCTATCCAATAAGAAGAAGACAGACGCAAGTATGACGTCGTTTACTTTGACACACTATGAAGTCGCAACAACAAAGACATGTCGTGCCTCTAGATTATGTGGCATGGTTTACCCGCACTAGCATTTATGAAACTGATAAAATGTGTGACTCAAGTAGGGATTGCAATGCGGAAAACTGAATCCGGTGATAGCAATTTTTGGCGAAATAATCGCGATGTTGCATGGTACCTAGTTTAAGAGCGATTATCCAAAAAGCTGGCAACGTCGCAAATAGCTGTTAAAAATTTACTTTAATTATTGTAATAATTGTTAGCATTCTCAAATGATTGTGATCTCAGTAAATAGTAATGACGCAGATTTTATTAGACGTTAGATTTTATAAAGATAAGTATAATTATAAGTTCTAACATGAAAAACAAACGTTAATTTCATTAACATTTTGGAACGAAACGGGAAAATTGTCCTGATTTGATCAATCCGGTCGGATCCGGCCGCATCCGGCCAGTCCGCAAGGATTTCACCTTATGGTAGACCGACACCTCACACACGTACGGTGCGATACCGGAGCGCACCGTGTAGCATGCCATGGATATTTGTATGTAGGATGCCGCAACGGCATTGGCCGCATCGCATCGTGTAGCGTTCCACGCGATTGCCCCGACTTATATTATTTGAACACACATTTTTTACACATTTTATTAAGCTTAGCGCTTGTCCGCGGGTCTCCGAATAGGCTCTATTTATCAGATCTCTATTTAATTAACCGCCTCTGTGGTGTAGTTGTGAGACCACCTGTCTCAGACCCAGAGGTCTCGGGTTCGATTCCCAGTGGGGGCAAAATTTCCTGCTCGATTTGATTGGTGGTAGGGCTTGTTCTAAGTCCGCCTAGCTAGCTACCACCATCTTATCTAAGTCTGTCGCCATAACAACAGTTCAATGTTACCAGCATTGTTGTGTTTCGGCAGTTAGAGGTAAGATAGCCAGTTCCTCTGTGGTTGAGGATTCCGGGTGAAGCTCGCTTCCATCTTCGGCCTAATCATCACTTACCATTAGGTGAGATACAGGCCAAGAGCTTCCACGTCGTGGATAAAAAAAAACAAAAAAAAAACAATTACACAAAACGGTCCAGAATTTTTGTTTTCTATTAAGTTAACCTGCGCTCTGCCTGATCCCTTAAAAAAAGAATTAAAAAACAGGGCTTTTCCTGTTTTTAAAGTCTGCTGCAGCTGAGTCAGTGCTATGAGTTTTCTGCATTTTTTGTGTGTGTCTGTTCAGCTCTTCATGGTAAATCGCTTTAAGCTTCGTACAGACAAGCGCGACGCGACAGCGCGGCGCGACACCGGCTTTTGTTATACCGTCAAGTTTTCTTAGAATTTGTATTGTTCGAGTCGCGTCGCGCCGTCGCGTCGCGCTGGTCTGCACGAGCCTTTACTCGAGCCGAATATGTTTTACTCATAACATGGCTTCAATCGGGATTAATAAAATGATCATTGGTTATGTAGACGGTAGAATATTCTATCCTATGTATCTGTTACTGTAACAGCCCGAACTGCGGTAAATCCGAATTGTTCTAAGATAATCATCAATTTCTGACTTTTACCGGCGGCATTCAGTAGGTAAATCTTAGGTTTTTTCCAAAGATACCGGTATTATGTTAGTTGTCGACCATTGTCGAGCATACACTACCCGCTAGCCGAGCGGGTGCCGAGCGAGACACGAATTGACACGACTATTATTATATTAGGTCCCCACCACATAATTTATGTAACAACCATGAACACTAATGTTTTAAAACTTTTATGCACTAATGTTTAAAAACTAAGATAAGTAGGTAATGTAATATGCCACTTAGATAAGGCGACAAAAATAAGTTTTGGCTAACTGGCACAAATAGTGGTCATTTCTGCTAACAAAATGAAGAGTAATTTTTAAGGTATTTTTTATGTTTAGAAAACTATAAGTAATAAGGTTTTTTTACTACTGGTAGTTGTCTATGATGGTCATTATTCGATATAATACCAAGCAATTTATGAATATTTTAAATCATAGAAGTGACGACGTTCTCTATTTGTGAGAAAATTTCATAGGTGGGGACCCAATATTACAATCTTTGATTTTAGACATTTACCGGTCTCTGCGGTAAAACCTAGACTTTACCGACTGAATGCCGGTAAAAGTCCGAAATTAAAGATTATTATAGAAAAAATCGGACTTTTACCGTTGCGACTTGGTAAACCTTAGGACTTACCGATAAATCTTAGGATTTACCGATAAATATAAGGATTTACCGATAAATCTTAAGATTTACCTCAGTTCGGGCTCTTACAGTAACATATCCAAGATTCAATAATTGCAAATGTACATATTTACTCACAGACGTGTCAGCGCCACATCAGGTGGTCCCGCAGAAGCAGTTGGTGGTATCTGAAGATGGCACAGCCACACTGCGTCATTTGTTCCGTGGCAACCCACCACCCAAGATCACGAGGAAGTTCCCGCAACTTAGCGTACGTATCAAGTTTTAAAAACGATTATTTGTTTTTCTTTTGTGTCCTTTATTTTACATATTTATGTGCATGTGTATGGGGGGCTTGTGGCTAAGTAATAACAGCCGCACGAGTCGATCGATCAGGTTAAGCTACGCTTGCCACGGTTGGTCCGTGAATGGGTGACCATCTTTGCATACCAAGACCCCTCCGTGCCTCGGAAAGCACGTTAAGCCGTTGGTCCTGGCTGTTATTTGTAGATTTTTGACAGTCGTTACGGGTACTTAGAAGCCCAAGTCTGACAACCAGTCTTACCAAGGGGTATCGTGTTACCTAGTAACTAGGTTGTGGAGGTCAGATAGACAGTCGCTCCATGTAAAATACTGGTATTCAGCTGCATCCGATTAGACTGAAAACTGACCCTAACATGTTGGGAAAAGGCTAGGCAGATGATGACATATTTATGTTACATTTTTAAACATTAGAATATCAATAAATCTGCCTAGCCTTTTCCCAACATGTTGGGGTTGGCTTATTTTTATAATTATACAGTTTCACTAACTTCTCATGTATTGTTTGCACCAGGTGCACCAGCAGCGCACCAGACACAAGCGGCAAGCTATGGTGCAGCCGTACCAACCCGGATCCTACGTCATCCCTGGAGGAGAGGGCGAGGGCCCGTGGGAGGAATGGGGAGAGACGTCCCCCTGTTCGAGAACCTGCGGAGGAGGCGTGGCCAGTCAAAAGAGGATATGTTTGCAGTCAGGGTAGGTACTACATATATAGACAAAAAGAATCTGTTTAGATAATAAAAAAATGTGACTAACTTAAGAGCGTTTATCCTAAAAGTTGGCAACGTCGCAAATAGCTGTCAAATATTAACCTATTTTGATTAATTTGGCAATATAACTGTATGGAAATATGAAATGTGGCTAACTAGCGAAGTAAAATGTTGATTACGAAATGCAATAATTAGTATCGTAACACTGAATATTTAGTTTTAGATGTAATAAAAGTATTTGGAAACTTCTCAAATGCCTTTTTTACACTTAAAACGGTTACAACATCAAATTCAATGTTATAATTGCAATTCATTATTAATATTCTGGTTCGCTAGTTAGCCACATTTCTTATTTCCATACAGTAATATTGCCAAATTAACCAAAACTGTGAAATATTTGACATGTATTTGCGACGTTGCCAACTTTCAGAATAAACGCTCTAAACAGTTTGCTCGTAATGGCTTATAATATTCGTCAAAATTATAATATTATTATTTTACGGGCATGAAGTGAGCAGCAAAAACTTATAACAATAACTTTATTAGCCGTAAACCGATGACCGTTGGAGTAGACGTGTATTCCTTGAGTGGACACCGCGAATCGGTAAACGTAAGATATTCTGCCTTCAGGTTAGGTGGGGCAAAGATCTTCGTAGGGTGGGTGGGAGTAGTCAAGGACCGGGCGTGCAACAGGCGTATGTTTAGCAGTGGAGTAGTGCCACAGTCTGATTATAAGGTTCACCCTTGTTTGGTATAACAACGTTTTGTCGAAAATCGCCCCGGCTAATTTTAGTTACAATAAAGTCATTTCGTATAATTATTCATTTGACCGAATAATTAATTGGTAGATTTTTATTTAGCATATTTATTTCTTTGAAATAATGTCATTTGACCGAATTTTTAAATGCACTAATTTTATTTAAACTAATGTTTCACTAGACTAATAATTATTTAGTCGAAAGATCGTATCGAATATTCAGTTGCAAACAGATGCAGCGGGCAAGCAGACAAGCAGCATGCTAACAATCATGCAACATGCAAGCAGGCATGCAACATGCAAGCAGGCATGCAGCATGCAAGCAGCAAGCAAGCAGGCATGCAATATGCAGCAAGCACTGTTTCTGTCACGGCTCCGGCGCTGCGGGGTTTGTGGGCGGCCCCACGCGAGCTTAAATTACACTCTAGGGGTAGGGCAGACAAAACTGCGTGAAGTCGGTTTTGCAGCGATTCGTTTCTGTCACAAAATTTTGTAGCACAATGTTTTCTTTTCTGCATTACATTACACCAATTGAATATTCGATAAAATACATGTTATACCACCTGACACTACATCAAATGAACATTATACCTTTTGATCAATAGCGCAAATGTTGTTATCGCAAATAAATATTCGATGAAATGAAAATGATGTTAATCGATATTATACAAATTGATTATTTTCTTAAACGTTGTTCGAATTAGTAACATTACATCAAAAGTTGTTATACCAAACAAGGGTGAACCTGATTATAATACATCAGACTACTTGAAACACAATAACTTTGTTTACGTCTGCAGGCCAGAAGGACCTCAGTGTACGGGAGGCGACACGAAGTATTTCTCGTGTCAGATGCAGGACTGTCCTGACGGCTCCGGCGACTTCAGAGCTGAGCAGTGCGCTGAGTTCAACGACAAAGCCTTCAGGGGTTTCAAATACAAGTAAGCAGTAGTTTTAAAAAAAATCAGAAAAAATAAAATGAAACACCAGCTTCTGCCCGCGACTTCGTCCACGTGAAATTTCGAATCATTCCACTTTGCCCCACCAAGCCGCCCCACTGGTGGGACAAAGTGGAATGCCTAGAATTTTTCAGTCGAATCTGCCTCACTAGTTCGATTTGGTGGGGCAGATTCCACTAGTCAAAAATTTTGATGGATTCTGCCCCACTGGGGTTGGCACCTTAGATTTTTAAGTATAGAATACATCCGGCTGATGTAGGACTTGACACACAGACAAGATTTGACCAATTGGCAGACATTTTGGCTTCAGACATCGTGTCGTCATTGGTAGGTATATCAGTACAAAGACACCTAATATGAAAGCCTCGCATACTAGTTCTGAATATGAAATTTTTGTATTTCGCAGCTGGGTGCCATATACGAAGGTTCCGAACCCTTGCGAGCTGAACTGTATCCCAAATGGGGAGCAGTTCTACTTCCGACAAAAGCTGCAAGTGACGGACGGCACCAGGTGTAACGACGAGACCTACGACGTCTGTGTCAATGGCAAATGTCAGGTACTGTAACTGTTAGTCTCGTCTAAATAACAGGTTTGTCGTGATTTTTGTCCACCAACAACATCTGCAGAAAGTTTCCTTTTTTTGAATAAAAAGGCAAAATCATTAAGTCGTCAAAGTTGTGACAGAACCCCGCATCTACACACGTCATTCAGCTCACAGAGTCTTTTAAATTAGGTATCGAAGATCCACACAATTCTTCTTATGTTCGGTTCCTATAAACTAAAACGAATTGTTTTACTTACCAATGGTAACATTTTTTATTGCCAAACTAGGCATATAAATAGATACGTACGCAAATTTTGGTTTATCTGTCATAGCTACTTCCATATGGGATGGTCTACTATGCAAAGCTATGTCTTTGCTTCATTATTCGTAGATTAACCACAACGGTCCGTAAATTATGGGAATCGGGCATTAGTCATTGGTCCTTTTTTTTTTTCACCAGCCCGCTGGTTGCGACATGATTCTGAATTCCAACGCACGCGAAGACAAGTGTCGAGTGTGCCGAGGGAACGGCGCCAGCTGTCGTACTACTGATGGGATCCTTGACTCACAAGATCTCATGAAAGGTAAGCGGCCTACTGAAGGCGATGTAATCTTGTGTCAAAGTAATTAGGAAGGTTACTTTATATTTGTGTTTAAATCTATTTCTTATTTTGATTATAGGATACAACGACATCTTACTGCTTCCTGCAGGTTCTACTAGCATTCATATTGAAGAAGTGGAACCTACAAACAATTATTTGGGTAAGTGTTACAATAAATCTGTGATCAAACAACACTAATTGCTCTTAGAAAGAAGAACAGAATAACATTTCAAAATCAACTTATTTTTATGTCTGTTATTGTTTGAAAAGCATACCGCATCATATATGTAAGTTGGTTTACCGGTAAGCCCCTAAGGGGCTTCAGGCTATAGGCGACCGTGGTTCTACTTTACTATGTGGGCGGGCCTACCGGAATGTTTTCAAAGCCACCTCAGGAAAATAAAGACCATTTTTCTTAATTCATCATTTACATCTATGAAATTTCTTCAGCATTAAGAGCTTCGAACGGCACCTACTATCTAAACGGCCACTACCATATCAACTTCCCGGGGACCATCATGATCGCCGGCGCCCTCTGGACCTATGAGCGTACTCAGCAAGGGTTCGCCTCGCCGGATAAACTGCGGTGCCTAGGACCAACCACTGAACCTCTGTATCTTTCTGTAAGAATAATTGTTTTTTTGAAATTTCGCTCGGTTTTCCATATTTTCCAATTTAGTTCCTTCTGAAGTTGCAACCAGAACTAAAAACTTTATTGATTTATTTAGAACATGATTTTTTTTACTGTTCTTAGTGTTCACACGTAATTTGGAGCTTCTTTAACTATATCTATATATTTTCTATATCTACAGCTTGTATCAGAAATGTGTGGTCATATTAAATATTAAAACTGTGGGACCATCAAATTGAAAAACTTTGACCAATATCGTAATTGCGAAAAAATTATGAGCTGTCCCTACCCGGTCAACTGTCGATTTGCCTATAGACGTCGAGAACAATAAGAAATTCTACAAATGTATGGGATAGCTAAACATTTTGTCGCGATTGGTCTCATGGAGAAAGTTGTTCAGTATGATGGTCTGCACCACACCCATAAATATGATCACGTATTTCTTATACACGCTGTATATGTCTAAATTAATATTGTAAAGAGAAAAGATTAGATTTTTTGTATGTTTGTATATTTGTATGTTTGTTTGTTGGTAATGGATAAACTCAAAAAATACTTAACCGATTCGAAAAATTATTTCACCT
Organism: Agrochola circellaris; assembly: GCA_914767755.1. Taxonomy (NCBI): domain Eukaryota; kingdom Metazoa; phylum Arthropoda; class Insecta; order Lepidoptera; family Noctuidae; genus Agrochola; species Agrochola circellaris. Next base: position 4,519,415 of record OU611857.1, read on the forward strand.
ATAGAAAGCAACATTACCAGCGAGTATCTTATAAAATTAAAAAAATAGAAGTCTCTGCGAAAATTGCAATAATGTAACCCAAGGTATCAAAACTTGTGCCGAAAGTCCTTATTTGGAGTGCGCTGTGTAAACTATTCATAATACTTAAAATAATGTACTACTTGTTTATAGTACTCATCATTATCAGATTATGTGTATAATTCGTTAATATTTAATACTCAATACTCAATTCTTTATTGCATTCCATATGTATTACATACTCGTAGATGGTTTAATCAGTAAGAGATCAATATGGATGTCGGGCACAGCAAAATAAGGAGAGAGGAAGAAGGCTAAGCAGTAATTCAATATTATTATAAATTATTAGATGTTTTTAATTGGGTGTAAATTTAATTTAGATATAGCACAGAGAAAGTTTGATGTTCTGACATGTTGCCACATCAGAAGATTACACCCGTGCCAAGCAGGGGCGGGTCGCTAGTTCCTATAAAAATTACAAAGATGCCCTAAGTTCGCCCGACAAAATTACTAAATAACGCAAAAAATATCCTCTGTACCAGCTTCTTCTTCAAGAGGAGAACGTGGGGATCAGGTACGAGTACAGTGTGCCCAACGGCTCAGCCCCCCCGACCGGCAAGGAATATAAATGGGTGCACGAAGAGTTCACGCCGTGTACCGCCACCTGTGGCGGAGGTGAGCAAACTGCATACCTACTTGTTGTTCTCATAGCTCGGGTAAAAGTAGTGTTGGTAAATTATTTTTGAAAACCTACATATTATGATCTCGTAACAAGGTCTTGTCTTCTGCTGCTAATCCACTGCTGCGCAAGCTTCCAACCTTGCACTTTTACAAGGCTAATTCCGAATCACCTAAATCGTACATAATACTTTAATCATTATCTTGTTGTCGTTAAGGTTGAAGCCTAATGAGTATTAATAATCTTCTCTTCAGCTTTTATGCGACAATGTAATTCCTAGTTCAAAGGTAAACGCAAAGATGGCGCTTCAAAGATTTCTTCTGAAATAGGTACTTCAAAAGTAATTAATGGAACTTTTGACACCTTCCCAGGCTTTCAAACTCGTAACGTGACATGTAGATCAAGAGAAGAACTGGAGATAGTACATCCTAGCTTGTGCGACGAAGGTCTGAGGCCTCCCGCCAACCAGTCCTGCAGTCTAGACCCCTGCCCCGCGCAGTGGGTCGAAGGACCATGGGGGGAGTGCTCCCAAAGATGCGGCAGTGGAGGTGTCAAGTCAAGGGAGGTCACCTGCCAGAAGATTATTGCTTATGAGTAAGTTTTCGAGTGAAAATATGCATGAAGAATTCTTCTGATTATCTCTGCGTAGGTTAAATTTAGTTCACTATACTACTTGGAGTATCAAGCGATATTGCAGCAGACGTGTGGAAAATATTTCTTCCTGTTTGATTTGCCAGACATGTTTAGCGAGGTCGCTCAATGTTGCTGCTGAGTTGCGGGACATTCGTCGCCTAGTTACTTATATCTTGACACTCTGTTACAAAGAAATCTATCGTGATGAGAATAGCAGTTCCTTCTGAGTATGAAAGCTAAGTTTCAAATAATTGTTTTGTTCCCTCATAAGATCATTATAATGATGTAGCCTAAAAGTATACTGCATCTGAATCTGCCTAGCCTTTTCTAAATTATATTGGGGTCGGCTTCCAGTCTAACCGGATGCAGTTAAATACCAGTACTTTAAATAGAGCGACTACCTATCTGACCTCCACAACCCAGTTACTGGGTAGCACGATACCCATTGATAAGACTGCCTGTCAGACTTTTGGTCTTCTGACTATCCATGCTGTCAAAGATTTGCGAATGACAGCCGAGACCAACGGCCTAATATGCTTTCCAATGCATGGAGGGGCTCGATATGTAATGGATGGTCACCAATCCGCGAACAAACCGCGGCAAGAGACTCGTGCGGCTGTTATTATTTACCCACGAGCCCCTAGAAACTGCATCTAATAGAATACAATTGCTTTGTGTGCACAGTATCAAGTCTATCGTACCGGACAAGGAGTGTTTCGACCTGCTGGGCCCGAAGCCTGAACTGTTCCAGAAGTGTAATGAGGACGCTCCCTGTCCCACGTGGTACGTCGAACATTGGAAACCGGTAAGCACAACCAAGGCTGTCAAAAACGTATAGAATTTGTTGAATGGCCGCTCCAAAGGCATCTTCCCGTTACGTTTACGGCGGCAAACAATTAAATCATATTATTAGTTCCGATTAACTTATCTGGGAGGTACTTCCCATTGCGTTATTTCTGTTCTATTTTTAGAGTTCCGTATCGAAATGGTAAAAAAGGAACCCTTAGGCCCGTCACGGTCTCAAGCGATGCGACTTACGTCGGCGACATGCGCGCGCGTTATCTCTTTCCGTCAGTCGCTCCGCAAAGCGTGTTGCGGTGACTGGTGGAATCTCTGAACAACTACTTGAATGGCTTGGAGTGGCGACCGCTTACCGAAATACGTAGCGTTGGAAGGCCTCCTACAAGGTGGACCTGGTGAAGGCCGCAGGAATCCGCTGGATGCGAAAAGTACAGAACCGGTTGAAGTTGTGGTGCTTGGGGGAGGCCTATGTCCAGCAATAGACGTCTTTTGGCTGAAATGATGAAAAAGAGTACTACTTAATGTTGTTTTTAAACAGCATTTATGGTACTGTTTGCGGATTTTTTCATTTTTGTACTACCAGCCATTCTAATTCGAAGTCTAAATTGATGAGGAGCTCAGTTATAATCAATTTCAGTAATGCCGTGTTTATTCTCTTCCCGTCACTTTGCAATCATGACCGAAAAAGAAGAGTCTCTCTTAGTGAATGAAGTGACAGTAATTCATTCAATTCATGATCAAAATATAATATATAATTAATATTCGTAGTGGTTATTCCTACAGTCCCAGACCTCTCTGCTAAATTCATCTACAAGTTCTCGCTTCTTAGGCTATATCAATCTTTTTTTCAAAGGAGAATGCGCAAAAAAGCCCCAGCTCCGGCGGAAAAGTTACCTATCTCAGATTATTGTACATTTTATGTGTATCAAGTATCAATATGTGTGATGTCTGCAGTGGCAGTCAAACATAGGGAAAAAATGCTTTGAATATCCTTCCAGGCGCTTATTTTTCATTCGACCATTTTAACAAATATCGAGTAAAATATGTAATAGTGGCTATTGATTCACGAATATGTTAGGCATATTGCCTTGATTTTACTTTCAGGGGCATCATATCGTATCTTATAATGTAGTAAAATAATAATAACAAGATTGATTTGATTTTACTTTCAGGGGCATCATATCGTATCTTATAAGGTAGTAAAATAATAATAACAAGATTGATTTTAGATGTGTTTATTCAGTAAAAAATCATAATTCTAAATCTACTAACACATTGTCCAAGAAAGCAGCAGGATGGCTAAATTCGTTGTGTCTGGCCCAACCTAAATAATATAAAATCGTGATAACATGGCACAACTTCCTAGAGTCCGCCGCCCGTGGATACAAGAGCAATAATATTCTTTTATTGCTGTTCGACCCTGTGTCTCAGCATTATATAAAACATATGTATAATACGTCTTGCTTCGGACATGGCGTGATTGTCGCCTTGCTATTAGGATCTTTTAAAATACCTAGAATAGGTATCTTTTACTGCACCGCCTGCACTTGTTTCACTCTATAACTGTCCTGGTCGACTAAAAAATAAAGCTATTTTAGCTTTATGTCTGCCTTTGTAAGGCTTAAATAAATAATCGGATTTAAAATATTATTTTATTATTATTGGATACCCTTTAAGATACGATATGATATTCCTGAAAGTAAAAATCAAGGCTAATGCCTAACATTCGTAAATCTATATCCAATATTTTATATTTTACTCAATATTTGTTAATATGGTCGAATGAAAAATACGCGCCTGGAAGGATATTCAAAGCAATTTTTTTCTATGTTTGACTGCCACTGCAGACATCACACATATTGATACTTGATACACATAAAATGTACAATAATCTGAGATAGGTAACTTTTGCGCCGGAGCTGGGGTAAATTTGTATGGGAGCTGCGCATTCTCCTTTTCCAAAGAAAAAGTGCATCGAGACATCGAGGCAATACGGTGGCGATGAAATGGGCTATGTTTGTGCACTGTTGTCAACTTAATCGTGGTTTCCGAGCGCTCTCTACTTCCTTACAATAATTATAACTCAACTGATCAACTGCTTTCTCCATCAGTGTAACAAGCTCTGTGACGAGGGTAAGCAGACGAGGCAGGTGGTCTGCTACCAGAAGAAAAATGGCCGTATTCAAGTGCTAGGCGATGGGAACTGTACTAAGGCGAAACCGGAGGAAGAACGGTCTTGCATGCTGCAGCCTTGTGATGGAGTCGACTGGGTCACATCGAATTGGTCTGGAGTGAGTAAACTACTTCGTTATAGTACTTTAGTAGGTATCTCGGATATTAATTAAACCAACAATACGGAACCTTATTACCAATTTCTCCAGCAGTGGGCACCATTACACTGTATGAAAAAGGTTAATCATTTTAATATAAGGGGTTTAAATATAAAATTGCCGTTTTGTACTGAAAAATTCAATCATTTTTTTCTCTAAGGTAAAATATATTTATTTAATTAAAGTATTTACCCTCATTGTCTATACATTTCTGCCGTCTCATGGGAAGGTCATTTATGCATTTGCAAACTGTGAGGACCTGTACTCGTTACTGCGTCGTTAGACCAAGAGTCAGCCAAAGCTTTGTTCGCTTGCGATTATCGTAAAGAATCCACTTTTCATGACACGTCAGAATTCGCCTCAAAATAAAAGAATGCATCAGTCAATGTATGTATCAGTGTTGTGCCATTTGGTAGTATATGTAGGAACGAAGACGTTCATTAATTCACTAAAAACGAAAAAATTTGCAAGAATAGGTATATCCTATAGCTTTAGCTTTACCTACTTAAATCATGCATATGTGACTATCGCACTCTCCATGACGCCATGAGATCCCGTCGGAGCTCTATCCGCTGTGCCGCGATTTCTCGCGGCAGTGGAGTTACGCCCCGGCGTTTTGCCTCCTCGCGCCACTCCCAAATGTGCGCGAGGACTTTCGCCCCCAGATCCCATGGCGGCAATGCGGCAAGGAAGCTCGCCGCTTCACCGGAGACCGTGCGGTACCCTCGGACCAGCCGGATGGCTATGACCCTTTGGGACGCGTTCAACCGGCGGTCTGGTCGCAGCCTCTAAGAACGCGCCCACACCAGTGCCCCGTAAAGAGCCATGGACCGCACGACCCCCGCGCCTCCGGTAGGAGGCGTTTGGACCCCCTAGATTGGGCAGGAGCCGCTTCGAGGCAGCCCCGGCCCACTCCAGTCTGGGAGGCAAACGTCTGAAATACTCCACGAAGTTCCACCGGCTGTCGAGGACGAGTCCCAGATGCTTCATCGTCGACTCGACGCCGATGTGAACCCTTCCTAATATGCATGGTGCTATGATTTGTGTTTGTATTGTTAGTGTTGTAGGAGTGTCTGTATGTTATACGTATGGTAGTGAGTGCACGTGTATTTGTGAGTTGTCAATGTTTATACTGTGAGTTTTTACTTAAGCTAAGAAATTTTCTGTCATTTCGTAGTCCAGTGTAAGAAGCCAGCTGCCGTATAGCTAATCCGTCGAATCCAAGAATCTGCCTAATCCGTACAATCAAAATGCAAAATGCAAAATCTAGAAAACTGTCGAGTAGCGAATCTGCCTGATTCGCTAATCCACAGTTTTCTAGATTTTCGAATCTGTCGAATCCGGAATCTGACCTACCCCGAATAAAGGCTGTCACTCTGCATTTTTGCACTTTCATAATTACAATTTACTTTTAAGTCAACTTGGCCAGGTGTTCATCACATAGTTGGCAATACTTCATCAATAATTGAGCATGGTTTCGATTATTAAGGCTTTATCTATTCATAGGAGAATCATGTACATCTGTTTTACGGCTTGACACTTAAAACGCATTCCAATACGACTGGATAATGCTCCGACCAGTTCACTCCATTTTATTACTAAATTTAATTTTTACAATTTAAATACAGAACTGTTGCCCTAAATGAGGTTACTTAGGAGATGGCGTGGCAGGACCATCCATCAAAACTGTAAGGAGGCGCATCCGCCTTCCGGTTTATCAGGGCTCGCGAAATATGGAAGTTTAGGGGCATGAGAAACAGGGTGTAAATTTCACCCATCCACCACAGAAAAGGGAGGATCCTCCGACCAGACGGGTGTCATGTCTGGCGGGCAATTGCCCAGAGGTTGAAGTCGTGAGTTTGTATATATGTCCACCGCGCGGTAAACTCTAATTGCGCGATGCAGGAATTGAGTGACGTCAGGATGTTGTGTGACGTCAGGTCTTTGATGCGTAGTTTGCGGTGGCGATGTAGATGCCGCCACAGAAGGACTGCAGGAAGGCCTTTGCCCAGGAGTGGGACAGCGTATGCTAGATAAAAAAGACAATCCAATAAGAAAAACAGTTATTTCCCGTGATCGTCATCAATAACACTGTCTGTCTGTATTTGAGATATATACTTACGAGTGATGCGCTATTTCCCAAGCACTTATCAAAAATGATTCAAAAGTAAAATTTTATGTCAACAGACGAACAATATTATGCTTATACATTTTATATATTTTTTCAGTGCGACTCCTGTACCTCGAGATTTCGTACGCGAACGGTGGTGTGTGCATCGGAACACAAGCAAGCGCTGAACGAGAGCTATTGCTCTCACATCCGCCGTCCCGATGACCACGAGGAGTGCCGTAAAGACCTGCTGCCGGCCTGCGAGGTGCAGTGGTATGCGACGCAGTGGAGCAAAGTGCGTTGACCAATAATAAAGAAGTTTAAATTACTTTACTAAAACGATCACTTTTGGACTTCATCTTAAACTTAAACTTGTCAACTGCTGCAGCTGTCTTTCTTGTAGGGTCATTTGCATCGTCTAAAATAACAAGGCTCAAGTATCGTCAAGGTTTTCATAGGACGACTGTACCTGTTTGTGTCGCCAAGTACCTAGTTGTGGATTGGATTAAAAAAATACATGCATTGCACTATTCAAGTTTGTGTCTGGGTACGGCCGTAATGTATTAAGGGCAAGTCCGGTTCATCTTAGAATACTAGATGAACCTTTGAAACCAACATGAGACTAGAGTAATAAGCCTTTAACAATAGTAACATCCATTGTTCCTCAACAGTGCTCGGCAGACTGCAGCGACAGACAGCAGACGGTGCGGAAGGTGTTCTGTGGCATGTACTACGATAACGGGAGTCGGAAAGGCGTAAAAGTGGTAGAAGATGCCAAGTGCGCCAGCCTCACTAAGTACAACGACATCAAACCTTGCACAGTGGAGGAGTGCCCTTCAGTGACGGGCCCTAAGGTGACGTGATAAGCTGGCTGCGCAGAATGTGGGATACTCTGCATCATCACCTGCCCTCAGGAACAAAAACGACGTCGGCCCTCGTACTGTGTGAAGTAATAACCGCATTTAAAAAAATTGTAATCGCTTATTATCTTAATAATTATCATATCTTATTAATTATCTTTTAGTCGATTTTTACTAAGCATAAAATCTGGTTAAAATACTAGGTACACACGTATAATCGCGCGACTTTAGATTTTCTCGTCAACACAGATTTTAAAATAACTAGGACAAATCTGTAGCAGTTTCCTATTCTTTACGTTTTCCTTTTTTTAGTGAATTAATACGGTCTACAAACATATTAGTATTACAACATGTAAAAAAAAAAGAATCACAAAAAATTACAATAGTTGGGAATCAGACTTTACAACCACAGCTTACAAAGCAATCGTCCAACCACTTAGTTATTTGCTTTGTCGAAAGTTAGCTATAATAGCCGTTCTTATACATATACTTCATGATTGACTGCTTAGCGCCATAAAGGTATAGCGTGATGATAATCATATAAAAATTTAAATCGGTAACTATATTTTCGGCATTATAATCGATCCCAGACATAATATAAAACAAATATAAACAAATATTCAATGTACAGTTTTGACTTTGCTACGATTTTATTTTAAGTATAGATAAAGATGTAATTCTTTTACAATATAAAATAATATGAGAGCTCAGCAACCAAACAGCGAAAAATTTGTGATACTCAGGAAAATATAATAAGAATACAATATACCTCCACGTGAAGCGTCTAAGGATTTCATTAGAGCAACAATAGTCTTTTGTTTGGTGTTAATTATTTAGGCTTATTATTGTACGCCGATGAAAATTATGCTTTATTATATCGCTATACGTTTTAGAATAATAAGCTTCTAAATAGTTATGTTAACAATAATAATTACTGTAAGTGCTCGTAGGTATCTTGACCATCTTCCGGGCTCTGGGATTGTTCTGAAAGCCGTGGAATACCTCTCCACTCCCCAAGCACCTCAGGACATGTTGCCCGTTTGTTGATACGTCACTATGTGCTAGCGACAGTTTTCGGGGGCCCATTATTGAATGTGCAAGTTGCCCTGCCATTTTATCCGTGTATACCATAACATTGATCAGGCAGGGGACATAGGCCTTCCATAGTGTTAGGTAACCGATCGACTATAGCAACCCAAACCCATAGCCCAATATTTTTTGTTTCCATGATCTGAGTCCTGCACCAACCGGGGGTTGTCCTTGGATGCAATTGCATAGTGCATACAGCGATAATCGTCGGTTGGTGCCTCATTTCATTAAAGTGCCTAACGGGCCTCTGCGAGTTGGCGTCGGCCCCTCGTACGCCTTCCAAAGGTCCGGGACCCCAGGGTCCCGAGAAATTTCAAAGACCAATAAATAATAATTACTGTTATTATGGTAAAAAAAAATATGCCTAAACATTTATGCAGAATTAATAGGTATTATGCTTACCGATAATTAGGTTATATATGTAAAAGTACGTAATGATAAATTACGGCATAAAATTGTATGCGAATCAATCGATCAAGATGATTATGTACCTAACAAAAGGGACAGACAGATGTTGCGCCAAGAAAGTATTTACATAATATGCCAGTTTTATTCTTGTTTTATCAGTTAATTTTTGTAAAAACCTTTTCAATGTAAAGAAATTATTATAGTGTAAGTAATGCTAACAAAATTATGGATAATGTGCCTGAATTAAAGATGAATAAATAAAGAGACTTTTTGACCATTACGATATACATTTTGTTTTTTATTTTTTTAATAAACTACCCAATTGTTTACCGTGAACCAAATTAGGGCCTGAAGAATAGTTACCAATTTAAGAACTCTACATTCTTTCTATTTTATAAATCAATTCAAATTAAAATCCTGTTCGGCTAGTTTTAAAATTATTGAGATAAATCGTTTACTTCAACTCAAAACAGGAACATACCAAATATTGAACCTTGAGGAACGCCCATTGTCATCTAAGGTCCAGGATCGGAATTAACGCTGTTGACCTGAACATTAACCTGTCTATCCTTCAGGTATCTCAGTAGATTTAAGAGATTCTGGCATTCAGCCTGATGTAATGCTTCAATTTCAGCAGTAGTGACTCGTGTTTTATGCAATCGAACGCCTTTTAGAGTTTTATCCCAATAACATTTATCTTCTAGGCGTTCAAAATGTTTTTATCAGTTGTACAACGAGCTCTGGCCTACATTGTAAAACCTATCAGTTGTACAATGAATATTCATTGTATTAACATCAGAAAAACCGAAACACCTTGCACGTTTATGTTTTATAAGGATTATCAGAAAAGTGTGTATATTTAGGAATATATGTCAAATGTCATTTAATAGTGAATAATATGAGGTTTTCAAATCCTAATGTTACCAAATGATCTAAATTCAAATAAAATTTTCATAGATTTCGTATTTTGTTTAACAAGTCATTTTTACCCTGTATGGAGTATGAAGGAAATTGATTAAAAAAACACGATAATAAAAAAAAAGCTAAGAAACTTTATTTAATAACTTGTATTCTCTCCCCGAGCTCTTATTACTGCTTCCTTATGGTTCTTCATCGATCGGATGAGAGTCACGATCTAATGTTGTGGCATTCCATTCCGTTGCTCTTGGATTGGATTTTGCAGCTGGCTAAGTGTTTCTGGGGCAGGATCTCTTGCACGAATTCGTCTCTTTAATACATCCCATGATGTTCAATCGGATTCATGTCTGGGCTTCCTGCTGGCCATTCCATGATGGAGATACCGACTTCGGTAACATAATCTCGTAAAACGCTCGCGGTGTGAGCCATTAGCATTGTCGTGTATGAATATGAACCGTTGCCAATAAAATGTGCATAGGGCATCACTTGAGGCTCAAGACACTGTTCGATGTACCGATGACTGTTTTGGTGCAGGCAGACGTGGCCCAGAGCTAAAGACAAGCTCTGTCTTACCGTCGGTGCTGATTCCTCCCCAAACCGTCCACGAACCACCACCATAGCTGACCTTTTCCTCAATACAGCATTGTGCAAAGCATTCTCCATCTCTTATGTAGACCTTGTTTCTTCCGTCGTTACAATACAGCATAATTTTACACTCATCAGAAAAGAGGAATTTGTTCCACTGGAGGTATGACCAATTTAGGTGCTAAAGTTAAGGCGCGCTCTTCGATGGTCTGCAGTTAATTTCGGCCCATTTGCTGCCATGTGCGGTACCAGTTCACGTTCCTTTAACCTTCTTCTAATTGTAGAGTCACTTACAGCCACCCTACGTACAACATGAAGCTGCTGCTGCAGTTGAAAAGCATTAAGGCGTCGATTTCGTAAATAAATTGTTACAATAAATCGATCATCTCGCTCAGAAGTGACCCGATTCCTGCCAGATCCTGAACGACGCGTGAACAAACCAGTCTCCCGATAGCGTTTGTAGACTTTATAAACAGACGATAGGCTTAGATGCAATCTTTCAGCCACAACACGCTGACTAAGTCCAGAATCCAGCAATGCCACCACTTGGGCAGCTTCTGCGGGCGAAGTATCTATATGTATTAGAAAAAAAACTTTTTCAGACGTCCTAAAGTCACAGTACACACACAGTATACAGAACACAGAACAAAAAGTTTTAAGATAAGCGCAAATTTTTAGTTTTCAAAGGTGAAATGTACTCCAACTCTAAACACACATTTGAGTCATATAAAAGCAAAGTCAGCAACATCCACTTTTACTGAAAAGGCAGTAGAGGTTTTTTTTTGTTTACGTTGCATGTAGCAATTTTTAGTTATAATAAGTTCAAAGCACAGTTAACTAATGATGTTAGAATCAGATACTGTAAAACAGAATTCCCTAATAGAGTGTACATTTACCAAAATAAGATAATACATTTAGGATGTTGCTGTTTTTGCATCCAATGTGTGGATATTGCTGCTTTTACGCTATTCTTAATTGGATGTTGCTGGTTTTGCACCAGTCATTTATGAATATTGCTGTATTTGTAGTGACACCTGATTGGTCAAAGAAGGAAGTTGCTGTCTATGCCACAACTATGAAGGCATGTTGCTGGTTTTGCTACCGATCTCAATTTAGAACGTCTATTTTGTATAGAATGATGCTGGTTTTGATACGATTTTAATATTCGGTCAAGTAAAGTTGACGGAATACTACCATACTGCATTCAAAGTTGCCAAAATGAAAAAATAGGATGTTGCTGTCTTTGCTTTTATATGACTCATTTGTCTCAAAACAGTGAATCATTTCATTTATAGGATAAACAAATGAAATTCTAATTTTGAATTTAGAATGTTCCTTATCACTGTAATTGCCTAACTGCCAGCTATACAATCATGTGATTTTTTGCATGGAATGAAACCTCTTTTGTGTTAAATTAGGACAGAAACCATAAAAGTAATAAAAGTGTTTAGATTTTTCAGATGAGAAGTGTATATTGGTAGAACAGACTATCATAGAAAAGGTTGTATTTATTACGTTCTAATAGGCTCTGATTGTTCGTGTTCGTCCATCGAAAGTTAAGCTACGCTTGCCGTGGTTGGTTTGTGGCTGGGTGATCGTCTATTATATATCGAGACGCCTACTTGCCTCGGTAAGCACGTTTAGCCGTTGGTCCCGGCTATCATTCGTCGATCTTTGACAGTCGTGACGGGTAGTGACAAGCCCGAAAGATTGACTAGCAGTCTATCCAAGGGGTTACCCAATACCTGGGTTGTGGAGGTCAGATAGGCAGTCGCTCCATAAAAAATACTGGTATTAGTTGGGAAAAGTCTAGGCATGACTGACGCTTTTATTGCTCTCTAGCCGGGATCCAACGAGCCTCGTCATTACACTATCGATAATAATATTCAAGTTTGTACTTAATTCTGACAAACGGTAATTAAACACAACATTTTGCTAATACATTTTTATTGTCCATCTATTTACATCGCCACAATTATAAAAGGATTCACTTAAACAAATTATTATGACTTGTCAACTAGCCACCCTAGCGTTACCCTACGAGCTAAACATTCACTTTACTAGACAACTTATCGCATAAATAATTTATTTACTATATTCGTCTGACTAACTATGTAGAAATGTAAAATTACTCAAAAATATTCCATCACAGATGGAGTTTGTGACATTTTAAAATATTTATTTACATAAAACTGTTAATTTCAAGTAATATTAACTATCTACATTATATTCTATTGGTATGATTGCGTGTTATGAACATGCGCACAGTAGACCGCTGTTGTGGTTCAACGTTCAAGAAATAATATCTATTCCAGCTATGGCACATGAAACAATAACAATATTACTGCCAGAGCTTGCGACCGACACTATGCACGAAGGAGGTAACAGTAGTCTCATCTAGCTACAAAACTAACTGATGACATTCTCATTTTAGAGCTTTATTGTCATGCGTAATTCTAATAGAAAATAATTAACACAATATTGCAACTATAAATACTTTTAAGTAGTATTCGAAGGGAAAATTATGAATATATCTAACAAAGTTTACTATTGGTCGCGTCTGGCTACTACATTATGTAAGATCTTGGTGAAGCTGATGTCTACTTCTTCCTCAAAGGCTGGTCTGCTTGAAGCTCGGCCTCCTGGGGGTCGAGCTGACCGGCCTCCACACACGACTTGCAACAGAACCTGGGAACAATAGAACGTGAATAATTGCGGCCACAACAATAGATCGACAACGTAGAAGCATACCTCTCTCTATTAATGTACAATGCTGCTGCAATGTATAATGCTACAATGCTCTATTGATGTACCACTCGCTTCGCTCGCTCGGCTTGCGCGCTGTTTGTCACAGTTCTAACCTAACCTGACTCATTTCGTCAGGTGCCACAAGCGGCGCGAATTTTATCAATTCTAAGATCTGGCCACGACATCGATAAGGTCTGATCAATCTTTGTCCACTTTTAAATTTCTGGTAAAAACACTTCCCCTCTGCTTAAACATCTCATCATCATTTCATAGTTCCTTGCTCTGTTTCATGTTTATTGCATATAAGTATATGCTTTATCTATGTATATGAATGTATTTATTGTATATGTAAATCGTACACCACTGACTACTTGCAGTATTGTGTCTCCATCCAAAGGTTGTCTGTACAAGATCGCTTTTAGCGATAAGATAGCCCAATGTAAGATTTCTACATTTATATCTGATTTTTTTTTATGGTGTGCATAATAAAGAGTACCTATTCTATTTTATCTATCTAACCGTCAGTAATGAACAACTAGCTAAACTGAGGGATAGTCGATAAGAACAATTAAACACTATTATTAATCTTGTTCAGCAAATGATATCGATTGACCTAATTGATCGATTAACCTCACTTAACGATTATGTACTTACTTCGAGTAATACTTGTGTCTGCAGAACTTGCTGCGCACGATCAGGTCACAGTTAGCGAAGAAGGGATTATCTGTGCACTTAGCAGGTACCACGAGCTCTGAAAATAAAAAAGTATGAGGGAACAGATGAACATACATAGCGGTCAAAATCATAACCCTCCTTCTTGCTTCGCCGTTGTCGGGTTATTAGTGATCAAACATCAACCCTAAGTTCACAACTTATTTAAACACCTGAATCAACAGATTTTTGCTCTAATTTCCATACATTTGGCAACTTAATTCATCTTTGATGTCAATACTTGATTAAAAGAAGCGATGGTCAAGCCAGTTTACGGATCATCAAGAAGTGCTGGGAAACGTGACACTCCCGGACCGTAGCAAATAGGGTCAAAGTGGTAAGTGTCATAATCCTCAACTGACGTTGAGGAACGGAATTGGGAGGAGTAAGAGAACGTTGATATTTAATGTTAGATGTGCGATAGCGGCAACTCAATAATTGGAACGCTTATTGCTAAACCTACCCGCGGCCGGTCTGTGAGACCGACAAAACACTATTTCATGATTTTTTTATTTTTTCATCGTGCCTGGCATTTTGTACTTTCTGGTAGCTGCCTGATTCGTTGCTACGTTTATGCCAGAGTAGTACGTGTGGTCATATTTGGCGACAATTGGTCTGTGGGACCGACGCGGGTATAGGCTCCAGGGTTTCAGCTCAGTACAAAAATGTACTGAGCTGAAATAATGACACTTCTGCTTTAAATATATTGTATGTTTAATAATCCTCAGGGGGCTCTCTTTTAGATTTTAAAATGTGATTTTGTTTGTTAGAAGAAGAAAAAAAATTTGCTAATCGAAAATCATACTATTTCAGAGTCTGAACTGTTACTCAGTAAATAAATGGTTTATTATCAATCAACTGGGTTTATCTTATTAACGTTTCTGACAACATAATTTACCATTATTTTTATTAAAGAAATGTACTTAAAGGCTCGTTCAGACCAGCGCGACGAGACGGCGCGAAGTGACGGCGCGACGCGACTCGAACAATATAGTTTCTAAGAAAACTTCACGGTATAACAATAACCGTCGTCGCGTCGCGCTGTCGCGTCGCGCTAGTCTGCACAAAGCTTAAATTGGGTTCCAAACTTTTGGTCTATGAGACCGTGCGCGGGTATATGTGTCTATGTTCTATGTTGTGGGG
Organism: Agrochola circellaris; assembly: GCA_914767755.1. Taxonomy (NCBI): domain Eukaryota; kingdom Metazoa; phylum Arthropoda; class Insecta; order Lepidoptera; family Noctuidae; genus Agrochola; species Agrochola circellaris. Next base: position 4,534,448 of record OU611857.1, read on the forward strand.
TTTGGTTTCCGCACTTAGTCCTACAGTGGACCATTGTGCGTGGGCCATAGCGGCCGATTGGTGGTTACTCCAACCAGCCCACCTCCCTCCAGAAGTTTATCAAGTCTCCTGGCCTGTTCTGTCTCCGGTATATGTGTCACAGAACTTGGCGCGGGTATAGGAAGGTTAACCACTGCTAAGAATTATTGTGATAATGCCTTTTCATCATCATTTTCATTCAACCGAAAAACATCCTCTGCTTTTCATCCCCATCGGCCATGGGTTCTTCGAACAATGTCTTTTATCCTTCAGACTGTGTTCATCCACCGTAAACTGCGTTAACTTTATAGGAGTATAACTCACGTTGCACGTTGATCTGCGCAGTGTCAGATTGCGAACTGTAAGGGTTGCTGGCGTGGCAGGCGTACACCCCGCTGTCGGCGACCGTCACCCGCATCACCGTCAGTCGGGACACGATCGTGCTACCTGTTGGTGTAAACAAGGGATGGATTAGAAATAAAAATAACACATATAGGATAGATGAATCACGAAGCCGTCATCCACTCATTCTGTGGTTATGAGTGCATGCAGCGGTACAGGGATCGAGGAAGTATTTATAGTTCAATCAAAAACATTCTGCCTAGCCTTTTCCCAACTATATTGGGGTCGGCTTCCAGTCTAACGGATGCAGCTGAATACCAGTATTTTACATGGAGCGCCTGCCTATCTGACCTCCACAACTCAGTAACTGGGCAATACGATACCCCTTGGTAGGACTGGTTGTCAGACTTAAACTTTAGTTGTAACATTTAAAACTTGTTTTTGTAAAAAAAACACCTAAACCAGTTGGAATTTTTGACCTTCAATATCTCCGGAACCAGAGGGTTCCCAAGTACGGCGCAGTATGTACGATAAAAAATCATAAGTGTAACAGTGCAGTAACAGTAGCAGTTTACTCTCCGCCTTTTACGGCTTATTTTAGTTGTTAACAATTTTATTACATTATAGAACTACGTGTTTCATATATCTGTTTACCTTTTAAGGCTCCGTGCACGAAAAAAATCCTCTTTTGTCAATTACTTATCTATGTAATTCTGAGAAAGCTTGAAATAATTGAAAGATGTCTGTCTGACTATAAAAGTACAGTTTTCGTGGTGCTAAATCATTCGTGTTAGGCACAGCACCTGTTAATAGTTGCATCACTTTTGCGCTCTCGAAAATATGGTATATTTCGCTTTGGATTTACTTAATGGAGTTTTCTTGAAATGGTTTGCTAAATAATAGTAAAAAATATATTAGGTACTGAAATGGGTTAAAAAAAGAAGGATTTTTAACATTATTTTTCTGCTATATTTTGTATGGAAGTTGAAAAAAGTGGTTCATCCACATGCATGACCATACTGATGTTGATAATATTTTTTAATTTTCAAATGCAATAGTAGTTTCATGTAACAAACTGATCAAACGTCAGTCTCGAGTCATTTTAAGGAAACCTTGTTGCGAAATTAGTGATTTTCCATGAAAACCATAATCTATTTGAAAAATCGATTGAACTCGACTTTTCAAATCGCAAATAGTTGTGTTTAAATTCTTTTCCCCTTTCTGATAACAATTGAACAAAATTGATCAAAATCAGAACTTGATTTCGTGCTAGGCCCCTTAAGTGGTCTAGGTTACGTGTTGTTTATTTCCATTCCCATCACTTTTAAGAAACAACTAACACATGTTCTTTATCTGCTGACACGTACCAAAAGGTAAGATTAAATTGTAAAAGTGTATGGCTGTTATTCATGACACGACACTGATCAAACTCTAAATTAATTTTTAGAGGTAGGTACTATTACCATAAAACCTACTAACCCATAAAACTATTCAAATACCATTCTTGAAAAGCTGTCATGTTTCCAAGACTAGAGTATTAGACTTAACCTACACTCAGCCTATCATGTACTATCGCGGACACGCGTATCTTAGCACCGTAAAGACTATTCTTGCTCGCAGCGTTCGGCCGCTATAGTAACGCTTACCTACGAAAAAAAGGATCGTGTGCACGGGACTTAGTTTTCAAAGTGATTAGACATGCGTGACAGCGATTGGACATGGATTCCATACAATTGTTACAACTGATTTTTGTACCTACATTAATTGCAAATGAATATATGTATATACAACCTTAGTTTTGTTTACCCTAAATCTCGGGGTCATTGTACTCAACATTATAAATAAATCGCGAAAAACAAATCTGCTGTTCCCTACATTTCGACGAGGTACACGAACATAAATGTAGGGAACAGCTGATTTTCTTTTCGCGATTTCCGCGTTGGTCCCGTAGTGAAAGTTGTTCATAATAATGAGCACAATGACCCCCCCCCCCCCCTAAACCCTTAGGGTAAACAAAAACTAAGGTTGTATATTCAATTCTATCGCAGTTCACTGTTGGGCAAAAGCCTTTCCCAAGTTGCGGTACAATACCCGGTTCTCTGCCTTCTGCATCCAATTCGCTCAGGCCATTTTTTCATCTCGTCTGTCAGGATAGCGGTCTATCGACAGTTAAGGTTGCCCTACCGCTTCTTCAGCTCTTCAAGAAACTGAGTGAGAGTGTAGTAGTAACACTTAATTGACTGGTGGTAGAACTTACCAGTGATAGTGATCCTGCTGTCCGTCTGTATGGTGCTGCCATCTTTGGTCCAGTGCACGTCCGGCTCGGGGAAGCCGTCCACCTCGCACGTCAGGTGCAGGTCAGCGCCAATGTTCAGCGTCGGGGATGGCCACGACACATGAGTGCTGACCGGAACTGTATGTTGAAAATTGAGTTAGAGTAGTTTTAAGATGTTCGGTAATGTCAAATATTACCTATTTTCAGTATACATTGACGTATAGACTACAACGAGTACCTACTTGATGATGATACAAAAATGTAACAAGAAGATACTTAATGCCCTTTAAGCTTATTTTATACAAAAACATTATGTTCACGTTTTTGAACGGTTATGGACATCTGAATTGAATAAATAAAAACAGTCAATAAGATCGTAATAAGGAACACTTAACATCAAGCTCGCTTTATATACAGCTTAAATACGAGAGTATTTAAACATTCAGTGATGCCCAATCAAAAACGCTGCAGCCAGAACATTAGGAAACAGACATCCGCGAACTTCATCACCAACACACGACATGTTATATCATTTATGATCATAGTACGTTATTATATTCTTCATACTTACTGAAGCTACTGACACCACATTGTTTTTACATTGTTGTTAACATCACTGTTGGATATTGACAAGATAAGGCAGAATTCGTTCTTTCTGAGAAAAAACCGCCGTATATCCCACACAACATTATAATGTACCTATTTATTTACATTGTATACATACCAGATTCGTACGTCAGTAGAACACGAGTTGCTCCCAATAAGTCTATAAATATGTTGTTTACTTAAGGCCTTAACAAAAACAATCCAACATCGCTAGAAGAACCATGCAAGCTGAATACATAAACATGCTCCATGCAGAGATAAGCCATTCCTTACTATTAGTGGAAGTAGATGATTGTTGATCTTACGTCAATTGCAATATTTTCAAACTATAAGATTTGGACGACATTTGAACGTAGTTAAGTGGAAATGATCCAACCCACACTATGGGCGAAATGAGTTATATATACCAAAACACTCTTTGTAGTTAAAACTTTAATATCACAAAAACAATCCCAACGCATCATGTCATTATGACCATACGTTACCAACCCGTATGTATGGCAGGTCATACGATCACATAACACGATCTGATCTTAATGAATATCTCAAAACTAACTCTGTGTGGGTTGGATCCTTTCCGTTTAACTACGTCCATTTATCTCTGATAGATGTTAAGCTTGAAAAATGTTTTCGTACTGTTATGCAACAGAACTTTCGTAAGACAAACAATCAACTAAAAAAGTTCATTCATATAGTTGACAGTTCCTAATCTTACCAGTGAAGAAAGGTCTGGGCGCTTCAGTAGTGGTTGATGTGGTGGTGGTGGTCGTCTCCGCAGTGGTGGGTGGTTGTGTCCTGGGTCTGAGTACCACCGGGTTTCGTGGTACCAACAACTCGTTTTCAATGAAGAGCCCGTCAGGCATATACGCTCGCACGAATACCACCCACGACGCCGCCTTGCCTTCTCCGTTGTATGCTTGACATGTGTACTGCCCAAGAGTTTCGAGAGCCAGACTTCTGATGAGGAGTACGTTTCCTCTCGCTTCGTAGACTGCGTTGTTGTATGGCACCATGACACTGTTGTAGCCGTGGTACCAGAACACAGTGGGCTGCGGGTACCCGTATGCTAGGCAGCGAACATGGAGTGGTCTTCCCAGCTCTCCGATCACCACGGCGTTTTTATCTCCAGCAATTCCGACAGGCATCCTCACAGGATCTACCAGCCCCCGATTGTTAGCGGACCAATGTTAGAGTTTGTGAATGCATCCTCTTATCATAATCTCCTTTGTATTTAGTGAGTGAAGTTACATTCATAAACTCATGTTAATTTTGACTACTAAGCGTAAAATTATTGAAATGGGAGGACATAACAAATGAAGTTAGAAGATATTTTGTGTGCTTCTAAAGTACTGGCTACTGTATCTAAATTCTCGACGTTGAAACGTCTTCATGGATCCCGACTTACTTACAGACATTTTTAAAGATCCAGCAAACGAACAATTTTATTTATCTAACCATCGCATCGCCAGACTTTAGAAACACTCAAAACAAAGTATCAATTGTGACAACCAGCAGCAGATGTGTAAAGTGTGTCGTTCACCTTCGTATGCGCTTGCGCACGCGAGCAGCGCGGCGAGCGAGAGAAGACAGACGCGTGGCATGACGACCAAGCGTGAGGGGCTACCGATGCAGAGTAACAACTATAACACGAACTTCAACTGCACGAGTATACGACCGGCGCGAGCAATGGGCAGACTCCTACTGATTGCGTTAATGTTTTGATAAAAGACTGTTGACTGCGAAAGATTGCAGCCTACGCGCATGTTGGTAAACGAGGATAAGTATGTTAAATGGTTTTCCTGAAGTTATTTATAATTTATTTTTATGTAGCATTTGTTGCGTAATTAATCAAAAGTTTTCCATTTCGTTATTTAAATTGATTTATTCTACATAGGATTTGCATCGTGTTCTTTTATTTTGAAGTCATCCCACCAAATCTATTGATTGTTTTTCTATATAATTTTTGTTTATGTACACATTTAAACAGACAAGAAGAGAGGAACAGAAAATTACGTACATACATTACGTTATTTACACCCATTTTTGTTTTCATACTTTCTAGAAGTTTTGTTTTTTATTGATTAACTTATTGTATTTTTTTTTAAATTTCATATCTTATTCCCTATGTTCATATTTAGTCTAATGTCTTCGTTATCTTAATGTAAGGTCATCATATTAATTTGTTTACGAGTAAGAGAGGTTACGTACACAGTCGTACTGATAATGACGGGTCAAGTATAACGATCAGACAAGCTACCATAAGATTACAGTACTTAAAACGTGATCTATGAATAACGCTCTAATCCATGCATTAATTATAATAGAAATAGTGACTGAATATTCACATTTTAATAAGACATTTATAAGAATCACGTGGGAGTATATTATAAATGTAAACCTTTAAACTTATAAATGGAATGTAATCATTATAAGTTCATGTCAGCCCATTAGTTTATTGCTTATGCGCATGATCAGAATAGTATGTTATTACTAGGGTTGCCAACCATATTCAATAATATAGTATCCTGCTATATTACAGGTCTAAATACTAAATTTCTAAAAAACTAATTAACACGGTACAATACTGGGCAATAATCCAGACTCCGAACTACTACTGAGAAATATTCTTCATAGAAGAAACTCAAAAACAATTTTTCCGACCTGGAAATTGAAGCTAGAAGAGTCAGGATACTATCCTCAGTGGGTGACCACAATTTAAAAAAACTGCTTTTTAGTCTTGTGCTCGCAACAGTGAGTGTGCAATCAACATGCGCATATAATTCATTTTATTTTGTTTAATTAAGACGCAGATATATTCCAGTGACCTTGAGTGGTTAGCAACGCGTCGTACGTCCAGCCAGTAATAGGACTCGCCCATCAAGGAGCGCTGTCCCAAATTAGACGCATTATTAATTTGTTATACATAAAACAAAAGGTATTTTAATAAAACACGATAAACTATTAACTAAAAGATCAATAATTAAATTATCTTTAAAATGAAGGTTTCAGAAAAATACGCTTGATAGATTTTGCGTGATCCTAAGTTTTTATCCGCGTTAGACATAACTTTACAAATTAATTTCACTATTAATTTAAATATAATCGAAAATATTCCTATGCTAAGTTATTAAGAAAATGCTCTAATTTAACATGTATTTTTTCCAAATCATTAACACTACTCGTTTAGACGTGATCTTCAGTATAAAACCATTAAAAGTTGGTTATCGTCGTCTTAACGTATTTTTTATGTAAAATTGCGTTATGACTACGTACGACTAAGTAACTGCCAAGCGTCGCCCATAATGATACTCGTGATGTGTGTCAACGATCGTAATTATACGATAGAAACAGTAATATTATATTTACAATTAACTATCGCGCAATACTCGTGTTACTAGGATTATTGTGTTCATCGAACATCGTTCCTTCTTGATTTGATTTTAGACCAATAGATTGTTATATTGTTTGTTTCGCGAGAGTTACTGTTTGATGACGCCCCCAAACAATAAACGTTTGATTAAAAATTTAAATCTTACCCTGGCTTGTAGGGTGTAATTTTTTTTACTCATCGAGTACAGTACAAATATTATTTTTAATTATTTTTATCTTTAAAAATTAAGAAATAGAGGGCCCTAAAAGTTGTCAGTTTTATACCATTGTTGTACGAGCTCTATCGCAACAACTAAATAAGTTAGGAATTTGAAACTTCCGTATATAATGTACCATATATTGTATATTATCAACAAATACAAAAAACGCCGATTTATGAGGTATTTTATTTAAATGGATGATTTCTGCAACTGCAAAAAATTACTTTATAATTCATAATATCATTATGACATACAAAATTATCGCTGCGATTTTTAAAATTTAAGATAAAAGTATTATACGGTTGTACGGAACCCTTCGTGTGCTAGACCGACTCGTACTTGACCAGTATTTTGTTTTTCCGAGATTATTCAGTGCTTGCCCGAGTATTATCATAGATTATTTTTAGAATCGATACCAAAGTATCCAGTGATAACTATTGTAAAAATAAAACTTGATTTAAGGAGTTACCATTGGGTTTGGACATTAGGTTCAACTTTCTGACCAATCTAATATAATTTTTATTTCGGTGTAGGTATCCAAACGGTTTAAATCAGAGGTTCTCCAACTTATTTCATCTACCGCCCACTTTGAAAATTAATTATTTACAGCGCCCCCCATTTTTTTTACCTTACCACATTTTTAAAACCACAATGACATTCATTACTTTAATTAATTGAATTATAGTGTGCTATATTAGTCTGGTCTAGAGTTTAAACTTACATTCTAAACGAGACTTTTTTATCAGTGAGAGCAATTCGAACGCAAACTCGTTTATCTCATTCGACGCTCAATCGTATTCAGTAAATAAGAACAAGTATCGATGAACCAGCCGATTGATACAGAATTGCACAAATCGCGTTATTTAACAGAAACTTGTTAAAACTTGATTGCTCACGGGCTATCCTACGAAAGCTATGTTAAATATTTATAGTTTCTATACAATCAAACAGGGCAGAAATATGAACTAAACAATCGATGTTGTGTAGTAGGCAGGTTTTAATTTCAGTAAACTTTAATATATTAAGTAGATGAAATTACAAATCAGTCATCGCCCCCATAAACCACTTCAACAGCTCCCAATGTTTTCTGGGCCCGTTACCGCCTCCCTCTAGGCTCCAGCGCCGACAAGGGGGCGTTATCGCCCATTTTGAGAAACGCTGGTTTAAATTAACCAAATGTTGGTAATCCATAAATAAATAAATACAAGGAGTTTGAGAAAGTTGAGAGTTTTACATAGGTAGATAATCTCAGTACCGGTTTCAGCGATTTAACTTGTTTCATTGAAGTTCAAGATTTCAAGTTCCTATGTTAACATTAACGTAGTTAATATAATACACGTTGGCTCCTGTTTAATTTGTCTTGCATGATGACGAAGATGAACAGACACTCAAATGATTTGTTTCTGATTTTAGATGTGCAGAAATGCAAAAATTAAAACATTTTGCCGGTTGTTCTCCAATTGTGCCTATTATTTTAGTGGGGAAAAGAAAAGTTAGTTTTAAAGACAGACAGACCAGAAAGGCAATCAGTTAAAGTTCTAAATACTAATCAATCCAAAACCTCTAACTACTTATCCCAAACTACTTCATGTTCTCAAATGCAAAACCCAATGCTTTGAAAGTCGCAAGTTGCTGTGGATATTGATACAAACATTTTAGATGTGATCTTTTGTCGCGAAAAACATTTGCTGCCATATTTTGTGGTAATTTAAGATCTAGAATAAATCGAAAAAAAACCAACGACAAAATTAAATTAAAACAAAAATCTATGTCGATTTGATTAAAACCACCTATGTACTACACTAGGTACATCTCTTTTTTTTCTCTAACACAGGAAAATTAAGATCTTTCAATATAAATTTAACAGAAGTCCACAGCAACTAACGCCCTCTACCAGCCCATTCCCAAAGCTACCGTCGTGTTTCACCCCTACTCACCATTGACGGCCAGGTGTACCTCCTGCATGGCCACTCCGAAGCCATTGTCGGCCACGCAGATGTAAACGCCGGTGTCATTGCGGTACAGAGAGACGATCTCCAGCGCGCCGTCCGACTGAAGCCTGTAGCGGCCTGCGTTACCGTCGATCTGTTGGGAGATGTTCTTCGTAGAATTCGTCAGAAAACATTATGTTGACTTGATTAAAGAAATTAAGTCCAATCTTTAAACATCTCAACAAGCTAGGGACAGCACGCTAAATCCAACCTTTAGTATCAGTTTTATTAAAGAAAAGAAAAAAATATTTAATCCGTCTGTCAGATAATAAAAAAATATTAGACACGTGTTTCTTGCTTTATCATATTAGTTAATAAAAAATGGTTTAGATAAAACTCATTAATTAAAGTTGGAGTGGGGGTTCGCTTCGTCACAAGACAGTATAAAATCTACCGAGGAGTGACGTCATGCCACATTTTAACTCAATGTATTGCCGTAATCTTTTGATTACGTAAAAAAAGAAAAAATACGTGTCCAATATTTTTTAATGATACACCTGACGGACATTTTTTTTTGTTTTCATCCCTATTGTATCATTTGATCCTTACGGTGAGCTCTCCGAATTTCCACGTGATCTTGGGTGGTGGGTTGCCATGGAACAGACAGCGCAGTGTAGCTGTGCCACCTTCAGATGCGGACACCTCCGGCTCTTGCTGTGGCAACGGCTGCGGTGCTGCTGGGATATCTACAAAAAAAACGTGTACATTTATTACCCCGCTTTAAGCTTCGTGCAGACCAGCGCGACGCGACACCGTTTATTGTTATACCCTCAAGTTTTCTTAGTAATTGTATTGTTCGAGTCGCGTTACGGCGTCGCGTCGCGCTGGTCTGCACGAAGCTTTACGCGAGAGATGCATTTCGGCCAAAATTGCTTTAAGCAAAATTTGCGTATATAAACAACAAGCCAAATAAATAAAGTGCTTTTTTTGTAAAACTGAAACCGAATCCGCCTATTAATTCTTGTCACAGAAAAGTACCAAAAGCATTCGCGTAAAGCGGAATGTTTAAAATCGCGTTATAACGATTTCGCGCTGTGCGGGGTTGCGTAAAGCTGGGTATTCCTGCATACGTTATAATGTGCCTACATTAGTAATGTTGGATTTGCATAACCGATTTAAGTAATCCGTATTTTTAAGTACAGTTTGCCTCGCTTTTCAGTTAGGAGGGTTCTGGAAGGACCAATTTTTTTACAAAAATTGGTCCTTCGAGTCGCCCGTAACATAGAAATGAAAGGCACCCAAACCCACATGTTTTTTTACAGTGTATACTGCCAAACGTTCTTACTTGATGCAACAGTAGTTGTCAGAAGTGGATGTGGGCTGGTCTGCTCGACTGGAACCAGGCATATTTCACTGCATCCTCGTCTGCAGCACTTGCCCACTCCTCGGCAGTCAGCGTCATCTGAACACTCGCGGCGGCATTGCACCTCGTTCATAGTTGTCTCGTCCATGGGACAGGCACCAGCCTTCACAACTGGTGATGAAACGATTCATTGAAGAAACTCACAGTAATGGTGACAAATGACAAGTTTGCCACGTGTTTTCGCAATTAGTTATCTCGTTACCGCTTTATAGTCTAACAAACAAGACGGTAATTTCTCTACCGACCTTGTAGGCCCTTGAATAGGGTTCCATCAAACAGTTTCCCCTTTTGCCTCAGCAAAAACCTTACGTTTTTGAATGCGTAAGGGGTTCCCAAAGATGTACGCACTGTGCTGAAACTTTAAAGGACTTACTAATTCTGCATTCTGCTGTGAACTTGGGTTCCGGATCGAGGCCGTTCATGTATGGATGTACCACGCAGCGCTCGCCTGCTGCACACGTCCTCTCACATGGATACTCTTTACATTTGCATCTGTATGAATCAATAACTCATAATTATGAGTGAGACAAAAACAAAAGTGCTGTCATGGTAATTTTACATCTCCTGGAGTTTGCACAGCAGACAAGGAGTTAAGAGGCATGAATTGGATGAAATCGAAGAATCATAAATCATATATCCACAAGAGAAGCTTTAAGGAACATGATTGATAGACGTAACTGTGATACATGATGTCAAAACTATTTTACTTAAAAAAACTTGGTTGGTCTTAGGTATCGTAGCGTAGCGTTACGTAGTTTCTAAGATAGGCGAAATCGTAGTCCGTGCAGTTACTTAGGTACTAAAGGTTATGTACAATAGGATCATTTAGAACACGAATGACGAATACACGGGCGCGCTGTTGGAAAACAGTTATGTTGCACACATGGCTACATATCAAGCTAAACATTTCCAGTATAAGCTGATCTCGCATTGTATAGGATTTCCGTACAATGCGAGGTTCAGCTTATACTGAAAATGTATACCTAGCTTGATGTGTGCCGTGTGTCTAGCTGCGCCCCGCGGTTTCACCCGCATATGTCTCGATCGCGTGGGAATATTGGCATAAAAAGAATCCCATGTCCTAAGCCAGGTTATGGTCTACCCACATGCCACATACAAATTTAGCGTGAAAGCATAACAAACAAACTCACTTTCGCATAATCTATTAGTTAAGATTGTTTTGTGAAATTTATTGAAAAAAAAGATGGTGGCGTTAGTTTAGATTTTGGTCACGCGCCAAAAGAACCTTGTAGCGGTAAAAGTGCTAATTTTAAAGATGAGTATGATTACCTCTCGCAACCGTCAGTTCCGGTGACCCTCTCAATGCCGTAGTTACACTTGAGCTGATCGCACTGCTGCTTGAGCGGCTCGCAGTCTATTGCAACCTGCATGCACGAGCACTTCTCGCAACCGTCGGGCAGGCGCGTGCGCTGGATGCCGTACTCGCAGCGCAGGCGCTCACAGTTGGCCACGTATTCGTCGCATTCGTATACTTCGTTCGTCTCTGTTGTATGAATTTAGATGTAGGAAAAAAATACTACATAGCATATTATAATAACAAAAATAGTAGCTAGTCTATAATAGAGATACATAATTTATTTGATTTTGCAATTAACTTATTTCTTAATCGTGTCTACACACATAGTCTAAGAGTTACTCAATCAAATTTTGATCGGGATGATGTTTGAATTAATGTTGATTTACCTACTCTATTACAATTAACTCGTAATTACTTCGTATTAATATGACAATTCATATTAATACGAAGTAAACAAATATTTTGTGTTTTTATTTTATTTATTTATTTATTTAACGGTTTATGTACACACATATAAACAGACAAGAAAAAAAGGAACAGAAAAATACGTACAAAGGTGATGGTTATTTCTAAAAAAATCTCTTCCAGCATACCTGCGATAGGAAAGTAGTTAAAGAGATGTAGACAACGTGTGTAAAAGTAGAAGAGAAAATAAAATACATAAAATAAAAACACCTAATTATTCACAATTAACTCGTAATTACTTCGTATTAATATGACAATTCATATTAATACGAAGTAAACAAATTTTTTTTTTTTTTTTTAATTGAATTGCAATAGGTTTTTATTTATTACCTACTTACGTACTCAGACCAAATAAAAAACCAAGAAATAGCGCTGCGAACAATACAGTGAAGCATGCCAAAACTACACCTCCGCTCTGTGCATACACGCACACACGCACACATTTACAACCATTTGGTTTGGTCATGTTGAGAGGATGAATGAAAGACGACTAACAAAATGTATTTACAGATGTGAGCGGAAACGCCGGGAGGTAGCCTTAGGAGGACATCATCATTTCAGCTGAAAGACGTCCACTGATGGACATAGGCCTCCCCCAAATGGGGGGGTTTGCCATAATCGCCACGCTTGGCAGGCGGGTTGGCGATCGCAGTATGGTGTTAAAATGCATAGAGAACGCTGCTGCCCATTCTCTAGTGAGTCCCTTAGTCGCCTTTTACGACACCCACGGGAAGAAACGGGATGGTACTATTCTTTACGTCCGGCACCACACGGAATGAGAACGGTTAAGAGGACATATGGTGACCTTATTGGTTTTGTTCTTCAGAAAGGTAATTTTGCGTAGTACATACTCGCAACTGGCGTGCGGGTATGAATGTAAATGAGGCAAAAGGCCAATTATATATTATAAGGAATCAATAAAATGATTTTATTTTTATAATTTATATGAATGGAAAAGCATGGTTTAAATGAGTCAAAATGCAGGTACAGTACGACTATTTTCTTAATGTCCTTCGGCAAACTTCGTGTTTCGTCAGCCATCGCCTCATAAGTAGATTTAGAGCGTCCGGTCTGCATCATGGTATAATAATATACTTCGCCAGGTATGGCATTCCGGGATACAGTGGTCACGTGGGTGACAAAAGTCTATGTTACCAATAGTGTGTAATAATAACTCTCCAACCAACTTTATTACCTGTGCGAATCCGATAAAACAATGAGGTTTTAACTAACAATTACGTTGGTATATATTTAATTTTTTTTTTTCGTTTTATTAGACAAACGAAACAACAATTTAAATGCTTTGAATATATTTTTTAAGAGAATGGTGACTGAAAATCCTTCCTTAATTCGTGTTTTATTGAAATAAAGTGGCAACTGGATAGTGACGTAAGCATGTGTCACTCCCGGAATGCCAGACCTTGTTTTTTTAGACCATGGTCTGCATCAAGTGCAATTAAGGCAACTGATAGAAATCCGACGACTGACGAAACACGAAGTATGCCGAGGGACATTAAGAAAATAATTGTACTGTACAGCTTTGCTATAAATTAATTTTTATGCCATTATACTTTGTTTCCAAATAAGTCATTCGTCGAAATGCTGACTGCGTGGATTGCGACAGACAGAAACCATGTAGCCCTTTTCCCAGGAGTCGACTTAAGCTAACATATTTATGGCTATATTTAATAAATGATTTGTTTCTCTACATCCAGATCAATTTAAAGTAACTTATCTACCAGAAAATTCCATACACCTATGAAATGTTGTATCTATTAGATAGATTTAAGTTACCACCTACAGGTGGGCACACCAATTTCGTGAAACAGCTTGCTAAAATAATCTAGATTTGTGTGTTCAAATACATAGAATGTATAAATTACCGTCAACACATCTGGCCGAGTACACCGGTTCCTGGGTGGCAGAGTTCCTTGAAGCGACGGCCTCGCATCGCTGGTTTGCCTTGCAGTTGGCTCTGACGCACGGGTCTTCCCTACATTGACATCTAAATGGGAGAACCATGGAATTAGTAAGTAATATATAGCACAGGGAGAACATAATGCTCTGTTGCAACCGTATCTATATAATCTATATTAAGACGCAGATATATGCCAGCGACCTTGAGTGGTTAGCTTGCGTGTTCTGTACTGAGCTTACGCAACGCGTCGTACGTCCAGCCAGTAATAGGACTCGCTCATCCAGGAGCGCTGTCTCAAATTAGACGCATTATCAATTTATTATACATAAAACAAAAGAGATTTTAATAAAACACATAGACTAAAAGATCAATAATTAAATTATAGTTAAAAGAGGTTTCAGAAAAATATGTTTGATAGATTTTGCGTGATTCTCAGTTTTTTATCCGCGTTAGAATTTACAAATTAATTTCACTATGTAATATAAATATAATCTAATATATTAAGTTTTTAAGAAAATGTTTAGACATGATCTTCTGTATAAAATCATTAAAGTCGGTTATCGTCGCCTTAAATAATATAAAACAAAGTCGTTTATAAGTTACGGTTTCCTAGAATAGCGGTGACCGCTCACGTAGCGTCCGCAATTTACGCCGAATGACGTCACTGAAATGTTCATTATGAAACTAAGTTGGTGTGGTTTCCTAGAGAGCGTTGTTGACAACGTAAAGCAAACCCCGCCCCCCCAAAGATTTAAATCGCTAGATTTACCGTATCTTACCGTACTTAGTCACAAGTAAGTGTCCAGACTGAGAAGAGTGAGCTCACACATTATTAAATAGCGTTTCCATGACAAGCAATTAGTATAGTCACTGCGTCATTGTGTGTCAGAGGTGTCAAAACGAAACAGAAAAGCGACAATCTTTTAACCCGGTAGGGCGAATCTAACGATTTGAATATTTGCCGCTGTCATCATTTCATCGCTCTTCTAGGAAACCGTAGCTTTAGTGTCTGTCTGTGTGACTGCTTAAGGCTTCTTTAGAAGCCTTAAATAGCGTAGAATAGTTGTTCCACAAACCTCTGGCATCCGTCTTGCGTAAACCTGTCAATACCATACTGGCAGTCAGCGAACGCCTCGCACACTTGACGGTACGGAGTGCAGTCTTGTGTCGGTATTCCGTTCGGATCTACAATACATTTGAATCATAAACACATTGGTTTGCTTTAGTAGACTGGGATTCTTCTTGCGTTACTAATGTAATAGATGCTTGCTTTGATTGTGTATCACTTACGATTATAATCTTGAAAAAGGGGCGTAACCAATCAATGCAAGCAGACATACAAACATGAAGTGCACCATTTTAGAAAACAAAAATCGTGATTGAACGTTCAAAAACGGCATTCGACAACGAATAACGTCATGGATGCACGATTTAGTCCACAAGTCAATCTTATCAATAATAAGATGTTATAATAACAGTATCTACCTTAACTTAAATAGATATAAGACAAAAGTTTAGAAGTGCTGGTGCAAGACAGAGACGCAAGCGAGCGTGCAAGCAGTGCAGAGAGAACATAGCATAAGCGTTTGACGTCCTAGGCCTTCAAAAACGAGCGGCTTTCACATTGACGGCGATGGCGTAGGGAGTGTTAGTCCCGCGCGCAGCGGACCTTGTCTTGTGCGTCCATACCTACTTCTTCACCCGGTTTATAAAAGACTATTCAATTTAAAGTTATTAAGTCTTGTAAACAGGGAATTTAGTGATCAGAGTCTTGATCAGCCTCTTAAGAAAACGAGCTTAAGTTTTTTGCTAAAGCAGCTGGTGCACCGAGACGTAAGTCGGCCGCGCACGGAGTGAAGCGGAGGTAAGTACCGTTGCCTCTCGTTCTCGACAGAGTGCAGACGTCGGCGCACTCCGCGTATGTGCGGAAGTTGTTGTCGTTGCCGCCACAGCCGAGGTAGGCGAACACGACGCAGTCGGCGTGCGCCAGGCTGTAGTGATAGCGCGGCCCCGGCACGGCCCCGCAGCTGCGGCCCGTGTCCACCGCCTGCAGGCACGCGCGCGCTGCCCGCCGCGTTACAAGCGTTACACACGGACAGCTAGCCTCTACCACTCTACTAGCCTCTACCACTGTACTAGCCCCTACCACTGTACTAGCCTCTACCACTCTACTAGCCTCTATCATTTTACTAGCCTCTACCAATCGACTAGCCTCTACCGCTCTACTAGTCTCTACCACTCTACTAGCCTCTACCACTTTACTTGCCTCTACCACTCGACTAGCCTCTACCACTCTACTAGCCTCTACCACTCTACTAGTCTCTACCACTCTACTAGCCTGTACCACTCTACTAGCCTGTACCACTCTACTAGCGTCTACCACTCTACTAGCCTCTACCACTTTACTAGCCTCTACCACTCTACTAGCCCCTACCACTCTACTAGCCTCTACCACTCGACTATTCTCTACTACTCTACTAGCCTCTACCACTCTACTAGCCTCTACCACTCTACTAGCCTCTACCACTCTACTAGCCCCTACCACTCTACTAACCTCTACCACTCTACTAGCCTCTACCACTCTACTAGCCTCTACCACTCTACTAGCCCCTACCACTCTACTAACCTCTACCACTCTACTAGCCTCTACCACTCTACTAGCCTCTACCACTCGACTAGCCTCTACCACTCTACTAGTCTCTACCACTCTACTAGCCTGTACCACTCTACTAGCCTGTACCACTCTACTAGCGTCTACCACTCTACTAGCCTCTACCACTTTACTAGCCTCTACCACTCTACTAGCCCCTACCACTACTAGCCTCTACCACTCGACTAGCCTCTACCACTCGACTATTCTCTACTACTCTACTAGCCTCTACCACTCTACTAGCCTCTACCACTCTAGTATCCTCTACCACTGCGCTAGCCTCTATCACTTTACTAGCCTCTACCAATCGACTAGCCTCTACCGCTCTACTAGTCTCTACCACTCTACTAGCCTCTACCACTTTACTTGCCTCTACCACTCTACTAGTCTCTACCACTCTACTAGCCTGTACCACTCTACTAGCCTGTACCACTCTACTAGCGTCTACCACTCTACTAGCCTCTACCACTCTACTAGCCTCTACCACTCTACCACTCTACTAGCCTCTACCACTCTACTAGCTTCTACCACTCTACCACTCTACCACTCTACTAGCCTCTACCACTCTACCACTCTACTAGCCTCTACCACTCTACTAGCCTCTACCACTCTACCACTCCACTAGCCTCTACCACTCTACTAGCCTCTACCACTCTACCACTCTACTAGCCTCTACCACTCTACTAGCCTCTACCACTCTACTAGCCTCTACCACTCTACTAGCCTCTACCACTCTACTAGCCTCTACCACTCTACCACTCTACTAGCCTCTACCACTCTACTAGCCTCTACCACTCTACTAGCCTCTACCACTCTACTAGCCTCTACCACTCTACTAGCGAGGAAGCTTGTTGGCTATTGATAAGTGAAACTCATGCTTCGCTTAAATTTAGTTTAGGAATATTAATTGTGAGTTATATTCAGTGAGAGTATGTATATTTGAAAATAAAAAATTAAAAGTAAGTGTGTGAGGAGATCCCAGAACCAAAGAGATAATGTAAAACCATATTGGTACGTACCAGGTCCAGTATCCCCGCAGATGCTCATGCACTCTTCGACGTTAGAGAACCTGTTGGGTCCGCCGGCACAGCCGCCGTACGCATATGGCTGACAGCTGCCCGACATGGCGTCCCAGTAGATTTTGTTGAAGGACGCGCGGCATGGACCCGGGTCCAGGCGGGCGCTGCACACATCTTCGAGAGAAAGTCGTGGATATAATGGAATGATCGTTCTATGTGGTTGATAAACAAATTTATTGCCTGCAACCTTACGCAGTAGGAAAGTCGCGGGAAGATTTTAGATAATTTATTCCTTAAAAAATAATTATAGGTAAAAGTCCATTTCCCTCACCTATTCCGCGGAAGGCTCCGCAGGTCCTCTCGCACTCTTCCTCTGTCCTGTAAGTGTTGGGGTGTCCGCAGCCTCCGAAGCCGCTAATGAGGCACTGTCTCCTCTCAGTGTCGTAATAGAATACTGTCACGTTGTTGCCACAGGGCGCCAACGAGCTTGGAGTTCTGCATTCTTCCTCTGCCCGTTGCTGTAAGATAATATAGCAATATGTTTGTTGCTTCATATTATTTATATTTCAAGTTAAAGTAAAACTGGTCTTTCCGTCCGGAATAAGGCCATAACTCGATTTCCACTAGCTTATAACTAGAATCTTAGTTATTTAGTATTTACCTGTGGAGGAGCTGCCACAGTGGTGGTAGTTGGAGCAGGACGCTTGCAGCGAGCCTCACAGTCGCGCTGATTCTCGAATCTACGCAAACAATGTTTAATGGAAAAGACATCAGACATATTTGGCCCAATTTTTTTTTCTTATTTATCTTCGACGAAATGATTGCTTGCAAAAAATACTGAGTTAGGTGCGATATATCGAGCCACGCCGTAGTTTCGTGAAAACGTGTGGTTATAATAACAAATTTCTTAAACGATGTTATTTAATATTTATAATGAATAACAAAAATTTATGTTCATTGCATTCCTAATGACGGAAGATTTCAGTTCTGCGGAGATTTATGGCTGATACACGTGAGAGTACATCTTAAATTTGCAACAAATTTTCTTACGGTTTTTGTTACTGTCGTTGCTATTGTATATTTGCTCGACACTAGAAATTTTAGGCTCATTGTATTCCTTATATGGTGAGCTTCGATTGATTTTTTTTTCATTTCTGAGCAGATTTACGGCATATATGAAATTATTTGGCTATTGTCAACTTCATATGCATTTTTACGAAATATTTTTGCTATATTTCTTTAGGTCCTGGTAGCCCTTTATAAACTCTTAAGAACAACTCCAGAATCACAGTCCTAGCTGAACACATTTTTGCAGTATACTAATTGGAATTCCGACATACCGTGAAAACTAGGGGGTCGCGCGCATGCGCCTGCCCTCGCGATGTGACGTCATAGGCAAAATATATCCGGCCTCAATTTTTTTATAAAATACCGCAAATGATAGGCCGTATTTATTATGGCCTATCTTTGGCGTGCTGAATTATTACTCTAGCATTAAAAGTCTTGTAGTTATTAGCCATTGAAATCTTACATGTTTTCGACGGTCAGATATATTGAACTTACTACCTACCAATACCCCGAACGAATTCACGTCAATGCTTTTTTGGAGACAAAACCTATAATGGAAGGGTTAAGTATAAAATTTGTTCACAACAGTCACCTATTTTCGTTGCCGCTACAGCCAGTGTACACAAACTGGTTGCACTGGTCGCGCGATGGGTCGTAGTACCATTGTTGGACGTATGAGAAGCAGTTGCCTCCTTCTGGAGGTAGCGTGCACGGATCTGCTGTAAGATGAATGACCTAGTTATAGGCTTATAGGCTTTTACACTAAGTTAAAAAAATATTGTTAGAACTACTGGAGTCATTAAGTAAAACAGTATTTTTGCATAGGCATTCGGATTAGGATGACTTAAACGTATCAAAAGTAAGAGCATCTTAACTACCTATTTCAGCTTTGCAGACTTGGGAGCACTCTTCGATTGAGGAGAAGCGGTTGGCACCTCCGAGACAGCCTCCATAGACGAACTCGTGGCACTGGCCGGTGGCGTGGTCGAAGTAAACCTTCGTGACATATGATTGACAAGGACCTGGGTCCTTACGTTGTTTGCACACGTCTAGGACAAAAGACAGTTTCATTATATTCTGTACAAAAGAGAGAAAGAAAAAGAAAAGAAAGATAAGAAAGAAAAGAAAAATAAGTTTAGACTAAGGTACACAATGTAAATGTATAGGAAAGATAACTTTTATACTGACTCAAAAGTATTACCAAATTTAAAATGTACATACCGACTCCTCGGAAGGCTCCACAAGACCGTTCGCAAGCCTCCTGCGACAAGAAGGTACCAGTGTACCTGCAGACAGGACCAGCCTCCTGGTTGGCGTGGGCCACGCACTCGTGGCGGCTTGGGTCGAAGTACCACACCTCACCGCCATAGTGACAATCCTCCAGTGCTTCGGGCACTCTGCACTCTGATGGTCCGTCCTTATAGAAATAGAAGGAATTTTGAAAATACTTAAAAGCTTGAGTTCCAAAACTAACTTACTAAATTTCAGTAACTCCAATTGTCGAAACTTAAAGTGTTAGCTGTGCTGCTGGGGAGTTTGTTGCGCCACTTCTTATTCCCAGCTAAGTACTAGGAACTGGTGAAGGGCGGGCGTTTTTGGGGGACTGTCTTATGTAATTTTGACGTCTGAAAAGTGTTGATTCTCAGCCTAGTTTGAATAAATGACTTATGAATTTTGTATTTTAAAATGGATGGTACATAGGCACTTACTACGATAACTGTGGTGGTTGGGGTCGTGGGCTCAACCGGCGCGGGTCCAGTCCTGCATCTATTCTCGCAAGCTTCAAGACTCTCGAATCTAAACATGTTTTTTATTATTAGTGGATGTTTTTCTTATAAATATTATAGATGAAACTGCTTTGAAAAAAGAAAAAATAATTTGTTTTGTATTAACTACTCTCTGTCGCTAGTGTACTTTAGCGTGTTATATATTCTAAGACTTTAGCCAGTCAACTATGAAATTGGTTCTTCAAGACGGGTTGTAAAAACCGTTTTTAAATGTAGTAGGACTGTTTTCAAATATGACTTTCAAATGTTGTAGGTTATTAATAAAAAATATAAGATTAAAAGCTTTGATCTAATTTCTGAAATTCTTAAGGCGATAGCTTCAGGGTACCCCCGAAATTCAAATTTGCTTACGTTTCTTGCAATTTGCAGATCAGTATCAAATATTTATTTATAGAATTATAATCGTAAAAATCATCAATACAACTCTCTAAATACATTTATAATCCTATTGAATGACTATTTCATGAAATCATGACATTTTAGGATTATTCTAACATAAGGAGTTGTATTTCTGATTGTAATGATTATAATTCTGTAAAGCCATATTTGTTACGGTCGCGATTCATATTTAAACTCAAACTTAAACTCTTTATTGCATTCATGTGTACATTTAGGTGTAAGAACACCTAAATGGGTGTTGGGGTTGGGTGTGGGTGGCCTTGTATGGGTGTTGGGGTGTTTAATCAACATACAACCCGATACTTACCTGCAAATTGCAAAAACCGTAAGAAAATTTGATTTTCGCGGGCTACCTTAGCGCACGTTAAAGAAGCAAACAGTTTGACCAACACCAAAACACTTATTGTTGAATGTTATCTTTGCACTGTACTTAAGTATAAGAACACTGCACTAGTGGTACCTGTTGTCATTGCCTTCGCAGCCTCCATATGTGAACTGGCTACAAGAGTCAGTGGTAGGATCGTAGAACCAGCTCATCAAAGAATCTTCGCATGGACCCTGCAGCATCGGCAGCTGGCAGATATCTAGTAAAAAACAACGGGCATGAGAGCTTGGTCCTTAGAGCAGCGAGCAAGATCAACTGCCAGGTTACGTCAATTCAGGTTCCTATTCCCAATGACTAAAGTAAAAATCCATTTTCTAAGGTCTTTGCCCATTCTCTAAAATACATATACAAATACCTTGCATCGGCTGACAGTAGTACGAGCAATAGGCCTCATCTGGGAAGTTGTTCTGGTTGCCACCGCAGCCTCCGTACTGGAAGGTGATGCAACGTCCGAGCTCGCTGTCATACGCGTAACGAGTCTCAGTGTTGTTGCAAGGACCAGCATCGATGGCGTTGAAACAGAATTCTGGAAAAATAAAGTTTGTTTTTGGAGTTAAAGAACCGAGTATTCGTAACTTCAGCACCCATTGCATTTTATACTTGTTATATATAGTAGCAGCATCCAATTTTATCTTAATTATATCATTAAATTCATTTGTCTACTTATCATAGCGGTAATGATTTATATTGTTCTTTTTTTTTGTATACCCCATAGGTTTTCCATTTCTACCTGATCTTTCCGGTGCTTGCGGCCTTTGTTCCGGTTCAACTGGACGTGGCTGTGGTTCCACAGGTCTAGCGGTGGTGGTGGTGGTGGTAATGGTAGCGGTTGTAGTGGTCTTAATTTCCGAGCAGCTGTTCTCACATTCTGCTTCCGTGTCGAACTTGTTCTCGTTACCACCACAACCACCGTAGTAGAATTGACGACATCTGAAAAATAAGTAATTTTGTTAAGAGGCTTACAACAGCTAAAGCGCGGTCACTGTCGGACTGCATAGAAATGAAAGAGAAGCGCGATGACACGACACAGGTAATTTATTGCAAAATATGAAGCAGTTAGCGATTTACAGAAAATCTATTGATTGGACTGGAAAATTAAAACACTATTATGCTAATATGTAGCTTGTAGAATAATCTTACAAAAAATCAGAATGATTGCATGTAAATTAATATGATTTTTAATCGTTAAAAGAAATTTTTAGAGGTATCTTCATGATTTTTTTCTATCGTATCAAATTAGTTGTATTATGTTTTCAACACACTATCATACTAGCATATATCCTGAAGAATATCATATATTTTTCTGATTTTGTTTACTGCAGTGGATCATATTCTTTTAGGCATTATAAAACTTGCGTTTAGACACGTTTAGGTCCTGTAGTCCCCTTAAGCTGTGGTTCGTAGTTTTACTCGCATAGAGGAATTATTGCATGATTTCGATGTTACAACTAATCGAACGGTCCTTACCTCTTGTTGGTGGTATCATAGAACCATTTTTCTCTGTAGTTGGAGCACTGGCCGGTCTCGGCAGGTAACGTACATTTGTCGGGCACTGCAATATAATGAGTTGTTATAGTAGTCCGTACCTGCTTGGTAAACTAAACAAAAAAGTGTTAACCCTTATGAACTGTGAAGTAAAGTTCATGTTGCAAGGAAATCAAACTACTAGGTTTACTACGAAGAAATAGGAAAATATAAGACATGCAAAAAGAAAAAAATGCATAACCATTCACCCGAAAAGCGTTAAGGTACAAGACAAATGAAGAAACGTGTTGCACTATAACAAATAGAAGGTAAATTTTTTTTCCACAATACGTTCATACAAGAAATGGTACCTACTATGAAAGAACGGCCATTATTTTCCTGCAAAGGATTTTTATTCATATTAACCTTCTGCTCCTAAGTAGTTGATTTTAGCTGCATTTCGCCACCAATTCTTTAATTTTCTTTTTGATGAAAAAAAAACTGGATTTCTCACCATAATATGCTTTGTTACTTGTAGGAAAATTCTCACATTAATTCTTGGTCCTCAACCATCAGCTGCTGAATCTAAATAATTGAGCATAAATCTCTGTTCATGTTCCGCATTTACTTACCGTAAGCACTAGGACAGGTCTGTTCGCAAGTCTCCCTAGACCTGAACTGGTTGTCGTTGCCCCCGCAGCCGCTGTAGTAGAATGGCAAGCATCGGTTCTCTGACTGACTGAATGACCAGAGAGCTTCCTTCTCGGCGCAATTGCCTGCTTCTTGTGGCTGTGTGCACTGAGCTGTTTTTGCAACCCATTTGTTAGTAGCCGTTCACAAAGAGAAAATGTTAGAGATAGACAGAAACAGCGTTATTCTCTCAATATCACTTTGGATTTTGAAGTGATGAGATGTAAATTTACAATGATTTGCTCAAACAATAGACTTTGCTTTTGAATCATTTGCAGATACTTTAGTGAGGTTCAAGTGATATTTTCGGAATTAAAACCAATCAAGGTTAGATGGTCATCTTTGATTTTTATATTAATTTCATTCAATATTAAACAAAAAATATTCAAATAAAGCTGATTTACTATAGTTTACAGATTGAGTAACACACCATACCATGCCAGTTAATGACTGAATTAATATCCCAAGCAACTACTAAAACTAATCACAACAGCATGATTCAAAGTACGAAATATTAGGCCCGTATTCTAGAACGATTTCTAAGAACGAAAATCTATAAAAAACTCTAAGCTGGCATAAGAACTGCATAAATTATAATGTCAGCATTGTTCATTGAGAGGGTAAGTACCATATGAAGTTAATATAAACAATGAAAAGCGTGCGACTAAGTACACTGCCCTGTGGAACTCCGAATTCAGTGAGGAGTTGGTCACCTGAAAGAGCTTACTTTTGTTTTCGGATTCAGTATAGCTTTTAAACCATTAAAGCACATTGCCCTAATTTAAACCCAATCAAGTTTTTGTAGGAGTAGGCTAGTCTAGACCGTGTCAAATGCCTTTGCAAAATCAAGGATGATACTCTTATCTAATATAAGAGAGATTCTTTGATATTCATAAAACGGAGCAACGTTTTAGATTACGAGCCTAATAAAGGTTTAAATGCACATTAATGAAAGGTGCATTCACAAAATTATTAGTCCACCACATCCCACGATACACCAGAAGGTCAAGTACTTAAGAAACGTTCACATTCAACTCGCAATCTGTCAAACTTGTCAAAAATGTTGGTATTTTTGACAGATTGCAAATGTAATTAGAATGCGAATGTTCTTAAAAATTATGGGAATTGCCCCTCAGGTAAAGTCTGGGAAATGAACAGTTAAGCAAATTACCTACCAACTTAAATTGTCCGTATATTCATTCAAATCACAACCGTCATTCTTTACCAGTTATCTGAAATGGCTATAACCGGGCAAATTGGTGTAGGGTGTTAATTTGCATAACAATTAATTTCCCTGACATACGAAAATTAAAATGTACCCTATAAATCTGGTAGTGTACTTACGTGGTTGTGTGCCAGCACAGCGCATCTGGCAGGCTGCCTCGGAGCTGAACCTATTAGAGTTGCCTTCGCAGCCTCCCCAGATGAACTGCTCACAGCGATGGGCCTCTGAGTTGAAGCCCCAGCGGCTGTAGTTGCCAGCGCAAGAACCTTCAGCGATTGGTAGGTTGCATTGACCTGAAAAATGTTTGTAATGTAGTTTTACTTACTGTGCCAGAAAAATAGGGCCTGTAAGTTAGGAATCAACTTACATCTTTCATTTAACTTGGCTTGGAAACCACACATAGATAAAATCCTGCTAAAAAAATACCGTTTTGTACTCTTATATGTCCTGAAAAGAATCAGGCAAACTGTTATCCTCGATACTGCGATGGCTGCTTACCATGCTTACGTATCCTCTGTACTTAGATACGGAATTATAATTTGGGGTAACTCAGACGCTGACAGGGTTTCCAAAGCACAAAAAAAATGTGTCCGAGCAATATGTGGGGCTCAATTTTTAGATAGCTGTAAGCCACTGTTTCAAAAACTTAAAGTATTACCATGTCTATATATTTTGAAAATATTTGTTTTGTAAAAAAATTTATTATATAATCAATTTGAAAATATTGGTGACATGCTAAATAGCCGGACACGCCATAAAGATAGACTACGGTTGCCAGCAATTAAATTAAAATTGTTTAAGAGAAATGTATACTGTATGTCTATTATATTATATAACCATTTGCTGAATTCCCTTCAGGATTTGCCATTGGCATTGTTCAAAGGAAGCTTCTTTAAACTTTTACTATATCAAAAATATTATACCATTAAGGAATATTTGGAGGATAAGTCGATGGAACCTACATATACCTGATGTAAATTTGTAATAATCATATAATAATAATAATCATAACGACTGTAATTGTAATAATTTTAATTGACATGAAAATATATTTGCACGCCATATCATGGCAGGATAGGTATACTGAAACTGAAATGACTGTAATATCTATTGTACCATTTTCTAGTAGTTAATATGGTATAAAAATATATCACTCCCCCTCTAAAAAGATAATTTTATTCACTGTTTTCAGTGAAGCACTTTTAATCACTATTTTGATGTTTGAATTTAGAACACATCTATATATGCGACCTCCATCTCAATGCTATACAACCTCCTTGCGAAAACATACTCGATACACAGGAAATAAATATCGCTTCACAAGTTGATTATTATTAGTAATAATAAGAAAATTACTTAATTTTAGTAATTGTTCCAATTTTAATGTGCATTTTAATTAATTCAACCTTCCTTTTTTCTTCATTAAATGTCTATTTTCGCTTAAATCTTTCTTTTTATCGTAGTCATGATATAAAGTATAGTATGCAACTCATGAATAAAACGGATTTATATCGAGGGCCATGAATTACTCGCGTCGCTCAGGATTCTAACACTTGAATCGACATGAATCACTCCCTACGGTCGTGACTCAGTCGTTAGAATCCTTCACTTGCTCGTGATTCATCTATGGCCCTCGCTTTAAATCCGTCCTTTACTCACTAATTGCATAATATACTATTGATTTGATTTGATTTAGACGTGAAAAAATTATAATTGAATGAAGTTTGATATGCGTATGCCTCACCTGCAACGGAGCTGGGTTCGCACTGCTTTTGACAGAGCTCCCGGGTGTCGAAGTTGTTGGCGTTGCCGAGGCAGCCTCCGTATCTGAAGGGGATGCACTGTTCCCGAGTGCTGTTGTAGTGCCAGCGCTGGTAGTCCGCGTCGCAGGCACCCTTCACGCTTGGCAGCTTGCACGCATCTAGAAATGATCATTTTTGATTTTGTTTAAATTGTTTAGTTCTGGTAGCAGTCTAAATTGCGACCTTGCCGCGTAGAGCACATGACTAAGATCAATTTCAAAAGTTTGTAAGAATATTATAATATTTTAGTTTTATAAAAGGCAATGATTAGAATGTATGATGGAGTAAAGATGCGTTTTGTTTACGGCGGCCATTTTAGAAACTTAAAAAAATTGGTACGATATAACATTTTTAATGAAGTATTTTATAAAGGTAAATCACAAAAATCAATCTGATCTGAGGTAAACAAGGATGTTGTTTTTTTGTAAAAAACTTTTTCAAATCCGGGCTTAGGCAGAAGCTTTTTTCAAAAATCAATAAATCAAAGCTGGTTTAACTCAGCTCAGTTGCTGATTTAAGTCAGCTAACAATTTTGACGAAACATAATCCATCAGTTTTCATTAAAAAAACATTGTTTTCATCTTACCTTTAGGCGAGGGTTGTACGCATATATCTTCACACTCTTCCTTGGTCAGGAACCTGTTGCCATTACCGTCACAGCCTCCGTACCAAAAGCGGGAACAGCCTCCGTATGCCAGGTCGAAGTACCACATCGCCGTGAAGTTATGGCATGGACCAGGATCCGTCGACATACTGCAAGCAGCTGGAATAGCAAGAAATGTTAATAAACGCCAGATCTACAGAAGCAAGGGGAACCAAAATCAAATTCGTAAGCTCACCTTGTTTATTTTTAGGTACATCAGTACATCCAAGGAACTTAGGTCCAGTGGCTTCAGTGCGTCCATCAGGGCAGCATCCGTACCGGCTAGAAGAGCAGTCGCATCCAGCGGCATCAGGGCCGGTGGCATGAGTCTCGCCGTCTCCGCAGCATCCGAACGTAGACTCGCGGCAGTGGCAGCCCTGTTGTTCAGGACCCTTCGCAGTGGTGACGCCATCAGCACAGCAACCGAACTGGTAAGTGTTGCAGGCACAGCCCTCATTGTTAGGTCCAGTGGCCACAGTGTGTCTGGGGAAAAAACGTTGATTTTATAAGCTGTTATGCTCGAATGTTTGGAGCGTTTCGCTCGAAGAATCGCAAAGCTTGAAAATCATCGGACATTCGAAATGTAGGACTTCACTGCTTGCATAACAATATCATTATAATATAAGCAATGAACAATGACAATGCTTTGAATGAATAATATAGCATGTGATAAGTTACCTATCAGGACAGCATCCATGTTCAGTGTACAGGCAGCCGCAGCCCTGGTTGTCAGTTCCCTGCGCGATGGTGACGTTGTCGGGACAGCAGCCATGGAGCGCGTGCTGACATCCACAACCTTAGAATAAACGCACATAAATACACGATAAATTACACGATTTGCTAATCAGTCACTCAGTAGGTTGGCAGTGTGGATGACTGTCCAAACTGTGCCGTACAGACACTTAATATTAGGAGGCTCTTTAACAATAACATGCTGGTAAAATACCTTCAAAGTGTGGTCCTTCAGCAGGTTTGCGGTTGTCTGGACAGCATCCGAAGGCTTGCAGCAAGCAGCAGCCTTCGAAGTCAGGTCCGTGAGCAGGAGTCTTGTCGTCCAGGCAGCAACCGTGCGGCGATGTACTGCAGGGTCCTGGGCATCCTTCATTTTCAAGGCCTGAAGCTGAAATGAGAATACGAAAATTAGGAGATGAAGTCGTTTTTGGACTGCTGCTATACCAGAGACATCGCAGGTGCGCGTTTTCCTAGAGACAATGTGTCTCAAGTGACTGTAATTAGCTGTAAATGTAAGAGGCATAATCAACCTTTAATGTTCCCTGTAATTATTACTGTTATAACAAGAAAATGATTAATCTGGAGTTATTTACCTGGCAACACACCATCAGGACAGCAACCAAACTCAGTAGCGTTGCACGGACATCCCTGTCCGTCGGGCCCGGAGGCTTCGGTCTTGTTGTCGGCGCAGCAGCCAAACTCGAAACCACTGCAAGGATCCAGCGTGCTGGTACCGATGACGTCAGTGGTTCCCTCGCTAGTTGTGCTACCTTCGCTTGTTTCGATGGATTCGGTTGTCGTATCCGTAAGAGCTCCCGTGGTCGAGGTTTCTAAAAGAAAGTCATATTATATTCATACCTGCTCAAAACGTGTGCTTCATTCGTGTGAAAGTTAATAAGCGGTTTTTAAGACCGGTCACGTGCACAAATTCCTTTGGCAAAAGCATCACTGCAGTTTAAGGAAGTGTTATAATGTATTGAGTTTCAGGTGGCCCTTCAAATCCACCAAAGAAAATATCGAAGAATATCGATTGAAATGAACTTAATTTTCGACTCACCGGTTTCGGGGCATCCTTCTTTCTCAGGTCCAGCGGCTTCAGTGTCGTTATCAGCACAGCACCCATATCTACAAATTTTATTTAAAAAAAAGTAAAGAATTGTTGTTGTGGTTTGGAATACTTAATTGTTTTCAAATTTCAAAATGAAAAACAAACTGAGCTAAAAACAGAAACTTTGGTTGGGATGTTTCCAAAACCCTTTAAGACCTGTACGTACTTGGATGAGGCGCAAGGCGGCGGCGGAGGCGGGCACCCATCCTGATCGTTGCCTTGAGCTGCAGTCGTGTTGTCAGAGGAGCAGCAGCCGAACAGCGTGTCTGCGCAGGGCTCCACGGGACATCCCTCGTTGTTTTTACCTTGTGCCGGAGACAGGCCGTCCGGACAACAGCCGTGTGTAGAGGTCTTGCAGGTATGTGGTTTATTACAACCTGAGTGAAGAATGATAATGTTACATCCTTACATTTACTACGTGCAAGACCAAAAAATATGGAATATAATTTATGTGAAATCATCTGTAAGATAACTTAAGTGAAACCTATTCGGAAGTGATGAAATTGCATTGGCATTTCGGATTAAAACGTATTAATACCTTCGTCGAATGGTCCCGAAGCGGCCCTCTTCTGGTCAGGACAGCAGCCGAACGTAGTCTCATTACATTTAGGCTTCCATCGCGGCTTGCAGACCCTCTTGTCGAGCACGAACACAGTTGACTTGGTCCATGTTGCTGTAATCATCAAATGAATATAAACCGACATAAAAAAATAAACGAAATCAAAGAAGAAAAAAGTGTTAATCGCAAAGAACGGAGAATCAACCTGGTCTCATGAAAAATTATGCAATCCGAAAATATACCATGACTTGACGTGTCATACAACTTAAACGGGAAGGTAATTTCAGAATCCTTTTATGGTAAGTGATATGATGATATGCGTAGACGGCATTGGAGTTAATGCCGCGACCTTTTTGTTCTAGTAGCGGCTAAGTCCTAAGGACTAAAGACTGTAATGAAGATATTCAGTTCAAAATGTCTGAATTTATACTTTATAGAACAATTTTAATAAGTAAGTTGACCACGTACTTGTGCCTGTTGATCCTTCAGTTGTAGACAATTCCGTAGCTGTACTTCCTGATCCTGAAAAGCAGCGTTTATGAGTATTATGAAAGAACTTTATGATATAGTTTTTATATATGTATATGTAAAAAAAAAAACTGTTGGATCCGTGAAGGTGTTCTTAAGTATCGGACTGAGTGTCTACGTATGTGAAAAAATTAATGAAAAATAAATGCCATATTTTTAGTTAATGGGGAGTTTTATCGGGTTTATTACAGGGGGCGCCTGCGGCCGTCGTTTAGCGAGTGTTTACAAGTCATAACTTATGACTCCTGTTACAAATTTGCAAATTTTACGAAAAATGAGAATTGTAAATAGCAATAACTTTTTTTATTTTCAATACTTAATAATAAGTTTTTTTTAATTATTTAATGGTAATTGCAGTACCTTTGTGCCCCTTTCGGATCAAACAGGGTGTTTTATAATATAGTTAGTTAGTTAATTTAGTTTATATTTAATAGAATATTTACTGATTCTCATATATAGACGCAGAAAAAATACTAGAAATGGCATAATGATAAACCTATGCTTATTCTAATAGTTGTTAATAGACTATTTTTTATATTACTTTTACTTCGTTTTATTTTTAGGCACTAGTAAACCATTGTATGGGAAATATTACGACTGTGCGTAAACACTTTATTAAAACAAAATTAGAACCAAATGTAAATAGTTAATTATATACTAATTTACTATTGTTTATATTACAAAGATGTTTATAAATAAATAATCCAATATAATTATAATACTGGATTTATCAATTTGGTTTTTTAATTAAAGTAGGTAATTTGTGTTTCTTTATAAGTACTTATATAGGTAATTAATTACCTTCGGTACTTCCAAAGATCGTGGTGCCTTCAGTGGTGCTGTATGTCGAGATGGTAGATCCTTCTGAGTCTGTACTGGAACCTGAACCGGTAGTGCTCTCTTCTGTGGATTCCGTTCCAGTCGTAATCTCTGTAGAACATAAAGTGGCCGATAATGTATGTGCAGACTGTCTTGTTTGATTGAAGAGCTGGCGCATATTTTATCACAATATAAGTTAGTCTTGATTGATAATAACCTAACAGAAGTGATATGCGATGAATGGTTCCTAAAATGACGAGTTTTACACAAAAGCATTCCTTAGTTTCATTTAACTTTTGTTCTTAACAAAAAGTACCCACCTCCACTTTCCGTAGTTGTTTCTGAACCGACAGTACTGCTAGATTCCTTGGTGTCTTCGGTAGACTCGGTTCCTGAAGTAGTACTGCTTTCACCTACAGTAGATTCAGTGGCCGAACTGCTTGATTCAATAGTTACAGTAGTCGGTTCGGCTTCTGAAGGAGTACTGCTTTCAGCTACAGTCGATTCAGTGGCCGCACTGCTTGATTCAATAGCTGCAGTAGTAGATTCAGTTTCTGAAGAAGTGCTGCTTTCAGTGCCCAAACTGCTAGATTCAGTGCTTTCTGTGGTCAATTCGGTGCTGATCGTAGAGCCCGACTCTGTTGTTCTATCTGATCCGGAAGTAGTGCTCGATTCCGCTGCCTCGCTTGTTGATTCTGAACCAGTAGAAGACTCCACTCCGGAAGAAGTGCTTGTTTCAGCAGTGGATTCAGAACTATTTGTAGAGGATTCAGTAGTTTCTGTTGTCGAGAACAAATATGTCGTTTAGTAGGATAAACAGTTGGTTAAAGGTTTGCTTACAGCAAATCGATTAATAATATAAAAGTATTGTTTGTAGGCGTAGTAAGTTATTAATATACATACCAGTTGGTACAGCACGCGTAGTTGTCGTTGAATCTGCAAGTACATATAAAGAGTTTTTCTCATATTCTGAATTTGACATAATTTATCAATTTATAAAGACGTAAATTTGTCTGTAGGCGGTAATCTTCGAAACTACTGATCGGATTCCGAACATTTTTCGACTAATGGGGAGCTGCAGTATCGCTGAGATCACATTTTATGCGGACGAAATCGCGGATGAAACAGAAAGCAAGGAAGAACGTTGCTTTCTGTTGTCGAAAAAAAATGTGTCTTTTAGTAGGATATATAGTTGGTTAAAGGTTTGCTTACAGCAAATCAATCTATATAAAATCAAATCTATATACAATCTATAAAAAAAGAATCGCTAACAAAGTGTTGCTAAGCGCAAAACACGAGGAAGACTGCACCAAATTGGATTATACTTTTTTTGTTGTGTTCGTTATTCTCAGGACAGGGCTTGTATAAAAGATAGGTAGGTGTAGGTAGGGTAGGTAGGTAAGGTAGGTAGGTGGGTATGTAGGTAGGTAGTTAGGTATGTAGGTAGGGTAGGTAGATGCGCCATAGATTAGTACTACCTATGCGAAGCCGGGGTGAGCTAGCTAGTTAAAAATAGAAATGTATTATTTGTAGGTATAGTAAGTTATTGATATACATACCAGTTGATACTGCACGCGTAGTTGTCGTTGAATCTGCAAGTACATATAAAGAGTTTTACTCATATTGCGAATTTGACATGATTTATCTATATTATAAAGACGTAAAGAGCGTTGGCGGTAATCGTCGGAACCACTGTTCCAATTCCGAAAATGGATTCGAAATCAACCGTTATTTTCCGGTTCACAATATTAAATACAGGATCGCAGAAAAGCGAAGCCTGTTACCATGGTTTATATGTTGTGTTTTTATAAAAAAAAACAGCTGTTCATTTTGCATTTTGGCCGCGTAGGTATTGCACTTTTCTATGAAACAGCACATGTTTTTTTAATAACCGATGAAAACTTTCAACGCAGCGGCGTTCAGAATCATGTACTGAATCCATGGTAACGGTTTTCGTGTCGATGTCCCTGACACCCTGTATAACAGTAGGCACTTTTGTACTGGTCTTTGAATCTTTAAAATAATACAGAAAGACTTCTACAAAACTATTTTAAGAAACTGCCATATTACGATCCTACTGCATTTAGGTACGTTTGCTTCTTCGACATCCATGCATGTCAGTCGGAAGAACAAAATGCTTTTCAACTGCCAGTGAAGTCATATTACGTTTTAACACACGCCCTTATTAGTGCCACCAAAATTGCAAATAGTTTAAGGAATATTAACAAAAGAATTAAAGATAAATAAATACCTGTAGATCCGTTTGATGTAAGATCTTCTGTGCCAGTACTGCTTGTCTCCTCTGTATCCGTTGAACCTGTGTTTGTAGTTTCCGTTCCAGTCGATTCAGTATCATTTGCGACTGTAGATTCAGTCGTATCTGTGACTGTCGATTCTGTGGATCCAGTTTCATCTGTACTGCCAGAAACTGTAGATTCTGTTATGTCGGTATCAGTAGAGCCCGTTTCGCCAGTTGTTGAGGTTTCTCCGGAGCTAGTTGAGACAGTTTCACCAGTAGATCCGGTCTCCGTTGCGTCAGTGATTTCCGTCTCTTCTGTGCCAGTTGAACTAGTATCTGACGTATCTGTAGAACCAGTTTCTCCAGAACTAGTTGAGCCAGTCTCACTTGTAGACCTCTCTTCATCTTTAGTAGAAAGACTACTCTCGGTACTTCCCGTTTCCGCCACTGTCGTTAAACCTGTACCATCAGTATCTGAGGAACCAGTTTCTCCTGAACTAGTTGAGCCACTTTCACTAGTGGATCCTATCTCTGTAGTGACATTAGACTCAGTGCTTCCTGTTTCTCCAACTGTCGTTGGTCCTGAAGCTTCCGTTTCAGCAGTTTCATTCGAACTAGTTGAGCCAGTATCTGCGCTTGTAGAACCGGTATCTGCAGTAGGTGTGCTCTCCGTGTTTTCAGTCGCGATCGATTCAGTAGAACCAGTGGAGTCTAATGGAGTTTCCGCCACTGTCGGTAAACTTGTACCGTCAGTATCTGAGGAACCAGTTTCTCCCGAACTAGTCGAGCCACTTTCACTAGTGGATCCTACCTCTGTAGTGACATTAGACTCAGTGCTTCCTGTTTCTTCAACTATCGTTGATCCTGAACTAGTTGACCCAGTATCTGAGCTTGTAGGACCGGTAATTGCAGTAGGTGTGCTCTCCGTGTTTTCAGTCGCGATCGATTCAGTAGAACCAGTGGAGTTACTAGGTGATGTTGCCTCTGTATCATTGGCCGGTGTGCTACCAGTTTCTTCGGAAGTTACCGGGCCTGATTTAAAAATTTTATGAAAATATTAATTAAATATTGAAATAAAATTACTTTTTGATAAATTATGTGGAAATGTTATAATGGACGAACGCTAGATAAATATAATTATAGTAATGTACAAACTAAGTATTTCCACAAATAGGTAGGCAGGAAATGGAATGCAAACACTGTGAACCTTTTTACTAATGGTTAGAAAAAAGCGTCTAATGATAATAAATAAAAACTACTTACTTCCCGTCGGTGGTATAACTGTAGTCGTAGAGGTCCCGTCCTTGTCCTTCGATGCAGGAGAAGAAGGTACATCAGTAGTCAGGGATGTTTCACCGGAGCCAGTGTCATAATCGGTGGTGTAGTCGGATTCCGTGGTACTAAACCCTGAGCCTTCTGTGATCAGATCATCAGCTGTTGATAGCGACGATCCTGAAAAACGAGAGAAAATATAAAATACTTGGGTTTCACGGTTTCATGACGCGACAGTCGGGGCAGACACATAAGAAGATAAAAACTGATAACTTTCATATTCCCGCAGCTGTAAGACTGAAAGGTAGGAAGAGAGTAGAAGATTTATAAAAGCAAATAATAATATCTAAGGAATCTGATATACGTTAATAGAAGAAGTCGAGAGGAGTTAGTTGATAAATACTTTGCTTCCGATAAAATCATCGATAAGTATTTCTTAAATATTGAAAAAAGTAACAAGTACATGAAAAATTATCGTACCATAGCCCGATCCAGTTTCCAGGGTAGATTCATGCTCAGCGTAACCTACAAACGTAAATAGGTGTAACAAAGGTGATTTTGCGGTTCATTTTTGTAATGAACCATTGATATATAATATAATTTATATTAATATGTATAGAAAGAGGTCGAATGCTGAAATTACAGAAAATAAGATGCCTTTGCTTGTTTCTCATGCTAGGTGCGGCAATTGAACTGTGTGGGAAAGATATTGTTTTTTATTGCTCCACTCAAAGTTCTTTTAAATCTATCATAATCAACCTACTATAATGTTCCCACTGCTGGGACACAGGCCTCCTCTCTTCGAGAGGCTGTGGGCTGTAATCTACCACGCGGGCCCAGTGCGGGTTGTTAGATGTCACATGTCTTCGAATTTTTTGTTCTACGACATGACGATGTTCTCATTCACCGTTTTGAGAGCAGTGGTGATGAAATTATTTATACAAAGTAAAGCGCCGCGTGGGTTCGAACTCACGACCTACAACTACTGCTATTAAACGAGCAATATTTGTATATACACCGTGACATTTTAGTCGTCTTACAAAAGCAGCCCACTTCATGTATCCAATGACTAACAAACATTCATTACAAAAAAAAGATATAAGTAATAAAAAAAGAAAATTGCTCCCAGAGGATTATGTCGGATACATGGAGTGGCCGTTTGTAAGACGACTAAAATATCATGGTGTATATTTTTTTTTTAAATTAATCTTTAGTAGTCATTGGGTACATGAAGTGGGCTGCTTTTTTAAGACCATTAAAATGTCACGCTGTATAAATATATATTTGTAATCACGTTCTCGAAAACGGCTCTAACGATTTCGATGAAAGTTGCAATATGTGGTTTACGGGCGCTAATCGATCTACATAGGTCTGATATCTGGGGAAATTTTAATTCAAAGTAATAACACTCACCATCAGGGCTGTCACTCATCATGCCATCAATCTGAAATTAATTAAATCAGTTATTATTATTAATACAGTATCATAATAAATACTAAATAGAAGAATATTATAGAACCTTGGCTACATACAATTCGCACCTTTGGTAGAACAAGGGCATAATTGTCATAAATTGCCAAAATGACTTAAATATGCAGAAATGCTTTAAAAACGCCCTTTGAACTGGAGGGATAAAGACATTCGTTTGGCAATTTTTGACAATTATGCCCTTGTTCTACAAAAGGTGCGAATTCATCATTTCATATTGTGTAATATCACAGGTTTTGTATAAACAACTCAAACTCAAAGCATTTATTTCAATTAAACCATTTATAGGCACTTTTGAATTGTCAAACAGTCGGTCAGTTAGTCAGAAAGTTGAAGCTAGTTGCCCAGTTCCAAAACGTAGATCTTCATGGAGAAGAACGGGCAAGAAACTCCAAGGACACTCTTTTAAATATAGAAAATTACACAATCCTGGGTACATTATTCTTGATGATTCTATATGTGAGAACAATGTACAAAAAAAAAAAATTAAACAATTCAAAATATAAGATTAAAAATAAGCCCTGGCGGATAAGAGATGACCAGTCACAACTGACGGCGCCCGTTCACGAACATGTCGCGTGGACATTGGCTTACCGATAACTCCACGCCGACTTCTTCGTAATCCTCATCATCACAATATTCCTCTTTATCGTCCATAACGACTGTAGATGTTTGGGATACTGGCAGCAAATCGTCTGGGGATCGAAATAAATGGCAGAATTAACACTTTGGACTCCACACACTTTTCACTGAACTCATACGCATGCATACTGCCATACATATTGGAAGAGAACCCTCCGGGAGGGTTGCCGGGATTAAGTTTGCGCTAAAGTTAAACGTCACGGATGGTCAACGGCATTAGGTTTAAAACCGTGTTATAAAACACTGTGAAACGAAGTAAAATTGTGTTTTCAGGGGTCTTGTAGCTATACGTAGTTTCCAACTTTATAAATTATTAGTGAATATGTACCGTGACCGAAAAATTTAAGAAAAAAATTCTTTGATTTTAAAACCAACGCATATACTAATAGGTAAATCTTGTTCAAATAAACATCAGATTTTATGCTAAGTATCATTCGCTAAGAAAAACCAAAATTTATAATGAGCCCTCCGGGAGGGCTCCCGGCACTGAACAAGTAAAACAAATATCTTTGTAGTTAGATATTATGTTTCTGTCGTATCAGCACTAACTATATCAGCATTAACAACGTAAAAAGCTAAGCTTAGCAGCAAGGTTATTAACGCAGCTGATTTAACAAGACGCAGAATGTACTCATAATACTCATAACTACCAATCATTTAAATAAATAAATAAATAATACGAGGTCGAAAAAAGCTCTTTGTATGGTCTACTATAGAATTAGTTCGGACGTGGACAATAGTTCCAGGCTTCTCCATGGTCTGCTTACACCACAAATCACTAAGCACGCTTAGCGCTAAACGAATTTAAGACATCGTTCTGTTTATGTCAACGTTTGAAGATGACAGAGTTTGCATGATGATGTTTTAAATATGTTTAGCGGTATGAGCGTTTATTCTAAAACTTGGCAACGTCGCAAATAGCTGTCAAATATTTACCTGTTTTGATGAATTAGGCAATGTAAGGAAAGGCATGGAAATATGAAATACTGTTAGCTTGTGACCTAAAATATTAATAATGAATTGCAATTATAACACTGAATTTGATGTTGTAACCGTTTTAAGTGTAAAAAAGACATTTGGTAAGTTTCCAAATATTTTTTTACATCTACAACTAAATATTCGGTGTTACGATATTAATGATTGCATTTCATAATCAATATTTTAGTTCACTAGTTAGCCATATTTCATATTTTCTTATTGTCCACCAACATTGCCAAATTAATCAAAACAGCGAAATATCTGCCAGCTATTTGCGACGTTGCCCACTTTCAGAATGCACGCTCTTACATACGCGTACATATCATCCACTTGACGTTGACATTTCGTGATACCGTTCTCGTTCACACGTATGATACAGCCAAAGCTTTGGTAATTCTTTCTTTGTCCAACAAAGGGTCTGTAGCATTGTAAGCTCTATTACCTGAATCACAAGGTCCTGTGTTGCAGAGTTGCGTGGAGTCGAGCACGGAGGCGCCATCGCAGTCCGCGGCCTCCTTGTCTCCTCGGAAGCACATGACGCGTCTGTACTGCTCGCCTCCACCGCAAGTTTTAGTGCACTAGGAACCACATAAAGTGCACTATAGCCACAAAATATAAAATGGTACTTTAGCCATAATCAAAAGCTTCATCCTAAAGCCTCTTTATGTGTGCAAATACCTGCGCAGATTCAAGTCATGCGATTATTTTGGGATTTTCCAATCAATTTTATAAAGGCTCCGCTGAAGTCTGGAAAGGACTGATAGGACCAAAAGTTTTTGGAAATTTTGGCTTAATATTAAAATTGGGATTTGAAATTTAAGAAGTATGCTTACTGCAGTCCACGGTCCAGCGAACCACTGCGAAGGGCACTCCTCCTTGGGGACTGTGCAAGGTTTGGTGTCATTATACTTAGTAAGGTTGGCGCACTTGGCGTCTTCTACCACTTCCACGCCTTCTCCACTATCAGTATCGTAGTACATGCCACAGAACACCTTCCTGGTCTGCACTCCGTCGCCGCAGTTTACTGAGCACTGTTGAGGAACAACGCGAGGTTATAAAGGGGTAATATAGATTAACACTAAAGTTTATTTACTTAATGGACCTTACTTGTTTTGACGGAGGAACACCTACAAACATGTTTCTATGTGTTTTTCCTAGAAACATGTTTCTGTTTTTGTTTGTCTGGATAAGCTAAATTAGTAGATGATCCATCCGAAGGACGAATACACATTATAATGCTTTACGCACCGACACAAGGTTTAAAAGTCATAAGCCTGAAACTATTGCAAAATCTCCATCCAAGAACTGATTGACGGCAGAAACAGGTTCTTTAGAGGTATGAGGAAAAGGATGTAAAGTTCACTCATCCTCTTTAGAAAAGGGAGGATCCTCCGACCAGACGGGTGTCGTATCTGACGGGCAACTGCAACGATTGATGTCGGGGAAGTTATAAGTATGCTGTTCGCGCGGTAAACTCTAATTGCTCGATGCAGGATTTGTGTGACGTCAGGATTTTATGTGACATCAGGTCTTTGATGCGTAGTTCGCATGTGGCGAAGTAGATGCCGCCACAGTTCTGTTGGCTTACAGAACCTTGACCATACTAAGAAATTTGTAATATTACCTATACGATGCAAATGGTTAGGTCAAAAATTACGCTACACTAAAGGTAACTTTTGACAGGTTAAAAGTTTCATGTGACAAAGTGCAAAAGTAATAAACGTACCTTACTCCACTGCGTGGCGTACCACTGCACTTCGCAGGCCGGCAGCTCGTCTTTATTGCACTCCTCAAAGTCTTTGGGACGATTGTGGTAAGAGCAGAGGCTGTCGTCCAGAACTAGCCGACCCTTCGTCGAACACACTACAAGTCGTGTACGACTCTTTGACGTGCAGGAGTCGCACTGAAAAATTAAGTTTTTTTTTAGATAAAGTTACATTCACGGGAGTATAATTTTCTTGTCTATTCAGAACTCATTTAATTTCATCATCATTACCAAAGTGTCTCACACGCTACAATGCAGAAAAAGTAAAAACGTTTTAAACGGCCATGAGTAAAATTTGTTAGATAAACAATCAAAGTTATAATTTGAAGGTTACTAAGCTGGTATACTGTAATGGCAGAAAGTGCGAGTGTGGTAGACATATCCTATTTGTGTAATACTTATCTATAAAATAACCTGGTTAAGTGAAAAACGAGGATTTTAAAGTACGATAATTCTTTAAGAGGGTACGATTACTCACTCCAGACCAACCGGATGCGACCCAGTCGACTCCATCACAAGGCTGCAGCATGCAAGGCTTTTCTACCTCCGGTTTCGCCTCAGTACAGTTCCCATCGCTTAGCACTTCGATACGGCCATTTTTCTTCTGGTGGCAGACCACCTGCCTCGTCTGCTTACCCTCGTCACAGAGCTGGTCACACTGATGAAAAAAGCAGTTACTTAGTTAATACATTCGAAAATGTCAAAATGTTAGGGGAAGCGATGCCCCATAAGGTTCATCATCTATAGTAGAGCTTGCAAACTCAAAGATGTTGTTGATGATAACACGAGATGTCAGCAGATATCATTGTAAAAAAAT
Source organism: Agrochola circellaris (assembly GCA_914767755.1). Classification (NCBI taxonomy): domain Eukaryota; kingdom Metazoa; phylum Arthropoda; class Insecta; order Lepidoptera; family Noctuidae; genus Agrochola; species Agrochola circellaris. The sequence goes on from OU611857.1 coordinate 4,574,413, forward strand.
ATCGTTTGGTGCCTAAACATGTCCAGATGAATATGCATTCAAAGATGACGGCTTTACTACCAAGAATGCCCGTTAAAGCTTCATGCAGACAAGTGCGACGCGACAGCGCGACACGACACCGGCTATTGTTATACCGTGAAGTTTTCTTAGAAATTGTATTGTTCGAGTCGCGTCGCGCCGTCACATCGCGCTGGTCTGCAAGAGCCTTAACACTTTCGACTCCACCCACTTTTCATAGAACTCATACGCCATGCCGCCATACATACAAAAAGTAACATTAGGTAATTTAAATCGAATGCATTTTGTTTTTTTTTTATTAAAAAAAACTAAAGGGCTCAGATTTTAAAACCAACGCTTAAACTAATAAATCTTGTTAAAATATACAACAGATTTCATTTTCACGGTTTATAATGCTGTATTCGCTAAGAAAAACCTACATTTAAAATGAACCCTCCACTTGGGCTCCAGGCGTCCCATATGCGACTAGGTGAACCCTACAGGAGGGCTCCCGGAACTGAACGTGTTAAACATAAGAGTTTTTGAAAGTCTAGGTGGTGCTTACCGGTCTCCAATGTCCGACGAACCACGTGGGGCAGGGAGCGTCCTCGTTACACTTCTGGAACGCTTCAGGCTTCGGGCCCAGCAGGTCGAAACACTCCTTATCCGGTACTACAGACTTTATACTGGAAACACAAAGCGATTTTATTTTACTAGATGCAGCAATATAGTTTTAGTGCACGCCTAAAATTTTACCTTAGGACGAAGGAAATAATTGATCTAAAAGTTAGATTTTATACTCAAAACAATAATTATGTTTATAACTAGTTTGTAAATAACCCGAAAGTAAAACTTACCCATTAGCAATAATCTTCTGGCAGGTGACCTCCCTTGACTTGACACCTCCACTGCCGCATCTTTGGGAGCACTCTCCCCATGGTTCTTCGACCCACTGCGCGGGGCAGGGGTCTGGACTGCAGGACTGGTTGGTGGGGGGCCTCAGACCCTCGTCGCACAAGCTAGCATCTACTATCTCCAGTTCTTCTCTAGATCTACATGTCACGTTACGGGTTTGAAAGCCTGGAAAGGTGTTAAAAGTTCTTTTTAAGTACCTACCTATATCAGTATCTAGACTTTGAAGCGCTATCTTTGCGTTTTTGCAAGACCTATACCCAAAAAAGTTCTTGAAAAAATACAAGGATGGAAACTACGATTGAACGCGGACAGTGGATAAAAAGCTGAAGAAAAATCTTGAAGATCATAGTTTTATCTTTAAAAATAATGACCATTTTCTATATTTTAATCGCAGTAGTTTAAATAGATACTACTTTTGTTAATGTGTTTTCGAGCAATTTGTAATCCAGCGAGCCATCCGAGCGTTTTGGGAAAACGCTATCTATCGGCAACTGCCCACATCACTACAGCAACCATAAAAAACGAGGCGTTACTGGTTATAAGAACAACAAGTAGATATTCAGTTTGCTCACCTCCGCCACAGGTGGCGCTGCACGGCGTGAACTCTTCGTGCACCCAGTTGTATTGCTTATCGGTCGGGGGGGCTGAGTCTTTAGGCACGCTGTATTCGTACCTGATCCCCACGTTCTCTTCTTGCAGGAGTAGCTGGTATAGAAGATATGAGTGATGTAGTCAAATTACACTTTTAAACTGGCAAGACAGTTAAAAGTCTTTATGTCCTATAAACATTTCAAATAGAACATTTTTTAAGATACAAATTCAGGCTCAAATGATCTATAATTGCAACTCGAAAAGAACAAAACATAGAACTAAAAACGAAAACCGAATTCAAACAATGTTCTAGAAAATATTAATCAAAGATTATCTTACAGAAAGATACAGAGGTTCAGTAGTTGGTCCTAGGCACCGCAGTTTGTCCGGTGCGGCGAACCCTTGCTGACTGCGCTCATAGGTCCAGAGGGCGCCGGCGATCATGATGGTCCTCGGGAAGTCGATGTGGTAGTGGCCGTTCAGGTAGTAGGTGTCGTTCTTAGCTCTTAATGCTGTAGAAATTCAATGAAGGTTTAGTAGGTAAGGGATCACATAATTTGTTGGAATATTTAGTTACACAATAGATCAATTCGCTATGTAACACATACCCAAATAATTGTTTGAAGGTTCCACTTCTTCAATATAAATGCTGGTAGAGCCTGCAGGAATCAGCAAGATGTCGTTGTATCCTACAATCAAAATAAGAAATGCATGTAAGTAAATACAAAGGATAAGGCAACTTTCGCTATTAAAGGGTAAGGAACAGGCGAAGGTCGGGTCACCTTGACTGAGATTACATCGTCTTCAGTAGGCCGCTTACCTTTCATGAGATCCTGTGAGTCAAAGATCCCATCAGAGGTGCGACAGTTGGCGCCGTTCCCTCGGCACTCTCGACACTTATCCTCGCGAGCGGTGGAATTCAGCATCATGTCGCAACCAACAGGCTGGTAAAACAAGGACAAGTTACTTTAGTAGATCAAAAGATAGGAAGATAGCCCAATTAGTTAGAAAAAAATTGTGGTCCTCCGATCTTAATTTGAAAGACCCTGCGCAGAATGACGTTTGTGTATGCTTTATTATTTCGATGAATAGTCGTACCTAATCTTCTTGGATAAGTTAATACTTAATGGTTTTGACTCGTAATCGAAAGTACTCGTAGGAAGGATCTAGTTGTAACCACGACTTAGCAGTTATATGTATTACCTGACATGACCCATTGACACAGACGTCGAAGGACTCATCGTTACACCTGGTGCCGTCCGTCACTTGCAGCTTGTGTCGGAAGTAGAACCGCTCCCCATGTGGCATGCAGTTCAGCTCGCAAGGATTCGGAGCCTTCGTGTACGGCACCCAGCTAATAATGACAAAAGCTCACATTCAGCACATTGTAGTGTTTAGCGTTTCATGCCTTGTGCGTTGGTACTGATTAATCGAATACCTATGATGACTTTTCTGCAGAGGCCAAAAAATATGACCAATAAACAGTTGCTGGTGCAATCTTTAATATGTTTTACAGTTCAGTCTTTCGGTTTGAAGATTTGGTTTATTCTGCATAGTTCGTCGATGCAGCCATTAAAACTATGGAAATCCAGTTTTAATTGCTGGATGTGATAGATACTCAAGTTAATATATAGGATAAAGAACTACTTTTAGAGGTCACACTCTCATATAATAATAACTAAAACATAAGACACTAGTATTGTATATACTTACATAAATGGAAAATCTAAGGATAAATAACAAGAACGTACATATATTTGAAACCCCTGAAGGCTTTGTCGTTGAACTCGGTGCACTGCTCAGCTCTGAAGTCGCCAGAGCCGTCAGGACAGTCCTGCGTCTGACACGAGAAATACTTCGTGTCGCCTCCCGAACATTGACCTTCTGGCCTGTACATGTAAACATATAAAATGATAAAGTGTTTAATGGAAGGAAATTGCAATAGGACATCAGGTCATCCTGAATGTACAGTTATCGATAAATTTTAATATTAATCCGAGACGATGAAAAATACAGTAGGTTCTTAGAAAACTCCTCTCTTCTTAAATTGGAAATCGATCTTTTCTGCGTTCTCCAGGGCTTTTGTTTTCGAGAAAAACAAAGTATTGCCCAAATTTATATTAAACCTGCCCGCCTAGCTAGCCTAATTGAATGCTTTTGCAACTCACTTCCCTTATGCATTTATAATGGGGGCGCAATTATGTGTTTAAGGTCTTATATCATCATAATAGCATGAGATAGAAACAGTAAAATTGAAACAGTAAAATACTAGATTAGGTGAGTCTATAATTAATCAAGAAAGGCATAATTTTTATCAATCGTACCCTGGCTGCAAACATATCCGCTTTTGACTGGCCACGCCGCCTCCGCAGGTTCTAGAGCAGGGGGACACCTCTCCCCATTCCCCCCACGGGCCCCCGCCCTCCCCTCCGGGGATGACGTAAGACGCGGGTAGGTACAGACCGGCGCCTTGCCGCCTGTGTCTGGTGCGGTGCTGGTGTACCTGGTGAACACAATATCATGATAGGAATGTGAAACTGCAAACCTATCAGAAGTGATGGTTGATAAGATTTCGTACATACGGTAATGGTATACTGAATACTCATTTTCACCCGACATGTCTAAACTAAATTACCAATTCTTCCGACTTCCCTAACTTACTAAATCTACCAGTCGTTTGGAACGGAATTCGCGCTCGCCCCCATTTAACTCCGTTTGTAAAGAATCTCTGTGGCTAACAAGACAACAACTGTCAAAATTTGCATTGAATCTTCGCACTTTTGGCGAAAAGATGACTTAAATTTTTGGAAAAAATATTAATTGCCTGAGTAATTAAAAAAGATACCCCTACAAGTTCTACGTAAGTTCTACAGGGTACAACAAAAAGCAGATAAATAAAATAAATTCGTACATGTGAAGTAGGAAACACTTCAATATAATCAAATAAATAATGTGTCCTAACACTCCTAAGCTGCGATGTTGGAGTGGTCACACTTGTCTTGTTAGCTGAGGTGCGTGGGGCTAACAAACGCACTGTCTAGCCGTACGTGTTTCCAATTTGACTAGACAACTGAGTATAAGGCTGCGTTTCCACTAGAGATAAACGAGGATGTGTAGCGGATGTGTGTGAAACTAACAAATAAATAACATCGCTTCACTGTCATAGTTAGCGTTGTTATTGGTTAGGTTTACATTCCGCGCTCCGCATCCTCGATCATCTCTGGTGGATACGCACCCTAAGTCTTGTTCACATTTTATAAAGACGCTTTTATACGCTGTTGAATGTTCTATAGGTAATTAAGAAAGTACCTTGAATAAGCAGTTTTTTACATTGCTTTAGGTGTAGTCTTAAACATTTTGGTCCTTCAACCCACTGTAGATAATTTAAATCTTCAAACCTTTTTGTTACGTATAGAACAAATAATTATAATAGAATAAAACAATAAAAATAAAAATTAACAACTACATGTTAAACTAAATCAGTTCATAAAATAGTTTTAAACAATATGGTGGGTTCATAGAGACGCACCACCCGCCGCGTTTATTAAGTAACGCGCGGTGTGAAACAGCTCTTAGGAATAAAATGCGCGTCACCGCTGGGTGTACGTAAAATGTTATGACGATAAACAACTTGTAGAACATTACCAACACTGCGTGAGTGTTGCAACACTTGCAACGTGCTGCACTGCGGGCGATGAGCACTTTGGAAGATGGGCCGGAGTTGAATTACAACAGGTGTATTTTTGTAGTTATGAAATCGACAAAATTGTTTATTTTTATTTTTATTATTATTCACAACGGGGTAGCTCTTGGCCTGCATCTCACCAGATGGTAAGTGATGATTAGGCTTACAGTTGAAGCAAACTCTACCCGGAATCCTCAGCCACAGAGGAACTGGCTATCTTACCTCTAACAGCCGAAACACAACAATGCTGTTAACATTGTTGTTATGGTGACAGACTTAGATAAGATGGTAGTAGCTAGCCAGACGGACTTAGAACAAGCCCTACCACCAACCAAACCGAGCAGAAAATTTTGCCGCCACTGGGAATTGTCTCGACCTCTGGGTCTGAAGCAGGTGGTCTTACCACTAGACCTCAGACGCGGTTAAAACATATCGCAGAAACAGATCTAGACTTATAAACTCATTTTAAGAGACAATTTCATCGCCCAATCGTGCCTGGTTGACCTGGCTTAGTGAGGTCTTAATCACGCCTCCGCCTTCCGCATCCAGTCTATCCCAGCCACCTTTTTAAGGTCGTCGGTCCATCTAGCTGGGGGGCGTCCCACACTACGCTTGCCGATACGCGGTCTCCACCCCAGAACTTGTCTGCTCCACCGGCCATCGGTCCTTCGACAAACATGGTCCACTCCTACTTCAGCTTGCTTACTCTGCAAGTTATGTCGGTAACTCCGGTTCTTTTCTGGTTAATTTCATTTCAGATTTTGTCCTTTAAAACTCCGAGCATAGCCTGCTCCATAGCACGCTCAGCGACCTAACCTAACGCAAATCAAACCAAACCTAATCAAACATATAAATACGTGGAACAAGACATCAAAAATACTTGCATATAAAAGCGATACTAATATCGCTTTCATTTGCAAGTATTTTTGAAGTCGTGTTTAGTTTTGTTAGTCACTCAGCGCGCTATGGAGCGGGCTATGGAGTTATTTTAAACGATAAAATCGAGCAGAAATTGGATATTTCCAATTAATTGATGTGTTGCACGGTGCACCTCTACCGATCTCCAAGTCCGGCCCGCCATTGCATTAAGCGAAGGTACTTATTGATGAAGTGTATTCACAGGTTGTAGGTGACAGTTTATTTTCATTTCCCCCACTCAACACGCCACCTGTCGGCGACAAGCGACAGCAGCAAACGAACGCCATTCAGGTTTAATTACTCTAGTGAAGCGAGCAATGGAAGAAGAAATATGTTGATTGAGTAAGCTTTAGACTGTTAAGAGAAGCTTTGAAAGCCTTTTTATGTCGTTAGTGTCTTTGCCGATATTTTTTCTCACTAAGATAATAAATTCATATACATTAATAATAATCCCATTAATAATAACTTTTGTTCATTTCTGTAAATGTATTCCAATACGAAGTCGCTAACTCGCTATGTATTGATTTAAATTCCACGCGGAGTCAGTAAGTTATTTATTAACCACCACAATGCTAGACATGATCATCTAAAATAACTGACTTAAACAATAATTATATTGATCTAAATAATCTATTGCGCAGGCGCCGGCGTCAGTTATAAACCAGTACAGAATCCATCAACCAAAAATAAAATATTACAAACGACACACAGTTTAAATTCAAATTCAAATTCATTTATTTTGTGTACATAGGTTAGAAGATGTTAAAATATAGATATTACAGAGTCCGTCTATGTCCCGCCGATAGGCATACAAAAATTCACAATTTTCAAATAAAATTAAATCATGTCATTTATGAATTCACAATTAATTAGGTCTACAATTTATAATAATAACATGTCAATTTTCAAATAAAATTAAATCATGTCATTTATGAATTCACAATTAATTAGGTCTACAATTTATAATAATAACATGTCAATTTTCAAATAAAATTAAATCATGTCATTTATGAATTCACAATTAATTAGGTCTACAATTTATAATAATAACATGTCAATTTTCAAATCAAAATCATACAGCAAATTCACAATTAATTAGATAAGTATACAATTTCTAATGATAACATGTCAAATTTCCAAATTAAATTAAATCCAACACTAATAAATTACATTACATTCATACTGCATTCACATTAATTAAATTCTTTTTCAGACAGAAAGTCACTTATGGAGTAGTACGCTTTGCTCACTAAAAAATTGCGAAGCCTTTTTTTGAATAACAATACCGGCAATTCCCTCCAAGATTTGGGTATTTTATTATAAATGACCGGAGCCATACAGTAAACACTTTTGCGCATTAGAGTTGTCTTACAAGAGTGAAGACATAGCAAACTATTATCGCGTCTATTACGTGGAATTACATCATTTAATCGTTTAAACCGATTCGGATTCGACCTCACAAACACAGCTACTTCCCATATGTACAAACAGGGCAGTGTCAGTAGTTTATGTTTCTTGAAATATGGCATGCAACTATCCGTACTTTGGAGCTTGAGCATCGCTCGTAAGCATCTTTTCTGTGCTTTGAATACAGTATCTTTTTCAGTTGAATTACCCCAAAATATTATTCCATAACGTAAGTTGGATTCTACAATACCATAATAAGCTGTAAGAAGTGCATCAACATAGATTATTGAGGATAATGTATGCAGAGCGTATGCCGATGAACTAATTTTTTTGCATAAACTATTAATATGTGCCTTCCAATTAAGTTTTTTATCTATTATAAGACCCAGAAACTTGGTGTGTTCAACTTCTTCCACCACATCATTGTTATAGTGTACGTGAAGGTTCATGCTAGGCATTCGTTGACTAAAATGTACAAGTTTTGTTTTTTTCAAGTTTATTTTTAAATTGTTTGCTTCTAACCAATGCACAATTAATGTTAGAGTATTATTTATATCCTTTTCATAAGTTTCTGCACTTTCACAAGATATTGTCACTGTACTATCGTCCGCAAACATTGTTAACGGATGTTCAACGCATCTTGGTAGATCATTGATATATAATATAAATATAAAGGGGCCGATTATGCTCCCCTGCGGTACTCCATACAATACCTCCCGCTCGGATGATCTAAATATCTCTTCACGCTTACTTACTCTATTTATTTGAAGAATTTCCGTAATTTGTGTTCGGTTTTTTAAATAAGACTCAATTAGACGAAGAACATTACCTCTAATACCGTAAGCCTCGAGTTTGCTTAAAAGTGTTGCAAAATGTACGTGGTCAAAAGCCTGGGTCATGTCACAAAATAAACTACATACAGGTGTTCGGTTATCGACATTCTTAATAATATTATAGACACAGTCATATACAGCCATATTGATAGTTCTATTTAGTCTAAATCCCTTTTGTTCGTCACATAGAATATTACTTTTCTCAATAAATTTATATAATTCCTTATAAATGTATTTCTCGAATATTTTGGAAATTACAGGTATAAGTGCAATTGGACGATAACTTTCCATATGTTCTCTACTCTCCTTTTTAAATAATGGCTTTATGGTTGTTTTTTTTAGGGCATCCGGATAAATACCGGCACTGATACTTAGGTTAATTATATGGGATAGATGACCGCATATTTGCAAAGATACATGTTTGAGGACTTTCGTAGAAATATCGTCATATCCCACGCTACTTGTATTGTTCAACGACATTATTATTCTATGTATATTTAGGGGTATACTAGGGGCCATAAACATTGATTTATTGTTCGAGATTATTTTACAGTTTTTAGTTTTAGTGGTGACATCAAGTTTGGGCTGAATTTTATCTATGAAGTAATTATTGAACGCTTCAGCAATGTTATTAGGATTTAATAAAGTACGGTTTTTTTCTTTAATTACATTAATATTATGTTTAGGCATATTGCTTCTTGCGCTGTTGATAATTTGCCACGTAGTTTTAGACTTATTTTTAGATGATTTTATTTTGTGGTTATTCTGAGCCTTTTGTGTCAACAATATAATTTTTTTGTGTAGCCGGGAATAGTTAGTAAAACTAGTTTTATTACTATTGCTAGGGTTTAATCTCATCTTCCATAGAAGTTTTCTCTTCTTTCGACTACATAATTTAATTCCTTTAGATAGCCATTTAGGTTTGTTGATAGTATTAATTTTAATAAGTATAATTGGAAAACATAATTCGTATATTAACTTGAATAGATCGAGAAATGAATTGTAAGCTACATTCGGGTCATTGGTGTTATATATTTCAGAAAAAGTTAGATTTTTTAAATAATTTTTAAACTTTCGTAAGTTTTCCATACTGTAATCCCTTTTAGTCGCATACCAACAGTTTAAGGCACATATTGTTTCAACTGGACAGTGAAGCAGCTGTGCCGTATGATCGGACAACGCAAACTCCAACACATCAGTCTTACAAGAGTTACCAAAATTATTTAATTTAAGAAATGATAAATTCGTATGTTGATCATCAAGTCATACATCCAGAAATAGTACTTACTGGGCAAAGGGGGGAAAAGGGGACGAAGCGCGCGCGCACCCATCAATAGGCGCCAACCCTGATTAGATTTATGACCATTCTCTTGTTTTTCTATTAGTTTTGATTAGGGCTGTCAGTTGGCTCATTTATTTTATGTTTTTTCTTAAGTGTAGGTACCTATTTTGAGTTTCAGTAGGTGCCGTCAATTCTAACCATGAATTTCTGCATTGATAGAAGAACGTGCTTTTCATAAAGATGCAGCCACTAAATATTAATGCTGTCGTGTGTGCTATAAATATCGGAATGCAGGCTGAGTCAGACATTTTTCCGGGTCTGTTAACAAGAGCCTGAGTAACATTATAACACCTTGACCCTGAGTAATATCTACATTGGTTTTTAGACTTCAGCATTAGCTGTGTAAAGCAGTCATTACATTATTCAATTTGCAGAGCGCTAAACTGGTGCGCTACCACTTGCACTAGATCAGCAAGCGTGGTAGAGCTCATGCAATGGCACTAAATTGGATCACTAACTGCCTAACTGCCTTTACACCATCCAATTTTAGCACGCTAGCTCACTTTGCGCTCTGCAAATTGGATAATGTAACGCACGCTTTAGTACCAAGATTTCAAGGGGCAATTGTGAAATAATAATTTAAATGAGTAGTTTAATTAAAAATACATATATGGCATCTCGCAGGTCAACCTAGGACGTTGTCCGCTGCGTAACCAGGCTTGCCTGTGGGTGCCTCAATAAATTAAGGCCTCCAGCCAGGGCATAAAACTTAAAAACTAAGCGACTACACGATAAGGCCACCCCTTGTTGGGTACGGACCTCGGCTTAGGGCGTCGCTACTCTTAGGCATATGAGACCCCAGGCACGACATTATCTCATGACTTTCCAGGTGATGCAATACCTTCATTTTCGTTAGTGAAGTAATAAATAAGAATAATAATTAATTGACAGCCCTGCATGTAATACTCTAAGTAATGAAACGGGTCGGCTCACATGATCTCACGGTGGGACTGCAGCGAGTCTTCATCATACGCGTCACTCCCAACGGAATCCAATGAAACATACTCGTAGTAATTGTAATAAGGCTATGTTCATTAGTTTATGGCTATTTGTGTTTTAGTGATCACCAATTCAACTTTGTTTTTATAAATTACAAGCTGCGCCCCGCGGTTTCACCCGCATAAGTCTCGATCCTGTGGGAATATCGGGATAAAAAGTATCCTATATCCTAATCCAGGTCGTGGTCTACTCATGTGGCAAATTTCATCAAAATCTGGGTAGCCATTTTAGCGTGAAAGCGTATCAAAAAAAATTCCCTATCACATGTATAATATTAGTTACGATTGTGTAAGTATAAGCATATATGGTCCTTCCATCGTAACTTCGGGTAAAAAGGACCACTTAAAACATATACCTACACGTGTCGCATCTTACTTAATGTTGGTAATGGTTTAATGAAAGTAAAATTTCACTGATTTAACTTATGACAATGACGCTGAAAATCGTCGAACTTACTGAACAAAAAATATCGATGTATCGATACATCGATTTTTTTTGTTTACTACATCGATACATCGATACTTATATCGATATAAAATATCATATACCTATCGAAAATGTATTAAATACGATATATTTCCAATAGCAACGCCTTTGTTGCCACTGTCTAAAATCGCTGGAATTCAGAGCCGTAAATAGTAGACTTTTTTATTAATATTTTAATCATTAGATTTTACATCAGAAAATATGATTTATTTGTTTATTTATTTACTTATTTATGATGTTCCTAGTTTGGTATTTATATGATTAAAAAACAAAACACAATAAAATTTCATAATAAACAAATATTTTTTAGAATAATATTTGATATAAAGATATATCGATTTTTTTTTTCGATACATCGTAACCTATATCAATTTTTTTTAAATATCGGCACGATATAATATCGATACTTTGTGGCAATTTTTGCATCCTTAATTTAGATCTTAGCGTCATGCATCATCGCACTTCATTTTGAAATAGCCGTAGCAAAATCATAAGTTAAACTCGTAGCCCCATAAAAAAACTATCATCTATTTCTAAAACGAACACCAATGTGGGTGGTACTTATATACATATATTTATGTATATAAGTACCACCACTTACTTAGCCACTTTAATAATGGCAAAATTACTTACAATATAACAACATTGCGAATTTATTTATGAAACTCGTCAATCATGTATTGGTGATCGCATAAACGTCAGCTGCTCATTCGCGAGTGCGGTGCGATGATTGAAATACTGCCGCGCGCGCGCTGGTCGCGGTCGTTACAGCCATAAATATGATCGCTCGGTCGCGGTTGCGCGATAGACCAGTGTCAAGGTTTGGCGGTCGACGCTCTCGGGAATTGGATCGGTTTCGTTTCGATGTCTATTTCTTTTGATTTTTATTGTAATTGAGAGATCTCAGGATAGAAATAAGTAGAACTGTCATAGAAATGTACTTACATTATGTGCGTAGTGATGTCTTGATGCCGTCCATGTTATACAATTACTTAATACGATTGCTGCTAGAAGCAGCGATCTGAAACAATAAAGCAATTAATTTAGTTTGGGTATACAGCAAATTTCACGTTTTCAACAATAGGTAGTCACAATCCGAGTCTATAAAATAAATAAAATACATGGGTTTAAATTACAAAAATATGTTCATTTATTTAGTTTACGTGCGATCAACGGCAATAAAAAAAAGGATACTATCAAATAAAAACTAAAATAACATATTATCGACTTCGAACATCTAAGTACAAACTGAAAGACCAATTATAAGACGTAATGGTATGTAAATAAAAGTTTAATCGATGCGTTCATCTTCGGTGTCGTCTGCCCAACACCGAAACGTCGATAGAATTCGTTGATAAAGGACTCACGAGCCTAACTGTACCTTTGGGCTGGTATCGATAATATCTCTATTATGTAATAGATCGAGTTAGAAGAGGTCGGCGATTATAAGGACTGTTGGAGAATTCCAATTTATTATTATTTTTTCATCATAATCTGCCTAGCCTTTTCCCAAATATGTTGGGGTCGGTTTCCAGTCACACCGGGTGCAGCTGAATACCACAATCCAGTTAAAGCTCGTACAGACCAACGCGACGCGACGCCGCGCCGCGGCACGAACAATACAATTTCTAAGAAAACTTGACGGTATAACAATAACCGGTGTCGCGTCGCGCTGTCGCGTCGCGCTGGTCTGCACGAAGCTTTAATGGGTAATACGATACCCCTTGGTAAGACTGGATGTCAGACTTTCGGACTTCTGACGACCCGTAAAGACAAAGTAGGTGTTTTTTTTGTAGAAGCAAATTATTCCTTGAGCTAATCTGCTCCTGTTTTATTAGTATCTTAAGAACTAAGTGACCGAAACTATTGTTATTACGACAGGAAGTACGATAGTACAGTCGTAGTTTCAGCAGTTTTCACTACACCCATGCCCGATTATATTTAGATATCTCTTATTTTTCTTCATCACCCCCACATTTTAGCCCTCCAAATAAAATAAAAGACTAAGTATACAGGGTGCCAAAAATCTACTGTTCCATACATTTTGACCGCACTTTTCTATGGAACAGCTGATTTGTTTTTTAATAACCAACGAAAAATTTCAACGCAGGCGGGTTCAGAATCATGTACTGAATCCATGGTATAAGTTTTCGCGTCGATGTCCCTGCCGCCGTTTAGAGTCCCGCAGATAAAACAACGCATATCATGTAACAAAATCAGTCCGCGCAACTTCCATGACTCACGTTTTCAAAACTGAAATGAGTCCCACGGGACACTGGTCCTTAGGACCGCGATGAAAGCGAAGAGTTAATTACCCTCCATGATCGGACAAAGGCTGTTCCCTCACAAGCCGACAGTAACTGAGTTACATCGGTTTAATTAACACCAAAGTAATCTGAGTCGGAATAACGAATCATTGCTCTTTATAATACTGTTAATTAGTCTGCATGATGGTTGGGTAATAAAAGTGTTAAGTGCTATTAAAATGTTTAAGTTTAGTGCTCAGGTGATGGCAGATGGGTTGTGGGTGTGCATTGATGCGTTGTGTGAGTACCACTTATGTACCTTTGACTGAATATGGCAATTTATAAACTGGAGGTGCTGAGGGTCAAGCACTAAAGACAAATTACATAAAACCCGAAACATCTCACAACTTTTGCTCTTTAACTTGAAGGAACAGCAACATACTTATAGAAAATGGGAAACTACAGCGGGTTTCGGTTAGCCCACTTTTAAGGGGTTCCGTAGTCAACAAGGAACCCTTATAATTTCGTCACAATATCCGTCTATCTGTCCTTCTGTTCGCGGCTTAATTCAGAGAAATCCAATCTACGGAACCCTTCATTGTGCGTTGTCCGACAGTCCGATAGTCTTATTATGCCCGATATTATAAAAATTGCTACAGATTCTCCACGAACTTTCTTAAGCTTTGTATTCGAGATGAGATTACAGCTCCAGCTAGAGTGAGGAATTCTCTTCACAAAACGGGTCGTGTAATGATCTATAGCATCCAGCAGCCATATCGATCTTATCTTACGTATAGATCAACTGTATCGTACCTAGAGTTACAAAGAATTTGTTGAAAATGGTCCAAACCACGACCACGTGGGCCGTACATTGATTACATTTTACTTAAAAAATTAAGTTAAAAACGCTAGTTTTAATCATTCACCATTTTTATTATCTGTGTACTCCTATATACTACTTTTTTAGGATTAGACAGACTGAAAACATCTTGATTTGCGCATTTATTAAAAATGTACATCTTAATAGTTTATGTTGTACTTAGCTAAGTATCGATAAAAAAATAGTCTGATTAAGTTTTTACAAGATCATTTCGTCTCAACCCTAAGTGCATTATATTTAAAAAAAAAAACATTATTAAACCGCTAAGTGTGGTTTTAAATCGTTTTAAACTAAAAAGACGGTTTGAAACCAAATGGTGAATCAGTTTTTGCATCTATAAGCGTACCTAACCTAACTAGCGTACCTAAATCATCATCTCCAAACATTAAGGAACCGAAGGTCAATCTCAAAAGGACCAACTTCCTTACCGATATGGTCCTCACAGGCACAAGTTTGTTTACCAAGGCTGCCTGAGTCTGAATAATTTTAATATTACGATGCAAATGCGCCCATCGTATGACACGAATGCACAATTACATGTCGATAATGATTCATGGAACCAGCTAAGTGTCGGTAATGCGTTCTTAAGACGATCGCATCCGGTCGCTTTGCGTATAACTAATTCGGTTCTGATTATTTTGTAATGCGATTAGCAAAGTGCATTGATGTGATACGAATAATAATAATATATGCACGTATTGTTTTGCTTTTTAGGTCCTCGAAATAGACAAGCCAAATATTCGAAGGAGGTCAAACTGTACATACACTTGTCCGGCTAAGAACCTATACTTGTGCACATAAGTGTGTCGATGAGTTGCCCCTTCGTTCTTTGACATCTTATTTTACAGCAGCATTAGCTATTTTGGAATTATCATAGCTCTATTCGGTTCCGTGTGGTGCCGGACGTAAAGAATAGTAGGTACCATCCCATTTCTTCCCGTGGGTGTCGTAGAAGGCGACTAAGGGACTCACTAGAGAATGGGCAGCAGCGTTCTCTATGCATTTTAACACCCGCCTGCCAAGCGTGGAGATTATGGCAAACCCCTCCATTTGAGGGAGGCCTATGTCCAGCAGTGGACGTCTTTCGGCTGAAATGATGATAGCTCTAGTCCTATTTCCTGTCCATGGGTGTTTTCAAAGTACCGTTGATACCGAAAGATGCAATACCTATCTTTTTCATTTGACTTGTATGACAATCGAAACTGAGTTTTCATAGAGAGCTTAAAGTTTCGATTGCAATATAAGTAAAATTAAAAAGATTTTAATACATCTTTTTCATTATAGGCAAACATAGGACGCCAGGCGAAGTAAGGGCAGTTGAGCGGTACCCAAGTGTTATCAAGTTACCGAATAACTAGGTTGTGGAGGTCAGACAGGCAGTTACTCCATGTAAAATACTGGTATTCAGCTGCATCCGGTTAGACTGCCAACCGACCCCAGCGTGGTTGCGAAAAGGCTAAGTAGGTGATGAGTGTTGTCAAAGTATCTTCATAGATTAGGTAGTAACTACTAGGTACTATGAAGAGCTGATTGTAAAAAACGGAAGATGCTTTCCCCTCGTTATATAAATTGTTAATGATTTTTTAAAGAATTTTAGAATAAACAACCTTCCAAATCAATGTCGGTTAACAAGTTTCTTTCATTTCTGCCAATAATTCTTTGTAAATTCTCAACAAATACCGATGAATTACGAGAAGTGTAAACAGTACCTAAGGTGAACACTCTAACTCAAAGGGAGCCGCAGAGAGCTTCAATCTTTGCCAATAAACAATCGCACGATTTGTTAGAACAGAGACCTACACTAGTGTTGTTGGAATCAGTCGCGAATTAAAGTTTTTACTCCTGTAATAATTATCCAGTAGTATTAAACAATGGACCGACTTTACCTGAAAAACTTTGTAGAACTGTCTTCTAAAGGACCAGGGTCGCAGTCTAAGACTTGGACTTGTTAATATCTAAGGGAGCAACCGTGGTCGTCCTTTCTCTGTATGAGAATTACATGCCTATGCTCTGGATTTGAACAGCTCCAGTACCCTAACTGCGTAATTAATACACGATCAATCAGAATCTGAATAGTTTTGAAACCATTTTAAGAATTTGTTTTAAAACAATTTCCTGATCCTTTGAGTCATAAGTTAGAAAAAAAACAGCTCAACAATGTAAATAACGCAATGAATATTGTTGAACTGTCAAAATCAAATAGATTATTCGTAATCGTTTACGAACATGTCTTGCGTAATTAGATAACTGATCGTAGTCTAAAGACTTCGACTTGTTAATATCTTGTTAATATCTTAAGGGAGCAACTGTGCTCGTTCTTTCTCTATATAAGAAAGAGAGGACTATGCTCTGGATTTGAACAGCTCCAGCTGGTGTTATATTAGAACATGGTCCTTTGATAATTAGCAAACAGCAAGAAGCCGAACCATTTCAAAAAGCCAAACTGACCATTCGTTTACCGTCAATAGATGAGGAACAAGGGATTGTGATATATTTTATTTGTTAGTAAAATCTGTTCTATAGAAAAAAAAACAATCTGCCTAGCCTTTTCCCAACTATATTGGGGTCGGCTTCCAGTCTATGATGATTCCGGATGCATCTGAATACCAGTATTTTACATGGAGCGACTACCTATCTGACTTCCACAACCCAGTAACTGGGTAATACGATACCCCTTGGTAAGACTGGCTGTCAGATTTTCGGGCTTTTGTCGAGCCGTAACGACTGTCCAAGATCCACGAATGACAGCCGGGACCAATGACTTAACGTGCTTTCCGAGACATGGAGGAGTCTTGGTCTGTAAAGGTCACCCATTCACAGACCAACCCCGGCAAGCGTAGCTTAACCTGATGGACCCGTGCGGAAGTTATTACTTAGCCACGAGCTCCTCCTAAAAGCTGTTCTATAATACCAGCGTATTATTGCCGTACTACAGGGCAAAGGCCAGAAGGGGCCTGCAGTGGGGCATACAATGAGGCACGAGCATTGATCACCACGCTTGCTCAAAACAGGTTGGCGATTTCAAACTTATAAGTATGACGAAAGACCAGATATCTAATTACGCAACACATTTTCGTAAACGATTACGACTAATCTGTTTCGACTAATGTTGTTGAATTTTGACAGTTCAACAACATTCATTGCGTTATTTACGTTGTTGAGCAGATTTTTTTTCGAACTTATGAAGCAATGGATTAGCAATCTGTTTCAAAACGATTCAGATTCTGATTGATCGTGTGTTACGTAATTAGGGTCCTGATTTCCTCACGATGTTTTCCTTCATCGATGCTGCAAACGTAATAATATAGGTACTCTTTGACTTTACAATTGGTCGCGAGAAATGTTGCGTCAACTGCTTTAACATTTAAACATGACAGATGAACATAACAGCAGTTACTGTTCTTAAGTTAAACATTGTAGCGAAAACAAACGACTGCTGACAAACAGTGGCTGTTAGTCGTCGGGTAGTTGCACACGTTGTTGGTAACTAGTGATTATGCAATACGTCGCGGTCGTGTACTGTCACCTTTCTTTGATTAGTTTGTTGTATTTGTATAGCCTAGTGCTCAGTTGTTTGAGTGTGACTTCCTCAATTCATTTAGATAAAAGCTTGGTGAGAGGTTTCATGTATTATTTTTCTTCCCTTTTAGGGTTCCGTACCCGAAGGATGCCAAATGGAACCCTATTATTAAGCCTCCACTGTCCGTCTGTCCGACTCTCTGTCAGCGGGCTGTATTTCATGAACCATAATAGGTAGACAGTTAAAATGTTCACAGATTGTGTATTTCTATTACAGCTATAACAACAAATAATAAAAATTCGATAAAGTTTATAATTCAAGGGGGTCCATACACGAAAAGTTTTTTTATGGGCGTTTTATGCTCGATCTTAAAGGCTCGTGAAAACCAGCGCGACGCGACGGCGCGATGCGACTCGAACAATACAATTTCTAAGAAAAGTTCACGGAATAACAATAACCGATATCGCGTCACTCTGTCGCGTCGCGCTAGTCTGTACAGAGCTTTATACGGTACGGAACCCTTCGTGTGCGAGTCCGACTGGCACTTGACCGTTTTTTTTATTATTGTTTTTTGTTATTGATTCTTTTTTTGGTACGTAGGTACATGCGCATACATGTCAAAGTAAGCATGCTTAGATAATAAAAAAAAACTTTTATTATTGGTAAAATCGAGCTTGTCATGCATGCCGTGGTAAAGAGATAAATCAGTCAATAGGTCCTGGCTGTTATATTTCTATGGTCCAAGTGCAGCTGACTGTCCAACGTGGGCCGGATGCTTACCACTGTCGCTCGTGATGAAGGCTCTTTTATTGCACCCCGTCTTTCTTACAATCAGCTTCATAAAAGCTGTAAAAATGTATCCAAAAGGACCATTTTCCTGCATCCTCCTCAGATTGAATAGCACTAACACCAACATCCCGACATCCGACACCACTTCCTACTAATCAGCATGGTATAATAAATTGTCAGTGTCGGCCACGGCATCCGACACCGCACGTAATGACGCGGCATCCGTCCGACACGCCGCTGTCAATTAGCTGTGAGCTGATGGACTGATGGTGGAGCTGAGAAAGTTTACTTGTTCATGACATTATAAAAAGTTATGTTATTTTGAATGTTAGGCAGAGATGCTTATTGACACTCATTCGAAAGTCAAACGCCGAATTGGAACGCGATCCTACCATCAGACTTTTCATAAGCTTACGAAAGCTCATATTGAGTATGTAAAAAAAAAACGGTTTAAGTAGTAACTGACAGAATTCGTTTACTTATGTGTATGCCTATTCATGATAGAAGTAAACGAATATCTACGCATACTCAAAGTAGAGAGCCTCTTTTCAAACAAACAAACAGTCAATCTACCTATGCTTTTCCCAACTATTTTGAGGTTGGCTTCCAGACTAACCGGATGCAGCTGAATACCTGTATTTTACATGAAGCGACTGCCTATCTGACCTCCACAATCCAGTACCTAACTGGGTAATATGATACCCCTTGGTAAGTGGTTGTCAAACTTTCGGGCTTCTGACGACCCGTAACGACTGTCAAAGATCAACGAATGACAGCCGGCACCAACGGCTCAATGTGCTTTCCGAGGCACGGAGGAGTCTCGATACGAAAAGATGGTCACCCATCCACGTACCAACCCCGGCAAGCGTAGCTTCACCTGATGGATCAACCCGGACCAACCCGTGCGGCCGTGTTACTTAGCCACGAGCTAAACTCTTTTCAAACAGGGAAAGACTTTAATTACTTATAACGCGTCTTAACTCTGTGTTAGACATTTCAGACCATAAGTCGAAAGTTCCTTCTTGAAGTCTGACCTCCCGTAGTTTAACTTATAAAATGTATAAATTGAATACTTCATTTTGTGGTCCTTTTACCCGCGGCCACCACTACACTTGCGTGATTTAAAACAATAAACTTGTCATCAAAACAATAAAACACTAGAACAATCTCAATGCAATTCAGACGCCATTGCTAACTTAGACATTTGCAACACGACTCCTGCGCAATAAAGTAACCGTTAAGCATCATTTACATGTACGTGCGGCAGAGGCCGCCACAGGCGCATACATTTAATTTCGCCATGATATCACTATGACACTACACCTAATAATAAACTATCATAAATTTCATCGGAGTCCTGTCCCCTATCGAATATTAATAAGTACATACATTGGCACTCTATTGTCTGTGAAGTGAACAAATGAATCGTGAATGTGGGTAGTTAGCAGTTTGTATGCAAGAGCTTTTGTCGTAAAGTTATTGAGAATGGATGTTAAAGAATGGAGATTTGTTTAAAACTTATTTGGAAATAAAAGTAAAGTTTTTGCAACGACAGCTACTAAAATTAGGAACTTTACAAATCAGGGTCTTAACTGTTAAGAGCTTAAACGAATGGGTAGAAGTCTCTAAGGTGGACCTTAGATCCTTTTCAATCTTAGCCTGTCGCAGTCCACTGATAAAATCGGCCTCTGCATGGAGTGTTGCTTGGAGACATCGTAAATAAACTTTAGAATAATTAAGTTAAAGATACGCACTGTTAAAGGTAAGAATCTAAAATAAGACTGTAGTGGGAAGATAATTATTAATCTATCAGTTTTTGCAATCAAAATTCTTCCATGTTGAAGATGGTAAACTGTCTATATGACAATGAGCTACTAATGCAACTGTCAGCCATTTCCAATAACCCCAGTCCAAAGCACTTAAAATCTATCAATAGTTGGCCATTAAAAGTTATTTATGTAGAAGTTAAATTATGTAAAGAGGTGCCATGTCGATGCGTTGCGCGCGCGCGGTTTCCGAGACAGCCGCCCGCCCGCGGTGCAGACGCCGGCGCGTCTGCGAACGTACGATTAGCATTCACACAGTGATCCGCTAAAAATAACAGTTACATAATCGCGATGTTCTATCGATAAGAAGTTCGGAGCTAGACATTTTTTTGGTGGCGGCTTTTTTGGATTGTAGATGGCGCTTATAGGCACTTTTGATCATAATCGAAGCCAAGTCAGTTGGTCAGTGTTACTCAGTGTAAATAAATAGTGTCTGTCTTTTTCACATTGATGGTTCATTTATTTATTCATTTATTTATTCATTAACAATTTACATTGTGTTGAACATTACATATTAAAAAGAGAAGTAACACATGCAGAAACAATTACATTAAGCAAATTAATACAATGTCAGCAAAATAATACAAAGACACAAATAAATACAATATCTGGTTCATAGCAGGTACAGTGTCAGATAAAAAGTCTAATTTATTATTATCAGGTAAAATATCAATTACAATGTGAAATATAAAGCAAGTATAATGTCAAATTCAATGTCCTTGTCCTTGTCCTCCCAATGGTATTTTATTATATTCTAGACTCGTTATACCTACGTCCAAAAATAAAAATGCTAGTGTGGCGCTATCTACATAGCCACATGCGAACTACGCATTAAAGAACTGACGTCACATAAAAACCTGACGTCACACAAATCCTGCATCGCGCAATTAGAGTTTACTGCGCGAACAGCATATACAGGGTTATTGGTAAAACACCAACAACCTCTTAAGGGGTATATTCTACTCATCAATAGGAACAACTTTTAATATGGGACCAAATATGAAAACGCGAAAAAAAAACAGCTGTTCCCTACATTTATGTTCACACAACTCGTCAAAATGTATGGAACACCAGATTTTTCTTTCCCGATTTAAGGCTTGGAACCAAAGTAAAAGTTGTTCATAATGATGAGTACAATGACCCCTTAAGAGGTTGTTGGTGTTTTACCAATAACCCTGTATACAGGATGGCAGGGACATCGACGCAAATACTATTAACATGGATTCATCTGCTGTTCCATACATTTCGACCACGTAGGTATTGCATTTTTCTATGAAAGAGCTGTTTTTTATTATTATTTACCGACGTAAAATTTCAGGGGGTTTCAAAATCATGTATTGAATCCATGGTAAAAGCTTTCGTGCCGATGTCCCTGCCACCCTTTATATAACTTCCCCGACATCAATCGTTGGGCAGTTGCCCGCCAGACACGACACCCGTCTGGTCGGAGAATCCTCCCTGTTCTATAGAGGATGAGTGAACTTTACACCCTGTTCCTCATACCTCTAAACTAGTAAAAATTTCTGAGTTTTGTGCCTTCAAAATGCAAATATTCGTACAAACACGTATTTGCTCACAGTATGTTCCTCGTTGACCCAGCAAATAAGTATGTTTACGCTGTCCATCAAACGCTTTCAGCTCATTAGGGTACACAAGCAAGGTTCAAAAACACTTCTGCTTGGCCTGATTACGTAGTAAGGAATTGACATTAAATAAATACAAGAAATCATTGCTATTTATTGCAAGACGCATATTCGCGAACAGGCGCTTCGTCATCACCAGATTCTGAAGTTGATACAAATTACAATACAAACATTTTTGGATAGAACACATTTTAAATCTCGGGTGTAGGTACCGTGGTCTATCAGCCCTACCAATGATGTCGTAGCTGGCCAATCTGTTCCCAAGAAATACAGATATTTTAATGAAAATGCTTAGAAAAAGTTTTTTTTTTTTAGTTTGCTTGCTTGTACGTTTCTAGAGCAAGAATCTCAATCTTGTTGACGTAAAATTGCCTAAATAACCGACCCTCGTTAATCAATCAATCTGCATAGCCTTTTCCTAACTATGTTTGGGGCGACTTCCAGTCTAACCGGATGCAGCGGAATACCAGAATTTAATATGGAGTGACTGCCAATCTGACCTCCAAAACCCAGTAACTGTGTAATACGATACCCCTTGGCGAGACTGGTTGTCAGAGTTTTGGGCTTCTGACGACCCGTAACGACTGTCAAAGATCCACGAATGACAGCTGAGACCAACGGCTTAACGTCCTTTCCGAGGCACGGAGGAGTCTCGGTATGTAAAGATGGTCACCCGTCCATGGACCAACCCCTGCAAGCGTGGCTTAACCTGATGGATCGACCCGTGCGGCTGTTATTACTTACGAACCAGACCTCGTTAATGTATTGGTAAATAAATTAAAATACAAGATTAGCAATGACGGTTTAGTCATCATCTAGTTCATCCAAAGATTAATGAACTGTCAACGTCCTCAGAATTTGCTAATTGTTCTCTTGATTATATTAACGTTGACATCGATTGACTAATTAGGCACACACACTACGCCACGCGGCTTAATAGACAACAATTGCTATTAATGCGTTTCGCTTAGAACTCAGCTGGTTTTAATCTCCATAATCTTTCCTTGGCTATACATTTGAATTAGAACGACAGCTGTAATTATGAGATTTTTATTAGAGAAAGCCGCCATTTGTATTCCAAGTTTTATGGCTCTTAGGACCAATAAATACTTTGATTCCTCGATTGATTATCTTTTACAAATTTTTCATGTTATTTCCGAGTATCGCCCTTCTTCCTTTTAAAGTATGCGTCCGTGTGTGCACAAAATATATTAATATTATGATACCTTTTGACATCTCGTCAATTTCAAAATCAAATAGCATCCGGCTGTCTTATTTTGTAATAACGCAGGATGTCTTTATCTTTCAAACTTTGCTCGCGCTATCACCAGTTATAACAGTAGCAGCATTTCTTGCCATGTTATGTCATTAGTGTCATCATTTGTTTCGCCATCACCACTGATTAATAAGATGGGACACTCCGCAAAACAATTTAAAAAAAACCGACTCTTGCTACGACAGAATAAAGTGCAATTCAGGTCGCACAGCGCTAATTACCTACAATATTCACCTAGAAGTTGCCTCTCTTTCTATCGCGTAACACTTAGATCTTCTGACTACGTCACTGAATTAGCCCAGCAAGACGGGCCCGCCGCGTACTTGTAGCTACATACCTTAACTGTGGAGTGTCCCATCTGTATTCATTTATGACATCAACTAAAAGTGTTGCAAAATTAAAAAGTGGTTATGATAAAATGCTTCCATGTATGAAAACACCTACGTGCCATTGTCTCGCTATCTATCTGAAAGTTTCGCTACTACCTGCAACACCCCATCTATACTAATATAATTATAATATATATCTAAGCTAGGGGCTTGGGGCTAAGTAATAACAGCCGCACGGGTCGATCCATCAGGTTTAGCTACGCTTGCCATGGTTGGTCCGTGGGTGCCCATCTTTACATACCAAGACCCCTCCGTGCCTCAGAAAGCGCATTAATCCGTTGGTCCCGGCTGTCATTTATAGATCTTTGACAGTTGTTACGGGTCGTCTGAAGCCGGAAAGTCTGACAAACAGTCTACCAAGGGGTATAGTGTTACCCAGTAACTGGGTTGTGGAGTTCAGATAGGCAGTCACTCCATGTAAAATACTGATATTCAGCTGCATCCGGTTAGACTAGAAGCCGACCCTAACATAGTTGGGAAAAAGCTATGCAGATTATGATATATCTATATAAATTTAAATACTAATAATAAAGCTGAAGAGTTTGTTTCTTTTGTTTGAACGCACTAATCTTAGGAAGATTTCCCGTTGGATCAGAAAAAAACTTGTTTGCATTTGATAGCCCAACTCTAGAGTAAGGCTAAAGGCTATTTTACATCGTGCTGCGACACATAGGCCCGTATTACAGAACGTAACTCAAGACTCAAGCATTACTTAAAACTCGTTTAAAGCCTTTTGATTGGTTGAAACTAGTTTTAAGTAATGCTTGAGTCTTGAGTGAGCTTCTGTAATAGAAAAAAGTCAGAAAGAATGCTTAGTGAAAACGAAGTCATAGCGCGGACGAACGATGCGTCGAAACATACATATAATTATGATCACGATCATACATTTTCATTTTATAGGGGCGGCACCTGTGTTGGAATTTGTCGGAGAAAATACGAAATTCACGAAGTGCTGGTCCGTTTATAATATCAACTCTTTCCAATAACCGTAAAACCGATTTAGTTATAACCGACTTTCTTGACGCTTCCATCTCCAAAGACAAATTCGTAACGACAGGTGACAAATCTGATTTTAAAAGATCATTAATTTATACTTTGTCTAATTAAAGCCGTAATAAGTTGTCTTGTAAGCGTATTCAAATTCATTAATCTGCCTCAAAGTGATTGTCATTCAATTTAATTCACATTACGAAGTGAAGTAATCGGATTAGTTCGCGTTGAACGCACTCGTCATTGTCATGGTGTCGCGCGAAATCGCTTTTGGACTGATGAGTTCATTGTTACGAGGATTAAATGGCCGCGGAATGGAAATTCATCTTTGAATAAAGTTATATTTTGTATTGAATGGACCTCCTACGACTTGCATAGCCCTAACCTTGTTTACTATGTCATTTAAGCAATCAAAATAATAGGTAAGCTTTCCAATTCGTTCTGGAAAAGTGCAGTGGCAGTTTACACTTTTCCAAAATCATCATTATATATATTTTTATTCATTCATTCATTCATTCATTCACTGACAGAAACCGCACAGCCTAAACCGCAGAACTTGCTTTTGTAATGAAAGTGATCACTATAGAAGAAATTTCGAAAATGCATCCTCTAATAGGGGATAAAAATTTATATTGAATTTTGTATTTTTTGTCGATGGGTTAACCAATGGGGCTGGCGCATGGCTTGTTTTGTAATAAATTAAACTAGTACTGTATAATGTAAGTATAAAATACTCAGTAACTATTAGTCATAGCAGTAACCAATTTAATACTTACACCTGCTTATATTCACGTAGCTGATTCACGTAACTATAAAGAGAAACATTAAACACGGCGTAAATTGTGTATCGGTTGAAAGCAACGCAGACATGCGTGTGAGCCATTAATAAATATTGTTGAATCTATTTTTTTATCCTAAAATCTATCTTTCACTGGCAGCTCTAAGTGAAAAACTAGGGTTAACAACCTTGAAAGATTTCGTTTGAAGTGTTTTAAATGACGAGGAAAACTAAAACAAAACAAGAAAAACTGACAGTCAGGTTAATTGTTTTAAATGACAGGTAAGATAGAATTTAAATGATAGGTAGATGGTGTTTAAACATTGCAATGTTTTTGAGCAAAATTATTTGTCAAATCAACAGATAATATGAAATTAATAAAGACCGAAGAAAATTAAATAAAACAAAATAAAAAATCATTTATTTCAAGTCCACATAACCCATATACGAAAACTTTAAATTACACACAAATAAATTCAACGAATAAATTAAATACAACCTCACCACAAATTAAATACTTCAAATTCATAATCAATCAATCATCATTAGCTTATATTCATTAATAAAGTTAAATAAAACCAAGTGAAAATGAAACCAGATAGGTATAGAGATTGGTCAGCCATGCCCCTACATCCGTTAGTCTAAAGGCGTTGATTGATTGGTTATCCAGATTTTTAGTGTTCCTACGCATGCACCCACGAACTAGAGGTTAATGTTCCGACGTACGTTACAGACTAGAACATTAAACACAGTCGCAAATCTATGAGAATATTGCCCCGAGCCATTTGGTAGTGTTGCTATGGTATGACAAATCCGATGGATCAAGACTTTCGATACGAATTAGTCATCACCGAGTTCGATATAAATTGAGAGATTTGGTTAGGATTGTGTTTGATTTGACATGGTGTTAAAGACCGTCTAGAAGTAGTCTATAGTCATTCCTTGAATCTTTGCTAGGTTCCGCATAAAGCGTGAAATGTTGGATTGGAACAAAGAAAACTGAATGAAAAATACATTTACTTATTAATATTATTATTTATTTATTTAAATGACTAATAACACCTTTACAGACTCAAGTCGATGTTAAAAGTCACAATGTCTACAAAATTCTTAATGTACCTGTTAGCAAAATTACAAAGAACAAAATATTTTTTTGCAAATATAACAATTTTAATATAAACATGACAACGTTTACCTTACTCTTTCAATTATTATTTGTGTAAATTGAATAATTTTCGGCGGGTTTTGGCCAATTATATCCTCCGATATCGTAATAACATTAACCGCGTTTATCCTGAAAGTTGGCAACGTCGCAAATAGCTGTCATGTTTTGATTAATTTGGCAATATTACTATATGGAAATATGAAATGTGGCTAACTAGTGAACTAAAATATTGATTATAAATGCAATCATTATTGTAACAACGAATATTAAATTTTAGACGTAAAAAAAATATTTAGAAACTTTCCAAATACCTTTTTAACACCTAAAACGGTTACAACATCAAGTTCAATGTTATAATTGCAATTATAACTTGATGGCTATTTTTAAGTGTCTATTTAATTAAGTTAAGGTTTTTTGGCGCTGATAGCCGAAATACAGGCTCTTTTGCCTAATTCGGCAACAGATGTCTAATCAATTTGTAACTAGAGAATATAGCCTATGAACATATTATGTGTATTATTGTAAACATTTATCGAAATAAACTTATTATTATATTATTATTATTAATTCATTATAAATATATACAGTAATATTCCCAAATTAATCAAAACAGCGAAATATTTGACATCTATTTGCGACGTCGCCCACTTTCAGAATAAGCGCTCTTAATAATACGTGCGGCTCGTGACATAGGGCGAAACTTGAAGGTTAGTTCGTACCTTTTGGTAGTTCTATGTCCTATCCCTCAGGTTCAGTGAAGCTATTTGTTTTTACTAGGTGAAAATTGGAATAATTTAGTTTTACATCAGACGACCTCTGCCTAAAAAGATTTTCCGAGACAGGCGAATAACAATTTTATCTAGAACGAAAAATAGTTATTTCTATTTTACGCAATGTTAACTATTTGAACACTAATAAAGATATAAAAAGACGTGAAAAAGTAATTAGAAATAACATCGCTTGTTTACTTTTTGCAACGAAGCTACGCGAATAGCTGGCATAGGGCCGCTAAGCTCGTAAACCGCCCTGCGAATTCGCACTAAAATCATCAAAGAAAGCAAACGCAGAGCTAAACAATTGTACTATTCTCAACCGTTACTATGTATATAAATTGAGAATTGAAATAGAAACAAAATGTCTGTTTACTACAGGGTCAAATAAGATTAGCTAGCTAAACTCCGCAGACGTGATGGGTATCGATACCTAAACACGATAAAATGAAATAATATATTTTTCCTTTTTTTACACGCTTTATATTAGCTTCACCTGTATGTTTGTTTGTAACCGACTTCTTTGTGCGCGATTTTGACCCACTTTAAACGGCCAGATTTCGTTCAAACTTTGTAGATTTATTGAGGACCGATGACAATACACTAATTTAAGAAAATTAAAAAAAAAAAAAAAAAAAATATTATAAAATAAAAAAAAATTCGATCGTAAATCACTCTCTGATGCTTCGCATCATGAGTCGTGCAATAGTTTAAAATTAAAAAAACAAGCTATTATAAATAATCCAAACTAAAAAGTAGAAAATAAATAATAGTTTAAAAAAACTAAAAAACACGCTTTTTATAGAAAACCGAACTAAAAAATAGAAAATAAATTTTAATGAATTTAAATAAAGAAAATAGTGTTAAAAATTTCAATGAATATAAATTAATAATAGTGTGAATAAAAAATAATAAAAAATTATTTAAAAAAAAGCGTGGGGTGCTTTTTAAGATATTATCGAAATGATAATCACTCTACTCATATCTGTCAATAAAATATTTATAACTATTGACACCATGCACCCCACGCTTTTTTTAAATTTTTTTTTTTTTTTTTTATTCACACTATTATTAATTTATATTCATTGAAATTTTTAACACTATTTTCTTTATTTAAATTCATTAAAATTTATTTTCTATTTTTTAGTTCGGTTTTCTATAAAAAGCGTGTTTTTTAGTTTTTTTTTGGGTCAACGACTGTAGTCACTTGAAATCAAAATCAGTTTTTTTTTTCGTGTCTACTTTTAGAGGTATGAGGAACAGGGTGTAATGTACACCACACCCTCCCTTTTCTAATGAGGATGTCATTAGAAAAGGGAGGGTGTATATATTTCGATCGCGCGGTAAACTCTAATTGCGCGATGCAGGATTTGTGTGACGTCAGGATGTTGTGTGAGGTCAGGTCTTTGATGCATACTGCCACCGATAGAAAAAAAGACGCATCTAACATTTTTTCCAAATTAGAGTTATATATATTGCCGGAATCAGAACAAAAAGGTGCATCTGCCTGTATTCTTAAATCAATCTGGAAAAAATGTTAGATTATGCGTCTTTTTTTCTATCGGGGGCAGCGTAGTTCGCATGTGGTCATGTAGATGACGCCACAAACTTCTCAGACTCGATCGATATCTAAACACGATAAAACAAAACAGATTTTTTCAACTACTTCAAGTAACTACACTACGAGATTCATTTTCCCATTTCCAATCTTAATGTTTTGTTATGCTCATTATTCTTTTATTTTCTTATTTAGTTAGTTACTTAAGTATGTATTATTGAATATTAATATATAGATACGTAATGTACCTAAATAATTTGTATATTTCTTTGAACTATATGTTAGTTTTTTTTTTTTGTTATGTTTTTCAAACTTTTCTTATAATTATCTTGACTCTACTGTTTTGTAAGTTAACATATCCTATCTAAAAGAGCCTGATCAGATCTGTAACTCAGGATCCTCCTACGTCAGACACCTTTGTCTATTTAAGATTGTGCATTTTATTAACCAGTGCCTGTAATATAATGTTGAGATAAATAAAGATTTATGATTATAATTATTAACCCCAGAAAAAAAATTACAACCACGTCTGCGTAGTTTCGCTAGCTAATTAAATTTGACCCTGTATACAATCAAAAACTCTACTTATATATGAAGATGAACAGGAATGACAGACATATCGTGATGAAAGTTTTGAGCATGAATCGGGACAGACCTAAGAAACAATGGGAGGACTTTGCGAGAAATTATACGTGTACGCATTGAAATTCAATGTAAAAATGTTAGCAGACACCGCAAACAAAACATGTGTCCCTTGAATGTCAAGTATGACAACTGTGCGGTGCGTACTGCGCACCATAAGCTTAAGGAGTGACTGAGACGTTTGTGGTCCATGGACCACAACGTGTGGAGCAACAATTTTGTTTGCGGTGTCTGCTCTAGTTCACATTGAACCTCAATGGCTGGAGGTGTTAAATACGGAGATAACAGAGATGTAGCGGCGGCTGTATAGGAGAAGAAGAGAATGATCAAGTTTTTTTTTTGCACTACAGTATCGTCACAAAGAGCGAGAGAGATTCAGCTGCATCCGGTTAGACTGGAAGCCGACCCCAACATAGTTGGGAAAAGGTTAGGCAGATCAGTACCATCTCAAAAGTCAAAGTTGATGTGTAAAACGTCGTGCAGACCGGCGCGACGCGAATCTAACAAATCTATTTCAAAGAAAACTCAGGGTAGAATAATTACTGGTGGGTGTCGCGTCGCGCTAGGCTGCACGAGCCTTAATAAAACTTGTTACCTACTGAAATTCATTGCGTTTTTAGACATTCGAAAGTACAAGTCATTGCTCTGCTACAGGAACTCACTGTTTATTTGTTTTAGGAAAATACACTAACATCGCAAAAACTTCCAAGATGTGACGAAAAAAATTTACGACGGGGCCGCTAAACTATCAAGTTTTATAGAATTAGAACAAACAGATTGCTTCGTACTTAAAAATAAACACAGATTATTCAGGTAGATTGAAACAAGTGTTTTATTAATAAATAAATACATGTAATTACAGCTAACAGAGTTAAGATTGGAAGCAATTAGAGTTATGATTACTTTTTTATGTAAATCGATATCCCATATCCACAAGCTTTTGATTGCAATGAACTGGCATTCTGGATTTTTCAACTGATACTACTTTATTAGGACTTCCATCTTGCGCCGCATACCCTTTAACCTGGTGACGTAAGGACCAAATGACTGCGTCAGCAAACGGTATTAGCGTTGCTGAATGGGGTAAACGCATAAAAAAAAAAGTAGTACCTATTTCGCCATCCACACGCTAAGATGGAGATAAGGACTCAAAATATTATCTATACTCCATATGTTTAGGTAGTTAAATAAAGGTAAATAAATGGTAAAAAGGGTTTTGCCACTAAAGAGGGCGACTAGAATCAATTCAATTTTTTGTAAACTTTGACGTTCAAAAGTGCCTTACAAGGGCCTATTTGAAATAAATGATTTGACTTTGACTTTGCCTTTGACTTTGATAGTTGACACTTTCTTGTTTAAAAATACGATAAAACCAAAATCAATTTATTTTATATTTTTACAATAGTTTCCTCTTTTATTAATTTATGTTAAACCTTATCAATTTATTCTTAAACTACTCTCCGTAGATATAACTGCGTAAGCACATTTTTTTTGCTAGATTTAAAAACATAAGATAATATTTTTATTTTATTTCATTTTAATATACCTACCCAGTGACACTCGCGCAATAAAGACGAATGTAACGACGTATCATTCATCAAAATCGGTTCAGCTGTTTAGTAGTTACGAGGGAACATACAGACGGACATACATATCTGGCCAAGACATAACCATCGTTTCTTGGCTTCACCGCAGTCGGGTAATGATAACTATCCTACCTAATATTTTATTACTTTTACAATTCATTGAAATGTATATTAGCGACCCGTATTGAGTCATATTAAATTATATATAACCGGGCATAAAATGAATAACGTCTTTTATAATTGATCTATAAAATGGAACAGATGTCCAACTTTCGATTTTATTATCGGAACAATTGTCAATACGTCTGTACGTCTGTATCAATCGGAGACGTGTTCACGTCTTTTACGATTGAGTGGTACAGTTTTATGATGTGGGTGTACTTGACCGGTGAGAGAAAGAGGTCTTAGTTCCCCGTTTTAGTGTCTCTGGTGATGAATGTGTTCTTTTAAAAGGGGTACAGGAAAAAGGAGGGAAAACTATTTTTTTGTATATGTGTCTTTTTTTTTAATGTAGCCCCGTCTAATGAAACTTTATAGGGATCCTCAAGTGGAAAAGATACCATGACCTCTGAGTTTGTTTCGGCATTTCTTCACAAGGGGTATTTTAGTAACCAGTTTTGCAACAACAACATTAAAATGTTAATAATTATGTGTTATCTGTGGCAACACGCTCCTTCCAACTGTGACACTGGTCTAATTTTTTCTTACATAATTTTATTTTTATTATTGTATTTCCGAGTGACTTTTTTTGTTTTTTTTTTTTTTTTATAGTGATTATGTAGAGTTAATTGAAAATTATTTTGTTGATTGTATTGTTAAGAAAATTACCTACGCAAAACCAAAGATTTTTTCATTTTTAGAAAATTTTTCATCTTAAAAAGTGCTCCTTTTGCGAAGTGCACCAATTGAGAAGTGCACCAGTTGCGAAGTGTGCCATATGAGAAGTACACCAGTTGCTAAGTTCACCATTTGAGCATAGTGGTGGTGGTTTGAGTTGAGAAGTGCACCAAATGCGTCAAACGCTGGTCCAATACACACGTGTAAGATTACTGGTCCGCTGTTTTATTTATTCTGCCTCGGCACTATCGCTTCCAGCACCTCATCAGCACCCACCGTACAATTACACCGCTGCACAATCAGTCAGCTAGCAAATGCCAGCGCCATCTAGTTTTAAAATATCAACAAAAAAAAATACGTATAAAAGTGTCTTAAAATATCTAAAAATAAACATGATTTTCCTCTTTAGAAAAAGTATAACAGATGAAGAGGATCATAACAATTTTATCAAAAATACTGAACAGCACGAATTTTCTATAATCTAGTCGCAAAAAACATAATGGCGCCCGCCGTATTCGAAAACAAACTTAAGCAAATCACAAAACTTACTAACTTGATTCCAACGGTGACATAGGTATTAAATTTTGTTTTTATGTAGGCGGCGATCAGGACGATTAGCATTAAAACTTGGGCTTGAACACAGATTTTTTATCGTCCGATTTTGTCAAAACTGTCAACTGATAGATAGATAGGTGTCAACTGGCCACTGCAACTGATAGCCAGGATGAGCTGAACGAAATATCAACTGACAATATAGGTGATGTGATTTTGATGAACTATACCTATATACCCTGGAATGCACTATAGACGATCTAGGTCAAAAATTTTACCTGAAACGAGCTCTTTAAATCTCGGTAAATCACTAACATACATACCATATCCAAACTCACAATCACATCAGCCGAAAGGCACTTAGGACCGACTGACAGTGGACTTCTTACGGCTGGCCTCCTAAACATCGCTTTAACGACCGATCCTGCGCTGCCTGGGGCCAGCCGCTTCAGGATTAATCAAACAATCGGACCACTAGACATTAGTGTGCGAAGTCTCTTAGATTCTCTTAGAAACATAAGTTGTGAAAGCTGTGTTGCGGCAAGCGATTAGCATGTGGGTGATGTCCAAATATGTTTTATGAATTAAAGCTTTGCCCATTTTTGTAGTAGTGATTTATAAGTATCGTGAAACTAGGCTTAACTTTTATTGGGATCACGGGATATGTGATATACTCGTATTGCCGGTTATTTTAAGGAGATAATATCATACTTTTACTGCTATTAGGTTCAAGTTTATCAACGTTAACGTTTACGTCATTATGTCAAGACCGGCTGTCGTTGAAAACCAGCGCTGAGGCTCTGTCTCGCATAGGTTCCCAGCATAATGCTGAGCGATAGAGGTTGTACGTGGATGTGGCGCATATTTTCCCCCAACTTATTATTTTCGTGTGTGTTTTCTTTCTTTGCGTCATGTTTACCGCTAATAAACGGATTTTCTTTTACCAGTTCACTTACCTCTTTATGAAACTTCGTTCCGTATGTTGTTGAAAAGAATACCCCCTTTTCCCAACATTACTTCATTCTTGCGTCTTTTTAATCTTTTAAGCTCACATCGACTAGAAAGACATTCATTCAAATCCTACAATTAGCATAGATCAGAATTACAAATCCGACACATTAATGTGATGCAAAAACCAAATCACCCACATACATGAGTTTACACGGACGTCGTGACAGTTATCCCGTTATTCGTAGAAGTTACAATGTATATAGATTTTGTCATAGATTTAAAACGGTATAGAAAGGAAACTCATGTGTTTTCGTTTGTACGGACACCGATGACATGCCACCGACAAAGGAGGGGCCAATAGCTTAGCGCGAATCCTTACAACCCAGACTGCATTGACAGCTGGTCCAGTAATTACTACCTCTTATACACCGTGGATTTGTAATATTAATGGATGGCTGATGAGGCCGAAAGGTTCTGGAGTGTGCGACCGCGTACCGCAAGGCGCAGCGTGCAGGTTGACCGATGACCTGGTGAAGGTCACGGCAATCCGCGGGATGTGAGAAGTAATGGACCGGTCGATGTGGCGACACTTGGGGGAGGCATATATCTATCCAGTAGTTGACGTCTTTCGGCTGAAATGATGAAGATGATGGCTAACTATCGAAGTAAGCATAAAGTTAACTTCGTTGCATTTCGCTTCTAAACATTGTTATTCTATGGTTTTGTATCTATTTTGTTCTTAGATTCCACTTCGTTTCAACTACCACCTACATTTCATTGTTCAGTTCATATATTGTTGCTGAATCAACACAATGAGAGAACTGATGAAATTGCCGATAACGTTTACAATACACAATATGTTACGGGGTTAGCTTATAGAATAATTTCTATCTGAATTTTAGATTTAAAAGTGAGTTTCTTTAAAATTGTGTTTTCACGGCGGTCTTTCAGACCAAAGGTCATTAAGTTTCGCTTTATTTTCTTATCATCTACATTTTGTATTATATTCTTAGCGATAGGGTCAATGATGGCTTAAGCACTTTCAGAATTGCAACAATCTCAGCTTTATCTCCTCCCTCTATGGCGAAAATAATCTATTTGATTATTTCTTTCTTCATATCCTTTGGTTTAAAAAAAAATTGTTACATCTATAACAATTTTTTTTTAAATATTTTTATTTATTCTGGCCTTTCAAAAATCAATGTTAACGAGGACTATAATCCACAAGCTTCATTAGTAACTACCGCCAAAATACAGCCTGATCGAGTTATAAATAATGTAACACAAACTAATACGCAAAATATGCGCTTTGACGTGGAGTTGCGGTCACCAGTCAAATCCTTAACTAGGTAGATCATTGATGAAGATATCGTCATCATTATATACTATCAATCAAGACCTAAATTAGAGGTTAACTGTTTTTAGATCAAGAAATATCTTGGTATCTCTACATTATTCTGGAGATTCTATAAAAAGCTCTTTTGCTATCCAATTACGTTCTACTATAATTTCGTACATTAATGGACTCAACTACATTAAACGCGCCCTCCGGCCATAATGATTTAAAGGACGTGGTACATTTTATTATCATATAGGCGTATGGTCCTAAATCCAGACGATGAGGGCTAAAAGCGACTTTAGTCTTATTTTCGACTGAAAACGACAATTATTTAGACATTATAAAATATGTATTAATATTTCCGCTGTACACTGAAATCTTGTTTTTTTTTTTCACACAGTGGTGAGAAGGAGCAAATACATGGTGGCAGGAACATAGACGCCAAAACTGTTACCACGGATTCAGTAAATGATATTGCACCCCCAAGCGTTGAAATATTTCGTAAAAATAAAAATTTGCATTATGGCCGAATCATGATTTTTTGTCCGAAAATGGCCGAAAAAAAACCTTCGGTCGGTCACTAAAAAAACTAGTGCATCTAGATAGCATAAGCATAATTAACCTACAATGTTCCCTATGCTGAGACTCCTCACTTTGAAAAGGAGCAGGCCCAGTGCGAGTTGGTGGATGTCACATGTCTTTGAATTTTGGATCTCACAATTATCTACATTTATCATATTGTAAACTAGTATATCTACATTAATGACGTAAACTATTGTATCTCAGACCACCCAACGATAATCCAAATGAATTATTAATACAAGTTCATACCAGATGCGTTCCCAAATGTTTCTATGACACACAGGCTTAACATCTTAATAGCAATTTAGGTTCCATTATTAATTCCACATGGGAATTAGGTCTCAGCCGAGCTTAGCCTGAAAGCACTAACAAATTGATTTACGACTCGTAACCGCTATTGTATAGTCACTCACGAAAATAGGTTGACTATTTTGGAGACTGTTAATACTTTTATAGTTCTAGATTGCGT
Source organism: Agrochola circellaris (assembly GCA_914767755.1). Lineage (NCBI taxonomy): Eukaryota > Metazoa > Arthropoda > Insecta > Lepidoptera > Noctuidae > Agrochola > Agrochola circellaris. The sequence goes on from OU611857.1 coordinate 4,610,374, forward strand.
GCTAATTGACGTGGAGTGGTGATCTTTAGACTTATGCCGCCCTGGTTCTTGAGTTACGAGATCAACGTTAATTTTCTTGTTATTTTTGCTATATTTAAAAAGATAGGCTGCCTCCTTGGTCCAGTGGGCGCAAACGGTAGGGGAGACTGGGTACGGTTGCAGCAGGGTACGGTTAAACCAACGCTAATAACTCGTAAACTATTAGCGGTGTGGTGAGGGGTACAAGGGGAGAGAGACGCGGCCGGCGAGTCCGGACATGAATCACAGTGACGCGTTGCACTTTGCGCGCTCTGTACATTTCCAGGGGACCCTATTATATTTTTTCGACAAAAAGTAAGTATTTTCTATTGTTTTCTTTTTCAAATTACTTTGTTGATATTAGCATTTACATTTTGAGTGATTTTCTGTTTTATTGTTAGATTTTGAAGGTTCGAAAACCGTGATTCGTTTTTGTTTATGTTGTTTTGTTTCGACGCTATGTTTGTTTTATTAGCGGTTGAGGGGTATGGGGACGGATGAAGCAATTATTGTGGGTACGATTGAAACAATGATAACTGTTGCTTTTTTCGTTCTAGATGCCCAAACAACGTATCAAAAAAACTTCAAGAGGCGAGTGTGATATAATTCAGTATGAAAATGCGTATGAAGAAGTCAAAAAAGGGACTTCTTTACGAAAAGCTGCAGAGATGTACGGAGTTCACCATTCTTCTCTTCTGCGATACAAGAAAAAAAGAGATGCAGCGATCGAAGAAGGTAACCAGGCTGATTTTAGCATGGGGTATGTAGCCCACAACCGAGTATTTACCCCTGACCAGGAATTTATACTGTCAAAATATTTGATCCGCTGTGCGGATATTTACTTTGGTCTACCAGAGCAGAAGAGCTCTTTTTATGTTCGAAACAATTATTAAGACTAATAGAAATGGTGCTATACTAGAATTTAACTATTTCTTGTTGATTATGAATAAAGAAACTGATTTTTATTAATTATTTGTTTATGTTTCAACTGACCCCCATCGCTGTTTCAACCGCCCCTGGTATGGGTACGGTTGAAACAGTGGCACATTATTTTATTAAACTCTTCCTATCTAGTAAATATGGCAGTTGAGCCTCTAATTCTGAGATGTATTTGAAAACAAAAGTCTATTCTCTCATTTTATGTGTTTTGTTGTTTGTTATGTTCCAAAATGGCTTTGCTACGAGCGTTCAAAGCAAAATTGTTTCAACTGTACCCAGTCTCCCCTACTGCTGAGCTTGAGATCCTGGGTTCGATTCCCGAGTCGGGTAAAGTGTTATTGAAATGAAATGAAATGAAATGAAATGAAATGAAATTGTTTATTCTGTAAATAGGATATCGGAATCACTTTTACACGTCATATAATTTTTTTTATTATAAATAAGCTAGATGAGGTCGGTGTTTCCTATGTGACTACTCTGAGAAGAAAGGCCGAAACAAACTCAGAGGTCGTAGTCTCTTTTAAAGTCCAGACATAATCTTGGTCAAGTCATATGAGGACCATGTGGATCAGTGTCTGAAATGGTCTTTTGAGGAAAGAAGACCATTTCAGACACTGATCCACATGGTTGGGTTTGTCCATCAGGATTTACTAGAAGCAGCCCGGAGTCTGGATTTGTGCCCGGTTGATGGCAATAGGCTCGCCCCCTATTACATGGGACTTAAAGATAAATATGGGTGTACTATAGGTACACGTCTGCCTAACCCCCTCGGGGTATACAGGCGTGATGTTATGCTAAAAGATAGACGTATTCCAGACATAAGGAGTTAACTAGACACAAATTATGTAGACCAAACCGTTGCTAGGCAACTCTGAAGAGGCAATTATTCAGCACTCCAGCACTGACCCGCTTTCGGCTTCTTGATAGAATGGGTGTGAATCATCATTAGACATGCATACGATGTTACTCGTGGCATGAAATATCAACTAGGTCAATGCAACTTTTTCCAAGTAAAGATCCTTAACGACAACTAGTAGTTAAACAAACAATTGAAGCTGTCAAAACAAGGATAAGTAACAATACAAATAATGCAATCATCCAATAAACTGTATGGAGTCACCAAAATGATTTGGCACTCATTCAATCTTGACACTTAGCGTTCAGACCCATGTATGACCTAGACTTTATTGTTGCTACCAATATGGATGATAAATTGACTTTAATAGTACTTGCACGTGAGTACAATACCAACAGTTCCTGACTGAAATACAGGACGTCATTACTGAAGTCTAAAACTTTACTAATGAAGCGGCGTTTCTCAGTGTTAGACAATCTAATTGTCCACTTATGGCTCCCACTTTCTTTTAAACACCGCCTCCCACGGCCATCTATTTAATCAGTGGTTCCCAACCAGTTATACACAGGAGCCAAAATATGGTCCGCGAACGATTTATGTGAACAAGGGTTTGCTGCTTTGTTGGTAATTAAAAACATGGCCAGGAATTGATTGAAAGTTATAGTAAGTAATGATTTGCGTGTAGCTTGAGCAATCATATTGATCCCAGGATTAGTTATCGCACTTGTGCAGAAGATTCAAGCGCAAAAATCAGATATAGATTCAAAATCGATTTAAATTCCTACAAAACATGTTATGTTTTCTATTAAAATAATATTCTTAATGCACGTTACTATTGAGTTCTTTATTTTATTTTCGGATTGGTTCACTTTATGAGTCTTGTACATCGTGGTCCCTGCTAACAACAAAGAAATCAAAGTGGTCCCTTGTCAAGAAAAGTTTGGGCACCACTGTTAGATCTGTCTACACGTCCGTGAGATACCGACGAACATATTACATTGCTCGTTGAATACAAGAGCCCGATGAAAATTGTATAAGTGGCGGAGTAATGGAATTCCTACACGTTGGAGGGCAAAAGCAGGCAATAAATTGTAACTATCAGAGAGAACAAACAGTCTTTTGATCGGGCACCGACGCCACATAATGATGTATGTGTAAATAAGTTCTTGTTTAGGAAAAATATTAATTTAACCGCTTGTACAGTGAGTCAACGTTTGAATAGAAGCTTGAATTACATTAGGAACGGAGTGCAAACGATGGGTGTTTGCATATCGTAAGTGCAATTTATGGTTTTGTAATGTTTGGGCTTACGTTCGCTGAACTGTTAGTTGACTTATAAAAAACCCCAACAAGGATAATGAATACTATTATAGTTATGACGAATTTAGGCAGGGCCGTAGGCAGGGTTGGCGTTAAAATTTGGAGCTCGCTACGCTCGCTCTTGAATCCTATATTCTCCATAGCAGCCCTGTTATGCTAAAGTGGCCTTAAAAGTTTAAGATATCCCTGTTTTTTGGTCATGATTGAGAAAGTGGCGAGAAGAGACAAACAAGGCTTTACTGAAATTAATTCCTGGCTACGGCCCTGAATTTAGGTAATTAATCTATATCTATACATATGTATTATAAAACAAAGTCGCTTTTCGCGTTTGTCTGTATGTCCGCATTGTTCTTCTAAACCACGCAACGGATTTTGATGAAGTGGTCACCATCGTTTAGAGAATTTATCCCGGAAGGTTTATCTGTATAATACGTTAATATTAAAGTTACGTTTACCTAAGAAATCGCGATGTTTTGTCAAGTCGTAAAAACTGTGCGAAGCAGGAGCGGATCGTTAGTTAATTCTAAACGAAACTAAAGCACCTAATAGCCGATTAATTTAACAGCTAAGACAAGAGAGAGACAAAAGACAAATGTGAAGTGATATAAACTTTTTATCCTATTAAAGACTAACTTATCTTGGTGACACACCACAGCAATTTACAGTAGGAACTAGGAACAGCAAAATAGACAATTTAATAGAAGAGATGGCAACGAGATTGGGAGGCGTTCCCGCGGTTTAACATCGTGTTTGGTAAATTAATCAATTTTTCAATTACTGTGAGAATTCCGTACATTGTTCCCTAAGTTATTTACAGCAATTATTAAACTTTAGAGAGCAGTGGTGGCCTAGTGGTAACGGCCCCGACTTACTAGTTGTAGGTCCTGGGTTTTAACCAAGACAGGTGTTTTACTTTGTGTAAATAATTTTAACGGTAAAGGAAAACATCGTGAGGAAATCAGCATGTCCTAGAATCAAAAATTCAAAGACATGTGACATCTACCAACCCGCACTGGGCCCTCGTGGTAGATTACACACACTCCCTCTCGAAGAAAGGAGGCCTGTGTCCCAGCAGTGGGAACATTATAGGCTGATTATGCTATTAAACAATGGTTAACTAACAACAGTTCACAGCGTCGTTGTATAAAAAAGCTTAACTGAATATTTAAGAGAAGCACGATTGCATTATGCGTATATATCGATTTGAATTTCTGATACATGTAAAGGGGATGCATGAATGATATCGACAAGATTGAATCTATTGAATAAGTTAAGGCTTTTAGAAATATTGTTTATGTAAAATGCCTGTGACAGAATCAAAAATGTAGAAAAGCTTGACTCCTGCCCGTCAGTAAATACAACACAGACAAATTTTGTATAAGCTAACTCATCTGGCTTAACTCGCCCGGCCTTTTCCCAACTATGTTGGGGTTGGCTTCCAGTTTAACCGGATGCAGCTGAATACCAGTATTTTACATAGAGCGACTGCTTATTGACCTCCACAACCCAGTTAGTAAGTAATACGATACCCCTTGGTATGACTGGTTGTCAGACTTTCGGGCTTCTGACGACCCGTATCCTGTCAAAGATCCACGAATAACAGCCTTGACACTAGCTTAACGTGCTTTCCGAGGCACGGAGGGGTCTTCTTATGTAAAGATGGTCACCCATTCACGGACCAGCCGCGGCAAGTGTAGCTTAACCTGATCGATCGACCCGTGCGGGTGTTATTATTTAGCCAGCCCACCCCTTGTGTAAGCTGTGTGAACAAAAATTAGATTGAATGATAAGAAATTCAAACGATCTTGTTAAGATTTCAAGGAACCATAATGATACCTACTTTAAGCGGACCTAGATAGGTCACGGGTGGACAAGTCTAGACAAATTTGATGGCTCTAATCAATTAGTACCGCGCCGTTACAGTTGACTGAGTCGGACATCGAACTCGGGACCGGGATGCCAGATATCAGGAACTTGAACCTCTTTGTTTCGTTTATGAGGTCAATAGCTTATTGTTCGGCGACATTTATACAGAAGATAATAATGAATCATTATATTTGCTTATTGTGTAAACTTCACGCAGAGGTCACGCATTTTTTGGGAGCGGCATTCATTCTTCTTCTGAACAAAACGTTACTTTATGAACTACTAGCTGCGCCCCGCGGTTTCACCCGCATAAGTCTCAATCCCGGGGGAATATCGGGATAAAAACTATCCTATGTCCTCACCCAGGTCCTGGTCTACTCATGTATCAAATTTCATCCAAATCCGTTTAGCCGTTTTAGCGTGAAAGCGTAACAAACAAACAAACAAACTCACTATCTCATTTATAATATTAGTTAGGATTAGTTTAGATGATGGTATTTCAATATTGATCGTTTCCATTCGTGACGAAAAGTTTATTTTCCATAATCTATCGATCACCATTTTTATCAGCAATTCTATTGAGATCTTTTGGTATGCTCATATCGATTTGTGCTTTTGACTTTTAAGAGTAGGGAGAGCGTGTCTTCTTTTCTCTTTCTCTCGATATTTTTCCCCTTAATTTTGATTCTACTTTTAAAATAAATTACAGTCATAAAAATATAGAGTAATATTACAGCTGTGTTATTTACACCAATAAAATCTAGGTTCTCGGCCATTTTTCTTTCCTTGTCTATTAAAGTAAGATTTATTGTTTTATCTATATTTTTACTGTGAATTTTATTGCCGCTATTATATTTTGCTACAGCTATCCACGGATCATCTGATGTTTTTAGGATTTTATTACTTGTACATTTATTTTATGCGGTTTTGAAACAAGGTGATCAACGAATGACTGCATTTCTTTTTTTTCTGCTTATTTTTATTTAAATCGCTCTAATTAATCGCTTCATTTTGTTGTTATTGTTAATTCTAATACTTATCCTTATATGTTGGTCTTTTGAAATGATTGCTGGCAGACCGGACTGCTCCATCCAAAGGCACTGGATAAAAATTGCAATAGGTTTGTGATAAATTAAACTAATTAATTCCAATACTAACAATACGAACATAGCATATAAGCACAATCTGTTACTGACCACTAACAACTTATGGACTAATTTAGGTCTGAATTAAAGTGTTTTTATTTTTTTATTTGTTCGATATAGAAAATTGTGGGAGCAGTGTTGATCCAGTGGTAGCAGCCCGACTTACGGCGTGTATGTCGTGGGTTCCCAGGTAGGCGCTTTACTTTGTGTAATTTATTTCATCACCTCTGCCCTCAAAACGGTGAAGGAAAACATCGTAAAAAAAATGAATAGTTTAAAAAACACAAAAAAACACGCTTATTGTATTCAAACCTTGAAACCTAATCGTGGTCAAAGTTCATTACAAGACCTTTCTAACAAGTCCAAACACGGCTATGATACGATATTTCATCATGGAATGCTAGTGCCTATCTTCCGGCTTCATCATCAGACCTTGAAACCTAATCATGGTCAACGTTCATTACAAGACCTTTCTAACAAGTCCAAACACGGCTATGATACGATCATCCATCATCAAGTTCCAGTTCATATCTTCCGGCTCCATCATCAGATCAGCTCGACAGTTCCATGTTATTGTATTGTCATCAAAATCACATACAACTGCCAATTTTCATAACGCTACGATCCTTAGAAGATGGTTAAATTAGTTTTCTTAGATTTGATTACATAGTTACATACATACAGGTCGACCTAATAAAAGCGTGTTAAAAACCGGGAAGTTTATCGTAAAAAGTTATGTGACATCTACTAATACGCACCCGGCTCACGTGGTGGATTACGGCCCGTTCCCGCTCATAGAGAGGAGGCCTGTGTCCCAGCAGTGGGAATGTTAGAGACTGATTATAATATCGCTATGCTTAAAGAAAATTAATCAATCTTCTTGAATTGGACGTAGTTCTTTTTTCATTGTTTATATTGATTGACTAGGCTTACTAATACGATTTCAATTTACGATCCTACAAATTACGGAACCATTCAACCCTCAATTTACATGCCAGCCTTGTCCAGCTTAAATAAAATGCCCATAAAATTAATACCTAAATTACCCACCATTCAACCTGTACATTTTTTGCCGTCATCATTAGTTAACCCTTCGGAGGCACGTCCCTCTTCTCGGGAGGTCTAAAGGTCTGTGTGTGGTTCCGTAAAAACTTCGGATCGCAGAGAAAGGGTTAGGGTCATTACATAGTAAATAGATTTTTTGATGAGCGTTTTAGTAGAGTGGGTCTTGGGTGGCGAGTAAGGTACCGTATACGACGCTAGAGTGAATTAGTGACAGTGTTTTAGAGCTAGAAGGTAACCGTAACCTTACCTACTAAAACAAAGTTCCAAGACATTCCAGAAAGAATTTCCTTATTTATCATCATAATTTATTAGAAGAAGTTTTATTAGAAGTTTGTTAGTAGAATTTATCAGAAGTTATTTTAACTAGAGATTTTGCTCTATGCTTTACCATCTTGCTTCTCTATCCCACTAGGTTATCTCTAACAACTTAGAATCTTAGATAGTAACATAGGTAGACGAGTTTGAAGCGCTTTGGTAGCGTTTTGATCAATCTGATCGAAATAACCAAATCGCTCATCCCGTCACCATGTCCACAGGTCGTCGTTAGTATAGTGACTGGCAACTTTAAATCTTTATGCTAATATTGTTATTATAGAGACATTACCAGTGCATCTTCAATAAATTCTGGTTCAACAGTAATATTGGGATTACTTCTTTAAGATACCCATTCGGGCAGATATTGAGTTATTAAAATGTAATAAGCTAAAGATATTGAATAAATTAGTTATCTTGTGAAAGATTTAAAAAAAACACATAAGTACATTTTTAATTCAGTTCTACATGTTGTTGCATAAGGACCAAGAACATAACAATTTTTGGTCCTTATCCCCAAAACATGAACTAAGTGGCACAGAAGAGTCCCTGTCGATTCTTAAACAAACAGAATGTCGAGCAGATATTAGACTATTTACTTTACTTTGCAAAGTAATAAATCATGTCGTGCTCGTGAAGTACTTATCTGGCCAGAAGTTCAATGCTAGCGTTCGAATGGCGCGGTATATCAATTTATTTTGACGTCCTGTCACTCGCAATGCGCGTAAGACAGACTCAACAAATCTGAGAAATGGTCTTTAGCTACGCAAAGAATTTTTATGTTCAGTAGGTAACTGCACTTTGTAGATAAAACTGAACAAATATTATGAATTGAAATGTTTATGAAAGAAGAAAGCTTTTTGTTTTAAAATCATTTTTCATTTTATAAACGAGCGTAAGCGTTTTCTTTAATGAAGAGCCGTATTCCGTTGCAATAATGTTCAAATTCGCTTAAAAATTAAACACAATAATGTTATCAAAAATACTCATGAATCATGTCTACAGGTGTTTGATTCACACGTAGGGTCATCACCTGGGTCCATATGAGAGCCCTATCACCTGTTCCTTGGGATCATACCTGTGGCAAGATGCCAGCCGCCTACCAGGATACCAGGAGCTATCAGGAGGTTGCTACCAAAATTACCTGGCGGCTGGCGCATGCGTCCCACGGCCCACCTGCCTTCTACCTGTCCCGTAAACCAATTTAGAAAGAACCCTCCCACTGCGGCGTGGACCCTTCGATATTTGAAAATTTACTTAGTCTCAAAGGATGGGGAGGTCTGCTTACGATGGCGGCCGTGTTAACGCATGCGTTCTGGTTACCTGGCGTGTCGTATCGTTTATTTGGCACGCGACTACGGCACGCGATGGTTAGGGGTTTGTGTAAACTAAACTGGTTTGGTTAAAGACATGTCGAATTGTATGAGGGGTTGTGTTGTGCTACGAGTTGCTTTTTCAGAAGAATTTTGTTTTAGAGAAGAGTTGCAGAGTTGCAATTAGTTAATGTGGAGATTAGGAAACATTGCAAAAGTTGCGGGTCTCGTCATTTTCTCTTGAAACAAATTATTATTTAAGGTACCATGTCAAAGGAAATGTAGGAAATTTTCCTCATTCAGCAACGCATTCACTTACCTGGTGTATGCAATATTTACAAACCCTGAAACGGCATTAAGTACTTAGCAACATTCAACAATAAATTGACACCGAATCTCATTTTTATCAGACTTCAAAAAAAGGAAGAGGTTATATAATTATGTTCTTCTGTATTTTTTTCGTTCATTCTTATTTTCGTCAATTTTAGACAGATATTGTATTTTATTTTATTCTTCATTTTGTTGAAGAAGCTTTTGCGGTGGTCCCATATAAATTTTATTAACTTTGCTTGGATAGTTTTTAGTTAGCGTCAATATTACGTATTTTAAATTAATTATTAAATTAAATCGTTATTGGGAACAAAAAAACAAATACATACAAGACAAATATGTTAAAAGACGATAGCTGCAATAGTTAAAACTGTGGCGCAGCTACCAACGCCCGATTCCTAGTGATGGTTGTTCCAAGACGAATACATAACGAAAGTATTTTAACAAATATTTAAAGAAAAGAAATAATAAATTTAATAAAGTTATAATACTTCCTGACACTGTTTCTTACATAGCAAGTAGATATATGAATTGGTCGGGGGTAAGTACCATAACTAAAAAGTACAAATAAACATCTTTTTTACAAAAAAAAACCGACTTCAAAAAAAAACACTACAAAGTGAAAAATTCATTTGATTTCGTAAGTCGGTGGAAAAAAACTAAAATACAGATCCAAAGACACTGACTTCCAAAATTAAAGTTATTGTTCACTTTTTTGGAAGTCTGTTGTTTTATTTTTGTTCTATTATTATAGAAAAGGACCTTCTGTGCCCGTTACTGCCTCTCAATAAATAAACTCGGGATATTATAGCAGTCAGCTGGACGTAGGCTTAAATTTGTGCGATAATAAACGCATAATCACCTTTGTCATCACTTAAAAAACAAAGCCACACGATCAAAAACGCTTTCTTGCAATTACACTAAATTCAAATTGACATTTGCATCTTGATTACATAACCCCTGAGGGTTCCTTGCTCTTTTTACCAGGAGTGCAGTCACCTCAAGGGACATGGCCTTGAGGGCTGGCCATAATATTTCAGCAATAAAGACGTAATTACGTACGTCAGGCGACGAGACACGCCCGCGTTATTAACTGGTCCTTATAGGCTAGGAGATAGCGAGTAGTTGTCGTAAATAAGCTTTTAAATTGTATTTGGAGGTTTAAGATAACTTTATTCTCATAAGAATACAATAAAATAATAACGTATATTGTTTATAATTAAGTATATTGTTTATTATAGTGATATGTATTTTAGTAGTAGGTATGTATGTAGGTTTATTCTCATAATTAATTTTTATAGTTAATACGATAGTTAAATTAGTGAATAATTAGGTGTTTTTATTTTATGTATTTTATTTCCTCTTCTACTCTTACACACGTTGTCTACATCTCTTTAACTACTTTCCTATCGCAGGTATGCTGGAAGAGATTTCTTTAGAAATAAGCATCACCTTTGTACGTATTTTTCTGTTCCTTTTTTCTTGTCTATTTATATGTGTGTACATAAACCGTTAAATAAATAAATAATTCACTTACATGAGAATATTGAAACTAAAAAAAATGGGGTGAAATCTGTTACTTTTGGAGTTGTAGGTACTGTTTGTTTCAAATAAGTGCGAGAAACATTACACTAAGTATAACTACATATTCCAAACACAAGCTATGTAGTCTAACTGAAAATACATGTAATACAAAGACTTCATGTAAATAAGGCATAATTTGTTTTTTTATAATCAGCCTATAATGTTCCCACTGCTGGGACACAGGCCTCTTCTCTTCGAGATGGTGTGGGTTGTAATCTACCACGCGGGCCCAGTACGGGTTGGTAGATGTCACATGTCTTCGATTTTCTAGTTCTAGGGCATGCCGGTTTCCTCACGATGTTTTCCTTCACCGTTTTGAGAGCAGTGATGATTAAAGTATTTACACGACCTATAAACTCGTAAGTCGGAGCCGTTACCACTGGGGTACTCTGCTCTTATACATAATAAGGGATAACTTAACACCAAACGTTATTAAAGTTATTGAGGGAATGAAATTGCAATACAAAGTCACTTTTCATATACAGGAGTTTGTTGCGCCACTTCTTCTTCCCAGCTAAAGCACTAGGAAGTGGTGAAGGGCGGGCGTTTTTGGGGGACTGTCTTATGTAATTTTGACGTTCGAAAAGTGCTGATTCTCAGCCTAGTTTGAATAAATAACTTTTGAATTTAAAATTTGAAATTGAACTACTCTTGATTATGTTACTTTTAGGGTCCCTGTCTACTGGACTATGCTCGTAAGCGCAGCCTATAATGATGAAAGCCATGAGTCTTACCGCGTGATAATGCCACGCCTACTGGCTTAATAATGTAACGTCACTTTTATTAGCGCCGCCAGAGTCCTAATGTCTATCTAGAACCTTGTTTCCAATTGATGTTATTTCCACTTAAACAAACATCGACTTTATGCGCATGTAAATAAAGTTGATTTTAGACTGACTAGTACTGTTGAAAAAGTCATAAAAAATATGAAGTAGCACGGTTATTTTCCTAAAACTTGTGTTTGTACACAAGTTTGACAAATAAATTACAAACGTAGATGACATAAATTTTTTTTTACCTTAATTAATGACATCCTTACATCCATAACTAATAACACTGGATTAACTTCCCAAAAAAATAATATTTTAAAAACCTTGCGAATTAACTCAAACTCAAACTTAAAGAATTTATTTCACACAAACCAATACCAATTACAGGCACTTTTGAATTTTCAAGTGGTCGGTCTGTCAGAAAGATGAAGCCATTCCAAAGAGTAGTAGGTACCTATGGAGAAGAACGGGCAAGAAAGTCCATGGACACTCTTTTAAATCAAAATATGTTTACATCATTCATGTTGAAGTTATACATGTGAGAACTATGCAGAACATTAAAAGCGTCCGTAATAAAAAAAACAAATAAACAATTCTTAAATTAAATTAAATTGAAATACACCGTGGCATCCAAGATGACCAGTCCTTACTGACTGTAACATATGTAGGAGTAGATACAAGGACTTTTTTTTAAGGATATGGTCAACAAAAACTAAGTTTGTATAAGTTTCTGAATCACTCATCATGAACTCAACGGGAGAAGAAGGTAATTTTTCTTAACCACAACCGGGAAACTCTTGGCCTTGATCAAGCCGAAGGTGGAAGTGAGCTACAACCGGAATCCTCAACCACAGAGGAACTGGTTATTTTACCTCATACTGCAGAGACAACAATGCTGTTAACATTGTTGTTATGGCGACAGACTTAGATAAGATGGTGGTAGCTAGCCAGGCGGACTTAGAACAAGTCCTACCACCAATAAAAGCGGAGAGGCGGTTATGTTAAAGGAAACACTGGGAAAGTTCGCGGAAAATTCAAAATTGATGAATTCTCTAAACGAATTTTCAGAGCAGTGATAGCCTAGTGGTGTGACCGGCACGCACCTCTGACTTTTCGGATTCTTGTGCGTATTGTATAATTATCACTTGCTTTAAAAACGGTGAGGGAAAACATCGTGAGGAAACCGGCATGCCTGAGAGATATTTTTGGACGGCATGTGAAGCCATGGCTTTAATTAAAACTCTGACACCAGGTTAGTCACCACACGAAAAGAAGAAGAAGACGAATTTTTGACAGATTTTATTTATTTTACTGAGCATTTCTACGAAACTGACAACCCTTGAAGGTCGACCGTGCGTTGCTAATCTCCGCAGACTGTCTTTTAAAACTTCAAGCATAAAATTACAGGTTTATGGCCTTCGTACGTTTACAACTCCCAAGTTACAGGTTCGTATTGTACGGTAATCTTTCGACTCCTTTTTATAACTTTTTTTTTGAGTCCTAAAGCGAAGGATTTTTCTGTATCTTTACAATATGTTGGTAAATTGTCACATGGGTAAGCCAATAATTATGGCAGTAAGTACTTGGAAAAATATTTTTCCAAAAAAACACGACATATTGAGTAATGATTTTTTTACGAAAGTCGGTGTCTTTGGATCTGCATGTTTGTGTTTGCCACCGAATTCCGAAATTAAAGTTATTTTTAACATTATAGTGTTTTTTTGGAAGCCGATTTTTTTCTGTTAAATTGTTTTTATTTATCATATTTTTATTTGTGGTAGGTACCTACCGCACACAAATTCGTATTCCTATCCTATTTGCTATGTAAACAACAGTGACAGGAAGTATTACGTACACTTAACATAAAAATCAAGTTACACAATATGGATTAAATGCGTATTATCGAAGCTAACTCAAAAACTACGCAAGCAAAGTTAATAAAATTTATATGAGACCACCGCGCAAGCTTACTCCACAAAACCGCAAAAAAACATACAGACGAACATTATAACCTCCTCCTTTTTTAAGTTGGTTAAAAATGGCTAGTCACCGTTTGTTTAGCCTTGCTTTGAAAGAGCTAATCCTAAGTTATTCCTTTTTAAACTCGGTTTACGCCTAAAAGGTGTAATTAGCGACCTAGTTTGTTTGAAACAATAGGAAAACTCAATTGTATGTTACCCCGTCTCATACGATGATAATGAGGCGAGATCAAGAGCGATAACTGTCAAACAAAATCCTTGAGTTCTCTATTAACTTAATTTAGGCCTGAAATAAGGGTAACTGGCGACCTTGTTTGTTTTGAAACAATAGGAAAACTCAAGTGTATGATACCACCGGTCCTTATTATGCATACGGGTAGAGAGAGATAACTGTCAAACATTACACAAGTTGAGCTTTATAAATCCTTCTATGTTAGTCTCATCAATTGACTGTGTACTTTTATTCCCATATTAGACAATTTTTATAACCTCCATATTGTACAATTTATGAGTGTAGCGTAGTGTTGTGCCTACACCTTATTTGTTAAAGCAACAGGGCTGATATATATATATTTATATATATGAGAGAGAGGATCAAATTAGCAGAAGCTTGTGTTCGTATTACCACAAATTACTTAATGGATGCTTCGTAATTTTATGTGCAGGTCAAATTGGATGTTGCTAGAACAAGTTTTTCATTTATTAAAATGTCATATTTTTTTAGTCTAGTTCCTTGACTCAGGTAGGACCTAAGGACCACTGTTTCACAATAAGATGCATCTTCGAAGAAGTTTTGGGATCGTTTTGTTCATTAGATATTTTTTTTTTACTGATTAGACTATTTTTATTTTGTATACGTTGGTATACAAAATAAAAAATAGTAACAATTTAATAACTGAATAAAAAATTAATGTCAATTAAATACAAATTAATTTGTCTTAATAGCATTGCGCATTATACCAATAACTACCAAATTACACAGAAGAAGGTTTTTCTACGACCACGCGGTTGCAACCAGTGGCAATTTCTCAACTATCCTTTACCACAACTATCTTAAATTCTTAAGACAGTATGACGAAGATAATATATGCAAAGAAACTATTACGTCACCTGCAGTACCAGGGCAGCAGTGCTCAGAGGATATTAAAGTCAGCCCTTAGAGCGCGTAATCTTGGAGTAGTATCGGCAGCCGCGGTAGCCGCACACTCGCGCACTATCAAGTAGTCATGTAACCCTTGTACGGAGTGCTATCGCGAGAGAGATCTTTACACGTAACACGCACGCATGTTACACCGAGCTTACAAGGAGCTGCTGAGATGAAAATAATACCAAAATAAAAATGTTGGTTTTTGAGATTCATTTAATCCGACAATGTGACATGTTCACTTTTTATTTAACCTTACAGGGATAAACTACAGACACGCTGGTAAACATTTCAATGTGTTAATCCTAAATTACTGACCACAATCTTGGTATAATTTAGGTCTGCATTCAAAACTACGAAATGAAATGAAATTGTTTATTTTGTAAATAAGAAATCAGAATCACTTTTACACGTCATATTAAAAAAAAAAGTTGAATGGTGTTGACATTTCCTATCTGACTACCTACCCCTGAGAAGAAATGGCGAAACAAACTCAGGGGTCAAAGTCTCTTTTAAAGTCCAGACATAATCTTGGGCAGATCATGTGAAACCATGCAGACCCGTGTCTGAATGGTCTTTTGAGGAAATAATCAGACAAATTTGAGTGGACCTGTCCAGTCAGTCCAAGCATTTGTCAGTAATCGTGGAGCTCAAGCCAGGACTTACAGAGCATAACGACTCGACGAAAAATACCAAAGAAAGGACCTTTGGCCAGGCCGCATAAATAACTCAAAATGCCAGACTATCATAAAAAGTAATAGAAAAAAAATGATACACATACATTCATGCATTCACTATAATTAAAATAATGTATTACTTTTCAAAGTAAATATTCATGTCATTTTGTACATAATGTTCAGCAATGTCAATGTGTTTGTTTTCGATATATTTTTTCAACATAATTTCGAAGTAAGTACAGTGTCATATTGTTTGTTATATTGTTTACGATACTATATTATTAAATATGTAGTTTTAAAAACCTGCCTATAAAGTTTCAAAATCTGTTTCCGATTACTAAAACACTTTGCTATCAGTTCCATCTTCACAGTACATTATAAAAGCATATTCACATTAACAGATACAAATCTGTGAGCACCCCTGGCAACCGCTACTTAGGATCAAATGTTAAAAAGAGGATAAAAACGAGTTATTTTTAATCCAACCCCTCGGATCCTGTTACGTAGGAGTCTCGGAGATTTGGACAAAAATAAAATTTTACTCTCACAAAAATAAAAATTCGACACCCACACTAAAAACTGAGAACGTGCCGTAATTAAATTAAATTAATAGTGAAAACGTTGTGGTCTGGTTGGGAATCTCTGGCAGGGTTTTGTTAATTTTGTCTTACTAAAAACCGAGTTCGACGTGTTATTGTCGAATAATGGGTTATTTACTCGTACCTAACTCTTATTATTTTGTACCTAAGTAGTTCGAAAAGGTCGATTTTATAAGAGAAACAATCGATTTTGAAGAAGCCTCGTACCTACAATGGCGAATTTTATAGAATTTGAAAATACAGTCGATAAAAGAATTAATCATTATCATTATTATTTTTTATTCATTAATTGACCATTCGAAAAATTTACCGCGGCGTGAACCTAGAAAATAACAGAAAATATTGAAAATGAAGCACAATTCAATAAACCGCAATACTAACGTGAGAGTAGAACTAAAATATTAATAAGGTAATTACCTAGTAATTACTAATTAGCCCAGAAACAACGGCAAGCAATTAGTTTCGGTTTGTTTGGAGCAAATATTATTACCGGCTGATGTACTAAGACGTTTGATGTTCGACTGGGTATATATTTGTTGAAGTAAAACTCACATAACACCAAAGAACTCATATTTTGCAATAGACCGTAAAGAAAATACATTTGAAGTTCGTTAGTAGTTACAGTAAGTTAGGCAAATATAGTAAAGAACTTATTCGAAAGTGTGTTTGTGAGGACAATTTTTTTTATAAAGTATAATATACTGTAAGTACATACATATATTGGACTCTAATTGAGGTCTTTATGTAGACGAAGATTCTAGCACTTGACGATTAGAAGTAATTAAGGAAGTTTTGCCAAACAAAGGTTACATTATCATTACGTTATGGTGTATGGACAGATTCACAACAAATAAAAATGTTACATTTAACTACAGTCCGACCGTCGAGAGAATGCGTTCTTGACAACTGCCAGTTTCATACTAACGAATAATTGTGTTTTGCGAATTTGGATGCTTTTACAACTAGAAATTGTCCAACTGACAAGTGTCAGGAACGCAATCCCTCGACGGCCGGACTGTAGGCACTAGGCAGAATGTTAATTAACAGAGAAAATACAGCACATAAAGCAGTACACTTAAAAAATGTCCAGGAGATCAAAAGGTTACACACAGCAACATTTTTTTACCAAACCAATGTCAAGAGGTTGGTCCTATTTTTGACCGAAAAAAAAGCGTATAAATGAATCCATTCACGGTTAATTGAATGATCTTAAAAGGATGCGGTGGCATTTCCTTCTCAAAAGCCGAGGGTGATATAAAAAGATCCTTTTCATCCTTTAACACTTTATTTTTAAAGTTTTTAACTCCTTAGTCAAATGCCCTTCTGATTTATTTGTAGTATAAGAGTTAGAGCTTCCGTATTCAGATCAATTGTGAGAAGTTTGAAGTTATGAGAGGAACATAGTTGAAAAGGAATGCATTCATCCTATCATTATAAACGCAAAAGTTTGTGAGGATGGATGGATGTTTGTTACTCTTTCACGCAAATACGACTGAACGGATTTGGATAAAATTTGGCACACAGATAGTTTATAACCTGGAATAACACATAAGATACTTTTTATCTCGATATTTCCATGGGATCGAGACTTATGCTGCACTTTTCAGGTTTTCAAGTTGGACCTAGATTTATTCTAGGAGACAGCTCTCAAAAGAAAAAACGAAATCCATACTTGATAGGCACCGATATACAGCAAAATGAATGCTGTATATCCTATCAAGACCCTTTTTCTTTGGCTAAGGTCTGCGGTCCCTTGTTTATCCTGGCTTCTATTTTTTGGTCCTATAGAGCCCGCGTTTTCGACATCTTTTTTACACATTTTTTTTAACGTTTTTATATATGTGTATAATAAAAATTAAACGATAGTGATCACTCGGCGCCGCGATATGAAGTATTGGAGCGGACTTCCACGCGAACTGATAACCCTTCCGCCGCCCACCGCCCGCTATAGTGGTCAGGGACAGCGCCACACTGTCATAGATTCGCATTCATACGAATTCAATGACGATTGACGGCTGTATGCCTATTCAAGGATTCAGATTATGTAGGAGGAAGTACCTACGTACAGATTACAGCGTGTTTATAATTATATTAAACTTCAAAAGTTTTGTTTGATTTTTGTTTAACTGCGGGTAAAGTAATCATAATTATAAGAAAATTGAACAGGTTGGTTACAATCTACTTATAATTTAACTGAATTAAAGGAAAGGTGAAACCAGAAAAACTAGGTTTTTTTTTATATATATAATTATAGACTATATATTATAAAATATTCTATGGAACTACAATGACGCTATTTATTATAAATCATGACTAAATTATTATTTCCCTAAACACCCGATAGTCACAATTACCACGGTAGTTATGACACTTTTATTACACAAACCGTAATGTAATTTAAAGTAACTAACTTTTACCTTTTAAAACCTTTGAAGCCAGCGATAATAAATTCTAGCTAGTAAAAAGATATTGTGCTATAAAATATGGGAAGATGAACAATCTTATAAATGATACAATAAAAATTCTACGGAATATAAAATTATTATGTACCCGGTGGCCCGCCGTGACGTCATGGGATTAGGTGTGATTTACACACACGCTTACGGAAACTAAGTACCAGGGTAGCAGGATAGCAGCGGCGTTTGTTACCTGCAAAGAGAGGGTTAACATTAATTTGTGGTCGTAAAACTCGTAAAGTAGTTTGAATAAGTGAGAGTTTGTTGTCGTAACTTATTATAAAATTAATGATGAATTATATGATAATTGGTCTTAAACAAAGATAATAAATGTTATTAAAAATCATTTAGGCTCGCTACACGCCGCACACGCGTCATTGAAAAACCACACAAATCACACATTTTGTTGAAAAAGTAATGCATTGTTTGACATCGACAAATGTGTACATAGTTCTGACGTCACAGTACTCAAATATTGCACGAAGCTGACATAGGGCACTTGACATAATTGCATAAATAAGTTTTTTCACCAAAGTAAACACACTCACCAAATATTTTTTCAAAAACGTGTGATTTGTGCGAAAAATTGTTTTCTGTAAATATTTGTTAAGTAAATCTACACAAGACTATTATAAAATCAGCGTAGATTTTTAGGACGAAAAAACGCATATTGTATACGAATAATTTCCAAGTAAAAATCTTATTTACAATAGAAAAATATGACTCAAACTGACACATCGAAATTACCTAGCAAGGATTTTTCTATTAGATTTGATCTAAACATAAAATCTTAGGCACCATTTACTTAGAAAAAAGATCCGCCTTGATCCATTTTATTGTCGCAGGTAATGTTACCAGGCTTTCAGATTTCAGCCGTTCCTAGCTGGTCCGCCATTTTTGCGAGGTTTTATTGTTATCTTGCAATGAACGTTTCCGGCGCTGCCATATGTAACTACTGTTATTTATACTTGGCCGACAATCTAAAGAGACGTACTGGGACTATTCATGTGGAAACATGTGATACCTATCATTATAATGACGCCTATTTGTCTGTGTATTCGCTTAGTTTAAAATGGTTGTCTCTACGCAGCTGATGAGATAACTGACTACCCATAAGTCTAGACAAAATTTATGCAATTTTTTTTCTAATCATCCACGAAGTATACTAAACTTATGCAAGTAACTGCCTTGCCACGAGCTCTAAAACAAATTCTCCTTGAAACGAACTTTGCGCAAAACGGTAAAAGAAATGCTTCAAACTGGTTGTAGCATGCGACCTTCAACAAATATTGTGGTACTGCAGTCGAGGGGTTAACTCGAAGCGAACGGTCCACGTTGCAATGTGGACACAAGATTTGAACAGTCAACTAAACGACAATGTTAACAGTTTGACCATGTAAGCGTCTTGATTTCTTAGCACTAAGGGCGGTTTTTGCAGTTCAAGTGCACGATTTACGTGCAGTTGACCGTAAAAGAAGCCAAATTGTGACCACTAACTGTGGCACATGCCACTTAGCGAGACATTATGTCTAGCGTACAATATTTAAATTGATTTTAGAAACTAGTAGCTGATAAACATCTTTAACAACTTTAATTTGGACTGCGTTTTTTATGCCAACGAAGTCACGAGAGGTATGCCAAGTTTTATTGCAATATTTGTACAAACAACGACGATCGATCCTTATTGATTTTGCACTTATTTCGAGCGTTCTAAAACCGTACATTAGAAGAACTGTTTGCGTTTACTACTAGCAATTCTAGCATTACCTTACCACTCTAATGATTCAATAACCCGTCATACTACAGCTAAGTATTTTATACAGAGAAAAGCTTCATCTAATGACAATAAAGTCTTTAATTTAATTTCTAACAACGTTATTTTTAACATTCTCTGTACCGATTCTAACTGCGACGTGTGAGGTTCCCAAACCCCAAAGCCTCCATGGCAGAAAGAGACAGACATCCACATTTTCCTGCCCGTTCTAATGTCCAACACTCGTGTGAAAATTGTATCCACATACGAACTTCGATGTGCATTTGAATAACGGACTTGTGTGCTGTATGTATATTGCTACGAATATTAGAAGCCTACGTTAGTATCAAATCGTGCACGTGTTAGAAAAAAAACAGCGTTTGCTTAGCAAATTCTAATCTCTACACATACTCATGTACCAAGGCACCAGAAACCGGTAGGAAGTATCACATGTATGCCTCCCTACTAGACATAACACACGCCATAACCACATACGCATCGCATGTCGAAGGGGTTGAGCGTACGTGGCCCCTAACCTAAATCCACACACACTTGCTTGCAGGCAGACGAAACCACCCCTCTAGGCAGGTGCGAAAGAGATGACATACTCGTCTGGCTCGTAGCGTTAGAAAGAGTTAGTTATGGGGCGCGAATTGCGGAGGCACAAGACAAGTTTGAGTCTGCGCATCTTGGAGTCTGGTCTAAGGGTGAAAGTTCGTAAACCACTCCCGAAGACTGGAAGCCTGGTAGTTGTTTTCCATTTTAGGACAAAACTCGATAAAAAAGGGCGCTCGGGTGAGGGGATGTCATGGGCCAGAGGGATCAAGCTAATCGTGCATAGGGGTCGAAGGGTGCGTAGGCTAGGACCGTGAAATGCGAGGTTGTGTGACTGTCTAGACCGGCCTCTTGTTTCTGTGTGCGTAGTAAACAAAGTAGGCGTCTGTCGTCACATTCACGACGAGAAAAATAGGGGAAAACATATAGTTGGCCGGGTTTTTTTTTCTCCAGTCATATTTTATAAAAGAGCGGCTATCAAAGAGCTCAAAACAACATATAATTACAAAAGTAACCATTGGCGGGTTTTATCAAAAAATAAGTTTTTAAGAATCGAATCGAACCAAAAAGACCAATCATTCTATTCTTCTATCAATTTAACACATCGCATTTTGAGTGACTTAAGGTCAAAACCCCAATCAGTGAAACGCATCGTGGCCCCATACTACACGTATTACAGTGTAATGAGGTCATAGGCCCATTGGACCGCGAAATACGACCATTATATCCCAAACGATTTCGAACTAAGTATTTCAATGACTTAATTTGAATGTATGATGGGCCTATAGAGTACAAACTTGATTGAGGTTTTAAAATAGAAATTAGACTCATTTGTACCCACAATACAAATGAGTCTAATTTCTATTTTAAAACCGTATTGTATTTTGTTGTTGATTAGTTTGTAAAACTGGGAAAAGTTATGATGTATGATGTCGTAGTTAAGTGTTCCATCTCCATAGTAACTCATAGGGAATTGGTTGTGTTCCCATTAATTATAAACGTCAGTCCGACATCACATGACTTCGTAGGAGCTTTGTTTTTTTTTTTAATCTTGGAAATGGAATAATTTTATGACTATGTATCAGTTTTGGGTCAGTGACAGCTCGGCCCGAGTCCACTCAATCCGAATAATAATACCAGATATTTCACTCCTGATGTAACCTATGGTTTTGATCGATTTCAGAAATAAGTCGTCTGCTTCTCCTGTAACCTGTTACCCCGAAGAACAAGTCTTGCTTTTAGTTATATTAATTTTATTTTATTATCTAGCCTCTAAGTACTTAAATCTGTTCAATTTCAACTGGTGTTTTGTTTATTTCGAAATTCCTATTATTTTTAGAATGCTTCTTTTAGAAACTTCGCGATTCTTTACACGAGTTATACATTACAGGTAGGAGTCTCCACCTTGATCAATAAAAATAGAACCAGACTCAGAATCCTATTTTTATTGATCAAGGTGGTTTATCTTTGCACACCAATTAAGATACGAGTTCAGTAGGTAATGTGACAGTACAGTAAGCCACTCCAGCGCTGACTTACAACTGGGCTCGTGTAAACACTTTCGCGTCCTCAAGTCATTCCAGCCATGCTATTCTGTAAACATCTCACCGTGAAAACTTGGGTGAAGTGAGCTGTCAATAGTGTCAATCCCTGTGGAATGACAGCTCACTCCACGGTCACTTCACCTAAGTTTTCACGGTGAAATGGTTACAGAATAGCACTGCAGGTGACTAACCGTCTATTTTTGAGCCCAGTAGCTTGCCCCGCCTGACTTACTGACTTACTGCCGATTTCGTTTACATGAACCCACTGACTGGGTCCAAAATTCCGAGTCACTGCCATCGTATTGTGGCGGCATCTACAACGCCACATGCGAACTACGCATCAAAGACCTGACGTCACAAAAATCCTGCATTGCGCAAGCAGATGCAGGATATATATACAAAATCCCGACATCAATCGTCGGGCAGTTGTCCACCAGACACAACACCCGGAGGTCGGAGGATCCTCCCTTTTCTATAGAGGATGAGTGAATTTTACACCCTACCATACCTATATAGTATGAACCAGGCATTACTATTTCGTTTTTCTTAACTTACATTCATACCTATGAAGTTGGCTTTCTGTGCACATACAGAGTTTGAATAATTTAATGGCACATTACCGTCACAAATAAATAAAAAACTCAAATAATGAAATGTGGGTCAAACAAACAAAAATTCAATTGTGCATTAACGCGATGATTTTCAATACAGATTGTTAAATAGCTATGAAATTACGCGCCTATATTTACTTTTCCGTCGCGTGCAGAGCGCATGCGTGATCCGCCATGTTGACTTAACTGTCAAATGCATTGACAACTTGACGCCTTGTTGCAAGTACCAATTAGATAGACGGAGATTGTTGTGATTGCCTACTTTGTTTCAATTAACTGTAATTAGGCCCTCATATGGGCCTATTTTAGAACCGATCATTCATTTTAAATATTATAAGAATGCAACGTGCATGACAGTAGACAGCTTCGTCATTCAGTGCGCTGCACTGATCCTTTAGAAGGCCAAAGGTCACTTTTTGTCTATAGTAGGTATGAAAGTCAGTGTCTAAGACACAGTTATATTTTTCTTTGGAATATGCATCAATTATGGTTTAATGTTATTGAATCATTTTAAATAACATTATCATAACATAACAACCCCTGCGTAATCCTTGAAGGGTTAGCAGAGGTGTACCTTAGTGTTGCTATTTGAAGTATGAGTTGAGAAAATCTATTTTATTTTGTTTTATCGTGTTTAGATATTATTGATACCCATCACGTCTGCGGAGTTTTGCTAGCTAATTTAATTTCACCCTGTATAATTATCATGTAATCATCAGTCATTAATTAAGGTTCCATTCCGTGCCCGACCGCAGGTGGCAACTGCAGGCGACGTATCGCTGCAGTCATGATTCCGAACCCGACCGCAGGCGGCAGCAGCCCGTATTCCAGTCGGTAGAAAAAGGATAGAAACATGTGTTATCCCACGAGAGTTAGCGGTACTACTGGTCTGCGGTCTGGCTACACGTATCATCTGTCGCTCGCCCGTAGCTGCAAACGACGTATCGCTAGCTACGGTTTTTCATAGAAAACAGTCGTGTCGTGGCGACACGTCGCCTGCAGTTGCCGCCTGCGGTCGGGTACCGAATGGTACCTTAATTTCTCATTACTAGAAGTGCAAGATATATAGTGAAAAAAGATAGTAGTGGTGTATAGATATAATAGTAAATATGTATGTATGTGTATGTAGTTTGTAACCTATTAATGTATTGTTATACATATTTTAGTTATAACGCATTAGAATGTTTTTTATTTTATTTTTCCTTTATTCCTCTCAAATAGAGCACCTGCCATGTAATCTCTTCACCACCCTTGGTTGACTGGTAGAGAATGCCTAAGGCATTAAGTCCGCCTTTGTACGTTTTTGAGTGTGAAAAGTTTAAATAAATAAATAATAAATAAGATATGTAAACTTATCTGGAAGTCGTAAAATAGATAGCTAATTACGCAACATATTTTCGTTGACAATTCCGACTAATCTGTTTCAATTTGACAAGTCAACAACATTCATTGTGTTCTTTACGTTGTTGAGCAGATTTTTTTTTCGAACGTACGAAGTAATGGATTAGCAATCTGTTTCAAAACGATTCAGATTCTGATTGATCGTGTATTACGTAATTAGGGTACAGGTCATGGTAAGAGACAATTTTACCAGTGAATGTAGAAATGGTAGAATGGTTACAAGTGGGAACCTTTCGCCCTGCAATCAGTATCTACAATGCAATGTATATTTAACTTGTTGCTGTCAATACCTCATTTGATTGTAAAGCTCGATAACAATAAACGAAGCTTTTACTATTTTCAAGTATTATTCAAATCATGGAGTCAAGCTGCCTGTCTCTATCTACCTTCTCGCTTTCGCTTATGACCTAGTAGGGTAAAGTCAGGGAAATAAGATAGGTATTTTTTTTTGTTCGGGGATTAGGCCCACCAAAAATGATGGCGTCGATTAATTAAACGCATGTTGATTTGTTCCTTATGATCTCTAGATTACAGTGGTAGTAATAATTATACTTCGTCTAACGGGAATACTGAGAATTACGATTAAAACCTAAAAATTCACTAAGAGCTATTGTTTGATTACAATAACCGACCGGCAGAAAAAGCTTAAACTTTATTTCCAACTTAAATTGTCCGTATAATCAAATTACAACAGATTTTTTTTCACAGTTATATGGTAATTGTCATTAGGTACTATATGATTACAAAAGGATTATACTCGTATGAACATAAATGGAACAGCAATCGATTCAAATAACAACTAATAACAAGGTACATGGTAATTATCTAAACATTCTTGTAATTTAGTGAGAGTAGTCAGATAATGATCATCCTCGTTATTAAATTACAAAAAATGTTAATTAATTTCCATAAAGTTTAACCGGTAACTATTAAATTTCTGTTCATTTAATGTATTTATAAGAAATAAGTACCTAATGTTAATTATAAACAGATTATAAACTTTTATTATATTCTAAAAACAATTTTTCTCCCAAAATGTAACGCGTGTGCGCATTGTGTGACATGACAAAAAATGCAGAAAAATAATGGGTATAATCGTGCCAAATGAAATTAGGGATATTTGTACGAAAGTCGAAATATATCCTTTTTTACTTATTTCACCATACCTACATTTTTTTTCAACCAAATGTTATAAAGTAAAAAAAACGTTTATTGAAAAACTGAAATAGCATTAAATTGATCAATGTACCATCAAAGAAGTTCATATCTAACCAGTTTCAAAACAAAATCCCGTGAACACGATGACCACATCTGTTACCGCCGCGGTGCTATAGCCGCCGAGCGCTGCAAGCAAGAATAGTCCTTACGGTGGTCAGATATGAAATTCTTCGATGGTACGATACCTAAACCCATTACTGCTAAATAATAAAAGATTTACTAAGTTGATCCTTAAGTCTATGAAGATCGATATTCAGCCCCGCTGGAGGTATCAAGCTCAGAAAGCATAGGAGTCCTACGTCCTACCATTGGATATATTTCATCATCATCATATTCTGGCCCTGGTCTCATGTCAACACCGGGACAACACTTTTTCATTTTTCATTCTCTCCTGTACCCTAATTACGTAATACCCGATCAACCAGTATCTGAATCGTTTTGAAACAGATTGCTAATCCATTGCTTCGTAAGTTCGAAAAAAAATCTGGACAACAACGCAAATAACGCAATGAATGTTTTTGAACTGTCAAAATGAAACAGATTAGTCGTAATTGTTTACGAAAATATATTACGTAGTTAGATAGCTGCTCTACCGCCACACTATCATTTACTCCCTTTTCTTTCAAATCACTCCTCACAAAATCCATCTACTTTCCTTTGGCCTTGGATATTCGTGGAGTGTTAACGTAGGTATTAACTAGCAACATCAAGCCGCCTGCCAACTGCGTTAATTATGGTAATACCCCGCCAGGATCGGTCGTTACTGCGATTTATGGGAAAAGCTCTTGTTCAGGATATTTTATCTACCCGTATTATTTTTTATAGCCACCTAACTTTACTAATAAGATTCTAAGTCAATTAACAAAACTATTTTATTTCGTAGGCGTTGGTTATTTATAATGTGAATATGAAAACTTACCACTGTCTTATCACTTCAAACCAATCCAAGATGCCATTTAACGTGCGCGTACGCTTTTATAATTTCTAACGTGACGATAAATAATATCGTGGACGTCCACATCACGGCACACGCACAGAAAAGTACAATGTATGGAAATATATGAAGACGCTTTTAAATTTCCGTGCTCGATAGCGTTATATATAGTGCACGTATTTCCATACATTTGATGGTCGTGAACGTCCACGATAATATCGTCACGTTAGAAATGATAAAAGCCCACTTAATTGATCTTCATTATTGTTTCGTCACAACTCACTATTTTACTTTCATAATTAATTTAACAAAACAATAAAATGAATAAAACAATGAAACAAATAGAAACAAAACAAATTCAAGCCATCGAATAAACCAATCATCTAAATTAATTGAATTTGGAACTAGCTATGGCAGCCAACTATAAATAAAAATAAAACCAATAGGAAAAATCAAAAAGGCTCACACCTCCTTACACCCATATATATCATGGTCGAAGAAACTTCAAAACTAAAAATTAACCTTACAAAAGAAATGTTTAATAAGCGGTTTAGAAAAAAAAACATAAATAATTTCCCTTTCTAAAGAATGCTGGCCGCATCCCGAAGGAATGTGGCACTATCCCTTTTTATTTATACCCATCTCTTTTTAACGCTGTCACAGGCTGACAGGCCAAACTGGTTTACTTTGATTAATGGCTTCACTATTTTTTTCATTAACGGGATGAATACTAATGTAATTAGAAGCTCTGTGATAAAATTACGCTTTTCATGATTCCCCTGTAACATGACAAAGTCGTTTTTATAGATAAAGGTGTATGAAGTTACATGCAAACTAAAAATTAAACGTTACGAGCATTATTTTGTAACACCGTAGACCGTACGAGGCTGGCCCTATACGTACGGTTTCCTGATTCGTTTTGCTGATCAAGATTCCTGATTCGGAATTCCGTGAAAAGCAGACGTTCGTTTTTTTGTTTTTTGTTTTTTTCCTTTCGAAAAATGTACAAACGTGTGCGTATAGTTGAACATATGTAAGGCAAGTATATGGTTTCCCAGTAAACCGAATCAGGAAACCGTGCGTATACGGCCAGCCTTATACCACAGTATAAACGTATACTCTATCTAAAATTCTTAACAATAAAAACAAGATCTGCACAAACCGAATAAAATAGAATAGGTACCTTGTTTATTTACTACTATTTTACAACGTACAACCTGGTACAACCCCTATTACAATATCCATCCCCTTTCATTCATGATCATTCGCCATTCAACTAAGAACCGGAGCGGAGAGCTCCTACAAACATCTGTGTGCCTGGTAGTTTCAGCAAAATGTTACGTCACCATTTTGTCGATCCGATCCCGCAGGATTCTGCATGCAAGTTTTGTTTTTGCTCCACCTATTCTTGTCTCCTTTCAATCAAAAGTTAAATCTTAAGATACTAATTAATTAATGAAGTCACGCTAATGGCATATGCTTAAATTCGTTAGTCATAAGACCGATTCGGTATTGTTTATTATCTATTACATCATTAACGTAAATCTTTGCACTGAACTAGTCGGATAATTTTATATAAAAGATAATAAACATTTAATATCATGTTGGTTGAAATAACAAATCAACTTCCTTCGACTAACAATGACGTAACGCCAGATTTAGCTAAAAAGAAACGAAAATAAACTGCAAAAATCCGCTGGCGTAATAGGAGAAGTCATAAAACATTTTCTAAACATCCTATCTATGGTACAGAATTTAGGCTAGCGTAAGCAACTGTCCAGCCAAGATTCATAGGTCAGCGTAGGCTGGAAAAATATGGCGGAATTCCTAGAATGCAATTCCCTTGTATCAAAAGAACTTGCTAAAACGGTGGTTTCAAGAACAATTAAACTGCGCGGGAAGTTGCGTCAAGCAAGATTTAAATAAAGCTCAGAGTGACGTTAGGGAAGTATGCACTGCCAATGAAAAATCTTTAGAGTTAATAGGTAAGTAAATAAGAAAAGTTTACACAAGAGATCATACAGGAAAATGGATTATAGAGGATTGGAGAAACGAGGCGATTACACAAATGTTTACCAGTCGTATTTCCGATCGTTACAGTGACTCATTTTCGTAGTCATTCATGAGAGATTGGCATACGACCCGCTTTACTTTACTTGAAATAATGATACAAACAACTATGTGAATATATTCCGTTTAATGGAAAACAGAGCATTTCCGTGACCCAATTTCGACGTAGACATGTTTATATTATAACCTGTAATATGTATTAGCTCTATCAGAAAACACTAGAAGAGCATGCTCGCGCTATTATCGCGAATCTATGTGAATAGGCCGTTTTCACGTGATTTTAGTATCCGGCTTCACAAACAATTTATTTACTTTGAGTTATTTTAAGAAGTAGAGAAATGGGTATTTAGTTTAAAACCAAAATAATAAACCCAAGGCAATTACTTGCTGATTCAATGAGAGAGTGGAATGTTCTGTGTTATATATAAATAAAATGGTGAATGAGAATTGTTTAACAAGATGAATATGTCCAATATTTTATTAGAATTAATGCAAATTGAATTCGACTAATGCAGAGACAGGCTCAGGGAATTTATCTTTTTCCACATATATGCACTGGTATATTATGTTAGAAAATTGTTACAAAGCGATCAATTACACACGTGGCATAGCTAAGAAAATTGAGAACGTACAAAATGATGAATAGCTCCGACGCTTCCTCTTTTTGTTGCCCAATAACCTCAAAGTTGTACGTCATTACAAACTTGCTTCTTCCACAATCTCTCCAAAAGTGCATTACACACGTTCTCACATAAAATCTCTCCCGACGAGTTGCACAAGAGTATACAGGGCCGTTCCTAATTTTATCGACGTAGTGTTGGGAGTAACGATTATTGGCCATTAGGCATCATGAATCGGCTCGCTCTAATTGCTCGATTACCGCACCGCTTCTTCGATTAAATTTAAAAAACATTTTAATCTAACGAGTTATAAAGATATTACAGCAATTTTTGTATCATAATATTTCTTCTCTATGCATTTTTATATTTTCATATCGTTATGAGGAATTAAAAGCTCGTTAGTTTCGTTAAAGTTATGGTTTTATTGCAAAACATTTAATTTTATAAATCCCATAAAAAAAATTGCCAATGTATCTAATTACATTCGTATCACCAGTAGATACACACATAATACAGTTCAGTCCGTTGCATCTATATTCAGATAAGTACAAGTCTCTGTCTCAAATTAAATCATACTTCGCCAGTGGAATTACCCATCTTATGTCATGTCAATGCTGATACGGCATTTCTTTTCCTGCTAAGCTTACGAAATCGAAGTCTTCTGATTATGTTTTATAGGTACTAACTTATTCTCACGTGTATCTTGTTAAAAAGGCATGTCGCATGCTCAGAACAAAAAAAAAAACCAAGACAGAGCGAACAATACAGTGAAGCATGCCAAAACTACACCGCCGCTCTGTGCATACACGCCCACACGCACACATTTACAACCTTTTACAATGAACCTACAATCAAACTACACCACACAAATTGCACACATGTTTACGAAACCGGCTTCACTTCACTGTTGACAGCGCTGTCTTGGTTTTTTATTTGGTCTGAGGTCGCATGACGAATAATGTTTTATCTGAAAAATGTATCTTATCTATATAAAAAGGAAAGTAGTTTCTACTGCTTAAGTGGGCCTTATTTTATTTAAGAATTTTACAAACTTAGGCTTGATTCCATCAAGTTTCCTCTACTACAAGATGTAATTCAAGGTTGCTTGTCGCTGAACACTGAAATAATATTATGCTGGGCATCTTTCGGGGAAGCTTCACAGATGTTTATTTAACGCATGGTTAGTTATTATAAGATAAACTGTAATTCAGCAAGGATCGGAAGGTTAATAAAAATGAAGATGAAATCTTTTTCTGTATAAAATAATCTCTAGGTTGAATGCCATTATATGTACATAGTTTAATTAAAGAAGAACAGAATTGTGCGCGTTAAATGTCCAAATACATGAGTTAACAAGAAATGATAAAGAATTTCAGCACAATAAGACATAATACTTCAGTACAACATTCCATACCAATGCGCAAGGAAGCTTATCCATTTATCTAAAGCACTAAGAACTACACACGATCATGAATACAGACTGACTATTTAGGGCATGTGCTAATATTACTCTCGAGAGTGTGAGCGTCAATAAATTTAATGTTTATGACACATATAACAGTGTCACAGGGGAGAGCTCAGGCCGAGGGCACATCAAAGACCCAGCAGTAAACCTGATTGGAGCTGACTTTAAACGCGCTTCGTGGAAATAGTACGGCGGAGATGCAATGAAAGGCTATGTCTAATGTACGGCTGCTCTTATATTGAGGCAAGACGAATCTGGGTATAACAGAGCGTCAGTGTATACGTAAGTGTGACTATCTTATATGGATTAAGAACAGTGCTACATCTTCATGAGTTTGAGTCAAATAAAGGCAAAGTTTTATTAGTTTATGATAACGTTAAAAAAAATTGTACCTTTAGTCAAATATTTCTTTTAACTTAGGTTCCGCGCCCTATAAACCAACAATTTAAATACAACGTTCTGACTTTAACTGCTGACAATGGTTGTTAAACTAAAACTAACCATTTACTTCTACATTCCTTAACAAGAGGTTTTCAAAACTACACGCATCTCGCGGTTATCAAACATTCTTGATATTACAATTTCTTGCTACTAAGCCTGTCATTCGTTCCATTATTCGCACTCATAAAACGCTACACGATAATATTTTATTACGTAAAAGACGAAAAAGAATCTTTTACAGGATAATAAAGTCGCAGGGATAGCACGTGCGTTGAGCGCTATGCCCTCTCCATTATGCGATGCTGTAAAACCAAAGGGTTCTGTAGCAATAACGTTCACTTTTACACTCCATAATGTATCATTACTTGTAACTACGTAATATACAACGAGATTTTCTGCTTCAAGTGTGCTAGGATATGGCTCACTTAAAGTAATCTTGTTATCTGTAATGACGTTTGAGAGATGACGTCTCGTTGTATCGTAAGTAACTCTTCGTTGGATTAATGCTTCAAGTCTTCTATAATGGAGGGAGTTCCCACCAATCATATGCAGTGGAGCATATTCTGGACATGACTTAAATATAATCAGATTGTCACCGAAGGAGTAATTACAGCATGCATGATTACTTTTTGACTTGCTTGTCCATCAAATTCGTTGAAAGATTTAGACCCGACTAAAGCTTTCGACACACCTAATCATCACGGTAGAGCAAACAATATAGATTTATATAAACAAAATGAAAAAAGGGCATTACTTTGGTAGTTAAAAACAGTAAAGCTACAAACCAAACCTAGATTTGAACGCTTCCAAAACCAAAGATCAAACATTTCCTTAAAACTTCACACATTTCGTCTGATCCGAAGCAAGTTCCATGTAAAAGTAATTTAATAAGGCACCGCGCGACGGCGGCACCGTGGGAGCAGCCATTAGTGCGCCCGCGCATTTAAAAGTGCATCAACGCGTAGCACTCCTGCGACAGAGATCATTAAGATACGGCCTACGAAAAAAATATGGAGACGAACTGTTTTTGTGGATCATTATCGTGAAGCTGATACATTCATAGCTGGGATTATTTGAGGTTTTTGTGTTCTATCAATTACTATTGGTTGATTTGTTCATTGAGTCCTTCCATAGATGGGAATTTCTTGTTTCCATACCATCAGATTGCTTATCAGACTTTCATCGTCGTTCTTTTGTAGTCAAACCTGTTGTATTGATGGATAAAAGAAAACATTTTCAAACAGAACATTCTTTCCGTTACTCCTACGTCCCTCAAGACATCCGTCTGATGTCGGCTATAAATTAATAGTCCCTTTTGTTACTCCGTGACGCTAAGGAAATATTTATACGTTACGTCACACTGGATTCCCACAACTGCCACCGGTTGAGAAATTGGTCCGAGCTTCCATTAGTTTTATTTCGGCTGATTAATTACAGAAGTCACGTTAATTGTAGGAAGATCGTTACGCTTTGGATATATTGCGAAATGGTGCACTGCCCCCGCATAACTTCCATCAAAGGGCTGAAGATTTGTTAGTAAACATTGTCGTCGCACAATGAAAATGAAAGTCGCAAATCGTAAACTTTGGTGGGCACATTGTGCAATGTAGCGTTAACATTTGACTAGGAAATGCAATAAAGAAATCTTTTGTATGGATGGTTCTATTGTTTATTTTAATATCTTGTTTATTTAGTACAGAAATATGTGTAAGGCCGAAACACTAATTTGGATCAACGGTAGAAAAAGACACTGATTCTTTTTTTTTCTAGTCACCTGCGTGCTCCTGTTTTGTACCAGGCAAGCATAAAGTAACAGGAATAGTGATAGTATTCGTAGCACTAGCAATGGATGTTTGGACACAAGTTTGGTTCAACGTTTCCCGCTCAATCTCAACGCATCGTGGCTGTGCCGTTGTGCGCCCAAGTCCCAAGTCCACTGAACATTACAGTGTTAGTCCTCAAGGATTTATCTTATTGATTAAAGTTACGTTTAGCGCTAATATGGCAATATCTAACCTCGTTAAAAATGTTAAAAAACAGCTGACTGACTTCGATTAGTCACCTCATATTTTTGTCTTTTTGCTGCCAGCATCGATCGACGACTTGTGAAATGTGATACGAGTATATACATATTACAATATCATACACAAAAGAATCACTACAAATGTCCAATCTCCATAACAACAAGATCAAAACTTCGGTATTAACGGGAATCAGGAACGGGTATTGCTAGTCCTAGTTCCCAAGTCTTAGCTTCCCCGACCTCTGCGCTCCTAGTAATAAAGTTCAAAGTAGTGTGGTTTGCACGTGCGATATCAAATTTCTGACCGTTACATCTATGGTCAGACCACCGACATTGGGATTCCGACTGACTGGATACAGGTAATGCTTCCAAGGAGCTGGCTTTTTGATAGAATTAACCGATACGAGCTGTGAAACGGTTTCTTTGAGTTGCGGTAATGTGGTGTTGATAGTGTCTTAATGGACATGGCAGTTACGCTACCTAACTATTATTTAATTTTGCAGGGGTTTGCTTGAACAATCTTTGGCAGTCACAACTAAAGGCGTACCCTTTTTAAATCCAAGTACTGTTTAACACGTGCCAATTCTCGTACTTAAAAAAAACGTTCACAGTGAAATCGCAATCTGTCAAACTTGTCAAAAATGTTGGTAAATTGATTGTATTTTTGACAGATTGCGAATGAGATGCGAATGCGAACGATCTTAAAAATTATGGGAATTGCCTCTCTGATCTATCAGCATCCTACCCAATTATCCTTTCCATTCATAAAAAGAAACAAAAAATTACGAATCCTAAATCAAAATAATACATTTCGAGAATCGAGCGAAAGCCGATTATTAGCCGA
This sequence comes from Agrochola circellaris, assembly GCA_914767755.1. Taxonomy (NCBI): domain Eukaryota; kingdom Metazoa; phylum Arthropoda; class Insecta; order Lepidoptera; family Noctuidae; genus Agrochola; species Agrochola circellaris. Next base: position 4,644,226 of record OU611857.1, read on the forward strand.
CCTAACCTAACGCACCGGACCGTATCTGGCGCCTACAACCGTCCATAAATTCGGAACGAGTCAATTCTTTTTTTTTAATTCTTCTCTGTCGGTTGCCGGGCAAAGAACTGGCCTAGTTTATGAAACAATGAAAACAAACTTATGTCATGTAGTTAGTACATACTGTTAACAGATGCAGCCACATGGCGGATGATCGGTACAGGCGCGAGCTGAAGTCATTAATGTAAAATAAATATTATCGCGCTATAAAAATAAAGCAATTAGAAACGTGGAAGACATTCGGGTGTTATTTTAAAGTATTTTAGTTTGTTTAATGGATCTAATTTATCCAATAACAGTGAGACCAAAGATATATTGACCCGAATGAGTGGACTTAATGTTAGCATTTCTAGTAAACTGCTAGCAATAAAGCAATAAGTAATCTGACGGTTGAGTTGCGTAAACAGCACTTTGCACATGGCTGTTTATATTGCCAATCAATAGTCTAATAAAATGCAGTTATTACCCACACAAAACACACAATTAAAAACCGTAGCGGATTTACTGAGAAAACTGTTAAAAATGCTCACTAACTTTTCAACTGCACGATCACATGCATCTAAATCTTTGGCGTAACGTCAAAACATTTACGCGGGAAACAGTACGCGAGGCCTTCTATAGAATTACGTGTAAATTATCATCAAGTTCATAAAGTAATCAACACATGGTTTACATTGAATAATTAGTCTAGACTTTAGTAGAACTTAGTAAATAACATTTGGTCTAATGTAAACCACTGTTCCAGTGTTTATGTCTGCACTTTGCCTCGCTGATGTAGCACAGACTCTTAAATATGGGATTTACATCATGCTTGTGTTAGATCATAGTTTTCAATGGAATTTGGCTTAGATACAATGTTTGGACGATGTTTAAAATAATAGTTTTTTTCTAGCTTAAGACACACATGCATTTTTAACTGGCTTCCAAAAAGGAGGAGGTTATATGTTCGTCGCGTACGTATGTTTTTTTTTATTTTTTTTATGTATGTCCACCGATTTCTCCGTCAATTGTAGACTTAAATGCTTTTTTTGTATGAATGATGTGATGATAACTTCCTGTCACTGTTATTTACATAGCAGGTAGTGGTATTCGAATTTGTGTGGGGTAGGTACCACGGGTTCCCTCTATTCTATCTGGCAGAATTTTGATGCTCCGAAAGGTACCACAACTAAAAAGTGAAAAATATGTTGTCTTTATTTTTATTATAAATAACTTTTACCAGGAACCTAATTGCGTAACACACGGTCAATCATAATCTGATTCATTTTGACGGATATTATTAATCCATTGCTTCTTACGCTCGAAAAATGTATCTGCTCAACAACGTAAATAACGCAATGGATGATGTTGAACTGTCAAAATGAAACAGATAGTGACTGATCGTGTGTTACGTAATTAGAGTGCTGTTAGTCAAACTAAAGTAAGCTATTCAGTTTCATGTTCTTTAGACGATTTTGTGGGTTTCGAGCTAAAACAACACTGGAAAAATGTCATGATTGTAAATTCGATAAGACCATGAAAAGTGTTATTCATAAAGCACAGAATGATGGAGAGGCTTAAAAGGAAGGAGAAAATGAAAAATGTATCCTACTTATTACATCTACCGAACTAAAAGTAGTTTTACATTCCTTAGCAAATAAAAACGATAAACAGCTAAGCAACAATAACAATAATTGATGAGATGACGATAACCTTCAGCCTATACCTACCTGCTTAAAATTAGCTAGACTACACTAACAATTTGTTACTGCACAAAGGAGCTATCCGTGCATTCAATTCAAATGAGACAAGTAACATAACTACTTAGTGAAGATTAAATTGTACTGAAGTCCAATTGATAAAGTCGCCTGCTATAAAAAATTACAATTTAATAGAACGTATATATGTAAATATTATCTTGGAAATTGATATAAATAAACATGATAGAATGTAAAGAACTGACAGTAAAGATAGCGGAGTACCTCAAACTCAATATCTGACATTATGTAGGAGATTTAGAAACTTTTGAGCATAGTGACGACTGTGTAAGAAGATGCCTGTAACAGAAGAGGTGAATCGGGATGTGCTTATAAAACTGACAAATAAGTAAGTTTAGTAAGTTTCTGAATATCTTATGTTTTTCTATATCTGTTACCGATGACTTATTATTAGGGTTTGGGTCCCGAGACGTCTCGTGTCTCGAAGCCCCGGGACTTTTTGTAAATTTTGTTGTCTCGTTTCTATAGGCTTTGAGATTGTCGAGACTTTCCTAACCCGACTTATGATGAAGGAAAGTTTTGTCATCATTCTCCTAACCTTATCCCAATGTATTTATGGTCGGCGCAACATGTCCCTTTCTTCCATACTTCAGCAGTGCTATTCTGTAACCATCTCACCGTGAAAACTTAGGTGAAGTGAGCGTGGAGTGAGCTGTCATTCCACAGGGATTGACACTATTAACAGCTCACTTCACCCAAGTTTTCACGGTGAGATGTTTACAGAATAGCATGGCTGTATTAGTTGTCATCTCGATAGTCAATCCGTTTCTAGCCATATCATCTTTCACACAGTCCGTCCATCGTTTCTTTGGTCCTCCCCTACTCTTATAGCCATCGACATTCTCAAAACTTTCCTCACGACATTTTCCTCATTCCTCCGCATCACATGCTCATACCATAACAACCGATTTCCCCACAACTCTTCGGTCACCGGTGCCACTTTCAGAGTTCCTCTTATGAAGGAAAGTTTTGTGCAGAAACATTTTGTCTGAAGTGCAGCAAATCACATGTTAATATTATCAACATGTCATCAAACAGTGCGTGGGTCTATATGAATCAATGATGATTTATATACATAGACCCGCGCACTGTATGATGACAGTGTTCGTGGACGCCAGTACTTACCTGACAAATGTTCGTTTAATTTATTGCAAGCAAAGTATTATGTAAATTAAACCATATACACGAATAATCTAGTATTGTAGTGAATAGCAGTCACTTGTTAAACAACGATTTGTTATGAAACTAGGCCGCGGAGCAATGAATACCCACTGCATATACAATACTTTTGTATCTTTCAGCTTAATGTACTGGCTTATAGAAACAATAACGTTTCATGAAAAAGCAACGTTTCATGATATGAACACAACTAGTCAAGATATTGCCCCACTTTTTGAAAACCAGGTAACATAGAATATTGTCAAGGCAGGAGAGGTCGACTTCATTTGTTGAATTGTTTTTTGTACATTGTTCGCACATATAGAAGCAACAAGAATAATGTACCCAGGATTTTGTAATATCTATATTTAAAAGAGTGTCCTTGGAGTTTCTTGCCCGTTCTTCTCCATAAAGATCTACGTTTTGTAATGGGCAACTCACTTTAACTTTCTGACTAACTGACCGACTATTTGACAATTCAAAAGTGCCTGTAAATGATTTAATTGAAATAAATGCTTTGAGTTTGAGTTTGATTAAAATGATGAATCATTGAGCTGAAGTCGTAATAATCAACCAGCCTCTAATAAATGCGTTGAAAATGTAAAGCTGTAAAATCAAGACTATCAAATTGATGCCTCATGTACACATACAGATGAGAATATAGGTACACGTACAAAACCAGACAAGGTTTGTGTGATCTGACCATTACTGATTCTAGGGCATAAAGCTTCAAGCTAATTGTGAGAACAACTCACTTACACTTAAATTAGAACTGGCAGATTGAGACAATTTTCCAATAAAATTAGATAATTGGCAATTATTTCTCTACTAGATTTTACTGTGGATGCGTCTATAAATATGTTCCTATATATGTGCAATTTAATCAATGCTACCTTTTGAATTCAATTAACATACTTACTTACGCCTCTTTTTCTACGCATATTTTTCCAAATAGGGTAGGGTGAGGTTTACTTGTTTGCGTTTCATCTCTTCCATTTCGTGTTTACCTGGTACCGATGTTTACATTTTGTAGCAAAATAATAATATAACTGCTATGGATACATTTATATGCGTAAAGTTATATTGTGTGTCTGTGTGGCTTTACTTTCATTTTCAACTATAGCGTCATTCTGTTTTAGTATTTCCTTCCTTTTCTTTACATAATTTCATCATATTCTACTTTTCTTGTCGTTAGTACCGTTTAATAAAACTATGTAAGCCGTTGATCTTCAGATGTTTTTCAGAGACATCTCTTTTCCCAATTTAGACCATTTATAGCTCACCGGAAGTCAAAACTTCATCTTTAAAATAAACATAAAGGACCTAAGCTGTAAGTAATAATAATACTTTATTCGAATCTCCGAAACTGCCGAGGCAACTTAATAAACAGACTAAATATTGACCAATAAATCAATTCCTGTTATCATTACCGTTTTTCAAGGCACGTGGCCCGCTTCCTTCCTCTATGGACGGGAATGTACGAAGACGACTTAGTTCGTAGGCTATTTTAGGAGCAATCAAGTTAGGGTTGCCGCGGTCTTACAAAACATTAGTTATGTTAGTAAGCATATTAATTTCTGGAATGATTTCTATTGTGTTTAATGTATCTATGTTCTGTGACTTTTGTTCAAACAATTTTACAAACAATCGCCCGTGTAATTGTATCCATAACTTTAGTTGTGGTGGAGCCATTTCTAGATTAATTCTTGTTCTGACATGTCGCTTTACATTTAACCTTTTCGTTACAATTATTATATGTGTTATATTTTACTAGCTGCGCCCTGCGGTTTCACCCACATAAGTCTCGATCCCGTGGAAATATCGGGATAAAAAGTATCCTATATCCTTACCTAGGCCATGGTCTACCCATGTGCCAAATTACATTCAAATAAATAAACAAACAAATAAAGTCACTTTCGCATTTAAAATATTAGTTAGGATTTACTTCAAAGGTATCAGTTGTCTAGGTGTAATCTTTTATCTCCATGTCTATATGCACTCGTTTATAACAAGCTCCAGAAAATTGATGTAAGTAGGTATTACAACATTCCCAAGAACTTCCGAAAAAATATTGGGGCAATTCCCTAGTAACAAAAATCTAAAGAAAAAATACAACCTCTGCTCCCATAAAACGATCACAAAAGAATTTAACCGCGCAATCAAATCGCAAAATACATTTTACTGCCGTAATTCCGTTTTTAACAGCAGCCCTAAATTAATTTGACGTATTCCTTGGTACAAGAACTCTTGAATCGGATCTGGGGCACCGGGAAGCGACGTAAAAACACCGTAAACTTTATAATAATCACTATTGTTAACTTTAATACTTTACTGTGAGCCTACTGATGCTGATTGATTCTCGCCATTAAACATTTATAACATCATCAGGTGATGCCGTATTTTGTAATAGATTTTCATGGAATGCAAAACTCAAACTTAAAGCATTTATTTCAATTACAGGCACTTTTGAATTGTCAAGGAGTCGGTCAGTCAGAAATATGAAGCTAGTTGCCCATTTCAAAGCGTAGTAGGTAACTATGGAGAAGAAAAGTGTGAAAAAAAACTCCAGTGTCCATGGAGTTTCGTGCCTTTTAAACATGTACAATACACACATGTGATGTAATGTAATGATGAGTTTCGACATTAAGCAACGAAAGATAAATTAATTACGAGTACTTATGTGATAGATGCATGGTTAACACATATTTACAAACATTGTAAAAGTAGACGATTTTCTTAAAATTTTACAATTAATAAGTCAGTGTGTGAGGAAGTAATCACAGAATGTAAAATCAATGTCATATAATAAAAATGATGAGTACAAAACAATAATTAGGTAATCCCTTATTAAAATTAGTTGAATTAGTCAATAAAAACGTTATAGATGTAGTTCCAACATTTGGAACTAGAATTTTTAATCGTGTTATAAGAGTTAGTGCTCTAAGACTTAACCTAAATCTAAGAGCACTTGATCCGTAATACATCATTATTTTTTACAGACCCTGCGGGGTAATTGCGGGTTGCAATGCGTCCCATTTTGACAATTCGACAACATTCATTGCGTTTTTTATGTTGTTGAGTAGACAAATTATTCAAACATATGAAGCATTGTATTAGGAACTTATTTCCAAATCCTTCGGATTCTGAAAGTGTTTTCACAATTGGGGTGCTGTTATTTTTTTTTTAAACAGACCCTAGTTCCTCAAATTAATACAAGGAAGCTCTGAAAACACTTTGAAGCGAACTTTATCTTCGCAGTGCTTGGAGAGGAATAACTCCGGTCACCAATGAACGAATAGATGATCCTATAGTATAAGATGTTACAGGAATATTTATTCATAGAAGATACTACCGATGAGGCGATGATCATTCTCATGCAGACGGTCCATCATTGTGGAAAATGCAGTAGCAAATTAATCAAAGCTTTATACAAAACGCTCATCCAGATCGCGAATATGGAGACCACAAAGAGACAAACAATATTTTTTGGTCAGATAGATGAAAGGGAGGTATCCCCCCCCCCCAGTGAGGCCAAAACTAACCCCCCTCTCCCTGTTTCAGGACCACATAACACCTTCTGCAAACTGTGCAAACCTAGTACTTTGTTTATAAATTCGGCCTGAAATCTGTGCCTGTATTCCAGTGTGTAACACGTATCCTATCCCTTTCCTCTATGAACGTACTCCGTAATACGCAATACTCTGCCGCTTGTGCTAACCTAGTAGCAATGTTTTTAAAATATTTCATAGTCTGGACCTGGATTTGAGTACAGACCTGAAAAATATAAACTACTATACTATTTCTTTCATAAACTTTCAGCCATTTCCAGCTTGTAATTTGTGTCTTTTCTTTAAACTGTAATTGGGGTCGTTCATAAATCACTTGAGGCTCCAAAGGGGAACCCCCTCCGTTCGGAAAAAATCACGAAATAATACCCAGTGAGATATCACGTTTATTTGTTTTCAAAGCCGAAAAGCGGGCCCCGATTTTTTTATTTTTTTTCTTTCTTTCTATTTAAAATATTCTGTAATAAAATTGTAATCTAGCTACATGAATATGGAGGAAGCTAATAAACATTTCCTAACAAGATAGTTACATTCGATAGGGAATTTATTAAAGCTCGTTTCTATACGATTAATGGTTGAGCTGCTAAGTCATAGGTCGGGCTTTCACTTGTGTGTGACCCTACGCATCTCCTACCTTTGCTTAGGAACCTAGTACATGATCGAATTAAAAGGTATACTTTTACACTGATAACTGTATCAAAAGAAAATGTAAAAAAAAATGTTCAATGTTTATTAGGAACAATTTAGGTAAAACTTAACAAAAAACAAGAATATAGCTTGGAAAGTAAAATACTACCCCCTTCAAAAAGTTGTAAAAAAGAAGGTTTTCACTTTCAGAATCTTCAAGGAATCCGATAGAATCGTAGCTGGTTCAAAATTCTGCTTTAAATCCTTTTTCCAACTTCAACTTAAAAGTCAACTTTACAAGAAACACAGTATATAGAATGTTAAAACACAACAATTTACCGGACTTAGGAAACGTTCGTCGGATAGCCAAATGGTTTACTGGCAGGAAATCACCAATACCAACTCATTTTGGTCTGTTTGACAATATTGTAGGAAGTTAAGCACCGGTTCAGAATGCTAAAAGTTGCAAAAAAGTCACATCAATGGAGTATAATTCCATTGTTGTGACTTTTTAGCATTCTATATAGCTTTATTATTTGCAAAAATGGAATTTTGTTCATGTGTTCCGGCACTTACGATTAGGACACACTCGTGTATAATAATATTGTGTGGTGCTGGAGTGCTGAAGTTATATCTGTTACATAATATTCGTATTTTATGTATCACACATAGAGTAGGTACGTTGTTGAGCAGATTTTTTTTTCGAACATTTGAACTTATGGATTAGCAATCTCTGCCAAATGATTCAAATTGTGACTGATCGTGTGTTACGCAATTATGGTTCTGGTCGCCAATCTAACTTGAAAACTTCATAGTATTTTATAAATAAGTAAAGTCACGCAAATTAATTGTATAACAAATTGGAACACTACGTCTATTCTATAATATGGCAAACAAAACCGATGTCGACCATTCTGCCAATATCTAAAGTGAGTTGCAAAAGCAAGTGTGTATTGAGATAAATAAAAACATAAATTTAAAAAAATACAAGTAGCATAATAAGAATCTTCGATGATAAATAGTTGAAATGTAGATCTTGTAGGCACACTACGTCAATTTGCCGTGTCACACAACTGTCAGTGAATGACATTTGTGATTTGAATAATCACAATGTCATTCTCTGACAGTTGTGTGACGATCAGTTTTTTGTATTATGAATTATGTATTGTATTTTCCTGACTTTTACATCTTCAAGTAAAATTGTCTGCAGGTTTACCTTACTTATTAATTGAGCGGAATTTAAAACATTCGTTATAACTAGATTTGACAATAAAGTCAACAAACAGGGTACCTACTTAATGATGAACAAGCTTGCCCTGCTAACATGTCTAATTCGATGTGTACCGTAGACCCGTACGGCCGAACAACGGGCCATTTCCGTGTTTCCAAAATCAATTACACCATTTACCACCATACGGTATACCCGGGAAGGAATTTAGGTGAACTTTTCCGAGCCATTTTATATCGTTTGCGTAATACAACATGTCAGTTATGGATACGTTGTTTTGACAGATGAACTATAAAAGTTATAAATACTTGAGTTATGACACCCATAACTAAAAAACGGGGATTAATCTCTAAACTTTGCAGTTGACACAGTTTTGTAACGTTTCAACATGCATTGTTTGAAAAAAATGATCTTATAAACACACATGGAATGCCTGTAGGACAAACTGTTTCATTTTTTTGTCCATCGGCGGAAATACAAACACGGTTAGAACAATGGCTTCTCTTGTTTTGGTTGAATACTCGTCACAAAGTTTATTATAGTCGGTCGTTGTCTACCGCGCTCCGTCCGTCCGTCCCAGGATGTGACTCAAAGAACGTGACTACATAGCAGTAAAAATTGCTTTTATATTTGCATGTTATGTGCAAATTGTTTCTTCATAATGTCTTTTACAACTCACCGGTTACATCAAGTTCATGACCCTCTCAGTAAAGTTAGAGCGAGAAAGAATACGAACTACCCTTGAACTTGACTCGGTCTCCTTCCCTCGTAATCGATAAATTAACCCCGTCATATTGCGTCACCGTTCCAACGAAGAATGTCACCCGAGGTACCAGGAGTTCATAGGTGATAACTAGTAGAATAGTGACGACATGGGTAAACACAGATATATGAACAGTTTTATGTGACAAACTGCTAAAAATGCAGTTCCAGCGGGGTAATTGCATAACACACATAAAATGACAATTGATCGCAATGGGTTTCGTTTTGACAGTTCACCTACGTTCATTGCGTTATTTACGTTGTTGAGCAAAACGATGATATACGATTGATCAAACCTATGAAGCAATGGATTAGCATTATACTTCAAAATTCTCGGATTGTGATTTAAAGTGTGTTACGCAATTAGAGTGCTGATAGCGGTATCAAGAATTTCGTTTTCCCGCTTCACGGAAATAAACTATTAAAGTATTATCAAAGAACCGGAAATTTTAAATTCCGCTGAATCTGAATACCACGAATCACGGAATATAAACGAGTGTTAACTATATTTTATTTAATTGAATACAGCACAGTCATAATCAGCACATTGGAGGAGGTCGGAAATGAATTAAAGTCGTACAATAGAGAGAATATATTTATTCCATATTCCTATTTAAAAAAATAATCTTTCTTTGACTTTATTGAACGCAAAAGTCATATTATTAGCATTGTTGCAAAGTCTATACATATTATAAATTAAAGTCGCTTTTCGTGTTTGTCTGTATGTCCGTGTAGTTCTTGTAAACCTCGCAACAGATTTTGATGAGGTTTTCACCATCGTTTAGAGAATGTTTAATACGTTATTATTAAATTTACATAAAACTAAGAAATCTCATGTTTTTTCAAGTCGTAAAACCGTGCGAAGCAGGAGCGGGTCGCTAGAGAAATATAAAAAGGTAGCAAATGGTGCTGACTCGACCATAATGGGTAATTTGGCTACAAAGTTAAAAACAACATTTTTGGGATCGAGTCAATTAAACCAGTGGTTGATTATTTACTGTCACAGAAACACGTGCTTAAAATAAAAAGATAATTTTGCTCGACTAATTTATGATACTTAATTGGAATTCTAGAGCTACACTATCACATGAAAATAGAATATTTTATCGGATTGCATAAACCCAACAATAATAAGTTGAGCGTCACTTGGTCTTAAGACTTTTTTACATCGTGAAAGTGGACGAAAGGTAATAAAGTTTATATGTGAATTAGCACGACAGAAAACTTTTGTGACATTTCAAAGCTTCACTGTGTGAAAACAGCATGAAGTGCACATGACAGATAACGCGAAGGGAAGCATAGGATTGGCGTAAGGACAGAGAATGTATCGCGCATGTGTGCGCGGTGCGGGCGTGCGGCGCTCTAACGCCCGGCAACTACCAGGCGAACAGAACATTGAAAGAGACCTTTGTTATTGTTCCACAACGTGTGAAAGAGATAAAAGATAGGTGGTAACCGCGGAAAGTTGGGGTGGATTGGGGAAAACTATTACCTACTGTAAGTTGTAACAATGGCGATAACATGAAAAGTTTGAGCGAATTTACATGGCTGATGTAAAATTATAATTTACATTTTACAACATTTTTCACGATTTTATTGATTCAGTTTGACTTTGAGTTTTAATTTCTTAAAATTAAAGGGATATAAAAAGTTTGCTTGGCACGGGACTTAATTCGGTACGTAAATTAATTCAATTCAAAACAAAGCATCTGGATTTATTCCTAAAATTGAGCTTGAACTAATAGCCACATTTATATGTGTCTAGTACAGAAGAACAATGCAGTTTGATGTACCTACTGTGTTTTACATTTACCAGCCGGAATATAAATGTATGATTATCTAAATTGGCATAAAATAATATTTATTGTCTAATCGTGAAAACTTCGAAACCAAATATCTAATATAAGTACCTATATTTTAGGGGTAACTTGAATGTTATGCCAGAAAATAAAATTTACCTATGTAATGTTAGTCTATATATTTCTAAAATAACAAAACCTTGTTTCCCCGAAGGTTTAGGTTCAAATTTCGCCAGTTATGCTATTTCTAAAATATTGTTTTTAATTTCAAAGATTATTTTAAACGTAAAACTGAAGGTAGGTAATCTTATCTAAATATGAAGATATGTGAAGTTTGAGTTTGAAATTATACGCGTAGGTACGTACAGAGAAGGAGTGAGGGAAGACCTTTGACCTCTAAAGTAGTGTAATACCAACAACTTAGATCACTATGTTCGTCCGGGAAAGCCTTATAAGGCTTTACAAAATTAACATCGTACATGTAGTACCATACTACACTTAGGTACGAGTAGAAGGGAATACTAGCTTGAGATTTGCTTAAATCTTATTTGTGTGTGTTCCGTGCTCAAGTAAATAAAGGGGTTACTTGAGTACGGAACACACAGTATTATGTTTATGTCATGTATTAATTATCGAAGTATATTATGTGACCAAAATCTTGTTTCTCGATGACATTATTAAGCTCACAAAATACAGAAACAGCTTACATGAAAGCTTACAATAAGCAAACGCTTATAACATACATTTAGCTTTTCCCAGCTGCTGCGCCCGCGTGGAGGTTGGAAATTATCCCACGGGAAACATACTACCAAGATAAAAAGCATCCTATGTAGTTATTAATTCCAGGTACTATCTGTGTGCTAAATTTCAGGCAAATCCGTTCAGCCGTTTTTGTATGATTGAGTAACAAACATCCAAACATACAAACTTTTATATTTACCCATAATATTGACACGGTTAAGGGTCGACAATCCAATAGCCAGTCATTCAATAACCCTTCAATAACTACTATATTTACTTTAATTTCTCTATTATAGTAATCATAACGCTATTATGAAGATAACCTCACTTATAGACATAAGTGTCATACTGAATAACCCAAGCAATCACCTCACAGCTTTATAGTAAACTGTAAAATAAACAATTTACTTTATTTAACCGTTCAGAGAGACATTACGTTCTAAATCAAATAATAAACTCATTGCAAACCTTAATAAGATTCAACATTACAGCTGTGGTTGTGAAGTTATGAAGCATTATGTTTAATAAGAAAATGATAGACCGCTATTCCATTTCAATCTATAAAGGAATGCGAGGCTTGAGAATTACTTGGCATAGTAAAAATACATGAACAAAAGTGTGAATTTTATCATCTATGTTAATATAATAAAACTGAAGAGTTTGTTGTTTCGTTTGAACACGCTCATCTAAAAGAAAAGAAAAAAACAGAAAGAAAATACGTTTATTTGCGGTAAACATGACGCAAAGAAAGAACACAGACACAAGAAAGAACAAGTTGGGGGGAAATATGCGTCCACGCACAAAACGGTCGCAATCAGCATCATCATCTGTAGAACTACCAGTCGTATTTGAAAAATTCTTTTTGCGTTTGATAGCCCGATTCTTCAGGAAGGTTATAAGCTATTTAACATCACGCAACAGCCCTTAGGCGCCGAGCAAAAAGAACGCTAAGCGAAAACGAAATAATTGGGCGGGCGGGCGATGCGAAGCGAGTTTTATAAAAATGTTGCTATTATTTTAGTTTATTGTGCATCTTACGTCTTCAACGCGAATGGAGTCGCGGGCAAAAGCTATTGTGTGAGTTTATAAACGATAGTGGACTTAGAACTAAATTGTGGACTATATTGGTTCCATTATTTTTAATTTATCCTAAAGATATTTCTGGTACGGCCGTTTTCATCGTGGGATAAATAAAGCCTTGGATGATAATAAACGATATTTTTAGAGAAAGTTAAAACCTTTTCTTAACAAGACGTCTATTAACAATTTACACCTACGCCTTTATCGGTTACAATAACTAGATAGAAGAATTAAAACTTAAGAACGCATAATTGAAACACCTACGCTGTCGTTTATACAATTAACTATTCATCTTTTGTTTTTATCGGTTTAATAAAATCTGTAAAATTGAATAAAAGTAATTTAGTACGTCACTACCATGTATTCGTTAGAATAGAATAAAATAAAGAATATCATAATGTCAAATTAAAACATTGTGAAAAGTACCTAATATTTGAAAACCTTAATTTTTACAGAATTTTATTTAGAAACAGAAAAAAATCAGTTTCTAAATCGTTCGTGTCATAAATTAAAACGTCGTTGTCGTCGTTGGTAATTAATTCTACTCACTCCGTCGCGTTGTCATGGATTCTGTAACCGTAGCGATGACGCGCTCCGGCGGGAATCGGGACGGCTCCCGTAATTCCCGAGTATCCCAAGGGACCTTGTAAATACCGTGTAACTTGTACTAGGACCGCATGAGTCATAAGGATGCGAGGGTAAATCTTGAATACGCGCGATAAGAATAATTGCCGAGCTTTAAAGTGTGCCCTTTGCTAGTAAATTACTTACCTAGTTTGTTATTTTTAACCCACATGCATGAGAGATTAACTACGCGGTGCTTCAAGCCTTAATGTAATGGTAAGATAAAGGGCAGTCTTTGATGGTATAAGTGTACACTTACGATCATTGCGTGACTTTTTATTAGTACAGATTTCACACGCATTTACTTGTAGAAAAAAAAAATTAAAAAAAATCGTGCACTGCTAGTCACCGCCTCAGGTATGTAAGTGGTGAGACCCCAGTCTTACCGCTTTGAAAATAGGGGGCGCCATTGACAATATTGGCAAACTGAGTAGTTAGCTTGGCCGTTATCTACCTCCCCCCCGTCTCACGGCTCACATATCTCAGGCGGTAACTACCAGTCGCGCGCGCACTGACTATATAAACAAACTAATTGAAAATCGCTTCCCTCTTACTTACTCTTTAAATACGACAGTACTTTATGTAGCTATTTTACTGAAACAATAAGTTAGTACCTAAATGGAAAATCCCTTCCCAACTCTTTTAACTCTGTACTTTATGAATTTAACTGTAACTAAATACTAAATATACGAAGATTCGTATCTAAAATAAGTAAAAGTTTAGGCGCATCGAACTTCCTAGGAAGGGTATCATTAGTTAGGTCGGAAGAATAAATAAACGCAACAGTAATGGCGGGGGAGCGTGTAGCGAAGCGCGTGAAATATTGCCTCGGCGGGAAAATTTACGATTCGACGGACCAGCAGCGGCGAATGGCGTAGCGAGTGATAGCGAAAGTACTAAGTGTGGAAATTCTGCGGTCCGCGTAGTTAACTAATAATTTTCAGCAAGTGAAGGGTTATATTATCAACGATACTACACCAGCAGTGCTATTCTGTAACCATCTCACCGTGAAATCTTAGGTGAAGTGAGCGTGGAGTGAGCTGTCATTCCACAGGGATTGACACTATTGACAGCTCACTTCACCCAAGTTTTCACGGTGAGATGTTTACAGAATAGCATGACTGTATTATGTTTGAGTTTAATTTATTGGATAAAACTAATTTTTCTTCAGTGTTTTGAGCTAAGTTAACAATCTGAAACATAACCTTTGAGATTCAATATCTCAGCAGCGGAACATAGCACTACGCACTACGAGACAACACACAACACAACAACACAGAACACACAACTTAGAAGGCTAATCAAACATTGTTAGAAAACATTACTGAAAATGTTCTGATTTTTCTCTATGCAAGATTAGGCGTTCATTATAAAAAAAAATCCTGCTAAGTGCGTGTCGGACCACGTACAATGAAGGGTTCCGTAGTAGGGATGAATTTATCACAAAAACGAACTTAACATTATAGTTGAAAACCCAAGATGTCCCCATACATCGATATACGTCTCGGTCAATTCTCCAACTGCAAATGTAAGTTTGTAATCGCAACAAGATATTTTTGTATGTGATAAAACTACAAATGAATGTTTTTGGGACTTTTTCCTTTACATGTGCTGAGAGACCTTGCTTCCTGCCAAATTTCATGATTCTAGGTCAACGGGAAGTAACCTGTAGGTTTTGATTTACCTACCTGCGAGTATCAAAGTATGTCGCTTAAATGGTCGTATTTTTTATTGCATTGACTTAGAAGTAAAATTTTGTCTGAGCTCCCTTAGACCTACGTATTTTATATTAGTTTCAACTTGATACCTCCACGCGTTTCTGAGAAAAAGGGTCTCGACAGACTGACAGACAGACAGACGGACGGGCAGACGGACAACGAAGTGATCCTATAAGGGTTCACTTTTTTTCCTTTTGAGATACGGAACCCTAAAAAGCAAGTTAAGTTCGTTATTCTTATCTCGACTTTCTCAGGAAAGGACTACAGTGAGCAGCTTCACTTTCGTTTTGTCAGTTAACAAAATTACAAATATGTAATGAAGCAAACTTACATAGTAGTTATTACTTTCCCTTCATTTATTACGAAATAGGTACAATCAATCTGGGTAACTTTGACAGATAAGGGCGATATCTTACAATATATTTAAAAAAATTACGCCTATCACTCGAGTGTTTTTTATTTTATCAGTGCTCTCGTATTACTTTCCATCCATAGACATTCACAGAAAGTTTATAAAACATACCAATATATGTACCCATATTTTATTTTTAGAGTTACAGAGACGCTTTACAGAGTGATAAAATAGAGTGCGCGTCAAGTAAAAAGAACGCTGGCCGTTTACATGCGCACTCAGCGATTTATCTATTCCAGCCTATTCCATAGTACTAAGTAGCTAATAAAGTACCTATCATGATTCTACAATAAAACACGTATATTATAAAACCAATAGCCTAGCAACTAACCCAAGCTAAGTAACTTTAGGATGCGACTGTACTCGTGCGCAGACACATCACTTGCACCGTCGCTCAGCGTTCTTTTCCTCTAATGCAGTCGAAATTCAGTTTATTAAATAAAACCTTCCGTTTCATCAATACACACACACGCAAATGCATAGTCCCCTTGGTTGCTCTAAAAAAAGGGGGAATCTTGTTTATCTTATCTTCCTACTTCCCCACATTTTTTTTTAAAGAAAGAGTTCCAGTCGCCAAAATCACCGAAACGTCTACGAAAGTACTAGGCGGGCAGTATACGGCAGGAGATTGGCTATAGTCTATGAGAGCCAATCGCACGGAAGACGTGAATATTGTCGTAAAACGTAACGCGGCATGTCAAACGCATACACCCGCCGCGCCGCGCTCTGCGGGTGATTTGGCGCGCATTGTTGGTGAACCACTTTAGGGTTGTCAAAAATTATTGATTTCACATGCTTGTATAGATAATTGAACTGCTAAGTAATATTACGTTTTTATGTGAAAGACATAATTCATGCGCTTATTGCATGCATTCTATTGAAATTGGTTTTCTTAGAAAAATGGAAATGAAAATGAAACGTAATTCAGTTACATTATAAAAATACTACTTATTAATTTAGATTTTAGTGTATAGATATTATTTTTTTGTTTTGTGTGTGTGTGTATTTTTTTTTTGTTTAAGTGTTTTGTGTGTACTTATATAAATAAAGAAAAATAAAAACAGCTCAGAAAACTACTTATTAAAAAGAAATTCAGTTTCATGCATTTTTTTCGAATAAACATAACCCGGATGATAGGTAAGTGTGTACTTTGTATGCCTGGGAGGAGCCCTGAGACGTCCTCCTACTAAATGGACAGATGACCTGGTGAAGGTCGTGGGAATTGTTGGATGTAACTTGTTCAGAACCGAAGCCTATGTTTAACGGTAGACGTCTTGTGGCTGACACGGCACTTTCGTGCTTGATTCCGAACAACGCCGCTGCAATGCTGCCGCGTCACTACTGTTGTGTGACGCGTCACTACTGGTCCCCATATATTTTATATAGGTTTTTATTAGATTACATCCCGAGTTCGGCAGCAATGTGAACTTGTGAAGCAGCAATGTCGCGCAGCATTGCTGCCGTGCTCGTAATGTACTCTCATATAAACATATAGAAAATGTATGGGGACCAGTACACACTGCTGCGTGTATCGTTGTTCGGAATCATACCTTTACTCGCATAGGTTTAAAATTCTCATAAAAGCCGGCCGTATTTTAGTAAAAAAAGAACACGAAAATACCACTTAAATTTAACTCTTTAAACAAAAAAGTGTCACAAAAAACCGTGTGACATCAAGTCTATCATCATTGACAACCTTGTTGCAAGTGCATGTGTCCACCCCCTAAAGTGACAACATGTGCGCCCCGGCTGCGCCCGCACATAGACACAGGACGCTCCCATCGTCTATGATCATTGGGAACTTTCATATTGACATCATTATGAAAACAATTAGTGCATGTGACGGGTGTTAATCAATGTGTGGGACGTCTTACGTAATGTAATACTAATTATAATTTGTTATTACTGTTATTCCGGGTCTTGCATGTCTGGACTTACTGCTGAAGCATATGTCAACGATATGTTCGTCTTTTTTGACAATATCACCACTTTATTTACATACTTGAAGGACTTACACACTAATTGCATAAGAAATGAATCATCAATCACAATCTGAATAATTCGAAGGATCTAATCCATTGCTTCATATGTTCTACAAATTTGTCCGCTCAACAATGTACATCACGCAATGAATGTTGTTGAACTGTCAAAATGAAACAGATTGTGATTGATCGTGTATTACGAACTGTGTCCAAATAAACTTTAGGTATTCTTTTCTTTTAATTAGGGCGTGCTAGCTACCACGCATCTCTACAAGCTTTGATTAATAAAAGACATAAATAAACTGATCCAAAAAACTATACCTAGTCTGATATAGTGCTACAAATGATGTAAGTAGAACTATCGGCCCGCCCCACAGTTTTTACGACGTGACATAAAAAATAAATTTATTTATTGTACCTATGTAAGTTTAATACTAATTTATTATACACATAAAATCGGACAGCCGCAAGGCGACACTGGAACAACAAGTTCCGTGAAGCTTTCATAGTAACAAATCTGAAAATCTCCCGGAAAAAAATCTTTGAATTATGGTAAAAACTGCATCAAAATCCGTTGCGTAGGCTTACAATAACAACGCGGTCACACAGACAGACAGGAAAAGCGATTTCAATTTATAATATGTACAGATGGCTTTCTATAACACTCAAATTCTAGAACTTCAACGGAATTCATTCCTCACTGAGTCGAAAAAATACCAGTTAAACTCACAGTACCATTTTGGCGAGAAAACATTGCACGCGGAAGTGAGTCCTAACTCCTAAACAAGTGAACAGTCGTCCCCGGGCCGTTAACGCTGTTTCCAGGACATATATATAACTTTATGCCGACATGCCAGTTAGCCGAACAAACACAAAGCTCTTCTGCTAATTTTGAACTTGCTAAAGCGTTACTGTCGTTGTACGTTTTGGTCACCATTGAATTGTTAACTCACTCGCAAGTTTACAGAAATGGAGTCGTTGTGTTGTTAAGTTTTTGGTTTCTGGAAACCTGGATCACTGGAGTACCTACATGTCGGTTTAATTTTGACAGTTCACCCACGATCATTGAGTTATTTACGTTGTTGAGCAGATGATTTTTTCCAACCTAGGAAGCAATGGATTGGCAATATCCTTCAAAACTCTCGGATTGTGATTGAACATTGTTAAGCAATTAGGTGCAAGTCTATTCCGTAAAAATCTCTCACCGTGAAAACGTAGGTGAAGAGAGCTGTCATTCCACCTATTGCTAGGGATTGACACTCTTGACAGTTTGATTTTTATCGACTTACGGTCGGACTCAATAACCTATTTTCAGTAAAAGACAGTAGGTAAATCAGTAACTCTATCTGTCATTGAATCTCGTCCCACTATTCCATAAATTCCTTATTCTCTGACAGATTATTGGGACGTTAAAATCATAGATAGATAGGATTTCCTATCTCCTGTATGCCAAAACTGGTGATAGATAGGTTATTGGGTTCGGCCGTATATCGGTAAGATAACTAGGATCGAATGGGTGGAAAAATACGTAAAGTATCTGCCATAAATGACGATCGTCCATACAAATAATCATGACATCTAAATAGAAGCGGAGTATATTAGCTATTTGCTGCCACTCCCAAACCTGACATTTCATTAATGAACCAAAAAAATCTTGAAGAAGAAAAATTATACCTTAAGCTTTAAATAGTCAAGTTTTTTACCAAGTCCTAATATAACTCAAGGACACACAAAACTCAAATCTCCCTTCCTCCGTCCTTGGATATCCCATGAAACACTTGACCGACATTCTCAAAGAAACAAACGTTCTCCAACGGGTAATAGTTTAATAATGTAAACTAACGAACTTACAAACATGCTATAAATGTCTGTATCGATGCCCACGCGTTGCCACACACCCTTCACGAACATGGTTGCCCTAAAATACAGAAAGCCCAAAAAAAAACACATAAATTCTTTCATTTGAGTGATTACTTTTAAGGAACTGTCAAAATGTAAACGATATTACAATTTAATACGTAATTTAAGCCCGTTCATTCTAAAAGTTGACAACGTCGAAAATAGCTGTCAAATATGTACCTGTTTTGATTAATTTGGCAATATTACTGTTTGGAAATATGAAATATCGCTAACTAGTGAACTAGAATATTAATAATGAATTGCAATTTTATAATAGCACTGAATTTGATGTTGTAACCTGAATGAATTATTGTGTGATGGTGTGATTTAGGAGTAAAAAAAGCATTTGAAAATTTTCCAAATACTTTCTTTACATTTAAAAGTAAATATACGGTGTTACGGTAGTAATTATTGCATTTCATAATCAATATGTTAGTTCACTAGTTAGCCATATTTCATATTTCCCTAAGCATAGTATATTGCCAAAACAGCGAAATATTTAACATCTATTTGCGACGTTGTCCACTTTCAGAATACAAGATCTAAACATAAAATAAAAAATAAGTTATATGTATAGCGTCTTACTTGCGATAAAAAGATCATCAAGAGCTCCAATCTAAGTGAAATGAATTAATTAAAATTAATACAGGCGCCGTGCCCGGCGTCTAAATCGTAAATTCGTATCTAACTTCTTTGACATAAGATTCCGATACAATTGGTGCATAAGAAACCAAATTCAAATTGCATGCAATATCATAAATAATTACATATGCATTTAAAGATTCGATTCCCATCGTTCCCAAGCGGATTATTTTTCTATTAGAATTAATTAAATTAAGTATGTGTGAATTTTATATTATTCTGTTAAAAAAGTTGTGATTGCGACAGCCCTGTCCGGCCGCGGCATTCCGTTCCTCAAATCCCGTTGAGTTTCCCTCAGCCAGCAACAGCGATCGGTGATGCAACCTTGACCGATTTGGACTAGCCGACAGGTTGGCTTAGTTTTCTGTGACTACCAGGGAAGTATAAATTAACCTAGGTTTATCCAGCGTAGAGTTATCAAAGAAATAAGTGCATTGACCTAGCCTTGACATTATAGGTGCAAGTCCATACGTTCAAAAGTTAATTTCAACTTTATCACTGGCATCCATTAACGTTAAATAACCACATATTTACTTATTCGATTATAATGGGTGCTCAGGTAATTAATTGTTCTATATCGATGAAAAAAAGTAGCAAAGCAACAGAAAGTAAAAGAAAATACGAACAAATTTCAGGTGTTCGAGATTTTATTTCTTTTGTCCATATTTGAGTTTGTCAATTTTATGTTTGTATGCCTATGATTGTCTAACAAAATGAACACCTCTGTGGAGCCAAAGTAAACAGCACAAATTCTTCTCCTACCTAAATATACATGCATTATTATGCAGTATTTACATAACACATAAACGCAAATAAAACATCATTACAAAATCCTAAACCACAATCATAAAATGCCGCGGTACGAACCCGTCACTTTGAGTTTGGGACATTGTCTGGGCTATATCAGATTTGTAGGTTAGTTTCGTTTATCATTGGGCAATCGTTTCCCGTCGTGAACATTGTGCAAGTGAGCTTTTATTGCAAACCTGAACATGCATTGTACAATCTACATATTCTTGAGGAATATCTAGGAACATTATGTGGGTTCAATTAGCAAAAAAACATTTAGTAAGGAATCCTGCTAGGTGTTTAGAAAATTCAATGATTTTTATAGCAGCTCTAAAACCGCTTTATCAATAAGATCGCTTCAACAAATCAGCTTACAAAATAAAGTTATTTAACTTGTCATTAATTAGATACTTGAATTATCTCCTGACAGTAACCACCAACAAAACGAGCTTTATTTATTTTAGTACTTGTCTCATTAGAATGCGATCCTCTCAGCATTTAGTTCCAGGAACCATGTTTTAGTTACCAAGGAAGGGAGAGCTTTGATCGGATATTACAAGGAACGGACTACAACATGGATTTATAGGGGACTTCGCTGAAATTTCGACTAACCATGAACTGCTACTTGCAAGCTTGTACCTATTTATAAACGTGTTAAAATGTTTACTTCAGTTACAGAGATTTATCTGGCGATGGCGGTCCGTTCGTGTAGCTCAAAGTGAGTATGGCATGAGATATTCTCGTGTAGTTCGGACTAAAACGAAAGGTACTAAAATAAAGACTAAGAACAAAAATAATAATTTTTGCCGAATTCTTGTCTGTCACTTGATTTATCTCACTCATAATGATGACATAAACATTCCTATAAAGTACTTAATTTGATCTTATTTACGAATTAATTAATGTTGCATGAGATAGGTATAAAATGCAGTGTCTTTATTAAAATAAAAACAGATGGACACAATCACAACCAACATGGCTCACACCCACGATAATATAGTTTTATCGACATTAATTTACATAAACCACTAACAAAATTATGCATCATTTACCGCAAAAATTATGTGGAATAACAATCAGAATCAGTCATAAGGAATTAATTAGCAATTTCTTTTCCAAAAAATAAAAACAAGAATTTAAGAAAAAAAGTGTCTCATCCTAGACTAATTTTATTCATAGCTACGCGCCGCGCGATAAAATCTAGATTTACCAGATCTCTCAGTTAAGCTGTGTCTCGTTTGTACCTAGAATTACCAGGACGGCATAGCGTACCAGGAGGTTTGTAAGCACTAGGTTTACTTTCAATACCTACTCACACATGCGAGTTTTAACAAGGTAAACTGGATTTTCAACAAGATGTTTATATTGTTGACGGGATTTCGGTTTTGCATCTTGTATCAATTATTTTGAAACTGCTGGTCCATTTTGCATATTAAAATATTCATGGATAGTAAAGTTATTGTTATGTCTCTATTACCAGTAATTAGTAAACGTGTGCGTGTTACTAAGCGCAAGCGCATTATTAAAATGCAACGAGTCACTCTCCGGCCCTTCTCTCATAGTAAGTCGTATCGATACGTGCAAAGCTTTTGACCGGATGTTAGAACTTTTAATTGACACATTGACATATTGTAAATAAATAGTCTAGGTACTGAATTAATCATTTTTGTCAGTGCGAGACTGAAGTCTGAAGTGTTGCAGGATGGTACCTATATGTATGAGCTAACTTAAACAAAATATTTTCCTCAGTTTTATTATTTTTAACACTTTCCACTCCACCCACTTTTCATAGTACTCATAGGCCAAGCCGCCATACTTATTGGAACTGAACCCTCCGGGAGGGTTGCCGGCATTACGTTTGCGCTAAAGTTAAACATCACGGATGGTCAACGGCATTAGGTTTAAAACCGTGGTATAAAACATTTTAAACGAAGTTAAATTGTGTTTTATGGGGATCTTGTAGCTATAGGTAGCTTCCAACCTTTTTTTTTTTTTGTGAATACGTTAATAATTCCAATATACGTCAATATTCCAATAGACGGCATAGCGTATGAGTAATTTATCTGTCATTGCTTCATTTTTCATTCTTTTTACCTATCGTGGTATAGTAATCTTATTCTAGATGCATCGTCTTCACATATAATTAATGTATACAAAATATTGTACATTTTAAAAGAGTAACGGTGGAGTTTCTTGCCCATTCTTCTCCATACGAGAACTACCTTTTGGAAGGGGCGACTAGAATCAATTCTATTTTGTGTAAAATTGAAACGTTCAAAAGTGCCTCTTATGTGCCTAATTTATTTATTTTTTTGACTTTTGACTTTGACTTTGACCAGTGGTCGCAGCAACCAGGAAAACTATGGAAACCGATACGCGTCGCGCACTTGGTCGCAACAGCAAACTAGCCGCAGTCCATACAATACCACTGACTGCCATGACTCCGGCCAGTCGTGGTCATCTAGTGGTATTGTATGATTTAGTGCGCGAGATCCCTAACTCCGCGTCCTAACCAAAAGCGATCATTGCGTGAGCACGTGATCGTTTGTATGAATTAAGGCTCGTGCTAGAGATGATGCGTATATACTAGAACAGATCCAGGTATTAGGTATTTAATGAGACTAGGTAGCACATATTCCAACTTTTAAACTTTTCAAAAGTGCCTCTTATGTGCCTAATTGAAATAAATTGTTTGACTTCGACTTTAACTTTGAGTTCTATGAAAATGGGTGGAGTCGAAAGCTTGCCGAGGTCGGTCCGTGCTTCGGAAAGCAGTTGGTCCCAGCTGTCATTTGTAGATCTTTGCCAGTCGTTACGGGTAGTCAGACAGAAGCCCGAAAGTCTGACAACCAGTCTTACCAAGGGGTATCGTATTACTGGTATAGGTGATGATGATAATATAGGTAGATCTAAGTGGTCTCTAAAACGTTACGAAATGTACTATGGTAAGCGACAGTCGTTGATATTCTTGTATGTATTTGCGGCTGACCCAATTAGACCAAAAATTATAAACTTTATAGTGCATAGAATGTTTGCTGATAGCTTATTGTCTTTCTGTTCGTTTTGTTGCGTTCATTGTTCTATGTGGATACGATTATTGGTTCTTTGAACCCTCTCAATTTGAACCTAATCGAAAGTGACCCGACTAGAACATTGCTTTTGTAGACCCTGTTAATGAAGTAAGCAGTCTTCTAGGCTCTAGCTAGAAGTAGGACCTGTGATAAGGGTTCCTATCTTTGATATAGATACCTAGGCATAGTTTCAAAATTATTTGCGTAATGTTTAAGTGTGAAATATGGAAATAAATAAGACAAGTACCATTAAAGAAGTTCATATCTAACCAGTTACAAAACAAAATCCCGTGAGCACGATGACCACATCTGTTACCGGCCCGGTTCTATAGCGGCCGAGCGCTGCAAGCAAGAATAGTCCTTACGGTGGTTAGATATGAACTTCTTCGATGGTACGTCTGTTGAAAGATCGTGTTCAGGACAACCAACGACGCAAGAAGAGAAGGTTTTCTTCTAAAAACAAAAGTCGTGTAAAGTTTCGTATTAACAAAACTAAGACTCATTTAAGATTGCACAATGAAGGATATCGAACGAAACATGATCAGATTAACACAAGAACAAGAAAAAATGACTAAAGTAAACATAAAACTTAACATCACTCCAGCTTGCATCGGGGGGCGGCGGAAATCAATCAAAACTCAGAAACAATCGCTTTCTTTGCCAAGCTTCTCTGTAGCTTAAAGAACAAACCAAGTTTGTTCAACCGTAGATTTAAAAACTAAACATTGTCTTCATCCCAACACAAAGAGCTTTCAAGAGAATTACCAAACGGAACATAACAGCAAAAACAAACACACCAAACTGAAAGCGAAATTTCAAAGAAATCGCGTGCGCAATCCTAACGCTACTGTTTGCAAAAACTTTAAAATCTTACCTTACATGGTTAAAGGAAATGAAACTCTAACTTAAAGCTATAGTATTGTCATTACATTGTTTAGAAAAGAAAGGCTTTTCTGCCGTTATCTAAATCTAAGAGTTTAATTATACGGGCCTCTGCCACAAAACCGACAATGAATTTATGCATGAAGGAACGGAGAATTTCTCCTTTCGAATCGCCGGGATCTTGTATAAAAGGAACAATAGTCTTTAGTTTTAATCTTCAGTTGTTTTTTTAATATATTTTTTGGTCGGAATCGGGTTCGTGTGTGACTGGATTTACGACTTACGAGACTACAGAGAGCAGAGTAGGGTTGCCGCAGGGCTTAAGACCTTATCAGGTGTGAACTTGAAATGATGGCTTTATTAAGATTTAAATAGGCTGTAAAAAGTGATAATCTCAAAATTCGAGGAATCAAGATTGATGTTGATGAAGCGTAAAAAATTGTTGACGCCTTCAAAGATCCAAATGAAAACGGGCGAAATATAACTCACATCATGTATCAAACCACTCAAATAGTTTCATCTCAAAAGCTTCGGAAAACTATCCAGATAAGTATATTCAAATAAGTATTTCCTTAGCTACAGACGTGTTGGCTTTAGAGAAGGTAGATAAACAAAAAAACTAGAAACCAGCGTAATAGCACTATAGCCTGGAATACACATGTTACTTATTAAAACGCATGCTTGTTTGCTAGCAAGTAGCATGCTAATTTATAGCATGCTCTCCGTGTATGTAAAATGATCATACTTTTTCGCTGACACTTGCTTATTGTGTGCTAGTAGGTAGCATCTGCGAAATTCGCATGCTTTTATACTTGTAAATAGCATGTTTATTCCAGGCTTAAGAGTTGGCTGGGTATATTGCATGATAGATATTACAAGTCCTTAGAAACCTAGGCAAAAATCTCAGTTACGAAATAACTGTTAGTGCTGAATACATGGAATCATAAAATAATTAACATTTCTATGTATGGGCATCCGCGATATTCGATGGAGATTTTGAATTTCACTAACAAGTATTATATTTCTAATTACATTAAGAAATTAGCATTAGTTAAGGAAATTATATTCCTTTAGTACCTACCTAAGAACCTGCTAACATATGCGAGAATAATCATTACTTTGCAATACTTTATGAGCGTTCATTCTAAAAGTTGGCAACGTCGCAAATAACTGTCAAATATTTACCTGTTTTGATTAATTTGGCAATATTACTGTATGGAAATATGAAACATCGGTAACTAGAATGTTAAAAATGAATTGCAATTATAACACTGAATTAGATTTCGTAACTGTTTTAGGTGTAAAAAAGGCATTTGGAAAGTATCCAAAAATTATTCGATTGTTTTTATGCTAATTCTATTCTATTTTGTAGCAACTTTTTGGGATTTTTCGGCTGAAAATATGATGATGATAAAATTATATTTTATGTTCAGCAAACAAAAGACGATTATTCTTATAAAACATTCTAATAGACTAATAGAGAAATTATTCATCAAAACTGGTTTATTAAGGTCATGACCACAATGCCCACTCATATTTTTTTCATTAAAAACTTTGTCTGTCTCAAAGATTTTTTTGTGAACACGTGCTGACCCTACACCCCTCCCTTGGCCCTTATGCCTCGCCCCCAGCTGAAAAGACATGAACTGCCCGCACGATTTGCATGTGATTCTGATCGATGCGTACGCGCAGCAAACGACGCCACTTTGCAATTTGGCGAAATTACACACGTATTTTAGTTACGTACATTTTCAAAGTATTTTTTTTAACTGTTGCCAACTGTGTAATTGTTTCATTATGTAATTAACGTGATAAATCTGTGAGTAAGTATTTGGTATTTATATTGTAAAATTTTCCTGGTTGGCAAGTGCGTAGTCGGTAGTTTCTATAATAAATTACCAAATATTTGATTTAAATTTCAATACCTGCCTACTTTTGAAAACTACAGACTGTAGATACCCATTACTTTTACCTTATTGAAATAGGTACGACAAGTTTATACTGAGGATATAATTATTATATGAATGTCTACATTTTCTACTATCAATTTCATGTTGTTATTAAATTAAGCGTTATCTCTAAACGCCTAGTCAACTATTCAACGCAATCAATATCTGTTGTGTGTGATTGTTTCTGACTCCGACTTAATTGCCGGCCGGCATAATATTATAACGTCAATAAAAATGATATTATTGCCCCGTAGTATAAAATTGTTTTGACCAAGTGTAAAAAATCACACGTATATTTACTTTACGTTACATTATTATGAAAATTAATCATAAAAGATTTAAGTACATACCGTACTTAAATCTTTTATGATTTAAAAACAGCTATAAAGAATATTTTTATACCTCCAATCAGAATGTAGATATAGGTTCCAAAACTCAAATCCGCTGGGACCATACTAATACAAATTAACCGAACAAGAAATAAATTAACTCAAAATCATTGATTGTTTCCATTACCTACTAATATTCAATAAAATTAAACTGTAGGAAAGTATTCAATTAAATCAAATAATGATTGAAACAAAACAATTCCAATTAAAAAACGTTTTAATGTAGTTTCGCTGAATTTATTGTTGATTGGAATTAAAACGCACCACATTTTAAATTGTAGAAGCATACATCCGGAGGGTTAACTTCGTCTAACATATAATCCAGCTTAAACGCTTAAAAAATAAACGTACCTGAAGTTAAAAGTCGTCATCTTTACACCAGCATGCCCGTATTTCACCTACTTCAACAAGCACTAAACAACACCACAGTACAGTCAGGCACAGAATAAAAAAGAAAAAATAAAGGTTCGAAATTCAAAAATAAAAAAAATAAAATATTTTAAAATTCCCGCCAAACTGCGCGCGTTTGCGCAGGCGCGCGGACAGTGAAGTGACTGGCTTCACCGAAGTGCGTGTGACGCAGCCTCCGTCGAGCGGAGTGTCTGTCGGCGACGCTTGCGCATCCTAGCAGCCCCCACCACGCCCCTCATTCATGAAAACGCTCAATGGAGCTTCGAGGCGAACTTCCAGCCAAGCTCCAGCATCTCGCATTGCCCTTTCAAGTAAAACAATGGAGCTTTTGCAAATAATGACGGTTTGTTCTTGTTTGTAAGCTTTTTGCAATCAAGAGGTTAGGGGTAAATGATTTTTTGTTAGTTTGTAGTGCCCTTATCACCCATAGAGTTAGCTTATTGACTTACTATACAAGAATTACGTACCACATAGACAGAATTACAACAACTATAATAGGTTAGCGAATATTTCAGGAGATAAATATTACGAGAGGTCATGTCTTAACTGAAATGTGACGAATTAAAAATAATATTCCTAATAAAAATAATATTCCTAATAAGATTTTATTATTAGAGTAAACACCTAGCGCAGCGCAGCGGCTACGCAAATCGTAGCCGTAGTCTTTTCATAGTCATAGCGGTGGTGTAGCCGTAGGCGTAGGTACTACGCAAATCGTAGGAGTAGCGTAGCCATAGGCGTACTACGCAAGCCGGAGCCACAGCGTCGCCGAAGCCATGTCAAAAGCGTAGTACGTATTTCAAATTGTCCCTCAACGCAATTCGAAATGGAAAACTAGATATTAGTAATAATCGCAGTTGTTGATAACGTATTTTAATGTTCAGAATTATATAACTTATAACATCCTCTAAAGTCTAGATTAAAGTCGTGTCATATAATGTAATTTTTATTTTTAACATTGTACTATCAATTTGATTATCGGAAAACGTCCCGCGATACCGTGGCAGACCCAGGCGGAGATGACAGGATGAGCTTGACCCCTCCATGCAGGATTGGTCCACACTAGCTTACGATAGGGAGGAGTGAGAAGGAGAAACCTGGAGGAAGCCTGCAGTGGGACACCCCAGAGTGAACGTGTGTGAAACGTATATGCAATCCGTTCCGTGTGGTGCCGGACATAAAGAATAGTACCAACCCATTTTTCCCGTGGGTGTCGTAAAAGGCGACTAAGGGACTTACTAGAGAATGGGCAGCAGCGTTCTCTATGCATTATAACACCATACTGCGATCGCCAACCCGCCTGCCAAGCGTGGCGTTTATGGCAAACACCCCCATTTGGGGGAGGCCTATGTCCAGCAGTGGACGTCTTTCGGCTGAAATGACGATGATGATCATACGCAATTAGCATTGTTATCACCAATTTTGAACCCTGTAGGTATCTTAGCCATTCAAGAATCAGTGAATGAATTTGAAGAATATTCAGCATTCAGGGACTATTCCTCAAAGCAATGGATGGGGTTCATTACTACTGATACATTTAGTTGCTACAAAGAAGTATTCATAACGAATAACCCAATTGAAGGGTGGCCCTTTGAAACCGGCGTTGTATCGGTTCATACAATTACTTAAAAAGGAAACCAAATATCAAGATAGAAATTTCAAAAGGGTAGAAATCTTGTGTAAAGGAAAACGGCGTAGTTTAAAGGAGAAAGATATAAAAATTGTCACGATTATTACTATTCCACTCGAAACGAAATTTCAATTCTGGAATATGTAATAATGCTTACCGAGCTATGATGAACTTGGGTTTTTTTATATTTTTTTTCGCTGAGAAATGCGTTACGCATCCCCGGCTCGTGGGGGACGAGCCGGGGTATGTGGAACTCCTGACTCCTATACCCACTAAAACTCAGCGATGCTCCCGCATCGCCGTGATGGGAGGGCCATGGAAAACCGGCTCAGCCTTTACATCCACAGCCCTCCCGGCGCATGCCCGCCTAGCTGGCGGGCCCCACATGCCCCCCAGGGAGATGAACTTGCCCTGGCGGTGTAGTGCGACTGACATGTTCGCCGAGAGCAACGTTGCCGGCTTTTCCGCGCTGCTAAGTAAGCTCAGAGTGTCATTCTACACAAGCTAGCTGTTTACCGTGTCGTCCATCTTGCAAGAGAGGTAAAAGACTTTTAATTAATATATTATTATTCTTATTCAATTTTTGTATTATTTTCTATCTGTGTTATTATTTTATTTTAAGAGTATTATGTGTCTGTATGTTATGGGTTTAATAATTGCCTGAAATAAATGATATTTAATTTAATTTAATGTTTTATTAATAAGTATAGCGAACTCGATATATGATATATCGAGTTCACTGTACTTCTACCGTAAAGCGAATTTGTCGTAAAGCGACTCTGTCTTAAGGCGACGATAACCGACTTTTAATGATTTTATACTGAAGATCACGTCTTAACGAGTAGTGTTAAGGATTTAGAAAAAATATATGTTAAATTATAGCATTTTTTTTAATAACTTAGTATATGAATATTTTAGATTATGCTTATATTACATAGTGAAATTAATTTGTAAAGTTATGTCTAACGCGGATAAAAAACTGAAAATCGCGCAAAATCTATGAAGCGTATTTTTCTGAAACCTTCACCATTTTAAAGATAGTTTATTTATTGATCTTTTAGTATACGTGTTTTATTAAAATACCTTTTGTTTTATATATAATTAAATAATAATGAGTCTAATTTGGGACAGCGGTCCTTGATGGGCGAGTCCTATAACTGGCTGGACGTACGACTGTTACTGGCATTTATATCTGCGTCTTTTAGCGAATCTGTCCTAATGCGAACAAGGGCCTATGTCTTGATTTCTGTTAAGTTATTTTCTTCTTTCATACTTTTTAGAGCTTGATTTTTCAGTAGTCGGATTTTAATTTTTGAACTTATTCGTGATTAATTTATATCAAATCGCCACTCCATCATGAATCATGTAAAGCAATATTATCAGCCATCCTGTAGGTAATAAATTTAAAAAATTTAGGGTTCCGTACCTCAAAAGGAAAAACGGAACCCTTATAGGATCACTCGTGTGTCTGTCTGGCTGTGCGTCTTACACAGCCAATTTGCTCCGAATCTAATGGACCGATTAAGTTGAAATTTGGTACACATACTCGTATGTATTTCTGTGACCCAAACATGGACGTGTAACGTAAATAAATGAATTGTGAATATCGTCGCCGTGCAGTGAAAACCTCGTAAAGGAAAATTTATTGCTTTTCTTTTTATTTATTTGTTGTGTAGAAAACCTCGTAATGCATGCTTAGAACAAAATACAGACAGTGAGATGTAAGATACTTCTAATGCCTTCTATCGTTGATAACGAGAACATCAGAGAACGTCAATGACGGCTATTCTTCAGACAGTTATTATCTTCCCTGTAAAATAACGTTTATTGCAATCACGAGGTTTTCACTGCACGGCGACGATATGGGGGTTACTTTTGAGGGGCAAATAACAAAATAAAAATAAAACGTTTTGCATACTGAACCGTGTGACATATCAAATGAAAGGGGTTGTTGCGAGGAACCCAAATACTTTTTTTTCAATAATTTTAAACTAAATACTTTTAAAGATATTTATGCAAATTTACCATTCCCCACCCCCTTATCTCCGAAGCTACTGACATAGGATGGTTCTTTACTCATAGATTACAGGAAAACCTATAAGAAGTATATGGTCTTAAAATAACATAGTAAATCTCTCAATATTGTGCGTACAAACTTACATTTGCAGTTGGAATGTATGGGAGAACATGTTTGTCAACTACAATGATAAGTTTTTTGTTGGGATTAATTTATCCCAACTACGGAACCCTTCATTGTGGGTGGTCCGACACGCACTTGGCCGGTTTTTTCAATACATTTTAAGGCATCCGGTATTTACATAGTTGGTGCCATAATTATTATGATGAATATAATTATAAAATACATTGTGATTTGTGATACTACTATGTATTATTTACCTACATCACGGGCCCTTCCCGCATATTTTTCTGCAAATATTCTGTACCTACAGCAATTAGGTATGATTTAATAATATCTACAAAAAAAATATTGTTACATTTATCTATCATAGCTTAAATTGACTAAGCGGGCTTTTGGTTCCCGGATTCTGGAAAGTATTTGCCTCCTCTTGTAGCATATTCAGCCTATAATGTTCCCACTGCTGGGTCACAGGCCTCCTCTTTGAGAGGGAGTGGGCTGTAATCTACCACGCGGGTCCAGAGTGGGTTTTTTCTCTCGTAAACTTAGGGCGAATTTCACCATTGAAACTGAACGCGATTTAGGGCAGCTATATATAGCCATTTTAGAATACCAGTATTTTACATGGAGCGACTGCCTATCTGACATCCATAACCCAGTTACTGGGTAACACGGTACCCCTTGTAACGACAATCAAAGATCTACGAATGACGGCCTGGACCAACGGCTTAACGTGCTCTTCATATTCTTTCAATGAATGAGGAGTATAATCTCAGTTGCTACAAACAGTAGGTAATTCTTCTTCTTTTCGTTTTGGCGGTACATCTATGTTGCTTAACACGTTCAGTGCCGGAGCCCTCCTGGAGGGTTCACTCAAGTCCCATATGGGATGCCGGGAGTAAGAGTTTAAATGTAGGTTTTTCTTAGCGAATTCGGCATTATAAACTGTGAAAATAAAATCAGTATTTTAACAAGATTTCAAACCTAATGCCGGGGACACTCCTCGAGGGTTAAAACGATATGCCGGTGATCCTCTTGGAGTCAACTTGCAATATGTAAGGTGGCATAGCGTATGAGCTCTATGAAAAAGGAGTCGAAACTTTACTCTTTGGGTTCAATAGGTAGCCACGCTTAAGTTATTAATTGAATTGACAAACCTACGTTAGTTAATGCTAACTCGAGTGATCAAGTCACGACGGAAATTATTGATCTAGGAAAACCGTTTTCGCAAAAAAAAGCTTATAATCTCCGTGCACGTGATTTCGCTGAATCACGTGCGTCAGGGCAGCAAAACGACCGGCCGACTAGAAACATCCCGAACAAGCCAAGTATAATACCGCCATAGCCTTGTATCATAGGCGAATTTTGGCAAAATTTCGCAACACACCGTTATCTAGGATAGGACCGCGGAAGTATATAGCTATCGGTTTGCGTTTGCGCAACACACATTGACACGTAGCGGATGCTCATCACGAGCGTGGGCTTATCACATCCGCGCATGACTGCCGACGATGAGACTTCACCACTGCTATTGATTCTTTTAATTAACTCCGTATTTCTTCATTGTGGGTCTGACAGCTAAATAAGGCTAAAAAACTGTTGGTATAGATATTTTTGAAGTCTTGTAGCAACGCGCTAGATTGCGGCAGATTAGATTTCTGTCAGGCACTTTTTCTGTTTTTTTTTTTTGACACTGCCAGCAGTATAAGCTAGCTGAAGTGATATTGGGCCGGCTATATTAATTGTAGAACTAATGGCCGTTGGGGTGGAGAGGGAGAAGTATTTTTGAATAAAACAAACATATAAGGACGCCCTCGGTCTAAGGGGAGAGGCGATCGTCGCTTGGCAGGTAAAAATTGGATATGACTAGCCGCGAGAATCGAGCTAAATGACGTTGGTGTGAGATTGGAGAGTCAATGTCCAGCAAATAACTGCAATGTCACGATAATGTAAAAAAACCGAAGACCTCAAAAGTTCGAAGTCTTAAAGTGAATATTTAAAACATTGAGATCTCCCCGCAAAATGGCATGTGCAATGTGGCAACGGTCCATTGGCAGACTGATAGCATTTTATTCATTACGTGGGACTTGTAACTGGAGTAATGTGGGTGTCGATACTGTACCTACTGTGCTCTGCTTACTCCTTCAGGAAATATTGGCGTTATGTTTTGACATATAACTGCAATTATAATCGTATGAAGTTGAATTTTGGTAAACATGGGCCAGACCAGAGACTTCCACTTTTCTCCGTCACACCAAAGGCTATTTCTTATATCGTGGGTGCGTCTACAAACACAAATGTCACACATAAACACTTACACCCGGAACAACAATATTTGGGTCATACAAATATTAGTATATCGCGGGAAGTGCGGCAACCGAACTGACGACCCCCATCTTGAACGTCTTGTCGCACTTAAATAGAGATGATATTTATTTAATAATCTTTATGTAAAATTTAAAAAATACTGCACAAAGGCGGATTTAGAATTCCTGAGGCGAATTTTTACCATTCAACTTTTAAGGGGGATGCGCTAAGGTAGCCTGCGAGATTCACATTTTCTTTAGTTTTTTGCATTTTGCAGAGTAGTTTCAGGTTTTATGTTTATTAAAATATGATTCGCGATCAGCAAATACAACTCCATAAGTTAGCTCCAAATGTCAAGATTTCATGAAATAGTCATTCAATGGGATTACATGAACTTAGAAAGATGTATTGATCATTTTTATGATTATAATTCTATAATTAAACATTTGATACGGCCGCGAATCATATTTAGAACACATACATAGAACATGATACTGACCTGCAAATAGCAAAAAACGTTAGAAAATTTGAATTTCGCGGGCTACCTTGACGCTTTCGCCTTAAGTAATGTATTATGTATTTTTTGCGTCATGTTTACAGCAAATAAACGTATTTTCTTTCTTTCTTTTCGTGCCTTCTCTATGAAAAGACGCCTTTCCCCTGCAGTAGGCCAATAATAGGCTGGTATTATTATGTTCATAGTTCAATTCGAGCGGAAGAGAACTGATAATAATAATGCATTGAATTGCTTGTGTGCAATAGAAATCAAGTAAATATAATTATATAGCCGTGATCGTATTTTTAATCTCCACGGCCATGATCGATGTCAATATTTTTATATTTGTGTCTTCCATTTTATTTTTCACTAAATTAATTAGTTCTAATTCTACTAAAGTACTTATATTCTAATAAAGCATCTATACAACAGCAGTTTTAAAGATCTCTGAGGAAGCACATCAAGAAGTCGTAAGTATAATATACAAATATGTAAAAAAATCATATAAAGTAGACAAAACCTTTGTGTATTAAATAAGTAAAAATACCTATCTACATAGTTCTCATTGCACATATTTTAATTTTTACATGGAAAACTAAGACTGCTTCCTGAAAACTTTTCGATAATACGCTATCAAACTAGCATTATAATTTGAAATCTGAGAATCTCATTCATTCACTCTTTTCACCTGAAAGACATCCACTGGTGGACATAGGCCGCCCCCAAGCACCGCCACTTCGACCGGTTCTGTGCTTCTTCACTGGGTCATCGGTCCACCTTGTTGGCCTTCCAACGCTACGTCTCCCGGTACGCGGTCGCCACTCCAGAACCTTTCGGCCCCATCGGCCATCTGTTCTACGAGCCATGTGCCCTGCCCATCTCCTCTTAAGTTTGTCAATTCTTCAGGCTATGTCGGTCACACACATTATAACACTTAAAACCGTTTCACAGTTCACAGCATCAGGTTATGGGTCATAATCATGTTCTCGTCTTTTTTTAGAAGTAGTTGGAACACGAATTCGGAAATGGTTTAAAAAACTGCTTATCGACAAAACCCTTCTTTGTATAAGAAGGGTTTAGTCGCTAAGCAGTTTTTTAACAGGCCGAAAACGACAGAACAGAAAAAATCGCCTAAGTTTTACACTGTCACATTTTGACACCATCATAAAATTTTCATTAATAATTAGTTTTTCTAAATCCCCGTAAAATTTAAAGTTTATCAAAAGTAAAAATTAATCATGAGTGATGAACTGAGTTGTGATAACCTGAAAAGGGACCGTGTTAAGTGCGATGTCTGTCGCACCATCAACTTGGCCAAACATCTAAAGCGTCCGAAGCCAGACATGCAAATATATGATAAATGCACACCCAGAGACAAGTTCTGTCCTGCGAGTTCAGGTGATCACTTTAAACTCTAATGGTGCTCGGGATCACCGGGAGCATTCGCCTGCAATGTAACGTTCAGAGCATTACATTCGTGGGGAAGGAGAACCGAGCATTACAGTGCGCAACCTGTAATGATACAATTCGAGCATTACATCAGTGAGGTAGGAGAACCGAGCCTTACACATTTAATCTGAAATGTTACATTACAGGCGAATGCTCGTCAGTCAGGAAGGCAGCATTGTAACGTAATGATCAAAATCAAATCTGTACCGTTACATGACAAGAGAATGCTCCCGGTGAGGGAAAAACATAAGAATGTGGTGAAGCCATGATTAAAATAACATAATTTTGGCCAAGTGCAAACTATTCAATATTCTGCACCACAGAAACCAACGTGTGAAATTCTTCAGCTAGTCCCAAAAAATACCAGGAGAGTAGCATACAAAAGAGCCACTTTCAACCTTACTCTGCCTTCAACAGCTCAACATGTTTGAAAATTCCTCAACACTCTTCACCTGCTTTCATAAAAATCAAACAGTTTCTATGAAAACTATCGACATAGCTTGCCAATTTCCTTCCTGCACGTTTTATATGCATTTTCATAAACACATATTCATAATTTATTACCTTTGCTAAATATATTTCAGTACTTGTTCTGCATTTCGTCTGAACGTCTAAACTTCCTTCTGGCTAAGTCCTAAGAAGTTTTTGATAACAAACAGTATAATACTAACACAGACAAAGCTGTTAAATTGTTTCTAACAAGAGCTAGAAAAATGCCTAGATATTTTTAAGCGATTTAATTAAAGATAGGTTGACGGTTGAACGAAATATTTTGGGGTCATTAGACCTTTCAGTGGTAACGTAATGTATGAGGAATTTCGTTGGTACAAACTAACAGAAGTCATGGAATTTAGAATTAATTAAACCAGTCTAGTTAATTCTGAAGATTCGTCATTGTATCTAATACACTTAGTTCTTCGCAAATTAAGACGCTGATATATGCCAGTGACCTTGAATGGTTAGCTTGCGTGTTCTGTACTGAGCTCACGCAACGCGTCGTACGTCCAGCCAGTTATTGGACACGTCCATCAAGGAGCGCTGTCCTAAATTAAAAACATTATTAATTTATTATACATAAAACAAAAGGTGTTTTAATAAAACACGTACATTAAAAGATCAATCATTAAATTACCTTTAAAATGGTGAAGATTTAAAAAAAAAACGCTTTATTGATTTTGCGTGATTCTCAGTTTTTTATCCACGTTAGACATAACTTTACAAATTAATTACACTAAGTATATAATATAAACATAACGTAAAATATTCCTATATTAAGTTATAAAGAAAATCCTCTTATTTAACATATATTTTTTCCAAATCATTAACACTACTCGTTTAGACGTGATCTTCAGTATAAAATCATTAAAAGTCGATTATCGTCGCCTTAAGTTGCTAGCTAAGCTAACCAGTTTGCAATTTTATTTATCTGTCCCTAAAGTACTAAAGTTATAATGCAGGTTACTTTGTTTAAAAATAATCAAGGTTTCAAACATAACTCGAAAGTTACAAAATATCACCAAATAGTTTCCTAGTCCCGTCCAGCTTCCTAGGACGCCTGAAGCTTCGTTCAGACCAGCGCGACGCGACAGCGCGACGCGACAGCGCGACGCGACACCGGCTATTGTTATACCGTCAAGTTTTCTTAGAAATTGTATTGTTCGAGTCGCGTCGCGGCGTCGCGTCGCGCTGGTCTGCACAAAGCTTTAATCGGTACATTGTATGGCTGTGAGTCAGCCACAGCGCGAGCATAATATAAAATCTTACGTGAATTCTATTTTAGTTCACAGATAACACTGACCGAGCCCGTGTCACTGACTTCCATACTGCATGCTCGGACAATAGAATTATAATGTGGTTCCAACTTAGTCTTCATTCAAATGGATTATCCATTAATTGAATAAACATTGTCAATTCCAATCATTGTTGATCCGATTCAATGAAATCAAAAATTGTCTTTTAATTTTCTTGTTTCTCTAGTTGTTTTATTTAAGTAAATAAAAAACATTGTTCAGTAAATGAATGTCAGCACACAAATATCTTGACATAAGTAGGTATATTTTTTTTTACTATTTTAGAAATATGTTTATTGAAATGTAACTAAAGAGACTACATTTTTACAAAATCTTTACAATAATAAAACATGATTTGATTCATCCACGATGAAACAAAACAACTTTCATTACAAAAAAAAAAGAGAGATGTCCAATGTACTAGGATATTATAACTCGGATTAGGTGAAATGTAAAGTTTATAACAAAAAATATCTCCCGCTATAATTGCCAGAAAGAGATGTAACAAGGTAATTAAAATATCTCTGTCTCTTTTGCATCAATGAAACAGCCGTGTAATAGGTGACTGACCTACATTTTACGAATAAGCTTCCTAGATGTTGTGGTGCCCTGGTGTTTATTACAAATTATGTAACTTCTCTTAAATGCTCTCAAACTTTTACTAGGCACTCGATTTACATGAATGGCTGTTACTTGTAAAATTGTAACCTATGTAACCATATCTTGATCTTCCGCTTACAGTAGTTTGACGCTAAAACGTACCTAGTAGATACATTTATATTTGTCTAACTAATGCATTAAATGAATACCTATGTTTCTTGCCTGCAACAAACATAAGTATTAACCGGTTGGTTACAATGTAACATTTATTTACCTTCACCTAATCTATTTCAGAGCGATTTCATGGATTTGATTGTTAAGCACACCAATTACAAAAATAAAATTTACAACTTTTAATTTTTCTTAAAGTTCCTTTATTTCATAAATTACATTTTTAAATATTAGAATATAAAAACATTAAAAAAAAAATGTAGACCACCGGTATAATTATCATTACAATTAAATTAATCAATAATAAATTAAATTGGATTATTCCCCAGATCACCCGCTGAATCCAACCTGCATCAAAGTTTGCACCAAAGAAGAGTACAAGCTTCGAAAAAGCGGTCAAACTGTTGCTTTACCCAGTATACCTCACTACGTACACGGAAAGCTTATGTACGCCGTCAAAGTTGGTGAAACCTACTTCTTTTAGTTAATGCTATCCTAGTAGTAATTAAGATTTGCTATGCTGTAATCCTTATCCCTAAGATGGAAATTCAAAGATTAACTTATTTTATTTTATTCTAAAATCTACACCTACCTACCTATTTTATACCTACAATATTAACTAACAGCTATGGTTTATTTGTGATATCAGCAAATCAGTATGCGTTTAGTAAAGAAACGAACTGAGAAATCGAGGGCTATCAAATGGACAACCTCACACACAATAATACGTCATTTTGACCTAAGATTCTGAGTCCAAATGAATTTTTATTTCCTTTATGTATTTATCTGATAACGATAAATCTCTTCCACAATTTACCTAAAATTATCCCTACTACTATTCTATGAATAACAAACCTTATGTAACCTCCTCTACATTTCACCGTCATTAGTAGTGTTTGATTCAATTTACCGTTTCTACATCTCCTCGACAGGCTGGCATCATAGTAGGTTCTATTTACTTCACTTACACGCAAGGAGTGTGGGGCGACCAACGAGACGTCACAGAATGCGTTCGCCGTTGGCAAGAATACGTACGCAGCATCAATACGAGACGCCCACCGGTCTTCGATCAATGCGGTAACGTTATTGTAAGTCCAAACCACCAATTAAATTTTACCTTATTCTACCGACTATAAGACTCAAATTCAAGTATAAATACGTCCTGCTACTGAAATATTTGTACCTGCTCGCGGCTCATGTGTCCCTAGTAGAAGTAGTTACGTCACCAGTCGTTCGATCAACTTTACCGGCTCGGCAATTCGGTGCAAGTTGCTATCGCAATCGAATATCGCGTTGTTAAAAATAGATTTTATTTTATATTACTGATTATTTCTATACCTTAGGTTTTTTTTTTCTAATCATTTATCTTTTGAATTCAAATCGGACGAATTACAATAAGTAAGAAAAAAAAACAATTTTAATAAGAAGTTAATTAACTTAAGATTTTATTCCGTTACTTACACCAAAAAAATAATAATATTCCAAAACAAATTGATAACAGCTCGAACGTACCTACCGAATACTGCCAATTCAGAATTAATTGAATAATAAAGTAAATTAAATAAATTAGAAGTAACGTCAACGACCTTTTCGCATAGGGTCTGTTGCAATTCAATTAATAGGAATCAAATAAAGTAACACTTTCCATCAGAATAAAAATAATACGCTATCAATGTGCTCATTTTTTAAGGAAAAAGCCGTACCTAACTAAATAATTAAAGATAAGATAAGATCAAAACAAATATGGAAAAATATAACGAAAGTTTTGCTCTTCCTTCAAAACCCGTATGTACCTAAATTGATAATATTATGTTGTTTACTGTCATCTGAAAAAAATATCCGAAACGGAAAGTGTGATAAATCCCTTTGTAAATTCTGCGAGCCTAGTAAAACGGAGGCTGTCTCGCAATCGGCGCGTGCCATTCGCATCGGAACCACTCGCTTTCGCAAAACGTCTGCCCACAATGAAAGCCATCCGCGCATTGACCTGCCATGCAGTGCCTACCTTACCTGCTCCAATGATTCGCGAGGTTTAGCGCCATTCTAAACTGCCACTACGCGTTACATCCATTTCGCCATCACTTAGCGCTTTGTTAAAGATAGCATACAATTGAAGCGCAATGTACGAAGCCCTGTTGTTCTCAGAGACAGCGACCAATGTGACTATTTCGATACTCTACCGACAGCAATCGCTGCCAGCCTAGTAGATGTATGCTACGCTCAACAGACACTATGGCACAGTGAAGTCACGCCCCTACGTAGCTTTTCATAGGCGAAAATTCCTGCTTACCTTTTCTAGTATTATGATTTCCTAGTGTTTGCACGTCAGTTACATACGAGGGACGCCGTTCTTCGCGTAGTGTTTGTTCATTCATTCCCCCCTCAATACTACGGTCAATGAAAACAACTCGTGTTCTCGCAATGAGTGGGATAACAACACGTCCAGAGTTCAGATATCTAGTTCGTAGCGTACAAAATGGTGACAAAATAAAACGTAAGTTAGATTAGCGTACCTTCACGAGTACAGTTTACTAGTTAAGTATGTAGTTTACTTAATTGTTAAACCTATTCAATTCTTTGCTGCGTACCATAATGTATATAGTTGGTAGGGAAATACTCGTACAGTGGAATCCGTTTATAATGACATCAAAGGGAATTGACAAACACGTCATACTAATCGGACGTCATACAGAGCATTTTTGTGAAAAAAAACAACCTTTTTTTAAGGTAAATACTTACCTATTTTAATAGAGAAACATATTAAATCAAAATAAAAATTGCACGTAATACATGTATGTATGTGTGTATATTTAACATTTTTTACTTAAGAAATGATCTGTCAAAAACGGACAAGATTTATTAAATGGGCGACATGTCACTGTAAGCGAAGTCATGAAGTCATTATATCCGACTTTGTTACAAAGAATTTTTTATGAAAACCAAACTTCGTTGTGTATTTACGTCCTATTAGGCGGTTGGTCAATATAGGAACTATATTAGTCACAATTATGGACCCTGTTGGGCACAGCATAGATCAAGTAGGAGAGATAGAAATATTTTTACAAAATTGGTAACTCAGGTATTTAAAAGCCGATGTACAGAGATACTTTTACTTACCTACCTAAATCCCAGTTCCCAGGTCATCATTTGTCTCTGATAAGTATCTACCTTTAAAGTTTATTTTTTAATGGGATTTTCAATTTACTCAGTAAAATAAGAATTATTTCCATTTTCGAACAAAAGCCTATTGTGAAACAATTTTAAATAGATAATTAGGTCACATCCATTTCCTAAAGGCCAAAGTCATACGGATAACGCCATTCAATGCCATAGCTGATTGACATGTCGTAGTACGTCCCGGTACCCTTCTGTGATCCTTGTACATGCACGCAGAGGGAGGCAGGGGATCCATGATGATCAATATCGCTTATAAAACCGGTAACGTAATACTGGGCGGAAGAAGCATCCTACGCGCTGATAACAGCCTGGTATAAATGGGGTCATATCACTGACAATGTTACGTTACAAGGATGGAACTGTAATGGCGACTGTACACTCCTGTCCGACTGCTCTCGGTAGGTCTCGAGTGAGGGTTCAGTCAGCCTTAGTTCAGTAATTCAGTTGAAGTTATGAACCCCGAGAGGATGGACGCAGATATTGAACTGGCAGCTGCCGTTGCTCTATGTGCCATCATTTATTATGCGAGAGAGGAGATCCTTTGTCTCGGGCACAAAAAACCGACACGGGACGGAGAGCGAGCGAGGAACGCCGACAAACACCGAGGCGGGCCGAGCACTCGCAACTACATTTTCGCACTCGGCCTGTTTCGATGTGCCTCGGTGAGAGTGTACAGCCGGCATTACGCTTGGTAACACCGACCAAGCAACGCTCTGTAGCCTCCACAAGGCGGCTTGTATTATTATTTCATTTTAGTTAATATTATCGTCGAGGATGCTATTTTTATATCCTGATGATAAAAAAGTTTAATTTGGTACTGTATGTGTGCCGAAATGCCGACAAAAAGATATGATCAGACAGAGTATGTACCTAATGTACCTTATTTTTTATTTAGATTATGAAAATACTATAGGTTAACATAACCAGCGGAATCGAACATAATTTTACGTAAAAGTAAATAGTTGTGCCATTTCCAATATCAAACAGAACATGCTGATATCACAGTAGCAGCACAGAAAGGCAAAAAAATATAAACAGCGGTCACTGAGTGAAATGTCCCAGTTTCACGGAGTGCTGATAAAACGCTTTGATTTCAGAAAAAGGACACAGTGGAGAATGTGATGGGACCCTTGTATACTTTATACAAAGGCTTTGTTACTACTTGTTTCTCTGGTAAGGATTTTTTTCTTCATAATATACAGGGTTATCGGTAAAACACTAACAACCTCTTAAGGGGTCATAATACTCGTGAATTTTTGCATAAGGGTCAGTTCACACCGAGACGTGAGTACGTGACGCGAAGCGAAGCTGCGCGCACTTTTGTAGTTTGCGATACAAAATATAACTTTATTTACCTACTAAGTACACATTTAATTGAGATAACTCGAAAATGTCCCGCGGCGTCGCGCTAAACCGCGCTGCACCTTGAGGCGCCTCGCGGCGCACCGCGACGCAATGCGACTTGTCTCTACTATTAGCTAGCGGTGCGGTAGCTCGCGGTGAATGTAGACACGTTCCGCTACACCGCGCGGCGTCTCGCTGCGCCGCGTTGTCTCGTTGCGCATCGAGGCGTCGCGCTGCCAGCGACTTCACGATGCGCCTTGCGACGTTGCGATGCGTCTGGCAGCGCGAAACCACTGGCCTCTTCAAGCATCGTTGCGTCGCGTCACGTCTCGGTCTGAACTGACCCTAACTGGTCAAAATGTAGGGAGCAGCTTATTAATTCGTAGCGTTTTCAGGTTTGGTCCCGTAGTAAAAGTTGACACACCACACCACTCTCTCGCACATTAGAGGAGGCCTGAGTTGTTGTGTACCAGTAGTGTGCAAATTATAAGCCAAAGGTACAATTCCGAAGCCGACGAGTAGCTACGGAATTGTACCTTAAAAATAGGGATGCTGACTGGGAAAAAAAATACTTTTTAATCCGTCAGTCAGATAATAAAAAAATATGAGATACGTATTTTTGCTTTATCATATTAATAAAAAATGGTTTAGATAAAACACATTAAAGTTAGGGAGTGGGGGCTCGCCACGTCACAAGTCAGTATAAAATGTTCCGGGGGATGACGTCATGCCACATTTTAACACAATGTATTGCCGTAATCTTTTGATTACGTAAAAAAAGAAAAATACGTGTCCATTTTTTTTATTTTTATTGTCAACATCCCTATGATAGAATATGTAATATTCAGGTAATGGCGTATCTCTTCAACAGGTGTTGTCAAAGTCCCAGTCATACTGAAATGCGCTTACTTTGACTACCTGAAGGCTTTAGAGAAGAAAAAGGATGACATCGAGCGGGAAAAAAAAATAAAGAAATATTAAGCATAGATAAAGAAGAGAAGTTTTATATTGTTTTTTTAATTTGTCAAGTATATAGTACATCATTGTAACGAGACTGAAATAACTGTAAACAATTATTATTTTTTTACAAATTTCGGGATCTTGGGTTGACAACCAATCATTAATTCATCAACATGTTCTTGGTTAAGTTTTTTTGTAATCGTCAAAATAATATTTTAAAAGTGTAAATTAACGAAAAATGTAAATTCTTGTGTTGTTTATTCTGTACTTTCCGTACAAAAGAATGGTTTTAAACCTTATGAACGAGACCGTATATGAAATTATGGTAAGCACACTTGTGAAACGTATTAAAAAATATAATATTGTATGATTAACTTTTTGTTGAAAACAGAAATAAATACTTAAACATATATATAAAGCACATTTTTCTTAATGTGTACATATCAAACAAATACCTACACTATAAGTAAGTAGGTGCTTCTTATACATTTTCAGTGTCACCGAATAGGGACAATCACAAAAAAAAAATTGTCTATCAGGTGGATTATTAAAAAATATTGGACACGTATTTTTCTTTTTTTAAGTAATCGAAAGATTACGGCAATATATTGAATATGTAATACGTTAAAATGTGGCATGACGTCACTCCCCGGTAGATTTTATACTGACTTGTGACGTAGCGAACCCCCACCCCCAACATTTTTTATTAATATGATAAAGCAAAAAAT
Source organism: Agrochola circellaris (assembly GCA_914767755.1). Lineage (NCBI taxonomy): Eukaryota > Metazoa > Arthropoda > Insecta > Lepidoptera > Noctuidae > Agrochola > Agrochola circellaris. The sequence continues at coordinate 4,688,540 of OU611857.1, forward strand.
ACGTGTCTAATATTTTTTATTATCAGATTTTTGTTTTCCCCATTCAACAACCTTATTGGTTCAGAATAATTCTGTTATCACCCATATTTAAAAAAATTGCCATATTCAATCGGTCGCGGTGAATTTTATTATTCTAGATACATACATACAGGGTGTTCGGCAGACGGTTGAACATACGAAAATGGCGGATCAGTGGGGCTGTCTATTACGTGTTTAGGCCCAATAACAAGACCCAGGACACACGGATTTTTTTAAATTTAAACGAAATTCGTCGTTGCTCAAACTTCAAACGTCAATAATTTTATTTAAAAATAACAAAACCGGCAACATTTATTTTTTTCTAGAATAATGGTTTGTATATAATAAATTTTACTTTTCGCTAATGTAGAGTTCCGTGAAAAAAGTCCCAGGCAGTTAAGATTGGCGAATTGTTCTAGTTGTTTTAAAAGAAATTGTGCATATTGCATACCGTTAGATCGGGCATGAACCAAAGATGTTTTCCTAAAATTAGAACTGTTCTATCACTGTTAGTTTTTTTTAACGCAGTTCAAAGTCAGGGTTTCGGTATTTATTTTTAATTTGTTTGTATTGTAAGGACTCTTATTTAATTTTCTAGCAATCATCTGCGTCAAATACGAATTTTGTATGATTTTACAGTTACTTTAGATGAAAATAAAAATAAAATGTTGCCAGTTTTGTTATTTTTAATGAATGAATTTGACGTTTGAAGTTTGAGCAACGACGAATTTTGAACAAAATTAAAAAAAATACATTAAAGAAAATCCTTGTGGCCTGAGTCTTGTTATTGGGCCTAAACACGTAGCAGACGGCCCCACGGATCCGCCATTTTCGTATGTTCAACCGTCTACCGAACAACCTGTATAATGTAGTTACATGCGCGTTTACCTTTTTTTGTGTCGATAAAGACTGGGCTATACCTTCTCTCTCACATATTAAATCATAAATACCAAACGTATGTTGAACCAACAAGAGAATACCAGAAAAGTCTTCGACTCTTCCCAAAATATTGCATACGAGTCTACTTAAGTTTTAGCTAATATCTCTGCTGCCTACGTCTAAGGTCTGAAGCGTGAAGCTCGAAGAACGCAGGGTTTTCATCAGGGGATCCACCAGCCAGCATGTACTCCAAGTGTCTGATGTAACAAATGGCTATCCTGGAACCCAAACAGCACACTATTAGATCTATAAGCCATACATTCTAAAATCTGCAACATCGTCATCATTCTCCCCCCCCATCCCCAATTTATTTGGGGTCGACGCAGCTTGTCTTTTTCCTCCATACTTCTCTATTAGTCGTCATGTCGGTAGTCACCCCCTTTCTAGCCATATCATCTTTCACACAAACATCGATCGTTTATTTGGTCCTCCCCTACTCTTGTAGCCAAGTGCACAGATCTTTTCCAATACACGCTCAAGTCTGTCTGCGCAGGCATGCCTGCACAGGTAGAGCTTCCCAGGACCGTAGCGCCTATGGCCGTCATTGCTTACACGGGCAACCGCACATGTCCGCTCGTCCATGGTAATAATTTGACTTTTATTTTGATAGCAGTAGACACCTATGGTTTTTTTGGTTTTCGTAGTTCAAGTGTTAATCTAATCTACCAATTGACTACTTTGAAAAAGCCTCCTTGAATGCTGATTCTTAAAATTTCCCCGGGTATTTCGTCAGTTCTGTTACCACCTTGCTGACTCGCAAATATTTTTACAAAGTCTAAGCTAGTAGCTTCTGCCAGGGAATTCACCCGCGTGATATCTTTATAAATTATAGCCTGATACTCTGTGATAATATAGCATTCTACAGGTGAAAGAATTTTTTTAAACGGTCCAGAAATTTATTCATAAAAAAAAAAAAAAAAAAAATTGTCTCTTAGATTTTGATCAAGTTCATCATCTTATCATAACAGTCGTAGGAGATCCACCCAGAGCATCAGCACAAGTCCGTGCCGATATAAAGAAGAAAGTAGGAGTCTCACCTAAGACACTCGATCTTGGAGTACTTCTTCTTGGAAGGCTTGCTGACTGGCAGCTTGGACCGCAGGAGATCGAAGGCGCGGTTCATATCTCTCATCCGCGTCCTCTCTCTGTCACACGCCGTTTTCTTGTATTCTGAAAAGGCGTAGTTAGAACCCTCGAGAAAAAAATTCCACACTTGGCACTACCATGTTTAACAACATATGGGAACATATAGGTCGAATATTTGTTAATATTCGACCTATATGTTCCCACTGCTGGGACACAGGCCTCTCTGGGTGGAAGGAAGTGAGCCGAATTCCACCACGCCGACCACGCGTTGTGGAATACGGTGGAATACAGAATTGGTGAATTATCATGATCCCGTCTAGACACTAGTCACATCGACATTACCTAGTCTGGGGATGTAGCCATCTGTGTCAGCCAGGGTACTTGCCCGTGGTCCCCCAGTCTTGTTCCCCTTGGGGTACCACGAGCAAATATTTTTGCCCGTGGAACCCCGTAAATAATAATCTTCTTATTAAATATATTTTTATTGCCCGTGATACCCCATCTCAAAAATTGCAAGTTGCCATAAAAAAACCATTTAAAAACTGAAGTGTTGCTTGATAAATAAAACAATACAAATAAATTGTTTTCCCACTTCTATTATTAAAACATATTATCTGAGTATTTGGTCATTCTTGGTATTCATTCCGAGAACGAAATATAGAATTCATGAATAAAAAAATGTTATTATGTGCTTAAATTGGTGCCAATAACTACATATTTACAAGTACACATCAAGTTATAGAAAAAGTTCAGCTTAATAGAACGTCATCTGTCAGTCATGTCTGTGACAGTCTATTGCATGTGCCATATTTAACGCCTCAGTATTTACTACTCATAAATCCGACCTGGATTAACCTCACTCGTATGTGCTCGTAAGGTACAGGGGAAGCTTAAAATCTGATGTTTTAATGCTGAATGAAACAGAAATAATTCGAAGAGTTCCCTAAAAATTATTGGGTCTTCGAAGAGTCCCTTCAAAAAAACATCAAGAGAATGTCATACTCTGCATACCTTTCTCAAGCTGCATGGCCCTCTCCTTCCAGTTCGTAATGGAGTCTTGGTTGGGGTCATCTGTGCCGTATTTAGAGGTTTCCTGGGATTCGTGGGAGTAATCTAATGAAGACTCGGAGTTGGCAGTCTCTGGTATGTTGCCCGCATCTCTGTAGTCCTGTTCGTAGTATCTGGGACCTTTAATGTGGTGTGGATACATGATTTAGGACGTGACTTTTAGGAAGTTGAAAGTTCTCAAAATGTAAATTAAAGAATACATAGTACAGGCAGTGTGTGACCCTGCCAGGGTTGCGAGTTTGTCCGAAAGGGATATCGTGGCCCCGGCACACAGGCAACTGAAGGAACACGGGTGGGTTTTAGTCAGTAAAAGTCTGACACGTCCTCCCGCTCCGCCCAGAGCGAGAGAAGTTATTTGATACATTTCCGCCCTCAAAAAAAAAAAAGGCAGTGTGTGACAGGCAAGACCCAGATGATCGGGCTTGAGCGGGCCCAGCGTGCGGTGCTAAAAGTTTTTCTTTCACTGAGACACCGGACGCCCACGACTGAGGTACCTATACGAAAAAGGAAAACTTCTCAGTGTTCGCAAAATCTTCATTTACGAGCCTGCGAAGAAACCACCGATATGCCATCCCGAGTCTGCCAATCTCAGTCAAGAGGATTGATAGGTGTCCAGTCAAAGGTAACAGAGCGTCTTCGCGAGCAAACACTATTGTTACTCGTACATTGCCCCATGTCTTTACAACAAAATCGGCCAAGAAAAGGGGATCAAACCACTTAAGCATCTAAACAACTACCAATTCAAAAAAACGATTGTTCACTGGCTAGAAAATTACGATTATGAGGAAACAGAAAATCTTTACACGCACACACCTCAGGCACACACACACCCCCTTCACACACACTAATACACACCTCACTCACATTCACCCTCACGCTCCACAGAACGGAGTACCTATAATGTTAAACTTTTTTTTATCTTTTTTATAATTATTTGAAAAAAAATCTCTTAACCTTCCGTCAATGCATGTCATAAATGTAATTAATTATTAAATTTTTGTCTATCTCTTTTGTACCATATTCCCTATAAATTGAGAGGTCTGGCTCTTGTGATACAGGAACTCCTAGTACAAGAGCCAGGGCTACACAGATGTTTGTGACTTTGAAGTGTAAATAAAGAAAATATATTAATATTAAGAAAATATATTAATAACATCAGGCCTGTATTCGCCGAAGGGTTTGGCAGAGGTGTACCTATAGTACCCCCACATTTCGCCAGTTATGTTTAAGTCCCATGTAATAGGGGGCGAGCCTATTGCCATCAACCGGGCACAAATCCAGACTCCAGGCTGCTACTGAGAAATTCCAGATGGAAAATCCCAATAACACTTTGCCCGACCCGAAATACTTACCGAAGTTAAAGATAAATATGCATAATAGGCCTATATGACAGCGCGTGACGTAACGTGGTTTTCAGGGCAAGCTACCTAACTACCTAATTGTATCGGGATCGAAATGTGTTAAGAACCTTAATAGCTGACGACTAAATCCTGAAAAATCACTTTATTTCACAGCTTTTCTCACAGATTAATCGATCTACATTTTAACATTTAATTCTGCGTAATGCAGCAAAGCCTGCTGCCTCGATAAGTCATTCTTTTGAAGTGTGTTCGTGAGTCCACTCTATAAATTTATTTAGTCCACTTACAAATTTTCCAATAAAAAGCCTGTAGGATATTACATAGCAAAAGCTCTGGAAGGTAAAATGCTCTCGAAATATCAGAATATGCTTATACATTTGGAAATGGGGAAACGGCAACAGAACTTGCGACGTAGAAACTGCCGCCATAACTACTACGTAAACAAATGAATCACCTTTTAATTCGTTAGTTTTCTAAGACAGAACGTGCAATTTCTTACCTTCGGAAGTACTATGATCCAGTTCATGAGGTCTAAAATACGATATCCTTCTAGGTTCATAATCCTCTAACACATAAGACCTATGATGAGATATTGTTTTATCGTATTTCTTGTGGGAGAACGTGTTATCTTTCGGCTTATCATCTTGACGCCCTATTTCTAGAATGACGCGATCTTCTGTTTCCGTCTTCTCTTCGTCATCTTCTTTGACCACTGTGTAGTTGGCTATGAGGGGGAGAGGAGCCTCATCTTCGTAAGTTTGGTTGTACATTGCACTTCGTTTCTTTTTATCTCTAAAACAGCCTATTGCCACTTCTGCATCAAGTTTGCAAGCTGTTAAAATTGGTTTGAGAACTTCTAATGTGCCACTTGCCACAGTGGCACACCAACTGATCAAATAAATTACTTTTGGAATTATTCTTATTATGAAAACATATGGCAATAGTTTCTAGAACCTTCTGTCCTTTTGAAGGATGTCGATAGTCACAAAAAAGTTCAATATTTTTCACTTTAGAAAACACAGAGCCTACATTATCACTTTGATGACTTCCCAAGACTTAACCAGAGAACTATCCACAGTAATTTTATCACTGCATCTATTTACTTAGATCACCAACACCCGTTCACTACCTGTTTCGACTCAGGACTGTGTCATCCACATTTCAGTTCTATTGTAATGCATATTCGATCAAAGTAGCGTTGTATGTACACAAGTGTGTGCTACAATTTTTAGTTTTTACCAAGGAGGCCGTCATTGTCTTGGCGTCTTTTGTTGGCTATTTGCTTTGTACGGAACTTAAGAGACACCCATGCGACCATGGTGTGGACTCCTAAGTTGATTAAATACCTTCTATTTTTATGTTAATGTGTGAATGTATTCATGTTAAAGAGTTGCGTGGCGGGAGAAAGGTTGTATTTTGTCTTTTGATAGACCTTTAGTAATGTTATGTAAGGTCAAACCACTAGACTCTAATGTAATAACTAATAGGTACCTAGTGCTGATTTCTCAGAAATATTATCGCCGTATTTTATTGGCTTATTGTGTATATCTACGAATCATGTAAACTAAAGGATTAATGTAGGTGCTACAAGAATATTTTGGCTCGTAAGCTGCTCCCTCACCGGGAGCACTCGCCTGTAATGTAACGTTCAGAGTCGAGCATTACATCAGTAAAGGAGGAAAACCGAGCATTACAGTGCGCAACCTGTAATGATACAATTCGAGCATTACATCAGTAAAGGAGGAAAACCGAGCATTACAGTGCGCAACCTGTAATGATACAATTCGAGCATTACATCAGTAAAGGAGGAAAACCGAGCATTACAGTGCGCAACCTGTAATGATACAATTCGAGCATTACATCAGTGAGGCAGGAGAACCGAGCATTACAGAGCGCTATGTCTGTAATATTTAATCTGAAATGTTACATTACAAGCGAATACTCGTCAGTCAGGGAGGCAATATTGTAACGTAATGCTCAAAATCGAATCTGTAACGTTACATTACAGGCGTATGCTCCCGGTTAGGAAGCATTTTAAATGACAGTGACCAAAAGATCGTTATATATGTACAGCTATAGTGCCTTGTCTTGCCATGCGAGGCATACAATTGGTTAGAGTAGGTTACATACATCATTCAAAACACTGGAATTTTATACAAAAAAAAACCCGACGAACCGTAACGACTGTCAAAGATCCACGAATAGCCGGGACCAATGGTTTAACGTGCTTTATGGTCACCCATCCACGGGCCAACTGCGGCAACCGTAGCTTAACCTGATCGATCGACCCGTGCGGCTGTTGGTATTACTTAGCCACAAACCCCACAAAAAAAACTTTTACACTATTAATTATAATTATCTCGGAGATAAAACTAATATATTTGCGGGAAAACCAGAAAGGTGCTAATTAACAAAAACAAATGCTTCATACGGTGTATTTATTGAAATAAATTAATAATTTATAAATTATGTTATGCTTATAGCACAGCCACGTACAATAGTCCAGGATTACATGTTCCAATCCGTCTTACAATCAACTCATGCGCAGCATAATACTTTGTGATAGCCGCAAAGTACATAATGATTTTTTTTAAAGTCTGGCAACATTTTGAATAAAGATAATCCCGCTTTATTCCAAAACTGAGGCTTACTTTAAGGACTTACTTTAAGAATAGTAGAAAATATTTAATGAAAGCTATTTTCTTTTTTACATGGAGATAGTGTTATAATTGTATTGCAATTTATTTATTTATAACAATCTAAAATCAATTTCAATTGTTTTATGCCTAGTGCTTGTTCACCTGACAATCGTTTACATCTAACAATTCTTATACTTACCACAACAATTCTTATACAAAACTGTACATTCATAATTTACAAATTTGTAAATTTTACAAGCCCGTGAACCACAAAACTCTATGCCACACAATTGTCACAGAAAACCCTCACAAATAATGTAAATTCTGCCCTCGTGCTTTGAGTTACGCTTTTAAAAATGCGAAAAAAATGTAGATTGTAAAGTCATACATATTTGTAATTTCCGTAATTTTTTCTACAATTTTGTAGAATTAGACTTTAAAGTTTTGTGGTATAGGGCCCTGATGAACTTAATGTTAGGGGGTCAGACCAAGTTGATCAGCTAATGTAATTGTCGCTACACATCAGATGAGATACTGGTCAAACGACAGCTTAACAAATATTTAAAAAATCGTTAGGTCTTCAATTTTCAAGCGAAAATCTAGCTCCATGTAAACAAGATACACAGGCTTATCGGTATGATAATAACATAACATCACGCTTGTATTAGCCCCAAGAGCTAGGCAGAGGTGAACCTATACACCCACACTAAGCCAGTTATGTTTAAGTCATAATGATTGTAAAAAACGCGAACACGACTTATCAACTACATATTTATTATGTAATTACATTACATACTAGATATAAAAATGCACCGAATATTATATAATCTGAAACTTTAGTGATGTTACACCCGAGTAAAGTGTTGATCATCTTGCCAGGGGTTCTGTGAACTAATTCAAGGATATTTTTGACCTCTTCTAGGTGACATTTAATAAGTCAAAATCGCATTGTGAAGGCCGCAGGAATTCGCTGGATACGGGAACGCTCATTGTATAAAGCCGACATAGCCCGAAGAATTGCCAAACTTAAGTGACACTGCACAGGTATATTGCTCGCAGAACAGATGGCCGATAGGACCGATATTTACTGAAGATGCGATCGTGTACCGAAAAGCGTAGCTTAGATACCAAGGTGGACCGATGACCTTGTGAAGGCCGCAGGATGTGAGAAGTACAGAACCGGTCAAAGTGGCGATACTTGGAGGAGGCCAATGTCCAGTAGTAGACGTATTTCGGCTGAAATAATGAAGATGAAGCCAAAAACGTGCGTCTAAAAATGGACATACCTCTATAGAATACCAGCGCTGCGACATTTTTATTTTTTTTAATGTCGCGGCATCATTCTGAGATAGGAGCATACAGGACTTCATTCTTTAAATTTTCATGTTACTTTGTTTTTTATTTATGTTTAGTGCGTTTTTAGTTTAATGTGTGATTTCCTGTGCGAGCCTCAATAAATACTTTTTCTTTCTTTATAGAATATCGGGATAAACTTTTACAGCCACAATTGGGAATCAAGACGCGTTGTTTGTGCATTAGACAAAGTAATTAGAAAATACTACTACATGTGTCATTTATTTCACTAACTAAGAGTTCAGATTGTATAAAACATTTCAAGTATGAAAACTACTTTAACGAAGGCATAAGAAAATACAACAGTAATTAAATGTTTGTTAATGTTTCTTATACAAAATGTACGTTTTAAGGACGAGTCGGTAAAATAATGAAGTCGTCATACTCGTATTTCTCCGTATAATATATCTCACAAGACCTAGGGCACAGAATAAATAAGTAGCAGTATTATATTTCGGCAGTGAACTTAAAATAATTACCTACGGCCGTTCGGTATATAAAAACTTTCGCTTCAGTGCTTAACTGCCGCGCACTCGATACTGTTGCGTACTGATATACACTGAGATTTGGAAGCTCATCGTTTTATATGTAAAATAGAATACTGTACTTATTTATACTGTGGCTAGAGTGAACAAAGACTGCGGTGGCCGCCACATAACGTCCGCAATTTACTGTCGAATGACGTCACTGAAACGTTATTTATGATTCTAAGTTGGTGTGTTTTCTTAGAGAGCGTTTTTTGACAACGTAAAGTCAAACTCAGGTGCCATTATTTTCATGACAGCTGTCACTGCGGCCGATATACGGCGGCCGCTGCTCTTCTAGGAAACCGTAGCTAAAGTGAGCAGGGTTGAAGGGAACGCCTGTCATTGGTTCAACGTCGGTGACGCGTCATTTGGCTCTGTTCTGATGGGTCATGTCCTGTTTTCAGATATTTGGTCATGGTTTTATACAAACAATGATAACTCCATTCTTTACAACTTCTGGGGTAGAACACTATATCAATAAAAATATCAATACTTAATTGAAGACATTTTAAATTAATCACTATTTAGTATGGTATGTCTCAAGCAAATTAATATTTTAAACACTCTGAAATAAGGCTCAAAATGTCTTCAGCAAAACCGTGAACTAAATTGTCTTTACAAAAATGAACGAAAATGCTATGCATTGAACACAATGGGTTTTTAAGTAAAAATAAGATTTTTATTCAAAAATAGCTTTCTTATTTTAATGTCAAAAGTCGTGATATTTTTCATACTTCTTTATCCTTACCAGATTTCATTCTTTTAGCCTGCAAATCCTAGATATTTACGCCCTTATTTTATCATCGACATAAGATTCATTTTATGGATTATTTTTCACTATTTCCTTCAATTTATGCTGTTTAAAAACTTATCATTTATTTTTTCGACCCATATAATAATATGTATCGAAATATAACCGACTTTTTGTGTTAGAAATAAGGTAGATTTTGGTTTGACATTTCCTTTCACAGTCACACATAAGTAGGTCGAAGTTTCCGAAACCTTGTTTTGAAAAGCTACCGCTGATGTCAAACGAATGCATGTATCAAAGATAATTATCTATCCGAAAATAATCCACAAAATCACTCCTGTTCCTTCAAGGCACACTGACCAAGTCCGTCTTAGGTTCAAAAAAATACACGTAAATAAAAAAATACTTTGTAGTCAGAAACTGCATGTGCTTTAGAACTTGATGGGCCTGATCTTGAAGAAGGTCTCCACCACCTCATCTGTGACCTTCGCTCGGCGCTGCTGGTATGCTTGGATCCAAGGGGTTATGGTATCTACTGCTTCTTTCTTCAGTTCTCCTGTTAACATGACCCCTGATTCGTATTCTTTCTTTATCTGGAAAGACAGAAGTTAACCATGTAAGTAAATACTTTTTAGGTAATTTCTAAGTAACTGCTACATCACACATGTATTCTTCAAAGGGGTAGGACATTTTAATTAAGACTCCAGATTTTTTTTCTAATAGCTATTAAACCTCAATAAACAGACCGACCCGGGGTTCGAAGACACTTTCCAATACCTTTGCTGGCCTTTGCTGGTATTGGGTCGCCCCCACCTATGAAATTGGCGTTTTTTTCTCACAAATAGCGAACCTCGTCACTTCTATGATTTAAAATATTCATCAATTGCTTGGTATTATATCGAATAATGACCATCATAGACAACTACCAATAGTAAATAAAACCTTATTACTTCTAGTTTTCTAAACATAAAAAATACCTTAAAAATTACTCCAATACTCAATACTCAATACGTTTATTGCATTCCACAATGTGAACTTAGGTGGTAGGTACATAAAGACATACATTCGTTTTGGAGCATTGTGGGCCCTGTCGGGCATAACAACATAAAAATTACGAGGAGGGCTATTATAGATATTTGTTAACAATTTTAATATTAATCTACTCTTTCGTTTTGTGTAGGTAGGTAGGCTGATAACTAATTGTGTACATATAATTTTTACCACTCATATATTGGATTTAAGCATTAATATTTATTTAAATTATACATATATTATTATTATCATTGATAAATAAATTATTATTGCGTTTTTTTTTTTTTTTTTTGATTCCTTCTCCTCATTTTGTTAGCAGAAATGACCACTATTTGTTTTAACTTAGCCAAAACTTATTTTTGTCGCTTAACCTAAGTGGCATATTACGTTATCTTAGTTTTTAAACATTAGTGCATAAAAGTTTTAAAACATTAGTTTTCATGGTTGTTATATAAATTAAGAAAATGTTAGTATAAAAATGCAACTTCTTTAAAATTCTCCATACAAAACGCTGATTTCATAGGTGGGACCTAATATTTTTTCCCGCTAGACAGGGTTACCCAACTTTTTAACATACGCGCCCCCCGACTTTGTTTTAAAATCACTAAAATGGGGCGCGCCTCACCGGTTGGCAATCCCTGCGCTAGAGGGATCATTGTACTATAAGTTACTGACGTAAACAGATCAACATGACGCCTCACACACTGACTTATTAATTGTAATTTTTTTAAGAAAATCGTCTACTTTTACAATGTTTGTAAATATGTGCATCTATCACATAAGTAATTAATTTATCTTTCGTTACTTCATTTTTATTCATTCTTCTTTTTACTTATTCTGGTAATGTATTTTTTTTATTTTTTTTTAGGTGCATCGTTTTCACATATAATTATGTAACTAATGTACCTACATATACAAAATATTGTAACACTTTTTAAAAGAGTAACGGTGGAGTTTCTTGCCCATTCTTCTCCATACGAGAACTACCTTTTGGAAGGGGCGACTAGAATCAATTTTTTTTTTTTTAATTTGGACATTCAAAAGTGCCTTACAAGGGCCTATTTGAAATAAATGATTTGACTTTGACTTTGACTTTGCCGACTTTAGGCCTCTTCTGTCATCTATGGTGAGGTTAGTGACTGTTATTGAGAATAATCCCGTGTTTTTACAATCTACTGTTTTATATTTTTCTGCAACGAAGGCATCGTATAATCAAATGCGAGGGATAACTATTCAAAACTCGTGTTACCTCTGCTAGCCTCTCGTCGTCTTCCATGAAGAAGGTGAGGTACTTGAATGATATGTCCACGTCGGTGTTGCCACCCTTCAGTCTATGTTCCTCTACGGTAGCCTGCCCGCCGGAAAACGCATATTTGTTGATCTGTAAATAAAGATAACATGTTTTATAAAACCATAAATATTTATTAATTTATTATTATTATTAATTATTTATTTATTTCAGAATAAAACATTCCATACATTGTTAGTAAAAAGTACTTATAACTAAGTTAGTAATTATTAATCATTTATAATATGTTTATTATTTACAATTCCGCTATTTTATATGTTTATCAATTTATCAAATTGATATAAAAATTGGTAATTCACTATTTGAAAGCTGTTTCTTTACGAGGCGATTTAAATCGGTCAACTTTTTTACTTGAATGTCAGTCGTATCATGAACTTTCAGAAAAACTTGATGACATTTGCGACAGTTATCAATATTATTTCGCAGTAATATGGTAAAATAATTATGAAAAACTATCTGCAGTTGTTACTAAGGACAACAAACATGACTTGATTATTTTTTTATGACCTTAATGCCCGTTTTCACCGACATTCCCTAAGTTTAAGGGATCCCCTAAGCATGGTTAGGGGGCTGTTAGGTGGCAGGTGGCTTACCAACAGTAAAGGGTCGGTTAACCGTTAACATTTAACTGACCCCTTACTGTTGGTGAAACAAAAACATATATATATTATTAATAAGTGAAGCAAAAACTTTGTACCCCCCTTTTTACGAAAATTACGCGGACGGAGAAGTATGAGTTATGGTTTATATGGAGAAGGAGTTGAGAAAGCTAATATTTTTATATAATTATGCATTAGAAAAACTTAAATAAAATAAAAAAACACATTACCCACACTACCATGCGTTTACCTTAGAATAATGACATGGCAGCATGGAATTAGTATGTACCTACCATCGAAGAAGTTTATATCTATACACCGTAAGGACTATTTCTGCTTGCAGCGCTCGGCCGCTATAGAACCGGGCCGGTAACAGATGTGGTCATCGTGTTCACGGGATTTTGTTTTCAAACTGCTTAGATATGAAGTTCTTCGATAGTACGACCATGGCAGGATGATATTAGTATGTACTTTATATGAACTATCCCATCAAACTTAAAATTTAAATGTCTTATAGTCGAATTTCGACCACTGGGCCACCACTACTTCATATAAAAGAGGATTTAGGGCAAGGCCTCACATAGATCTGGCTATGCAAAACATACCTTAGTCCTAATCTGCTTAGCACTATCATTCAAGAAGATAGACGCATTAGGGTCGCTGGCAGACATCTTGTGCTGCGCTCCTTGCAAGGCCGGTAGGAAGGTCGAGTGGATGAGCGCTGGCTTCGGCATCTTGAGACGAGCGGCAACGTCGCGCGTCATTCGGAAGTACGGGTCCTGGTCGATGGCGCAGGGTACTAAGCAGGGGACCTGTGGAGAATTAAGGTTATTGGTAGGGTAACATACTTAGGCAGAAGGCAAAATACTTAGGTAAAACCGGCCAACCGCCACAATGAAGGGTGCCGTAGTTGGGATGAATTTATCCCAAGAACAAACGTAACATTGTAGTTGAAAAACATGTTCTCTCATACATTCCAACTGCAAAATGTAAGTTTGTCGATTATTACTCGTTAACTTGTAAAGTCTACTTAGCTGATTTTATTTTACCACTTTGTCGGCGTGATTAATATGATACCCATGCCAAATTACAGTTTTCTAGTACTAAGAGTCTCTGAGCTAAGCCGCGGAAAGGCGGACAAGCGGTTCGGACCTGGCGAAACTATAAGTGTTCCTTGTTGACTACGGAACCCTAAAAAGGCCAAGAGAGGTTTATGGAAACTTTTGATTTAATTTACAAAGCGACGCACTATTCAACGCAGTAACAGTAGCAACAATAAATAAGTGATTGTATCGCATTAGTTGATGCTTTGATTTAATCATATACCATAGGTTTTTTCCTAAAGTTGTCGTATTCCAAAGTTCATTTCAAACTACTGTCTGTTTCCTCCTATTGCGTGCAGAATCTCAGTTTTTATAGGCACAAAACAAAGCAAACGCCCGAGGCGCGCGCTCCGGGCGCCGCGTTCCATGCACTCAGTCAAATTGTATAGAATTGTTTGAGACGAAGAATAGCTCGCTTTGTTTCGTGTCTTAGGTAATAGCCATTTAAAACTCGACACTCAATTGGTGAATTTGATGAAATCTCTTAACTCTACCCAGTTTTTAACTTGCAAGATACATTGCATTTCAAGTTGAAGAATGCTACTTCTTATCACCATTTTAATTAAAGAATAAAATAGCAAATACCAATAAAACTATTTTTTTCTGCAAATAACATTGTAATACTCACAACTTTATTATCAAATATGAAAGGGAAGCTAGTTGAGAATGCAGGCGCAGCCTCTATTGAGGGGAACGTGATCTTGCCGATAACGTCAGAGTCGCCAAAGCCGAAGATACCCTTCACCTGGTTGTAGGTGACGCACTTCTGTATTCGTACCATGTTCTGGTAGAATGCTGGGCATTGGCTGGAAGCATAGGAGAAATTGTCAGGCCCTCTATTTTTTTATGCTATATAATTAGTACCTGGTCGACCGAGGTCTGCTCATTTAATAGTATAGGATAGTTCATGCTAATTCCATGTATAGTTCATACTAATTCCATGCTGCCCTGATAGTAGGTACTTACTAATTCCATGCTGCCCTGATAGTAGGTACTTACTAATTCCATGCTGCCCTGATAGTAGGTACTTACTAATTCCATGCTGCCATGTCATCTTTCTAAGGTAGCCATCTTGTTCTAAACTTTGGGCAAACGAGCTATGCTCGGGTGAAAATACAAAGAAAACTACTTTTCCCAGACATGAGACCTAGCTAGATCGATTTTTAATATACTGATATAATTTATACTTCTCCCTAAACTACCAACACAAATCCTTGGGCAGCTTTTATTAATACCAACAGAATAAGTATACTCTTCTGGACCATTTTGTACCTCTTTTTATCTTTGCAAGTGATGCAAGCTATTTTAAACTTTATGAATATTGGAACAGGAGGCATAATTTGAAAGTTTGTCTTGTTGTTCAAATTATTAAACCTAATACAGATAAACATCGAGGGACACTTTACACACGGTACACTTTTAATATACAACCTTCTATTAGAAATTTCTAAGTGACAGCCCGGAATTTTGAAGTTGGCAGTGTGATACCCCCGTGCGTCGGAAAGCATGTTAAGCCCAACGGCTTAACATGCTTTCCGACGTACACAACCAGAGAGAGACCAGGCGCAGGATCAACATCCTGCCTGGTCTCTCTCTGGTTGTGTCCGATTGCCGTCCCATCGAACTATGACAGTGATGGAACACAGAGTGCACCTGTGTCTGTGTCTGAGTGCACACACTTGTGCACTATAATATCTCATGCGCCAAAGGCTAGTCTCTGTTGAGATTGGCCCCCATGGCCGTAATGCGGTCTGGAGGACTATATATAATAAACAACCTAGCAGCTCACCCAATAAAGTCCAAATCATTGAATATAAAAGTGTTCTCAGGATCAAAGCCCACTGCTATGATGTCCTTAGCATTGTTGTGAGCCATCTTACGAGCATCCTCAATCTTAAGGTCCCTCCACAAAACCTTCTCATCGTCCGTCAGCTGGATGATCAGTGGGACGTTAAATACTTCTTGTAGCCATCTGCAAAGTAAATTAGTAAGTTAATAATGCTACACTGCTAGTTGATGACTTAAGCACAGCAGCATGATAAGGAATACCTAATCATAAAAAAATATCCCAGGGGATGAATCATACTATACTTAGGTCAGGTTCTGCTAAGAACCGTTCCTTATATTAACTATACATATAAGATCATTTCGTTCCAAGTTTCATATATATTAATATGCATTATACTACACGTATGCTTAACTTACTTCGTAAACATGAAAGGTATCATGTGTCCAATATGCATGCTCTCAGATGAAGGCCCCCGGCCTGTGTATAAGTAGAACTTTTTGCCAGCCTCATAGAGGTTGAGGATGGTGTGAATGTCACGGTGAGAGAAGAATATCCCGCGCCGTAGGAAGTGGTGAGCTAGAAAATAATGATATTTATGTTATAATATTTTTTTTACCATTTTGTCTGACATAAGTTTTGCTGGACTGCTTGTCCCTATATGAAAGTATTTATATGGAGATTTAATGATTACCTTTTTTCCCTGTGACTTTCTCAAATCTCTGTATAACATCGTCATCTATCTTCTGGCTTCCAAATCTCTCTGAAAGGTGAGTTGTAAGATTGCCATGTATAATTTAGTTCATAAATCAAAACTTTTATTTAAAATTTTGGATTTTGCCATTTTTAACTTACTAATTAACTTGTCATAATCAATTCCAGTCTCTGACTTTCCAGCGACAGTCCACGGGTCTACAAAATCATCGTCTTCATTCACGGCAAGTTTATTTACTTGCTCTTCAACAACTTCAGCCATAGTGTGATCTAAAACGGATTTATGCAATGTTTATTAAATATTTCATGTAGAATGACTAAAATCATATATTACGTTAATAAATATAAGCTGGTAAATAGTTTCGCTATTGCTAAACCGAGTATTTTACTGTAAATCTTATCGAAATGTTGATAAATATGGTACAAACGTGTACAATACATAGTCCAAATCACTGATTACAGGTTAGGTTTGTTGTACTGATAAAACTTACTCGTGAAGTTCTACGTTTAATCCCTGTAATATTTTATTAGGTTGCTGTTTACAATACTGCACTAATTAAAGTAAAAGCTGATGCAAGTTTTTTAGGAAAAAGTCAACATCGATCGCATATGCGGCGCTGTCACACTTTCAAGCTGTCAAAAACGTTTTGTATATCGCATGACTCATCGTGGGTTTTATAAAAAAAAATCTTTGAATGATATTCAATCTATTCTGATGGATTTATATTAAAATTTGATATTTTTTTTAGATAAAACTCATGCCATTTATTTAATTTCATCACGAATTTAAATAATAAATATCTCGATCTTTAGTTTAACAGTTTCATATGCTGAGAAATAGCGAAACGCTCGAAACTACTATAATTCCTAATGTTGCTATAACACTAGCACTAATTCCACCCCAAATATTTCTTGGCAATCGTTTATTTTGCGTTTTACTGATTAAAATACTAATTTCAGCTAATATATTTGAAAAATATAGTTATTCAAAATACAACACTATTAATGAACCTTGATTTATGAAAATCGTCAGTGTCAGTAAAACTACCATGTCAACATAATTTTTATGGTCTGCAGTGCAAGCGTGACAGACGTCAAAATTTGTCAATAATACGTTTCAGTGATCACAATTTTTTTTGCTGTATTTATGATAGGGAGTAGGATAAGCTCGCATTTCTTTGTCTGAAAATTTTATGGAGATTTTGTGTTAAACAAGCCCGTGTGTTGGTGTTCTTGATGGTGTCCGGTGACGATTCAAATGGTGGCCGTTTGTCGCGTAAAACTACGAGGTCCCCGAACCGTAAGTCCAAGAAGGCAGACGCAGACCTAGCAAAGGGGTCAGCGTTGCGAAATGAATCGCAACCTTCTGTCCATAAAAGGAATCTTTACGTCGTTTCTTTCCCAATCATTATTCTGTTTAACGTGCTAAGATCAATTTTGTATCAACTTTTTATAATTTTTAAATATTTGTATTCGGCATCGCATCGGTTTATGCACAAGCCTCGTAAAGCAGGCGAGTGTAACTTGGAAGTGGTGGTGAAGGACGGTATAGTGTCAACAGAGTTAGCCCCCAGTGAGGAGATGTCTCACATACACAACGTTGGGCCTGGGGACCCGCTGCTGGCCAAACAGAAGCATCATCACCGGAAAGCTTTTGAGTATATATCAAAGGCGCTGAAGATTGATGAAGAAAATGAGGGTGAGCATTGCAGTATTATTTTATTTATGGCATGTATTACAAAAAATTCTGCTTATTGAAGACAAAAACATTACAGCAGAATTTTTATAAGTATCAGAAATTCCCCTTTATTTTTATCTCAGAAAAATTCAACAAGACATACACTAGCTATAGAAAGACTGCAAAAAAATAATACCTTATTATTTACTCATAGATTTTTTGAAATATGTACTTCAGACTAAATTCTTCTAAGCAGATAATTTTACTGTTAATAACTGTAATGAATTCAAACAAATATTTTGCCTAATTGGTAATTAAATGAGAAAAGTACTCTTTGTTCTCCGATTTATATTTTACCAGATACCAAAAAAGGTACTTATGTATATTTTTATGCAGACTAGATTGCTGGTTTTTTATACGAATGGAAACCAAAATAATATAAAGTATTTTAATATTTACCTGCTAAGCAAAAAATGGGAATCTTGTATAGAAAAAAAATTCTCAGTACCAGTAATCAGGCTCAAACAAAGCTTTTTCTAACAAAGGACTGAAAATTCTTCCATACACTTGTGAATTTATTCATTGTAATCAAGAATCATAAATATCTTAATCATCATTTGTCATTATAAATTCCCTAGAATCCTGAAATAATCATAATAACATAATCAGCCTATAATGTTCTCAATGGTGGGACACAGGCCTCCTCTCTGTGAGAGGGAGTGGGCCATAATCTACGATGCGGGTCCAGTGCGCGTTGGTAGATGTCACATGTGTTTGAATTTTGTGTTCTAGCACAAGCTGGTTCCCTCACTATGTTTCCTACACCAATTTGAGAGCTGTGGTGATGAAATCATTTATACAAAGTAAAGTGCCTGCCTGGGTACGAACCCACAAAAAAAAAAAAAAAAAACATAATATTATTATCTAACAGACAGAAAAGGAAGTTTATTTTTTGAAAACTGTTTATTGTTTCAAAACTGAGGGCAGTAGCGTTTTCCTCTTCTCTAATAACCAGTGATCGGAGTAGGTAGATTGAACTGGGGCCATTGATCCGAAACGTATATATTAATATGGACATTCCTCCGGAATTGGTGGATTATTAAAAAAAAACCGGAACTTATGTAGGAATTGCGTCATTTATTCTACCCTTAATGTAAATTACCATGACCACTATGAAAATATTTAAATTTAAGTGCAACAATTTATAAAAAGTTCTAGCCATAAAAGGATAAAATAAAAAATAAATATTAACCGGTAAAGCCCTGGGTGACCCTCAAGCACGTCAATTAGCACGTTAATTAGTTGTTTATCAGGCCTTTAACGGTTAAAGCTTCGATCGGAATTCGATTGTTTTTATTATTCAACAGATAAATAATGAATTAATTTAGTTTTGATACCTTCCTTTAAATTTTGAATTGAGTAGTAATAATATCACTACCAACATTAACAATATTTAATTGAATCCGGAAATACTGGAATTACTTTCCGGAAACATGGCTTATCCATGTTATTCTTTCTGTGTGCATTTATGATACAAGTACCAAAAATCAATCTACCTACTCCGATCACTGCTAATAACATACTACCTTACAGACTATGGTGATCCTCAAACTGTTGATTACAGAAGTATATGAAGAGGCCTCTGTCTAGCAGTAGACATGTAACGAATGAAGACTTATTAATTAATAGTAATTTTCAGTCAGATGTGGACTGTCCACCTGTGGTTCATTATTTAATTAATGATACTCAGATGTAGAATTCAGAGACATTGATTTGTATTGTAATATGTCTATTCCCTACCTCTCTACTACTGTATAGTAAATAAACGAATTGATCTCTCCCACAGGACAAAAAGAATTAGCTATAGAGCTTTATAAAAAAGGCATTTATGAGCTAGAACGAGGTATTGCCGTGGACTGCTGGGGCGGGCGCGGCGACGCATGGCAGCGGGCACAAAGACTGCACGACAAAATGAAGACCAACCTAGGCATGGCTAAGGACCGATTGCACTTCCTTGGTATGAAATAACATTATATTACCATTCTACATCACTGTCACAACTCCAAGCTATGACCAAACTACGCTATTTTATTTTAAAAGTGGAAATTGGCTGAATGTTTGCATGCTACGCTTCTTATTTTTCCTTTCAACATATATACACAACTTATCCTACAGTTTCTATTGAATATAATTTTATATTCCCCAATGTAGCCAGCCTCGTTGCGCTCAGTAAGTTGGGCGTAGACAGTGAGCCCGAACGGAGCGACAAAAAGCCGACGGAGTCACCTTTAAAAGCCCGACGGCTTGAGAAATCGAAGACTACGTTACTCGCGCATACAGAAAGTAACAGTGGTCAAACGAAGCCACCGAACGAAGGTAGACACACAAGAAATAATGCTTCATGATGCTTCGTTTGACGTAACCTAATGCAAAATTCTATCAGAAATTCAACTAACATCTGTATAACTTGATTGTTATAACACTACACTCAACATTGGAAACTAATTGGACTGTTTTGTTTTAAATTTTATTGTCAGTGTTTGCATGGGTTGACTGCCTGCCATCATTTCAGCTTGCAATTATTGTTTTAAAACTTTAACACACTGTGTGATGTGTTTGATTCGGTATTTCTGTTGTGTTTGGCTTTCCGCTGCATCTATACATATGGGCATTTAATGTTAAAAACCCATTCCATTATAAATGTTCGACTAAGAAGAATCGTCCCGACTCAATCTTCATCAATCACTTTATATGGAGCCTGCATTCGTTTTCCAACATTTGCTTGGTCTTCAAAGGAAAATGTACAAATAGTTTTCTATGTATGGAAGCAGTATCTTGCATAGTAACTAGGAGGCACCTACATTTATTAGCACAGCGCACAACTCGGACACGTAACACGTCGTTAGACTATGTTATCTGTATTTAGAGCCTAGAATTCTAGATTTTCAGCTCAACAACACGGTGTTAGAGAAAATTGTTATTGTACTAGTTTCGTTAACAAGTTAAGCTATTTACAGCCCTTTTTCATCATTTACCTAAAGTAAACTGCTTCGTATTGCCAAATTCCGGAAAAAATGTAGTTTTAAAACGCAATATTGCTTGCGCTTGCGCAATTTACGTCATTTGACGCATTTTCATTAAAATAAATTTCCTTTTCCTTGTAGATAAGTTATCTTTAAATTATGCAACTTTCATCCTCGCTTAAAACAAATATTTAATGACATTATGCGGTAAAATAACAAGATAACTGCAAGGTCTTGTTAAATCCTCCATGTCGCTCCATCTTATGCAAAAAATTTCTAAAAATAGCTATATCCTTGAACAAAACAAAACTGGTTCATAGGATAATAGCTTTAATTTATCGACCGAAAAATGTTATGCTAATTGACGGATCCTAGGCTAGTTGGTCTCAGTTCACTTGCGTTGTACGGCCGCAGAGCGTACTGTGCGTAGGGGACAACGCAATCATGCGCACACGCATGATCTTTTACATACGACTTGTATTTCCTTAACATCTCGTTTCGGTTCAGTAGGCAACACGCGTAGCTACTGTTTCATTGAATTCCTGACTAATGTTACAGAGTCGAAAGTTATGTTTGGCTGTTCAGTTGACTGGCCACTGCGGAAATGCGGTACAGATTTCCATGGAATTGAACAGAGCCCTAGAGGGGTTACTTTAAAGCCCGTCAAAGGTTGAAAAGAACATTTCGTTCCAGAACGTTAACCCTCGTATTCTATGACGTTAAAAGCTCATATATTCCACTCAACATGATTATAAAAATATGATGGCAGGGCCGAGAAGAGGAGAGAAGTTTTTCGAAGAAAATTCTCCACTTGCACCCATTCCTATTCTAAATATTTTCTTCAAATTAATTCAACGTTACTTAAAATTGACTCCACACGAACCCGGCAAATAAGGTCAATTTTAAGTAACGTCAGTCAGTCACAAATTGTTTCACGTAGTTTTAATACTTAAAAATATAGACGTTTAGTCTCGCACAATTTCGCGGCAGTTTCACAGCTAATGGGCCTTCACAATTCGTTAGAGTAAACTAAGGGAAACGGCTTATTAAGGTGTTACAGCTCGTTTAGTTCATCGTAGGCGAAGATTACTACTGACCCTATTAACACCGTGGTTTTTGAGATTCATACAGCACTTTGCTGCTCCATCAGAGGCTTAAAACTCAAGTCTTAGGCACCACATCCATAAGTCTAATTTTAGACCTAGTGTCTGTTTTAGAACACTCTGCCTCGTGTGGAAAACTAAGAGATCATTCTGTGTCTACTATCACATCACACGTAGATATTCGAGTCCAAGCTTAAATCTAGGAACTCAATTGAGTACGAGGCTCTTTTCAGCTTCAATGCAATCCATGTCGATATGATCAGTTCTATATTTATTTTGTTCCATAAACTTAAAATACCGTGACGGCAAACTCCCATTGAAAACCGTTAAACGCAATCTGTTTAATGGTAACAAAATCTCGTGAAACCTTTCTACCAAAAAGTTTAGTACAATCCACATTGTATTCTCTTCGATAACATTTATAAAGAGACGTTCTTACTGACAGAGCCTATCTAAAAGAAAGTTTTCACTATCATTTTGTATAAAAAGCACCTTTCCACTGTCTTTGCCTCTCACGAGATACGATACTCTCTGGTCGGACAGAACGGTCATTGACCCACTGACATTGGCACTGGCCCCTTTTCAGCCACTCGATTCAATCAATCGATTCGGTTAAATCTGTCCATTTAAACTTGGGTGCTGTTGAATAGCCATTCTATTTATTTCTACTGTTTAGTCATACCCAAAGCGTGCGTCGTGTGCGTAATTAGTCATGGAGTAATAAGATAAAACTGATTGTGGTTGAAAGTGCAACTGCTAAACCTGGACTTCTGGGTTCGATCCTCAGTGGCTGCACGTGGGAGAGGCAAAATGCGCGCCCTCGCGCCCCTAGTCGCCGCAGGAGACGCCCCGGGCGTCGGGAGTCGAGAGCCGACTTCCGGCCACCGTAGGCGCGGGCTTGCGGACGGTGAGCAATGGGTAGCTCCGATAGGGACCAGGCCCGGGTCGACGGCGCGTTGTGTTCCACGCGCGCCTCAAAGAGATGTCAGCACCAACTGACGGGGTCCGGAAGGGCCAATGCCTGCCGGGGTTGCGGGTTTGTCTGAAAGGGATATCGCGACCTCGGCACACAGGCAACGGAAGGAACACGGGTGGGTTTTAGTCAGTAAAAGTCTGACACGCCCTCCCGCTCCACCCAGAGCGGGAGAAGTTATTTGATAATTTCCCATCCTCAAAAAAAAAAAAAAAAAAAAAAGTGGCTGCACGTACTCTGGGTTCTTGCCCGATTCATGACAATAGGATGCCCCCTGACCTATTACATGTAACTTAAACATAACTGGCGAAATGGCTGACTAGTACTTGTTGGCAGTCCTACACTGTCCTCCCATACCAGTGTAATTTGAAAACATTGTAAAAGCCAATTATTTTTAAAAGAGTAGGTAACTGTGTAGTTTCTTGCCGGCTCTTCTCCATAGGAAACGACCAATTGGAACCGTGCACCAAGCTTCTGACGTTTCAGAAGTGCACATAATATGTAGGTTTATGTGAAACTAGCTTCTGCCCGCGATTTCGTCCTCGTGAAATTTCGGCCCAGACTTACCGCATCGCATCACATCGCCTGCCCGCGCTTTGACTCGTTTTCGCTTAGGTTATTTTCTACCTTTTTTCTCGGCTCCTCAAGATCGTATTGTGATGTTACATAGCCTATAACCTTCCTCAAGAATTGGGCTATCCAATGCAAAAATAATTTTCCAAATCCGACTAGGAGTTCCGGAGTAATTACCTCCTACATACAAACCTCTTCATAATATGAAGTATTACTAAGAGGTAAAATTTTTTTAAGAATAAATCTTTTTTTTTTTTTTTTTTTGATTTTTGAATTTGAAATTTTGGCGTTTTATACGCCCCTGCCTTCCCCTTCGGAGAATACAAGTGTTATGTTATTATGTTAATTATTTCTGCTCCTTGAACATTCTCAACGCGTATGTCTTATTTAATCAGACATGCAATGTATACTCTAATAATATTTTATAGAGGTAAAATCTGTTTGTTTGTACGAAGGGGGTAATCTCCGGAACTAACAGTCGGATTAGCAAAAATTTTTCTGCATTATAGAGCCGAATTCTTAAGGAAGATTTATAGGCATTGTAACATCACGCTACGAACATAAGGAGCCAAGCAAAACGAAAAGTCAGAAAGAACGCTAAGCGGAAACGTAGGAACAGCGTTTGCGGGCGATGGGATGCGACGCGGTGAATCGAGGGCCGAAATTTCACGCGGACCAAGTCGCGAGAAAAAGCTAGTAATGAGATAAAAAAACAGTCGTTATTTCCTTCTGTTTACAAGTCTTTGTATTACTTGTTTATAGGAATAGAGTCAAGGAGCCTGTTATTGAATGATGAATGATGATTATTCATGTTCGTTATCCTTGATAAAAGCGTGTATCTGTTGACTATAGGCATTGTGTTGTGTGTATATTGCATTCGTTGCGCATATACAGGGTTATTTTTAAAACAATAACAACCTCTTAAGGGGTCATTTTACTAATAATTATGAACAACTTTTACTAGGAGACCAAACAAGAAATCGCAAAAAAAAAAACGTTGGATTGTTTTTTAGGGATCAGCAGATTTTTTTTTCGCTATTTCGCGTCTGAGTACGCCTTAAGAGGTTGTTACTGTTTTACCAAAAACCCTGTATATTTTGTGAGGTGGATGGGGTATCAACTATTTGCATGTGAACTTAGCCTATTCTATGTCCATTGCAAAACATGGCCTTTTTTTCAAATGAACAACTGTATTATCTTGTCCATTGTGGAAACACCGGGGATATCTGAGCGAGAATTTCACCAATAAAACTAAACGCGATCAGCAGATCTAATCCGCATTCAAGAGCTGTCAGTGTCAATAGTTCACAACAATAATGACACTGACAGCTCTTGAACGCGGTTTACAATTCGTTTTTTAATCCCAGACTAATTTGACAGGTGCAAATGTCACACTCCAAATTGAAAAAACAAACAACAATCACTTGAAATGTCAAATTAGTCTCTGGGATTAAAAAACGAACTTTAGATGTAGTGATCGCGTTCAGTTTCATTAATAAATGCGCCCTGATTCTGTATCTTTAGGTTTTATATACTTCATAAGAGGCACAAAGGCACTAGCAATGAAAATATCGTAACTTAATATGGGATCTATTTTGTAAACTATCTGAGTTCTTCAAGTGCTTACTTAGTTGGTTTGTAGAGTTTTAGAGGTGTATAAGTAACGTTTATGGTATTAACAACAATGTCAATACTCCTTTTAGTAAGACTAATTAATTAGTAAGTAACCAAAAAACGTGTTTTCGTTGACTAACGAGTATTTTTATCTTTTTTTTTTTATCAGTAGCTTTGTTCGGTTTTTGCGTGATAATATTGTACCTAAAATACATTAAGGATGTTATTTTAAATACGTTCGCAAACACAAATTATCATAAAAAAGATTTGTAACGCTGACTGACGAGAAATATTATATCAAAAGCATTTTATAAAAGTGAACATCAAAATATGCAGCCGCCAAAGCCCCAGTTTTAACGTAGACTAAAAGTTTGCACGGCAAACTGACTGGAATTGATTGTGTTAAAATTCTCTTCTGAACTGACCCAAATTAGTGGCTTTAAAAATAAAAGACGCTTCAGTTTGTAACCTAGTTTCAAAATAGTTAGCCATAAACTGTGCCGTAAACATAGCCAATACGTACTTTGACTTCTCAAATCAAAATAGAATAGAAAAAAGTATTTTGGTCCCTATTTTTCCAGATCCCAGGAACCTTAGAAGATTAGACTTCTAAGGTAAATATTGCGTAATCAAAACAACCAATGGTACCTAAATCAAAGGCAATCTTAGGTATAGCAGTTCATGGTAATTGTGAGTCATTTTAATTTGAACCATATGTCAGCCATAATAAGTCAGGATGCGTCAGCGTCTAATGCATAACAGTGCTTCAATTAATGTCATGAAAATGTAGACCAATGAACACTTGAACGTTATGATCTTGAACCATATCTTACAATCTACAATAGGGATGATGACTAATTTTGTTTTATCCTTCATGTAGATTATTAAAAAATATTGGACACGTATTTTTTCTTTTTTTACGTAATCCAAAGATTACGGCGACACATTGAGTTAAAATGTGGCATGACGTCACTCACGCATGTAGATTTTATACTGAGTTGTGATGTAGCGAGCCTCCACTCCCCAACTTTAATGCGTTTTACCTATGTAATTTTTTATTTATATAAAAAGCAAAAAATAAGTGTCTAGTATTTTTTTATTATCTGATTGACGGACTAAATCAAATCTTTTTTTTTTATCCACCTCTGTTGTGTATCAAAAGTTTTTATTTTTTTTTGGGCCTAATCTCACAAACACTCAAGCAATGCAAGTTTTCGGATAGCTCTCACTCAGGCAGGATTCAAAAGAAATTGGCAAATCTTATATCATATCCCGAGCTGCAATAGGACAGCTCGGGATGAAACATAACATTAGCGCTAGCTTCATATGGTGTGGGTTTTTTCTTTGACAAACCTCGGAAACCGTATTAAATTAACCATTTCACAATCATGTAAGTAACAATGTTTTTTCCAATCCAAAAGTCTTTAACATTGTTTTAACAACATTATCTTCAGTCGCAGGCCGCAAACTCACGACAGCTGGTCGACGAGTACCCAGTGGGGGGGGCGGAGGCCCTCTGATGAAGTCGCAGACCCTGCCCAGGTCCATGGGCAGGTCATCATCACAGCCGAACAGCTCCAATGGGGGTTACAGCAGATACCCTGTGAAACCGGCGTCTACGCCGCCCGCTGTTAAACGACAGCTCTCGGTGAGTTATTCTTAGGGTGGTATCTTTTCTTCTGATTGCTGATAATGCTAGTGTTCTTGGTAAAACAGATAAATTATTCCAACCGTGCTATTCTGTAAAAATCTCACCGTGAAAACTTGGGTGAAGTGAGCTGTCAATAGTGTCAATCACTAGAAATGACAACTCACTTTCAGCTCACTCAGGGCCGGATTTAAGGCAGGGCAACAGGGGCCATGGCCCTGGGCCTCCACAAAATAGGGGCCTCCACAGTTTGATTTATTTGATAAAAAACAAAGTTTTGTTGGTCCATTTTACATTTACCGTTTTGTATAAAAACGATGATCAAAAAGATCAATATAAGGAAATCTTCTATTAGTAAGTACTCGAAAATCAGAGCTACATTTCCAAGTGTTGAAATTACGTTGAGAATGTACCTACTTGGTGTTGATGGCGCACTGCACTGGAGAATGCTCATTTTAGAAGATGAAATTATAAAAAATACATTTCGGACTACAATGACACAGAACCGCCTATGAAAGTTATCCCTACTTAGTATTGAAAGTGATTAACTCCGAGAACTGGATTTCACCGAAACTATCAATGATTTTTCGACGAAAAAAGCTCGCAAAGTTCCATTCGCCTAACATTTATCTTTTTTCCTTTTGTATATTTTTAATACCTATTATGTATAAATGATTGTTTTTTTTTTCGACTTGTTCAAAAACAAAATCGGTGCCTCCACTTCTTGGTTGCCCCAGGGCCTCCACAGCTTTAAATCCGGCCCTGAGCTCACTTCACCTAAGTTTCACGGTGTGATTTTTACAGAATCGACCGGCTGTTCTATTTAGCTGTATCGTTGGACTAAGAAGTCAATATTAGTAAAAGTAAGTGATTAAAATATAAATACGATGAAAAATTCCCTAAATTCAAGAAGAGAACATGATCATCCAATTCTCTGACTTATATAATGCCAACTTATAAAATATAAAAGAAACCACAAAAAAAAATCATAACATGGCACCTCTGCAAAAAAAGCAAACGAAAACTGCTCGGCTGCCATAGTAACTTTTTGTACTAAACGAAGCTCATAAGTCCGCAGCGACTTCTAAAAAGACACCAAGGTAGCCCATTGCCCTGTACTGTACCATCAAAGAAGTTCTTATCTAACCAGTTTCAAAATAAAATCCCATGAACACGATGACCACATCTGTTACCGGCCCGGTTCTATAGCAGCTGAGCGCTACAAGCAAGAATAGTCCTTACGGTGGTTAGATATGAACTTCTTCGATGGTACCTACTCAAATAAAAACTTTGCCGGGCTCATTGTTAACAGGCACGTGGGTCGATAGCCAATAGGTTAACATGGACTTTTGAAATGACCACAAAACCACCTTTAATTGAATAAAAAAATACGATATACATGGCTAAATATAGAAGTCAAGTGATCGATCACGCAAATTATAGACTAGGTACATACTTAAATAAACCATTTATTCAGTGCACACAAAAGCTCAATTAAATGATAATAAATGACATGAATATATGAAAGCAAGGTGCCAACATACAAAAAATAAATATATACAGAATGGCGATTTAGTCACCTGCATCCATTAAGGGGGTGATTCTTCCCATCACACTAAACAACTTTTGCTATGAACCTATCCGACTCGGGTGACAAATTCCCATACAACAGTATTCAGATTATTACGATGTATGTAGATTTTAATTTATTTTTACGAATCGGATATTTTGAGTTTCATAGCAAAACTTGTTCAATATAACAGTAGAATCACCCCCTTGACGGATGCAGGCGACTAAATCGCCATCCTGTATTTATAAATTATTAATTTTAAACAAGAGATTTAAAAAGATGCATGAATCCACTAAAAGTACATTAATTTGGTAAAAAAATAAAAAATAATACCCTGTCTTTGCTGTCGGGTAAAAAGGGGCTCGTCCTAGCTTGCAGTCACTATGGATCAATAATACGTTAACCTGCGCCTGACGCGGTTACTTCGTTTAAAAGTATCGCGTTTCGTTTCCGTCTTAAAAGAATACTCATGCAGTGTAAGTACTATCGAGGACACAGGCGCCTGACCACTTTTCGACCTTATTGCTTAGACAATAAGGTCGAAAAGTGGTCAGGCGCCTGTGTCCTCGATAGTACATAGTCACGTGCAAAAAGATGTACCTAACTGTCCAACAGCTGGGCAAAGGCTTCCCCCATTTCTTTCCATCAGTTACGATCTTGCGCTACTTCTTATCAATTCCTAAGGAAGATAAATGTACAAGTAGCCCTGCCATTTCCTTTGTTGTTTAACATGGCCCCGGTCCGCTGTTTCAGGGCACCAATCCGTGTTCTACGGACCCACAACAGCAAAAGATGTTTAGGTACCATCGAAGAACTTCATATCTATACATCGTAATGACTATTTCTGCTTGTAGCGCTTGGCCGCTATAGAACCGGGGCGGTAACAGATGTGGGCATTGTGTTCACGGGATTTTGTTTTCAAATTGCTTAGATATGAAGTTCTTCAATAACTTCATATCTATACATCGTAATGATTATTTCTGCTTGCAGCGCTCGGCCGCTATAGAACCGGGGCGGTAACAGATGTGGTCATTGTGTTCACGGGTGTTTTTTTTCAAATTGCTTAGATATGAAGTTCTTCGATAGTACACCAAGCAAAATTCAAAATCGATTTTCTCGTAGAGTACCTAACGATTCAAATGTTGTAAAGTAAGGAAGTTTTTATACTACAAGTAAAACTAGACCAATTTGCTAAATGGAGAGTCGAAAGGTAATATGAATTTCAGACTTGGCTCTACATGAGAATTCAGAACTTTTTACGATAAAAACATCCCGAGACTTGGCATGATATAACAATATGAATATTTTTGAGTGAATACATTTTGATGCATGTTTTTATTCCGTTTACATATTTACTAATATTGACTTATTATGATAACAATAGTCTAATGAAGTCTGATTTGGTGAGAATTATTATTGTTTGAAAAGTAAAATTACTTCACACAGCATTATCGGTACAAGAACGATATTTTAGTTTTAGTGTAATATTGCTTAAAAATCTCTTAAGCCCGTTTTCACCGACTTCCCCTAAGTTTATGGCTCCCCTATGCATGATTAGTAGGTGGTTACTGTTTCACCAACAGTAAGGGGTCATTCAACGTTAACGTTTAAATGACCCCTAAGCCACCTGCCACCTTCTTCTAACAGCTCCCTAACCATGCTTAGGGGATCCCTAAACTCTAGGGCATGTCGGTGAAAACGGGCACTAGACTTTCTATTTAAATTGGTTTTTAAAATTTATTTTCGAATATAAATAAGTATGTGAAAAATCACCAATTGGCATCTTCACTCATTCAAAATTCACCAAATGTTTTGTTTCTATGACGTTTTGATTACCAAATTTCACGATACATAATTCCACTGAATACAAAAAAAATGTACAAGTGTCTGTTTTAAAGTACATAATTAATTGTAGGTTCACTGTGTGAAAAATAAGTGGCGGTAACCATGTTACTATTGCCTTCACCTACTCAATGAATCTAAAAGAATTGATTGCACAGATGCAATAAAACCATTACTGCTATACTACAAGTTATGACTGTATGGCTGAGACCCCGAATCACGATGGTCTAGTAACATCATCAGAAAGCAAACTAGAAAGTAATTAAGAAAAAGTAAATATAAATCTATGTTTCTGACACAGATCAAACTAGATCCACAGGAAGTCTTTGTATTTATTTAATTAAAAATTTCTTCATTTAGCGAGGGTCGTCGTATCGCCTATGCATAGCGAATACAAAAGTAAAATTCAGTGTAATCTGTGTATATTCTACTATTACCAAAATACTTATTTGATTTGTGGGTATTATTCACCTCACCCCTTCAGGGATTACCTAAGGTCTATGTATGACCTTAAAAAAAGTCATTAGAAAATATGAAGTTGTAGCGCAAACTGAACCTTATGTGTAGGCATTACGGTTGTTTTTCCTAAAACTCGTGTTTGTTTACATGTATGGCAAATAAATTGCGAACGCAGATTACAAGCGTGATTTTTTGTTATGTCTACTAACTATTTACTTCTTTTCTTCCACATTAACATTTCCATTCATCTAAACCCACAATCATCGTCAATTCGCGTCTGAAATCAGAGCGCATACCAGGTACCTTCGAACGGGTCCCCAGTCCGACGCGTGGTGGGGGGAGGCTCCCAACGAGGGACCCCCACGAGGAGCAGAACCCCCCAACCGGCCCTCAACGTGCGTGGGGTCGACCCCAAACTCGTCCAGCTGATTCTGGACGAGATTGTGGAAGGAGGCCCTAAGGTGCTCTGGGAAGACATCGCGGGACAAGATGTAAGTGAAATATTTTTTCGTTTACCTTTTATATTTATGCTCCACACAGTGATTATAAGTATACTGAGTCTATAACGCATATTAATTGCTTATGTTTTGTATAAGAATATAGATACTAAACGTCTGATTGAGACCTTTTATTATAATTACTAGCGACCTTGACAAATTCAAATGTCATTTATTCAAACTAGGCTGAGAATCAGCACTTCGAATATCAAAATTACATAAGACAGTCCCCCAAAACGCCCACCCTTCACCACTTCCTAGTGCGTTAGCTGGGAAGAATAAGTTGCGCAACAAACTCCCCAGCAGCAGTGCTGTCTGTTCCATTAGAAAAAAAAAAGATTCTAGATAACAGTATGCGAAATAAATTTTATTACGCAACCCAAATTATAATTATTAGCCATATGTCAGCTAGCACACGCTAATATACCAACCAAAATAATACTCAGGCAAAACTAGACTTAGGCAGAAATAAAAACTAAACGTAAACAGAACTTAATATCTAAATAAAAGCCTCCAGGCATAAAGGGCGTGCCCGCTTTCATATAGCTATATATAGCTGTAACTGGAAGTTATAATAAACTAAGTTATGTGTGTGTTTATGATAAACTAAGACCATCGAGGTAAAATAAATAAACAGTTAATTACTAATAACAATAACAAAACCATGATCAGCAAGACGACCAGTCACCCCGACGCTACCGCACGCAGTGACGTCTAAGGGAGCAAAATATCGTTTTTTATTTTTTTATTTTATATAACTCTAATAGTAACATAAACATATATGCACATAAACTTTCCGGAATAAATTCTCTAAACGATGGTGAAAACCTCATCAAAATCTGTTGCGTGGCTTAGAAGCACAATGCGGACATACAGACAAACACGAAGAGCGACTTTAATTTATAATAATGTACAGAAGAGGGATAGAGAGGTGTGAAAGACAGGGCGTGTTTTCGGCACTGGGACAAGAGATAGGTTTAAAAGAATCTCTTATGACTGAGTCAGCATCCGTGCTGCATTCCGACAGCAACGCCACTGCCAAGTTGATGTTATGCATCTTTCAGTTAGTGTAACTGTATGTATGAAAACTACCAATTGCATGTGCAGTTCTCAGTGCTACTAGAGCTTTTTGTCTGGCGATTATTTTGCATGTGCCTCCTCGTAACGTCGCAAAGCCAATACGCGAACACCAAAACCGATCATGGGCCTGGCTTTGTGCCAAATTCAGCGCTGTAATTAACTATCGCTCAGCTTGCCCAAAACTTGTCGACCTATCAGGAACCTTGCTTTACTTTTTGCGCGTATCGCAAATAGCTTAACATTGTTTAATCTCAGTGTCAAATCGACATGAAAATCACAATAGCTAACCTGACCTTCAATAAAATCTTAACTACATATATCCTAACTATAATAATTTATTATTAATGCGAAAGTGAGTTTGTTTGTTTGTTACGCTTTCACGCTTCTTCTTCTTTTCGAGTGGTTAGTGACTAACCTGATGTCAGAGTTTTAAAGCCGCCCATGAGCCTCTGACTTGGCTTCACGTGCCGTCGAGAAATATCTCTCAGGCATGCCGGTTTCGGAAGGGGTCCGCTAGGACCGATGCCTGCCGGGGTCGCGGAAAAGTGTGAAAGGGATACCGTGGCCCCTGGCAACGTACAGGCAACTGAAGGAACACGGGTGGGTTTTAGTCAGTAAGAGTCTGACGCTCCGCCCAGAGCTGGAGAAGTTATTTGATCATTTCACACCCAAAAAAAGGCATGCCGGTTTCCTCACGATGTTTTCCTTCACCGCTTTCACGCTAAAACGGCTGAACGGATTTGGATGAAATTTTGCACATGGGTAGACCATGACCTGGAAAAGGATATAGGCATTTTGATCCTGGATCGCATACGAAGTCGCGGACAGAACCTAGTTCTTAGATAAATCGTGAGGTAACTAGAGTTTTATAATGTAAACTTGTTCATTGACCTTAGCAGTAACGGTCCAAAGCTGACACATCGGGTGTTGATGGCGGCAGACATTACATAAAAGCATTTTCTTTCGATCACGTCTGATAGAGCTATGATGAAAGAAATTGTAAAGCTGACCTACGTTTATTTGGAGTACGTATTCGACCAGATTTGAGTAGATTGTCGGATGATCGAAAAAATACTATGTGAGATATAAACTAGTGGACATAAGTCAGTCATTTCAGTGTATTTCAATAGAAAAAAAATAACAATCGAAAAAATAATGTTTATGTAAACATACAGTTAGTTTACACAATAGACTCATGTTTCACGTGATTCGGTAAGCCGATTGCTTCCCATAAAATTTTATACCCGGCTCAATTCCTATTATAAACTGGACTGGACTGGAGCCAAACTGTCTCTTGCAACGTAATTCTGATATATGCCCTCTAAGAAAGTATACTGACCATTACAAAGCCACAAAACGATCAATAATGTACCAGGCAAACATAATGACAGTGGCGTTGACCCTTTAGAGTTTAATTTACCCAATCTGTTTTATGTAAAGGACTTTGAAAGACCCCTTTTCCATTAACTGATTAAGACTGAAAGGCGAACATAACATTTAGGTACCCTACAAATAATACCACAGTGAAAGTTTACTCTATTAATAGAAAAAATGCAAATAAACGCCAGACACAGACCAATTAGGTGAATGTATAGAAATCGAATCGATCTATCGATAGCTGAAAAAAGTTATTCAAACACTTTTTGCGTTGTATTGTAATAAATCAAACATCGAATGATAAAATTTCTAAAATATTCTCTGAAATGTGTTATGT
The DNA here is from genome assembly GCA_914767755.1 of Agrochola circellaris. Taxonomy (NCBI): domain Eukaryota; kingdom Metazoa; phylum Arthropoda; class Insecta; order Lepidoptera; family Noctuidae; genus Agrochola; species Agrochola circellaris. Next base: position 4,722,599 of record OU611857.1, read on the forward strand.
TAACATTTTGGATGTAAGTAATTTTACTTAATCATCCTTTTAAGAGTTAATTATTATATCAATAATAGACGAATCATCGTCAAACTTTCTTCTGCTTTAAACGTACCCAACATTTAACTAGGTATTGTGTAGCAATCACCGGGTTCTGAGTCTGAGTTCAAAACTTGACAGTAGGTACTTGAAGTTTTTCAATGTCATAAGTTGCTATCACAAAGAAACGATGGGTGGACTGTATGAAAGATAATATGGCGAGAAATGGGGTCACTACTGAGATGACGACTAATAGAGAGTATGGAGGAAGAACACTTCCTGCGCCGACCCAAATTAAATTGGGAAAACATTTTTACAAAAAAAATAACACCGACTTCCAAAAAATACACTATCAAGTGAAAAATAGCTTTAATTTCTGAAGTTTTTTTTTGAAGTTATTTGTTTATTTTTTCACTTTTTATTTGTGTTACCTATACCCCACACAAATTCGAATACCACTACCTGCTATGTAAACAGTGACAGGAAGTCATCCACGTAAACTAAGTGGGAAAAATATTTATTATTGAAGCAAACTCAAAAATTTCCCAAGCAATGTTAATAAAAAAATTATGCGACCACACAGGAAGAACACACTTTCAAACAAAAAAAAAAAAACCTAATTGGTCAAGCCGTCTTCGAGTCATCGAGAAAACAGAAAAAAAAATACATATGATTTGGACGAACTGACAACTTCCTTCTTTTTTTGAAATCGTTTAAAATTTGCAAAAGAATGATAACTGGCCATCACCGAGCATTACATTCATTCATTACAGTCGATACCTAAAGAAGACACGTACGCACTTTCTATGTCAATCTAAAACAACACAGACTTATGTTAAAGCGTTAACATCGTGAGCCTGGCTTTAATGGCGTGAAATCGAAAACACGTATTGCGCATTGTTAATCAATGCTCGTTTTTCTTCGGCTAAGGACAAATCTGAGCGGAAAAACGAAGCGTAAGTAATTCCGTTGACCGAGGAAACGTCGCAAACGCGCGTTTTTTTCACCCGAATGAACATTGTAGCTTGAAAAACTGCTCTTTCTGAACAATGTAACTTGCTACGACTGGAGCAGAAATCAGAAGGCCAATTCTCGTACCTACTTAAAAACATGGTCTAATAAAACAAGGTCTGGCATTCCGGGAGTGACACATGCCTACAAAACTCGAAATAAGGAAAGATTTTCGATCACAATTCTGTTAAAAAATATTTACAAAGCATTTAAATTGTCGTTTCGTTTGTCTAATCAAACGAAACAATTCAATTTAAACATAAACCACCGTAATTGTTAATTAAAACCTCATTATTTTATCGGATTCGCACAGGTAATAACGGTGGTTGGGCGTAGACTTTTGTCACCCACTTGACCACTGTATTTCGGAATGCTATACCTGGCGAAGTATACGCTTAAAAACACGTTCAAATTCAAGTCGGAATCTCGTCTCAACGACAACCAATGTCAAAAACTTGTAGAAAATATAGGTTTTTTTTTTCAGATGCAATTTATATTAAAATAGGAACGTTTTATGAGCGTTCATTCTAATAGTTGGCAACGTCGCAAATAGCTGTCAAAAATGTCGCTGTTTTGATTAATTTGGCAATTAATGTATGGACATATGAAATATCGCTAACTAAAATATTAAAAATGAATTGCAATTATAATACTGAATTTGATGTTGGAAGTGTAAAAAGGGCATTTGGAAAATTTCCAAATATTATTTTTACATCTAAAACTAAATATTCTAATATTAATGATTGCATTTCATAATCAATATTTTAGTTCATTAGTTAGCGATATTTCTTAATTACTTACATACTTACAGTAATATTGCCAAATTACGAAATATTTGACAGCTATTTGCGACGTTGCCCATTTTCAGAATGCACTCTCTTATAAATACGAATCCCCGCGTTTTTCCGCTCAGATTAATTATCCTTTGCATTTGTACATACAAGAGTGTATAGTGATAGGACTGTTATTATTTATAGCGTTGTTTAATTTCGCCGTGGTGGAGCTGGTCGTGTCGCTATAGTTGTTTTGTGACTTCTTACGACAACTCTGAAAAGATATGCGTGACCTGCCGTAGCGTATTCATGCGACTTTGATATACCTTCTATTGTTCAATCTATCTATATTGTCCTCTATTAATCGATCGTGACTGTTTTCGTGACAATATTTTTTTACTAGTCATGCCATGAATGAAATATTTAATGTAGAACACACGTTTTATTTGCCGAGTTTTCGTGTATATTTTAATCTTCCGCCCGTTCTAGGCACTCTGTAATTCATAAAATTTGATTTAGTACCTACTTTTGACATAAAACTGTTCAAGACCACACAAACTCACTTTCCCATAAGAAATTAATAACGTTAATAAATATTAGAAATTAATGAATGAATTAAAATCTCAGCTTCATTGAATGAAAGCAAATAATTTTATTTTTATTATAGTATAGTTTTCTCTTTGACTGTCTCATTCGTATATTAGACGCAAAAGGAACTGAGCATGAGGCATTCATTCGAGCCCTAGGTTGGCTTAAGTTTTTTCCATCAGGAATACCTCAGTAGTAGCACAGATTAATATAGATGGGACTCCGCAGTTTATGAATGAAGCTACAAGTACGCGGCGGGCCCGTCTTGCTGGGCCAATTCAGCGAGCGTAACGTAGTTAAAAGATCTAAGAGTCACGCGACAGAAAGAGAGGCAACTTCTTGTTGAATATAACTGTAGGTGATTAGCGCAGTGCGACCTGAATTGCACTTTATTGTGTCGTAGCATAAGTCGCTTTATTTAAATGATTTTGCGGAGTGTCCCATCTGTATTCATTTTGGTAGTAGCCCTGAATCTGGATTTGTGTCCAGTTCCAGGCAATAACTTTGACCCTATTAAATGGATCTTAAACATAAGTAGTGAAATATAACGTGTACTTTAAAAACATTGGCCGACAAGGTGGACAGCCCCTTTATTAGGCACTGGATGCAGAGGCACGTGCCAAAATGTGTTGAGCCACGTAGTTATTAGTTGTAGTTAGGTTAGTTTGTAAGTTTTTACTAACATGGTTTCTAAGTCTTTGTTACCAATACTATATGGATTGTATGTGACTTTTATGTGTGATCTGCAATAAAAAAAAAAACAATACCTACTACACCTTTAAATAATATTGGTGTGATGATGTTATGTTACTATAGATTTCTCTTTGTTTGTAGGCGGCTAAGCAAGCCCTTCAAGAGATGGTGGTGCTGCCATCTTTGAGGCCAGAACTCTTCACTGGACTGAGGTCTCCAGCGAGAGGACTGCTCCTCTTTGGACCACCAGGAAATGGTAAATATCATCTACTTTAAAAAAAAGTAATCTGAAAGTTGTACGAGTGATATTTCATAATTATATTCTAAAAACGACGAAATATTTGACAGCAATTTGCGACGTTGCCATTTTTCAGAATCCACCCTTTTAGGGATCTCGCGTACTAGACGGCCTATACTCCATAGGTTTAGGTAGTTAAATAAAGGTAAACAAATCATAAAAAGGGTTTTTATAGTTGACACTTTCCAGATTCAAATACGATAAACCAAGCTAAATTTATTTTAGAATTTTACAATAGTTTCCTCTTTTATTTATCTATGTTAAACTTTATGATTTATTCTTAAACTACTCTTCGTAGATGTTTTAGCACAATTTTTTAGCAAGATTTATAATAATAATATAATATTTTGCAATCTGTCTATTGTAAAGAGCCCATACTCTAAACGTCAACGAATTATAACGTTGCTAAATTGAAGAGTACAACTGTGACGTAGCACGACAACTGAAGTGACAGGTATTACGTTTAGTCGGTTACCGGACAGCTGTCTCGTCACGTGGTTTTTTGTGTTTACCTTTATTTAATTACCTAAACCTATGGAGTATAGTGGTATTGTATGGTGTGCGACTAGTTGGCCGTTGCGACCAAGTGAGCGATACGTATCGGTTTGTATAGTTTACCTGGTCTCTGCAACCACTGGTCCTAGTGGTGGCCGTCTAGTCCGCGATATCTCTTAAGTTGGACATAATCATTTACTATGTCGTGTCGAAATGGATATTAACTTGTCATTTGTTAGATAAAAATATTCCTACAGTGCTATTCTGTAACCATCTCACCGTGAAAACTTAGGTGAAGTGAGAGTGGAGTGAGCTGTCATTCCACAGGGATTGACACTATTGACAGCTCACTCCACCCAAGTTTTCACGGTGAGGTGTTTACAGAATAGCATGGCTGTATTTAACGAAATCATTACACGATCACAAAATTAAACATATTCAATTGCCCCATGTTATTAACGGTTATTCTTGGTCCAATTGTTTCATATTTTACGACGCCATAAATATTCAATACTTCCATGACGGTAATTTTATGATAGCAATACCCCAATCTCTTGTATCCATTACTTGCGTATCAGTACGACTGATTTTGAAAAGCAGCTCTTGCTGGCCTGACCTAAATCTGACTTTAATGTCACTACCATAAGGTTTAATTTGCAAATATTGATTCACGTTCATGGAATGCAACATCTACAATAGAGCTATGAGCTACGTGAAGGTTAAAAGACCCCAAAAATAATAAATTATGGTTTTTTCCAAAAGTACTCTGATGAAAATGTAAACAAATGGATCAGAACACATACCTGTGGATGCCCATTTTGTAGTGCCACTTACAATTTGAGTGCTTCGATTTGATTATTTGAATACTTAAACTAAATTCTAATCACCTGAAAGATGTTTTCATTTGACAATTAAAGTTAATTGTATAACCTCAATTTCCGTCCATGTCAATTACAATTCAAACAATAATTATTGTTGAAAATGGTGAGATATGAAGTTGAAACCTTCTAAATACAAATGAATGTGTTACTAATTCCCTTTACAGAGTGATTGCGTGAGAATTTAACCTGAACAGGATTTGTTTACACATTCATCAGATACTTTTGGAACAAGGTATAGTATCTAACCCCCAACTTATTGTGCCCCAGGTAAAACGCTACTAGCCCGGTGCGTAGCGGCCGAGTGCTCGGCGACGTTCTTCTCCATATCCGCGGCGACGCTCACCAGCAAGTACGTCGGCGAGGGCGAGAAGATGGTGCGAGCGCTCTTCCAAGTCGCCAGAGAACTGCAGGTAAATCTATTCACGACCGGGCCCGTGTCTTTTGCATGCCATAATTTCCGCGAACTTCACCAGGTCGTCCTTTGTAGGAGGTCTGCCCGTACTATAGGTTGACCCAGACCACTGTTCCGCATCTAAGGAATCCGCGGCGAGGCGGGGGGCACTGCTGACGAATCAGGCCGCCTTGAACGTTGACGAATGAGTGGTCTGCACTGCCCCCTCGTCTCGTTGCGCACATAGCTAAGGCGCGGAAGAGCGGTCTCGGTCAAACTATAGCCGATGCGTTCGACGTACTGAAGTATCATAATCCGGGGAGATTATATTATTGATCTTTTAGGTCATTAGCAGAATAGCAGAAGCAAAAGTTCAGACCTACTCTATGAAAGCCTGGTCAAAATTTAAACTGTTGTCAAGTGTCATTTTAACTTATTATGATAGGTTTCTATTTAGGTCTACTCACATAATTTAAGATAGAATAAGATTTTTAAGCAGATTTACTGGATCAAAAACCATAACGTCTCCCTAAAATACACTAGCAACTGCTACTACACTACACAATTAAAATGTCCCATGCCTTGCAAATAATTAACACTCACGCGACACTTACTCGTTATCTCGCTAACAATATAGTCGCAAGTCGTTGACCTCATTACGAATGCTCGTGATAAAAAACCTATCGACCATTTCAATGCACTTTCAAATATGTAGGTCCGTTTTAGGTATTTTCTTAATCAACTCTGGTAGACTGTTGCAGTTTCGTATTATATTTGCGTGATATACTTTTTATTAATCAAACTCTTTTGTATTTTAGTGATAAATAATTTTAAATTCAATATACGACCAATTAATCGATATTCAAAAACTCTGTCCTATTCGGGGACGCATATACCTATGCGTCCCCGAATAGGACAGAGTAACCGCAATAACATTACCAAAAACGTTTTTTTTGTCAATCTAAAAGTTATTGCTGTTTAAAATTAACGTTTTTAGTACCAAAATTACCCCAATTTCATTATAAATTAGCAAATTTTCTACAGAGGTCATAAGTTATGATTTGTAGACCCGCTAAACGACTGCCGTCAGTGCCCCATGTAATAACCCGTTAAAATTCCCCATTGAAATGAGGCGTTTTTTTTTTTTTTCATGTTTTTTATTACACGGTATTATATAATACTTTTTTTGAATAATATTTTTTTAGTCTGGTATATACAATGTGAAATTTTAATTCGTTTGCATCCTCTTAAGGGGCCATTGTACTCATCATTACGAATAGCTTTCACTACGGGGCCAACGCTGAAATCGCGAAAAAAAAAAATCTGCTGTTCCATACATTTATGCTCGCATAGCTCGGTATAATTTAGGGAACAGCTGATGCAAACGAATTAAATTTCACATTGTATAACTCAAAACAACTAATAAAAGTTGCCTCGTTGATCTAGTGGTCACACGGTTGGGTTCGATCGCCAGGTCGGACAAAGTGTTATTGAGTTTTTCTATCGGGAAATTCCCAGTAGCAACACGAAGTCCCAATTTGCGCCCTGTTAATGGGCAACACACACGCAAATTACATGGGAGATTGCGGGCGAAATGTGGGGTAATTCACACCTCTGCCCTTCGGTGTCATGTCATCGATATTAGTATAGGCATAGGCAGTGCCGGATTAAGCAAGCGCGGGGCCCGTAGCAAATTTTATAGACGGGCCCTTGATCTGCTATGAGTTCTTATGTATAAAGTGGTAAAAAAAAAAACAATACTCAATACGTCTATTTCCAATCAACTTTTAGAAATTGTATTACCCATATTCTGACGTCTTAGTCGGCAAAGGTAGTACGTATCACTTTTTTGAGACATCAAGTAAATTCAATATAACACTTCTTAATAAGTTTCACTCAAAAAATTATGCTCAGGCGGAGGTGGGGCCCGGGTTTGAATACGCGGGGCCCCCTTTAGCGCGGGGCCCGTGGCAATTGCTACTCTTGCTACGTGGTTAATCCGGCACTGGGCGTTTTCTGCCATGAAAAAGTAGTACTAAAGCATTTGCGTTTGCAGCTCATTGATGGCGCGTAATAAAAACAGCGTTTGCACATTCCCTAAAAGTTTCACTCCCAAATTCAAAACCAATTGTTTTATGCATATTTGACCCTGAAAATCTTTCAAGTCATGTTCAGAATCAAACTACAGAATATTAATAAACATATCGCATTTTAAAACTAGGCTGTATAAAACGAGGCCGCATGCACCACTTATGTGCTCCAATTAAAAAAGAAAGGTCGAAACAATCGGTCAAGTATAAATGAAAGTGATTTCCGGATTATTGATTTTAACAAATTGTTCTTTCATTGAAACTATAAAATATAAAATTATCTTAATTTGTTCTAAATTGTCCTTTCGTAGGTCTGCTGAAAGAGGTATCTTTAAGAATTAAGCATTGTTTTTGTGCTATTAAGTACATTCATTTTAAAACTTCATTGTGCGTGGTCTGACACGCACTTGCCAGTTTTTTTTTGTATTTTAATTTCCTATGTTTAACTGAAATTATATTGTCTGTGGTGTTTATAAAAGTAATTAAATAAATTGGTGTTTCTAAGACTGAAACTATCATCTAACGAAAACATTTATAAGCTGTGAATAGATGACACTTCTTTAAACTACAAATGTAAAGTGTACTGTCAAATTTGTAAATCTTTACAATGATCATTTTTTTTATTATTTGCTAGCTGACCCGTCGGACGTTGTCCTGTCAAATTTTCAATTAAGATTTTTCGGTAGCACCTTTGAGTTTTTTTTTTCTTTCTAACCCTCTTCTGTACAGAGGCGAACAAAACAACAATAATTATTCAAATCGGTTAAGCCATTTTCGATTTTTGCGAGACTAATGCACGGCAATTGATTTTTATATATGTATATAGACTTTTATTCACTTTGTTCTACATCAAATCAAAAAGGACAAACATATTAATATTTAAAAGTAGTGGACAATGGGCGGTCTTATGGCACAAGGCGATCTCTTACAGACAAAAGGACAACCTTTGGATGGACTGAAATAAAGGCGATACATTTTTGGCATTTTGTTTTTTTGATGTGTAAAATCTTTCTTCTCGCTTTCCTGCCATCAAAATCTAAATAATCGAATCTGTGGGAGAGATTTCGTGAAAATGGACGGAAATGGGTCACAGGCAGCCGGGGAAGCGCGCGCTATTTGATTTGACCAATGAGCGCGCGCGGTGTTAGAGTTGGCCATCAGAAACGGTCTTGACGAGGCCTTTAATGTTGCTTATTACCAAGGTGAGATGTCAGATGCGACTACTGTAAGGCTGGCTCGTTTTTTTTTCTATTTCAAGAGATGTTGGTACTGCTGCATCTTTGATAAGACCGTAGAGTAATCGACGATCACAGCCATAAATATCTGAGACAATTTAAAACTCTAACTCCTTCACTCCATTGCTCTTCCCACAGCCCGCGATAATCTTCGTAGACGAAGTAGACTCGCTGCTATGCGAGCGCTCGTCGGGCGAGCACGAAGCGTCTCGGCGACTGAAGACCGAGTTCTTGGTGGAGTTCGACGGGTTACCGGCTGCGGGGGCTGATCGGCTCATTGTCTTGGCCGCCACTAATAGACCGCAGGAGTTAGATGAGGCGGCTTTAAGGTGAGTTGATAATAAAAGTATTTCTATGAGGACTTAAGCATAAGCATCAGCCTATAATGTTCCCACTGTTGAGACGGCCTCCTCTCATTGAGAGAGAGTGGGCTGTAATCTACCACGAGAGCCCAGTACGGGTTGGTAGATGTCACATGTCTTTGAATTTTTGGTTTAGTTTCCTCACGATATTTTCCTTCACCGTTTTGAGAGCAGTGGTGATAAAATTATTCACACAAAGTAAAGCGCCTGAATAGGTTCGAACCCAAGACCTACAACTTGTAAGTCGGGGCCGTTACGACTATGCCACAACTGCTCCGATGAGGACTGTGTTTGTCTAAAATTAAGTATTGCTTGTAAATTTGTTAACCCGACCCGACCGACCCGACCCGTTTGTTTGTTGCTGTGTTTGTTTGTTTGTTTGTTTTTGTTATTTGTTTGTTTGTTTGTTTTAATTTGTTTTTTTTTTACCTAACTTACATATAAGACCTAAATATTGTACTCATGTTTTACAAAATAAATATATCTTTATCTTTATCTTTGGTCACCTCAATTCTTTCTTGTGCTTTTATTTACCATTCCTAATAAGATTATTTTATTTCCCAGACGCTTCCCCAAGCGCGTATACGTGTGCCTCCCCGACGTGCGCACGCGCATGTCCCTAATTCGGCGCGTCCTGGCCCGCGGGGCGGCCGCTGCGGCCATCAACGACCAAGAGTTGGCCCGCCTGGCCGCGCTGACGGACGGCTACTCGGGCAGCGACCTCACCGCGCTGTGCCGGGACGCCGCCCTCGGACCTATCAGAGGTGAGGACTACTCATACCTAGGCCTCTCGTACCTACTACAGTCGCTCCACAGTTACTTTACCTATGATTTTAAATCACAATGATTATTCTCGTTACAATGAGGTTGCTATTTGGTTTCGTCAGAGGTAAAATAACCGTGAAAGGACGAGGCATTGGACGGACAGTTTAGGCTTTTTAGAAGCAGGCGGTATGTCAGTCACAAAGTTACCTGATGTGTTACCCATGTGTATTATTACAAGTAATAATACACATGGCTGTGAAGCGGGCAGGTTACTATGAAACGGTTTAAGAGCATTCATCCCGCGTGGGCTGGCAACGTTGCATTTCTATAGGATTTTCGTGATTATTTAATTAATTTTTGAATTTTATAATTATTTTTAACATTTACTCTATATCAAATAAAAATATTCATTCTTCCATTTTTTTTTTTAATAAGTAAGCCATACATACAGAATTTCAAATCAAAACTGTTAACACGCTGTCTGCTCCACTAACACGTATGATCAATAATCATGTAACGCGTGCATCTGGCAACACCAGTTCAACACGCAACACCTTGACCTGCTTTTACGTCAAATGTCTTTAGGTATATAACTCATAAAAAGGTATCGGAACACAATAAAACTGACGCCCACGACATCTTTTATCTTTGTTGGCGAAATAAAAAGCAACTGTCTTACGTCCGCACTGTGAGACGTCACTTAAGAGGCTTACAACAGCTAAAGCGCGGTCACTGTCGAACTGCATAGAAATGAAAGAGAAGCGCGATGACACGACGCAGGTAATTTATTGCAAAATATGAAGCAGTTAGCGATTTACAAAAAATCTATTGATTGGACTGGAAAATTAAAACACTATTATGCTAATATGTAGCTTGTAGAATAATCTGACAAAAAATCAGAATGATTGCATGTAAATTAATATGATTTTTAATCGTTAAAAGAAATTTTTAGAGGTATCTTCATGATTTTTTTCTATCGTATCAAATTAGTTGTATTATGTTTTCAACACACTATCATACTAGCATATATCCTGAAGAATATCATATATGTTTCTTTTTTTGTTTACTGCAGTGGATCATATTCTTTTAGGCATTATAAAACTTGCGTTTAGGCACGTTTAGGTCCTGTAGTCCCCTTAACTGTACGATATTAAAGCACTGTCTTGAAGAGATCTAAAATGCAGATCTTCGAAGCTCTATCTATCGTAAGCGCGTTCATGTTGGTCTTCATTTCCTTAGCGTGCCATTGGAAAATATCGAAACGAAATCCGAATTCAGTGTTTAATATATCTTGACATATATTTACAAGATTTTTTAATGATATTTGTCATGTATTCGAGTTTCCCAGTTACTGGGTTGTGGAGGTCAGATAGGCAGTCGCTCCATGTAAAATACTGGTATTCAGCTGCATCCGGTTAGACTAGAAGCCGACCCCAATATAGTTGGGAAAAGGCTAGGTAGATTGATTGTCATGTATTCGATGATGACATCCGACCTATGTCTTATACTATTGAATGATAAATATTTGTATTTGTAATCACGTTTTCGAAAACGGCTTTAACGATTTCGATGTAAGCTGCAATATAGCCGTTTACGGGGGCGAAAAATCGATGTAGCTAGGTTCTATTTTGACATTTATTTTTTGTCTATTTTGACAGCCTTGGGAATGTGATACAATGTTGGTATACCTGAGGGCCAATTCCCGTAATTTTTAAGAACGTTCGGGCATTCGCACCTCATTCGCAATCTGTCAAAAATACAATCAGTTTAACCAGCATTTTTGACAAGTTTGACAGATTGAGACTAGAATTTGAACATTTTTTAAGTACGAGAATTGGCCTTCTGGACGATATGTTTATATATTTTCACCCGAGCAGATCTCGGTCGACCTGCTACTGATATAATAAATGCGAAAGTAAGTTTGTTTGTTACGCTTTCACGCTAAAAAGACTGAATGGATTCGGATGAAATTCGGCACATGGATAAACCATGACGTGAGAAAGGACATAGGCTACTTTTGAACCTGGATCGCAGTTGAAGTCGCGGGCAAGCTAGTCAACCTATAATTTAGTAATCGTCGTTAGATAATGTTTTATGAACGTGTGGTATGTGAATACGGACGTTAGAATTCCTAACACCTAAACACGAGTAATAGACTGCAGTGCGTTCATTATATCTTGTCCCATGACGCGGTTGATAGCACTGTTCCGTGAGTCGCCATTTTGAACTCTGTTAGTATTGAAACTAAGCTTAATAAGCAATGGCGCCAACATGGCGGCAAGGGACAAGTTATAGTGGACGGTATGTAGGTATATAATTATCTCGTGATCACCTCTTAGCATAAATCAAATGGTCAACAAACTCTATGACATGTCGTAGGTGGCGCCGACTGACAACTTTCAATTCTTCTATTATATAATGAAGTGATTGATACTTTGAACGCGAGCTTTAAAGAGCACCATTAGCAACACTTTTAAATTGTTTTTATTGCTTTGTAAAACTTGTTTTACAAGTTTTACAAAGCAATAAAAACAATTTACTATATATATGTATATACTTCGTGACTGACTATTATTATTTTATCAAAACATCTCGTATTTATCTGTAATTAGCACTTAGGAGGCGACTTCGTCCACCCTATTCCATACCCCGTGAGAATTTCGAAAATATGATTTAAGTGAACAATAATTCACTTACTGAGAAACCAAATGACGTTCAAAGTAAATTTATAATAATAAATAGGAAGTTAGTGATAACAAACAGTAGTAAATATTAAATTAAATTAAATTAATCTATTATATTACTAATCACCAACCGAGTAAACACGGATCTAAAGTTAAAGTGCATGTATTACTAGATGTGACATACATGGCAGCGTACTGAGTAATAAAAATCTTGTATTAATCTTATTCTTTGTCTACATCATAAACGGCGCAAAATTTCACCTTTCAACAGTCAAAGGGGTTGGACTGAGTGTTGATGAATCAGTCAGGGCTTTTCTTTTTATATATTGATAATCATTTTACTAAAGGTCAACATCTGCATCACATTAAAAGGTAGTAGAAAAAAAGTACCTAGGAGGTTCTGTTCATCCAGTAATTTTCCTATTCAAGGGCTAAAAGTCATCACTGTTCCAGTGCGAAAAAGGGATGGCACTATTCGTCTCATATATATTCATCTCTTTCTAAAATTTAAACAATTTGATTTTTACATTTTCCTATAGTCCCTAGCAACTTAAATCTACTCATATTCGACAACTCATAGGTCGCTTGCATGTCACTTTTTGTTCGGAAAACCGGAAAGCGCCCTCTGTCGGCGCGACCATGCGTTCAGGTTCATCGAACAAAAAGTTTGAAAAATCGTGTATTCGCGTGACGCTCGCTTTTATATACGACACGGATAATTGAAAAGAAATAATATGCAAACTGGCTAAAACCTTTCCATTCACCTCCACAGAACTAGACCCGGAGGAAGTAAAGTGCCTCGACCTCTCCCTAGTCCGAAACATCACGTTCCAAGACTTCATGGACGCTCTCAAAAGGATCCGGCCATCCGTGTCTCCTCACAGTCTGGTCGCGTATGAGAAGTGGTCGGTGCAGTACGGCGACCTTGGACTATGAAGATCTGGTTATACAGGTAATAACGCTTATGGATTTTTTGTTGAAATACTCATGCATAGTATTAAAATGAATCGAATATTTGGGAAGTCGAGTCGCCGTAAAAACTCGAGTCAGAAAATTTCGGGCCACTCACTAAACGAAACGTAAATGAACTGTTTTAGATATGTAAACGAAACGTAAATGAACTGTTTTACATATGTAAACGAAACGTAAATGAACTGTTTTAGATATGTAAACGAAACGTAAATGAACTGTTTTACATATGTAAACGAAACGTAAATGAACTGTTTTATATGTAAACGAAACGTAAATGAACTAAAAATTTAATAACGACTACGTAAAATGTGATCTATGTTCGTGGGGAGTGCAATGCCACTCTTCAGATCCTCGTTGGGAGATCGTCCGATCCATAACACCACGTTATAACAAACGTTAGTTTTGAGGAAAAAGGTGGGAGCTATCATCCGTAAAATGATCTTTGTTCAAATAAGGAAAACTTTAAAAGTATTTTATCAGGAAGCCAATGAGACGCGACCTTCTTCGGTCTACTAAATGTATTAAAAATTCATCTCTTTTTACAGGTATCGGTAATAAACTCAAAGTAATGGTGAGTCATTAAATTAAGGGAATAGACAATAGAATGTACGATGTTGATTTACAATTGATAATATTTATCACGCAAATTCATCGCTCAAATTTTTATACATTTATTTTACCCTGTCTCGGCTGCATTTAAAGCTAAAAAAGTAGCCATATTCCTTTTTGGATCTCCTACGAAACACGAACATTCCCGAAGTGTAGCCGAGGCAAAACCGAATGAGTTTCTTTACAATTGACATGTTTTTAACAAATTCGTTGTATTTATGAAATTGAATCGCATCTAGTCAAAATTATTGACTGTATTTGCGTGTACGCAGTCCAATAAATTAGTGATGCCCAGTCGATTATTTCTATCGATGTTTGGCGTAATCGATTTTACGTGTAATTTAAAACTTGCCATGCAATATGTCAATGTTGAAGCTTTTGATATTGAATAGTGTTTAAATAAAAATAATTATTTTTAACTTAGTCTCAAATGATAATCAAATACTCACAATTTTATACAACTGAGACAACACAACAACATGAAATAATTTTACAAAGAGACTAGATTAAAAATAATTATAATAAACCCAAATGTCCAAACTCCACTAAAGTAGTCCTTAACGGGTGACGCCAAATAATATAACCCGAATCATTAAAGAAGCTGCTTTCTATGTATCTAGATGTAAAGAGATCGCTTTGCTCCAACCGCTTCTCTATTGAGTCGGGTTACATTAGCCCTCATAGTACCCGTCCAGTCAAAAGGAACGTTGAAAAGTGGTCTCTGTGTCGAGGTCAGAGAGTGTATTTTTTATTATCATGCTTCCTTTTGGCTTGTTCGGCTTAGTTCTGCTTTTCTTAAGGACCAAATTATTAATGTGGAATTTGATGGAAATATTATATTTCTTGGACGTGACTTTGAACGAACTCAATTATTATGTTTTACAATGAAAAAGCTTCAGTTCAGTTTTAGAATTGTACTCCACTGCATACATTATCTCCTATATAATTTATATAGAATATATCTTATATAGAATTTTAATAGTACTCAACCGTTCAAAAATACATAATAATTACGTAAAATGAAATTCAATGTATTCATAGATTTTGTTACCACTTTTATAGAATAAAATATTTAATCTCAATTTATCAGCTGAACAAAATAATGAAATCGTTGTACAAATTGCGTTTACCTTTTAGTATTACCTCATAATTTTGTATATTTGAATTAATTGCAATTAATGGTATTGTAGCTTAATGAAATTATTATATTTTAATTGTTTTTAGTTATTATCGACAACCTTATTCTGTAGACGTAGAGTGGGTATGCAACTTTACACTGTAAGATACTCTTTTGTGTCATTGAAAATGTATATTATTAAAACATCACCCGGACCCATATTTAGCTAATAACGCATTTTCACATACTTATTCATTTTAACCATGTATCTAGTTTTATTAATCTGTAATCTCACATAAAGAAAAATAGTTACATGTAGTTCATAATATAACATAGAACAAAAAAAATATTTACACTCCTTGGACTCTTAATTATGTTGAACCACGCAATTTTTTTTTGTAATAAGTTCTATAAAATTTTAAATTGAAGGGAATTCAAATTTGGAACGATTATGACACTAAAATAATGGCCAGTATGTCGGCATCAAATCGGTTTTTGATGTTGTGGGCCTTTTTACCTAACATAGAAACGCATGGACGCTCCATTTAGTAGTCCAGGAGTGTATATTTTCACAGTATATCACCTTAATGGGATTTGTACCTCGGTAGTTCGAAGAATATTTTAGATGACTTGCCCAAAATATTTATACGTAAGTATTCATGTGAAATGTTCGTAAGGTTGTCGATAGGTTGAAAGTAGGTTAGTATTTAGCACTGCCCAGTGTTGTTAGAATATTCCTTAGTTTTAAATGATTCAAGTGTTTATATACCAATATGGCTGTCGCGGTTTTGCGACATTAAAATCTTTATTTTGTCGCAAGACTTCTGAAGTCAAAATAAATTTTCATTTTAATATTGTTATCAAAATGTACTTAAATTAATCTAATTCTGTTGATTTTATTATTTTTATTAAAAGAAAAATTATCTTGCCGCAATCGCGAAATAATCAAATAAATGCTTTGTTAATATAATATGCTGCAAATCTTATGAATAATTACATTTTTAAACGACAATCGAAAACGGGTAGCACTTCACTTCCTTTAAATTAGCAGAAAGAATAAGGCTAAAATCTATAAAGCATGCTTAGACTGCATTTTGCTTTACGAATTTGAACTTTATTTGTATAAAGCTAATGTTCACATTCGTATGAAACGCTCGATCACATTCGCTTATAGGAATATGAACATAGGTATATTGGAATAAGGTTCCTATTCCTATGAAACGATAACTAAAGTAAAATCTAAGTACGCTTTATAGATTGACTTAGAATCGATTGCTCAAAATGTTGTATTGAAAACGATGATTTTGAGCGTGTTGAAATGATAATATATTTTCGTAATAGTTTGTTACAAATTGTCTATCTCTTGGATTGAAAGTTATTTAATGAAAATTATCAATTACAGGACCAGGCAGTTGTATGTAATTTGTAGAATTGATATAGTGTGCCATTTTGTGATGCGCGGGAGTATCGCTGCTAAGGACTGTCGAGATTTGTATACAGACTGATTTTGAACTCGTTGGCAGTACTTACAGAAAAATATTCTGGGGGCGAAAGTACTCGTGAATTTATTTAACTTTTACTATGGGACTAACTCTGAAATATCGACAAAATCTGCTGTATCATACGAAAATACATATACAAAAACCCTTTTTGTCGCTATTTCAGACCCTTTTGTTAAAGTTGTTTGGAGGGGTAGGACCCCCAAAAAGATTGCCAGTGAATTTAAAGTCAGCCTGTATATTTGTTTTTAAATTTTAATGAAAAGTAAACAAACCGATCTAAATGTAGTGTCAATAATGTCTAAAATTATAAAAACTGAAAAAAATATCTCTAAATGTGATCTGTCTCGGTGGCTCTACTTTGCCAGATAAATAAATGTCGTACTTCGAGTTTATCTAAATACAATACGCTTAAAAGTTAACAAAATATCAAGTATCTTCCAAAAACCAAAGTACGGTATAAAAAATGATTTTGCTGGCCAAGCGTAAGTGAAATTTGGGAGTTACGGTACCGTCATAATGTTTTGTTACGAAACATTCTAAAATGTAACTTAGATTCGGGCGGGAAAAAAACCTCCTTTATCACTTCCGTAAATTTTCTATGAACCAACGCACATTACAGGCCGCATCGCACTTTTTTGTATGAAAATGCGCTGCGCTGCGGCCCGTTGCGGCTGTAATGTGCGCTTGACTTAATTTCTGTCTTTACTGAGTCTCTTCGCAAACAATTTTTTCCAAAAAACCCTTACATACTACTTACTAAATTATTTAATAAACAGGTAGTATTATTATTTACTTCTTTTTGTATCAAATCGCTATCGCTATCTGAATCTTTAAGCCATTGGAAGAGATACCGTGTCAGTAAAAAATTTAAATAGTTTTTGTAACGATAGTTAACAGTTTTCCTAAAAAGACAGCGACATAGTGGTTAGTGCAGTTAATGTAGCATTTAACGTAACTAGTTATAGTTAATGTTAAAAAACTTGTAGTTTCAGCCCGATATGTTTACGCTTATATATGTGTTGTGGCGTGATTCTGAACTGCGAGATGAAGAGGTTAATGTTTGTAGGCGCGCTCCGGTTTGGCTATTTCTAATGCTTATGTTGTGGTACTGACTTCTCTAATATACCACTCGATAGCGGTGTTTTACTAAGTGACCACACTGGTAGTCATGTTTACACTATGGACCATGATTTTTAAAATAATGCAGAGCTCTTCATTGGCAAAAAGAATACTCTTTGTGCTGGTATCGTTAAAAACAGCATTGCCTCTTTTATATTTGCTTAGGCGGCTTTAAAATATACACGAGACTTGGAAGGAGCATATCAAGGAGGAATCGGTTGTGATAACCGAAAACATATCCGGGAAAAGAAACAGTAATTAGAAAGGATTTCGAAGGGTAACCTTCAGGATCACGCCAAGACTAGAAGCTATGTAGATAAGCCCTTGTAGATAGTGTTGCAACTCCTAGTGCTAAACTGGATGACAAATTAATTTAGCTTCCTAGGCCTGCAGTGCTATTCTGTAACCATCTCACCGTGAAAACTTAGGTGAAGTGAGCGTGGAGTGAGCTGTCATTCCACAGGGATTGACACTATTGACAGCTCACTTCACCCAAGTTTTCACGGTGAGATGTTTACAGAATAGCATGGCTGCTGTCCACTGAAATTACGAACTAACTTGAGTGTGAAATCTGTTGAATTTTACGGATGTTTTCGCTCATCTATATTTTGAGGGGGAAAAAACAATAGTATGATGGAGAATACATAATTAGGTATCATAGCAATTAGAACAATTAAAAGCAATTATCTGCATTTTTTTTTTCGTATTTATCTGCATTTCAGTGGACAGAACGGCGTTTAGATAGAATAATTCCCCAAATCTTGGAACCCGTCATACACTACTTAAGATGCAAAGAATTTAAGAATGAAAAGCAGGTCTTAGGAAATGATACGTTTATTATAAGAGGGATATTTTATTATGTATATGATGTGTGTGTAATTGTATGGTTATAGGAAAGATAAATGTAAGGTTATATATTTAGAAAGAGTGTGGACAGCTTAGATCGCATATTTTTAGTTAGACAGCGGCCATTTTGGATGGCGCTTCTGCGTGGTCGAAAATGGGTTGCACGTACACATGGCTTTTTGAATACATGCCCCTTTTGATAATGATCTGATTGAGATTTAAAATGTTTTTACTTCTTTCCAATTTCGTGAGGATCTCGTCTTAATTGACATTTTAGAAATAATGGTTGATAAAATGGACAGAAGAAAAACCTTTTCCAATACGCACTGTAGTGTATGGCCGAGGTTGAGTCGTAAACGTTTTTATTAAAGAAAACTTTAAAAGGCAAGTGTGCAAGCGTAGAGTTAAAAATAACGTTGTGATTTTTTGAACGATCGTTTTTTAAAGTTTCGGTTGTGGTTATTTTGGAGAAATTTACGTTTTAAAACGCGTCGTGTCGTAAAAATGTTTGTGTGTTCGTAAGTTTTTTACTAGTTGCGTTATGTTTCCGTTGTAAATTTGAAGTTTAAATATTTGGTTATTTAGGTACTTACCTATTTTGGCTAACTTTATGTTAAAATGATGAACTTTAGACACAATATGTCCGAATAATCGCATGCAAGAAGTCGTTTATTCACTGCATTTTCGCGGCCTTTCACTAAATCATAAATCCTGACTAATTTTAGCAGACAAAAAGCTTTAATATGTGCCACACTATACTTTGACATCAATACTTTCGACTTCAATCTCAATCCCAAAAGTACAGTTCGCGTCAAATAACTTTACCGCTCTGAAGTAAGCTAGAAATGACTCCGCAATAGTCAATTTTATTTATAAAACAGTAGCGCGCATGCAAGCACGCATGCGCAACCTAACTTCAGAGCGGAAAAGTTATTTGATTCGAACTGTAATAACTTTGAAATCAATTCACAAATAAATTGTGTTTTTCTGCCTAAAAAAATCTCTTCGACTAAACCTTACTTTCTTGACATATTAACGGCCGAAAAGTCGCTGTTAACTCTGACTGTGAACGACGACGAAAATACGTTAGTTCATTCGTTCGTTCGTATGAACGAGACAAGAACGCCTTTTCACGAATGAACGAATGATCGTTCGTTCGTGAAAAGGCGGTCTTTTCTCAAAGTTAAATTTGGGGGCTG
This sequence comes from Agrochola circellaris, assembly GCA_914767755.1. Classification (NCBI taxonomy): domain Eukaryota; kingdom Metazoa; phylum Arthropoda; class Insecta; order Lepidoptera; family Noctuidae; genus Agrochola; species Agrochola circellaris. The sequence continues at coordinate 4,742,259 of OU611857.1, forward strand.
TAATTTTACGGCAGTATTGAAGCAAAAGTATAGCGTGTACCTAATACATAATACCATTTTTATACATACGTTTACTGCACGCAAATATACACAGACTACACATATATGAAATCAAACTTATGAATCACACGTCTTCATTTTAAGAGCTGTTAATCTTGTTAGAACGCTAGTTAGGCGACCGCTAGCTAGGTATTGGTTCAAAATTATTATAATTATGAATTTAAAAATAATTATCAACAGGAGAAATAATTACTCAATTGCTCTCTCACACATCTGAGGTAAAAAATAGTTGCTGTAAAAATTTTAAGCGCTTCTGTTTCATAAAATTTCATTATATTCACAAAATATATTTCCTGAAAATGCTTTACCTATTGGAAATAATGCACAATTAAAACCAAGCATTGCCAGCTTTGCCTTACAACAGCAGCACTTTAATTCAAGAATCAGATTTTGAACTAAAATGAAGCAAAAATTATTTCAGAGAGTAGATCAGTACTGCGCAATCAATGATCGATCATTGGCACTGTGTAGGTAGTAAGGCGTGCTAGACACTTGTTCGGATCTACATGATTCGGCACTACAAAATATACATTCGATTTTGCCACCCGGCTGTGTCAAACCGAACATGTGTGTGTAGCGTAGCCCCGTATAATGTACCATCGAAGAAGTTCATATCTAACCACTTTAAGGGCTATTCTTGCTTGCAGCGCTCGGCGGCTATAGCACCGGGCCGGTAACAGATGTGCTCATCGTGTTCACGGGATTTTGTTTTGAAACTGGTTAGATATGAACTTCTTTGATAGTACCTTTGCTATTTGCCTACTTGTACTTGCAAGAACACAAAACCGTGCAAAATCATAATAATATTCTTATCATCTCATGCCCATCGCTGTGATATGGATAATAAAACCCAATGCCTTATTTATTTCATGCGCACTATTTTTAATCACGATTAAAGGCTCGTTCAGACCAGCGCGACGCGACGGCGCGACGCGACTCGAACAATACAGTTTCTAAGAAAACTTCACGGTATAACAATAACCGTTGTCGCGTCGCGCTGTCGCGTAGCGCTAATCTGCACAAAGCTTAATATTGTTACGTCGACTTCACGATGCCTGTCCGCCGCCAAAGTAAAAAAAGAATAAGATTCTTTCGGCCTACACCGAAAGAATCTTTACTTCATTTCCAACCATTGTCAAAATCTTGACTGCTTTGGGTATTTTAAATAACACAATTTTAACATTTATTTAGTGAATTACAAGTTTTATTGTGATGTTATACAGCATAATCTGCCTATAATGTTCCCACTGCTGGGACACAGGCCTCTCTATGAAAGGGACTCGACCAAAATCCACCACGCAGGCCCAGTGCGGGTTGGTGGATTATACAAGCTGACTTTGAGTTTATTGGTAATCTTTCGGGAAGGGAAAGTCATGATAATGGACAACTTTTACCAAAGGACCAACATCTAAATACGAAGAAAATGCATCTGTTTCATATACTTTTCATCTTTTTATGAAACAGCAGATATTTACTTCGATATTTCAGAGTTCGTCCCATAGTGAAAGTTGTTTATATTCAAGAGTACTTTCACCACTTACCATGGAATTCAAAGACACCTCGTATATGATAGAAAATTATTAAGAACTAACTGTACCCTAATTACGTAATACACGATCAATCAGAATCTGAATCGTTTTGAAACAGATTGCTAATCCATTGCTTCGTACGTTCGAAAAAATAATCTGCTCAACAACGTAAATAACACAATGAATGTTGTTGACCTGTTTGAAACAGATTAGTCGGAATTGTCAACGAAAATGTGTTGCGTAATTAGATAGCTGGTGTGACAGGCAGTCCTCTAAAAATGTTATTTCAAACAAAATGAGCTTCGTAACAAATAAGTAACGACATGCGACTGATTGTTACCTTTTAAAGATATTTCAAAATTATTTCCTAAGTCGTTTTGATGTGGTTGTTTTAAAAGATAAGGTATTAAGTGAAAGAACGGTACGGTTCACGCTTTATTGCTAAATAAATGTATGTAAGAGACATTGATATAAAACTGAAGTTATTCAGATATGTATTTCTAAAGTTTCAGGCCTATTTATAAAGAAATGAGATTGGTTGAAGATTGTTGTATTTTTATCTAAAGTGGGTGTTTAGAATATATTATAAGAATGAACTTTTCTAATTCACACCGTCGCTTATAAATGACAGTAACGGTCCCGACCGACTAGCCCCGGCCGTTGACCTTGACGCGCGCGCCAAAAGTGACGTGGCGCGCGCATCAATGTCAAACCGTGGAGCTTGACTGTTATAACTTTACAAAAGTGGCGGGGCTTTATCGGTGGGATCCTCCGACACGGGTATTGTGCCTGGTGGGCAACTGCCCGACGATTGATGTCGGGTTATATATATGCCGATCGCGCGGTAAACCTTGCTTGCGCGATGCAGGATTTGAGTGACGTCAGGTCTTTGGTGCGTAGTTCGCATATGGCGTTGTAGACAATCACAAATCACGCAGCAAATGGTTTCTCATTAAGGTTTTTGTATTGTGTTATCTTTTCTATATAAATAGGCCTCAAGTCTCCTATTTATTGCGAATGAAAATTCTAAAACGTGGTTGTAATTGTTTTTACACGTTCGCCTTTACGCTAATTGTTATGTTTAATTTAAGCGCACGAATTTATCAATTTGACTAATAAACTAAAACTTTGTTAGGCCAGGTACACACTTTGCGAAACTTAAATTGGATTCGACTTTTCAAACTGCTGTTTTATTTTTTTGTTTATTTTTATTCGCTGGCGATGATTCGTAGTCTTTTGATATAACAGACTATACGAATATTAAATAAATTGTATGAAAGTATCATAAAGTGTGTATTAAGCTTTAGTTAAGTGTCATTGAGTATTACGAGAAAAAAAATGATAATATTTTTTCATAACTAAGCACACTTTCGCCTAAACTGTCGTGAATGTTACACTAAGCATATGTGATACCTACACGGTTTATAAATAAATAATAATTTGTGAGTTCTGCGTTTTATTCAGTGTTCACCCGGTTTAAGACTGCGAAGTAGGAGTAAGAGCAGCGTAGGATCTGAAATAAGAAAACAATAATTTAATTATTTAACAAATTAAAGAGAATAATACGTTATAATAAAGTGTTGCTGGTCGACAAAGTCCCTTAAGTTCCCTCGAGCGGTGCCAAATATGGCTGCAGCATTTGGTCACAGTATAAATATAGACAGTACAGAAACTACGTAGTAAACGATCGAAACGGCACACTCACACAGACGTGCTCATTGACGAGACCCCAAGCGATTGTCGCGGTGCTGTCAGTTGCGGGTGCCGTGTCGAGACGAGTAGTCGACGCGATATATTTTAAAATAGAGCGTAGGTAATTAATTTAACAAATAGGTTTAGTCTCCATACTTATATTGTGATTTGGTGATCTGTACCAAATAAATGTCAGTCATGTCAATGGATCGGAAAACACAAAATAGTTATTTATTTCTTTTGTTTTAGTTTCACTGTTATGTGACCTTTTATAGCAGCTACACAACAGACAGACTTGTCAGTGGCAGCATACCAACAGCAACCTTACACTAATGAATAAAGATCACTGTGTCATTTTGACAGCGATGCAAAATCAGAGGTAAAATAACTGAAAGCTGTAATAGGTAACCACTGTAATATAATTTTGATAGACCTAAAAAGAATTGGCCAAAATTTGTCGTAACACTGCCTAGCCTCTTCCCAACTATATTGGGGTCGGCTTCCAGTCTAACCGGATGCAGCTGAATACCAGTATTTTACATGGAGCGACTGCTTATCTGCCCTCCACAACCCAGTAACTGGGTAATACGATACCCCTTGGTAAGACTTTCGGGCTTCTGACGACCAATAACGACTGTCAAAGATCCACGAATGCCAGCCGGGACCAACGGCTTAATGTACTTTCCGAGGCACGGAGGAGTCTCGGTTTGTAAAGATGTTCACCCATCCACAGACCCACCCCGGCAAACGTAGCTTAACGTGATGGATCGACCCGTGCGGCAGTTATTACATAGCCACGAGCTCCTCCTCTCTCCTCTCCTTGCAACTACTAACAAGTTAAATTATTTGAAACCCCTTTTCCCCTGACAAACTTGACTGACCGCAACAAACGTAGGTCGAGACAGTGGAATGTAGTGTCCAGCTTTAAATATGATGGGTTTCTTCATACGTTCCATGGCTATGAACAGAGCACGCTTGAACTTGGTGTCTTGCTCGTACCAGGGACACTGGTACAGCCATTCTCGGAGATTTTCACTCTGCAAGAGAATATATTTTTATAAGTAGATACCTACTGAGTGGCAACTAAATAAATAATAAATATGAATAAAATTGTTTATTTATCCAAATAATACACACAGACACAGTTCAAAGGAAAGTGGCAGAAATACAATGGGCATAATAATATAGCTTTGAGCACAAAACATTTAAGTCTACAAGAAATTGTCTATGTATACAAAAATAATATGAACCCAGTCTCTTAAACTAGGAGCCCTTTATCTTAAGAGACAGTGATCGGCTAAAATTTGTTTTTAATCAAACTGAGCTTTGTTACTGGTGCTAGTCAAAAATCTTTAGTGACTAAAATCATCACCTGTATAGCAAACATTGACGCCTCAAAAGTACACAGATGACACGTACACACATGGGCGTACCCAGCATTTTCTTAGGGGTGGGGAAGAAGTAAATAATAAGTAGGAATTTATCTCGATATAACTATAACTACGCATGCACGCTCGATTCATCGATACTGCATTGTTTCGCGCGGTAATTTTGAATATTTCAAATTAATAATTAATTTAGTTACTTATTAGACCTTGTTAGCTTCGAGTCAGGGATCTGGGTGGGGCAGATGCCTTGCCTTACCGTGGGTACGCCCATGCCTACGCATCTATGAAAAGGAGGTAGATGTTTTTCGTGACCAAATTAGTTACGGTTGTTAGGTACCTGTTTCTTTAATGCTTTGCAATTCAGTACCCTAATTACGTAATACACGATCAATCAGAATCTGAATCGTTTTGAAACAGATTGCTAATCCATTGCATCAAAAATTCGAAAAAAGAATCTGCTCAACAACGTAAATAATGGAATGAATGTTGTTGAGCTGTCAAAATGAAACAGATTAGTCGTAATCGTTTACGAAAATGTGTTGCGCAATTAGATAACTGAATGTTGATTTTGATCACTAAAGTTCTATCCACACATATCTGGGCCGTGCCCGGGACGTGGCTGGCCGGCTCCGTCACAGGGACTCAAAAAAATTGTCGGTGTGTACATTTTTTATATGACCGGCGACGAACCTTCAGTCTCAGCCTGCCCAGCACGCGTAGCATGACCACCGTAGAAACGGGTTTTGTCGACGGAAGCATAGACAAAATGACAGATTGTTTATCCGTCATTTTGTAAATTTTTCCGTTTTCCGTGTGTGCCACAGCCCTGTCACATCCCTTGCAGTCTTGCACGTCACTGTATGCAAGGGCATCGCCAGCCGATGGTCCAAGGGGAGGCAAGTTGATATATATGGAGGATGGGAAAAGTATGATTTGTAGGTAGGTACTTACTGGCAAGATTCAAGAGCACATGAAACTTTACACTTGTAATACGAGTCTTATCTCTACAGCGCAGAATGGGGCCAAAATCGACGCTGGTGGACATTTGATTTTTGATAAATCAGTTTCAACTCTGTAGTCCCGATAGGAATTGAGAAAAATAATAATTTACATTTTCAATGTATGGATTGGTAACGGACCTTTCGGGTCGTTTTCCCCAAAAGTATTAAAAGTAAACTGTAGAGCTGAATCCTAATATGTATTATGACTGGGCCCACCACCAACACATAGATACGAATATTACGTCCCCGGACTCCGGATTAGACCCCGTTTAGGAGATATTAAAACTTTAAAAAAACAAATTAAAGTCTAAATAAAAAAAAATGGCTTTATAGATTATGTATCTTTACCGTCTAGTATTTGACAAAAAAAATTGAACCTCTAGGGTGCGGGGGGCAGCTGCCCCCTTTGCCCCCCTTGGCGACGCCCTTGCTGATATGTGTGCATTCTGTGGACAGGCTGTAGAAATTCTTGGTTACTTATCAAATATTATATTAATTACCCTTATAGTAAGCTCGTGGCCGCACCAGCAGTACAGAAAAAGTTGGGACAGCATCGTGACCATGTAGTTTAGCATCGAGATGAACTGCACGCTGTTGGGTTCCACCTATATTTGAATGAAGAATCTCAGATAATTATCCAAGTTTTGGGAACATAAAATAATGTCACACATCACAAAGTTCAAATTCCATTGCAACCGACCTTTTTACTCAACTACGGCGAAGCAAAAAGGAGGGTTATGATTTTGACCGGTATGTAAGTATGTATGTATGTTCATCTATTACCTCATAACTTCTACAACTACCTACTGATCATAATTTGACAAATGAGGTATCGTTGGGAGCCTCTTTTTTTAGTTATGCCATGTTGGGTATCAAATGAAAAGGCTTGACAAGCACATTACAATATATGCTCTGCAAATATTTTATCACGAAATTATAACCCCAAAATAATTTAAATAAAAAGTAAATAGAAAAACTAAAACCCGACTACCGAAAAATCACGGTCTAAAAAGTATGAAACGAAAATATTTCAGTCAGAAATCAAGAAAATATTTAAGTCAGAAATCTAGACATAGGTACCTACATAAATGGTCAAGGTAACGCCGTCGTCGCATGCCATTATAATTTTGTAGCGAGCACCGCTTTACCTATTCGGCGCGATTTTTCAGTAGTCGGATTTTAATTTTTGAACTTACTTTTTTAATACAAACGGTCAATTAAAAATCAACATTGCATACATAACTTTAAAGTAGATAGTTGATTGAATGGCAATAAAAGATCCATGTGAAATAAAAAGATGAGTAAAAAACCTACTATAGATATCCTCAATCCAATGTTACAGATGATAGCAACAGTGCCGGTCAATTGAAAGAATATGTTCGCATGATAAGTGTTCTCACACAGTTGGATAAGCCTGCGAACAACATAAGACAGTTAGCCCTGGTAGGTACGCACGGGCGTATTTTTATCGCGGAGATTTTTTTTGCGTAAGTATTGGATTTTCGACGCCCTTCTTAGCGACGAGAGTTGAATATCCAACAGCGTGTTTTCTTGACGCGCTAGATTCGCTCTGTTGGATTCTGAATGCTCGGCTCAATATAGAGAGTTGAAAATCCAGTATACAAAAAAAAATCGCCGAGATTTTATTACGTCCGTGCGAACTTAGGCTTATTGTATAGCATCTTAATACACATTGAAAAGGGGGAAAAAAGAGGTAGGTATGTAAAGTTCTTGATAATATTTTGCAGTCTCGTGAAAGTAAGAAAACTAACCTTTCAACAGTTTGATGTTGTTTAACACATTCAACAAGAAATTCGTTATTGATTTTGATCAACTTCCTCCTATGGTCCTCCGATTGTGCAGAGTCAAACACCGTCTGTATCTAGAAACCGAAAGTTGAACTTAAGACGCAGATATATGCCAGTGACCTTGAGTGGTTAGCTTGCGTGTTCTGTACTGAGCTCACGCAACGCGTCGTACGTCCAGCCAGTAATAGGACTCGTCCATCAAGGAGCGCTGTCCCAAATTAGACGCATTATTTATTTATTATACATAAAACAAAATGTATTTTAATAAAACAAGTACACTAAAATATCAATAATTCAATTATTTTTAAAATGGTGAAAGTTTTAGAAAAATACGCTAGATAGATTTTGCGTGATTCTCAGTTTTTTATCCGCGTTAGACATAACTTTACAAATTAATTTCAATATGTAATATAAACATAATCTAAAATATTCATATATTAAGTCATTAAGAAAATGCTCTTATCCTAACTAATATTATAAATGTGAAAGTTTGTATGTTTGTTACTCAATTACGCAAAAACGGCTAAACGGATTTGCATGAAATTTGCTACACAGATAGTTTATAATCTGGATTAACACATAGGATACTTTTTATTCCGGTAGTACGTTCCCGTGGGATAATAAATTTCCGTCCACCACGCGGGCGAAAGCTAATTTAACATATACTATGATACGATTACTACGTTACTATGATATGATTTCGAAAAAGTAAAAGTAACTGAAGATCACGTCTAAACGAGAAATGTTACATTACTCGTTTAGACGTGATCTTCAGTATAAAATCATTAAAAGTCGGTTATCGTCGCCTAAAAGAGCTCAGCATGTTATATTTTCCATCAGGCGAGATCGCCATCAAGAGCAGTCCATGCCAATGAAACCAAACAGCATCGGCTAACTAAGACATTCCTCTTATTCCTCTAAATTTGCATTTTTGTACATCTGCTTGCAGGTTATCCTGCTGACCACGGCTTTCAGTTTGTGGTCGTCATTTCAGAACATCACTACCCCGAGGGTTAAGTTCGTTTCGACGCGTTTGAAAACGCAAGACCCAAACGCTTCCGTAGTAGGCCAAAGTTCTTAACTAATTTGTATCAGCTCCTAGGCTCCTACCACTCATAAGTAGGTGCTGTGCTTACCAATTCCCAAATCTTACCCCTTTCACCCACCTTGTGAATCTTATCCATGATAATCTCCAACTCTCCACACCCAAACATGATGATGGACACGGTGACGCTGTCCACCGATATGAAGAGGAAGGCGCTGATGTAGATGCTGACCATCTGGTAGAGGTACCCTAGCTCATAGCCAGGAGACTTCAGCGGAGTTACTGGCATCCTGCAGAAAATGGCGTCAATGCAGAATCGGAAGAAGAAGAAATACGTAGCTACCTTATTTTAGCCACCGATTTATTTGTACAGATCACCATCTGTGATCTGTAAAAATAAATCGGTGGCTTACTCAATCTGCGTAGCCTTTTCCGAACTATGTTGGGGTCGGCTTCCAGTCTAACCAGGTGCAGCTGAATACATGAATAGTATTTTACGTGGAGCAACTGCCTACAGCCCAGTTACTGAGTAACACGATAGGTACCCCTTGGTAAGAATGGTTATTAGACTTTTGGCTTCTGAATACCCGTAACGACTGTCAAAGATCTACGAATGACAGCCGGGACCAACGGCTTAACGTGCTTTCCGAGGCACGGAGGGGTCTCGTTATGTAATGGATGGTCATCAATTCAAGATCCGGCCGCGGTAAGCGTAGATTAACCTTCGATCGACTTTGCACGAGTGCAAATATTGCTGCTATATAGCCTCGATTTTTGCATTTGTTACTCGGGTCAGTACAACAATTTATTGTTGGACAAGCCATGTTGCCATGTTTAATGGTATTTCCCATCGGCAAAAATTAATGACGAACTTATTTAACCCCTTTAGGGGTACCTACATCTTCCAATACCTTCCTTAGTTCTTTATATCTTAATGAAATCTCGTGGCAAAATTTCATGTTTTTAGACCTGGGTGAAATTTGCACGAACGCACAGCCTGTGCGTTGTCTGTTAGTCAATAAATGAATAAATATGTATAAGATTTTTATTAAGTATATTGCTTTTAGAATATTTTCATTGCTTTTTGCCTAAGCTTATTACAACGTTTTAGCTGGCACTTTTCATTTTTGTATTGGCTTTTTACTGGCTATGATGTACAATATGCCCAGACGATAGGCCCAAGAGAAATACAAGCCTAGCCTATGAGGATGAACGTATTGGGGCATCAAAAGTATTATCCTGCTTATGTTTGCTTACCAGATTCTAAAAGGAAAAGATCGTTTGCTGGCATCGTCAAACAGCGGTATCATGGCCCACAGACTGCAGGTGGTCACGGCGCTCGTCAGGAAGAACAGACACAGACTCTTGATCTTGCGAGCTTGAGCTGCTAAAATTCTGATGAAGGTAATAATTATATTTTAGGTCTTGAGGATCTTCTCTTTAACTAAACCAACTTTTAACCTTAGGGTTCTTTTTTCGGGGACTTTGATTATGTTTAATTACAGTCCCACAGCTAATGTAATTGTCTTAATGAAGGTAAACCCACTTTTGCAAGGACTTAAAAATATCGCAGCGAGGTTTTATCGCGCACTGGATTTTTACCTCTTGGTATTGAGCCGAGCGTTGAGAATACAACGCGCTGGGACGCACTCTCGTCCCATTGCGTTGCAAAAACACTGTTGGATTTTCAACTCTCCACGTACCCGAAAAAAAATTGCCGCGGGAAAAAATCGCCCGTGCGGATCTAGGCTTATGGTCTTGATACTTACTTCTCATGCTCAGCAGATTTTGGCTCAAAAATCTCGCAATCCATGATCCCCAACAACTCGATCAAATTCTTCTTATTGACCATGAAGGCGGTACACTTATAGCACAGTGACGCTTGAGTGAAGACTAAGTATGAAGCTTCGGAAACCGCGTCCATATCACCCCACACGTCCACTATGTAGATAATCTCGAATAGGAGGAAGGAGTACTGCGTGCACATCACGAAAAACATGTAAAGTTTCCTCAAAATAATGTAGTTGTTCGGATGTGGCCAAACACTAAAAGCGCTTAGGATTTTTTTAGGTCGGCCCAGGAATAACGTTGTGTTCTTCACAGCCATACTTATTTTTGGTTCAGAAGCTAGCATAAGACACGAAGATAATAAAGGTTTTGACCAAGAGATTCTTCTCCAATGAGTGTGTGGTACAATACTATTGTCCAAGAGTTTCCTCTCGTATCTGTCATAATTTCTTAGCCCTGAACAAATATATTTCGAAAGAACCGGTGAATATTTTAAAAGTTTTAAGTTTAAACGTTAAAGTTTGGAAAGTTTTAATCGTTGTTGATACGTTGATGTGTTATAAATTGTAGATATTGTGCTAATTGCTTTTGTTTCACAAGGAAACATGAAGAGTCTCGCTATAATAGCTTTCCTACCTAATATTAATTATTAGCTGCGCCTCGCGGTTTCAACCGCATAAGTCTCAATCCCGTGGGAATATCAGGATAAAAAGGTCATTCTCTACTCCGTTTAGCCATTTTAGCGTAAAAGCGTAACAAACAAACAAACTCAATTTCGCATAGGTAATATACACGGTGGCCAATTAAGAAGTACCTATACAATTCTGATTTGACGCCATTTGGTTCTTAAAAAATGCGCAGCACTGAGCGTAGTTTGGAACTGACAAATTATATCGGCCGTATTGTACATTTGTACATGATAAAAACCGAATTCAAAACTCCTAGGTCGATCCTAAGAAAAGTCCTTTAATCATATAATAGAAAAAAGTTATAGCATTAATGACGCAAATGCGCCTTCCGCTGCCCCAGACTGGTGACGGCTCGTCCCGTAGGGGGAAGTAAGGTGTTGAAACTCCCCCCGTTATGTCCTAGAGAGGCGCACGTGACATACCACGCGCCGCCATCTTGGGTCCTGTGTGATGGGGGGGCGTTATCTGCCCTCCGCCGAAGCCCAGTGCCCCTGCTGCGGAACGGGAGCGCACATAAATGATCTCCCTTTCTCTTTCTGCAGCTTCCTTCTGCGAGATAAAGAACTGTTTCGCAGAAGGATACGAATAGGAAGCGACAGATCATATCCCACTTACCTTGTTTTTTTTTTTGGTAGCGTACGGAGTGGTCTGTCCGACTTCTACTGACTAAATCCACCCCGTGTTCCCTCCACTCTTGCATCGGGGGCTACGGGGGCACTCTTGCATCGGGGGCTACGGGGGCACTTCAGCACTCTTCAACGCAGCCCCCGACTGGTGCCAGCTAACCTAACCTAACATTTTTCTGGATTGTAAAACTTTTTCTTCGTGGGTCAATTTTAGTGTGCCCATTGTAAAAAAAAACCTACATTCATGAACTATTAAATGGACTAGGTTTCATCAGCCGACGCCATTTGGACCAATTCCGATATAACATAACCTAAAAAGTTCTGGATTGTATAACTTTTTTCTTCATAGGCCAATTTTATGAAGACCTTATTTAAAAAAATCCTACGTTCATGAACTACTACATGGACTAGGTTTCATCATCCGACGTCACATGGACCAAGGTCCATACAAAAATGCCCGATCTCCCAGTTGTTTGGTGGCTATTATTTAGATAAAATGCGGCAAAGTTATGCACAGTCTATAAGACCAAGACCACCGCAATACTGTAATTAATTTTATGCTGAAGTTCAATAAAAAGAAAGAATTTTAATACGTTTATTTGCGGTACACAGGACCCAAGGAAAGAACAAAACACGAAAATAACAATTTGGTGGAAAATATGCGTCACATCCACGCAAAACGACCATCGCTCAGCATAGTGCTGCGACCCTATGCGAGACAGAGCCCAGCGCTGGTTTTATACGAACCCATTGAGTAACGAATGCCATTTTGATCACCGAGGATTTCGAGACACGTCTTGCCTTTTTTCTGTTCGGTTATCTAAAAGGACGTGTCGTGGTGAATCTTGAATACGAAATGCAGAATATTTGTGACTTTGTTAATGGTATACCTAATAAAGTATGTGAAAATGATGAAATGTAATGAAAAACACGATGAAAATCGATCGCATTTTTAAGAATAAAACAGAAGCAGATTAGGCAGATCTTATTCACCGTATAAAAATTCCAACACTGAATAATATAGGTACTTACCTATGGAAAAATATCCCGTAATTTTCGATTGTACTCGTAATTAAAATAATCTTAATTTAAAGTTGGTTTATCTACTTCTTAATTATTGGCCACCCTGTTTAATATTAGTAAGGATTTGTTACACTACTTAATATTACGTACTTAGGTATTTGTTTCCCAAGTTGTTGATAGGTAGCAAATAGCAAATGCGTAGTAGCAATATCTACATCTGGCTTTATAGTCGTCAACCATCAATTGATTTGCATCCCCGATTACCCCGCAAATCAGGTGTTGAAAATGCATCCCAACGCCATTAACCCAATTTATTCCTTGTCACTGTTGGACCAGTGCGTTTTAGATTAGATTTTTTTTGCAATTATAAAGTTCCATATCAAAGCAAACTTTACTGGAAGGTGACAATTAAAGTAATTCACACGTGTAGGCTATCAGTTGTTTTCTGTGACTTAGTTCTCACAGCTCTAACTTCTATCTATTAACACGTTCAGTATCGGGAGCCCTCCTGGAGGGTTCACTTAGTCGCATATGGGATGCCAGGAGCCCTCGCGGCGGGTTCATTTTAAATGTAGGGTTTTCTTAGCGAATACAGCATTATAAACCGTGAAAATAAAATCTGATGTATTTTAACAAGATTTATTAGTCTATGCGTTGGTTTTAAAATCTAAGCATTTTTGTTTTTGTAAATTTTTTTTTTGTTCACGTTTACAAATATTCACAAAAAATTTTAAAGGTTGGAAACGTATAGAGACAAGACCCTCTGACAACACTATTTTACTCCGTTTTACAGTGTTTTATAATACGGTTTTAGACCTAATGTCCGTGACCGTCCGCGATGGCGCACACGTAATGCCGGTAACCCTCCCTGAGGGTTCACTTCCAATATGTATGGCGGCATGGCGTATGAGTTCTATGAAAAGTGGGTGGAGTCGAAAGTGTTAAAAGGACAAACAAAGAAAATAATAAAACAAAATAAAAACGAAATAGGTGCTGAATTTTATTAGTTTTATTCCTAGCTACTAATACTACTAGGTAATCTAATCTTCTTACTATTCTAGGTCTACTCTTTTATCTAAAAAGCTTTTAGTGTTTTGCAGATGGACTACGATGTAATTTTCATCTTCTTATTTCGTCTGATTCAACACTGCAAAGTAGGAGTACGACATGCGAAGGATCTGTAACCAAAGCAAATATATTTGACAGTACGAATACGTATCGCAAAAAGGATTCAAGAAATGCGTCTCGCAAAATTTGCGCCGGCCCTAATGGTCAAGGTACAAATTATAAAACATTGGTACTAACGGCCACAAAAGTCTGTCGCGACAGAATAATATAGTGTCCAGCGCGCAATACAAGAGGGCGACTCATGCGCATCATGGCGAAGCACAGCTCACGCTTGAACTTCACGTCCTGCTCGTACCAGAAACATTTGTACAGGACTGTGTGCAGGTCTTCACTCTGAAATATGTCAATTAATTAATTTTATTACAGTTAACCTTCGCCTTGCCAGGTAGGACCTGGCAAAATAGAAATAGGTGATCAACTTTCCGAAACTGAGAACCAATCAAGTATCTTCCTGGTTCAAGTTTATAACAAAGTTCAAATAGGCTGGTAGTGTTGCACCGTGCAAGTCCTTTTCAATCAAGTTTTTTTTTTATTGGAGGTTATTATTGGATATCAAATAGGTACGTACTTATGTTAGCACAATGTAGATACTTACGGTAGCAGTGAGCTCATGTCCACACCAGCAGCAAACAAAGAGTTGACTGATCATGACAGAAAGATACGTCAGAATGGAGAAGAACTGCATGCTACGCCAATCCACCTGATTAGGATAACTTCGTTTCAGCATGTATTTATCGATGTATTTTTTTTTTGCAATTACTATAGTTTGACCGAGGCCGCTGTTCCGCGCCTTAGGTATGTGTGCGGCGAGACGGAGGGGTAGTGCAGGCAGTTCATTCATCAACGCTCACACCGCCGCCTTTCCGCCGCTCATTCGTCAACGCTGCGCCCCGCCTCGCCGCGCATTCCTAAGGCGCGGAACAGTGGTCTCAGTCAAACTATAAAATAAACGTTAAATCGGGTAGGTAGGAAAGTACTCACGACTAAGATCATTAAAGCGGACATACAAATTATTCCAACACTGCCAACAAGTTGGAACAGCAGATATGGGTGATAAGCATTTTCAACAAGCGCTGTGAACCTGAAAATAGAGTCGGTAGTGAGGTCAAAATGAAAATCCAAGATAGCGGCTGCGAAAATTTTGTTTTTGTTTTAAATCATACATGAGAAGGAACTTCGCTTCTGGCGGGGGTCGGACCGCACACGTTTTTTTTTCTCATAGAGGGTGATAAGAAGTAGACTGTTCACCTCGGCAGCAACGATATTTTAAGCTCGAGTGACGTATTTTGAATCCCTCGCTGCGCTCTGGATTCCAAGAAAAACTCTCGCCTGAAAAATTTTTGTTTTCTCCCTAGGCAAACAATCTACTATTTTAGGACGGCGTGAAGTTGAAATTATTATTATAAGACTGACAAGGGAGGGAGAAAAAGTGCGTTTTTTTTTCGCATTAAAATCGGTCGATTCCCACATAAGGAGCCATACCGCAAGTCACGACTGACCACTGCAATTAACAAAACAATACTTACTTAACAATAGCTTGATGGTGTTTGATACAAGTTACGAGCTTGTTGTAGTTCTCCTCTAAAGCTTTGTCCACCTCCCTTGTACCACGTTTTCCATTTACCGAAGTAATCTACAAAGACTTAGAACATTCAACAACAGTATCAGATTTATATTATCAATCAGTATTCTATGAAGAAGCCGATTATTACTAGGACTGGCTGGTAATCTTACTAAAAACCAAATGATCAAACTACCCACACTCATAATCTTTTCCTTGACGATGTCAATCTGGGCGCACCCGAAGATGACCGAGGAGAAGGCGACGCTGTCGACGCCGAAGTACATGTAGGCACTGATGCAGATCGTGCCCAGCTGGAAGCCGTACCCGATGTAGTACTGAACAGCCATCTCGGGATTTAATGGCATCCTGATAAAAGAAATGCTTAGTTTAAAGACTTCCTAGGACTTTGAATCTGTCTTTATTGTAGGCATGGAGCGGACAACTTTGTAGCCCCCGAATCGTGCCAAAGACCTGGAAACAAAGAGTGAGTTCCACGGAGCAATTCCTCGTTTATGCTGTGGACGGCCCTCTATGTGATTGAATAGCGCGGCTGTAGGTGTCCAGCCCACTCCTAAACTTTTACCAGGTCGCAGGCATCCATTAGGATGTGGTTGAGAGAAAAGCATGGGTATGAGATTGTGCTGCGATCAAGACCCCTTTTGATAGGAATCACTTACCACATATCAAACGGGAAATTTCTGTCAGCATCGTCAAACAAAGGTTTTAATGCCCACATGCCGCAAGTTATTTGAGAGCTCACCATGAAAGCAAGCAGTAATCTCTTGATACGCGCAGCCTGAAATTTTAATATACTAATGGACAAAACTTATGGTATGTCCTTTTTGAAAAGTCCATAAGTTTTTGATACCGGAGTACACAAATTATTCTGAATTTGTAAGTGGTATCTCACATTCAGTAAGCCTATAGTAGGTAACCGGAAATAAGCCTCTTTACCTACATCCCCGCAGAATGCAGAATTTGTGTACTCCGTCGAAACATCTTCCGCAACCTACTTTTCATGAGTAAAATTCTCAGGCCTAAAAATCTCTGAATCCATAAGCCTCAACAACTCCTTCAACATTCCCATATTCATTTGAAAAACGGTAACTTTCAAGCAAAGACAAGCTTGAGTGAACAACAAGTAAGATGCTTGCGAAACAGCATCCAAGTCTCCCCACACTTGGATTATGTATATCATTTGGAAAATCAAGAATAAATACTGCAGGGTCATCATGAAGGCCCTGTAGCCGGTATGAAAGACAGATGCATTATCCGTCGGCACCCAAACTCCCAAATATTTCATCACAAACTTTGCTCTATTCAGAAACAAGTCTTCCGACGAAGCCATGATGACCAATTCGACAATTGAAAGACTTGACTTACAAAATTAAATTACCCCCTTATGAAACATAATCTTCTGTTTGGCCACTTAGTAGACCAGGTAATGATGATAAATAACCGGTTAATAGCTAACTGATTGATGTAGTATCAATATGGTGGATGATAATTGGCACGTTTCGCATGTTGTTTATACAGGCTGCTAACTTTCCCTAAAGTGATAACGGAACCACTTATGTACAGCAAGCAAGATATTTAATATCATGAGAGAGAGAGTCAGATCAGTCATGTCATAGGTTGCCTAATTTACAAACATTCAAACATACATATGCGAAATTGAGTTTGTTTGTTAGTTTGTTACGATTTCACGCTAATGCCGCTAAACGGATTAGGATGAAATTTTGCACATGGGTAGACCATGACCTGGAGATGTATAGGCTTCGGTTCATGCTGGATCGCAGACGAAGTCGTGGGCAACAGCTAGTTATTTATAAAAGCCAAACTTCCTGCCTCCCACTTTATTCTTGCTGCCACTCCAGAATGTCAGCTTCTGTTACTAATCCGATGGTATGTAGATACCTACTGTGAAAGATTTAAATAAACACATCCTGTTAAGTCATATTACCGTGGACAAAATTTTCCAATAAAATGGATTAAATGGAACCTCCATTTATCTAGTTACTGGTAAATGTACGATGTACCTAATAAGATCAAAATGATAGCGTAACATCGATGAATTAAATCCTTTGTTTGTATTGCGTCTAATGGACCAATTAGAGTAAACAGCAAATTAAAATAAGGGCTTCTCTAGGTTGTGACTTTGGCTTTGTTCCTATCTACAAAAAAATTAATAAATGATTAAGTACTTATAAATTATAAGTACTTGTCGCTTATTCGTATTGTTTAAGATAACGGTGGAAAATTCGCAGTACTTTCTTGTAGGCACATAAGCTCATTTAGCAAGTAGTACTACGTACCTAGTATAATAATATAATATAGTATACAGGTGGCGGGGACATCGACGCGAAAACTGGATTCAGTACATGATTCTGAACCCCTGCGAAATTTGAAAAATTAGAACGTTGAAGTTGAAATTTTACGTCGGTATTTTTTTTTTCTAAATCTGCTGTTTCATAGAAAAGACCAATACCTACGCAGTCAAAATGTATGGAACAGCTGTCTAAATAAATAGATACGCGTGGGGGTCGGGGTTTCGGTCATTAATTTATCAAGATATCAAGTTTTATTCTATTTTCAATTCTATTTATTGTTACTCTTTTCTTATTATCCGAAAATTGAAAATTTATATTTATCGTAACAGACTGTAGTTTTTTATTCAAAATTCAACCTTTATTAAAATTTCAAAGATTTATTTCCGAAGTATTTTCACCACAAATTTGAGTTTTCCAAGGTTAACTTGTTATTAAGTAAGATACCTTCATCATATTATTATCAGCCGATATGATGACGATGATGATGAAGGCATCCTACTTATTAGCAAGTTAATTTTAGGAAGCGTTGTGGAGTGAAAGAGAATGCGAGTTTTAAGGTAATAGCAGGGTGTCTCAGGACGGACAGACATTGCATTTTGGCAGATATAAAAGGGACAATTTAACTCAGGGTCGTCTCATTGGGTAAACCTTGGAATGCCAACGAGGGCTAAACTAATGTTACCAAATTCTCCAGTATTATGTGAGACCTAAAAGCTTCGGTCTAAAATAATGACATTTTCAAGGATGGCAACATAAGTAAAATTGAAAAGATGCATAAATGTTTAAAAGCTACCATTTGGTAGTTTTTGCGAAATTATTGTTTAATACAACAAATTAGCTGATATAACATTATGTATATCGGCTTTTGCGATGAAAAGATGGAAGAAGTGTTGATGACGTAGCTCCAGGGATAAGTAAGAAGAAAATAAGATGCTTCAACTGAAAATAAGTTGGTCACCTGACTGCCCTAAGAGGAGTATATCTCGTCAAATTGTGGATTTCAACAAATGAGTTAACTCGTATAACTGTCTGTGAATTCAGCTGAATCTGAAACTGATTGTGACAAATGGTATGTTGATACTGGATAACGGTGCCACAAATCATGGTATGATACGGTTAGATTTGTATCAAGTTTTAAATATTTTGATGTTGATCGCACTGTAACAACAGCTGATGGAAATGTGATTAAGGCCGTTGGGCAAATATCGCTAAGCATTGAAGCTGAGGTTAAGGAACAAGAAGGTTGTCAAGTCAACATTGAAAGAGAAAAAGAACACATTCAGACTGATGTGTGTGGTCCATTCCCTCTGTGGATCTCCAAGTATCGCTAGTTTGTACTGTTCAAAGATGAATTCACGCGTTACAGGTACATGAAAAGCTGAAAGAGATGTTGGCATCTGCCAAGGTGTCTGGTCATACTGTTAAAGAAGTATTGAGTGACAATGGAAATGCAATGCAATGGAGCACGTGATCCGAGTAGTGGCAGCACTAACACTCGGCTAACTTCGTGCTACGACGGAGCTTAGCTAATGGAGAGGCGCCAGGGCGAGCGCACTTGCCTTCCGACCGTTCTAGAGAAGAGAACCTCCAGTTTACGAACTGTCCCGCGTTCGAATAATTATGTCGTGTACCTACAGTGTGTGAAATGCTAGTGTAAGTAATGTTATTGTAAATTATAATTTGATCTGAACTGCAACCGTTTTTCTATTGCGCATAACCAACACTACCCATTAGTACGCCCACAGTAGTTAAAATATACCTGATAACGAGAGAGATTCATACCATCAAAATCCGGCAATGGTCACTTCACAACCACTTGTCATTTGGATTCCCAAATGTTGTCCCAGACGGTCGATTACATTAATGGCCTTGCTAGTCCTATCATAGAACCATTTCACTTCTCTCCGGTCACCTTGGACGAAATTAAAAAGATCATCCTGTCCATTAAATCCAAGGCTGTGGGCTATGACGGCATCAGTCGTAGTATGGTCGTCTGGATTCTGGATATTCTTCTCCCTCCAATTACCCACATCATCAACTTTTCGCTTGATTCCGGAAAATTCCCAACCCCGTGGCGTATGGCCTTTGTACGCCCACTCCCTAAAATTTCAAATCCTTCCCTACCTAGTCACTTTCGACCCATTTCCATTCTCCCTTTCCTGTCTAAAGTGCTTGAGGCCTGCGTTCACAAGCAGTTTACGGGGTTTGTTCACCGGAACAACCTTGTTAGCTCTTTTCAGTCTGGATTCAGGCCTGGGCACAGTACAGCCTCCGCTCTCCTTAAAGTGACTGGTGACGTTAGAGAGGCGATGGAGGATACCAAGGTTACCGTTTTGGTATTAATTGATTTCTCCAATGCTTTCAACGCCGTCAACCACGATATTCTCCTTTCTATCCTCTCTCATCTTATGGTTTCGTCCGAGGCTCTGGAATGGTTCTCGTCTTATCTTCGGGGACGTCAGCAGTCGGTTCGCGTTGATGAGAGCTCATCGAGTTGGCGCGACCTGGGTGCTGGTGTTCCACAAGGCGGTATTCTTTCTCCATTGTTATTCTCCATCTTCATTAATTTTATAACTCACTGTCTTCGGTGTTCGTATCATCTTTATGCCGATGATCTTCAATTATATACAGCTGAGCGGGTTGAGGGTTTGTCGGACGCTATAGCAGATGTAAACCGAGATTTAGATGCCATCAAAAAATGGTCTGATAGTTTTGGGGTGTCAGTTAACCCCTCAAAGTGTCAGGCCATTGTAATTGGAAGCTCGCGCATGATGGGTAGGGTGACACTTAGCTCTCTTCCTCCTCTTATTTTTAACGATACTGTCATACCTATTACCCCTACGGTGAAAGATCTCGGTTTGCATCTTGACTCGACACTTAGCTGGCAACGCCAGGTCTCTAGTGTTAGTCAAAGGGTCAACGGTACTCTGCGATCCCTGTATCGTCTGAGAAACTTTTTGCCTGCTAAGACGAAAACTATGCTTGTGCAGACTTTGATTTTCCCTATCGTCGACTATGGTGACGTGTGCTACTTTGACTTAAATGCGGTTTTGCTGGATAAGCTCGACAGACTGCTCAACAATTGTATCCGGTTCATTTTCAACCTCAGAAAATATGACCATGTGTCTAGCTATAGGTCTGAGCTCAAATGGATGTCCATTCGCCAAAAGAGAAGTTTACGCGCCTTAACCACGCTTTTTTCTCTTCTCAACTCTCCCAATCCTCCTTCTTATCTTGTGTCTCACTTCCAATATCTATGTTCTTCACACACTAAGAATCTGCGTTCTTCTAACAATCTTCTCCTACTCTGTCCTTCTCATACTTCTGACTTTGTTCATTCTTCCTTTCATATTCAGTCCATTCTTCTTTGGAATGCGCTTCCTCTTGACATCAGGACGGCCACCAGTCGGTATGCATTTAAGAGGAAATTGCAGAGTTATTTTCAAAATAAATAGAGTAGAGTCATCTCAACTCCTCTCTCCCTTGAATTTGTATATATATATAATATAGGTATATATTATAGTAAATATGTATGTATGTGTAAGTAGTTTGTAACATATTTATGTATTGTTATACCTATTTAGTTATAATGCATTAGAATGTATTTTTTTTAATTTTTCCTTTGTTCCTCTCGAATAGAGCACCTGCCATGTAATCTCTTCACCACCCTTGGTTGACTGGTAGAGAATGCCTAAGGCATTAAGTCCGCCTTTGTACTTTTTTTGAGTGTGAAAGTTTAAATAAATAAATAAATAAATGGAGAGTGTTTAACAATCAGAAGGTACGAAAAGTATTGACGGATAAAGGCATAAAACAACGATTGGTTATGCCATACACGCCACAACAAAACGGGTGTAGTGAAAGGGACAATCGCATGATTGTTGAGGCAGCAAGATCTATGATGCACGCTCATGAGGAACTACCTCAGTTATTGTGGGCTGAGTTGGTGATGGTGAATACTGCTGTTTATATTTTAAACAGGACAGGTCCAACTGACGTCATTCGCCGTAAATTGCGGACGCTACATGAGCAGACACCGCTTTTCTATGAAATCGTAGCTTTACAGTTTCCGTTTTCGTGGACAGACCTTAAAATAAATCCGATTTAAAATTTCCCGCTTTCGAAAGTTTTTGGGGGCGTCCACCAGGAGGCGCTATAAATCGTACCATTTTATTTGTACATACTTGTCATTCTTCTCCTTATAGTAAATATGTTCCTTGGACATTATTATCTTTTGGCATCTTCATTCTGTTACATTTATTTCACCTACAAAATACGATATTTTTTTCTTAGAGTAAGTACATATATAACACTTACGAACACTTCCCCTCTAAAAGTACAAGAACAAATGTTCTATTACGTTCATAAAAACTACTTTCAAATCAATTCTAACGCACTTCGTAAATCGTTTTAAAGGCGCGCGGAGCTCCGTGAAAATGTCTAGCTGTGCTGTTAAATTCGGTAAAAACCGTTCAAATACGTCCAACTTACGTAAAGAACTGAATAACCTTCCGTATGGTAATATTTTTTTGTAACATTTAGTAATTTTTTTATTGAAATTAAAAATCCTAACCTCATACATAATACATTTCGATTTTTCATTCGAAAAATATATGATCCAAAGCACCCTCCGCAAGGCCACACCCACAAGACATGCGATATTGTCCTGCCATGCGATTCTGTAAACATCTCACCGTGAAAACTTGGGTGAGGTGAGCTGTCAATAGTGTCAATCCCTGTGGAATGACAGCTCACTCCACGCTCACTTCACCTAAGTTTTCACGGTGAGATGGTTACAGAATAGCACTGCTGTAATAAAAATGATAGCGAGACTACCGTAAAGTTGAGGTCATGTTTGAAATCAAGTCGATAATTTCTTTTTTTATAAGAATTACTTAGTAATTATTGTGGTTTTAACAATGTTTTCACTTGTTCAATGTTTTATAATATTATGTCCATTGAAATGGTTTTTATTTTTTATTTGTCTTGTTTTGTTATTGAGATTTAGTTACTTTTATTTAATTGTAGTTATTTTCTCTCCTTATTAAAATTTAACTATTTTATGCAAAAGCTGTTTTATTTTATGGATTCAAGCAAAATTCCAAATGAATATCGATATCGATAAAAAAGAATTGATGGTACGGACTTCTCTTTCCGGGCAACCGGTATTTTTTTTATTTTTTATAATTCCTATCTACCGCTTCCCCCGCCAAAAGTGACAGACTTTTTGTTTAGAATAATGCGCTTATGGCTTCTCCAGTGTTTTAAAACGCTAAGATTTTTTTCGATCTAGAAAAATCTAAAAATATATTGGAAAGTGTTTCCGAACCATAAATTTGACGTGTGATGTGTCAGGCTTACGTCAGTTAAGTTAAGTGTCAAAAATGATCGCCGTAGGAACTAGCGAACTAAATAGATAATTTACACACTTTCCAACAATTCCTCTCAATAATGGTGCCTTCATAATACAATGATAGCGACACGTTAGCATGGAGAACAATATAATGGAGTTTACGCTGCCGCCGGCCCCTCGGGGGCTGTGCTTCGACAGAAATGATTTCGTCAAGGTATTTTCGCCGATTTCTATGTAATTAATCGTGTTAATCAGTTTATTCGACTTAAAATGTTTTCTAAACTTGTTAGTGATCATTTCAGACGAATTTTTCCGTCGATAACTTTTTGGCGGAGCATCAAAATGTGGCATCATTGGAGACAATGCGAGATGACCTGGGAGTGTACTTAAAAGTCCTAAGGCTGGCGATGATAGAGCTTATAAACAAAGACTACGCGAACTTCGTGAATCTGTGTGCTACTCTCATCGGGTTTGATAAGGCTATTGTGAAAATACAGGTGCCATTAGGACAGTTGAATGATGAAGTTATTGTGAGTAACAACTCCTCTTTATTATCTAACTTATTTAGCTATCAATTTTAGATTTTTATGATCTATGTAGTGTATTATCTGCTTTACTCATAATTGCCAATAATTTTTCTAATTCATGTGCATTCTTTTACTATGTTATTACCTACCCTATTATTATTTATATTGATTTATCTTTTATTTGTTTTTTTTTTTCTTGTAGAGTGTAAAGCAATGTTTAGAAGATGCAATGAAAGAGTTGTCATTGTGGATGAGTCAGAGGCATGGCCTACAAAAGAAGAAGCAGCTGCTCAAACATTATAGCCAAACAATTAACTGTCTGAAAACACTAGACAATGTCCTAAAAAATATAACTCTTAAAAAGAAACAAGAACAGGTGGCTCTAGCGGATCGCGCTGCAATGCAATACAACAAATTGAAATTCTCTATCTCAAAGTGTGACAGTATCATAAAACCTGAGCATAAATTACAATACAATGAAGTAGGAGGAAAACTAATACATACTCTCAATGAATTACTGTTCAAGTTTTGGAATGACAGTGATGAAGAGAGCCTCTTGAAAACTCTTACTACACTTGCATCTTTAGACCGAGTCAAAGAGTCCGAAATGCTGATTAGAAAGCAAGCAGTTGCTCCTCTTTTACAAGACATCATCAATGAACCAGCGTTACAGAAAAGCAAAGACGGACTACAAGGAATCTATGAGCGAATCTTGTCTTTATTGGACACAAAACTGAAGTTACTTCTAACAGTGACACAACATTCCAAACTATCCTTTCTTGTTAAGAAATATAGGTTTTTAGTCAACTGCTTTTGGTGCGAAGTTGAAAACAGACTAGAGGTGAATCTTGCATCAATTTTTGCTCCTGGCAACCCTCAGATATTTTACAGGAGGTACAGTGAGAGCATTCAGTTCATAAGGAAGCTTGAGGAGTATTGTTCAGCCGATGATGTCAAGTTGATGCATGCAACTTCTGAGTACAAGAGCTTCCAAAGAAGATGGAACTTGCCAGTTTATTTTCAGATTCGGTTTCAGGAAATTGCAGGTAAATTATAAGTATCTTTTTCTTTGTTGCAATTTGAAAATTCTACACAGAATCTCTGAAAAAAAAAAAGTTACTCAGTAGAGCTGTGTGCACTGTCTATAAATGTTCTATCTATTGCATCAATAAGGTCACTGGAACAATATGTGGGTGTCGTAAAAAGCTAGGGATTCAATTATGTTCAATTTGGACACCACTGCCTAAATGAACCATTTGGCGTCGCCCCCGTGCGTAGTTTGTAGTGTTTATCACGCCAATATAACAAATCACCCTATTTTGGACCTACGCCAAGACCTGCGATCGAATTCCCGAACCACTTCCCACTTTAACATTGTTGATAGGAAAGACATTACGATCTCACCTGATTACATGTAACAATTTCAAGAATGTGTGTGTTTATAAAATGTACAAACAATCACAGGAAGTTTCGAGGCTTCACTTCAAAAGAGCCCTACCGTGGAAAACAATGACTTTGTGCTGAGAGAAACACACAAATGTTGGAATGCTACCCAGGAGTGCTGGTCTGATGGGGTCTACATCGAGGCTCTGGCGCACAAATTCTGGAAACTAACCCTACAACTGTTATCGCGGTATGCCACGTGGGCTAACGCGTATTGTACACAGGTAATAAACATTATGTGGCGGCGATTTGAAACTGCAATCGAGAGTGCTGATAATACTCTTGTATGCACTGATAAGCATTATGAAATGTACCTGATTTTATCGTTAAGCTAATGGGCACTTGTAAAGCCCTAAGCGCTTCGGTCGTTTAATCTCAAGGCCTAATTTGTGAGTAATCAAATGCAAATTAATTCAAATAACAAAGACATGCTGTATTAAGTAGTTTGTAGTTAAAGATAAATAAATCAGCGATTACGTCATACATACATACTACAGTAGGTTAACATCAACAAGTTAAAATAATTGAACACACATTGTACTAACTTTGTTTTACAAAAGCAAAGTCATCATTCTACTCATAGAAGTTTGTCTACAAACGATTTATTGATAATTATGTAAAGCAATTTATTCATTTGCTGTTTTCAGAGGATACCAACACAAAAATTCGAACCAACGAATGTAAATAAAAACCTAATCGACAACAGTATTAACATCTATGTGGACATTCAAACCTTACTGAGGAGATTGCCACAATTACTGGAACTTGTTCAGACCAAAATACCCATTGACAACAAAGATCTCCTTGGACAAACCTTGAGATCTTCTGAGGGGGCACTGCAAGGTACAAAGGAGAAGATAAAAGAATGTATAGTCAACGAACTATACGACAATTTCAATGTCCACTTGAAGCAAGTCAGTGACATACCGCGGTTGTACAGGAAGACCAATCGCAGCGTGCCGACCAAGCCTTGCACCTACATAGACGTAGTGTCCAATGCCTTGAAGGAATTCAACCAGGAAGCTTCCAAAAAGTTGGATAATGTGTTCACCATGGAGCTATTCGAATCGCTTTTTAATGTTATGACTGTTTCGTAAGTATTAATTTCGTTAATAGGTTTTCTTGTAATGCATCGCCAAGTTCAAAAACGTGATCTACGCATAGGATTAATTCCCGCGTAATAATAATTCGCTTTTAATTCGTCGCGTAGGATTAATTCGTATTTAAATGTTTTAAATTATACCTAACTTAGCTCCTTATCTATATTGGACGATAAGTAAGTCTCTGTAAATAGAAATATATGTTCCAGATACTACAAATATGTAGAGGATGTTTTGACCTCGGTGCAGAGGACTGAAGAGTCACTGAGAAGACTGAAGCAAATACGAGAGATGAGTTCGCCTCAGAGTAGCGACAGCGCGGGCGTGACAGACGGCGATAAGATCCGCCTGCAGCTGAACGTGGACGTGGTCTCGTACGGCGCCCTCGCGCACACACTCCACCTCAATGTAAATAGTGTTCATAAGTTCACAGAACTATCCAATATGGTAACGGAAGCTGTAAAAAATATAGATATTAAATGATATGCCCAGTTGTATACTAAAGTTTTTTTGTTTAACCTGTAGTATCTAATTCTAATGTATTATACTATACATAACTATAATTATTATAGCAATAAAAGATATTTATTTTTTAACATAAACATGTATTTGATCAGCTGAATAAAAATTGTATGATTTGAAAAAATAGAAACCATTCACTTATCACTTAAAATAATTAACAAGATAAAATCTTACTAATACTATTTGTGTGGAACAAAATATTTCATAATTGTGTTCGGTTTAGCTTTGTTCGTGGTTCTGGGACTACTCCTCGGCATCTCTGAGCTGGAGGGGTTCTTCCACATGGACTTCAGTTCCTTCTGCATTTCGTCAGGAAGTGCGCTGAACACCTGCTTGTCAACATAGCTGGGACAGTCGTCGCAGTTCTGCTCTTCACAATCTCTCATTGTATCTGATGTGTCAGACAAGTTGTCTTTCGCGGGACTGCCGCGCGGCGTGAGTGATCGGTCGCGGGAATTCAGTCTTAGCTCAGATACCTTCTCCAGCTCTTTCGAGTTTAATCTGAGTTCACCAACTTTTAGTTTACTTGGAGATGCAACTTCTTCTTTGGACAAACATCGTCTTTTTGCTATCCATGTAACTTTTTTGGGTTTTTTTGGTGATGGCTCAACTTCGGCGTCGGAGAGATCAGTCGTGGTGCTACTGCTCGGCGACACGGCGGAGTAGTCCATAGGCGAAGAAGAGGTATCACATTCGTTTTGTAAATTAAGCACAGATTGGACGGAAATATCATTCATTAAGTAGTTCACTATAGATCCCCTGCCTGTCATACGCTCCTGGAACTTAGTGAATGCCAATCCCACTAAAGTTAAATGGAATGGTTTGGTCAAATCAATTAGTTTGTTGAATAATCTCATAATGATGCTCATCAGTTTCTGCTTGCCGGCGTCGGTCACTGTTAGTGCACCACTGCTGAGAGTGAAGATGGAAGGAGATATCTGACTTTGTCTTGACTCTCTGTGACTGCTCAGTCTCTTGGCATCCTTTTTTCGTAGTGTAACTCTTAAAGAGACTGGGATCCGTCCATCTTCCCTCACTAGGACCATCAGCCTCTGCAGCAGAGCAGTAAACTTATCTTCTACCTCACTCCTGACACTGACGATCTTGAAGCTATCCTCCAGGCCTATACTTTGAGGCTTGCCAGTCTGTTTCACTGGGGTATTGTCGTCACCTAAGCTCAATTCTTTCAATCTAACAGCCATATCACTACTGAAGTGCTTTTTCAACACATCTAGGGATGCGTCTTGTAAGTCACTCACGGTTATAATATTGTTAGATATAAGTGTTTCTGTAGTTTTAGAACCAATGCTTGGAATGCAACGAACATTCTCTAAAGTGGACATGAAACTGGTCCCATGTTCTGGGAATATAGTAGTTTGGTCATTAGGCTTATTTTGGGGACACATTAGTTTAGCTAACAACTTGTTGTGTGCGATACCAGCACAAGTTGTGAAACTTAAGTCTTCACATATCTTTTTCCTCATCTCACTGGCTATTTGTGATGTTACCCTGAGTCTGGTGTGGCAGCCACATGGGCAGTCGATGCTGGGCTCACTGTATGCATGACCAGCAAGCGTGACATTACTAATGTTTACAGATTTCATCTTTTCTTGTACTAAGTTTGTGACATCAATAAAATTTTCATCCATACCCAATTTCTCCACTGGACATTTCCAACATTGTAACACTGCAAAAATCTTATTGGAGGCGGTTCTGTAGTTGTGCAAATCTTCACCATTTATAAGTTTTAAATTGGGACAAACTTTTAGAGCGTCCGTAACAAGCATACATTTCTGCACACCGTACTTCCTGGCCTCGTAGTTGCTAGTTATGACGAAGTTCTTCTGTTGTACGCCGAGCGGAACCGACCGCAGCTCGGGATTCCGTACCATCTCCACTTGAGCATAGAAACAATCTACATCGATGTGAATAATGCACCGCGCGTGTTCGCTATCAACATCATTGTAATGAGAACAGCCAGATTCCATATTCCTGCAAAATAAAGCATAGTTTAGTCATAATTTACTTTGTTCTAACTTAGTTTTACCTGTTGCGATACAATGTTATGAAAAATTAACAAATACCGTACCTATCGTCCATGACCGTACCATTGAAAGATGAAATATATTTAGTAGTATGTAAATATGCTTTTTGGGGTAGAAATTACTGCTTTTCTTTCATAAATTTCCAAAATATTGATATTTTATATTGGACAATCACGACACATCAACAGAGGCAATGTTACCATGCTAAAAAAAGATTTCCCTCGTTTTTCTCCAATAAGGTTTTTTCTAGTTGACACATAAATTTTTCTAATTGTATAATTAATTTAGTTTAAAAAAAAGGCAATTTCAGCCATAAATTAATTTAACTTATATTTTCATCTAGTCAATCCAGTAGTAATTACAACTCGACTATTCATTCGTCGATTTCATTATCAATTTTGACACATGACATTTCAATCCACTATCACAATACGTCATTTTCACGAAAGTGGGTTGAAGTGGGTGTTCATGTTCAATACAACTAACAAGTAAACAGCTAAATACCGGAATTTACAGTTATGAACACCTGAAAACCGACAATGGAGGGGCTGCCTTCGGGTGATATACAGGCGAAGTACCAGAAATTGGCCGCAGAGTATTCAAAAGTGTGTATCGTTGCTAATGTGATGCGTTAAAACGATCGGCAATTTGGTGAATTTGTTGTTTCCGTTATTGCAGTTGCGGGTGCATGTGAAGGTGCTAAAGAAGGGGGTTTTAGATGAGCAGGCTAAGTCGAACGAGCTGCGGGACACGTTGAAAGACAAGGAGAAATCTCTGAGGAAAGGGGAGTTAGAGATAGATTCGCTGACGTTCAGAAACCAGCAGTTGACGCGGCGCGTGTCCGTCCTTCAGGATGAACTCGACGCGTTACAGGTCAGTTGCACCGTAAATCTATCTAAAAACAATGCCCAATCGCTGTGAAGCATTCCTAATCAACATCTGATAATGAACTTATCTGACTCTCCATGAATTCGGTTATCTCTGTATTGTATTATTTAGCATTCAATATTACCAGGTAGTTGTGCTGTTATTTCAGTTTACCTTGTGCTCAATTATTTGCTCTAATAATTGCTAATTAGTTCAAAATTTTAACAAACATATTGATGGTACATCTTCACATTTTAAATGTGCACAAGTAGTAACTTTTTCAAACATGGAAGCTGCCGCATTATGGGTTAATTTATTTTTGATTCATTTAATTTATAAACTGATAATTTCTAATTAATCCTAAATACATAGGAGTGAAATTAAATTCCTTTCGTTAAAAACAAATTGTTACTGTTTATAGTTAAAGTTGACAAAGAAATCAAAGAGTAAAGGTGATGACAAGCAGCCAACAGTCAGCAGTGCTGCGGCATTGGACTCTGGACTCCTCCAGGAAGAACTACAAAAGAAAATCATTGAAAATGCACAGTATGCCTCACAGGTATGGTTCAAAAATCTATTAATAAAATTATTCTTCTATAAACCTATATAGGATTTAGGCTCTAAGGGTAAAAGATTTTTTTTTTTTAATCAATTGATTTGAACTGTGGCATATTAATCTATTCATAATCAATACTTACACTAAACTTATCCAGTAGTAGCACTCATTAGCAACAAGACTAAGATCTTATTAACCGGTAAAGCCCTGATAAACAACTAATTAACGTGCTAATTGACGTGCTTGAGGGTCACCCAGGGCTTTACCGGTTAAACAAACAACAAAATATCAAAAAGTTTATTCTAAAATAATTAGTATGTTTATTGTATGTTACAGTATCTTGTAAATTCATTTAGTTGATGGTTTGTTTGTTTAATATACCTACTGCTCACTGCTGCAATATATTACTGTTTTAATTAGCAACTGTACACTTCACACTGATGGTAATTGGTGTATGACTAATAGGTTGTGCTGCAGATTGTTTTACAGTTTGATATCAGGCTTGTGAGGTCGTGGTTCTGATGCAGAAATAATGAGAAAGACTTCTAGCAAAGACATAAAAAAAAGTAATATTGAAGAATATCAACTATTTATTACGAACTACTTATTTATGCAGACTCTTAAAGTGACCATGTGGTGCTTTAGACATATGGTACTAATCACCACAACGGTGCTGTAGCATGTTGCATCATAAAAATAAAACTAGAGAATTGACATTTTTCTACCTGACTGACCAATTTTTCAAAATCTGAGAATGGAGTTAGCAATTACTCAATTTGTTAAGAACAGTCTCCTAAAGGTGCGTCTACGCTAGACGAGCCGAGCACGAGCGGAACACGAGCCGAGCACAAATTCGTGTAGTGCGGACCGACTTATAAGTCTTGAACGAGCACGCTTCGAACATTTGGTTCGTGCTCGACTGTGCTCCGCGCCAATTGTTGGTTTTTTAACAAAGGGATTTGCATCGCGCTCCCTTTGTAGGTTCGTTGTAAGGCCACACTTGACGCCACGAACGACGACGCCCAGAACGGCTCCGCTCGTGCTCGGCTCGTCTAGCGTAGACCTTAAGAATGTTTTCCGTAAGCTATAACAGTTAAGGAACATGCACTTACTGCCCCATCTCAAAAATCTTCCCTGTATTATTACTTTTTTACCCTTACAGTTATCAGACAAAGTATTCGAGGTTTCTCAGCTGAGGGCATCTCTAGAAGACTACCAGAGACACATCAGTGAGAGTGACAGTAAATATAAATGTGAGATAGCTAAGTTAAAGAACAAGAACCAGGAGTTGCAGTACTCCCTAGAGGAGGCTCATAGGGATAGGATGGGAGGGACTCCCAATAAGATACACTTGGCTACCGGCAGTCAGGCGCCCAGCTGTAATGGCGATTTCTTGTCGGAAGGAGGGAGTTTGGTAAGAAATTTCCTCATCTAGTTTAAAAAAAATATCATTTCGTTTGACATATAAAAGTATTTTGTGCAACCAGTTTACATAAATAAATTATCATTCATCAATCTGATAATCTAATTGCGAGAATTAAATTTATCAGATTCATCCTTCGAAAATATTAATCAGCAAAAGACGAAATTCACACAATTTTTTTCACATTGCATGATTAGTGCTATCTCTTCAGAAATAAGTTTAAACTGCACACATATTATATCCTTATCTTCCATGAATAAAGTACAGATTATACTTCAGTGGCATATTTTTGGCTGTTTTAAAAGCATATACATTTTAAAATAAAATATTTTGTGTTAAAAACGTTTAGGACTGATTTTAAATAGTCAGATGTTTTTTTTTTTATCTGAGGAATAAATATTGCTTTTGTATGGAAATATTTGTGTCCGTCATATTTAGTCGTCAGCTAAAAGTTATCTGTCTATTGAAAAATTAAGTTTTTGGCAGTTTTTTAAAGTGTGGGGACAAGTTGTATAATGCATTACCAATTTCTTGTCCCTTACACTTAAAATAATAGACATAGGTAATTTATGTTTGCTCACACTTTTCACTTCTTCTTCTTCTTTTTTGCAGGTGGGAAGTGAGGATGCGCTAAGTTCTGTAGATGACTTGAATGTTACTGAGCAACTTAGTATGAAAGCACACTCATTAGAACAGGTAAGCACGTGCTTTTTACATTGTTTTATTTCAAACACTTGCATAACAAAGCACACTGGCAACATGCTACCTAGAGTTTTAAATCATATTAAAAAAAAATGCATGTGCAAGAAATCAACAATTATCATCATTTCTGCCGAAAAACTTCCACTTCTGGACATAGGCCTCCCCCAAGCATCAGCGAAAATGATAACATATTTTTGTTTTTGCAATTTAGCGTGATTATTATCGTTGTTCGAATTGTTCGATCTACAAAATCTTGTATATACTAAAGAAAAATGAACGCATTGGGAAAAAGGTGTACTTTTCAACGCCGGGAGCTAATTCCTTTTGTTTTAAATCAAAATAAATACTTTTCAGGAAAATCAAAGAGTAAGGATGGAATTTGAAATGCTTCAAATGGAAAACGAGACCCTTAAATTAGAAGTAGCGAAATACGTATCAGCGTCACAAAGACGGCGAGGCGATGGCCACGACTCAGGGGAGTTTAATACCTTCGGGGAGACTTCCATGGACGCTGAGGGCAGGGTCACAGGGCTCCTAGGAAGCCTGCAAGTACCCTTCCTGGTGAACCAAGAAGTGGAGACGAGGGAAGAGCGGATGAAGACGTATTTTAGAAATAAGATTAGCGAGCTGAAAACTGAAAGAGAAGAGTTGAAGAGTAAGACTGAACATTATGTTAAAGAGGTATGTGTGAGCCAAGTTACCTACTAAACTTTATTTTCAACCATATTCCAAGGAAATGCCGTTTACCAGTATTTTGTTTTTTTATTACCGTAGTTCTATTTAACATAGCGCCCTTTGCATCACCGATCGATTTGACGGCCAAGGCCGCACTAAAACAGAAGCTTTATTAAATTCTTTAGTAAAGCAGTGTATGAAATAATTTCATAAAGGCACCACATTGCTTCGTCAGAACAATTTATGAGTTATAGCCAATACTGTAGTGTTTTTAGTAAATGTGAACAGATTCCTCATCAATAACTAGGAGTCTCAAACAGTTTTCGACAAGGTAAACAAACACATAACAAATTCAAAGGTAACTAAAATAGAAATAACCGTTCTGCAAACGAAAAGCAAATTGTAAGAAATTCTCAGTACATTCTGTATTTATGCCGCTATAGGCTCGCACTCCATCCTCCTTTACAAGGACTTAACAACGAAATGAGCTACCTCTTCGACGTGATGTTATGTACTTATATATTTTTTGTTTCTGCCAACCCCTAAACGATTACACCTTCACAGTGTGAGATGCTGCGTCTCCGGTTTGAGGAGATGGAACGCGATAAACAAACAGACGAACACACGTTGAGCGAGAAACACAACACTATCAGCAGACTGGTGAGTCACACGCATGTGTTTTATATCAGACTACTATACAGGGTGACTCATTGAGGTAGGTCAGCATTTACAAATCAGTAGGCCAATTTCCGTAACTTCAAACGTTCAAAATCTAGTCGTAAACTCATCTCAGCGATAACAAAGGCATAGTATAAATAAGTAACAGTATTATGCATGTCTTCAAAGAAAACGGCCGAAACGACGCGCTTCGAAATCTCAGTGTATGTCAGTACGCACCAGTATCGAGTGCGCGGCAGTTACGCACGGGCGTGGAAGGTTTATCTACCGAGCGGCCGGAGGTAATTATTTCAAGGTCACTGCCAAGACATAATTCTGTTACTTTATTATAGTAATCAAAGTCAAGAACTAGTAAAAAAAATTGGTAAGTAAATCAGACGCATTTTTGACAAATTAGGATTGAGATTAGAATGGAAACGTTCTTAAGAGCGTTTATTCTGAAAGTTGGCAACGTCGTAAATAGCTGTCAAATATTTACCTGTTTTGATTAATTTGGAAATGAAAAAAACAAAAAAAACTGTATGGAAATAAGAAATGTGGCTAACTAAGTTACTAGAATATTTGATTATGATATGCAATAATTAATATTGTAACACCGAATATTTAGTTTTAGCAACATCAAATTCAATGTTACAACTGCATAACATAATCAATATTCTAGTAACTTAGTTAGCCACATTTCTTATTTTCATACAGTATTATTTCCAAATTAATCAAAAACAGGTAAATATTTGACAGCTATTTACGACGTTGCCAACTTTCAGAATAAACGCTCTTAAAAATGAAGTGCCCCACTCAAACTATTACAGTTAGACTAAAGAAGAATAAATGATTCTTAATCATATTTTCATTTCGTCTATTTTATGGGTGAGAATATATTTTACAGGAGACTTTCAAAAAATTCCGATAAACTTAAACATGGCTTCAGGCTTGAGTCTTTTCAATTTTATTTCAAAAATCGCATTTGTGTTTTATTTCTGTAATTGTTAGTGTAAGTTGATTCACAAATTTCACACATATCAACGAATAACCCTGTATATTACAGTGTGCATATATTTTTATCATTCCCTCGGTGTTTGAAGTGTTAAACAACACAAATTATACGTTCAGTTAATAGCGAACATTGAATGAGGTCATTGCGTCATATTATCGATTGAAAATAAGCTTTTAACTGTCGGCACGAGCTTTGACATTGCCGGCATTTTGATTTCACGAATTTTTTACAATTCGTGTTTGGTTTTGAAAAGAGACTTTGATCCCTGAGTTTGTTTTAAAATTTATTTTCTGAGGTGGTCAGATAGTTAACGTATACTGGAAGGTGGATAGAAAATGATGACCTTGACTGTTTTAAAGTGCGGGACACTAAACACCCCCAGACGTAATAAAAATAAAACTTATATTCTGTCTCGTGCAGTGACCTTTAACCAATTCAAATATGCTTTCACCAGAATAAATTACACTCAAAATAGTCTACCACTTTTGACCAATAATCTCAACGACTCAATCTTTCTCGCAGGAAGAAGAGCTTCACTCCACGTCGCACAACTACGAAGAACAAATGTCTGTGTTGACGGAACACGTAGCAGGGCTGAACGAACAGCTCACCAGGCAGCACGACGAGATACAGCAGCTCAAGCACACGCTCCACAATAGGAGGAAATAGGAGGTAGCTAAGGGGGACGTAGGCGGGGAGAGGAGGGGGCAGGTGTAAGGGGGTATACGGGTCTGGTATTGGTCCCGCGTAGGTGATCGTTGAACGTATACGCTGCGCAGACGCGACATATTTGCGATACAACCACTTCAAACGCGACGCCGGCGCAGCGTTTGCTCTAAAGGATGCTTAATACTTGTTCGGTTCGCAGGATTCGGGTCGGCCGGGCTGCAAAACATATTAAAATTTGTCGCCAGTCCTGCCGAATCATACGCCTTACTCGTCTACGGCGTCAACGCCATCGCTAGACATAAACTTAGTGCACCACTAAAGTGAATGTAAGAAAAAAAGTGTGCGATCAGGGGAGCCCCGTCAGGAACGAATTTCCTTACGTGATATTCGCACGCACACACACATTCGTATATAATAGAAAGAGACAGAGAGAGAAAGTCCCATGGAGGGGGCATAACGCTTTTTCCTTACGTGACGATTTCTACTAGTCAACTCCTACGCAAGCCGCGTTAAGGAACTTCGCTCCAAAAACCTGTTGATAGTAAAGTAGAATACCATTCTACAATACTTTCTGTTTTTGTATGTCTGTAAAAAAATCTTCAATACGAGAGAGATCGCAGAAACGAAAGTGTTTCATGATCCTGTTACTATTTTACTATGAAGATCTGCAGTAATTAGACTCCTTTTACTTCACCCCCCTTCACCCCAAATACGTCCCTGTAAACGTACATATTGTATACTGTCAATATTATCGATGTAATGTATAAAGGAAATAGTTTAAATGTATGGTCACGTGATCAAAATGTACAGAATTAAGCCTTCGTATTCAGTAAAGTGTATTCGAAAGATAACGAAATGGACTGCAAAATCAATTCAAACAGGAGTTTGCATTTGATATTTTGATCTCCAATTGAAACCAAAACGTTGGTAATAATCATCGATGAAAAATATACACTGTTTTACACGATACCTGAATGTTTAAGGGTAAAAATAGATCTGTTCGCATCCCAAGTAATCTATATTGTATGAAATGTTCAGTAGCTACGATAAGTTGATACTTTTGAACACCTTGTTATTGTCTGCTTTTATAATTTGTAACGTGACGATATTATCGTGGGCGGAAATTTAAAAGCCTTATATTATATATCTCATATATTTCCATAAATTGTACTTCCCTGTGTTATCGTGATGCCGCCGTAACGTGGACGTGGTCGTCTACGACAATAATATCGTCACGTTGGAAATTATAAAAGCGCTCGTTGTGTAAAATAAACATTAAATTTGCAGCAAGGATTTGTTCATCTCTGTCTTAATATTTTCACTCTTATCACCCTTCTTTACATACACGTTTGAATATGTATCACAAAGAAATTGTATAAAATGTAAAAATTGTTAAAATGTCGTTGAATAAAAGAAATTTGTACCTACATCTGCATATTGTATAAATTTTATAAAATATTTACGTGTGTGTTTAGAAAATCATGTCGGAAATAAGAAATTATTTAATTACTAAACATTATTAAAAATGTTCGATAAAAGAGATTCATCCAAAACTCGGCATACACCATGCTATGTTGCACAAAAGTATTTAGCGAAAAGAATATGAACATTTTAAACAAATGGAGAGACTGCTGTAAAAGAGGACACAAGAATGCTTTTGATAGCATGTGTTTTGTTTAGGCTTCCTGTACCAGAACCGCATCTGCGCCGGATCACAAGATGAAAAAATGTATAATATCTTAGAATGAGTTTAAAATCTACGCGGCTGCGGTGCGGCGCATGGACAATTTTTATCAATTTGTGTATCAAACATGCGGTCCATCGCCGGTGCGGCTCCCGCGTCGTGCAGGTACTGGAAGCTTTAGTCTGATTAAAAAATAAACTAAAATTACAACCTGACGATGAGAGATTAATGTTCCTTTTAAGTCATAAACTAAGCATACTTTGGGGCAGTCCAAAATTAGGGGACATTTGAATTGTTAAAAAAACTACTTAACGCAACGTGATTTTTACACTGGCAACATTTATGTAGGCGCCATATTGAATTAGCACCCCACTTTTTTTGTATATTTTCGGAATGTCCTCCTAATTCGGGATTCTCTCTGGAAAGTGTAAACCTTCAGAAATCCTTCCTAATTCAAAGTCAAATTGAAAATTCGTCTAGTCTCCAATTCTTTGCATTCCTATCACCGTTTTTTTTAATGAGAAGTATTGTGGCCTATCTGATGTATATATCATATTAAAATTGGCTAGTGATTCGTGCTTTAGTTTAGACAATTGTTGGTAAAGCATTCGTTTTGGTGCTTCGTCTAAAAGTTTTTGAAAGAAAAGGAAAAAAAACATTACTTGGCAGTCTTTATTTTTATTCTATCTACGAGTGAACTCAGACCAAATACAAAACCAAGACATAAAGCTGTCAACAGTAACGTGAGGCCGGTTTTGTAAACACGTATGTACAGAGCGGAGGTGTAGTTTTGGCATGCTTCACTGTATTGTTCACAGCGCTATGTCTTGGTTTTTTATTAGGTCTGAGCCAGGGAACTAATGCTTAATATTTGAAACAGTTTTTTAATGAGGGTTTTTTTAAATGCCGTTCACTAGGTGGCAGCACTGAGTCGTTAGGTCCGGGCCCATGTCAAAATTGTCAAAGCGCCTATATTTTCTTTAGTCGTGACTGAATGATGGACGTCATCACATATTTCATATTCATTGTCGAAATGGAAGACCTCTTATCAAAGTGGTGCCAACTGGCGGCGTGAATGTTCATGAAAACCCTCACTGTATGAGAACTTCATTTTTTACGTCTCTACACATTGGCCAGTTAAAGGCAATGAAATGAGAGATGTGGCCCATAGTGGCCGGCCAATGTGTAAAGGGGCTGGGTAAAGACGTATTGAGATTATAACCGACGTCCAGACTTACTCTACAAAGAGTTCGTGTTTATAAGTTTTATCTGCTTATTCTAAGTTATTATTAAGCAATACAATATACGATGAATATGTAATTATGTGTATAGAAAGCTGTGTAGACTTTGTGCGAGTATTTTGGTATACCTGTAAATATCATGCGAATAATTGCATATTATTTCTTCTCCCCCCCCCCCTCTGCAGATTTATTTATCGATAGTTCTGTGCGTGAATTATTTTCTGGCGGCATCTACAACGCCACATGCGAACTACGCATCAAAGACCTTACGTCACACAAATCCTGCATTGCGCAAGCAGAGTTTACCGCGCGATCAGCAAATATATAACTTCCCGAAATCAATCGTCGGGCAGTTGCCCACCAGACACGACACCCGTCTGGTCGGAGGATCCTCCCTTTTCTATGGAGGCTGAGTGAACTTTAAACCCTGTTCCTCATACCTTCTATAATTTCTTCCTTAATCTATTCAATACTCTTTGCGTACTTCATCTGCAAAGACAACCCATCTGCCATTTTAAGCAAAAGAAGTGTAAAAAAAAATTGCTTACGCATCGATAGTCTCGGAATCCATAAAAGCTTTAGAATATTTAATTGCCACACTTGGAGATGTAATTAAATAAAAATCAATCTTTAACACTAATTTACCAGCATATCCTCAGGGTTCCAATTTACGCTGGACGATCAAGGTAATAAATGGATTATTATTAAATAACAACTCTGAGTGTGGCAGTTACACCAATACAATATGTATCTAAGTACTCGCAATCAGTCCTCGAATATAATGTATAAATAAGAGAAATAAATTATCAATAAATAGTTTTGAATACTTACGTTTGTTTTCTTAACCATAATTAAACCAATTTCCCAAATTCAACATTGATCGATCATGTCGATACAATATCCAATTTGTCTTTCACCCACTGGTTATGACATTGTAACGCCCGCTTCAACTAATTTAAAAGCTAAGGTTAGAAAAAAAAAAAAAAAACTAAATCCATGGATGCCGCTTTTAAGTTTTTCAAAATAAATAAGCACCGCCATCTAACGGCCAATGAAGGCAACTAGTATAACAGCCATCCAGGATCTACTGATGCAATCTTTAACTTCTAAATAGTGCTATCTATCAACTCATTTTGACCACAGATGCATACAGAAGGCGCACTCCGCATTTTAGGTATGAAGCTACAAGTACGCGCGACGGGCTCGTCTTGTCGGGCCAATTCATTGGGTGTAAGGGAAAATATAAGAGTTACGTGATAGATATAGATGCAACGTCTAGGTGAATATAACTAGCGGAATATAGCTAGGAGGTAACTAGCGCTGTGCGATCTGAATTGCACTTTATTGTGTGGTAGGAAAAGTATGTAGCTTTTTATTTAAATGATTTTGCGGAGTAAACCATCTGTAGGTATTCATCTGTGTTTTGACACAAATATATTAAAATTCACAACAATTTTTTGAAATTCTTACTTAATGTATATACGGTATATCTATAACCATTTTTGCATAATCAAGAGGGCTCAGTCTTCATGGTTATCACCACGTTAGAAACAAAAATGGTGTTATTAAATCACCGAAACGAACACGTTGGCAAGAGATAAGTGGAAAAACAAACCGGCCGACTACTTATTTTTAGGAAATCATTCGTAAGACATGTACGTACCTATCTTTGTACGTAGGGCCGGCGAATGGGAACAAACGTTGCCACAAAACGTGAGAAACATTAGCGGCGGAAACTTCGCGATGCATCGGAACGCAAGATGTAACAAACAGGGGGGTCCTAATATAGAGATCATAATGCTCCTGTGTTGAAGGCAGTTCTCCGCCCTCATGTCTTGTTTCCACGGTCTAATGAAAGGCGTGCTACGAACTTGATCGGGTCGGCAGTACTTGTCTGTTTCTACTGAACAACATAGCCGACCCGAAGAAATGACTACATATTTTATAACCGTTTTTTTCGCCCGTATATCCTGAAATGTCGATCCGAACAAGTGTGATTGGCCTATGTCCAACAGTGGAGTGCGATTGGATGAGGTTTATAGTTGTATGAGGTAGTACTTAGTGTGTAGTTTCCAAGAAAAGCGGTGGCCGCCACATTTCGGCCGCAGTGACAGCTGTCATTATCATGAAGATGGCGCCAGTGTTTGACTTGTGTCACAGATTAGTACAGATAGGACAGTCCGGAAAATCATTTAGATAAAAAACGACGCTTGCTACCACACAATAAAGTGCAATTTAGGTCGCACAGCGCTAATCACCGACAGTTATAATCACGTAGAAGTTGCCTTTCTTTCTATCGCGTAACTCTTATATCTTCCAACTACTTTACGCCCACTGATTTCGACAATTCGAGCCCGCTCCGTACCTACTTGTAACTTCATACGTGAAATGCGGAGTATCCCACCTGTATTAATTTATGCTTGTGAAAAATAAAGCTCTCTAGGGAAACACACGAACATACTTTCTCTTTCTTATATATCGTCTAATTGACGTCATTCGACGGGAAACTGCGGACGCTATGCGGCAGCCATAATACGACTCTTTGGTCTTAAGCCTCAAATCCTAGCTTAACCGCACTGTGTGCTCAATGTATTGGGGATCGGGACAGGTCAAAAACGTGAAATAAAAACACACGTTATATGCACAACTTTGTATTATAACGATAATCATAAGCACCTTATAATATGTCATCTGTTACAATATTTGTTTTCAACAGTTACATTATCGTTATAAATATTTATACAAAATTTATCAATTTGTTGAACAGCGTTTTGCAAATAATTCGCTAAAGTGAGGTCATTTGTCGATCATGCGTCACGCGAACAAACAGACAAACTCAGCAAGTAACTCTCCGGACGTTATATGTGTATCAAAACATTGCACTCGGTTGCTTACCAGAAGCGTATTGCAAAATATTCCTCATTAAGTTTATTTTATATTATACCTTATTTTATAATTGTTTATATTTATGGTCCGGTACAGTCACTTGCTGTATTGAAAACTGGTGGTAGATTGAATAAGTATCAGATACTATCGACGGGAAATAAGGCCTTGTGGTGGAAATCCTTTGAACAAAAAGATTTTTAAACTTGAATTGTTGACATAACGAGATCAGAGACATGACTGTTTTTGTTCCACTAAAAAAGTACAATAACAATGAGAGCTCTAAATATGAATATAAATGCTTTATAAGGGCATTTGCAACAGTACAATAAAGTTTAAAAATCTATTTCTGCAATATTAGGTACTGCGGCCTCATTCGATAATAGTGGCATGCGCCTGTAACGCGAAACTGTACATTTAACATTAACGTCATTTTACATATCACTGCAAATAACTATAAATATAAAAGTTACAAAATCTAGCTACGTTAGTCGATAGTATCGGATACTTTGCGTTAAAACACTTGATAATTCGCTTTCAGTCGTCACTCAATAACATGGGTAAGTTAATGTTAAAATAAAAAAATAAATAACTACATACATAGGTGCTCTGCATCTCAGACACTCTCTCATCCCCGAAGCTCATCTAATACATTTTATACATAAATTACACATCATATGTTAAGTCGACTGTTTGAATGGCTTCAAAACAAACGCCTTTGGCACTCTCTACACACAAAATAATAAACTTAAACAAACCGAAATACATCACCACGGGTGCCAGTTTAAATAAAGATACAGTTCAGTTCAAACTTAAGAGCGTTCATCCAAAAAGTTGGCAACGTCGCAAATCGCTGTCAAACATTTACCTGTTTTGATTAATTTGGCAATATTACTGAAATATGGCTATCTAGTGAACTAGAATATTAATCATGAATTGCAATTAGTGTGAAACATTTGAAAAACGAAATATTCGGTGTTACGATATCAATTATTGCATTTCATAATCAATATTTTAGTTCACTAGTTAGTCATATTTCTGATTTCCATACAGTAATATTGCCAAATTAATCAAAACAGCGAAATATTTGACAGCTATTTGCGCGCGTTGCCCAGTTTCTGTATAAACGCTCTTAATGGCAGCTCGGAAGCGAGCTCCGCGCTGCGCAGTACCGCACCCCTCACCCCGCTGACACGTGAATTCGTTACTGCGCAGCGACTCGCCTCATGTTCCGAGCCGCCATTAAGTTTGAATCGGGGTATACTTCGTAAAGGCAAATAGGCATATAATCTTTATAAATAAACGAACTATACGTCGAATGTACAGACGGACACATATTCAGCTTACTCTGTGGAACATATTGTGTATTTCTAAGTTACCTATAAACTTCTAGAGCGAATGTGTTGCAAGCGAGGTAAGTATGCAAGAAGCGGCTAGCACATGATAGTCTTCACATTTATCAAATAGTTTATTTACCGTAGGACGGTTGAATTACGATTTATTACAATCTTAAATATAATTAACCGAAACACTTATGTTTCTACTTATTTATTTAGTTAGGTATAAGGTGTAGTGACATAAGCTAAATATGTTTCCGATTTTAAAGGCGAGAATAATATAAACACGGGATTTTAATAATAAAATATGTTTAGTAATGATTAAATGAAATGCTATGTAGTTAGTTGTGCAGGTATGCTCTCGCCCGTTACACAAAGTCGACTAAAATATAAGATATAATAATCTACCGTTTGACATAAAAATATATTTTACATAATTGTGAAATCTTTAGAGAAAAATATTTATGTCAAACAGATAGTATACACATGTGTTCATGTATTTGGTTTCTACAAACAATAAATTAAAGATTTAAATAGAGACGGGAGGCTATCAAAAGCGATCTTTAAGATTGAAGAAAAGATAATTTTCTCTCATTTATTGTATATTTTCGATCACAACAGATTTTCTCCCGTATTCTAGAACAGTATGGCTTTTAAATCAACATGATTATACATCTAAATATAGTTTAAATTAATACACGATTTGGGCTAAAATGTTGCAAAACATTTCGTAGGTGGTTCTGGCGTGGAATGGTGTTTAAACCCGTCACATATAAAATTATAATTATAAAATAACGAGTAACGAAACCGAGCCGCCTTGTGATGCGTATTGAAATTCTGAATGATTCAGAACGTCCTGAATGGTTCAGAACGCCCTGAATGGTTCAGAACGTCCTGAATGGTTCAGAACGTCCTGAATGGTTCAGAACGTCCTGAATGGTTCAGAACGTCCTGAATGGTTCAGAACGTCCTGAATGGTTCAGAACGTCCTGAATGGTTCAGAACGCCCTGAATGGTTCAGAACGTCCTGAATGGTTCAGAACGTCCTGAATGGTCAAAGCAATCAGAACAATTGAAATTTTCGAATTGAACTGTAGGAAAACAGACATATTGGTTTTTGGTTTTTTACTCGGTTGAAGGACACAATTTATTTATTTTTTGTTATTACGCATTTAGTGTCCCGCAATTTTTTTCCGAGTTATCAATAAAACTGTTGTCAAATAACTAGATGACATACGTTTCAACAACAGATTATAATATAAATGTAGCCGCTCCATGTAAAATACTGGTATCCAGCTGCACCCGGTTAGACTGGAAGCT
This sequence comes from Agrochola circellaris, assembly GCA_914767755.1. Lineage (NCBI taxonomy): Eukaryota > Metazoa > Arthropoda > Insecta > Lepidoptera > Noctuidae > Agrochola > Agrochola circellaris. Next base: position 4,785,949 of record OU611857.1, read on the forward strand.
GACCCCAACATAGTTGGGAAAAGGCTAGGCAGATGAAAATGAACAGATTAAGTAAATGACGCTTTCAGAAACCGGAGGTCAGTATGTCAGATTCCTCAAAGTTCGATAAGTAAGCAATCATAAAGGCATGTATTCGTGAAGAACCACAAAAAGAAATCTACATCCCAGTCACTCACTATATGCATCACTGCTCCGTATATATAGGTCGACAACGCGACGATTTACAGAAACTCCTTTTACATTATAATACAATAACAGCAGTGCTTTGAGTACATTTAAGTAGCAATTTATATAGCGTGATAACCGACCAATGGGAAAGCAGCACGCAAAAGCGCACGGCTTCTGATTGGTCGATTATCACGCGATTCGAACGCGATTGTCGACCCAAGTGGATATAAAACATCAACAAAAGGACACTACCGTAATAATATGTGTACTAACTAATCAATATCGAGCACAATGCGTCACTCGTGTCACTCATATAGCGTCCTCTCGCTCGCACACTGTGTGACCGCGGTGTTGCCAGCGGTCAAATGTCCGGCACTTTAGAAACACGTCTTGGCATAATTTCGTGGAATAATTTTGTCATATCTGTTGATTGGGTTGCTCAACATTGTAGAGGCCGTTGACAAATCTGTTTGTATCTTTCGATTTGTAAGTATTGAGGTGGAATTAATGTTGTGAGCCTGTCCGTAGCCTGTTTGCTTTTTAGCCATTCCAATGTCCACTTTCTAGCAATCTAGCTTGTAATAGATTTCTGGTGACAATGTGGCCATCGAACATGGAAACCAAAATTTAGAAGGTTTCGTATAGAAATCCACCTTCCTCACAAATTCTTAAGGCATAGGGCTCCGCCTCCATCAACATCCAGCTTCTATCCAGGCCGAGACTCCGCCATTTCGACATCAATGTCTACAACTGATGATTGCTAAGGCTTGCAGTACTGTGTGCGGGCTTGCTTACTCTTGCGCTAGCACTGGTTGACGTCGGGCGGGGTCGGCAGGAACGGGTCCGCACGCTTGTGCTCGATCAACGCCTTGACTGTTGTGGAGTCGGCGGGTAGTTCTGATTTCTTGCGTAGCAGGGGTTTGCTCGCGTTGTAGCCTTGTTTTCGGAGCTGTGGACGAGATGTTTTTGTTAGGTGTGTTGTAAACATTGGGCCGGATGGGTTCACTGCGAATAAGAGCCTGTGCACACGATGCGTGGCGGCACCAGAGCGGTGTCGCTGCGGCGTTTGACATACAAATATCTATGGTATGGGACACGGTACGTTCTGGCGTCACACCGCACTTGCAGCCCGCCGGACGAGGCGGGGAGGGGGGTACGCGTTGCGGGACCGGAGCGGCGCCGCTCAGTTGTTTGTGTGGCCGCCAGTGCGGCGAAATCTTTGCAGCGCGGCGCCGCAACGCATCGTGAGCACAGGCTCTTCGGGTATATTGTAACTAGTTATTATGTAAACTCTGGCAATGGTTGTGGACTCGTTATAAAACGATAACGAGACACGTCTCAACGACACGTAAAGAGATAAACGCAGGTATAGTTTGTCGTTAACTTTTTACACGAGTATTATTGTCTTCGCGCGATATTTTTGGATATAGGTGTCGCGGTATACATCGCTGGCCCCGGGCAATAAAGCGGTAATATCAAAAATGTAAATTTACAGAAGTAAAAGAAGCTAATTTGTTTATAGTGCAGTGTACAGTGATCCAAAACTGGCGTTTAAGCTGTTATTGTCATTTATTTTACATAAATATTATTAGAAAAAACTGAATAAAATAAGAGTGATAGATTGGTACTCAGAGAAGCCAACAATCAAATAACATTAAAAAGGGCGTAACCGGTGTTTACCGCTATATTGCCCGGGGCCAGCGATATGTCCTCTAATCATGGGCTTATGGGTATTTTGACGTTTTTACACGGATAGAACCAATGGCAAGGTTGCACGACGAATGAGAGTGAATTATCGTATCAATATTTGAAAATTATCATACCAGATGAAAAATTATTGTAGAACAACTACCAGAGCCGCACGGAACGCCTAGCTATATCGCAAAACTAGAAATAGGATAGGAATTTTAGGAAGTTGTGAAATGTGAAAGAAATTGAAAAAATTACATAATTATTTTCAGTTACTCTAATACCATAACAGCATTATTTTGATTGAGTTTTTACGCATTGCGCTGACAGTAAAGCACTTTTAACAGTTTTTATTGTAAGTTTGCTTCTTATTCTTGGTTTCGTCGAATTATTTTTGCTGAATAGTCGTTTCATCCCACTTCGGAGGAGGGTTGCAAATTATCGTACTTTTGCGTACGATAATACATTAATTATTGTATCGTCCATTGTACCGGTGTCGAAATTATCGTTCGTCTGGCATCCGTGACCAATAATAATGACTATTTTAGTCATAAGTTCACCGATCAAGGTCAGCGCAGACTGACGGGGTAGCGACAAAGCGACTTACTCAAAATGAAAGTCGATTTTATTTGCGTATATTAAGGATACGGCTGAATTTTTTATAACATAGTAAAAACACAACGCGACGCGAATCGTCGTCGAACGGCGGACATTTCTGCCGTAAATATAATCAAATATCAGTTGTTATAGAATTAGGCGCTTCGTTCATCACCCATCTTTCTATGCCATCCAGTTCTGGGTGCAGTGTCGCATCTGTCTTTGTACGATTTAAAGGTAACATGATGCTTACCTCATGCGCCTCCTGTTCTATGCGCTGGTACGTGAGGCCGCACAGCTCGTCCTTGGGGTCACCCGAGGCCACGCGCGCCTTCGCTTCTAACGCCTGCCAAACTTCTTCACGTTGGATTAGACGCTCGCGTTCCCTGCACGAGAAAAAGTGTTATAGTAACACCATAGAAGTGTATGGAAAATGTCAGTTTCAGATATGATATAAAAAAACATTTGTCTGGCCGTACTATCAATGTATCTACCTAGAGCCTTTTCCCAACTAAGTTTGGGTCAGCTTCCAGTTTAACCGGATTCAGCTGAATACCAGTATTTTACATGGAGCGACTGCCTGTCTGACCTCCACAACCCAGTAACTGGGTAATACGATACCCCTTGGTTAGACTGGTTGTAAGACCTTCAGACTTCTGATGACCCGTAACGACTGTCAAACATCCAAGAAAGACAGCCGGGACCAAAGGCTTAACGTGCTTTCCGAGGTACGGAGGGGTCTCGGTATGTAAAGATGGACACCCATCTACGAACCACTCCCGGCATGTTTAGCTTAACCTGATGGATCGACTCGTGCGGCTGTTATTACATAGCCACGAGGTATAAATACACGTTTTGGGTTGACGAAACGTTGAGTGATCACCGAACGTTTGTATAACGATTCTGTAACGTTTGTATGATGTGCAAAGCAAAAAAAAAACATAGTTTTGTTATGCAACGCAGCCGGCCACGTGATTCAGCGCTGCGGGCATGCGCCCATGCATTGGGGTTTTTTATCTGATAGTTTTAAAAAACACTTGCGCACGCGCACAGCTGTCATTTGAAATACAGAGGTTCTCTATTCACTAAAGTTATGAATCGCCATCATTTCGAAATCTACAGCCGATCTATTCTGCAAAAATCTCACCGAAAAAAACTTGGTAATCCAAAGCATCAGTAGGAATGACAGCTCAGTTCACACTCAGAGGAAGTGGTACATAAACTTACTTCTGTTTCTCCTGCTTATACTGCTGCGTGCACTCATCGAACAGCTTCTGGTTCATCTCCATGAACAGCTTCAGTGCATTGTAGACCAGTCCATGTATGGTCTTGTTCCAATGGCTCTTAGTGTTCCGGTATAGAGACGGGAACATTATAGGTAAGATGTGCGTCGCGTTGTCTGAGATCAAAGACATTATGTACTCGTTGTTCCAGTAGTAAAGGGCGCGTTCTGCTACCTGGAAAGTGGGAGGATTTGTTGTTAGTTTTGCGATTTATTTGTGAGTAATTTCACAGCTAGTGCAGCTGGGTATAAGAAACGAACGCGGAAAATCGTCATGCGCCGCATTATCACACGAATTATGACATATATCATTACATTTAATGCTTTACGAGCTATATCATAATGCATTGATGGAGAGTCCATTTTTGGAAAACCAAGAGTGCTAGCCGTCATCATGGTAAAAAAAAAAACGCCCATTTCGATGCTGTGGCGGCTTCTACATCGCCATATGCCAACTACACATCAAAGACCTGACGTCACACAAAATGCTGCTTCGCGCAAACAGGGTGTACCGCGCGATCAGCATATTTTTATGTTACCATAGATTCAGTACATGATTCTGAACTCCTGCGTTAAAATAATTCGTCGGTCATTAAAAAGAATCTGCTATTCGAATATTTCTGGTAAAATTTCGCTACATATTTTATTTTTTGTCATCTATAATATATCTATGCGTCATCTCAACACACCTGGAAGTGCGGACTGGACACGCACTTGGCGAGCTGCTTGAACAGCGGGTCCATGATCTTCTGGAACTCGGCCGGCTCGATCACGTCCAGGATTTCTTCCATCTCGTTCAGGAACATCACCTCTTTAGGCGAGTGCGTCTTCGGCCAGTATTTTAGTAACGCCCTGGAAAATGGGAAATTGGTGTTTAATATTATGTTGCAATACTAAACTTAATCAGCCTTATTCCAAAACAAGGTTTTAAACATCGATCCCTTTTAGAATTTGAATCGTATTCCGACAAAGTTAAAGGTCTAATTACAAGAACTGCCGATCTATGTATTCTGTATAAATCTCACCATGAAAACATAGTTGAAGTGAGCTGTCAATAGTGTCAATTCTTAGCATCAGGTGGAATGACAGCTCAATTCAAGAGAATGTATCAGAATAGACCGTTTGACGTCAAACCCGAGGCTAAATTGTCAATTTTGTACAAGGCGGGGCAAAAGTAATATCATAATGTGATTTGGCCGTTTCATAGTGAAAATTGTATCGAATAAAATCAGCCCCTTGTCGGATGCAGGTGACTAAATCGTAACTCTGTGCAAACCTAAGGGCAAAACTAAGCGGCAGAATTTCGAACTAGTAATGTCACTGCATGGCACCAACGTGAGGAGGCCTACGTGGTCGCTACACTGATAACTCGCCAGTGTGATAGGCCCTAATATCGCGAAACGGCAAGTTTTTTTAAAGCTACGTACCTGACTACAGGCTGCGTGAGCGAGGGGTCCTTTTCTAAGAACTGCACGACGCAATACGCGAGCTGTGGGTGATATACTGAGAGGGACTTCGCCTTGTGCAGCGGTAGTAGTACCTGCAAATTAATATAAACATTCATTAAACACATTGTAAAAAACAACGTTTTCTAGGGAACATAGAGTACTTAGAATCAATTAAATTTTTTGTAAATTTTGACGTTCAAAAAGGCCTATTTCAAATAAGTGATTTGACTTTGACTTACTTATTTATTCAAAATATTTTATTTGCGGCATCTACATCGCCACATGCGAACTACGCATCATACTGACGACACACAAAATCCTGCAATCGCGCAAGCAGGGTTTACCGCGCGACTAGCATATATACAACGTCTCAACATCAATCGTCGTGCCGTAGCCCACCAGACACAACATCTGTCTGGTTGGAGGTTCTTCCCTTTTCTATGGAGGATGAGTGAACTTCACACCCTGTTTCTCATACCTCTATACAAAAATTAGTAAATTTTTTGATAATTCGACGACGCCATTGTCGTGGGGGAGACAACATTCCATTTTCAAAAATCTTCCGCTGCAGTCCACTACTTATAATAGACTTGTGAGACGTGTAAAGTTAGGGAAGTTAATTGGTAAGCAAATTAGGGTTTTCACGAAAATTGACGCCACCAGTTGGCGCCAAGACTTTGACAAGAGGTCTTTCATTTGGAAAATGAATGTAAAATATATGATGTCGTTCATCATTCAGTCACGATTAAACAAAATATAGGCGCTCACTTTTCGCATGTGCCCAGACCTGACTTCTCAGTGCTGCCACCTAGTGAACGTCATTTCAGAAAAACCCCATTAACTTAAATTGTCCGTATACTCAAATCTGTCATTCTTTGGTAGTTGTATGGAATAGCTATAAAACGGTAAATTGACGTCATATCATCAGCTTAGCGTTTTCCCAACTATGTAGGGGTCAGCTTTCAGTCTAGGCAGATGCAGCTGATTACCAGTATTTTACATGGAGCGACTGTATATAACTTCCAAAACTCAGTTACTGGGTAGTAACACGATATCCCTTGGTAAGACTGGTTGTCGGACTTTCGGGCTTCTGACGACCCGTAACGACTGTCAAAAATCTATAAATGACAGCCGGTACCAACGTCTTAACGTGCCTTCCGAGGCACGGAGGGGTCTTGGTATGTAAAGATGGTCACCCATCCACGGACCAACCGTGGCAAGCGTAGCATAACCTGATCAATTGACCCGTGCGGCTGTTATTATTTAGCCACAAACCCGTCAACACGGCAAATTGACGTAGGGTGTCAATTTGCTTAACAATAGATTTATCTGACTGTAATCAATGGAAGGAATAATGTGCTGACTTATTAATTGTAAAATTTTAAGAAAACCGTCTACTTTTACAATCTTTGTAAATATGTGAGAACCATGCATCTATCACATAAGTAATTAATTTATCTTTCGTTGCTTCATTTTTATTAATTCTTCTTTTTACCTATTGTGGTAACGTATTTTTTTTTTTTTTTTTAGTTGCATCGTCTTCACATATAATTATGTAACTAATGTACGTGCATATGCAAAATATTGTAACACATTTTAAAAGAGTAACGGTGGAGTTTCTTGCCCATTCTTCTCCATACGAAAACTACCTTTTGGAAGGGGCGACTAGAATCAATTCAATTTTTTTGTAAACTTTGACGTTCATAAGTGCCTTACAGGGGCCTATTTGAAATAAATGATTTGACTTTGACTTTGCTTACCCTCAATAAAAACATTTTGTGTTCCTCTTTAAGCGGCAACGCGAACCCGTTGATGATGGAGCCGAGGATCTCCAGCAGCTCCGCGATGCCGTTGTGATGCTCCGTCTCGTAGATAAACCTGGACATAAATATAATTATGTAAGTTCTATTTATAACCTTGTTTTTTATTGATGTTATTACACTTATACAAACATCAACTTTATACAAGTGTGAATAAAGTTGATTTTAGACTGACTAGTACTGTTGAAAAAGTCATAAAAATATGAAGTTGTAGCGCAAACTGAACCTTATATGTAGGCATTACGGTTGTTTTTCCTAAAACTCGTGTTTGTTTACATGTTTGGCAAATAAACTGCGAACGCAGATTAGATTATAAGTAGAAATACTATTTATTTTCAACTGTCCAATGACTATGAATTGTGACATACTGAGCCCCAGCCTGTTCCTGAAGCATCTGAGAATATTACTAAAGTACAGTTAAATTGTTTGATTTTCTCTAACTCGCAACTCGTGTCGCTAAGATATAACATCGACTCGAATAAAGGGTCCCGTAGACAGGCGCGACACGGCTCAGGTGGAACAATTTCTATGAAAACTTCACGAAAATTGTTCCAACGGTGTCGCGTCGCGCCTGTCTGCGAGAGCCTTTAGCTAGTTAGGCCTTGCTTGAATCCTCGTGCAGATTAGCGCGACGCGACGGTGCGACACGACTCTAACAAAACAATTTCTAAGAAAACTTCACAGTAGAACAATTATCAGTGTTGCGTCGCGCTAGTCTGCACGACGCTTGACATATCGGTGGACAAAGTCCAATATGGCCTACCGTTATCGCATATACTGAAAAAATGGCTTAGGCCGCTTGTGCACCACACGGAATGTGGGATTCGATATTCAAGCAAATATCTCGAGATTTCACACTCGGACAATAAAATTTCGTGTACAGTGTACGTTCTTTATAACTTGACCCGTAACACGATTAGTAGCACCGAATATTGCAGCCTTAGTTTCAATGCCAATAGAGTTCAAAATGGCGACTGACAGAACAGTACTACCAATCACATGACTGCAAAATTCACGTGCTACTAATCGCGTCATGGGTCACGTTATAATGTACGCACTGCAGTGCACAAGCGGTCTGTTTCACCGTCTACTGATTAGTTCCGGTTCACATTGACACAATGTCACAAGATAAAGAAAAGAAAAAGATTTTTGAAGTGAAAACTTCTTTAGGCGCGTTGAGTGATTTTTTATAAGGGTAAACTTATGGATTCGCGTGGTGCTGGGCTATAGAATATAGATGGCGCTAATACCAGTTTAATACAATTTGGAGTTTAGATAAATAATCAAATATTTGTCGACATTCTTTTTTAACAACTACCGATGATTCAAATTTTAAATGGCATGTTAGAACATCTTTCGCACTGTGTCAGAAGGAAACTAATTTCTAAAAGATAAACATTTTTAGTCCGCGACCTTGCGTTATAACATCGGAAATAACTTGTAAAATAAGGACAGGGCTGTGTATTTACATAGAAAGCGATTTCCACCTACATTATGCACGCTGGGTGCCGGTGTATCCAGTACTGCAATTCGACTTTAAATTGGGTTGTTCAATTGTCACGTTGTGTCAATGTTTTTGATACAGTGTTTATGGAGGAGAAGCATAATATTTTATTCGTTGCAAGGGGAACACAGAACACAAAATCAAGGCTTGAAAAACGAAAGAAAATATATGGATTCAATTAGATGCACCATTTTTTCACTACAGTTTTATATTGAAATGGTATTCAAAGAATACCTAAACTAATATTAAAAAGAGAAAATATTAGTTTTTTTGTTACGCTTTCACGCTAAAACGGCTAAACTGATTTGGATAAAATTTGCCACATGGGTAGACCAGGACCCGGGTTAGGACATAGGATAATTTTTATCCCGATATCCCCATGGGATCGAGACTCATGCGGATGAAACCGCGGGGCACAGCTAGTAAAAATATTAATCGTAAATCAACTGCTTATTGAAGGGCTAAACTAGATTTGTATAGAAATTCTCATTACCAATATGTATGGATAATAACGGCACACAGACGTTTAGAGGTACGAGGAACAGGGTGTAAAGTTCACTCATCCTCTATAGAAAAGGGAGGATCCTCCGACCGAGACGGGCCTCGTGTCTGGTGGACAACTGCCCAGAGGTTGAAGTCGGGAGCTTGATATTATGTCCATCGCGCGGTAAACTCTAATTGTGCGATGTAGGATTTGTGTGACGTCAGGATGTTGTGTGAAGTTAGGTCTTTGATGCGTAGTTCGCATGTGGCGATGTAGATGCCGCCACAGACGTTTAAGAATGCAATATCTTTAATGTGCATATCATGCATTGTTTCCTCGAAGGTTAGGTATGAATATTACACACAATAGAAGAGAGACAGTCCGATAGTTATTTCAATCAATCAATTTTCCAGTCTAACCGGATGCAGCTGAATACCAGTATTTTACAAGGAGCGTCTGTCTATCTGACCTCCACAACCCAGTTACTGGGTAATACGATACCCCTTGCTAAGACTGGTTGTCAGACGACGACGGTGGTGTTCTGACGACCTGTAACGACTGTCAAAGATCTACGACAGCTTAACGTGCTTTCCGAAGCACGAAGGTGTCTTGGAATGTAAAGATGGTCGCCCATCCACGAACCAATCGCGGCAAGCATAGCCGTGCGGCTGTTATTACTTAGCCATAAGCCCCGGGTACTTCAATATTACATATACTCATAAAAAACGTGTAACTAATGTAGGTATTTTAAAATAAAGTCGCCTTTAGTTTCATAATGGAGTGTGGACATTGAGTTACATAAATAATATTATCACGTGAATGAACAACGAGGTGTAATTATATGTTATTGTTTGTCACATTTTCCTGTACATAAATAGACGGAGGATCATTTGTCTTGTATGAAATGGTGGTAAAACAAATCAGTTCTATCGCAGTTTAACGTTACTTTCAGGGCAGGAAAGTATGTCTGAAAAGGATAATTGAAATGGCTAATTTTATATGCATAGATAAAAACGGTTTTATAATAACCGGCGAAAAATTTCAACGCAGAGTGGTTCAGAATCATGTATCATGGTAACAGTTTTCGCGTCAATGTCCCAGCCACCCTGTATATAAAAACGATACGAACGAACGATACGATTTGTTTACTTGTATTTAATTACCTAAACCAATAGAGTATACATATTAAGCTTCTTGCAGACCAGCGCGACGCGACGCCGTGACGCGACTCGAACAATACAATTTCTAAGAAAACTTGACGGTATAACAATAACCAGTGTCGCGTCGCGTTGTCGCGTCGCGCTGGTCTGCACGAAGCTTTATTACTGTTATCAGCAACAAATATAGGTTTGGTTTCCTGTATCAACCAGATGCTGCACACCGGTCGGTACTACATATTTTATTGACATCGTAAAACATACAATGATATACACGCCTTCCAACACTTAACTTCCGTATTGTATGCAATCGTTATCAAATCATCGTCGGCCCTAATCGATCCATTGTCCTGCTATCTCATATCTTGAAAGGAGTATTCATGTAATAATAAATTAATATTTATTATTAAATTAATAATAAATCTATTATATTTATTATTAAATTAATAATAAATCTATTATATTTATTATTAAATTAATAATAAATCAATACTGATTTTCTTTAAATTTTATGACTTTAAGAGCGTTCATTCTGAAAGTTGGCAACGTCGCAAATCATGTCAATTATTTCGTTGTTTTGATTAATTTTGCAATATTATTGTATAGAAATATGAAATACGGCTAACTAGGGAACTAAAATATTGATTAAGAAACGCAATAATTAATATCGTAATACCGAATATTAAGTTTTAGATGTAAAAAAAGTATTCGGAAACTTTCCAAATGTTTTTTTTACACCTAAAACGGTTACAACACCAATTAATTCAGAGTTATTCGAGTAATTGCAATTCGTTTTTAATATTCTAGTTCACTAGTTAGCCATATTTCTTATTTCGACACAGTGTTATTGCCAAATAAATCAAAACAGGTAAATATTTGGCAGCTTTTTGCACGTTGCCAACTTTTAGAATGAACGCTCTTAAGGTGTCAAAGGAATCAACTGTTTGTTTACAATTACAGGAAAAATTCTAATAAAATAAATAAATACCCATTCAATTAACTAACTACTTAATTTATTATAAGTAATATTTTTTTTATAAAATTTGCCTGTGTTTCATTATAATATAGGAACATATAAATTATATTTGTAATATGAGAATATAAAAACATTTAAAAATATAAAAAATAGTAGCCCACCGGTATCGGGAACAGAGTCCAAGCTACCGGCAGTCAAGGCTCCAAGGAGGGGGACCTCCTAACACTAATATTGATTAATATTAGTAACTTAATTTAAGATATCTATCTATTTATCCTGTAATGTCCCACTGCTGGGCAAAGGCCACTCTCTCCCATTTCCACGTATACCTATAGATAAAAAAAAACAAAACTGTACAGTCAACAGCAAGGCATCTCAGAATTTTTCAGTATTGAATTCATTGGAGTCAATTATTATCATCAAGTTAATTAACAGCTCTACCACATGATACGATAAATTAAAACAAATACAAACTGCACTGTATAAACTCATCATTCACTATCGATGTTGACCGTACGTGCCTGAACACCGCAGCGCTATCATTATGCACAGTGTACTTACCTATAGAACACATTATTGATTTGTTTCCGTATGTACGCGCGGAGAACTAAGAATTTTCCGTATATTCTGTGTAGCGTCGTCTTTAGGAAGTCGCGCTCCCGCGGGTCTTCTGAATCGAACAGTTCCAGTAGCTGTGGACAATTAAAAAGTTTATGTTAATAAACTTATCATACAAAATGAAAACAAACAGGGATTTGTAGACAGGTGTAGGAAATGGAAACAGGCTTTTGTCCAGAAGTCCGAATGGGCTCACAAAACAAAAACATAAAATAACGCCTTTATACAGGGTGTTTGGTATAAGGACCGACAATTTTTTTTGAGGGATTGGTGTTGTCATTTGATAGCATACAATTTTATTTTTATGTTTGTCGTTTTTAAAATTAATTTTAAAAGTTGAAATTTTTCGTACCTTAACAAAATTTTAAGACTTAAGAGATCCAAAAAGTCAAATATTTACCTGATTTGATTAATTTAGTAATATTACTGTAAGGAAATAAGAAATATGGCTAACTAGTGAACTAGAATATTAATGATGAAATTGCAATTATAATTTATTTATTTATTTGTTAACATAAGTAAAGAAATAAAGATCTTATATTTGGTGAACAGAGCGCTGTTATGCCAGTAAGCGTACAAATATTGTTAAATAGGTGTAAAAAAGGCATTTGGAAAGCTTCCAAATACTTTTTTATATGTAAAACTAAATATTCGGTGTTACGATATTAAATTTGCATTTCATAATCAATATTTTAGTTCACTAGTTAGCCATATTTATTATTGCCAAATTAATCAAAACAGCGAAAAATTAGACAGCTATTTGAGATGTTATCCATTTTCTGTATAAACGTAAAATATAATTTTCTAAAACCAACCTTACATAAATGTCATCGCCGATAACATCATAAATTATTGCATTCTATTACAACTACAAACAAGAAAATTGTGACGACATTACGGGTAATTTAATTTTTTTTTTTTTTTTTATCTCAATTACCTACCGTGAGACCTAAGACACAGATTTTATGATTGAAAGCTGGGATATGACGCTCCCTATCCCTAAGAAAATTGTGTCGGTCCTTCTACCAAACACCCTGTATAGCATTTTTATCTCTCGAAGCGACGCGCGCTTTACTTGTGGTTACCAAGTGTGTACTGTATGTAGGTTCATAAATAAGGCGGTCTAACCTCAAGTTTCTGAACGCCTATTGAATATAATTTCCTGTAAAAGTTGACTAATCTGCGTTCGCAATTTATTTACCATACATGTAAACAAACATGAGTTTTAGGAAAAACAACTGTAATACCAAGGCATAAGGTTCAGTTTGCGCTACAACTTCATAATTTTTATGCCTTTTTAACAGTACTAGTCATTCTAAAATCAACTTTATTTACACTTGCATAGAGTTGATGTTTGTTTAAGTGGAAATAACATCAATTGGAAACTAGGATTTAAATAGACTTTAGCTATGTTATTTTAGTCATTCAATCACAGTAGCTAACACGCGATTCGATGATCAGAGGCTTGACCACGCTTTCAAAACAAGGAATAATGTTAGGATAATAAGCAGTAACTAACCCTGTTGCCTTCTATGCTCTAAAAATTATGACTTCAGCCATATGGATAAAGATATTATGAGCATCCATCCTAAGTAAGTATAAACTAGATTTTGCAAGCGGCTTCGCCCGCGTGCACGTCGGAAATTATCCCACGGGATTGTACTACCGAGATAAAAAGTATCCCATGTCCTATTCCAGGTCATGACCTACCCGAGTTCCAAATTTCATCCGAATCCGTTCGGCCGTTTTAGCGTGAAAGCGTAACAAACAAAGTCACTTTCGCATTTTCAATATTAGTTAGGATTGGGATGCAAAAGTGAGTTTGTTCGTTTGTTTGTTACGCTTTCACGCTAAAACGGCTGAACGGATTTGGATGAAAAATGGCACACGGGTAGACCGTGACCTGAAATAGAACATAGGATACTTTTTATCCCGGTAGTACGTTCCAGTGAGGTAATTTCCAGTGTATTGGTACTTGGTATGGTACTTGTTGATGGGCCTACACTGTCCTCTCATACCTTTGAACACTGTAACTTGGAAACATTGTAAAAACCATTTACTTGTAACCGTGGAGTTTCTTGCCGGCTCTTCTCCATAGGAAACGACCAATTGGAACCGTGCACCTAGCTTCTGACGTTTCATAAGTGCCCTTGTAGGTTTATGTGAAATAAAAATATTTTGAATTGAATTTGAATTGAATTGTCCCACTGCCGTCGTCCCGACATGCACGCTGGCGAAGCCGCTGGTAAAAACTAGTAATATTATGAATGCGAAAGTGAGTTTGTTTGTTACGTTTTCAAGCTAAAACGGCTGAACAGATTTGGATAAAATTTGGCACACGAGTAGACCATGACCTGGGTTAGTACATAGGATACTTTTATCCCGGTAGTACAGTCAGTGCTCTGCATAACCTGACCCCTCTTCCCCTCTTCTTGTTTGTAGGAGGGGTCAGGTAATGAAGAGCCCTGACCTTACGTTCCCGTGGGATAATTTCCGACCTCCACGAAGGCGAAGCCGCGGTCAATAGTCAGTTGAACTATATTCTTGGTGTGTGTGTTTCTGAATTAATTATCGTAACCTAGTTTTTGAACTCTTTCCTAGAACTAAGAAATTGCTTGTTTACAAAATAATGAAGATATTTGATCCCCTAACACAGAAAAGCCTCTGATATTACAAAGGCGACCTTGTTAGTCCACAAAAGCGTTATTTTTTTTCCACTATTAACATTCCACACCACACATCTCAAAAAGGAGGTTTCGTAAACAAGGCTGATTGAATAGATCAAAGGGAGCAAAAGTTTGTATTCACATGATACTGCTCGTAAACAAATGGAGTATTGCGATGAAAGATTCATTGGAATCGATCATGCCTTGTTCCCGAAGACAGCGAAGGGCGGGGCGGGAGCAGTGGTGGCGGCGTTGAGCGTTCATAAGGGAAATTTACTTTTACTAAAACCAAAAACTATGTCATTTCAAACAGGAATAGTCATTAACAAAAGTAAATAAAATCGGTGGAAAATCAGAGGCTTCACATCGCGCGGTTTAGAAGTCTTTGGAAGTGGTATTCCCCGTCCTTGTGTCGTACCGTCTCCGTCTAGCAGACTTTTAAAAACTCCAGTACTTTATGTAATATTTCATTTGTTTTCTTCTATTGCTAATCTTTTTTTTTACTGTTTCAAGATTTAAAATCAAATAGATTGCTCATCAACCCATTTATAAAGAGATGTCCCACCACCCCGACAATGCCCCGCTACCGCTCCCGCTGTGCTTCCCGCTGTCGTTGAGGCCGAAGCCTTACTGCTGCCATGACTGGGGTGAATACTTATAGACATGTTGAAGTTGATGTCTGCACGGGGAGGTTTATGGCATGCGACAGTTATTATTGATTTTCGTATCTATTTACGATTTGTGTTGAATTGGAAACTACGTATGTAAGTACATGCTTTTCTCCCCAAGTGGAGTAGAAGAGGGGTTGTAGTGTATTGAATTAATGCACATGATCAATGTAATACAACTGTCTATGAAAACGGTTCATAAATGTCTTACTAGAAATATAACTAGGGCCGACCAAACAGGTTAGGTTAGAACTGTGACCACCTACGCGCGAGACGCGCGAGCCGAGCGAGCGCAGCGAGCCGTGCCGCGGCAGCGGCCGCAACATTGAAATTGGTCGCAGTAACAAAATTAAGGCACTCCGACAGTTATGAACCGCGCTCATATAAGTATTACTATATCACGGGTTCAACCATCTTACTGCGACATATACAAAAGGCAAGAAGCAGAGTATTTATAAAATAAAATACAAATGATATTGTCATTACCGATTGTACCAGAGACTTTTAGATTATAATTTACAAGGTAAGTAATCATAGCCATCAATCACAATAATAGCAGTCACTATTATGCTTTGGACTATTAGGTAGCTGAAGCAATTCGGAAGCAGGTGAGTCGTCGAAATCAAAGTTTCATTAGATCTGAGTACGGGATCTCGTAGATCACTAGACGGCCACGAACCGGGGTCGCGACCAGGCAAACTATAGAAACCGATCACGAATCGCGCACTTAGTTGCAACGGCCAACTAGCCGCAGAACACGAACCATAGACCACGGCAGGCCGAAGTCGTAGCCGTCTGGTGGACAGGATCCCTAACACGATATGTAAGAATAAAATATTATGAAAAAACAAACAATAAGTTTACTTGATAAGTGTCTAAACAAAACTTACTACAGTTAAAAGTTATTTAAAGAGAAAAATGTTGAACTTAAAGTTGAAAACAATCTCTTGAAGTATTCAAGTTATTTTAATATTTCATAAGTTATAACAAAACGGAGCGCAATCTACCATGTAATAAAATTATACAATGAATTTACATTCCACATTTTCTACGGTAAAATTATGTTTTATCATCCCAAATCAATTTACGAGCTGAAAAATTGTGTTCACGTTCTTAGAATTTCACACCTTGTTTAGAAAAACTGTTGTTTGATAGTGAGCAAAGTATGTACTAAAAATGGAGAAGGCAACATATTCAATTAAATTGGAAAGAGCAACATTTGCCCAACAGTGGGACTGTTAAAATTGGATGAAAAATAAAATGAACTGTTACTATTTATAAATACATCAATGTCAACTCAACTCTAACAATCAACTTTATTGTACAACTCGGGCGCAATCGGTGGTCTCCTACAAGTGAGGGAGTAACTTAAGACGCAGATATATGCCAGTGACCTTGAGGGGTTAGCTTGCGTGTTCTGTACTGAGCTCCCGCAACGCGTCGTACGTCCAGCCAGTAATAGGACTCGCCCATCAAGGAGCGCTGTCCCAAATTAGACGCATTATTAAGAGGCTTACAACAGCTAAAGCGCGGTCACTGTCGGACTGCATAGAAATGAAAGAGAAGCGCGATGACACGACGCAGGTAATTTATTGCAAAATATGAAGCAGTTAGCGATTTACAGAAAATCTATTGATTGGACTGGAAAATTAAAACACTATTATGCTAATATGTAGCTTGTAGAATAATCTGACAAAAAATCAGAATGATTGCATGTAAATTAATATGATTTTTAATCATTAAAAGAAATTTTTAGAGGTATCTTCATGATTTTTTTCTATCGTATCAAATTAGTTGTATTATGTTTTCAACACACTATCATACTAGCATATATCCTGAAGAATATCATATATTTTTCTGATTTTGTTTACTGCAGTGGATCATATTCTTTTAGGCATTATAAAACTTACGTTTAGGCACGTTTAGGTCCTGTAGTCCCCTTAATTTAATAAAACACGTATACTTACTAAAACATCAATCATTAAATTATCTTTAAAATGGTGAATGTTTCAGAAAAATACGCTTGATAGATTTTGCGTGATTCGCAGTTCTTTATCCGCGTTAGACAACTTTACAAATTAAATTCACTATGTTTAATATAAACATAATCTACAATATTCATATATTAAGTTATTGAGAAAATGCTGTAATTTAACATATATATTTTCCAAATCATTAACACTACTCGTTTAGACATGATCTTCAGTATAAAATCATTAAAAGTTGGTTATCGTCGCCTTAACACCTGATTACTCTCAAGTCGTAGGTCTCGAGTTCGAACCCAAGGTGTACGCACCTTTGACTTTGGATTCGTGTGCGTATTTTATAATTATCACTTGCTTCAAAAACGGTGAAGGAAAACTGGCATGCCTGAGAGATATTTCTCGACGGCATGTGAAGCCAAGTCAGAGGCCCATGGGCGGCTTTAAAACTCTGACACCAGGTTAGTCACTAACCACATGAAAAGAAGAAGAAGATCCTAGTGGAGATCCTTAATAAATAAAATAACGAACCTCTGTGCCAATACTTGCATATCAGAATGTTATCACAGAAATTCTTCAAATTACAATATTGCATGTAGAAAAAAGTGTTTTAAGATTCGTGCAGACTAGCGCGACGCGACACCGGTTATTGTTATACCGTGAAGTTTTCTTAGGAACTGTATTGTACGAGTCGCGTCGCGCTGGTCTGCACGAGCCTTTATTTTTCTTAACACTGTCAATTTCAGACGCTACGACAAAAAAAAGAACATCGTATATTCTACTATCCTTTCGCAACGAATCCTAATTTACTTTCAGAAATAAGCTACATTCAATTCATCAATCGATCGGTAGAAATTGTTCCCGTAACAGCTCGCACGAAGAGGTCTCACTCAGCCAATCAGCGCTCAGAGACTAGAAGCCATTGATAAATCAAAAAGGCATATAAATCACTCAGCAAGCGAGGATTGCTCTCAATAACGCGATCAAGGGCGACGAATGAATGTAGGCAGAATTGCTACCAACATTATATTTAGTGGAACATGTATATTATGTAGAGTCCGTCGTGAAATTCCGTACGCACTTCGGGTTTAATAAAAAAAAAAACACATACAGACGAACATAGAACGTCCTCATTTTTGACAGTCGCTAGTCGGTTAAAAATATTCATTTTCATAAACTAGCCTTTTCCCAACTAAAACGGGTTATTGGTTTTTAAGTCAGCAATCCATAGCCAAATGATTTGACTCCTATGCAAATGTCAACAATATTTCGTGTCATTTGACATTTTATATTTTTATTTCATTATTTTTTAAATATAAAATGTTATATTACTCGAAAATGGTTGACAATGGCATAGAGGTTATGTAGGGTCATTTGGTTGCAAATGACCTCTCCTACATGTCCGTTATGTAAAAAATAACCCTGTATAGATAAATAAGTGATAGACTACAACAAACTAACCAATTACTTACGACAAATAATTATCGAACTGGCTATCATTCCTAACCTGTGTAATTTCATACATAACCGAAAATAATATTTAATAAAATAATCAAAAGGAATCTTAACACAGACCCTTGTCTACTACACTAAACTGAGCAGAAATGCATCAACTACTTTGAGTTATTTTATTTTATTTTATTAGGATCTCCAACAAAGAATACACCTTACATGCTATAATATAAAGATAAGAACAACAATATATGTGCACCCTCAATTATAGGAGACCACATCATGCAATAAAAACAAGCAAACAGTATATGAAAAATGGAAGTAGCCCTGAAAGTGAAAATTATATAAATAGTATTATACTAGTACATTATTAAATTTGGTAATCTGAATTTAAATTAAATAAAAATAAAGATTAAAAAGCAACGAACACATATTAGAAAAAATTGTACTTACAGACTAATAAAAAGCGTAAAAGTGTTATCTTACGAAAGTAAATTCTAACCAAATTTTTCAAAGTTTCATTGCAGACCGTACTAACTGCTGCTCGGAACTTCGACCCCCGTTAGACTCTTGAAGGGCTTGAGTTTTGAAAAGAACTACCTAAGTGCACTTCGACAGGGATGGTAGGGTCTTCCGAATTTCATGATTTCTCCCTCAGGCCCGTTCAAATGGCGTTGAACAGTACAATATTTTAATTTATAATTTTAGGATCACATGGCAGTTTCATGCTGCATTTGTTTTTAACCCTATGAACAGTGGCAGGTTGGTGGCAATAGGCTTGCCCCCTTTTACATGTGACTTAAAGATAACTGGCCAAATGGACGTAGTTAAACAGAAAGGATCCAACCCACACAGAGATAGTTTTGAGATATTCAAGTTTTAAGATCAGTACCCTAATTACGTAATACACGATCAATCAGAATCTGAATCGTTTTGAAACAGATTGCTAAACCCTTGCTTCGTACGTTCGAAAAAAAAATCTGCTCAACAACGTAAATAACACAATGAATGTTGTTGACCTGTCAAATTGAAACAGATTAGTCGGAATTGTCAACGAAAATGTGTTGCGTAATTAGATAGCTGATCGGTTGGTAATGTATGATCATAATGACATGATGCGTTGGGACTGTTTTTGTGATATTAAAGTTTTGACTACAAAGAGTGTTTTGGTATACATAACTCATTTTCGCCCATAGTGTGGGTTGGGTCCTTTCTGCTTAACTACGTCCAAATGTGAATGTACTATAGATACACATCTGGTTACCCTCTGGGGATTACAGTCATGATGTTATGTATAGATATATACAGGGTGGTAGGGACATTTTTCGTTGGTTATTTTAAAAAAAATCTGCTATTTCATAGAAAAGTGCGATACCTACGCGGTCAAAAATGTATAGAACAGCTGTTTTTTTGTGTCATGTACTGAATCCATGGTATCAGTCTTCGCGTCGATGGCCACCCTGTATACGAAAGTTTGTGAGGATGGATGCATGGATGTTTGTTACTCTTTCACGCAAAAACGAGTTCAGTCGTTTTTGCGTTCGGATTTGGATGAAATTTGGCACACAGATAGTTTATAACCTGGATAGAACACATAGGATACTTTTTATCCCGATATTCCCACGAGTTTTTTTTTTTCTTGAGGGTGGGAAATTATCAAATAACTTCTCCCGCTCTGGGCGGAGCGGGAGGGCGTGTCAGACTTTTACTGACTAAAACCCACCCGTGTTCCTTCCGTTGCCTGTGTGCCGGGGTCGCGATATCCCTTTCGGACAAACCCCACTTCTCTCGTCTTCTTCGTCTTTCGGATTCCCACGAGTGCGGGTGAAACCATGGGGCTCTGCTAGTATGGCTATACTTTGTATTCCACACCAATGTTTTCAACCACCAGCAGTTACTATAAATCAATCGTTAAGCGGAATTGCATTCAATAACACACTATCAAGGGCGACACGAACGTTGGCGAATATGTAGAAATACATAATATAATACACTATACATTATATATTATCTATACATCATGTATATCAGTCGTTATATAAAATAGTCTGTTGATCATGCTGAGCAATTTGACAAAGCAATTACTGAGATACTAGTTGTTCAAGCGAAGTATGTAATTTTCTCTGTTGTTATCGTAAGTAGGTATTGTCTTGTTTTCTTTGTTATTGAGATACTTCTTTTTTTTTCTGCTTCGCAAATAATCATAAAATCGGCTCTAAGGCATCGTTTTTCCTCTACGCATTTTTTTTTAAACCAGAGACTTTTTCTTTTCGGTTGTCAAGGTATGCACGTCTCGCTATGATCTTTTTAACTTACAGATATAATTCTTTCTCTAGGTTTATAACCCTTATTATTATGTGTAGCTCCCCGTGTATACAATCACACCCAGTGCCGGATGAACCACGTAGCAAGAGTAGCAATTGCTACGGGCCCCGCGCTAAAGGGGGCCCCGCGTATTCAAACCCGGGCCCCACCTCCGCCTGAGCATAATTTTTTGAGTGAAACTTATTAAGAAGTGGTATATTGAATTTACTTGATGTCTCAAAAACGTGATACGTACTACCTTTGCCGACTAAGACGTCAGAATATGGGTAATACAATTTCTAAAAGTTGATTGCTAATATGTTTTTTTTTTACCATTTTATACATAAGAACCCATAGCAGATCAAGGGCCCGTCTATAAAAATTGCTACGAGCCCCGCGCTTGCTTAATCCGGCACTGATCACACCTAAGTGTTTAATGCAGGCATCATCGTCTAATCTGTTGTCGACGTTTGTCTTATTTGTTTTAGTATATTCGTGTATTTTTGTGTATTTATCTGTTCTTGTATTTATTTATATAGTATTATGTATATAGGTTAATAGGTATATGCATATCCTTATATTTAAATAAATATTTATTCCACAATTTTCGATATTGCACCTACCACTGTTTATCTCTGCATCACCCAAAGGTTGACTGGTAGAAAATGCCTATGGCATTAAGTCCGCCTCTGTACATGTGTGTGCTTAAAGTGTTAAATAAATAAATAAACTATAAGATTTATATATGTCGCAGTAAAACGGTTATGGCCCTGATATAGTTATGTCCCTAGGGATATAACTATATAGCTATACAGGGCGGCAGGGACATCGACGCGAAGCCGGTTACCAAGGATTCAGTACATGACTCTGAGCCCCCTGGGATGAAAATTTTCGTCGGTTATTTTAAAAAAAACTGCTGTTTCATATAAAAGTGCAATACCTACGCGGTCATTTAGTATTTGGGAAAAGGCTAGGCAGATGCTCATGATTTTTAATTTTGTGTAAGTAAATCTCAATTCAAATAGATTGCTCGTCAGCTCTCGTGTAACCTAAAATCATAACGCGTTATCTCATTGATATCACATTACGCATATAATTATGTGTCCTACATTATATTGATCTATAAAATGGTATGCGTAATCGTCACTGACAATCTTTTGTATTCCACTATGCGTATGCGTTATCTCTGTCGATCTCATTTCTAAAAAATCAATATTGACGTAATCATTACCATAAATAAAGAAATAAACCTACTAATATGAATAAATTCGGTCAATTTGACAACGTAAGCCATCAACCGGGCACATATCCAGAATCCGGGCTGCTACTGAAAAATTCCAGATAGAAAAACCCTAATAACAATTTGCCCGACCCGGGAATCAGACCCAGGGCCTTATGCTCAACAGAAGCGCTTGCGGCCACTAGACCAAAGAGGTAGTTAGGGTATGAAGTTTCGCCATCTATTTTAATTTGAACTTTTATTACTGACGTTAACACAATACACCAGTAGGTTAGAGTTTAGAAACGTGCCGCCTCAATAGAGGACGCGGGCAGGGTAAGTAAACCGCCACTCCCCCCTCCCCCACCGGAGATACATAGATTTTTTAAACGATTTTTTGAAAGTGACATAGATCTTATAAAAAGGTTGATAAATAAAATGTAGAGGGAGTCGAAGGTGGGGGGCCTTGTTCGCTCGCTTCACTCACTCACTAGACCCCCCGCCAAAACCTTCGAACCTCTAACATGTCCGAACCGCGGTGCCCCAAGTCTCAAGCTCGCTCTTGCATCCGTAAATAAGATAAGATTGTTGTGGAGGGTTCAGGAGACCCTCTAGAACCCCCAAATAACCTCACATTATTTCTAGCGAGGCGGCACGTTTCTAAACCCAACCCCACCACTATCCCACATAATCAATACTAAAGTTGCCACTAACCTGTAAAACAAACTTCTGGTCGATATACTTCTTGGCGATGTTGGGCTGGAAGTCTGGCGACTCCAACAGCCGTAGGAACAGTTCATAGACCAGCTGTAGATGAGGCCAGGCCGCTTCTAGCGTGGGCTCATCTTCCTCAGGGTCAAACTCCGCGCCATTCGGGTTTGAGGAGGGCGGTAGTGTCCGGAATAAGTTTATCGCGAACTGTGGACAAAAGAGAAAGGATAAGTATATCCATGTTTATGGAGATCATAAGTGTAACACTAACAATAGGCGACGAAAAGGATGCTGCTGGATTTTTAACGCTCGATTCAGCGCCGAAAGTTGAAATCGGGTTTTTTTTAAAGCCCTTCACATTATCACAACCAATGTAATTTCAGTTAACCAGAATCTACAGAGCGATCAAGCTCAGTGCGTCCCAGAAAAACGATTTATTGGACGAATAGGAAATTGGTATTATAGTTTCCGGTTTAAGACTGCCACGTTTTTTACATTTAGGTACATTTTCTCGTGCTCACTGCGGAGTAGCTCGTGGCTAAGTAATAACAGCCGTACAGTTCGATCCATCAGGTTAAGTTACGCTTGCCGGTGTTGGTCCGTGGATGGGTGACCATCTTTACGTACCGAAACTTCTCCGTGCCTCGGAAAGCACGTTAAGCCGTTGGTCGCGGGTGTCATTCGTGGATCTTCGACAATCTTACGAGTCGTCAGAAGCCCGAAAGTCTGACAACCAGTCTTCCCAAGGGGTATGGTATTACCCAGCTACTGGGTTGTGGAGGTCAGATAGGCAGTCGCTCCATGTAAAATACTGGTATTCAGCTGCATCCCGTTAGACTGGAGGTTGGGAAAAGGCTAGGCAGATAGATTTTTCTCGTGGTCTCTGCAAAACCCAATTACTTTTGTCCCATTTATAAAATGACCTTTAGTATTTTCACATACAAACAATAAATCATAGCGATCATAATGTCAAACTAGCGACGGCAATAACATCGGAACGCGACCGCCTAAATGTCCCATCCCCAACTGCCCTACTGAAGCACCATTAATAATGAAAAAAGAAATTATAATGTCGAGACAGTCAGAAGGCAGAACTTGCTCTATGTAAAACAATTGAGGAATATGAAGAAAACTGTATTATACAAAATAATATTGCAATTGCAATAAGGTTCACTTATTATTTTTGTGTTTTTAGGGTTCCGTAGCCAAATGGCAAAAAAACGGAACCCTTATGGATTCGTCATGTCTGTCTGTCCGTCCGTATGTCACAGCCACTTTTTTCCGAAACTATAAGAACTATGCTGTTGAAACTTGGTTAGTAGATGTATTCTGTGAACCGCATTAAGATTTTCACACAATAATAGAAAAATAAAAACAATAAATTTTGGGGGTTCCCCATACTTAGAACTGAAACTCAATTTTTTTCTCATCAAAACGTGTGATCTATCTATGGATAGGTCTTCAAAAATTATATTGAGGTTTCTAATATCATTATTTTCTAAACTGAATAGTTTGCGCGAGAGACACTTCCAAAGTGGTAAAATGTGTGTCCCCCCCCCCCTCTGTAACTTCTAAAATACCTAAGAGAATAATAAAACAAAAAAAAATGTACATTACCACGTAAACTTCCACCGAATATTTGTTTGAACGAGGTCTAGTAAGTAGTTTTTTTATAATATGTCATAAATCGTAAACATCGGTCAAAGTTAGAACGAACTACAAGAACTTTTATATTATGTTACTTGCTGCTACGGAACCCTTCATGGGCGAGTCCGACTCGCACTTGGCAGCTTTTTTTCTTTGCTCCATCGCAATTAAACGTATTTTCTTCTTTTTAGAAATTTGTTTTATTCAATGCAAATATTGCAATAAGCTAGAAACTGGTTTGGATATCAATGAAAAAATATAGAGAAAATTGTCCATAATCAAGATGATATAAAACCTATTTAAGACGCAGATATATGCCAGTGACCTTGAGAGGTTAGCTTGCGTATTCTGCACTGAGCTCACGCAACGCGTCGTACGTCCATCCAGTAATAGGATTCGTCCATCAAGGACCGCTGTCCCAAATTAGACTCATTATTAATTTATTATACATAAAATAAAAGGTATTTTAATAAAATACGTATACTAAAAGATCAATAGTAAAATTATCTTTCAAATGGTGAAAGGTCTCAGAAAAATACGCTAGATAGATTTTGCGAGATTCTCAGTTTTTTATCCGCGTATACATAACTTTACAAATTAATTACACTATGTAATATAAACATAATCTAAAATATTCCTATATTAAGTTATTATGAAAATGCTCTCTAATTTAACATAATATATTTTTTCCAAATCATTAACACTACTCGTTTAGACATGATCCTCAGTATAAAATCATTAGAAGTCGGTTATCGTCGCCTTAAAAGTACTTTTACCTACAGCTAAACATCTACTTTCGTAATGCATCCTCAATTCCACAGACATCTTCATTGTCAATTCAAGGACAATATGTCAATAGGCAATCAAAGCCCAATCATACAGACGCTATTGTCGTTGTCCGTGAATTTAAATGATTAAATAAATTAATCGATAGAATACGTATAGTAGGTATGCATATTCTTTTTTCATTGTAATTTTTTGTAAACAATTCACACTCATTTTTTGTTTGTATGAATCGTGGCAGGTGGCGTCTGGTAGGTTCTGCCTACCCCCCAATGGGAAATGGTAATGTTTGTATGTTGTGAGAGCAGTGGTGGCCCAGTGGTATCGGCCCCGGCTTACCGAGTTGTAGGTCGTAGGTTCGTTCCAGGTAGGTAGGCGCTTTACTTTGTGTAAATGATTTTATCATCACTCCTCCAAAACGGTGAAGAAAAACATCGTGAGGAAACGGGCATATCCTAGACTAGAACCAAAAATTCGAAGACATGTGACATCTACTAACCCGCACTGGGCCCGCGTGGTAGATTACAGCTCACTCCCTCTCGAAGAAAGGAGCTCTGTGCCCCAGCAATGAGAACATTATATGAATATTTGTATGTGTACTCAATTATTATTATTGTTAGTGTACCTTGAATTGCATGCTGAAAAAGTTATTTTTCATTAATAATTCCCTAAACAACCTTGGCCTTCCTTTCGGAGTTTCGAAGGCCCTCACCAATAATAAATGATAGTGAATTTTATGTGGCTGTGTCCTAGATCTATTAGTAAGGCTGTAATGAAGTATAGTTACTAAAAGAAAAGGAAAACTTGACTTACAGGGTGTCAACAATCGGCTGTCTCATACATTTGCGTCGAGTAGGTATTGAAGTTTTGTATAGTACGAAGAACCTCTCGAAAAATGGGTTGGTTGGTACCAACCTGACGGCAACTCTAGCACCGCATAGCGCGCGCTTCCCCGGCTCCCTGTTACACACTTCCGTCCCTTTTCACGAAATCACTCCCACAGATTCCTGCAGGAAAGCGCGAGGAAAGATTGCAAAGCGATAGGAAAGATGTTTCATATAAAAAAAGTATTCTGAATAATTTATCAATGCATAAAATATTGAACCACTAAACATTAAAACGAAGAAATATGTTTTTATTTTTTAATGCGAACTTCATCAATTAAACTGAACACGATCATCACATCCAAACCGGGTTCAAGAGCCGTCAGTGTCAATAAAGCAAATAATGACAATGACAGCCTTTAAACGTAGTTTATGTCCTGATCGCGATCAGTAACTATTACATTCCTGAACCAAATTTAGGTCCGACTGGTCAAACCCCGATTTGATCATAGTTAAAATTGTAGTTTGACTGTCCAAGTTGGTCTCTCTCTCCTAGGATTAGACATAAATTCGTTAGTCAAAGGCCGAAACAAGCTATTGATTTGGATTTTGACTTCTTGTCTGACCTGAGGTTTGACTAGCCAAATCTAAGAGCGCACCGGAGCTTCCATGTTTGACTATAACATATAATATGCATACCTACATGTTTCAAATCGAAATTTTACAAAAAAATATATTACAACAGCCTGTGATAACTACAAATTGATTTTGTAAATGATAGTAGTAGGTTTTGTAATATCTAGTCATTTCATAATAAACATTAAACTGTGTAATATTTTGCATTTACTAAATTTGATTTTTAGGAAAACATGCAAAATCAGTGTTTACTTACACTATATTTTTTTTTTTCCAAAACACAAAACAGTTTTATTTTACTTCGGACGCAATTTTTTCCCTCCCATCAAATACATTTCATTATTTGTTTGAAGACTTGAAGCACAATTTGTTTTTAATCAACTGCACCGTCTTTAGACATTGTATCCTACCCACAAGTCTGTTGAAACTATTTTAATCAAAAGTTCCACTACAACACTAGCGCTTGCTGGTAATAATTCAAATCATCTACAACAGTGACACACATTTTTGTGACAGACGGACAAATCCTATACTATTAAATGAGCAATATTTGTATACATATATCATATTTCTACTAAAGTTCTCGAAAACGGCCTGTAACGATTTCGATGAAACTTGCAATACAGGGGTTTACGGGGGCGAAAAATCAATCTAGCTAGGTCTCATATCTGGGTAAATTCGTTCTCCGTATTTTCACGCGAGCACAGCTCGTCGCCCAAAATGTTGTACACGATAGCTGCCTTCGAATAATGACATGGCAGCATGGAATTAGTTAGTACCTACTATCATGGCAGCATGGAATTAGTATGTACTACACATGGAATTAGTATGAACTTTCCTATACCATTCTCTATTTTCACCAGAGCAGAGCTCGGTCGCCTAGGTACTACACAATAAATAAACCGACTTTTGGTCCTTTGTATTACCTCGGATGGATCCCTAAAAAGTTCCGCAAACAATTTTCCTTTGTTCAGTGCATTTAAGCGTGAGAAGCTTCGGATACTTTTCAAAGAAAAATGTAGGGTATTTAAAGAAAAGTTGAAAGTAAATGAATGTAGGTATTTCGAGGGCGGTCGGGACATTCTTGGTCTTTGAAAACAATTCGTGGTTCATGAAGCGTAAGCGCAGGGACTCACAGTTAGGGTTGCCAACTTTTTATATCAAATATAGTATTTTCGAAAACATTACCTGTAAATGTAGAAGACCAAAAAATAAATAATTGTAGGTATGTTTCAAAAATATTTTTATTCTTTAAATGCAAATGTTTTGCTACTTTGAGCCTCATTAGTTATGAGGCTCAAAGTATTTATATAATATTATATATATATATATAGTATTTTACACTTTAAATTAAGGTTACAAGATACCATTTTCTAGGGAATAGTAGATTTTTATTTTTAATAACCGACGAAAAATTTCAACGCATGGGCGTTCAGAATCATGTACTGAATCCATGGTAGCCGGCTTCGCGTCAATGTCCCTGCCATCCTGTATAGTAGGGTTGGCAACCCTACTCACAAGTGTTCGTTGTTGCGTGATTGACTCAAAATTAAGCAGTTTCTGTTGAACATTCTGAGAATAATATTTCTTGGTTATAATTATGCTTAGATTGGCACCAACAAAGCGACGCCTATGTCTAGCATTGGGTTAAGGCGGGCTGTAGACGATGGTGAATTAGGCTTTATACTCCGTTCCTTTCGAGTCGAGACGATTTAATTATCTATGCTTTTGGAAGACTGTCGTTTCTAGCTTTTACCACTGTGTTGTGAAGACTAGGTAAAATTATAATTGGAATAGGGGTGTTGACTGGTAATAAAAGTACCGAGTACCGTCGTAGTAGTAATCTACCGTCATGCTACATTTCAACGCATTGCCTACTCAATGTATTACCGTAATCTTTTTATTACGAAAAAAAAGAAAAAAAATACGTGTCTAATATTTTTTAATAATCTACCAGACGGACAAAACATTTTTTTTTTCAACGAGCTGTTCAGTAGAAGTTTCGTTTCAGGATGCCGTGGCAAATACACTTCAAACATTCCATCCTGAAACTTTAAACACAACAACTATCTGTCTTCACAACAAACTGGGAACTAGCCCTTAAATTAAAAATATTCCTTACAAGGAACCTCTACAATGTCTGAAGCGTCTTATCTTTGCCTCCACGGAGCCAATCTTGAATCTTGCCGTGCAAGCTGAAGGGCTAGCACGGCTTATCAGTTTCAAAGGCGTTGTTGGCATTGTGGAAAGTATGCAGGTAGTCAGATACCGACTTTGTTAAGCCTTCAAGAGCTGATTGAAATTTTTTAAGGAGGTGCTAGGTCTTGGCATTATCGCAGCAGTACTTGTATGAGTAGTATCTTTTTCTACGTTCCCTAGACTGTTAATGCTGTCTTTGTGTAGAGAAAATTAATTTTCTTGGTCATCTATAGTTTTATTTTTTGGGAAAATATGCCCTTCTAAAGCGTGTCCTAAAAAAACGGCAAATACAGACAGCTGTCCAAATACAGAGCGTTTTTGACACCTTAATGTCAAATACTGGTGCAAATGACGAAAAACGGCCGTTCTAATATGACGGAAGCGCTTTTCTAGGAAAGCCACTCAATGTGACTCGATTTTCTAACATATCCTCAATATTTTAATTATTTTAATAAAACTGTACTTCTAAATAAACCGATTCATCTTAGCAAAAATCATCACCCGTCGCCGAATAGCAATCATAGTTGCTCACTCATATGTGCATCCACCACTCAGGTGGATCATCGTGGGCGTGGAGATCACTCACTGACTACGGTCATAGCAGACCACGACGTCCGCCAGACCCAAACGCGCACCGTTTAAAATAAAACCGAAGTTTTTTATGTAGGTAGGTCTAAAATTAAAACAAATAAATACCTAAGCACTATTCTTGTAACTAACTTCTGAACAAAAGAATAAAATTAACTATGGACTACTTGAGTTTCCTCAACAGACACCGATTTCTACCGGGCGCACCACCATCCAAAACTTCAGCTCCCTTAAACGAACTTCTGAACTTCCGATCCAACTTAGTCTGATTTCAAATCAACACGAAATCGCCAACCAAAAAATTTGTTATAGCTTTGTCGTATTCAGCACTACGTTTAATATTCTCTGACGCAATCTCGCCGACTTCATCAATGTCAACTTTGGTATCTACATCACTACACATCTATGATAACGGTCTCGCAACTTTGCCAATTAAAAGCTCTAGAAGTGAAGCCTTTGTAACGCGGTTTATGGTACAATTAATCGCGAGCTGTACTTCTCCTATTGCGTATTGCCATTTCAGCGAGGTTATCTTTGCTCGTTTGGCATCGGGAGTATTTGACGAGTCACTATGACTGCTAGAATAGCGTTCCCAGTGAGAAAAAACACGAATTTCTAGCGATAATTTGCCTCTAGAGACAATATCGATCGTAAATGCCAGCCGTTGCAGTCGAGTGTCAAATTGTGAAATTTGGTCAAGAACGGTTGCGACTCCAATTTGTTCCTTGTCAACGTTCTTCAAGCGGTTAGTGACAATAGTGACCGACGTCGCCAGGCGATTCGCATAAGCAACAAGGGTTGGTTTGTCACCTGGCTTGTCGCCATGTAGGTTGATGAGGACCTGCCAAGGTCTCCGTAGAAACAAATCTTGCCATGAAAAAAGGTATGACGTGGAACAACTTTAAGGTACTGACCTTAAAATTTCTCCACGGCATACCTTGGTATGCTTTTTGTGATAGCCACGTTGATGCTGCTCCTTTGAGCGCCTTACTGATTGCCACAACAAGTTGACCACCCTGCAGTGAATTTTTAGCAAAGCACAAATCAGCTGTCGTTCAAAATGATTGCGCATCCGTATCTGCCTTGTCTGGATCGAACTCAGGGACATTGGTTTTAGGCGCTTGCAGGGCTTCAATAAGCGCTCACATGTTTGCATTTTGTTGGTCAAACATGGCACGCCAACGGTCACTTTCAGCGTTTACATTTTGCGCCTGAACCAACACGTATCCCAGTTCTGATGGCGGAGAAGGTGCGTCTCTCTCGTTATCATAAGCCATATTTTAACTTCTGAGGGCGGACTATGGGAAGTGTTGGTTATTGCGCAATAGAAAAACCGTTTCCAGTTCAAATCAAATTATAATTTACAATCAAATTAATTAAACTAGCAATTCACACGCTGCAGCTACACGACAGAACTATACGGAGTGCGTAAAAGTTTTAAACGTGTTCACTGCTCGACCACCACCGACAAACTGAACTTAACTCCGGTTGAGCGTTATATTGTAGACTCTGTCAAACGCCGCTAGGCGGAGCTGGCGCCCTGATTAGTCAAATCAGTGACTAACATAATACCTTTATATCTATGAATTTACTCACCATATTAACCGCCTCCGGGTATATAGGCTCAGTGATGACGCCTCTCTGTGACGTGACGTACTCCACCATCTCGAGAAGGGCAGCCCGCTTGACCTCCTTCCACTTGAGGTCTGACAGGGGCTCGTCGGCGAAGTCGAACAGCAGGCAGCATTGCTGCAGCTTCTGTACGAAGAGCTGTTCACGCTCCGCCGCTGGTGCATCTAAGAACAAAAAGCGTTTGGTTATTTTTTTGGAGCAAGTATTTTTTATGGTAATCTTTTGGGACGGTTAATCCACCTTTTAGCTGTAATGGTGACGATGAAGAGCCGTAATATCAACAATATTTTGAATTTGTATTCGTCCGCTCCTTCTTACATTTTCTGTCACAATGTAACTATGGTCCAGCAGATTTACCATTATGTCCATTAATAATATGCATTGTCGATTAATAATAAGTACTTTTCACCGAATATTATATTGAATGTAAACAAGAAAAATGTCCCTACATCAAAGTTCCAGGACGTCAAATATTTTTTTATGGTAAATGTTTTTCACTTATTAAACGTTTCAAAATGCACCGGTAACGAAAATTCATACGAGACTTAGTTCCCCGTACCTAAGCACACATTTGTTGTTTCTGGAATAGCTAGTAATGTACGTTGAAAGAGAAATAGTTGCGTTTAGCTTTGAGTCCCGTCCCGGCTGAAAGTTCGCCGTATTTCAAATTCACAACACATTACTTACTCGCTTGGAGTCAAACTTTGAAGCGTGCAATAATTTGCTGTCAAACTAGTTTCCAAGCGTTCGGGAACAACTGTATTAATATTGAGCTAGGAATTAAGGTGTTCTGTGTTTACCTACGGAGAGTAGGTCACTTTAAATCTTTTTTTTTTTTCTTTTTTTTTCTTTCTTTCTTTAAATCTTTTTGTAAGGACTTCAAAGAAGACTTCCTGTATCTGAAACTTTGAACGATTTAATTTGGTGTCAATTTTCAATGTCAACATAGTTATATGTTGTTGTTATTTATCAACCAGTAGACATAACGATTTGGTAGGAATTTACTGAACAGAGATATTCGCCAGAAACACGGTACATAGGATGTCCATACATCATGGTCTAGTTGTTCCTATTTACCATCAATCAGCAATCCCTTTATCATTAACTTATAGCACAGATTAGTACAAATAGGACACTCCGTAAAATCATTTAAATAAAAAGCGACTCTTGCAACGACACAATAAAGTGCAATTCAAGTCGCGCAGCGCTAATTACCTACAGTTATATTCACCTATAGTTGGCCTCTCTTTCTATCGCGGAACTCTTATATTTTCTGACTACGTTGCGGCCACTGAAGTCGACAAGTCGAGCCCACCGCGTACCTACTTGTAGCTTCATATCTAAAATACGGAATGTCTCATCTGTGCTTATAGTGCCAACCATTTCGAAACCATGGTTTCCATGGAATGTAATCCAGGAATTCCATCACATATTCCGACCAATTTCTGGCACTCTGAAACCCCAACGCCTTAAAAGCCAAATGGAAGTCAAAAATAATGCTGTCTACGATAAACGGAAAACGAAGACACCCTTTACTGACTGGTCTGACTAAAGCATTCAGAGATTTACGACTCAATATTCAAGAAAAAGTAGAATAGTTGAAGCCAAGAGACAGTTTTGCCAACAATTCAGTGCTTCGTTTCGTAATAAATTTGTCACCCGCACCAGACACCCTCCAAGGGGACCGGTGAGTTACGTCCTAAATGCGTGCCTCACAGAAACAAAAGGGGACATTTTAAATGGCTGACGAAAACTTGGTGCGTAAGTACAAGGTTCAAGAGAAATGGTATTAAAAACCTCGATATTTTTTCGCCCATCTTGGACGTGTGAAAGCTGCAAATTAGAGGCGGCCCACGGAATAGCTTTTTCGCGTAAACTCAGAGTAGTAAAAACGGGGAATATTCTTATTCCCCGTTTTTGATTAGTAATTCTTCCTGAATTCTTTGGATACAAATTCATATGAAATTGACGTAAAATCTTCTTCAGGTTAGTAAAATTTTTAATTTTTCCGGTAGAACTCTTGGATTTACGGGGTTATAAACAGGAGAGAACCACGTGTTTGGTTTCGTAGAGCAGTATTTATATCTATAGTTAAATTATAATGTCGGGTTATCTTACGTTTTTTTCAGGGTCACAGAAGATATCAGCATGAGGTCATGTATGTCAACAGACTTATGACGGGCTTAGATAAATATTTAATTATAGTTAGAAATTCATCAAAACATTCCGGTACAAATGTAGAACTTGTACTTTAACGACGAAACAACCCAGTCGTAATGCTTTGTTTATGTAATTATGTTGAAGAAATTTTACAACTATGAGTAGTTAAAAACGCTGTTAAATGCCGCACCTAAGCTTGCATATAAACAAACATAACAATGTATCCAAATGACAAAAACATTAGGAATATCAAAGTCTTCAAGACAGTCTATAAACAAGGTGTTCATGATAATGTTGGAAATAGGCAAATGACCTCGTCGTGCTAATTTCGCTCATTAGCAATGTTAACAAAAATGCCGGTTACTATCAATTAGGTAGCTGACTGTGGGCTCGAAAATCGCGCTGCATTATTTGTCGCTGGTTGTGGTGCAGGGCACAAGGACGTCGCAACACATTTCCCATGGCATAATACAGCAAGGGGCCGACCGCTGGCCGCCGATGGGTCGATATATTTCTGCGGCGTTTTCGCCATTTCCCCCACGTCTATATTACATGTACGCATAAGCTAGTCAATCACTAGTTTCAGTGATTCAGCCGCATTGTTTCGGTCGGCGAGGCTGATTAGACTCTTCAAGGCTGTCAGTGACGAGGTGTGGGCGACTTCACTATGTAGGTAGTTATCGCTACTACAGCGTAGTTTATCTGCGTCGTACTTGATAGTATATGAAAACGTCTCCATCGACGCAGTTCGGTTTACTTCAGTATCTTAGTATAAGCCACAAATAGATACGGCTATTTCACACACAGATGCCGAAAATTAGCCAAACATTGGAGGTGGTTTGTAAACACAGATTAACAGCCTTCTGGGTTCGCCGCATTTGATGTCCATTATCTGCAAAGCTAACACGGGTGCATTGTTGATATTGCCGACGAACCTTTCAGCGGGGGGAGCTGCACCATCAAACTTTCCTTATCGGCATTTGGTATCATGGGGCGCTCGGGCGAGACGGCGGCCGCGGCGGGGGGCGGCGGGCTGCGCGCGTCCGGCGGCGACGGCGCCTTCTGCGGGCCCTGGCCCTCCATGCCGGGGCCGGCGAACAGCGCGAACCGAAAAGCGCGCGCGACGTCCGACACGCTCTCGGAGCGCTTGGTGGCCGCTTGGCTGGCGACGAGGTCGAGGCCCGAGTGGAACGACGGAGACTTTGGGATTCCGAGCGGCGAGACGGCGCGGCGCGGTTTACTCTCAGCGGCAGCGAACATCGCGCGAGAGGGCGCGCGCGCGGCCGGCCCGGCGTGGACCATCGCTTGCGGCGGCCGGCAGCGGCATCCGAGCGGAGGCCCGGCAGCGCCGGGACCGGTGCGAGCTGCGGGGGCGGCCGGACTGCCACGCGCCGGTCTCAGCCGCGACTCGCCACTGGCGGCGCCGCGAGTGCGCGCGCACGCCCGCCGCACCCCGCTTGCGCCCCAGCCGCTCTATACAACCTCTGCTAGGGTTGCCACGTCGTAACATATACCATTTACATAATGTCTACATGGATTGTTACTGCAATACAATAACTCCACCTACACACGAGAGTGCGTCTCAATAGCTGATTGCGTCTGTGACTGGAGCACTCTCGTAATGGAGTAACGGCAGTTACCGGAAGCGACGCCGCGCGCTCGGCGTAATGACGCAGATTCGTATTACATTGTAGCAGCCCTGTAGATATTACGACGATTTCACAAGTCGAGGAGGTCGGGGGTCGCGATCGCGTCACTCTATAAAGAACAGTAAACAAATGGACTGTATCGCGATAACCAATATATAATTAATATTCATATAAGCAAGTAAACATTAATCAGCTGTGAGCCTGTTATCTTGAATGATAAACGTTTGAACGGTTCGCTAATTTGAAAAATAAAAATACTTGAATAGATAGGCGCCATAAACATGATGAGCCATTGAACATTCGCAGCCAATAACCGCGCTGGCGATAAATTATAAATTGCGAGTAACGACCGAATGTAGACGGCGACGTTTTTCTGGGAAAGTAGAAGAATAACAAGGGGTACGCAAGGGTAAGTTTGTTTGGGTGAACCGCGAGGGGTCCCGCCATCCCGAATTGCGTGGGGAGAGGGGCAGTACTTCTGTGCCAGACTGGTTCGGTCTCCCCTGCACCATCGATCGTTTAATTCACTTTAATTCATCTGACTCACTTCCTGGATTCATGTCGAGAAAGTACTTTGGTTAAGTTGATAAGAAGATTCAATTAAATAGCTTTCAAGATATAATCGCCGATTTTATCTCTTGTCTAAGTTTGTATATCTTCATTTGGAGTGTCCGAAAAATATAAATCTTTCAATTAAAGTGTTCTATTTTTATCTAAGAATCTTTCGCTGACTTCTGCGAGGCCACCGACGACTCCGAGGAATTCACAAAGTATTGGGCCAATGAAATATAACCACGAAGAAGATCTGAAACCTTTTAGCTAATTACGATCAAAACAGCTCATCATTAATCGACTCGTTATAAGATACTAGCTTTTTCCCGCGGCTTAGCTCGCGTGGAAGTCGGAAATTATCCTATAGAAACGTACTACCGGGATAAAAGTATCCTATTTGTATCCAGGTTATAAACTATCTATTTGCCTAATCCAAATCCTATTGGTAGCTTAACATAATGATTGAATACTATCGTGAATTCATGCATGCCTAGTACTTTTTGTTAGGTTACTGCTCAGAAATTGTGCACAACGTCTATTGATTGAAATACTATCTTGAATTCATGCAAGCCTAGTACTTTTTGTGCCAAGTAATAAGATTTTTCATACAAACGAAATCCCCCCTTTCCGCCCCCTTAAAGGTGGAATTTTCAAAAATCCCTTCCCCTACATTATAAAAGGTAGGTTGTGTGCAAAATTTCACGTTTCTAATCCCAGTAGTTTTGGTTCTGCGTTAATATGTCAGTCAGTAAGTCAGTTTTTCCGTTTATATACAGGGTGGTAGGGACAGCGACGCGAAAACTGTTACCATGGATTCAGTACATGATGATAAGATAGTAGATTAGGATCTCTGGAACGTAACTACCCCAGATTGCGGAGAATATTTATGTTTCCACTGGGTGCAATTTTCGCTCAATATCGCGGCCGTCGAAACCGCCCGGAAATGGGTATATAACATTAACTGCTTTAGGGACTGGACTAAAGGCTTTCCTATGGACAGCTGATTAACTAACAAAGATAAGGTAAGAAAGATAATACCTACAACAATGTGAAATTTAATTTCGTTTTGTAAACACGTAGGTATAGTTAAAGATCAATTATTAAATTATCTTATAAAATGGTGAAGATTTCAGAAAAATACGTTTGATGGATTTGCATGATTCTGTTTTTTATCCGCGTTAGACATAACTTTACAAATGAATTTCGCTATGTAATAAAAACATAATCTAAAATATTCGTAGATTAAGGTACCTATTAAGAAAATGCTCTAATTTAACATATTTTTTTTCCAAATCATTAACACTACTCGTTTAGACGTGATCTTCAGTACAAAATCATTAAAAGTAGGTTATCCCTATATATATAGGCCTTATGTTGCTAGCTAAGCTAATTTTTGATAGATCTATGGCCAGAAGTTGACAACGTGACGCTAAGTTGTTTAATACAAAATGAAAACACTTGGGTTACCAAAAGTTACCAAGCTGACGCGCATTGCGAGAGCACGAAAATTAACAAAATTGCAAAAAAAAGTACGTGCAATCGCGATGAAAGCACGCGCTCGACTGAACAGCAAAGTAGCAAACGGACGTTATATTAATATCAAAGAGTACGTCAACGCGCGATCGCCTGCGTCTACTTTTTCTCTGAGCGCTGGACGCGCGTTGGGTAAACGTCAGAATGTCTAGGCGCGCGATTTAAAATCGCGCGTCAAAATTTTGCCATCTGTGCATAGCTTAAACAGACGCTTGGCACTACTTTAGATTATCCCAAGTTCTGTGGACATTAAGTAAAAATCCATTCTTTAGGGCCATCCATTTTTCCTTTCTCATCCATGAGTCTCTTTACTAAATTAGGAAAGAAGTTCCGTTAGGGCGGGTATATGGATGGTACTTAGGGACAAAGCTATGGCGTTTATGCACCATCACGCCTTATCCCCACGTGGGGTGGGGAATACAAAGGGCTATCATTACAAGGATATGCTAAACGAATTGTTTAGGATCGAAGCAATTTATATGTAGCTACCGGAAGTCGGTCGATTGTTTGCGTTATATAATATAGCAAGTACTAGCTCCTTCCTGGTAAACAATGAAGTATACTACATACTCTACTTTCATTTTTCTAGCCTTTTTGGGAATTGCATATCAAGCCTGTATTACAAAGGTATACCCACATATTTCACCAGTTCTGTTATATTTTTTGACCAGCCAATTCCAAATTGTTATGAGAAATTTCTCAGTAGCAGTCCAACACCTTAATTTATTTGCGTAATACACGATCAATCACAATCTGAATCATTTTGAAACAGATTGCTAATCCATTGCTTCATAAGTTCGCAAAATTCTCTGCTCAACAACGTAAATAACAACAATAAATGTCAAAATTAAACAGATTAATCTTAAGCCTTTCTGCAAACAGGCGCGTCGCGACTCTAAGAAAACTTCACGGTAGAACTATTAGCGGTGTCGCGTCGCACCTGTTTGCATCAGCCTTTAATCGTTTAGGTACCGAAAATGTTTACGCAATTAAATAGCCGAGTCTGTTGCGTTTTCATAAAAAACCTTTCCTGCATCTATTAAAAGTGTTATGGAAAATGGAGTTACTGTGGTAGAAGATTCCCCATTTCAAAATAGCCCCCTTATTCACCGTGGTAGCTAAAGTGCTGATTTTGCAAGGAAACCAAGCGGAAGGGTCTCAGGAAGCCGAAAATTTGCTTTCATAAGCGGTGCCGCTAGATAATTTATATTGACAGCGGGTTCAATAAGGGCAACCCTTTTCTTTGATACAAAAAGAAGTGACTCCCAAAACTATGGTGAATTTCAAGTGAATAGTCACAGACAAAAACGACGTGACATACCGAGAGACACTGAACTCTCATAAGAATTTTGATTTCATCTTTTAGGATGTACGGAACACTAAAATCTAGACTAGATCGCCGTACTGAGGGTTTAAATAAAGGCTTGTGCAGACCAAAGCGACGCGACGGCGCGACGCGACTCCAACAATACAATTTCTAAGAAAACTTCGCGGTATAACAATAACCGGTGTCGCGTCGCGCTAGTCTGCACGAAGCTTTAAATGGAAGACCGTAAAAAAACACATGATATAGAAACCGCGCCATATTTTCGCCGACATTTATGATATCTTACTCCATTTTTCTTCGTTCCAATATGGCGGGCTGCTTTTTATTGTTATCCGTAAATCCTAAAAGAAGTACATAAAACAAAAATAAAAGTATATTTAGAGCAGTGTTGTGATTAAGAAGTGTGTCAAGGTTTTTGTTATATCTGCGAGTTTGTTTGTTAGCGAGAGAGCTGACAAACATCCAGACTCGGAATCGGAACAAATATCTATAGGTCAGACTTATTTGTCCCAACTTTCAATGCGGAAACAGAAAATAGCGCACAAATTAAATGGAGAATTTTCCAAAGGAAGATCATCTGAAACTTTACCATTCCTATCGTGAGCGAAATTCATATTTAGGAGTAGATGGACGAAAACAGCTTAGATATGAAATTCTTAGATAGTACATCGAAGAATTTCATATCTAAGCTGTTTGAAAACAAAATCCCGTGAACACGATGACCACATCAGTTACTGGCCCGGTTCTATAGTGGCCGAGTGCTGCAAGCAAGAATAGTCCTTACGGTTAGTTCATAACTAACCAGTTATGAACTTCTTTGATGGTACTGATGCTTTTAGGGTTCCGTAAATCAAACGAAAAAAAAAAAATCAGATCCCTTTTAGGATCTCTTCGTTGTCCACCCGTTAGTCTGTCAAGACCCTTTATCTCAGGAACGCGTGGAGTTATCAAGTTGAAATTAATATTAAATACGTAGGTCTATGGCCCCCTTGGAGCTCTAAAAAAATCAAGTTTCTAAGTGAAACCAATAACAAAATACGGCCATTTATGCGACATATTTTGATACTCACAAATAAATCAAAACCAGGGTATATCCCGTTGACCTAGAATCATGAAATTGTCCGAAAATCGGTAATTTGTAGTTATATCACAAAAAATAAAAAAT
Organism: Agrochola circellaris; assembly: GCA_914767755.1. Lineage (NCBI taxonomy): Eukaryota > Metazoa > Arthropoda > Insecta > Lepidoptera > Noctuidae > Agrochola > Agrochola circellaris. The sequence goes on from OU611857.1 coordinate 4,825,389, forward strand.
GCTATTACAAACTTACATTTGCAGTTGGAGAATTGACCGTGACCTATATCGATGTATGGGAGAACATGTTTTTCAATTACAATGTTTAGTTTGTTTTTGGGATAAATTCATCCCAACTACGGAACCCTTCATTGTGAGTGGTTCAACAGTCATGAGCATCGTAAATACTGAGGTTCGTTCATTACTCCTAAACCGCTTAGTCAAATTATCACGGGTAATTGGGTACAGTACAGTGTGCCAAAACCAAAAACATCAAATTCTGCGACTTCCGCATTAAATCCACCGCAGAGAATATCCCTCGGGATTCCAGCTCCGTCTTAATCGCGAAGAAACGGAAGATATATGCACACTAACACTATAACTAGAAGAGGAGCTAAATAATAACACTTGCAGGGGTCGGTCGAAGTTTAAGCTACACTTGCCACGGTGGGTTCGTGGATGGGTGACCATCCAATACATAATGAGACCTCGGAAAGCACGAAGCCGTTGGTCCCGGCTGTCATTCGTAGATTTTTGACAGTCGAAAATACTGACAACCAGTCTTACCAAGGGTTATCGTGTTACTCAATAACTGGGTTGTGGAGGTCAAATAGGCAGTCGCTATATAAAATACTGGTTAGACTGGAAGCCGACCCCGACATAGTTGGGAACATAGGCAGATTAATTTGAGTCTATCTAGAAAATGGCCGTAAATCTACTCATGTTAGCAGAAGCCGAAAACACCATAAAAACAAACGGCTTTAACAGTTGACAAATACTTCAAGGTCAGGCTTATTAAGATAAGCGTGGAGATTAGTCCGTCACTGATGAAATTAGCAAGATTAGCCGCTGAGTGGCGTTGACCTTTTTTTTTTTTTTTTTTTTTTTTTTTTTTTTTTTTTTTTTTTTTTTTTTTTTTTTGAGGATTGGAAATTATCAAATAACTTCTCCCGCTCTGGGTGGAGCGGGAGGGCGTGTCAGACTTTTACTGACTAAAACCCACCCGTGTTCCTTCCGTTGGAGTGGCGTTGACCTGTGCCTTAATTGACGCTCTTAATTAGCCTAGCTGTCCTTTAAAGGATGGGCACACTTCAAAGTGATAGCAAACATAAGATGCCTATACCTATGTTGTCTAAATCGAACCCAGAGACAGAGAGAAGATATGCGTAGAATAATAATAAATGGAGTGCTCAATTGCTTATGGCTCACATCAATGCAAGACTTTAGACAATTTTGTGAGATCAGTGAAAGTCAAAGAGTTACAATAAGAAGAAATTATAATTTGTCTATATATCTTGTCATGATCTTGTCTTCTTATATATATCTTCTATAATATAAAAATGAATCGCAAAATGTGTTGGTAAGCGCATAACTCAACAACGCCTGGACCAATTTGGCCAATTCTTTTTTTTAAATGTTCGTTGAAGTTCAAGGATGGTTTTTACGGCGAGAAAAATTTGAATAATTGCCGGAAAAACCGTAAAAACAGCCCTTTTCTTTTTCTCATACAAACGTTTTCTAACTAAAACGTTGAGTCAATTTGAGCTCTATTGCTATTGTATAAAGTTCATATCAAAATACAAGCACTTATAGGTAGGGTAGGTAGGGTAGGTGTGCTGTAGATAAGTACTTAGTGCTACTCGAGCGAAGCCGAGGCGGGCAGCTAGTTATCTATATAAATACATATCAATGTTTGTTTGTCCTCTAGGGACTCCGAAACGGCTGGGCCGATTTTGATGAAAATTTGGTAGGGTGTTCTGAGGACGCCCGCGAGGGTTTCTGGCCCCAAAATGTTTTATAAAAAAGTGGCATTGCATTGCTAGTACTTATAATAAATCGAACCGTTATGTCTAAGTTTCATAAACGCGCGTGAGGAAAGATCTTTTCACGGTACTAGCCCGTGGCCACTGGTTGTTGGAAATCCAACCACCAACCAACCTCATGTGGCGGTGACAATAAATGCTGGTTGCTCCACACACAATTTGCCGATCGCACGATCACTTCATTTTTTTACTCCTCAGTGTTCAAACCCCTAACATACAGCTGTAGTCACGTAGGTATACGTACATGTCGTATTATCGGAACCCATGTACAGTGGCGTCGGGTGATATATTAGCAGTATGTGCGCTATTGCCTTAGAGCACTCAAGTTTAATTAGTACTGGAAACGTTTGATATAATTAACTACAAGTAGAACAAATTTCAGGCTCGCTGTGTCTGTGTCGTTTGACGCGATACGCAATCAATACGCTATCTATGAAGTGATAATAGATGAAACAATGGCGCATAATTATTATACTAGGAGACATACAGCATGTATTTTTCTTGAATAAAGAATTTGGGTCAAAAATCGTAGGTATTAAATAACATAAAACGGTTTAACTGACACGCCCAGAAGCAATAAATTGCGGTTTTATAGTATCGAACAGGCAAAATAAGCTAAGTTTACGGGTCACACAAGTTCGCCGATTCATGCGCTGCACATCGACCTAGTTTCTTGATGATGTCTCAGGATATGACATTTACGGTGCGTTCTATGCGGCGTGAGCCGAGTTTTGTTACTACGTGCACTATGAAGATCGGAAAAAAGAGGCCAGATTTCAGTTTTTGGACAAATGGTATGGTGATGGGGGTAGAACGTAATGCGCTACGCTGCAAGCTACAAAGTTCTTTTGGCGCGTGGCCAAAATCGGAACTAACGCCGCCATCTTGTTTTGTCACTACAATTTCTGCAACAATTTTGTAAATGTTCACCAACAACGCCCCCTGTCAATGTCATTCAGGCGCCAAAAGATCCTTGTAGCACTCTTTAAGCTCTTTGCCCACGGGTATTGGGGATGCTTCCCAATTTAAGAGACAAATTTTGCCATTGCAGATTAAAGGATCAACATCGGTCGTAGATTCTAGTAATTAAACAGTACAATCTTCATCAACTGATCTTCCCTTTCAGGATTACAAATTGATCGTGCATTACAAAGTTACTGACCTAATCTTGAAATAAATTCAATTAAGAAGTTAAAGGACATGTTCCGGATAAACATTCATGTAAATGAATCCCTTAGAATCAGGGATGGTTCTAATTCAATGGGGGGTTAACGCTAGGGGGCCCCAAACGGTTGAAATGAGGAATACGATTACTGACATGATAACAAAGGGAGATGTAGTTAAAGATTATGTATTTATAGTAAACTATGATGGCAAAATGATGACCGTAATTCAAGGTCACAAGAAGACAGGTTGTTTCAAAGATTACAAAAAATAAATACATTGTATATTATCCACAAAAGATTAAAAAAACGAATTAAAAAAAATAAAACAAAAGGTTTAATACAAAGGACAAATTAATAAAACCGCGCCATCATGCATTGATTTGTGTGAGTAAATTAGCTTAAACCGCAAACCTCAACAAAAAAAACGAGCCAAATCCACAAATCCAAAAAGGGGCAAAAAAAATCCGCCTAATAGGGCCCTTGGTCGGTATTAGGTCATTTTCGTCGCATAACACGTCACAAACGACACACAAAGCGGTCGTTGGCGAGAATTGGGACGATGTCTCTGAAGTAGCATTCACGGTGGAGACTCGCTTGCAGCGGTGAAAAGCGGACGGAAACGGAACACGGGCACAAAGGGATGCCGAGCAAAAAGCATAGGACACATGCCACTTTATACGACGTTTAGCGTGAAAAGCGCTTAAGGCGCTTAGGGATTCTTTCAGTGTAGCTAGAAAACGAGGGGGGGTTATTACTGCCTGTTTAAATTTGCACGGCTGTAAGGTACTAACTCTGTTAAAACTAGAAGAGTTTAGATCAGAAATTGCATGAAAATCTCATAGACAACGCTCACCAATACGTTCATATCCCGTTGTTGAAAAACAATTGGCTCATTTTGTTTTGCTTATAAATCTCACCGTAAATTATGAACTTCGTTAGTTTATAATCTATCGGTATTAATTTTCGACAGTTAAGGTTACGCTAGTCGGTCATTCTTCCATACAAAGGTCGTATGATGATTTCTCGTCTGTTTGACGGTGTACGTTCAAGCGTTATGACTTTATGAGCGTTGAAACTTCCATATTTCAACACAAATTTTTCATCTTTGGACAGAAATAAATAACTTGTAGTATGAAAATGGCACAATAGAAACCGTACAGGGATCTATAATTTATTCTGAAATTAGAAGATTATAAATTCTCGACAAATTGTGAACTGTAGTGCTATTCTGTAACCATCTCACCGTGAAAACTTAGGTGAAGTGAGCGTGGAGTGAGCTGTCATTCCACAGGGATTGACACTATTGACAGCTCACTTCACCCAAGTTTTCACGGTGAGATGTTTACAGAATCGCATGGCTGTTATATTACAGGAGAATGCTTAAGTGGAAACAAATGCGCCCAGTTGTTGTGTAATTTTTTTTAAACGAATCGGTCTATACAACCTCCAAAACAAAATCAAAGATGGTTGTTTACACAACGCGTTTACAGGCGTCAATTATCTCCGTCGTTCTGCAAACTGATGGCGAATCAGAACGATTATTGTCATTGCCTTGAAAAAAATAAACAATGATACCTTCAAGAATCAAGATGTTGTGGAACTAAATTGCTTTGTAGTTTCTGAGCGTGAGACAGTTTTACGTTTTTTGTTCAATGCAAGTCATAGCTGAGATAATAATAATAAAAGTTATATAAACTAAAACCCTACTTAACAAAAAAGTCAACTAAAAAGGTATAAATAAGACATCACGACAGACAAATTAAAAATCCGGAGTCACACGTCTTAGGGGGGATAAATCAAACAGATTACGTGTGACTCCTTCGCTTCCAACGATACATTTGTCAAATTATGATGAGTAGTTTAGAAGTTATGAGGGAACAGATGTACATACATACATACCGGTCAAAATCATAACCCTCTTTTTTGCTTCGCCGTAGTCGGTTAATAAAAAGTGTTTTTCGCCAATAATTATGTATTTATATTTATATCTTGCAGAGGGCGCTAAGAAATTACGAATGATGCTTCCCTTCCCCTTTTCCTGACGATCTGCCAAAATAATTAATAATCTAATTATTACTTCAGAATAAGGTCAGGAATGGTAAGGTAAGGTATGAGAGCAGTGGTGGGCTGATGGCCCAGTGGTAACGGCCACGGCTTACCGAGTTGTAAGCTGAACCCAGACAGGCGCTTTATTTTTTGTAAATTATTTCATCATCACTGCTCTCAAAACAGTGGAGGAAAACATAAGGAAACCGGCACTAGAACAAAAATTCGAAGATATGTGACATCTACCAACCCGCACTGGACCCACGTGGTGGATTACAGACCACTCCCTCTCTTCGAGAGGAGGTGTGTATCCCAACAGTGAAAACATTAGATGCTGATCTAATGTTTATCAAATTGACACACTACGTCAACTTGCCGTATTATAGCTATTTCATACAACAGTCAAAGAAATACAGTTTTGTTCGATAATACGGATAATTTAATGAAGTCAATTGATAAAAATATATATTTTCCCTGACAACTGAAAAATGCGTTACCAACTTCACAGCAACACATCTCGAGTAAGATGTGTTGCTGTGAAGTTGGTAACGCATTTGTTCCCCGAGGAACTGATAAAGGGTTGGAGGTTATGGGATTTTCTGTTGACGTTCGAATCGTATCAGCCTCTTATTAAGAGTGTCTAAAATAATTAATATTCCTCAATTTTATCTTATTACTAGCTACCGCCAGTGGCTGCACTCGCGTGATATCTTTATAAAGTATAGCCTATGTTAGTCAGTTATAATATAGCATTCTACTGGTGAAATAGTTTTTAAGTTTATTAATTACAAACAAAAATACAAACCTATTTTTTTTTAAATACTATATGCGATTCCCGGTTTCACCCGCATAATTCTCAATCCCGTGGGAATATAGGGGTAAGTATACCATGTTCTAACCCAGGTCATGGTCTACCCAAGTGCCAAATTTCATCCATATCCGTTCAGTCGTTTTAGCGTGAAAGTGTAACAAACTCACTTTCACATTTATAACATTAGTTACGATATACTGATTAAAAGGCTAATTAAATATTTTAGCAATTAATTTACTGAAAGCTATAAATTATTTCAGCATAATACATTTGAACATTCCTTTTAGAATATTAATTTAGGCACGCGAAATGCTTACCTACTTAAAAGATAGAATTAGTAACAAATGGCATGTTTGAAGAGATTAATATCCTTGACACTTAAGACCAGAACAAGTAGGTACATATTTAAGAAAGACGTCTGGCATCTCTCTTGACTTCACACTAAAATCTAATCTTTTCTCCTTATACTGAATATTATTAGTTTAGATTAGTGTAGATGGATCAATCAAGCCCTACACACAATTTTCACTACGGGCACTCCATGATGTTCTTCTTTACAAGCTTATGACGTCACGTGTTAACCGTACAAAAGATTTAACGTCCAGGTGACGCATGAGCCCTACCCAGCTCAATTACTAAGGACACCTAACTGAATCATTACCTAACGGTACATTTATAATGTCTGTTCCAAAAGTATCTGACGAAAAAGTAAACAATCGCTGTTCAGGTTTAATTCTCCCGCAATCACTCATTAAAAGGAATTAGTAACACATTCATCTATATTTAGAAGGTTTCAATTTCATAACTCGCCAGTTTTTCAAATGTTTTGAATAACATTAAATAATTGTAATTGAAAAATCATCGACGAAAATTGAGGTTATAAAAAAACATCTCTATAAGGTGTTTTAAAATTAGTATTTCGGGTTTAAGTATTCAAAATAATAATCAAATTAAAGAAAAAATATTTGCAAGTGGCACGACACATTGGCATCCACAGGAACATTTTCTGATCCATTTGATTACATTTTCGTCAGATACTTTTGGAATTGACCATACAAGTTAATACAGGTACTTATAGTACCTTAGTATAACTCACATCTACGAATCCGTTCGTAATGTGCGCATGCAAACTTCAACCCTCTGATAGATTCGCTCACCCACGAATTTTGAAACAATACTTATCTTGGCATAATACCTACTTTTTATTAGTATTTCTGTCGCTACAAAATACTTAAAGGTGACAAAGACAGTACGACATTTAGGCGATTTAAAAATTCAGTACCTAATTATTAAAACTATAAAGAGAATTGTTTCTTTAAAATTTTAAGTTGCTACCTTCTACGGTTCACTGTTTGTCATTCAATCACGGAAGTCTTCTATTATACTATGTAAAGTTAAATAAAATCTGCACGCAACAAGGAAAAAATCATAGACAATATAATATTATATCACAAAAACAACAACTATTTTTAGAACTGGCAACACTAACAGCACAATTTTCTTCTCGTTTCGTGTCGACGGCCAGTGACGAGCATAATTATTTTCTTGCGAATGGAGAAAATGTGCGACGGACACGGAAAAAAATGTCGCTGCCGTCCGTGACAAATGATAATCTAGTTGTGTTACTTTAATGGTTTGTTTCTCCCAATTAAAACGTCACTTACAATTTTCTTTAATGACTTGTTTAGTAAACAAACGGTATAAGTAGTAAAAACTACGGGTTTCCGCATCAGTCACATACCTACTGTATGAATTCATTTCATTTCATTTACAAATATCTTTATTTCATATCAGTACAATGAACAAAAATGCACTTAGTGCATTCATCACTCACACAAGTGAACATATTATAGTGAGTTAATGTGGCTTAGGTAACGTGACCATTTATTTTTTCCGTCAAAGCGGGACACCCTTTAATGACTTATTATTGATTTAAAAATAAATCATAAGTTTGTATGTCAGGTTTCGTTTTACCCTTTGTCATTGTCCTCAAAATGGCTTTTAACACTGCAACTTCTACTTGTGTTACTATCCATATTTTATTCTAAGTGACACTCGACTACAGCAATACTGCGGTAGGCATAAAATGTACTATCAATTATTAAAAATTGGTATTGTTGCGATTACTTTTTTACAACGATTTTCAGTAAATATTCTCAATTCGACCGGGTGACAACGCTTGCATGCTCCTATAATTTTCTTTTTTCCTAAGTGGGACATTTTTACTTATCTTGGGGACAGCGGGACGCATAGCTGAAAAGCGGGACTGTCCCGCTCAAAGCGGGACGTATGGTCACGTTAGGCTTAGGCCACATTAACTCACTATAATTATGTTCACTTTATGAGGCTAGCGATACACCTTTCAAAGCTTTTAAGGGATATTTTTATAACTGTTAACAACTTAAACATAACACACAATAATCATGGGTACATGATGACAGTTACGCAAATTATTGAGCTAGTTATAATTTACTGATTGCATGTAGGTATGACAAGAAGAAATTATAACTTTCAAGTAAATTAGCTGATCACACGGTGTACCGTATGTAAATACTAGCAACCGTGCGACCAGTCAATGATCAGCGAATGAACTGTATGAATTAATCATCAAAAAACATAACATTACGCCTGTATGCCCCGAAGATTACGCAGAGGTACACCTATAGCACACCCACATTACGCCAGTTATGTTTAAGAGGCTTACAACAGCTAAAGCGCGGTCACTGTCGGACTGCATAGAAATGAAAGAGAAGCGCGATGACACGACGCAGGTAATTTTTTGCAAAATATGAAGCAGTTAGCGATTTACAAAAAATCTATTGATTGGACTGGAAAATTAAAACACTATTATGCTAATATGTAGCTTGTAGAATAATCTGACAAAAAATCAGAATGATTGCATGTAAATTAATATGATTTTTAATCGTTAAAAGAAATTTTTAGAGGTATCTTCATGATTTTTTTTCTATCGTATCAAATTAGTTGTATTATGTTTTCAACACACTATCATACTAGCATATATCCTGAAGAATATCATATATTTTTCTGATTTTGTTTACTGCAGTGGATCATATTCTTTTAGGCATTATAAAACTTGCGTTTAGGCACGTTTAGGTCCTGCAGTCCCCTTAAGTCCCATGTAATGGGGGCGAGTCTACTGCCATCAACCAGGCACAAATCCAGCGGCTGCCAATGAGAAATTCCAGATGGAAAAAACTCAATAACACTTTTCCCGACCCGGGAATCAAATCCAGGACCTCATGCTCAACAGTCAACACTGCGCCTCATGCTCAACAGCGTTGCGGCCACTAAAACAACGAGGCCGTACGTAAAAAACTGCTTCTGTTTTAACCATTTTAAAACACGTCAATTTTCTCAGAATCACACCTGAGGGCCTACCACCACCTCCAAAGCAGCATTACTCCAATATTACCCATGTGGGAAAGAGATGAAGCTCCTACAGGACGTATAGCTCCAACTCTTTCCCCCACCAAAGTAAGATTAAAATAATACTGCTTTAGAGGTGGTGGTAAGCGCCCTGAGTACAAGTTAAGAATCTACACTTTACTAATGTATTTTTCAACGATACCCAGTACAAATTTTACACCAACGTAAAAATTGATAAAACGAAGTAATCTTGCTTGCACAATATTTATAATAGCATCATAATAACTCAGTACTATTTATGATAAGCACTTATAAACGCTAATTTACATTGACATACCTACTACCTAATCATTACAAGTGATTTTTTTACCAACCGTTATTATAAAATAGTCCATCACACGCTAGCATTCGAATATTCGATATTCTAAAAATATTAAAGTTCGAAATTCAACGTAAAAATCCAACTTCAAATACACTAAAATATGAGAGAACTAACATTTTGTGGTTTTCGGGTCCCATGGCGACGTGAAAACCCATTCTTTTCTATTTCCCCTTGGAAAATGGGTATCCCTTAGCGAACATGAAAAATAATATCCGACAGGACCCTTTCTTGTGAAATAAGTGCCTGACACGAACGCAAGAAATGCTTTAAGTAAGGGTTGCCAGGATTAAAATATTAAAAATTGTGATGCTAGCCAGTTGATATCAATTTTAATTATCCTCATAGTTGCGAAGTTTAAAGATATTAAAACACGCGAAACGTTTTTGGAAGATAAACATAAAGAATTTTCACGATGAGATGCATAAACTGCTCGCCCACAAAGTTGTAACCGTCGCCGCGTCGCGGTACGGAACATTTATCACTAAAGTTCCGACTTGCATTTGCCAGAGGTTTTTAACCTTGGAGCAATTTCGTACATTCCTCATGCATAATATTATGTGTAAGATTAGAAATGACTAACGTAAAAATTGAGCTTGTTAAAATTATTACCATAGTTCCAATCTGAAAACGTATGAAATTCTTGGTTCAAGAAAATATTTCTCAAAAGCCAAGTAATGAAAAATAATTATAAAACCGTATACTGATGACGATAATAATAGTCCTCCAGAACGAATTTCGGCCGTGGCGAACTGGCGACCTATCTCAGCAAAGACGGCTGGTCTTCGCTGAGATAGGTCGCCAGTTCGGCGCGGGAGATATTATAGTGCACAAGTGTCTGCGCAGACACTATCTTCCCCCACTCTCATAGATACTAAGAACAGTAAATAACATAAAATCACACGTGTATTCCCTCTAGAGGGTCCGGCAGAGGAGCACCTAAAGTACCTACCTACACCTACATTTCGCCAGTTATGTTTAAGCCCCATGTAATAGGGGGCGAGCCTGTTGATATTGACACAAATGCAGACTAATGCAAAAAACTGTATGAATTACATAAAAAAACATAACAGAATATTATGCCTTTTTTTTTAGTTCTCTGGGCGGAGCGCGAGCGGGAGGGCGTGTCAGATTCTTACTGACTAAAACCCACCCGTGTTCCTTCAGTTGCCTGTACGTCGCCAGGGGCCACGGTATCCCTTTCGGACTTTCCCGCGACCCCGGCAGGCATCGGTCCTAGCGGATCCCTTCCGTTCTGCTTACATCTCTTTGAGGCGCGTGTGGAACACAACGCGCCATCGACCCGGGCCTGCAGTGCTATTCTGTAACCATCTCACCGTGAAAACTTAGGTGAAGTGAGCGTGGAGTGAGCTGTCATTCCACAGGGATTGACACTATTGACAGCTCACTTCACCCAAGTTTTCACGGTGAGATGTTTACAGAATAGCATGGCTGGTCCTTATCGGACGGCGAGGTATCCATTGCTCACCGTCCGCAAGCCCGCGCCTACGGTGGCCGGGAATCGGGCTGCGATTCCCGACGCCCAGGGCGTCTCCTGTTATCATGCCTGTATTCTCCCCGAAGGGTAGTGGGTGTCTGTACCTATAGTACACCCACATTTCGCCAGTTATGTTTAAGTCCCATGTAATAGGGGGGCGAGTCTATTGCCGTCAACCGGGCACAAATCCAGACTCCGGGCTGCTACTGAGAAATTCCAGATGGAGAAACCCAATAAGACTATGCCCGACCCAGGGCCTCATGCTCAGTAGCGCTTGTGACACTAAACCAACGAGGCAAACAAGTACGACCAGTAAGTAGCCCATATACTCACAAAATACGAGTTCCTAGGTCACATCAGAAGAAAGTTATACCACTTTATACGTAGAGAGGTGTGTCAAATTAAAATTTTACGGCGGTGTTAAGATTTATTGGCACTAGTTGGCCGGATCAGGCTCTGTCACTAAGTTCATAGTTTAAATTTACATATAGATGAACACTCGTGGACTCTGTAGGTCACTGGGACTCGTGAACTAGCTCAGCTGCGTTTTATTGGTGCACATGCGATTGATTTCTAACATAATATTAGAGAAAATATGAACGCTCGAACTTATTCCTCCACGATTACTAATTTCAACCCCCGTTTGATCCGCTCAGGGGTTGAGTTTCGAAAATCGTTTCTTGTTTCTTTTAGGAGATTTAACACTTTTGGGTATGATGGCTATAAGAGTAGGAGAAGACCTAAGAACGATGGGTGGACTGTGTGAAAGATAATATGGCTAGAAAGGGGGGTGAATACTGAGATGACGTCACTACTAATAGAGAAGTATGAAAGAAGAAGACATTTTAAGCCGACCCCTAATAAACTGGTATAAACGCAAAATACTGATGAATAATTGAATTGAAAAAAAAAATAACACAAACAGGCACCATATATACAGTTAGTCGCATAGAAATTCAAACATACATAGATAAATATTATCATATGATATATGTTTAATTGACCTTATCAAATAATTATTATGTACCCCAACCTAAATATGATCTAAAACGAATGTTAAGAACATATTTAAAAATGGTTGATTGATTGTAACTTAATTTGTTTCTTTTAATTTTTATTTTAACAATTTATTTTATACTTTTTTATAAAAAGTCAAAGGCCTGGTGCCCTACAGGGTCCGTAATAGTACCTTAGCTCTAAGCAATTGTAACACCCGTATACCTACATTATGGAATGCAAATAAAGATAAGAATATGAATTCGGGGGTGTAAACTGTACAGAAGGGGTGCACTGCACTTGACTGTACTTACACCACCTATATAAAATATCTTGTATTTTTTGCTAAACCCCTGGTTTTTTCAAAAGCCTGTGAAATTAATCTATTGTGAAGTGTCAGGTCAAGTGACTTGATTGGCTGTTGGTATTTAGGTCAACAATACACCGCAGTTGACATGAGATAGGCGTGCTACACACTTGTTCGGGTCGCCCTGATTTGGCACAGCCAGGCGGCAAAATCAAATATATATGTAGATATAAACTAGCTGCTGACCGCGTCTTCGCCCGCGTGTATCCTTATTGTTGTTCCTTAATAACAGTAACATGTCCTTATACCATCAGCTATCTACCAGTGACAGTCCCGTCAAAATCGGTCCAGCCGTTTCGGAGATTAACCGGAACAAACAGACAGACAAACAAAAAGAAATTGTATAAGTACCGTATATATTATATACTTTCATATGCATTTAGTAAAAAGCTGTTATTTTGACATTACAAACAGACACTTCAATTTTATTTTTTTGTTCAGATGTATAGCGATAGATAGATATGTTCGGGAAATAGCCGCTCGGCTTAGCTCCAGTGTGTCGAGCCGACTCAAACATGAATCGGGTTGGATGCCGAACGGAGTTTGCCGATCGGCACGAGACGAATGAAAGACAAATCTTCATTCTCCTACCCTTATCCCAATTTATTCGGTGTTCGCGCAACATGTCCCTTTCCTCCATACTTCTCTATTAGTCGTCATCTCGGTAGTCACCCCCTTTCTAGCCATATCATCTTTGACACAGTCCATCCATCGTTTTCTTGGTCTTACCCTACCAAAACCAAAACGTTGCTCACGACATTTTCCCCATTCAACTTAAGCAACATCAATGAAAGCCAAATGTGTACTAATTGCTTCGGGTCGGGAATAGAATGTGCCGACCCGAACATGTCTCTACCCCATAGTTAATTTTCGTGTTGACCATCCTTTCAGAAGCCGGATCTTAAGCTGTACATTATCAACCCATCCTGGAACTGTTTTATAAATATAGAATTATTGATTTTCGTATGCGCAGGCTGGCGGATAGAGAGGGATTCGTCTATCCGCCAGCGCACACTGACAAGAAAAATCTCTGCGGTACCGCTAGCGTCCGCCAGCTTGCCGGAGCATCCGCCGGTATGCCGTGGCATGCGCCGGTATGCTCCAAAGCCGATCACCGAGCATCGAAATATATACCTTATTTCGATTGGATAAGCATACCTGGCAGACTCCAGCGCATACGCATATCGACGCATACCGCCGCCTCCCGCCGCGATATCCACCAGCGTGCTCTTCGATGCTCCAGAGAAAACTGCGATGCTCCAAGATCGATCACCGAGCATTGAAATATGTACCTTATTTCGATTGGATAAGTATGAAATTCAATTGATAAATTTAAAATCCTCTGCCGTCCCGGCCGCCAGTCTGCGCAGGCGTTACAGCTAAGTAATGATGTAACATAGTAGTAAGTCAGCTTAGCGGCAAGGCTACGTGGGTAAACGAAGACATACGCAATGCTTCGTAAGTCGCTAAGGAGATTAGTACCGCTACACAACTCGACATATGCCTTTGAACTTCAAGCTAATAGTCTCACTAGGTAAGGACCTTTTTGAAGTTATAAAGATAATTGACTGCCTCACGAGGTCCTGGGTTAGATTCCCAGGTCGGGCAACGTGTTATTGGGTTTTTCCATCTGGAATTTATCAGTAGCAAGCCGGAATTTGGATTTGTGCCCGGTTGATAGCAATAGGCTCACCCTCTGTTACATGGGACTTAAACATAACTGGAAATGTTACTGCACCATTAGGTACACTGCCCAACTCTTCGAGGAAAATCGGCGTGATGTTATGATGTACCTACTCATCGGCAACATGTTGATTGGACTTTCCTTACTGTTTTGAACTAGGAGCAACCACGACCACAAACATTTCTGCTCTCAATAGAATGCATAAAATAAAATTTTCTCATCCAACTATCCCTTTCTGAAGTCGTTTTGGGGCGGGGTGGTTTTCATTTTAACCAGAGACGAGTTGAATATCAATATTCAATATTGTACGTAACAGTATAGAGGTTAGAGGAACAGGGTGTAAAGTTCACTCATCCTCCATAGAAAAGGGAGGATCCTCCGACCAGACGGGTGTCGTGTCTGGTGGGCAGCTACCCAACGAAATTTTTTTTTTTTTTTGTGGGGCATCTCGTAGCTGACCTCTGAGGTCATGACTACTTAACCGGTCAATCACCCCAACGATTAATGTCGGGACGTTGTCTCGACGCACGGTAAACTGTGCTTGCGCGATGCAGGATTTTTGCGTGTCGCAGTTGCCGCCGCAACAGTATTTGACCTCCACAGTCCACAGTTCCACAAACTATAGTACTGGGCAGTAGTGATATTAGACGTACATATAAACTCACACCTTCTTCTCGTAGGGGGGGGGGGGGGGGGGAGGTAGAAAGTACAGAACGCTACCTGGTACGATCCTTACATATTCCCTTTGCTTCGTTTTCGTTTATACATTTGCGGGGTATTTTGGTAACACAAATACAATGGCAATTGATCGAAATGCCCTTCATTTTGAAACTTCAACCACGTTCATTGCTTACTGTTTACGGTGTTGAGCAGCCCAATTTTTCAGACCTATGAAGCTGTATTTATTTTATTTTTGTTTTATTTTCTTATCATCTCACTATATGCTGCACCGGTTGACATCATCAACGCCGGCTGTCACTGTCACTGAAAACCAGCGCTGTGGCTCTGTCTCATATATGGTCGCAACATTATGCTGAATGTAAAACGGCCATACGTGGATGTGACGCATATTTTCCCCCAAATTGTAATTTTGGTGTTTTGTTCTTTCCTTGCGTCATGTTTACAGCAAATAAACGTATTTTCTTGTTTTCTGTGGATTACGAATTTCCTTCAAAAGTCCCGGATTGTGATTGGAAGCGTTTTATATGCAATTAGGGCGCTGGTCATATAAGCAAGCCGGTTGCGAATACTACGCACCTGACCTTTCTGAAGAACATCACCAATAAGGTCACTATTTATATGTCCTAGGGCGTCCCCTCCCGGCGTTTCCACTCACATTTCCTAGTACATACCTGTTGTTAGTCGCCATTCATTCATCCTGTCCACATGACACAAACCATCTAAGCATGCTCTTTTCAATTTTTGTCACTACATCTTTTAGACCGCACCGTTGCCTATAGCGATATCAATTATAATTTATAGTATAAGGCTAGCTGTCGATCAGCATCTATAATACCCACATACATAATAAACGTCCCTTTTTTTTTCTTTTTTTTTCCCTTGGGATATAATCTTCATGATGGTTACCCTCCGTCTTGGGAGTTATATCGGACTCCTACCGACTAAAACTTCACTGTTCCTACTACTACCATGTTTCGGGGGCCCGGGAGATACTTGGGATACTACCTACTACATACCTACAATAGGGATGATGCCTGGGTAAAAAAAAAGAAATTCTAATTAGTCCATCAGTCAGATAATAAAAAAATATTAGACACGTATTTTTTTGCTTTATCATATTAATAAAAAAATACTTAGATAAAACGCATTTTAAGTTGGGGGGGAGTGGGGGTCGCTACGTCACAAGTAAGTATAAAATCTACATACTCGTGACGTCATGGCACATTTTAACTCAATGTATCGCCGTAATCTTTAGATTACGTAAAAAAAGAAAAAGTACGTGTCCAATATTTTTTAATAATATCCATGACGGACTAAAATATATTTTTTGTCATCATCCCTATTTTAAATTCGCCGCACCTCCGAATAATAAATGGTCCTAAAATTAAGAGTATTTCTAAGAAAAACAAAATCCCGCTTAACTCATTTCATAATTATCAGCTCCATTATGAATGAATTCTGAAGGAACAATTGAAACGAGCGACAAAACTAAATGGTTAAACATAATACTGTGTATCATCAAACGTTTAATTTAAAACGTAACTTAAACATAGCAGATCCACTTCCATTCAATGCTGTTTTCTTTGGGAAAATTACAGAGAGGTTAAGATCTCTGTAGAAGTTTCTACATTTGTTTACATTCTTTGAGAATAGAAATACTTCAGAGTCTTTAATATAGTGCAGACAAGAATATACTTACTAAATATTTCGTGAATCACTTTTTAATTCACCTTTTACAAGAGCATTTTCTGGAAGACGACAATATTTTAAACCTTATAGTAATGTTCTTATGTATGTGGACCTTCCCGTTGAGTTAGTGACGATCGAAATATAGCTGGATAAACCGTGCCAGCTCAAACAAAGCGTGCCGATCTTAGAGAATCTCAACCTCGGATGGCGAAGAAAATGTCTACGGGATTATCAAAAGGATAAGACTGCAGGGTGTTTTTGTCTGCTTATAATAATAATAGTCCTCCAGCACGTGTAGCAGGACAACCATAGAAACGCGTTTTTGTCTACAGAAGAATAGACAAAATGACAGATTGTGATTGTTTATCTGTCATTTTGTCTATTCTTCCGTCGACAAAACCCGTTTCTATTGTGGTGATACTCAGCGTGCAGAGCGTATTTCGGCTATGGCGACCAATCTCTTCGGCGCGAGAGACATTATAGTGCACAAGTGTGTGTGCAGACACAGGTGCACTCTCTTCCCTCACTCTTATTGTCCGATGGGGCGGCACGCAATCCGACACGATCGTAGAGTCGCCGGTCTGCTTATACCATTAAACCGTAATCACCAACTCGTCTACCAAATATGCTTTGTATGACAATTTTGCACTAGTCTAACATTATGATAATGCTGCAATATATTTTTCACACTGCATTAGTTTACGTTGTACAGAGAAAAACTTTATCAAAGCTACAACTTACCTTTAATAGGTGGTAGTTTCACCAGCTCCTGGTTGTGACTGTGAACGTTGAACCTGCTGGAGCCGTGTCTTCGAGGCTGGCCGTTCCAGCCAGGTGGTCGGGGCCCATCGGCGGAGCGGGGGACGATCGGTGCGGGAGGGGGCGGGCCTGATGCTAAGGCCGACAGCTGCTTCTCTGGTCGAGTCTGCGGAGTACATAGAGGTGGTGATGAGTATATTTAAAGAAGACTTTGGACGACTCCGGGCGACTTTGGTTCGTTTGGTGATTTTTGGATCTTTTGACGAGCAGTAGTTAGTGCTTGGGTTGGGGTCAGATTGTATCAAAGCTTGCTTCACAAAAATATCCAACAAAGATACCACAAAATGCCTCCCTGCAAGTGCCATAATCTCGCAGTTTTTCGAGCACCATGGGAGTAGCACAAGGTTTTCAGGGTTGCTAACTTGAATTTAAACTATTCTCAGGGTTGACAACATATAAAATAATCGTAGTTACATGCGCGTTTGCGATTTTTGATGTAGTTATTGACTGGGCTAATTGTGCTAATTCGAGACTTAGAAGGAGCAATTCGCGGAGAGGAATATCATTTTCCACTGGAGCTCCTGTAAAATGTACTCCCATCAAATATACTTGTCTCTAGCTATAATCTACAGAAAAGTATATTTGATGGGATTACTTGTAGAGAAATACGAACAAAACCTGCTTATCGATCTGCTGCTTCCGTACAATAGAGCGTCCTTTAAAGTAGGAAGCGGCAAGTCGTTCGTTTTATCTGATCATTTTATAGATATCTCGTAGTGTGAAGTCAACCAAGATGGCAGAAGTCTTTCCTAAATATTTACTTGTACTGGTCTTATCTTAAGTGTCAAGGATATTAATCTCTTCAAACATCCCATTTGTTACTAATTCTATCTTTTAAGTAAGTAAGTATTCGTGTGCCTAAATTAATATTCTAAAAGGAATATTCAAATGTATTATGCCGAAATAATTTATAGCTTTCAGTAAATTAATTAAGCAATTAGTTCTTTAAAATTATTATTCTACTGACAAGGATTCGGTCGTTGGACATCGAAGTGCACGGTCGTCCTGGGAGCTGCCCCTCCATCGCAAAAAATTAATAAAAATTACGATCCCTTCGGGGCAGCGAGTCTTACACATCTGGAAAGGGCGCGTCGACGCCTCGTCGTCTTTGTTTTGATACTGCTGTGACTTTAAATAAATACATTAAAATAGTGCTAAAGTGAGGTGCCTACCTACGTGCCTGTTCCTGATCTCAGTCGAGCGACATACAAGAGACCCAAGCTAATCTGGTCAGATCTTTCCATATCTTTCAGGGCTTCCCTCTGTAAAATCGCTATTTTACTTATGAGTCGATCTCATTATAAATCCGTACATCTTATATGCTATATTTACAATTTGTTTTTAACTTTAAACTATAATACTCGTAAGTGTGTGACATGTGCAGTGCACTGTTCCAAAACTGTTTGGGTATTTTGCGAGTAAGTATTTTTTTTTTTTTTTTATAAGTATTTGGAGTGAGTCTAGGGTCGCAGCGCAGGTAGTTGTTGACCAACAAAGCATTCCTTTTAGATTGTATTGCTTTTGACTCTGACATTGGATTTTGAGCCTTATAGCTTCGAAGTCAAGTGTAGTTTTGTGTTTTTTTGGGTGGTAAAGTTATTTTTGTTAAGTTTACATATTTGTGAAGTTGTAGATGACATAAGGTCAAGATTATTAAGAAAGCTCCTAGCGAGATTTACAAGACACCTGAAACGTATAGAAGCCTGACGAAGTCAATGGAAACAGCAACGTGTAACAAAGCATAGCAGTGACATAGAAAAGAGTCGAGAAAGCAGTTAACCCCGCCAAAAGATGTACCATCGAAGAAGTTCATATCTAACCACCATAAGGACTATTCTTGCTTGCAGCGGTCATCATGTTCACGGGATTTTGTTTTGAAACTGGTTAGATATGAACTTCTTTGATGGTACATGTGAAGCTGGACATGAAACAATCAGGCGGCGACGTCGCTTAAAAGATGCCCATCAATATATAATTATCACCCGTCTTTCCACTAGTCTATTGCCTACTAAAGGATGCATATCCGGTAAGGCTCGCAAATCCTTCCATATCCTCAGGGCACGTCTTCCTTACCATTACCGCGCCACCCGGTCTACATCTTGACATGCAATGGCCTCTGTAGCCCCATGCAACATGAGGCTCCAGGGGCTAGTGCAAATCTTGGGTTCATTCGATTTATCGAGTCTGGTTAAACCACGCTGGGATCGGTGCATTTCATTCATAAAATTATTATTCTACTGACAAAATCTCTTTAAAAAAAAACTGAAATAAACAGAACATGACATCAGTTAGTTTTACGACTTCGTCTGTAATTCTACATACGAGCACTTAATGTTATGTGCCCCTGGATATAAATGATGTTATTATAGTAAGCCTAGGTACGCACGGGCGATTTATTTTCGTACATTGGATTTTCAACGCTCTGCTTAGCGTCGAGAGTTGAAAATCCAACAGTGTTTTTTTAACGCGCTGGGACGAATGTGCATCGCAGCGCGTTGGATTCTCAACGTTCGGCTCAACATCGAGAGTTGAAAATCCAGTGCGCGATAAAATCCCGCCGCGATATTTTTACGTCCGTGCGTACGTGGGCTTCAAGCATTGGCTAGAATACTTGACCGTTATGATTATTGGCAGCATCTTGGCTGAAGAGAGATTTTATGGAGAACTAACATACTCTCGCGTAGGTATTGCACTTTTCTATAAAACAGCAGTTTTTTTTTTAGAATCATGAACTTAATCCATGGTATCAGTTTTCGCGTCGATGTCCCTGCCATCCTTTTTTTTTTTTTTTTTTTGAGGATGGGAAATTATCTAATAACTTCTCCCGCTCTGGGTGGAGCGGGAGGGCGTGTCAGACTTTTACTGACTAAAACCCACCCGTGTTCCTTCCGTTGCCTGTGTGCCGGGGTCGCGATATGAACATGTCGTTCGCGCGGTAAACTCTAATTGCGCGATGCAGGATTTGTGTGACGTCAGGTCTTTGATGCGTAGCTCGCATGTGGCGATGTAGATGCCACCACAATTATCACAATGAATTAGTAGAACTCCCAATAGTCGATATCTGTATTACTGCCATATTTTCAGACAATAATTTTCATACAGATTTCACACTACAATAGTCTTCTTTGAAGTTTCATAATAAAACGTTACGGTATGCTATGCGATAAAATTTGATTGTCGGTTCGTGCGTTATCGGAGTCCTTGGAGAAGTCAAGGTTTCTACGAATGGAAAGAAAATCGAAGATCGAAGTAAGCACTGGCATTACTCGTGCATACTTAATGTAGATTTGCCTTGGTGATTGTAGGACATGAGTATATTTTTGTTTGTAATGTTGATATTTAAGGCGACGATAAACAACTTTTAATGATTTGATTTTATACTGAAGATCACGTCTAAACGAGTAGTGTTAATGATTTGGAAAAAGATATGTGTTAAATTAGAGCATTTTCTTAATAATTGAATATATGAATATTTTAGATTATGTTTATATTACATAGTGTTTTTTTTTTTTTCTTTCAAGCGAAATTAGACATTTAATGAAGAAAAAAGGAAGGTTGAATTATTTACATGTGGGTACAAACAACTTAATAAAAACCAAACTAATTAATTAATAAAAGTAGCAAAATTATACACTAACTTAACTAAAACTATTTACAAACTAAAATATACTGGTAAAGCATTGCCATACAACGTGGCAATGCGGCCACACTCTTGGGTACATTACCAGTCGACAGCGATGCGGAAGAATTTTTCGATGCTATATTTTAGTTTGCAAATAGTTTTAGTTAAGATAGTGAAATTAATTTGTGTGTCAAACGCGGATAGAAAACTGAGAATCACGCAAAATCTATCAAAGCGTATGTTTCTGAAACCTTCACCATATTAAAGTAAATTAAATTATTGATCTTTTAGTATACGTGTTTTATTTAAATACCTTTTGTTTTACGTATAATAAATTAATAATGCGTCTAATTTGGGAAAACGCTCCTTGATGGGCGAGTCCTATTACTGGCTGGACATACGACGCGTTGCGTGACCTCAGTACAGAACACGCAAGGTAAGCACTCAAGGTCACTGGCATATATCTGCGTCTTAAACGTATTTTGTTATGGACGAACAATTTGTGAATTAAACGCGCACGCGCACGCGTTTTACACGTTTAAAGTATACCAAACTATCTCACGATAGATTTTCATCATCATCATTTCACCCGAAAGACGTTCACTGCTGGACATAGATCTCCCTCAAGCATCGCCATTTTGACCGGTTCTGTGCCAATTCACAGCAAGTAGAACAAAATTCTATTGATCGAAATAGTAGTCCTCGATTTTGTTCTATCATCAAAACCAAGCTAATGTGGCGTCACCTTTACAGAAGTTTCCACAACACAAACATCTCACGATTTAACGATAAACCAAACAATAATATATCAATCTTCAATCTGCATACAAATATACGTAAATAACTTCCTAAAATTCTACATATTACATAAAGATGCATTTTCGTGTGGAATATTCCCTACATTTCAGTAGTTTGCTAAAAGCATAAAACCTAGGTATGTTGGTTAAGGGGACTACAGGACCTAAACGTGCCTAAACGCAAGTTTTATAATGCCTAAAAGAATATGATCCACTGCAGTAAACAAAATCAGAAAAATATATGATATTCTTCAGGATATATGCTAGTATGATAGTGTGTTGAAAACATAATACAACTAATTTGATACGATAGAAAAAAATCATGAAGATACCTCTAAAAATTTATTTTAACGATTAAAAATCATATTAATTTACATGCAATCATTCTGATTTTTTGTCAGATTATTCTACAAGCTACATATTGGCATAATAGTGTTTTAATTTTCCAGTCCAATCAATAGATTTTCTGTAAATCCCTAACTGCTTCATATTTTGCAATAAATTACCTGCGTCGTGTCATCGCGCTTCTCTTTCATTTCTATGCAGTCCGACAGTGACCGCGCTTTAGCTGTTGTAAGCCTCTTAAGCAAGGATGTTAAAACGAGCGTTTACTTAAGGGGGATACGCTCAGGTATCCCGGGAAATTGCAGTTTGCAGGTCAGTGTCAGGGTGTATGTCGATCAGTTGTATTGATAATTTTAATGATTTATTCTTTGATTACGTATTTGTTACTGTCGCGAATGATATTTTGATCAATATAACCTGTACCCGAATTACGTAATACACGATCAATCAGAATCTGAATCGTTTTGAAAGAGATTGCTAATCCATTGCTTCATAAGTTCGAAAAAAAATCTGTTTAACAACGTAAATAACGCAATGAATGTTGTTGAACTGTTAAAATGAAACAGATTTGTCGTAATCTTTTACGAAAATGTGTTGCGTAATTAGATAGCTGATCATCATCATAATCAGCCTACAGCAGTCCACAGCACAGACACAGGCCTGGACTGTCACAGGCCTCTCGTATTGCACGCCATTCGACTCGATTTTCGGCAACTTTCATCCAGGTGCTACCTACAAGCCATCCTGCGAAAATCGTCGCTCCACAACCGAATACATCAAAACACCGATAAAATATAATAAGTAGGTACCTACTGAAAATTTTATTTTCGCGGGCTAACCTGACGCTTTCGCCTTACGCTAAGGATGTTAAAAACGGAGACGTGGTTAGGAAACGAGAGCCTCAATGTCAATGCTGTTGTGGGGGGAAGTTCTCGAGTACAAAGCTGTGTACTGCAGACACCTCAATAACACAGACGAGACATTGAATTTTATTGTTTAGCTTGCTTTTATTCGGGATTTCAGTCTTGTGGATTTTACATCCTTAGGGAACATTTCTCTGGAATATATTAATCTGTAGTTTCTTTCTACTCCCATGGGAAGAAAGCGTGAGTTTTTGTACGTATGTAGGTATTTCATATCCAGCGTGGTTGTCAGGGTATACTACTCCTATAAAGTCACGAGCACTAATAAACTTTTAAAAGTGATTTTCTCTACTGTGGTGATTGTAATTTTATGTTGTTACAAACATAGTATTTTGGAACCCTTAATAATATGAAATAGGCCTTATCTCAAAATTGCAATCAATATTCCACGAGAAAATCGCTTTAAAATTTTGCTGAGTGGATACATATTAGCGCTTGTGGCTGTACTTATGGCAAAATTCATTGCAATCCGTTCAACCGTTTCACGCTCCCGCCATTTTAAAGTATGAATTCGGTTCGAACTGAACATTCAAGCTTTCCAAATAATATTAGGGATGATGCCTGGGCAAAAAAAAAGAAATTCTATTTAGTCCATCAGTCAGATAATAAAAAAACATATTAGACACGTATTTTTGCTTTTTTATTAATAAAAAAATATTTAGATTAAACGCATTAAGTAGGGGAGTGGGGGTCGCTACGTCACGTCAGTAAGTATAAAATCTACATATTCGTGACGTCTTGCCACATTATAACTCAATGTATCGCCGTAATCGACACCGAATCGATCGGCCGTGTATCGTCGTGATAACGTAAAAAAAGAAAAAATACGTGTCCAATTTTTTTTGTAATCTACATATATTTTGAAAAAAAAAAAAAAAAAAAAAAACTTGGTCCTTATTGTCGTCGTTCCCATCAAGAGATGGAAGAGATCTTTCCTTATATGCAATCATCAACACTGTCTGTTTCTTTAAGAATACAAAGTTTAAGTTACGCTCAATTAAGTAACATGTGTTTTTACTATAATATAGTAAGTAAACATAATTTACATACGCCGTGTGTAGTCAATAATGATAAATAACCGTGTTATTTACAAGCATATTCTAGAAGCACGAGTAAATGAGCACAAAGACTTCACAACATACATGAGAGGTGTGTTAAAAATGGCACTAACAAAATTATTTTGGCAAAAGAACAGTCTTTTCTCTCAGCTGCACTGGCCTATGTTAGGAAAAATAATAAATATTGTTTTTTTTTTTGATAAAAACCGAAAGATAATTTATTAAAGAAACACAGATGAATACAAATGGATCACTCCGCATTTTAGGTATGAAGCTTCCAGTAGGTCATGCAGCGGGCTCGACTTGTCGAATTCAGTGGGCGTAACGTAGTCAGAAGATATAAGAGTTACGCGATAGAAAGAGAGGCAACTTCTAGGTGAATATAACTATAGGTAATCAGCGCTGTGCGACCTGAATTGCACTTTATTGTGTCGAAGCAAGAGTCGCTATTTAACCGACTTCCAAAAAGAAGGAGGTTCTATGATCGTAGCGAATGTTTTTTTTTATTTTTTTTTATATATTTTTATATTCACCGATTTCTTCGTGAAATGTGGACCGATTTTGAAAAAAAAAACTGTATGAAAAGGCATGCTCTCAAATTGGTCCCATATTAATTTTATTAACTTTCCTTGGATAGTTTTTGAGTTAGCTTCAATAATACTTATTTTTCCCACTTAGAATATGTGGATGACATGATTAAAACTTCCTGTAACTATTATTTACATAGCAGGTACTTAGTGGTATTCGAATTTGTGTGGGGTAGTTACCACAACTAAAAAGTGAAAAATAAAAACAATAACTTTCTACAAAAAAAAAAACCGATTTAAAAAAAAACATTAAAAGTTTTTATTTAAATGATTTTGCGAACTGACCCATCTGCATTAATTAATCTGTGATAGAACATACAAGATTTGTAGATGCAACGCTGTGGGCGTGGACCGATACTGTAAACATTTGCGCTTTCTGGAAAACAGTAGACCAGCAAATGTCAATGTATTTATAGCGTGGGATTATTTACGGGATGCTCCATACGAACGTTTATTGACAATGATCGATGCAACGACTAATACCTATGTATTCTGTACGAATACCGCGCGTCATTCATCAGACGATGACAACTAACGGGCACTGCGTGCATTCCATTAATTTCACATTTTGTTCCACTTAGGTGATTCACCAGAAGAAATAACGACCGGTTTTCCCGAACACAGCAATATTAACAAAAACATAATAGCTATAAAACCACAAAAAACAAAACCACTTAACGAAATCAATACAAGAAAAGCGTAACAAACAAAGTAACTTCCAGCAAATAGCCCGAAATCAAAATCGATATTCCTAAATAAATGATGAAAAGCGACGTGGTAGGTAGTGTAACAATCTATACAGCCAAAGCCAATCAGATATACAATGTCAAGGTTGCTATGAAAAGTACGCAATCAATACTCGTCCAGTTCGATAACTTTATGGTTGTAGGAGTTAGAGCGTTCGCAGACGGCATACAATCGGTCGTCGATTTTTTTTAAGAGCGAAAAGAGGCAGTTCCTAGTGATAAAATGTATCAACGCAAACGTCCTACAAAACGTACATAAAGCTTTGTGCAGACCAGCGCGACTTGTCGCGCGACGCGACACCGGTTATTGTTATACCGTCAAGTTTTCTTAGAAATTGTATTGTTCGAGTCGCGTCGCGGCGTCGCGTCGCGCTGGTCTGCACGAAGCTTAAGTCAATCAAAAATTGCCGATAAAAAATGATAAAAGTTAAAAAAAAAAACATCAGACTTCAAAAAAAAAACACTACAAAGTGAAAAATAACTTTAATTTCGGAAGTCTGTTCAGAATATTGTTTTTTGCAATTGATTTCCAAAATTAAAGTATTTTTTGTCTTTGTAGTGTTTTTAAAGTTTTTTTTTTTTTGTAATGAGTTTTATCTTTCACTTTTTAGTTGTGGTACCTACCCCACATCAATTCGAATACCACTACCTGCTATGTAAATAACAGTGACAAGAATTTATTATATCATCCATATAGACTAAGTGGGAAAAATGCTTATTATTGAAGCTAATTCAAAAACTATCCAAGCAACGTTAATAAAAAATTTACGGGACCACCACCTCGACTGCATATGAAACAAAAAAATAATTTTCAAAATCGGTCCACAATTGACGAAGAAATCGGTGGACATACATAAAAAAAAACATACATACGCTACAAACACAGAACGTCCTCCTTTTTGGAAGTCGGTTAAAAAGAACATGATGTATTTGAGCTCGTGTGCGTTGAGTAGGTCACAAAATCGGTGATAAAACACGGCGAAATAATCTGACCGATTGTGGATCCTACAAAAAGTATGCCGTGTGCGCGTGCGCTTAAAGAGGCGGATATATTTACGGCGTTTCAAAACCACGTGTGGTGATAGAACGTTCGCGTAATGTGTGTATCATGTTGCATCCCTCGGATAGACGTACCTAAGAAACTACATCATTTGTCTTTATTTTTATGTTGAAAGCTTGTCGTGACATTATCTGGTGCCACGATTTTTATTGGGGATGCTCTGTGCGATCGTTCCTGTCAATTTATTCCTTGGCTTTAGCTTCCCAGTCACGCAGGTTAACGGTTATTATAGCTGCATATAATAGGGATGCTATTCTAGCGTGTTTTAGTATCGGAGTCTGGATAGTATCATACATTATCATAACAACCAGGAACATCGAACAGTAAACGATGCTCTCCAATTTAAACACCGTTAATAACTAATAAATAAATAACAAGCAAGAGATCCGCTTTGCTGGCGCTTTGGAGAAGTATGGTAATTTTGTTATTAGTAGTACAATAACAAAACATGACGTCAGTAATCCCAGTGGTGGTAGGTATGTAGGTACCTATAGTAAACCCAAATTTCGCCAGTTATGTTTAAGTCCCATATAATAGGGGGCGAGCCTATTGCCATCAACCGGGCACAAATCCACACTCCGAGCTGCTACTGAGGAATTCCTGATGGAAAAAACCAATCAAACTTAAAGCTTTGTGCAGACTAGCGCGACGCGACACCTGTTATTGTTATACCGTCAAGTTTTCTCAGAAATTGTATTGTTCGAGTCGCGTCGCGCCGTCGCGTCGCGCTGGTCTGCACGAGCCTTTATATGTGTAGTAGAATAATTTAGATATTTGCTGATAAAATCATCTTGCATCTCTCGCGCCACACGATACAAAAATTGAATGGCGACCTGACACATTTTATTGACGTGGAGGCAATTAAAAACCATAAGTAGTAGGTAATTAAGTAAAAGTGAATTTTGCCGAAAATTCCAAAAGGTATTTCATATTTATCCACGTAAGTAAAGTCACCGACTCGCCGTACCACTTTCTCGTGTGAGATTCGAACGCGTAAATGAAACGTCACCTCAAACCCGTAACGGTTTACGTAATAACTACATAAGTCATTACAAGTGCCGCACCTGGCAAATTATCAAAGCAAGACAATGTTATCTGTACAGAACATAGACATATTTGGTACAGAATGAATTTGCAGTATTTTATCGATAGTTTACAGTTGAAAACCGTTAATAAACTCAAGGACAGTGAGCTAATCGTCGTATTTACACAGATGAAGATGAATCGATCTCGCGTGTGCCCTTGCACTTGATTCCAGTATGACATTTGACAATCATGCCTGTAATAAGAATCTTTCAATGAATTTGATCAAATGTGGCATTCTTAACGAATAATGGAAGAGTAGCTGTGATTTGAATTACATTAAAGAAATCGAGATTGTTTAAAGATACCTCCTTCACGAATGAAAATTATTTAATAGTTGCTCGACAAGGCGCATCAGCAATCTAAAATAAATGAAAGCATGACGATAGTTTTAAAACTGATCAAGTATTCAATATTTTATTAATACAATTCATCAGTTTCACTTCTTATAATAATTTCACTTTACGAACAATCTCCTTAAAAAAATTAACCTCGGAACGAAATGTTCCGTTGGGTATGTAAAGCGAATGGTTTCACGGCATTCGGTCTGTGACGTAGAAGAACCACCGTTACTTTTAGACTGATATTAAAGTATATTAGGAATTCCAGATGCTGCCTTCTTTTCGATTGATCAAAACTTCGCGAATCCGTGTCATGTAGGCATGTATTCTGGTACTTAATGAATTTATGATCAGAATTTGTGGGCCAAGCCCATGTCCTATGTTATGGGTTTGGTTTCCGCACATAGACCGTCAGATGGACCATTGTGTGTGGGCCATGGCGGCCGTTTGGTGGTTATTCCAACCAACCCACCGCCCTCTAGAAGACCAAGCCCATTCAAGAATAAGTTTTTGGAACAAACAAGCAAGATATTTAAATGCAACGTCTATTGTTTCTTAGCCTGAACTTGATTTCGGTAACACTGTTATGTTAATTTCGCTATTGACTATTCATAAGAAGCGTAGAAGGTGCGAAACTCAGCAGACGATTCGCATCTGTTTATTTTTAGACATCAAAGCTTACCGTGACGGGTGAACGGTTCCGGCGCCTCCGAAACATCGAGGAGAGAGAGTGGCTGGTCAGGTTCGCCGACGAAGCGGCTGACACCAACATTTTACACTGTATCCAACACTATCACACACGCTGAAACCGGCGCATTCCCGTTATCACTGATACGCACTGAACTCTAGCAATCGGTTACAATTGCATGTAAAAGATAAAACTGAAAAATTAATTTTCTTGTCCAACAAAGCTGTACATGAAAGCACACAGACGAGCTAAAGCACAATGAAACCGCTTTGTGATTCGAAGAACAATAAACTTTTACTATCATGCCACATAAAAAAGTTTCACTGCAATGCGCAGTAGCTCGTATTTCGCGAGAACCGGCAAACCTATCACTTTTCTTGCTTTGGTCAGAAGACGGCGAACTTTCTCTGCAAGTTTACCATATGTGAGTCATATTAGTGCGCCGATATGTCAACGCATGAGGAAGAGAACGAAATCGAATTAAATATGGAAAGTAAGCATTCCCCCGAAAGGGTTCAAAGGGACCTTTTGCAGATGGCTATGAATCGAGATCCCTATCAACTTGTTCGTAAATTCACTCAGAAATCAGAATCAATATCAAAGGGCAGTAGATTGAAAAGTTTACAAGGTGAGCAAAGTTTTCTGGGAAAGCGTCACGGCTTCAAATCTTGTTAGTGAGACGAGCCTGCGACGGAGGCACTTACTCGATCCAGAGCTCGCAATCTACTGCATAAATTAACTTGTAACCCACTTCGCTTAAATTCTTTAAACATTTTAGTCTGTCCTTATCTGTTGTTAGTAAATTTTGTCACATCACTGCGGTTGTGGGGTACTAAGGTGGAATTAAAATATCGTCAGTGTATTTAGTTTAGACTTCGGGATGCTGCGCAGGATTACGTACAAGATATGATATATGGTAGCACTTTTAGATACACTGTGTAGTGTACACGGTGGCGGCCACATCGCTAAACTAATCGCACAGGAATCGGATTTCTAAATCGTATTGTGTATTGTCGAATTACAGTTAGTTTCCTCCAATTAAACAGCAAATTGCTGCAACTAACGTTACGTTATCGTTAACTGATGACCTGGTTGCATTTTAACGCATTGTTATTAACTAATTAAAGAGGTATCAATTTGTCGAAAAAATTTAAATTGTTTTTTTTTTTCTTTATAATAATAATAATAATAACCCCACCGCCGTATCTCTACGTTGACGTCGTGGTGGGGCTTGCGTGCTCCAGACTCTAGGTCTGTGCCGGTAGAGTTTACTTTGCCGAGACAGATCCAGAGTGAGGAGCCAGACCAAGAGAGATACAATCCAAGCCAAGGTCGCACATGCCGAGGGCTGCATGGCTAGGGGAATGCGTTAGTCGATAGTGTGCCAACTCTGGATAATAGGGGACCTCCAGTTTTACTTACCCTTACCACAGTGAACGCAGGGCTCTGCTGTGGTTGACTTTGTTAGTCCCTAGCTACTCGTGGGACTAATTATGATAACAAGATCGAAAACAAAAAAAAGTATTCAGGCAAATATGCCTTCTGTAGATGATGAAACATCACCGGATTCATCATCAGCCTCTCCGAGGTCCATATTTTCATCAATTGCATCGTCACCACCTTCATATTTATCACATTCATCACATTCATCAAGATCATCATCAACATCATCACCAACGTCAGTAGATGTTGTGTCGGAGGCTAATTTAGCCAATAAACCTGCACCCACTGCTGTTTTAAAAAATACGCGAAAGAAATGGAGTAAGGAAATGAACGAATTCATTTGGCGTACCTACCTTATTGTCACAAACTTGGAATCTGACATAAATGCATACTTATCATCATTACATCAACAATTCATAGAAAAATTCCCAAACATGAAAGTCTCCAAGCAAAGGATTGGAGATCAAAGGAGAGCAATAGTGTCCAAAAAGCTGTTACCTTCCACTGCACTAGATTCAATTAGGCTAGAAGTAAGAAATAGTTTACAAACACCCAATAATGACTTGCAACTACAGCTGCAGACACCACAGGAGCTTCTTTCATTTCAAACGAACACACAACCGCACTCACAATCAGAACCTAAACGCAGGATGAAATGGTCTAACGAACTCAATGAAACACTTATGAAATGTTATTTTAGGGCAACGAAAATGGAGACGGATATGACAGTATGGCGGAAAAATCTTAAAGAAAAATTCATAGAGTGTTACCCTCATTTGTCACATTTATCAGAGCAGCGCATATCAGACCAAAAAAGAGTAATAATTAATAATAGTATGATTTCAGAACCACGGCTCCAGATTCTAAAAACAATAGTAGAGAAGGAATTACTTGAGACGGGCTCTTTTCATTGGCAATCTGATAGTATAAGATCAAATACAGAAAATCTACACTCACAACCACCCACAAATACACTAAATTTTAATAAAGAAAATATAGAGACGTCACAAGGGACACAAATAGGACAAGAAACGGTAGTTGATAACCTCAATGACATAGGGTCAGAACACCCCGTACACCTTAATACACAAACAACCCATGAAAGAAACCTTGAAATAGATGAAATATTTTTTGAAACACTACATTACTACAGAGACACTAATCCTACAGAAAGGAGTTACATACCCATGCAAAAGTCATCAAAAAGGTTAGCGAAAATAGTTAGTTATATTAACAGAGTTATTTTACCAGAACAGGTTACCAGAGATACAGAATTTAATCATCTTCAGACCGTAATATATTGCGCTGCGTGGACAGCTGCTAAGGCCAACGGTAGTAAAATTTCATTGTCACCTCCTGAACATAGAAGTAGACTCCAACAAGGTCGCAAGCCAAAATGGCAAAAAAGGTTAGAACACAAAATAGAAGTTATCAGAGCCAAAATCGGAAGATTAACACATTACATGCAAGGCCATAGGAGCAGAAAACTAATTAAAGAAGTAAACATAATATTAAGAGACTACAAAACACATACATCGCATGAAGAGCCAAACACACACCTTACACATTTTCTAGACACACTTAAACAGAAACTAACAGTTGTTAAAAGCAGACTAGATAGATATACTAAATGCACACTCCGTAAAACACAAAATAACCAATTTCGGAATAATGAAAAATTATTTTACCGAAAACTAAAAGCATCAACAACGAACCACACTACACCGAGCAATAACACACATACAACGTGGCCGGCCACAGACGAGTTGCAACAATTCTGGGCTGGAATATGGGAAAATCCCGTTTGTCATAATAATGAAGCACAATGGGTCAAAGAAGAGGAGGCCTATCAGGAAAACGTTGAAGCGATGAATTTTGATCAGGTTGAGGTAGAAACTTTTCACGATGTCCTTAAAAAGATACACAATTGGAAAGCTCCAGGCTCTGATCACATACACAACTATTGGTACAAAAAATTTACACACGTACACCCACACCTCTACAACTATATTAACGATTTTATAAAAAACCCAACAATTATTCCGTCATACATTACAGAAGGCAAGACTTACATGCTTCCGAAAGACCCTAACGACACATCTAATCCAGCAAAATATAGGCCAATTACATGTCTGCAAACATTGTATAAGATATTGACATCGTGCATTACTCACCTCATATACAAACACCTTGAAACACAACAGATATTAACAGAAGAACAGAAAGGGTGCAGGAAGTTCAGTCAAGGTTGTAAAGAACAGTTAACAATAGATGCAGTAATACTTAAACATGTCCAACGTACTAAGAACGATTTATACTCTATGTATATTGATTATAAGAAAGCATACGATTCAGTACCTCACTCGTGGTTACTCAAAGTTTTAAATTTATACAAGATACATCCACAACTCATCAACTTTTTAGGAAATGTAATAGACAGATGGCAGACGCGATTACACTTGAATACATCCACAGGAATAGTAGAGACAGAACACATTAAGATCCAGCGAGGGATATTCCAAGGTGACTCACTCAGCCCACTGTGGTTCTGTCTCGCATTAAATCCGCTTTCAAATAAACTCAATGCTTTAAAGACCGGGTATCAACTTCAATATAGTGATACAATGACTGACATACTGACTGACCAACAAAGTTGTAAAATAAACCACTTGCTCTATATGGACGATATCAAATTGTACGCATCATCACCAGAAGACTTAAATGAACTAGCTGATGCTACTGAACAATTTTCAAATGATATCGCTATGGAGTTTGGTATTGACAAGTGTAAAATTAATTCAATCAGAGCGGGCAAAACTTATTCACATTCATACCACATGCAGACAGGTGACACAATAGAATCATTAGACGAAAACGATACTTACAAATATTTAGGTTATATACAGGCTAAACAGATTCTTCATAAGGAAATTAAAGCTACACTCACTAAACAATTTAAACACAGGCTAAAAACAATATGTCATACACAAATAAACGCTCGAAATACTATAAAAGCTATAAACACTTATGCCATTCCTATTCTTACCTATTCGTTTGGTATCATAAATTGGAACAAGACCGAACTCAAACATTTGCAACGCATTATAAATACCACTTTGACTAAACATAGAAGGCACCACCCTAGGTCATGTGTTCAGAGGCTCACACTGCCTAGGAACGAAGGTGGCAGGGGAATAATAGATATCACTAATCTACATAACAAGCAAATAACAATTTTAAGAACATATTTTAATGCTAAAAGTACTACTTCAACTCTACATAAAGCCATAACGTTTAACGATAAAAAACTTACCCCTTTAAACATGTTTGAGAAGATAGCCCAAAGTAATGAACAACAGACTGACCGACAGACTAAAATCGCAGAATGGACCCAAAAGTCACTGCATGGGAGACATCGTCATGACCTTAATCAACCTAACGTCGACAAGTTAGCGTCGAACGAATGGTTAAGGCGTGGAGAACTGTTCCCTGAGACAGAAGGGTTCATGATAGCTATTCAGGACCAAGTAATAGAAACTCGTAATTACCAGAAACACATAATGCGAGTTCCTCAAACAATAGACAGATGTAGGCGATGCAATAGTTCCACCGAAACCATTCAACACATCACGGGTGCGTGTAAAGCAATAGTCCAGACTGATTATAAACACAGACATGACCAGATAGCGAATATAATCCACCAAAAATTAGCAATAAAATATAAATTAATTCCCACACCACCTGTAGCTTATTATAAATATCAACCTGAAACTGTTCTCGAAAACTCCACTCACAAGCTGTACTTTGACCGAGCTATCCTCACCGACAAAACAACACACTACAATAGACCAGACATCACGTTATTAGATAAAAATAACAAAACTGCACAAATCATAGACATAGCCGTTCCTAATACACACAATCTACAGAATACTATAGCAGAAAAACTCTCAAAATATATAGACCTGAAAATAGAAATTAGCAGAATGTGGCGACTTAGCAATGTCACCATAGTTCCTATAGTCTTGTCAACAACAGGTGTAATACCTAAACAGCTCCACCAGTCTTTAAAAACACTCGATTTACCACCCTACACATATCAGACTCTTCAGAAAGCTTCAATTTTGAATACCTGCAGGATTGTCAGAAAATTTCTGCAAAATGACAACCATACATCAACCGTCACCTCTCACACGAGTGCAGCAACCACCGCACAAACACAGTCTCCTGGACAGACACACTCACCATCACAAAATCCGAACACACCAACATCTCATCATAATTTAACCAATTTCCAGGGGTAGGACTTGGCTTCGGCCCGTACTATCCCATAAAGCCGGCGCAACGCCGAGATACGTAAAAGTATAAAAAACAAGAATAATAATAATAATAACCCCACCGCCGTATCTCTACGTTGACGTCGTGGTGGGGCTTGCGCGCTCCAAACTTTAGGTCTGTGCCGGTAGAGTTGTCTTTGCCGGAACGGGTCTAGGATGAGGAGCCAGACCAAGAGAGATACAGAAACCCGCAGGGCAGCTTGTGGCGAGCTGTTGGGCAGTAGCGACCCCACGGACCCTATCTCCCGGGAGAAATCTTGTTCCTCATCTCTGGCTTGCCTTTATTGGCCGGCTGGAGTGAACACTGACGAGGAACAGAGCTCCCACCTCATTCTTGCCTTAATTGGCTGGTTTGAGTGGAGATTCGCAAGAGCAAACGTGCTCGGAGGAAGGAAGTATTCCAGTAAGTGCTCGTAGGGATCTTGACCATCTTCCGGGCTCTGGGATTGTTCTGAAAGCCGTGGAATACCTCTCCACTCCTCAAGCACCTCAGGACATGTTGCGCCCTTGTCGCTACGTCACAATGTGCTAGCGACAGTTTTCGGGGGCCCATTATTGAGTGTGCAAGTCACCCCCTGCCATTTAATCCGTGTATATCTTAACATTGATCAGGCAGGGGACATAGGCCTTCCATAGTTTTAGGTAACCAACCCACTATAGCCACCCAAACCCCTAGCCCAATATTTTTTGTTTCTATGTTCTGCAATAGTCCTGCACCAACCGGGGGTTGTCCTTGGGTGCACTTGCAAGTGCATACAGGGATAATCGTCGGTTGGTGCCTCATTTCATTAAAACTCCTAACGGGCCTCTGCGAGTTGGCTTCGGCTCCTCGTACGCCTTCCAAAGGTCCGGGACCCCAAAGTACCGAGAATAGTTAAAAACTAAAAATAATAATAATAATAAATTTTAATTCAGAATCACTTCCATATTTGTTAGTAATAATGTTCTTAACCTAGTGTTAGTAAATCATAATAAATTAATAACAATAATAATAATAACAATAAATTAGGCGCTTGCTCTCGCGTGTAGGCCTATCAAGTGCGCTGTTAGTGCGGAGTCCCATCTGCCGGCGCACGCGGTCAGGATGGCGCTGGGGCCGCCGCGTACCCGCGCCAGTAAAGACGCACTTCGCTTTCTTATGACAGCGTGAAAGCCGTCCACGCGCGCCTCCGCGAACATACCACTGGCGCTGCAGTACCGCGGCAACCCCATCAGCATCCTGAACGCGTTATTATACTGTACACGCAGGGCGTCGTATGTCCTCCGCGTGTATTTGGCCCACAAACTGCACGTGTAAAAGGTCTGGCAGAAAGCTCTAAATAATGTAACCTTGACTTGTTCCGTACATCGTGCGAATCTGCGAGCCAACATATTACAGCGAACAGACAACGCCCTGCGTTCCCTGTCCACATCCATATCATCTTTTAGGTCATCGGTGACCCAGTGGCCCAGATACTTGAAGTGAGTGACTTGGTTTAATGGTGTACCATAAAGTGAGACGGGAGGAACCACTGTGACCTCTTTTCTAGGCACTTTAAAAACCATAACCTCACTCTTTTTTACATTGTATCATTACATTGTATCTTTATAATCGTCTTCTTCTTTTCGTGTGGTTAGTGACTAACCTGGTGTCAGAGTATTAAAGCCGCCCATTGGCTTCTGACTTGGCTTCACATGCCATCTAGAAATATCTCGCAAGAATGCCGGTTTCCTCACGATGTCTTCCTTCACCGTTTTTGAAGCAAGTGATAATTATACAATACCCATATGAATCCGAAAAGTCAGAGGTGCGTGCCTTGGGTTCGAACTCGAGATCTAAGACTTGGCAGTCTGACGGTCACACCACTAGGCTATCGCGGCTTCTTTTTTATAATATAACAAAGGTTGCTAATGTTTCTAATTGCTCCGAAGTAGACGTATCACCTTGTCTTTTGTTTGCTCATGCTTCTGTGGTTGTGTTCACAACAAGCCCAAAAAATTGTATTTTCTTGCCTCTTGGAAGTTATATACTCAGAAACTCAACATTTTCAACCTTATGCAGTGTCTGGAGAATTTTGGGAACTTCTTCACCAAGCATCAATCAGAAACCATTGATTGCCTCGCGAATTTTCCTTTGCAACAAAATCTGTCGAGGAAAACCATCTTGTAATATTTGGAGGATGTGACGTGAGCTGTCAGAAACAGCTGTATGAATTAGAATTGTAAATGGGAACTAATGACAGTGTACAGTTATTAAAGGGCAGTTCAGACTACGCTATAATACATTTTATTTAGCATATTTGGCAAATATGTATTGTATAGCACAACAATATCACTCAGCATACATGTTATATGGACACGTTCACACAACGCTATAATATTATAGTATAGCGTTGTGTGAACGTGTCCATTATCGAGACACACAATATTTTCGCGTACAACAAGCCAATACGTATGTATAGTGGCTTGCTGTACGCAATAAACTTGAGCGATTCTCAGAGCGCTATCGTACGATACTTCGGTTATTTTATTTTTCTTTTTCAATATTAATAATACGCTGGAGTCCATATCATTGTCATCGCTTGATGAGCTTTCCACGCTAGTGCGTCCACGCAAATCCATTGTGTGTGTACTTTATGACGGATCGCCGTCAAATAACTTGCTATAACATACATATAGTAGACCGGCTTGCGATATATCGTATAGTGTGAACGTAATTCTTATGCTTATGACGCAATATGATTTATATAGCGAAATAGCATAGCGTAGTCTGAAATGCCCTTTAAATGATCAAGGGAGAAAAATACTGCGATTTAACTATTACTGAGAGGAACAGACATTATCGTCTTATTCAAGAAATCTTCGACCAAGCCAAATAGGGATGTTGTGTGGGGAAAAAAAAACTATTTACTCCGATAGTCATAATAAAAAAAATATTAGACATCTATTTTTGTTTTCTAATAATAAAAAAAGGTTTAAATAAAACGCATTAAAGTTCAGTGGGGGCTCGCTATGTCACATGTCAGTATAAAATCTACCGGGGAGTGACGTCATGCCACGTTTTAACGTATTGCCGTAATCTTATGATTACGTAAAAAAAATAAAAATACGTGTCTAAATTTTTTTGATAATCTACCTCACGGATAAAAACAAGTTTTTGTCAACATCCCTATTAATATAATTGGTCAAAAGCCTAATGTAGACACATCAGTGAATATAGACCTTATCCAACTCCAGAAATGTGTAATTCTAATTATAAATTTGCACGTCTTTGATCTTGGCATGTAACTGCCAAGTGCAAAAAAGATTCACCAGACACTGCAATAAAACTAGTTCCTACAGTAAAAGTAACGCAACATAATAAAACTTCTTGACATGAGAATAAGAATCAGTCTTCAAAACGTAAACACTCTCCTAATTTCTTCCAGAATGATAATTTCTAACATTCGTAAAACGAAATGAGCTAAAAATCTTGAACTTTAAATAAACCAGATGAGCAGCGCAAACGCAATGAACGTCAGTGAACCGCCCACATGAAATAGAGAAAGCAAACAATGATGCTGCCCCTATTTATAGTGAATCTTAGAGATTTTCTTGTAAATGAAATAGGTAACAGCTAGAATTGTAATTAATTGCTATTTCATATCGGCCATAATTCGTTTGGCAAGTA
The DNA here is from genome assembly GCA_914767755.1 of Agrochola circellaris. Taxonomy (NCBI): domain Eukaryota; kingdom Metazoa; phylum Arthropoda; class Insecta; order Lepidoptera; family Noctuidae; genus Agrochola; species Agrochola circellaris. The sequence goes on from OU611857.1 coordinate 4,863,393, forward strand.
TAGTGATGATGTGAGTATAACCATAATGATGATAATGGAAAATTTTCGACTATTCCAGTTGTGCTGAAGGCTACCCATATTCTGTTCACCAGAAACCGTTTACATTCCAAGAGCTTGTAATTAGTGACCGATTGAACCTTCGTTTTCGGCCATTGTCGGGCAAAAAATCATGATTCGGCCATAAACCAGCCGAAGCTTCTTCAAGCCGAGAATCAGAAGCTCGTGAATTGTTATCCTTCATTCGGCCTACTTCGTAAAGCTCGACAATAAGTATCAGGTAATACAACAAGAAATACACGAAATTTTGTATCCTCTATCGTGTTTTATTTCTTTTAAACCAAAAAAAGAAGCAAACAAGATTTCAGTGTACAGCTGAAATATTAATACTAATTCATGATGGACGTCATTAATAAAACCTTAAAATTCCGAATTTTCTTATAAATAATAGCTCCATTATTAATGTAGATGAATGCAAATCCGCAAAGATAAGACCGTTCATTTTCCTATCAAGATTTATGTTATTGTTACAACAAGCGACGCTCATATTGTTTACATTCGCGATAAAGCGAACCAAACAATGTGTAACGTATTAAAGAAAAGCGAAGATTATTTATACTATTAACCACGTGATGCTGATGACAGTCGAAAATAGACGTTAGTTTGAAGGCTCTATTTGATCAATTGATTTTCGGAACGCGACTTATGTGTCATGATGTTGGTATTTTCAGGGCGGCTATTGGCCACTGTGACGTACGAAGGCCGGCCCACAGCATGACGTCCTGTTAACTGTAATGGACAATTCATTAGCTCGATTGTAAACGCGTGGAACGCTGCATAAATATTTTTGCTCCCACCACAACAGACTGTAAGATCTCTATTGTGCAATTAATTTCAGCCGTCGCCAATGTTGGTTTTACAAGCTTTTGACCCAGTTTTCAGTCAATAAACAATGTTCAATTTACTATATTTTAATACAAGTTGAACACACGTAATATTATGAGTAGTTACGTGAATTAACGAGGAGACAAAATTAGACGAGTGCAGAACGATCGACGGATATGCGTAATACGGTATGAACAAGACAGCGTTTTGGACACAGATGTGTGAAGCGTTTCAATCTTGGACACATGCCTGTGTTTTGTTTACGAGTCGAGCAAGCAAATATTTCTGCGGGCGATTGAGGTATTAGGGGGCTCGGCGGATTATTCTGTCTGTCACGAACGAAACGAACGTCACGTCGTCGTTGTCGTTGTGTACGTCATTCTACAATCACCAGGAGAAGTACACGTTCACCTGAACATCAAAACTGGTGGAGGAATCATGATGGGTGTAATTTGCATTCGTTTTGGACCAACTCATAGGTCGATAATCCAATTTAGTAAACCCGCGGACTTTTGGACACAAACTTTGAAAACCAGCCAAATGGAACGTGATATCCAGAATAACACCAATTTGTATAACGTATTAATGAACGTTCGCGCTAAACATGTCAAGTTTTTGAGGTTACTGATGCAAGCACGAGCGAAGGTCGGAACGATACTTAATTGTGTTAATATAAAACAGATCTATCTGCAATTATAGCTGCACGCATGCGATAGTGAAAGTTCCGTAGAGATAACAGAGAGATACTCTCGCGTTCTACAGAGAGAATTTGTATTCGTTATTCGTTTAGATTAACATAATAAGCGCATCAAGGTATTCGAGGACATACAAGTGGCACACACTAAGTGGAAAAATGTGTAGCTGTTCATCAGGAGAATGTCGATAGGGGAAGGATGGAGGAAATCAGCAGATGCGATCCCCGAGAGTAGGGTCGGCTTGGATTGATTGGATCCTGACGTACGATGGACGGGAGGTGTCGCCTGAAAGATTCATATTCAAAAGCTACCTACGTAATTTGATTTGGATCATGGTGTATTATTTTAGGTCCGGTGGATTGCATTAATATTTGACTCTTTTGCTGAGAGCAAGGTGCCATTTTTTTGCATGGAAAACAATAGGTAACTGTTATTTAGTTACAGTTTTTAGGACTTGAAATGGAACACAAATAATAGGTAGGTATTTGAAGACTCGACTTGGTCTTTGAGGTACTTAAAAAGAAAATTTAGTAAAAATAAGTATCGAGGTATATTAGAATTTAGGCTAACAGTTATAGAAGGCAGCTACCATTAACACACTCTTAGTAAAATCCCGCAGAAGAATCACATCAATGAAAACAGCGACGAAGACATACATACAAAAGCGACGGAATTCCACAGATCTGCCAACGTAAACATTGCAAGTGAACACGGAAAATCACAATACGTATGTACAGGCCAGTAAATTTCAAATCACAACGGAATAATTGAAATATTTAAGGGAGGGTAGCGAAACGCGCACTTGCGCTCCCGCGATCGCGTCACACGCACTGGGTCGGGTAACCAACTCATACAAGATGCCAAATCCTCACCCAACATCTACCTACATACGAAGACGAGCTATTTGTATATCATTGATAAACATCGAATGCGTTAACACCACGCAATAAGACTCAAAATGCAACTGCAGAATTTCAACTTTTTGTGCGAGAACCAATTTAAATGTTTTGTACGTTTTTTGCAAGTTTAATGTTGAAGATTGATGTGAAGTCGATTTTCTTGTTTTCTTATGTTAGCTTTGATTTTATGTTTTTGTAAATATTTGTGTTTTAAATTCTGTTGACTGTTTTATGTTTTGATTAAATAAATCCTTTATGAATGCATATGTTTACATCACCAATGGAATCATCAAAAAATATATACATTGTTTTGTAGTTAATTGTTAGTTCTTGTTGCTAAAGGTGAATTGACATTGATTTCCTTATCCTTGTTTTATTTAGATTGTGGTTAATTCAATGCTAATTAGAGAAAACATGTGTCATTCGAGTATCCTGCCAAGTCTGTGTACTTGTATCTAAAATTGTACAGCCTTCTATTTAAGCAAAATGTCAGAAAAATTCATACTATGAACTCTGGATTTGGCAATTACCTACACCAAAAAATGCTCTGCGTAATTGTGTTTCTACATCAGCTGTAGACAATAATGCATTCTATAGGCTCAGACCAAATAAAAAACCAATACAGAGCGCTGAGAACAATACAGTGAAGCATGCCAAAACTACACCGCCGCTCTGTGCATACACGCTCACACGCACACATTTACAACCATTTACAATGACACTAAAATGAAACTACACCACACAAAGTGCACACATGTTTACGAAACCCGCTTCACGTCACTGTTGACAGCGCTATGTCTTGGTTTTTTATTTGGTTTGGTCTTTGATTTTCGGTTTTGGTTGTTTGGTTTGGTCTATTAAAGATAATATTAGTTAATTTATCAATAATTATTCATATCAGAGAACTAGCCGTATTACATTATATTAAAATAACTTTGATGCAATGTAAACTATTTCTATATAAAACTTATTTATTACACATGGGGTAGGCAGAAACTACAGAACACCTGCTACGATCTTTCTCTTTTTCTTTTTTACCAAACAACGGCGAAGCAAAAAGGAGGGTTATGATTTTGACCGTTATGTATGTTCATCTGTTACCTCATAACTTCTAAACTTGTGATCATAATTTGACAAATGATGTATCGTTGGAAGCGCCATGATCGTCCGCTGGTTATAGGCTATGTGACGTCAATGTGGCGCCCTCTAGAGGACATAAAGACATGAACATAAAAAATATGCCATGTTGGGTCAAAAATGGTCAAGGTAAAGCCGTCATAGTATGCCATTACAATTTTGTAGGTGTACAGGCATGCACCACAGCTTTACCTTGACCATTTCTGTACCAGTCTTGATTTCTGTCTGAAATATTTTCTTGTATCATACTTTTTAGAGCGTGATTTTTCAGTAGTCGGGTTTTAGTTTTTGAACTTGCTTTTATTTTAACTATATGTACCGCTTAAATTGGTCGCTTATCGAAGCTCACAGCAGCACCCTGACTAAATGAGACGCACGCCGATTGCGAGCACTACGCACCTGACCTTTCTGAAGAACATCATCAATAAGGTAGGTATATTATTAATTTGGTTAGACACACTAGCAGCTAATTAGCTGATGCGTGTGTATCAAATAGCTTGGAGATGGTTAATCTGTCCAGTCGATTCTTGAAGCAGTTCAGTGAGGGTATATATCCAATACATCCTTCTAGGGCGTCCCCTTCCGGCGTTTCCACTCTCATCTATCTGCCTTGCCATCTACCTACCTACCTACTTATTTATTAGTATTCTCAGACCAAATAAAAAACCAGACATAGCGCTGTCAACAGTGACGTGAAGCCGGTTTCGTAAACATGTGTGCACTTAGTGAGGTGTAGTTTGATTGTAAATGGTTGTGAATGTGTGCGTGTGAGCGTATATGCACAGAGCGGAGGTGTAATATCGGCGGCATGCTACATTGTATTGTTCGCAGCGCTGCCGCGCTGTCTTGATTTTTTATTTTGTCTGAGTTAGTATCGTGACTTTGTTTGTTACGCTAAAACGGCTGAACAGATTAGGATGAAATTTGTCACACGGGTAGACTATGACTTGGGTTAGGACATAGGATATTTTATCCCGGTAAACGCAGACGAAGTAAATCCGGGCTGCTACTTAGCAATTCGCAATGGGCTTGTCGTCTGTTACATGGGAGAGGGTTATCATTTCGAAATTTGAAAATTCCTGACCAAAGGTCTGACATTTGCAAAAAAATCCGGATATTTTTAACTTTTTAATCTTATTTTTTTAATAATCATTTATGTTTTTAAAGAAAATACCTACTCGATAAATCCGTACGGATGATAACCCTACATGGGACTAACATACCTGGCGAAATGTGGGTCTTCTATAGATAGATACAATCATCTCTCCAACTCTTTGTGGGAATCAATAATATTATGTTAAATACATAACTTACACATAGGTACATAAACCCACGCCTTCTTGCCATTGGGGTAGGCAGAAAAAAGTTCGCTTTTAGCGATCAGTTTAAATTTTTACATAGGGTGACACCCTATGTAAAAAATTTAAATTTATGTTTGTAATTTTTATGGTCAAAACAAAACAAAATCCCGTGAACACGATGACCACATCTGTTACCGGCCCGGTGCTATAGCCGCCGAGCGCTGCAAGCAACAAAAGTCCTTACGATGGTTAGATATGAACTTCTTCGATGGTACATAATAAAGAGTATCTATCTATCTATAAATGAAAGGTTTTTTTTTTTTTTTTACAGAGTTCATCGATATTTATAGAATTACATAGAATAATTTCTTGTCTGTTGCACTTGTACTAGCCATCTTGTAGTGGCCATCAAACTCTATTATAGAAATAATCATTGAATTTTCATATGAATAGCTGCTTGAGAAATCTATTGTTCACATAAAAAGAGTATTTCAGACTTACAAGCTTGAAAGAAAACTATTTATCGAGTGGCATTAGAAATATGAAGTGGCTTTTGTAGCATAGTAATAATAATTATCATATTATTATTATTGTCTGTAAGTAAGTGCACTTAAAATTGACAAACTACATAATCTTATCCAACCATCATCATGATCATTGTTCACATAAAAGAAGTATTTCAGATTTACAAGCTTGAAAGAAAACTATTTATCGAGTGGCATTACAAAAATATGAAGAGGTTTTTGTAGCATAGTAATAATATCATATTATTATTATTGTCTGTAAGTAAGTGCACTTAAAATGGACCAACCACATATTATTATCAATCATGATAATATGCCTAACCTTTTGTCAACCATTGGGGTCGGCTTCCAATCTAGCCGTAGGCAGTTGAATACCAGTATTGGAGTAACTAACTATCAGACGTCCACAACCCAGTTACTGGGTAATACAACAATCCCTTAAAACTGGTTGTCAGACTTGGAACTACATCAAAACTAAACATAAATGCGAAAGTGAGTTTGTTTGTTTGTTACGCTTTCACGCTAAAACGGCTGACCGGATTTGGATGAAATTTGGCACACGGGTAGACCATGACATGGAATAGGACGTAGGATACTTTTTAGCCCAATAATATGTTCCCGTGGTATCATTTCCGAGATACACGCGGGCGAAGCCGCTGGCAAAAGCTAGTATTCAGTATAACATGTTTTAATAAGGTTCTTTGGGAAGGTTACTTATATATTTTGTTACGGGTAAAAAGGGAACAGTTTCTAATTGAGCCTGACAGCCTTGACGAAAGCCCCTAATTTTTACTTATAAGACTTCACAAGTAATTACTGCATTACTGGATGAAGAATCTTTTTCTTTTAGTAATATCCAATTTGTACTAACTAAATGTTAGATTAATTGCACTCATAACAGATTCTTAAAAAAAAAAGAAATAATGAAACTCAAGAATATAATAGAACACTTTTTGTATGGGTTCTTGTTCATATTTTTGCATATATACCTAGGCTACCTAGGTAGTTGAATACATAGGTATTTCATTTCTTTTAATGGAACGTAATACATGGAGTATGGACAAATAGAAGTCTGACTGATTATATTCAATGTGCTGTAAAGTTATATAAACACTATTTCATATAACTGCATAAACAATGAAAATGATAAAAAAAGTACACATTAGGTAGAATATAATATACCTATACTATAAATAAAAATGAAATGCTGTTTGTTGGTAAGCCTCACTTGAGATCAGCTGGAACAATTTGTAAATTTTTTGTTTAAATAAAATGTTCATATTAGTCCTAAATATAGTCTATAGTTCTAGTCCTATAAACAAAAATTGGTAAACTTTACCAATTTTTTATTTGGGAAAAACTGAATGTCCTTTTTCTATGGGTATTGTGTCTTTATTGAAATTTGGACTCAACGTCAGTAGGGACAGCCAGTAAAAAAAAAAATTTTGGTACCATTATTTTTAATTTTTCTAAATACCCACCCAGTCCCACCAGTGAGTGTAATCAGACAACGAAAACACAAGATGTAGTACAAAACTGAGAAGATTAAAATGGAGATGAGCCGGCCACTCTGTCAGGGGAGAAGAGAAATGGAACAAAACAGTGACCCAGAGAGGGGAAGAGAAAGATAGGGAAACCCTTGCAAAGATGGCAGGATTACTTGGTGAAGACTGCGGGAAAGACATGGACTAGACAGACAAGGAACAAGGAGAATTGGAAGGGGTTGAAGGAGGGCTTACAGACTCAGAACTGAGTTTAAACTTTTTTTATAAACAACCTCAGACCAAATAAAAACCAAGACTGAGCGCTGCAAACAATACAGTGAAGCATGCCAAAACTACACCACCGCTCTGTGCATACACACGCACACATTTACAACCTTTTAAAATGACTCTAAAATCAAACTACACCACACAAAATGCACACATGTTGTTACGAAACTGGCTTCGCTTCACTGTTGACAGTGCTGTCTTTGTTTTTTATTTGGTCTGTGTATACAACGTTAACTCTGAAAAAAGGTTATAAATCAATCGTCCCATCATTACGTTCAATTCAATATTGTGTTCACTAATGGTATTCATGGTTTCCAAGCCATCAAACCACCATCTCCATACGTTTTCAAATCGCAAATAAGTAAAATGCTGGTAAAACACAATTCAATGATTGATTTTGGCATGTTGATCAACAAATCAGGATATGGACAACTTGATAAAGTAAATTGAGTGTAAAATCTATTATCAGATTTTACAGTCAATTTACTTATCAGCTTGTATCATTTTAAAACTGTATGAATGGCATAGGGACATGGTATGTATTTTTTTTTAATTCGGAGAATTATTTTGGATTGCTTGGCTTTATGGACACTGCATAAAGTCTGTGTATATTTTTTACATAACCATGGTCGATTTATCGCTGGTTAAAATCCTCTGTACAATAAAACCTCTTCACAGATTCTAGAATAAATCACCATTTATTATGAGTGTATTGCCATACCTCTCAGATTGTCAGACCCAAATGTTGTCAGCATAAAGGTAGCTGCTTCGTTTGACATAAAGGTTGCTGCCTCGTTTGACATAATCATGTATCAGAGTATCTGTTATATGTGGAGAAATGGCAATTAATGCATTTATTTTTAAACAAAACCATTTGTCTTATTTTTTATCACTTCAAGTTTTAAAATCAGTCCGTGTCAGTCTCCATTTGATACATAATATTTCAAGAATTAACAGGCAAGTGTCAAAATTTACAGTACCTAATGATGGCCATTTGGAGTATTAAGCAAATAGATACTTTTCAAAGTGACGACAGCATACGATTTGGGTACCTAACCTGGTACTTTTAGCCAAAGAGGTTAGGTGAAAAATAAGTTTGATTCTTATCAGATTACCTACGGAACACTAAACAAATATGGAAATGTACTGACCATTGCAATATAAATGAATACACACGGCGTTTTCCTTCAATAAAACTAATGAAGACTTGACCGATCAATTTATTCCCTGACGACACCGAATCTAACCAATAAGAATTCAATACTAACATTACGGACATCGATTTTTTTCTATTATTACGTACCTACGTATTTATAAAAACATATCCTGTTGACAACAACAGTCATAGAACCCGTTTTTTTTTAGATTGCAGGACAACTTGCAATTGCCCTATGGCAAATCTTGTTGGTTAAGCAGGTTTTGTACGTTTTTAACGTTGTAAAACAGAAAACATCTGCCCAAGCAAGTCAAGTGCCAACGGGAAGATAATGTGATCTTACAAATTACATTATAAACAACTCACCTCGGCCTCACTCTCGCCGTTCTTGTTAACTTTGGTCTTCATGGCCTCCTGCGAACAACAGCTTCGTCAGCTTCCACTGAAACCCTCACAACACACGCTTATCTCCTTCAAATCACCAATATTGCGGAGATTTTACACACGTAAATTATGCAGCACCGCATACCATAAACGAACTGAACCAAACTGAACTGACAAACTGACATGGCATAGTAGGTATTTAGTATTACGACGATGGAAGCGTAAAATGCCGACAACGTAAATTACCGTTTTTTTTTTACAACAGTGAGTAAAATATTTATTTATTGGGCGTTATTAATTGGTTCTTTTATTCTTAAACTCACCTTTTCTTTTTTCGGCATATTAAACTAAAAATTAAAGCTTTAAATACAAGTTTTTGATAACATTCGCGTGGAGAGTTTACATTTTAGTTGTCAAATACAGCGTCCTGATTGGTTGAGAAGGGTCACGTGACTTCGTTGACGTTGCACGTACATAGTGATGTGAGTAATAAAAAGTATCGATTAATTATTAATAACAAAAGATTGAAAAATGGTTTCTTGATATTTGTATGTTTTCGAGTAAAGTTTTTCAATTTTTACGGTAAGGCAGATACAGAAACAATAATAAAAGAAAAAAAATGGATATTTATTTACCTGGTTTAGAAAAAACGCCAAGATCAAACACGATTATTGGTATTCAGAATGATTGCACCTATCGGTAATGTGTTTCTCTTGTCGGTCTTCACCAAAGCGGAGACGAGACGAGAGGAGAGGAGATGTGTTTTAAACAACCAATATAGTTTCGTTATTCGCACATCTCGTCTCCACTCAGCTTCAGTGGATACCACTGAGGGGAGATGTATCATATTTATATGGCGCGATCGAAGCGGAGATCTGAGGTGTGTCTCGCCGAGATTGAGCTAGGCGGCGGTACCTACAAACTGGAGATGTGAGCTGTGCCTCGCCAGCTGGTGACTGCGCGCGGCAGCGCGCAGCAGAGACGAGAAGAGATGTGAGCGTGCAGGAAGCTGTCAACATCCAACGCTCGTCGCACGCAACTCAGTTCTGCTCTATCTAGCACACACCTCCACTCTAGCCAGCACACACCTCCACTCTAGCCAGCACACATCTCCGCTCCAGTATAGCCAGTACGTATCTCCGCACAGCTACGGTGGATACACCCTCTTCTCGCCTCCGCTTCGGATATCTCCGCACATTTCCGCTTTGGTTGAGTCCGGCGGGCCTAAGACCCAGTCTTCCGGAAGACAGGGTCTTAAAATGGACATGACCATGAAGATCGCAGGCTCTACACTTGTAGGTGTTGACCATAACATGTGTACAGTGCCGGATTAAGCTATCGCGGGGCCTGTAGCAAATTCTACCTAGGTAAAACTTGCTACAGGTAGCCCCTACGGTAGAACTTGGTTTATTTTAATTTCTAAAGTTTAGGAGATAAACTAGTCAAATACATTATGTTCCTGTACACTCGATTAGGCACTTCAACCTAATGACTTAAAGCTAACTGTAGTAGGTACTTTTTTTAAACCTTTATGACTCATTTTTAGAATAGCTGGTGCTGGCAGTGATTTAATTGTAATTTTTATAAGAGTGCCTTGCGCGAGCGCAGCAAGCTCAATTTTTTTTGTACCTCGTATTACTTACTATACGAGATGCAAAAAGATTTCGAACTTACTCAAAAAACTTTAAGAATGAAGAAAAACTTGCAAGAAAAGATGCAAGAGCGAGTTCGAAAAATTTTAGTACTTCACCTCTTCACCTCGGATAGGTTCTTTTAACAATACTTATAGAAATTAGAAGTTGCTTTGTTGACTTATGCAGAAAAGCTGTAGAATTAAGAGAAACTAGGATTCAAGGGCGAGCGAAGCGAGCTCGAAAAATTATTTGCATACCGGGCCTAGGAGGTTCGATTTGTTTTGACTGTTCTTACATAATTATTTCGTTGGACCTTCTTTCCAAGCGCGCTCCCCCCAGAGCGCGTGGTCTGTATCATTTGCTACGTGCATAGTCCCCACTGAGTGTCGAATAAACGTGCTCACACACGACATACTTTTTGTAGAGCCGATTATCTGGCCGATTCACATTCTATACCTACATAATTATAACGAACGAATTTTTGTAGTATTCTCGCCAACGAAATAATCGGTTACCGGTTTGACGTGGATTGTCATATTCGGAAAAGGTGTTACGTTTCAGGTTTTTAGTGACATCAAGTAGTTCCAATATTGGTACCAAATCTAAGAGCGTAGTTTCTTTAAAATAATTACGCTCAGGCGAAGGTGGGTTTGGATATGCAGGGCCCCCTTTTGCGCGGGGCCCGTAGCAATTGCTACTCTTGCTACGTGGTTAATTCGGCACTGCATGTGTTTGTTGTTTACCGGGGACCAGTGGGAGAGACTAAGGGCTGATTTCCAATTCCAACCAACGAAACTGAACGCGAACAGCATTTCTAAAACGCGTTCAAGAGCTGTCAGTGTCAAAATTGTTATGGAATATTGCACACTGACAGCTCTTGAACGCTTTTAGATGTGCTGAACGCGTTTAATTTGATTGGTAAAATCCGCACTAAGCCTGTCTGGGGTCCGGGGCGGTAAAACGAAATGATTACTTATTTCCGACATCTTCCACAATCATCGTCATATTTCAGAAAACCATAATTAATTAAGTATACCTACACCTTAACCTTCCTCATGTTAAACTCCGTCCATTGGTGGAAACAATGTGGAAATCTGTTCGGTAGTTTTTGAGTTTATCGCGTTCAGACAGACAGACAGACGCGGCAGGGGGACTTTGTTTCATAATATGTAGTGATTGATAGTCATAGTGATCTACATGGGTCCGCCGCCTCCCGCACTATGCAGGATTACTATTTTCAGGGTGCATTTTCACCTCCACATGCTATTCCACTGGCGGACTAAGAGGGCGCGGAAGGTGCGGCCCCCCTACGTATGCTAAAAATAAATGAACAATACAAAAAATTTCAACCTCGCTACGCTCGCTCTTGCATCCTACGTTCGCAAACTATTCTGAATAGGTTGCCAAAGTAATTCTTTTTCTATAAAATATTCTAACGAAAATTTTACCTATCTAGAGTACAAAAATGTTCATTTAATGCTCCAACATTTTCGTGTAAGTCGACAAAGTATCTCCTATTTCTGTATGAATGGTCTAAATAAAACCTAACCTCGATATAGTCTGCAAAAATTTCGAGTTCGCTTCGCTCGCTCGCCATTTAGTTTGCCACCCGGTCCCCAATAGGCTTAGTACGCAACTGTGCTATTAAGGTACATTTTCATCAAAAAGCAATAATATAGGATACAAACTCAAACTCAAACCTCAAAGCATTTATTTCATTAAACCATTTACAGGCACTTTTGAATTGTCAAGGAATTGGTCAGTCATAAATAAGAAGCTAGTTGCCCATTCCAAAGCGTAGTAATAAATTGTTACAAAGTATTGGTTACATCATTCAGGTTGAAATTATACATGTGAGAACAATGTAGAAAGACGTGCACGTTAGAAGCGTCCGTAATAAACATATGAAAACAAAAAACAATTCAAAAATTAAAATCAGCCATGACCGCTAAGAGTTGACCAGTCCCAACAGACGGCGCCCATTCACGAACATAACGCATGGATCAGCACCATTCAGCTCAACCATTTTGAAGGGACCTAATGATCCAACACACGCGCCACCATCAGCGAGACATCTGAGTGAGCATGACATACTCACAGCCGCCAGGGCACATTAAAGTCAATAAAAGACGTATTACCCGGTAAATGGTAGCTCTTTTTAGTACATAGTACTCACACCTGTGCTCTGCAATTATATAATTCAAAGGAGATTGATTTTATACAATGCAAAGATGGTCTTAAAATCTTCAGCAGCTCCAGCAGTATTTTCAAATGCCTAGCTACGATATATGAGGTGACATATTTTGAGTGAGGGTTCCTTATCGCGCTCCAACCCCGTCCATCACTACAAAGCTGGATGACCAGCTCACCCAAGCTGGCTTCCTCCAGATATTCCAGTCAAGAGATAGAGAAAATTTCTGTGTGGATCGCGTTGTACCATCAAAGAAGTTCATATGTAACCAGTTTCAAAACAAAATCCCGTGAACACGATGATCACATCTGCCATGCTATTCTGTAAACATCTCACCGTGAAAACTTAGGTGAAGTGAGCGTGGAGTGAGCTGTCATTCCACAGGGATTGACACTATTGACAGCTCACTCCACGCTCACTTCACCTAAGTTTTCACGGTGAGATGGTTACAGAATAGCACTGCTGTTACGGGCCCGGTACTATGGCCGCAGAGCGCAGAGCGATGCAAGCAAGAATAGTCCTTACGGTGGTTAGATATGAACTCCTTCGATGGTACATACGTGATGGCTCCTAGACTCGCATGCTTTATTAAAGTATCTACGTATATTTTAGTACACCTTTTCAAATCATAAAACATGTTTTTATTTTTTTTATTACTTTATTTATGAAATTAAATTAAATAATATAATACAGTTTCTATCACCACGGCTTCTTCTTTTCCTTCTTATGTTTCTTGGGTTTATACGGTCCAAGTTGAAGGCGTACAAGTAAGCCACGCCACCAAGCCTGCACAATAAACGCGGAATTCAGCATCTTCTCGTGATAGAGTCGGGCTGTCTCGCGATCTTTCTTGAATTGGATCCATTCCTTCATTTGCGTGTCATGTTTCTCAAGCTAAAAATAAAAATAAAACATTTAATTACGAGGTATATACATAATCTTAGATCTAATATACAACTAACACTAAAATATATACCTAAATTATAAACAAGTACAAAGAGAAAAAAAAAAAAAAAAAAAAGAGGGCTCATTCATTAGGCATCAAAAAATTCGTCGGCGTCGCTGTCAGTGGGAAAAGTGCCCAAAAGGCTGGCAGCATTGCCACGTTGGATGGCAATGCTGATTCTTTGACCTAAAAATTGGCCAGCCCTCTGGACACGTGAGGAGTCGACCAACCGCTTGGCGATGTCCCGAAATTGAACTGCCCTGTAACTTAGTAATAAATTGTGTTAATTACGAGGTACAGAAAAGACTTGCCCGCTAGTCATGCATGCAATTACAACAGAGACACGTGCCGGGCACATGTTTCTGACAAAATGGACACAAAGAAAAGGGAGGCAGGGACACCGACGCGAAAAATGATACCATGGTTTCAGTATATGATTATGAAACACCCTGCGTCGAAACTGTTCGTCTGTTATTTTTAAAAAAATCTGCTTTTTCATAGAAAAGTGCAATACCTACGCGGTCAAAATGTATGGAACAGCAGTTTTTTTTTTTTAATAACCGACGAAATATTTCAATACAGGAGATTCAGATTCATGTACTAAATCCATTGTATCAGTTTTCGATTCGCCACCCTGAATGATCATCAAATACTGATTCAGCAACCGTTCTCCTAAGACCGATTCGCCATTGGACTGTTCGTCGACAGGCTGATTCATTTATTTCCGTTTCCCCAGCAGGATCTTTCACCTATGGACATTTCGCCGACAGAACCTTTCATATGCGTCACTTTCGACGACAGCCCTTTCCAGCTACTAAATGTTTCACCGACACGACGATACACCTATAACTCTTTTAACTACAGACCTTTCCATCTACGACGAAGAATTCGCCGTCAATCTTAAGATAAACAATATTACAAAAAATGCACATAGGCTCAACTTTGGCGTGACATTCTCTAGGGCAAATAGCCGGCCCTAATCTTTTACGGCCGAACCCAATAACCTACCTCTATCACCAGCTTTGGCATACTGGAGATAGCAAAAAAAATGAAACAATATGAAAAATTGGTTTTCTGTTGTTTCATTTGTTTTTTATTTCCAGTATGTGATAGATAGCTGGTTATTGGGTTCGGCCGATAGTAAAGACACAGTAAGCTGTAGATAGATATGTGCATTTTTTGTAATATTGTTTATCTTAAGATTGACGGCGAATTCTTCGTCGTAGATGGAAAGGTCTGTAGTTAAAAGAGTTATAGGTGTATCGTCGTGTCGGTGAAACATTTAGTAGCTGGAAAGGGCTGTCGTCGAAAGTGACGCATATGAAAGGTTCTGTCGGCGAAATGTCCATAGGTGAAAGACCCTGCTGGGGAAACGGAAATAAATGAATCATCCTGTCGACGAACAGTCCAATGGCGAATCGGTCTTAGGAGAACGGTTGCTGAATCTCAAATACTTAATGGAAACCGTTCAGCACTGAAAAAATGCACAGAAGAGTTATTTATCAGCTGCAGCTGCCAAAGTGCTACGGTCGAAACTCGTAAGTTGCAAGCTGCCTCAAGTTGAGAAGATGCTAGATTAGGTCGTTCTCAATTTAAGTATTAGCACCATACCGCACAATATCGAACCTTCTAGCAGCTGGATGAGAGTGGCCGATCGAAATCAATGGCGTACGATTAAAAAAGTCTACCTATGTCCAGAGTGAACTGTTTTAGGCTGATGATAGAATGTCCGGCACCACTGCCTGTGTCTCCTGGCCTACCAGTGATGGTAATGGTAACTATGAATATTACTGAGAAATCAGTTAGACAATTATATGCATACTAGATACTACCGCGATGAAAAGTATCCTATTTGTATCCAGGTTATAAACTATTTGTCTGCCTCATCCAAATAATATTAGAAGCTATAATGATTGAATACTATCGTGAATTCATGCATGCTTAGTATTTTTTGTTAGGTTACTGCTTAGAAATTGTGCACAACGTCTAATGATTGAAATACTATCTTGAATTCATGCAAGCCTAGTACTTTTTGTGCCAAGTTTCAAGTTTCCGCTAAAGTGCGACCGTGCCCATTTGGACACGGCAAAATTTATCGTACTCAAGGAATGAGACTTTATTATACAAACGAAATCCCCTCTTTTCACCCCCTTTTTTTTTTTTTTTTTTTTTTTGAGGATGGGAAATTATCAAATAACTTCTCCCGCTCTGGGTGGAGCGGGAGGGCGTGTCAGACTTTTACTGACTAAAACCCACCCGTGTTCCTTCCGTTGCCTGTGTGCCGAGGTCGCGATATCCCTTTCAGACAAACCCGCAACCCCCTTAAAGGGGGAATTTTCAAAAACCCCTTCTTAGTGCTCCCCTACATTATAAAAGAAAGCTGTGTGCAAAATTTCACGTTCCTAGTCCCAGTTGATAGGCTCTGCGTTGATAGTCAAGACAGTCAGTTTCTCATTTTATCTATACTTAAAATGCTTTGTCCTGAATGACTGACTAACTTCTCCCGCTCTGGGTGGAGCGGGAGGGCGTGTCAGACTTTTACTGACTAAAACCCACCCGTGTTCCTTCCGTTGCCTGTGTGCCGAGGTCGCGATATCCCTTTCAGACAAACCCGCAACCCCGGCAGGCATTGGCCCTTCCGGACCCTGTCAGTTGGTGCTGACATCTCTTTGAGGCGCGCGTGGAACACAACGCGCCGTCGACCCGGGCCTGGTCCCTATCGGACGGCGAGCTACCCATTGCTCACCGTCCGCAAGCCCGCGCCTACGGTGGCCGGAATTCGGCTCGCGACTCCCGACGCCCGGGGCGTCTCCTGCGGCGACTAGGGGCGCGAGGGGGCGCATTTTGCCTCTCCCTCGCGCGCTCCGCCTCCTCCTTCGCGAGCATTACTGCTTCGCAGAAGGAGGTGACGGCCTCCCATGCACTCTCGCTCCGGACCATGGCCTGAACCAGGGCCGGACGCGAGAGATCGCCGCCGCCGATCGCCTCCGTGAGGACACGGCGGTGCTCCGCCCAAGCTGGGCAGACCTCCACCGTATGCTCCAGCCTAAACCGCTGATCGTAGAGACCTGAAACTTGGAGGGTGTGTTCTTTGTGAAGATGATGACGTAGGCATCCGATAAGAAAGGATTTTCCGAAATTCTACCCCTAAGGGAGTGAAAAAGGGGGGCATAGTTTGTATGGGACAACGTGATTCCTTGAGTTAATAAACTTGAAACTTGGCACAAATTACATGAATTCAAGATAGTATTTCAACCATTATAAGTTGTGCACAATTTATGAGCTGTAGGTAACGTAACAAAAAGTACTAGGCTTGCATGAATTCACGATAGTATTCAAAAATTATGTTATGCTACTAATAGGATTTGGATGAGGCAGACAGATAGCCTGGATTAATTATTACTAGGACACTTTTATCCCAGTAGTACGTTCCCAGGGGATAAATTCCGACATCCACGCGAGCGAAGCCGCGGGCAAAAGCTAGTATATTATATGGATATATAGAAGATAGATCAGTCATTGGTGCCGATTCTCTTGTCACAAATGCCTCTAAACTAAACTAAAAATCACTAAAATTTAGTTTATTCCTGTCAAACGACGATTTCCTATTCTGAAATAGACTAAAGTGACACAACTTAACTATATTTTAGTTTGACAGCGCTAAGATAGTACTGAGTTTTTAGTTTAGTGAAAATGGCAATTTTGCTATTCTGAATATGACGTTTTTCACCTAAAATTTTGGTTGTAAAAGACCAAATCAGACTAAACCTGACAAATTTTAATCGCGATTAAAATGGTGTGGTATAAAATAAGTTGTTATGAACTAAAATTCACACCAACATCTCGACTTCACGTGCAAAAACAGTACTGTATTTATTTTTTCTTTTGCTTATATCTCGAAAATGGTGCGTCCTATCGCAAAAATAATGAAAATTTCGACCCCCTTTATGAAACCCTTAAACACATAACACTCAACACGAAGGTAATATTTTTTTCATATTTTCCATACAATAAAATAAAAATTCCATATAAAGCACGTCGAGGCTACACCACATGCGCACCTCCGGCTCTAAAAAAAATCACCGGTTAGGGCAAACCACGGGTACCACGTGGATTCACGATTGTCAAATTCTATTTTAGATGTGTCAAAATTATTTTTTAGTTTAGAGAATTTTATTTGCAGAATAGCTCTAAGATTCTCATAGTCAAAAGTAAGTAATTTTAGTCTTAGTTTAAGTTAGTTTAGTTCGGTGTACAAGAGAATCGGCACCACTGTTGAACAAACAGAATAAAATGAATAGGTAACCGTTTCTTCGTGGCGTTTATTTTTTGCAACAACGTCTTGATAATCATTTTTCTTAATTTGTATTTTGAGATCGATTTTTTCCATATCTTTGTCGAATTTTTCCATCCATTCCTCAATTTTTGCCAATGTTTCCTTAAAAATATTAAGCAAATTAAAACAGAACAGCGCAAAGGTAAAAAAATCGATTTGTTATCTACCTAAAAATAACGGAAAACAATTACTGCTATTTCATAACTAAAGGTGTGTGGAAGAGGGAAAGGTAGGCCTTTGCTCAGCAGAGGGTCAAAACGGGCTTAATATATAAGGTGTTTCAAAACAAACTGGTCTAAAGCACCTCTTAAAGTTTTTAAGGTTAATTTTAAAACACCTTATACAATGGTGCCGATTCTCTTGTACACCGAACTAAACTAACTTAAACTAAGACTAAAATTACTTACTTTTGGCTATGAGAATCTTAGAGCTATTCTGCAAATAAAATTCTCTAAACTAAAAAATAATTTTGACACAACTAAAATAGAATTTGACAATCGTGAATCCACGTGGTACCCGTGGTTTGCCCAAACCGGTGATTTTTTTTAGAGACGGAGGTGCGTATCTGGTGTAGCCTCGACGTGCTTTATATGGAATTTTTATTTTTTTGTATGGAAAATATGAAAAAAATATTACCTACGTGTTGAGTGTTAGGTGTTTAAGGGTTTTATAAAGGGGGTCGAAATTTTCATTATTTTTGCGATAGGACGCACCATTTTCGAGATATAAGCAAAAGAAAAAATAAATACAGTACTGTATTTGCACGTGAAGTCGAGATGTTGGTGTGAATTTTAGTTCATAACAACTTATTTTATACCACACCATTTTAATCGCGATTAAAATTTGTCAGGTTTAGTCTGATTTGGTCTTTTACAACCAAAATTTTAGGTGAAAAACGTCATATTCAGAATAGCAAAATTGCCATTTTCACTAAACTAAAAACTCAGTACTATCTTAGCGCTGTCAAACTAAAATATAGTTAAGTTGTGTCACTTTAGTCTATTTCAGAATAGGAAATCGTCGTTTGACAGGAATAAACTAAATTTTAGTGATTTTTAGTTTAGTTTAGAGGCATTTGTGACAAGAGAATCGGCACCAATATGTAAAAAACCCTATCCGATCCGGAGAGGTACCATCAAAGAAGTTCATATCTAACCAGTTTCAAAACAAAATCTCGTGAACACGATGACCACATCTGTTACCGGCCCAGTGCTATGCTATAGCCGCCGAGCGCTGCAAGCAAGAATAGTCCTTGCGGTGGTTAGATATGTATGAACTTCTTCGATGCTACATAGGTATGTACTGCAATAATATTACCAAAAAGTAATAAAACATCTTGAAAATAAAAAGTTATTGCTATTTCAAATTCACATTTTTAGTACCAAAATTACCCTAAAACCATTAAAATTTAGCAAATTTTCAACAGGGATCATAAGTTATAGAAAGAAAGAAAGAAAAGACGTTTATTACGAGGCTTTTGGCAGTGGTATTGTTTTTTTTTTTTTTTTTTGTGATGTGCGTTTGTGCAGAATAAACACTTTTTCTTTCTTTCTTTTTATTTGCGGTAGGTACACATGACGCAAAGAAAGAAAAAAACACAAAAATAAACAGTTTGGGGGAAAATATGCGTCATATCCACGCAAAACGACCATCGCTCAGCACAATGCTGCGACCCAGCACCCAACCCCCCCCCCCCCCCCGCAGTGTTAGTTATGACTTGTAGACACCCGAGAAAGAAGGAGATATGCCCGGTAGTTGAAAATGTATCGAAACCCAATGTCTCCACTTTGTCCCCACCACCTCGCCACAACTACACATGCAAACCGAATGGATACCATGTCGCGCACACACAATCAATTATAAACCTTATCCCATCAAGCACAGCGTGCATTTATCATGCACCGTACAATTCACTCACACGAAAACATCGATTGCTATCGTTGTGCTGTGCAAAAGACATTTATTTTACATTTACGCTAATGATTGTGAAAATTGGAAAGTTATCGATTCTCCCATTAGTATTGTATTAAAAATTTTGGGAGTTCCTGAAAAAAATATTAATAAAAAACGATACACATACTCGTATAATAAGATGATATAAATAAACAACACGTACCTAAAAAAATATTAAGTAAATCAAAAAGTTTCAACATTAAGAGAAAATCTAAATGAGTATAAAACTTGATTTCACGTCGGTCTTCCAACTACTGTTGACAAATTGAAGAATTAACTTTAATTGTAATATATAAATTCATACGATAATCGACATTGTCGTCGCTAGCCTAAGCTACGTTAGTGGATCTGCACAAGCACATCACTAACACGTCGCAAGATACAGTGGCCGTACTACGCAGTACTTTTTACATTGCTTCTCCAGCCACTTAACGTAAAACACCAAAAATAACGTAGTAAAGAGAAATATTTTACGCTTTGTTGTTTTTCATGATTTTCAACACAAATGTAGTAAAATACTTGTGCTCATATATGAGAAGTGAGATTTTTACAAGAAACCACTGAATAACTCGGCATTCTTAAATGTTGTCACGATCGCGGTCGAAAGCACACTAGTTAGCAGAGACGTCCATTAGCCTATGAGCATCGTAATCACGACGCGCTTTTATCGGGTTATTTATATTTCTATGTAAATAACCCGATAAAATTCCCTATTGAAAAAAATGGTGGCGATTTTTTGTTTTTCTTTTTCCTGGAAATTATAAATAGTATGATACCTAAAAGTACCCTCACGGATCGGACAGGGCTCTTTTTACATGTTGTATAAGGTAAACGCAGGTATTAACGACCCCCCTAAGGCAATTTTAAAATCAACCATATTTTTTTAGTATACTGGTTCCTCTAAAGATTAATAGTTTCATTTTATATGCTAGTGTTATGTATAAAAAATGTATTTACTCAATCAAATACATTTAAATAAAGGATTATCTTGTAAAAAATAATTTACAATGTGACTAAGTCGATTGTTGCAATTACCGACCCACAAAAACGGCTGTGAAGCTATTAACGATTTTTATGCAGCTATTCCCGATCGTGTATGAGAGGAGGCCTTTTTCCAGCAATGGAATGTATATAAGCTAGTGATGATGATGATTACCGATCTTAATAAAATAAAACAACATAAAAATGCAAATACTTATTCGTATTTTTTATTATCGTTATTTTTAATAAAACAAACTACTCAAACATAATACTATTAATACACATATATATTTTAATTTAAGGATTTCAAACTCTAGGATATTTCCTTATGCTATTGAGATCATAATCATTTTTTGAAAATTATAATATTAATCATCACAGTCACTGCTTTACCTCTTTTTAGAAATAAATTGCAACTAATTAGTTACATATATGATTTGGTACAACTGGTGCTTACAAACGAAACATTAAAGTCACTTAAAAAATACATTCATCATCACTATCATCAGACGTTTTATGTTGCTTTAGCCAAGAAGTAGCATTTATTAATAGGTACCTATTATGTGATAAAAGTAGGTGACTAAATAATCTATATACGATCGGTAATAGCTTCTTATAAGAAGCTATTACCGATCGTATAGATTATTTGAGGGTCGTCAATAGCAACTATAGTTGCTATTGCCGACCCTCATGGGTCGGTAATAAAGTATGTAAGTATAAACATAAATTGTATTACCGACTCATAAAAATATGGTTATTTTAATTCAATTGACCTTCGGACTATAAAATAGATTATAATTGATTAATGTCACAAAAAATATGAACAAATGCACACTGTTTTAAACACAAAAACAATGATTTATTACTGTAACTATTCAATATCGATCCTCGAAAAATATCATAACTTTGGTTAAATTGACAACGCTAAAAGGTAACAACTAGCCAAAAAAGTTTAATCGCTAATAGATTTTTATAAAGACTGATAGCTTAGATTTAAACTGGTCCATAAAAATACTTGTGTTAGTGTGATTTAGTAACATAAAAGAAAAATAAAACGAAAAGTTACGTTGCTGCCATTGCCGACTTATGGGTCGTTGATAGCTGCCACGAGTAAAACTGATGAAGCTAACACCATCCCATTTTAATTTAAAGTTTTATCGTTTCAAATTCCTTTTTAATAATAAAATGTCGTAAGAAATCAAGAGTTGATACTTAAATGAATACATTTAGTAATATAAGATAAAGTATAGATGTCATTTGTTTGTATAAATGTCTTAAATAGAAAAGTCACGTACTTACTTAAAGGAACAAGGGAACAGTACGACAGTTTCTGCATTCACGCTGCCCCGCAGTAACTGACGTATTTTATCTCTTTTTTGCACAGCTACTCACACTAACGTAAAAGTATAAGATGCTCAAGGAATAAACGCGTGTGTAACTTTGCCTACCTATAGCTAGAATAGTTCTGGAAACGTAAAGATTTCGAATTACTTTTATAGGTCGGTAATAACTACAGATTTTCGATGGGTCGTTGATAGCTGCGTTTACCTTACCAAGTTAAGTTGAATATTAATAATTAAAAATGTACTACCGTAATTGAAATGGAAACCAATGTTTCCACTTCAGTATGAACTCTTAATTCATGATCAGTTCTTTGTTTATAATATTCAATCCTAGTTGAAGGTTTATTTTCGATATCAAAAATCGTCTGCGTGTGTTGTTCTGTCCTTGCTGTTTGCCAATTATCTATGTAGCGACAGCTTACTTCAGCGTACAAGATTGAATCCTAAAAGCATTAACAAACAGTTATAATATTCTGCTAGGCTAGTAAATTCGATGCTGTCAGTCAATTATGGGGGGAGGATGCGCTAATTTAAATTCGGAGAAAGTATAATTTATGTTTTTTTTAGATATGTAAATACATCATTTGTTACGGTTGCGAATTATATGCAGCGACGCAACGCATCGTGTGCATAGGCTCTTAAGTTACCAGGAAACCAAAAACAGTCGAGAGGTGTCGTGGGAACTGGTTGGAACGAAATATTTCTACAGTCTAGCTCTCATTCGTCAAGTCTGCAGGATTATAACGTACAATAAGGAACTTCATTCAAAAAGTTTTTTTAAATAAGTACCTACAAATTAAGAATATAGGATTATCATGTTAATCAAGAAAAAAATTAGACTTACTTCGACCTGAGTCCTTAGTCTATCAATTATAACTTCGGTGTCATACAATACGGTTTTTATATGGTTACGTTGCTGTCTAACTTGTCTACTCAGGTCTTTACGAAGTCTATGCAGAAAAAAAAAGTGATTAATCAATTCAGAAGTAACTGTAAGAGACAACGATGCGCAATCTGTTACCACGAATTTGGTATGATATGATTCAAGACCCACCCAGAGATGAAATTTTTGCAGGACATCAAAAAATTGCTACTTATTAAGGCTCGTGCAGACCCGACGCGACTCGAACAATACAATTTCTAAGAAAACTTAACGGTATAACAATAATGTTATAACGTGAAGTGTTCTTAGAAATTGTATTGTTCGAGTCGCGTCGCGCTGGTCTGCACGAAAACTAAAGAAAACACAAGAAAACTAAAGAAAACTTGACGGCATAACAATAATGTTATAACGTGAAGTTTTCTTAGAAATTGTATTGTTCGAGTCGCGTCGCGCTGGTCTGCACGAAAACTAAAGAAAACACAAGAAAACTAAAGAAAACTTGACGGGATAACAATAATGTTATAACGTGAAGTTTTCTTAGAAATTGTATTGTTCGAGTCGCGTCGCGCTGGTCTGCACGAAGCTTTACACCGTATTTATTTTGATTTATTATAAACAAATCAATAATAAAAACATCTTACATCTTATGTTTATTTTCTTCTTCCGCTATGAATACGCGGTAGCGATAAAGCTCCTCGATTGATGTGATATAACTTACCAGTGGAGCAAAGGTAAAGGATTTCGCTAGACCTATATATGTGGAAGCCATCACTTTACTCATATATTTCCTAGAACAAATATAATATACAGTGTAAAAGTAAAATAAAGGCATTACAAAAACAAAAAAAATAAAAATTACCTGTCGGCCTCAAGTTTTTTAATTTTGTATATCGTGCAGTTAAGATTATTTTTGTCTATTCCATCGAGCTCATCTTTTTCTTCATTGGCATCATAGACACCATATTTTATAGCTTTCAAATAATCAATATCTGATGCCGTTTTTATGAGACCCAGTTTGTTGTTGCATCTTTCTAAAGATATTCATAATCATTAATGTTTTAGTACCATGGCCCTAATTAATCTAATCTAATGTAAACTAATATTTAAAGAGAAAATATGTGATTTCCAAAAAGGAGGAGGTTATAATGTTCGTCGCGTATTTGTTACGGTACGTTCGCGAATCATATTTTGATCAACCTACAACCTAACACTGACCTGCAATATGGAAAAAACTCAAGAAAATTTGAATCTCGCGGGCTACCTTAGCGCATCTCCCTTAACGTATGATTTTACCTAGAATCCACAGTTGCGTCATTATATCTTCGAGAATAGATGCAAATAAAGATTTTAACATTGAGGAGGACCTGTTAAAAACAAAAAAATAAAAAATAAAGGCAATTACAGTTTTTTAGTAACTTATAAAGTTATAATATAACATTACAATAACAAAAAAAAAACAAAAATTAAATATTACCCGTCACACACTGTACTCTGAGTTTGGGAAATGTTTACCTCGGGAACATCTTTTAGGAATTCTGCCCGATGTAAAATCATTCCCTATAACAAAAAAATAAATAAATCTGATACTAGTATACCCAGTTGTCATTTCCACTTTCAAGTGGTTACTAGATTCACTATAAAAATATTGTCATCGATATCGATATTTGTAATTGGTGAGAAATCACGTCACTATCACTATACTATCTATTAAAATTTCGGGACTGTTTCCAGGTAGGTATTTCAGCAGAAATAACAACCTTACAGTATGTACGGTCCGCAACGAAAATTTTACCCTTTGTAGTGTTTTTTTTTGGAAGTCGGTTGTTGTTTTTTTTTTGTAAAAAGTTTTAAGTTCAAGCATATGCACTCAGGGCCGAAAACTGAATAGTGCGGCCTGATGAGAGAACACCGTATATTTGAAAAGTTCCAGATACAAGCACCGTGGTCAGGGATCCACTTTCAGATTTCCAAAATGGACAAAAAATAACATGACCTTCAGAGCTTTTGCTTTTTTGGAAAAGCTCTGAAGCTTTTGCTTTTTTGGAAAAGCTCTGAAGCTTTTGCTTTTTTGGAAAAGCTCTGAAGCTTTTGATTTTCGTATGATCGTATGTGGCCTGAAGCATAATGACGGCGAAGAAATTGTGGGCTTTCTCTGAATATGACGACGACTTGGAAAACTCAGATTTATTGTTGTTATGGCGACAGACTTAGATAAGATGGTGGTAGCTAGCCAGGCGGACTTAGAACAAGCCCTACATATTTTCCCCTATTAGGAATGGACCTCGGAAACTCTGGGTCTAAGACAGGTAGTCCAACCACTACTAATCACAGAGGCAGTTAAAACAATTTTTTAAAGGATATTCAGGGCGAATAAAAATGATTCTGTGCAATAGTCCTGATAGTGAATATATCTGACGAATTTATGGAGCCTTTTGGCAAATGTAACGAAATTTCATTATTTAGGAAAGCACCCAAAAGTGTTCATAATTTTGCATTTACCTCATAAGTCAACGAATTCAATAGTTTTGATTTCGGTTTCATTACGAAGCTGACACTTTTGTGAAGATTTCTCGGTATTCAGAAGCTTGGAAATACTTATCAAATAATTGAGAGTAACAATTAAAAGTTAAGTGGCAAAATTAGAACATTGTCGGAGGATAAACAAGGTTGTTTGTTTTTTTTTTTAAACTATGTCACCAAGCAAGCAAATTATTTGAATAACTTCCTCATCTTAAGGGCCTAGTTAGTCCGTCAGTCAGATAATAAAAAAATATTAAACACGTATTTTTTACTTTAGCATATAATACAAAATTACTTAGATCAAACGCATTCTAAGCTGGGGAGTGGGGGTAGCACTAGCTACCCCCACTCCCCAACTTAGAATACGTTTAAAATCTACACACTCGTGACGTCATGGCACGTTTTACCGCAATCTATCGCCGTAATCTATTTTTAAATAAAGCCGTAAATTTAGATTACGTAAAAAAATAAAAAATACGTGTCCAATATTTTTGTATAATCACAAAGACGGAATAAAAAAAAACAAATTGTCGTCACGGTGCCTATAAGCCTTTATTTAAAAGCAGACAAATTTTTCAAACTTATGAAGCAATGAATAAGGAATTTCCTTCAAAACCCTCGGATTGTGATTGAAAATGTGTTACGCAGGTAGTTTTCGTATGCTTTGGCCTGTGAGCATAAAATATTATAAGAAAATGTATTTACTTACTGCTGTTATTGATTCATCTACGACATTCTGCGGCTCACAAGAAACAGTCGCATGGGCAGATACATCCGACACAGAGCCAGGCAGGCCAGGATGCTGTATTTTAGACATTACTAACAAGTAAATAAATTGATCACTTATAAAAATACTTATATTACAAGAAATAAATTAATCACATTAAAAAATACTTAAATAACAAGTTTTCTTAAATTTTTACTCAAAGTCGTCTCTTGTAAAATACGTTGACACCCGATTGAAATCTTTAGTTGACACTAAATCAATTTTCATGACAAACGAAAAAAAAAAAAAAAAAAATGACAAGTCAAAGTCTTCTGGCCGTACCAGAAGTGGCCAGAACTTCGCAGAAGGATGACTTACTTATCGCATGCGACTATATTAACCTATCTAAAAGGGGCTTCAAAAATTTTCGAGCTCGCTTCGCTAGGTAAGACCTAGCGAGTTTTTTTTTTACTTTTAGTAAGTATTCAAACTTCAGTTGCTTTGATAGAGTTTTTTGGTCCTTTTAAGAAGCAGGATCGTTTGACATCAAAAAAAGTTTTTGTGAAAACTGCCGATTTTCTTGCTGATATTATATTTTTGGCAGTGTATAGAATGCCGCTTGCGGCATAATAATGTCTCTGCTTCGGCTCGGCTAAAGTAGCGTAAGCATCGCATTGTCATTGTACCGTCACTGTCACTTGTTATTTTGTTTGATTGTTTAGGTTAGTTCGCTGTAAAACACCACTTTCCTAAAACATTACATTATCTTGTGCCTAAACGGACCCTGGCACTCGCCGGCCGCTGCCGCGGCACCGCTCGCTTCGTTCGCTCGGCTCGTGCGTTGTGTGGTCACAGTTCTAACCTAACCTACCTTTCAGCCAGTTTCATTTACTACTAAATTTTTCGTAAATTCAGTCATTGTAGTGACTTTTGATATCATTTTCTTAAACAAATACGATCAATCAATACAAAGGGCAGCGAACTAACCTCAACAATCAAACAAAATAACAAGTGACAGTGATAATGCAATGCTTACGGCACTTTAGCTGGACCGAGCCAGCGGCACTATTATGCCGCAAATAGCAGCACTTTAAGCGATAGGGATAAAGTGCCACTAGCGACACTTCCTATTCAAATCTGTGAATGCAGATCTAAATATCTCAAAGTTAAGGACAGTCTCCTATGACTATTTTCTTGTAGCGACAACGGTTAGTACTTGCCCTAACCGTCCCATCTCAATCCAGCTTGTATAGCACTGGCTTTCATTTTGACAGTTTAAAAACATTCATTGCGTTATTTATCTTGCTGAGCAGACAAATGTTTCGAAAAATGAAGCAATGTATTAGCCGCAATCTAGCCACTATTAGCAATATCCTTCACAACCATTCAAATTGAGGAATCGGGTTGTATGGTGCTTTCGCCACTGCTATCGACTATGAGGATAAAAATATTTAAAAAAATTAATTACTGTGTTTAATGGTTCGGCTTTGACATTTAACTGTTCCACTGGCTCATAAGAGGAGGTCCCATGGCCGGATGCCTCCGACACAGAGCCAGGACGCTGTATTTTAGACATTACTAATAAATAAATAAATTTATCACTTATAATCTTAAGTTTTTACATAAAATCGTCTTTTACAAAATACGTTGACAATAAGTCAGTGACATGACAAGTGAAATATTTTTTTTAAATTGATGACAAGTTAGTTTTCGACCATCTAATAAACATCTAGTAAACATTTTCGGTAGAAGTTTCGTTTTGACAATTCAACAACATTAATTTTTGCGTTATTTACGTTGCTGAGCAGATTTTTGTACTGTAAAATCTTCGATGATACAGTAGTAGTAGGTACGTGATTTGCGTACCCACAGTGGGGCAAGGTGGGGCATCTGCTCTATCCTAGTCCTTATGACTTCAAGCAAAAAATTTGGTTTAAGGTGAAAGCGTCAAGGTAGCCCCCGACATTCAAATTTTCTTGAGTTTTTTCCATTTTGCAGGTCAGTATCATGTTCTATGTTGATCTAAATATGATTCGCGGCCGTATTAAATGTTTATTTATAGAATTATAATCATAAAAATGATCAATACAACTCTCTAAGTTCATGTAACCCCATTGAATGACTATTTCATGAAATCATGACATTTGACAATTATACTCATGGAGTTGTATTGCTGATTGTAATGATTAGAAATTATGTAAAGCCATATTTGTTACGGTCGCGAATCATATTTTAATCAACATACAACCTGACACTGACTTGCAAAATGGAAAAAACTCAAGAAAATTTGAATCTCGCGGGCTACAAAATTGATTTGGTAAAATTCAAAATTACCGCGCGAAACAATGCAGTATCTATGAATTGAGCGCGCGTGCGTAGTAATAGAGTTTAAGTTTATCGAGAGAATTTCCTACTACTTATCGAGTTTATTTACTTCTGCCCCACACATAAAAATGCTGGGTACGCCCAAGTACGGTAGTTCAAGTTTTACCACATGGTGTTAATACTGACGTGTGGTTGAACCCTTGTAGGTAGCTCGGTGGTTATTCTGTTTATCTACCCTGAAAAATCAACCCTAAGGTGGAGACTCGGATACGTATGTCCGAGAATTCATCCTAGGTCTAGTTGGATTTACGGAATTTATAGGCTTAGGATTCGTGGACATACATTTCCGAGTAGGTATCCTTAGGGTGAATTTTTGGGGTGGATAATTGGAATAACCCAACTCAGTGTTTTAATCACAACCTACAAAATCCGTAAAATTCCTGGACAAAACAAATAAAATTACAAAACATTTTTAATACTTTTATCTTTAGTAAAATTATAAAAAATGCAAACTAAACAATAATGTTGATTAGGGAAATAAATAATACAAATTAAAGTATACATCGACGCGGGCATGCATCAACGCGAAAACTGTTACCATGGGATTCAGTACTTACATGAATCTGAACTCCCCTGCGTTGAAATTTTTCGTCGGTTTTTTTTTTAAATCTGCTGTTTCATAGGAAATGGTAACAGTTTTCGCGTGGATGTCCCTGCCACCCTGTATAGACTAAAAGCAATATGTAAAAAAAAAACATAGCTAGGAAGTTTGTTTATTTCTTCTTATTAGCCTTGGGCTTCCTCTGCGGTTTGTAGGGGCCCATTTCTAACCGGACAAGCAGGCCGCGCCACCACGCTTGCACTATGAAGGCGGAGTTGGTCATCTTTTCTTTGTAGTTGATTTCATCCTGACGATCCGCTTTGAACTG
The DNA here is from genome assembly GCA_914767755.1 of Agrochola circellaris. Classification (NCBI taxonomy): domain Eukaryota; kingdom Metazoa; phylum Arthropoda; class Insecta; order Lepidoptera; family Noctuidae; genus Agrochola; species Agrochola circellaris. The sequence goes on from OU611857.1 coordinate 4,892,890, forward strand.
GATCCAGCTCTTCATTAACTTATCGTGGGAAGCAAACTGGGTACAAAAATAAAATAATTCAGATTTGCTGCCAAGATAATAATTAAGCACCAGACTGCTGGTATACCTAGTTGTCATCACACTTTCGCTTTCTTGAAAGAAGCATGCAGTGGCGTCTATACTATACAGGGTGGCAGGGACAATGAAAAATCTGCTGTTCCATACATTTCGACCGCGTAGGTGTTGCACTTTTCTATGATGTTTCATAGAAAAATGCAGATTTATAATAAAATAACCGATGAAAAATTTCAATGCAACGCAATGGGGGTCCAGAATCATATACCTAATCCATGGTGTCAGTTTTCGCGTCGATGTCCCTGCCACCCTGTATAATCACATTATTATGAAGCTGTTGTTTTTTTTTTGTAAAAGGTTTTTATTTGTCACTTTTTAGTTGTGGTAGGTACTATCGCAGACACTGGCGCATGGCCACTTTTCGAACTGCAATAAGCTCGAAAAGTAACCAGGCGCCAGTGTACGCGATGGTACCTACCTCACACAAATTCGAATACCACTGCCATACGATTCTGTAAACATCTCACCGTGAAAACTTGGGTGAAGTGAGCTGTCAATAGTGTCAATCCCTGTGGAATGACAGCTCACTCCACGCTCACTTCACCTAAGTTTTCACGGTGAGATGGTAAAAAATTCAAAATTATAATTCAAAAGTCATTTATTCAAACTAGGCTGATAATCAGCACTTTTCGAACGTCAAAATTACATAAGACAGTCCCCCAAAACGCCCACCCTTCACCACTTCCTAGTGCGTTAGCTGGGAAGAAGTGGCGCAACAAACTCCCCAGCAGAATACCACTACCTGCTATATGTAAATAACAGTGACAGGAACTTTACCATCATCCATATAGACTAAGTGGGAAAAATACGTATTATTGAAGCTAACTAAAAAACTACCCAAGCAAAGTTAATAATATTTATATGGGACCACCTCTGAAGTACCACACAAAAAAAAAATCATTTCATAATTGGCGGAGTAATCGCGTAACAAATATACAAAAAATTTAAAAAACATACAGTCGAATTGAGAACATCCTCCTTTTTTAAGTCATTTAAATAATCAACCCTATTTGGCATATAAACAATGTGAAATTTAATTCGTTTGCATCCTCTTAAGGGGTTATTGTACTCATCATTATGAGCAACTTTCACTATGGGGCCAACCCTGAAATCGCGAAAAAAAAATCTGCTATTCCATACATTTATGTTCGCATAGCTCGTTATAATGAAAGGAACAGCAAATTTTTTTGATCGCGATTTCAGTGAGACCTACGACTGACTCGTAAGTCGCGGCCGTTATCACTGGGCGACCTGCTCCTGAGAATGTGCTAAGTCAAAATCCAACAATAGAAGTCTGGGTAAGGCTCAAAATTTTTGCGCAGTCGCACAATGGAAAATACAACGGAAAGTGTCACAAACGAAAATACGTTGCACAACGGAATTTGTAAAGCATAGTGCACATGGATTGTAAAATATATTAGTTTATTAATAGTTACTATTATTATCTCAATAATAATAATTAATTAAGTATGCATCCCTACTTCTACTTGGACTTCGAAATAGTGAGAAAAATCAATCTATAGCCATAAAAAAAGTTTTGCAAACAATGTCGTGTGTTATAGGTATCAAATGAAAGGGCTCGTTGTGATGGTCTCAAATATTTTTTATTTTATAATTAGAACATTGTAGAATTAATGAAAAATGAACGAAATTTGACCATGCCCACGCATTACCGGCTCAGTATCGCCCCCCGTTGGATCCAAGAACTGTCACATACATACTATATGTCGTATGTGACAGTTCTTCGATCCAAGTGGGGGCGATACTAAGCCAGCGGAGGTTTTGGTGTTCGGGTCCAATCGTGGGTGTTACCGAAATAAACGGTTAAATAATATTGCCATCGTATCGAAACTCAACAAAATTAAATAATCAACAATTAAACTGTTGAGACTGTTTAAGTTTTTCGCGGTACCTTCGACACCTTTCTGCAGCAGATAAAGGCATCTGAAAAAAAAAAAAAATTAATTACTAAGCAATTCAAATCAATACATACGCGAGTACCTAGGTACTTTATCATGCTTTCATAAATATAGTAAAAAGTTGATGGGTACACAGCTTTACAATTTCCGTTGTGACACGTCGCACAATTTTGTGTCATTCGTCGCACAACGGATCAAAAATTCTACATAACCTATCATAAAAATTCTCGTAATTCATAAAATGTACAGTACAACTAAAAGTAAGCGTTATATTTTATTAATTAAGTAGGTAATATATACAAATAAATATCACAAATCAAGAAAGTCATTAAAATTTCGAAAATATAATAAAGTAAACTTACAATTTCTTAACGCCACACAACACGTTCCGTCACGATCTTCCGTCTGACACAAAAACAAAATGGCAGAAACACGCTGAAGTTAGTCGGATCTCATGGATCTGTGTTGCCACTCCAAAATAATTTGATGCTCATGGTAGAATGTCAATTAATCCAGAAATATCGCGTTGCACAATTGAAGTGTCACAATGGAATAAAATTTAGGACATTTTTAAATTACCTGATATAATCAAAACGCTTTGATAAATATTGAACTTATTTTACTATGAACTATACAAATAATATTCTGAAGCCCATAAAGTATACGAACTAAAAAAAAACCATGTGTTTCCTAAATATATTGAATGGACTTTGAGAAGTGTACGTACACGGACATCAACAAATTGTATGGAAGACAAACATGGACCTTTTTATTTTCAAGTATTAAATAGGTATATAATTGGAATATTTAAACGAAAAAAAATGGACATGATGACAAAATAGTCATCTTTCTTGCAATATTATTATAAACAAGTTTTTTTTTTTTTTGGTATTTTATTTCTACTCTTCAAATTCTGGGACAACACATTTTTAGAGAGTGCGCGTAAAATTTGAGCCTTACCCGTCTACCATAGATATAAGAAAAATTTGAAAATTTTATATTTCTATGGAGCCTACCTACTGCCCGATAAACCGAAAAGGCTTTAAACCCAGGACCACAAGCTCAACCAGCGATCGATATCACCATTATCACCATTATACCTACAAAGAATGTTTATCATATGTGCATTACTATTTTTAATAAATTACCAAAGAATACAAGGTGGCATCGACGCGAAAACTGTTACCATGGGTTCAGTACATGATTCTGAACCTGCATTGAATTTTTTTGTCAGTTATTAAAATAAAAATCAGCTGAAGCTCATAGAAAAGTGCCATACCTACGCGGTCAAAATGTATGGAACAGCAGATTTTTTTTTAAATAACCGAAGAAAAATTTCAACACGGGGTTTCAGAATCATGTACTGAATCCATGGTATCAGTTTTCGCGTCGATGTCCCTGCCTAGTATATGTATGTGAAGATGCCTGTATAGTTGAAGATAGATAGATATCGGTTACCGTTTCTTCCAGATGCTCTCTCTTTGAGATTGCATCTTGTAACTTATTCTTCATTTTCGCGATCGCCAGGTCTTGTACTTCCATGTCACTGTCGAATTTATTCATCCAGTGTTCCACTTTCGTTAGTGTTTCCTGTAGAAGAATATACAAGTATAGGTACAGGGTGGCCCGAGAAACGCGGTCCAAGCAAAAATTTTAGAAGCCTCCAAGGGCTTCCCGAAAAACCCCCATGTACGTTCAGCGATTGTTTATAGTTTAGGAGCTACACGGTGCGGACGGTGAGCAATGGGTAGCTCGCCGTCCGATAGGGACCAGGCCCGGGTCGACGGCGCGTTGTGTTCCACGCGCGCCTCAAAGAGATGTCAGCACCAACTGACGGGGTCCGGAAGGGCCAATGCCTGCCGGGTTGCGGGTTTGTCTGAAAGGGATATCGCGACCTCAGCACACAGGCAACGGAAGGAACACGGGTGGGTTTTAGTCAGTAAAAGTCTGACACGCCCTCCCGCTCCACCCAGAGCGGGAGAAGTTATTTGATAATTTCCCACCCTCAAAAAAAAAAAAAAAAAAGGAGCTACACGGTTTTTAATATTTTTAAGGAAATTCTCACTTGACATCAGACTTTTTTATTTTTGTCGTGAGATACTTCGGCCATATTGCTCGCACAGGTATCAACAACATGGAACGTCTAATGGTCACAGGAAAGATAGAGGGCAAAAGACCGACGACCAAAACGGTGGTTGGATCAAATATCTGAGCAACTGGAGGTACCTATCAGCGCCGCACTCAACCAGCTGCATCGTAGGGCAGCACCACCGATCGTAACAGATAGGTAAAGGCCGTTGACAATTTGAAACTCAGCAGCGAGAGACCAATTGAGAAGAAAGTATCACATTTAGTAAACAATTTTTTGGGTCATAAATTCTAAATTTTTGGTCACTTCTGAAAATACTATTTGTTTTTAAATATCACCCAAAGTAACAAAAATTTTGCTCAAAGGGAAATTTTTGTTCGCAAAATTCGTTCAAGAGTCTTTAAACAATGAAAAAAGAAGGACGGCAATGAGCCCAAAGTGGTTTTAAAAACTTCCACGGACCCTCAGCTTTCCAAAGCACTACAAATAATAATAACTTTTCGAGACATTATTTGTAGAAAATGGAATTCAAACATGGTAGGTAAGACGAAAAACACATGTTTTTCTGAAAAGTACTTTTGATTTGTATTGCTTTGGAAAGCTGAGAGTTCGTGAAAGTTTTTAAAATTAATTTTGGGTCATTGCCACCCTTCCTTTATTCTTTTGTTAAAGACTGATAATCTAGAACGGATCTTGTGGAGCAAAAATGTTCCCTTTAAGTCTGTTTGAAATCAAGTCAGAATTTCCCTAAAAATATTAAAAACCGTTTAGCTCCTAAACTATATATAATCGCTGAACATATTATATGGGGGTATTTCGGCAAGCCCTTGGAGAGAGGTTTTAGAAATTTTATTTGGATGTCGTTTTGCAGGCCACCCTGTATATATCTAATAGTTGCTTTTATTAATGTCGTAGCAAGATCTTCGAATTGATTATTTCATGAAGTGTACGACCATTTCATGAAATGGCCAGCTAAAATTGACCATAGCGTTTAAAGAAATCTGCTAAGCATTTTCCCAAATATGTTGGAGTCAGTTTCCAGTCTAACCGGATGCAGCTGAATACCAGTAGGCATTTTACATGGTCATTTGCACAAAATACTAGACATTTTACGTTTTTATCGGTCGGTACGGACGGTACTTAACTCTATTTGCGACCCATGTTCTGGCTACCTCTGCAGGCACGTCTTCAGTTGCATAAAATAGCCTTCACGAATTCCGATACCTAAATTGATAACGTCTGGAGTCCGAGGCACCCTGGACAGACAATCTTGCTAATTGGCAAATATTTTCAACACCATTAACAAAATGACCGTGCAACTTCCAAAACTGAGGCATAAATTAGCAAGCTGACAGCAAAATTGTTAGCAAAAACATGCCTGCCAGCCTTAAATACCTAAAACTCGTAAAGACGTCGAAGAAACAAAGTTCTGACGGGGAGACGGGTAGACGCAGACCCCAAGAATTATGGAGAATGGCAGGATGAAAAAAAGTCCTCTTACATTGATAAAAATGTTGACCAGCAGTTCAACTTCAGAGTGCACCCTCTGCTCCTGGTCAGATCTGTTCTGGAAGTATTGAATGGCATCGGTAGGGCCTGATTCCTTGTCGAAGATACTCTGGGTGTGCTGCTCCGAGCGCGCGCGCTGCCAGTTCTCTACGAACCTGCCTCTGGTTTCTGAGTTTAGTTCTGTGTCCTGGATATAAGTAGGTAATGGAATTTTAGGAGTAACTAAACTAACGTCACTATTTAGTTCTTCACCCGCATTCGGACGATTGCGGAATTCCGGCTAAAACTAGGGTTTTCTAAGAAAGCGATACCGTCATATAACGGTCGCAAAATGACGGAAGTCATGATCATCCTCTACGTCTTGAAAAACGAATGGATTTACTTTCTTTGAGCGCTTACTTTATAATCTACTCATCTGGTGTTCTTTTCAGGTCTGGAGGTCAAAATCAATCTGCCTAGCCTTTTCCCAACTATATTGGGGTCGGCTTCCAGTCTAACCGGATGCAGCTGGATACCAGTATTTTAAATGGAGCGACTTATGACCTACACAATCCAGTAACTGGGTAATACGATACCCCTTGGTAAGACTGGTTGTGAGACTTTCGGGTTTCTGACGACCCGTAACGACTGTCATGATTCACGAATGACAGCCGGGGCCAACAGCTTAACGTGCTATCCGGGGCACGGAGGAGTCTCAGTATGTAAAGATGGTCACCCATCCACAGATCAACCCCGGCAAGCCTAGCTTAACCTGATGGAACAGGTCTGGATGTCAGTACTCTATTTGCGTAACACACAATTAATCACAATCTGAATCATTTTGAAGGATATTGTTAATCCATTGATTCATGGAATATGTTCGAAAAATTTGTCTACTCAACAATGTAAATAACACAATGAGACGCAGGTGACGCAGGTCCACGCAGCGCAGGGCAGAGCAGATTTTGTAATGCATGAACGTACTGACAGCTGCGTACGCTGTGGCGCAGGCGCAGGTGGGACGCAGACATGTATCGGTCCTGCTCTGCGTCTCGTTGTAGAGCCGGCACAGATTTCTGCACGACGCATGCAGGTCTTCACGTGTTTTTTACCATCGACAGATCATGTCTATTGTTTGTACTAGCTAGAACGCGAAAGTTTCTGTGTAGCTGCGTTGCAGCATGCGCTCGCGGCCTATGTCTGTCTCGTCTCTACTCTGCAAAATCTGTACTGAGCTGTGCTGCGTTACCTGCATCTCAGCATACCCTTACCCTCAATGTTGTTAAACTGTCAAAATGAAATAGATTGTGATTGATCGTGGGTTACGCAACTAGGGTGCTCGTTTACAAGTTTAGATATTAAAGCACATCTACTTACTTCGACCCGATACTTGAGATTTTCCACGGTCATATTAGTGTCGTAGATGACCGACTTGATGTGGTTCCGTTGTTGCCTCAAATGCCTTACCAGCTCACGACGGGTGCTAAGACATTCAAATATTTAAAAAGGATACTAGGGTTGCTAAATGAATAAACGTGTGGCGGCATCTAGATCGCCACATTCGAACTACGCATCAAAGACCTGACGTCACAAAATCCTGCATCGCGCAATTAAAGTTTACCGCGCGAATACCATATATAACATTCCCGACATCAATCGTTGGGCAGTTGCCCGCCAGACGTGATAACCTATATGTATAGAGGCATGAGGAACAGAGTGATCCTCCGACCAGACGGTCGGAGGATCACTCTGTTCCTTATGCCTCTAAAATCGTACCATAAAATCAGTATCAAATTTCCCGAAGGGGTAAATTGAGTTTTGTCTGGCCTCTCCAGAGTTGCATCACAACAGTTGGTTTCCAGCATAAGTACCTACGGCTCAGTATCCAGGCTGCCCTTTATCAGGTAGCCGTAATTTTTTGCCATGGGGGTGCTCCTATTTCAAAGTACCTGGTGTCAGTTCTTCGATAGTACTGTTGTTGTTCGGTTGTTCTTTGATAGTACTATCAAACAACTTCATATCTATACACCATAAGGACTATTTCAGCTGGCAGCACTCGGCCGCTATAGAAATATCATCAACCAATAGCATCGCAGCATCAGATTTTTTATGAGTCCCAAAGTATAGAAACATTAAAATTAAAAAAATCCCATCTTTGTTTCTTTTGTTCTATTCCTAATGGTCGAAAAAGGATCAGACATGTGGTCATCGTGTTCACGGGATTTTGTTTTCAAACTACTTTGATAGTACATGGCGTTTAATTCGCATAGTATAAAGCGTGGTGTAGGTGCGTTTCAAACACATAATACAAACGTTTTATTTTTACTCTCCTCTTCACTAAGCTTGGCTCGGTACTCATTTCTGTCCTCAATTGTCTTGATGCTAGCTGTGAGACTGCTGAAGGATCTATTTAAGGCCATATCCAGGTATAATTGTTCCAGCACATCGGCGAAGTGCTTTCTGAAAAAAAAAGACGGCCAAGTGCGTGTGGGACCACACACAATGAAGAGTTCCGTAGTTGGGGAATTTATCCCAACTACGAAATTAACATTTTATTTGAAAAACAGGTTCTCCCATACATTCCAACTGCAAATGTAAGTTTGTACGGATAATATTGAGAGATTTGTCATGTTATTTTAAAACTATAGACTTACGAAAACTCATTTATTTACCTACGTTAAACGTTCGTGTTTGGGTAACAGAAATTCATATGCGTGTACCAAATTTCAACTTAATCGGTCTATTAGATTCGGAACATATTGGGGGAGACAGACAGACACACGAGTGATCCCATAAGGGTTCCGTTTTTTTATTCCGACGTACAGAACCCTAAAAACCTTTCCGAGGCGTTCATAGTACTGCTTCCATAAAGAAGCGGGTTTTCGGGCCCTACCCGGTACAGATTGCTCCTGCCATGCTATTCTGTAACCATCTCACCGTGAAAACTTAGGTGAAGTGAGCGTGGAGTGAGCTGTCATTCCACAGGGATTGACACTATTGACAGCACTGCTGTTCCGTATGTGTGAGCGTACTTTTTCACCCGCACCAATCGGTACCGAGTTGTCTTTACCTACCGGGTACCCGCGGGGTAATTTCGTAACACAGTTCCAGTAACAATGGCTTTCATTTTAACAGTTCAACAACATTCATTGCGTTATTAACGTTATTGAGCTGACAAATTTTTCGAACATATGAAGCAATGGATTAGCAATATTCTTCAAAATCATTCAGATTTTGATTGAAAGTGTGTTACGCAATTTAGGACATCAGTCATTATAGCAGCACGGCTCCGACACGGCAAATAACTTGTCATTCAAGTTAGGATTTTAAGTCAAATGCATTAAAGTTTATTTTACGATGGCTATACAGAATAGTGGACGCCGTCACACGTCATGCCAACAGCACTTTTCAAGCGAGGAGCCCGCTCCCCGCGAAGAAATGCCTGCAGACGGTATCCATGGCCGACGCCTCGATGTCCGCGCGGTGACGCCTCGCCGGCCGCGCGGTGACGCCTCGCTTGTGATTTTGTGAATGAACAACAAGCTATTACCTCACCGGCAGCGAGCTGACGCTTTGCTGACGGCGTGTTGGAGACTAGCGGTCGCCTTGCTTACGGCGCGTTGACGACTAGTTATTGCGCTGCCGCGCTGGAGCGGTGCTGTTATAACGGGCGATGTGCTTTAGGGTGCCGATTCTTTATGCCAGTATCCTACTGCGGCATAAATGACATAGTCTGTAAGTCCGTTGGAAGTGGACACAAAAAAGTATTCTTCTTTTGTCCTACCTGTCAGCAACGAGTTTATTTAGTTTGTACTGATTGGATCCCAGCTCCTTGCGGTCGATTTTGTCTAAGTGGTCCGCGTCTTCTTGCTGCTTCACATGGAACTTCAAGGTGAGAAGGCGACCCATATCCGTATGCGTCTTCAAGATTCGCAGCTCGTTGTTGCACTCAGCTGGATGGGCGTATGAGTGCATAAGGGTGCATCTTTACTGATGACGCGCAGGAATCGACCAATCACAGAAGAGACCAGAAACGCGAAGTAGACTTTATTTAACCGATGTGATCGGTCGATTTCTGCATGACTTCGCTTCAGTGGGTCTCGCCTTTATTTTTTTGGGAATTGCATCTCGCATTCCAACCTAGGAGGTTCTCGGCTCATTAAATTAAGGCCTCCAGCGAGGGCATAAAACTTACAAACTAAGCGACTCTTAGAAATATATAACTATGAATTGACTACACGCTAAGGGCACCTCCTGTGGGGTACGGACCTCGGTTTAGGGCGTCGCTGGGGGGAGGACAGCAAGGGACAGGCTGGATCTGATTAATATTATTATTAGGGGAATTTAAAGCAACAGGCTCAGCGGCGCGAGCTGGCTCGAGCAAGGGTCTGGGCGAGGGGAACGCCCCTTAAAATCTTTACTAGACTTGAATTCTCTTCTCAATCAATTAGGTGTATTTAAAATCTTCGTAGGTAGGAACTTACATAATATACGCAGCTGTGTTATACAATCCTCTAATATACAAGCGAACAGTGTAGCGAGTAGAAACGGAACACTGCAAAAAAAATAAATAAGTATGTACCTACGAAAATTTTAAAGAAAATTGTAAGTAGGGGAGACTGGGTACGGTTGCAGCAGGGTACGGTTAAACCAACGCTAATAACTCGTAAACTATTAGCGGTGTGGTGAGGGGTACAAGGGGAGAGAGACGCGGCCGGCGAGTCCGGACATGAATCACAGTGACGCGTTGCACTTTGCGCGCTCTGTACGTTTCCAGGGGACCCTATTATATTTTTTCGACAAAAAGTAAGTATTTTCTATTGTTTTCACACAGGCACTTTTGAATTGACAAGGGGTCGGTCAGTCAGAAAGATGAAGCTAGTTGCCCATTCCAAAGCGTAGTAGGTTCCTATGGAGAAGAACAGGCAAGAAACTCCACGGACACTCTTTTAAATCAAAAAAATTCTTACAAAATATTGGTTAAGTACATGATTCGTGTTGAAATTATACATGTGAGAACAATGTAGAAAGACGTGCACGTTAAAAGCGTCCACCATGAAAAGATAATAAACAAATTCAAAAATTAAAATACATTAAAATAAGCCATGGAAGCTAAGAGATGACCGGTCCCTACTGACGGCGCCCGTTCACGAACATGACGCATGGATCAGCACCATTCAGCTCAACCATTTTGAAGGGAACTTAATGATCCAACACACGCGCCACCACCAGCGAGACATTTGAGTGAGCATGACATACGCTCAGCCGCCAGGGCAATGCATTTCAGGCATTCAAGTCGATGAAAGACTTACCCAGTAAATGGTAGTTTTGTAGAAGGTAATGGTCATTGAATAATGCTCACACGTGTGCTATGCAATTATACAATACTAAAAGATTGAATTTAGTTTTTGCAATCTTCAGCAGCTCGCAACAATATTTTCAATGCTAATCAACTAGTTTATGCGCCCTTGTGGAGCTGGACTAGCGTTGAGCCAAGCAGTTTTGTCAGTGATGTAATCCCCCAACTTATAATATGCTTGGCAGCATAGTGTTCGTTGTATACAAGATTTAAATTTAGTTTCATTTAGTTCGAGTATATGGGGAGGTATTTTATTGTAACATTTTAAACAGTACCCCATAAAGGATGAGTCTACTTTAGCCAGTCTGAAACCAGGTTGAACTAATTGGTCCCTATTTCTAGTACTATAATTGTAATAAAATTACTAAACTAGTAATAGAAAGAGACAGAGAGAGAGAAAGTCGCATGGAGCGGGGCATAACGCTTTTTCCTTACGTGACGATTTCTACCAGTCCTATCGCAAGCCGCGTAAAGGAAAATTGTAGACAATCAAACACATTATTGTCATCTTTTTGAGGCTGACTGTATAAGACCGTCACGTCATCGATGATGGAGGCATGAAGGTTTACACCGTTTGTCCACCGCCACTGTCAATGGGACGTCAACGAAAAACGAGACTATTCGAACCGAACGTGACGTTCCGGTATACTCAAAAATTCAGGTGCCCCGATCCCGGCGGTCGGATGACGGACGAGCGGTGGCATGTGGCCATAGTAAATGTATGTATCGCTACTTCGGCGCCGACGTCATCTTGTTCTCGTTGCCGTCCTGTTGACGCTGGCGGTGGACAAACGGCCTTATTCTAGTTAATAATCCCATAGAAACCTAACCGATTCTCAGACGCCACCGACTGCTTCCCATCGATTTGATGCTGGGCATGCTGCTGAAAACAAACAGTTATAACATGTTCATCACTAAACTCTGTTGTTGTATAGCCGACCTCATAATTTTTAACCGACTTCCAAAAAGGAGGAGGTTCTATGTTCGTAGCGTATGTATGTTTTTTTTTAATGTGTGTTCACCGATTTCTCCGTCAATTGAGGACCGATTTAAAAAAATCTTTTTTTAGTATAAGTGGATGATATGATGATAACTTCGTGTCACTGTTATTTACATAGCAGATAGTGGTATTCGAATTTGTGTTTTGGTTAGGTACCACAACTAAAAAGTGAAAAATTAAAACTTTTTATGAAAAAAAAAACAAACGACTTCAAAAACAAAAACACAACGAAGTGAGAAACTACGGAACCACTGTACTTTTACACCCGTCGGTTTTTCATAGTAGCTATTTTTTTTGGATAGAATAGACCCTTTGTAGTGTATATTTGAAAACCCCAAAGTGCGCAAAACTAGAAAAAAGTCGCCCCAAAGTTTGTTTCGGTATTGGTGGGATAGTGAGATTATTACGGGCGGGGAAGATCACATTGCGGGTCTAAATTTGTTTCCAAGCATAAAGCGTAGTCGGCGGAGCCCGCATAGCGGGCTCCTATTTCTGAATAGTTAAAAAAAAATAACCACGAAGGGGATATCCCCTTCTAACCTAACCTGTCCGAGTCGGGGTGCCCCAAGTCCCGAGCGAAGCGAGCTCGGGACTTGGGGCGCCCCGACTCGTACAATATTCGTGGTAAAATGTCAAATTTTTTAAACTAAGAATTTTTTCTCAAAAACTAGGGGTTTGCGCGGGATCCCTACTTGATTTCGAAAGTTGATGATTCTATTTTTATTATATCTAACACGGTGTGTCGATAATTCAGTGGTACGATGTTTTATTCCATCGATGCTATATTGGTGCGATGTAACGTTTGTGCGAAAAATTCTGTTGCAAAAAACCCTACAGCGATTGCTCATTAGTTCGGTAATTTCTTAGTTCGATATTATATCGGTTCGAAACGCCTGCTGTTGTGCATTCACATTTAATTAATAATCTTGATCGATTGAATCGACGTTAAGGAAATACATTAAATACCAGACATATCTTCACGTCCATTTTCCTAAAATGAGGAAGACATGATGGGTAAGTTGGTAGTTCGAAGGGTAAGTTGGTAGGTTGGTGGGTAAGTTGGTGGGTTGGTGAATAGGTTGTTGGGTAAGATGGTAGGTTGAGGGGTAAGTTGGTAGGTTGGTGGGTAAGTTGGTAGGTTGGTGGGTAAGTTGGTAGGTCGAGGGGTAAGTTGGTGATCGTGCGATCGATGACCCTTTACGGGGCCCCGATCGCCGGGAGCATCGCCGTACTGCGAAAACCGCAGCGGGCGATGGCCGTCAGAGTCATACGAGGGTATCGCACGATCTCCTACGAGGCGGCTTGTGCACTGGCCGGACCCCCGCCCTGGGACCTGGAGGCGAAAGTACTCGCGTCATCGTATCGGTGGCGCGAGGAAGCGCGGGCGCGGGGCGAGCGACCGATGCAGCGACACGTGGAGCTGCATCGGTCTCAGCTTCGCGAGGCCCTGGTGGCGGAATGGCGGGACAGGCTTTCGCGCCCTACCCCGGCCTCGACATCGTCGAGGCGGTCCGGCCGGTGCTCGAGCGCTGGCTCGGGAGGAGGCACGGCTCCCTGTCGTTTCGGGTGACGCAGGTGCTCTCGGGGCATGGTTGCTTCGGGAAGTATCTGTGTCGCATAAACAGGGAGCCGGACGCCCGGTGTCACCATTTCGTCGACTGCCGGTAGGACACGGCGCGGCACACGCTGGCAGAGTGTGCCGCTTGGGAGGAGCCGCGCCGTGCCCTCATCTCAGGAGTAGGCAGTAAGGCTGCGGAAAGGGAGAGGGAGATCTCGTCCACTCACCCACTCACTCTTCCGGCCCCCCTAAATGGGTCCAGGGGCGACGGACTCGGGGACGTCCGTTGCCCCCCACTCATCAGGACCCGAGGTGGCGGCGCGTAGTGTTCCACGCGCGCCCCTCTGAGACGTCGCGGGGGGAGTCGAACACCTCACTCCCCCCCCGACCCGAGAGGAGGCCCGCGTTGGCGGGCCGGCACCGGCCGGGGGTTGCGGAAGATTCTTTCGTTCCCGCGACCCCCGGCGTAGGTGTGAGTCGGAACACCGGCACCGGGGTGGTTTTGGTTGGTGGGTAAGTTGGTAGGTCGAGGGGTAAGTTGGTAGGTTGGTGGGTAAATTGGTAAGTTGGTAGGTTGAGGGGTAAGTTGGTAGGTAGAGGGGTAAGTTGGTAGGTTGGTGGGTAAATTGGTAAGTTGGTAGGTTGAGGGGTAAGTTGGTAGGTTGATGGGTACGTTGGTAGTTCGAAGGGTAAGTTGGTAGGTTGGTGAATAGGTTGGTGGGTAAGTTGGTAGGCTGGTGAATAGGTTGGTGGGTGAGTTGGTAGGTCGAGGGGTAATTTGATAGGTTGATGGGTAAGTTGGTAGGTTGGTGAATAGGTTGGTGGGTAAGTTGGTAGTTCAAAGGATAAGTTGGTAGATTGATGGGTAAGTTGGTAGTTCGAAGGGTAAGTTGGTAAGTCGAGGGGTAAGTTAGTGAATAGGTTGGTGGGTAAGTTGGTACGTCGAGGGGTAAATTGGTAAGTTGGTCGGTTGGTGGGTAAGTTGGTAGGTCGAGGGGCAAGTTGGTAGGTCGAGGGGTAACTTGGAAGGTCGAGGGGTTGGCTGGTGAATAGGTTGAGGGGTAAGTTGGTAGGTTGGTGAATAGGTTGTTGGGTAAGTTAGTAGGTCGAGGGGTAAGTTGGTGAATAGGTTGGTGGGTAAGTTGGTAGGTCGAGGGGTAATTTGGTAGGTTGATGGGTAAGTTGAGCATTGATCACCACGCTTGCTCAAGACGGGTTGGCGATTTCAGACTTATATTAATTATAAGTCCAGGTTTCCTCACAATGTCACAAGTTGGCAGGTTGGTGAATAGGTTGTTGGGTAAGTTGGTAGGTCGAGGGGTAAGTTGGTGAATAGGTTGGTGGGTAAATTGGTGAATAGGTTGGTGGGTAAATTGGTGAATAGGTTGGTGGGTAAGTTCGTAGGTCGACGGGTAAGTTGGTAGGTTGTTGGGTAAGTTGGTAGGTTGGTGAATAGGTTGGTAGGTCGAGGGGTAAGTTGGTAAGTTGGTAGGTCGAGGGGTAAGTTGGTAGGTTGGTGGGTAAGTTGGTAGGTTGGTGAATAGGTTGGTAGGTCGAGGGGTAAGTTGGTAAGTTGGTAGGTCGAGGGGTAAGTTGGTAGGTTAATGGGTAAGATGGTAGGCTGGTGAATAGGTTGCTGGGTAAGTTGGTCGGTGGAGGAGTAAGTTGGTAGGTTGGTGGGTAAATTGGTAAGTAGGTGGGTAAGTTAGTAGGTCGAAGGGTAAGTTGATAGGTCGAGGGGTAAGGTGGTAGGTTGGTGAATAGGTTGGTGGTGGGTAAGTTGGTTGGTCGAAGGGTAAGTTGGTAGGTTGAGGGGTAAGTTGGTAGGTTGATGGGTAAGTTGGTGGGTTGGTGAATAGGTTGGTAGGTTTGTGGGTAAGTTGGTAGGTTGTTGGGTAGGTTGGTGGGGTAAGTTGGTAGTTCGAAGGGTAAGTTTGTAGGTTGATGGGTAATGCGCTCGCGGCCTATGTCTGTCTCGTCTCTACTCTGCAAAATCTGTACTGTGCTGTGCTGCGTTACCTGCATCTCAGCATACCCTTACCCTCAATGTTGTTAAACTGTCAAAATGAAATAGATTGTGATTGATCGTGGGTTACGCAACTAGGGTGCTCGTTTACGAGTTTAGATATTAAAGCACATCTACTTACTTCGACCTGATACTTGAGATTTTCCACGGTCATATTAGTGTCGTAGATGACCGACTTGATGTGGTTCCGTTGTTGCCTCAAATGCCTTACCAGCTCACGACGGGTGCTAAGACATTCAAATATTTAAAAAGGATACTAGGGTTGCTAAATGAATAAACGTGTGGCGGCATCTAGATCGCCACATTCGAACTACGCATCAAAGACCTGACGTCACAAAATCCTGCATCGCGCAATTAAAGTTTACCGCGCGAATACCATATATAACATTCCCGACATCAATCGTTGGGCAGTTGCCCGCCAGACGTGATAACCTATATAGAGGCATGAGGAACAGAGTGATCCTCCGACCAGACGGTCGGAGGATCACTCTGTTCCTTATGCCTCTAAAATCGTACCATAAAATCAGTATCAAATTTCCCGAAGGGGTAAATTGAGTTTTGTCTGGCCTCTCCAGAGTTGCATCACAACAGTTGGTTTCCAGCATAAGTACCTACGGCTCAGTATCCAGGCTGCCCTTTATCAGGTAGCCGTAATTTTTTGCCATGGGGGTGCTCCTATTTCAAAGTACCTGGTGTCAGTTCTTCGATAGTACTGTTGTTGTTCGGTTGTTCTTTGATAGTACTATCAAACAACTTCATATCTATACACCATAAGGACTATTTCAGCTGGCAGCACTCGGCCGCTATAGAAATATTATCAACCAATAGCATCGCAGCATCAGATTTTTTATGAGTCCCAAAGTATAGAAACATTAAAATTAAAAAAATCCCATCTTTGTTTCTTTTGTTCTATTCCTAATGGTCGAAAAAGGATCAGACATGTGGTCATCGTGTTCACGGAATTTTATTTTCAATCTGCTTAGATATGAAATTCTTTGATAGTACATGGCGTTTAATACAGGAATTAAAGCGTGGTGTAGGTGCGTTTCAAACACATAATACTAACGTTTTATTTTTACTCTCCTCTTCACTAAGCTTGGCTCGGTACTCATTTCTGTCCTCAATTGTCTTGATGCTCGCTGTGAGACTGCTGAAGGATCTATTTAAGGCCATATCAGGGTATAATTGTTCCAGCACATCGGCGAAATGCTTTCTAAAAAAAAAAATACGGCCCAGTGCGTGTGGGACCACACACAATGAAGAGTTCCGTAGTTGGGGAATTTATCCCAACTACGAAATTAACATTTTATTTGAAAAACATTTTCTCCCATACATTCCAACAGCAAATGTAAATTTGTACGCACAATATTGAGAGATTTGTGACTTCTTAGGTTTTCCTGTAATCTCTATAAGTATAGAACAATGTTTTGTATTTTTTCTCTATCTATTTTCTTAAATAACTAGTATTTATTTTTAAATCATAAAAAAGAGCGACCCTCACGCCCATTCTGTAAGCCCTTTCATTTGAAATGTTATACGGTTCAGTTTGCAAAACATTTTTATTTTTTCTTTATCGCCCTATAAAAGTGACCCCTATATTCAAAATTCATTTATTTACGTTAAGGGGACTCAGGACCTAAACGTGCCTAAACCCAAGTTTTATAATGCCTAAAAGAATATGATCCACTGCAGTAAACAAAATCAGAAAAATATATGATATTCTTCAGGATATATGCTAGTATGATAGTGTGTTGAAAACATAATACAACTAATTTGATACGATAGAAAAAAATCATGAAGATACCTCTAAAAATTTATTTTAACGATTAAAAATCATATTAATTTACATGCAATAATTCTGATTTTTTGTCAGATTATTCTACAAGCTACATATTAGCATAATAGTGTTTTAATTTTCCAGTCCAATCAATAGATTTTTTGTAAATCGCTAACTGCTTCATATATTTTACAATAAATTACCTGCGTCGTGTCATCGCGCTTCTCTTTCATTTCTATGCAGTCCGACAGTGACCGCGCTTTAGCTGTTGTAAGCCTCTTAAACGTTCGTGTTTGGGTCACAGAAATTCATATGCGTGTACGAAATTTCAACTTAATTGGTCTATTAGATTCGGAGCAAATTGGGGGTGACAGACAGACACACGAGTGATCCTATAAGGGTTCCGTTTTTTTTATTCCGACGTACGGAACCCTAAAAACCTTTCAGAGGCGTTCATAGTACTTACTGCTTCCATAAAGAAGCGGGTTTTCGGGCCCTACCCGGTACAGATTGCTCCTGCCATGCTATTCTGTAACCATCTCACCGTGAAAACTTAGGTGAAGTGAGCGTGGAGTGAGCTGTCATACCACAGGGATTGACACTATTGACAGCACTGCTGTTCCGTATGTGTGAGAGTGCTTTTTCACCCGCACCAATCGGTACCGAGTTGTCTTTACCTACCGGGTACCCGCGGGGTAATTTCGTAACACAGTTCCAGTAACAATGGCTTTCATTTTAACAGTTCAACAACATTCATTGCGTTATTAACGTTATTGAGCTGACAAATTTTTCGAACATATGAAGCAATGGATTAGCAATATTCTTCAAAATCATTCAGATTTTGATTGAAAGTGTCTTACGCAATTTAGGACATCGCTCATTATAGCAGCACGGCTCCGACACGGCAAATAACTTGTCATTCAAGTTAGGATTTTAAGTCAAATGCATTAAAGTTTATTTTACGATGGCTATACAGAATAGTGGACGCCGTCACACGTCATGCCAACAGCACTTTTCAAGCGAGGAGCCCGCTCCCCGCGAAGAAATGCCTGCAGACGGTATCCATGGCCGACGCCTCGATGTCCGCGCGGTGACGCCTCGCCGGCCGCGCGGTGACGCCTCGCTTGTGATTTTGTGAATGAACAACAAGCTATCACCTCACCGGCAGCGAGCTGACGCTTTGCTGACGGCGTGTTGGAGACTAGCGGTCGCCTTGCTTACGGCGCGTTGACGACTAGTTATTGCGCTGCCGCGCTGGAGCGGTGCTGTTATAACGGGCGATGTGCTTTAGGGTGCCGATTCTTTATGCCAGTATCCTACTGCGGCATAAATGACATAGTCTGTAAGTCCGTTGGAAGTGGACACAAAAAAGTATTCTTCTTTTGTCCTACCTGTCAGCAACGAGTTTATTTAGTTTGTACTGATTGGATCCCAGCTCCTTGCGGTCGATTTTGTCTAAGTGGTCCGCGTCTTCTTGCTGCTTCACATGGAACTTCAAGGTGAGAAGGCGACCCATATCCGTATGCGTCTTCAAGATTCGCAGCTCGTTGTTGCACTCAGCTGGATGGGCGTATGAGTGCATAAGGGTGCATCTTTACTGATGACGCGCAGGAATCGACCAATCACAGAAGAGACCAGAAACGCGAAGTAGACTTTATTTAACCGATGTGATCGGTCGATTTCTGCATGACTTCGCTTCAGTGGGTCTCGCCTTTATTTTTTTGGGAATTGCATCTCGCATTCCAACTAGGGCTTCCAAAATTACGGAAATGTCAATTACGTAACTAATTACGCAACTTTTTTCTCCAATTCCGTAATTACGTAATTTTTCCTATTTTTTTTTAATCGACTATGGTTTTGGTAAATATTGGAGATAGAGTATCTAAAATTTTTACAATTATCATTTACTATCTTAAATTCAAGGAATTATCAAAATGAACACAATATTTAAACAAAAAAATATTTATTCAGGAACTTATCATTGTAGGTACATCACATCAGTTAAGTGAAAGTCAAACCATATTTTTTTGTCCCGAATATAGGTAATTTTTGTTCTTAAAAATGTGATCTCATAAATGACAAAGCATTTAAAGTTTTGTCACTCAGGGAACTTCTAAGTTTATTACAAAAATATCCGGCTGATGAAAAGGCTTGCTCGGCTTCGAGTCTTCGACACTTGTAGGCGTTATCGAAAGCAAATAATTATACGCTGCAGTCAAAAACACTTCGCGACCGCCGCCAGCGCTGTCGTAAATGCACATTTCTACCCTAATAATGGAATGGAGATCTGTGTTTACTGTTGAAATTGGTTTATTTACAGTCACTTTGTTTATTTCTTTATCCAACTGTTGTGCGATTGTCAACTCCTCGTCATCATCGTCACTGGTGGCAATGGCGTCCGATGTACTCGGTTGTGGTTGTGAATTTGTACATTTTTGTGTCGAATTATATTTCAACCGTTCCAATAGTTCGACTATATACATTCGTATATCATCCGACGATGGTTTCGTGAAATATTCAGTGGCATTTCGATGTACTTATATCGTATAGTGTTGCCACATTATAACTATAATATGGTACGTATACTTAATGCTTTTTTATTGGTTGACTATTTTGATTGATTTATGATATCAATAATTACGTAAGTACGGAATTGACATCTTCAGTTACGGAATTGAAAATACTTTAAAATGAGTTCGTAATTACGTAATTGCGTAATTAGGTACGTAATTACCCTAATTCCAACCTAGGAGGTTCTCGGCTCATTAAATTAAGGCCTCCAGCGAGGGCATAAAACTTACAAACTAAGCGACTCTTAGAAATATATAACTATGAATTGACTACACGCTAAGGGCACCTCCTGTGGGGTACGGACCTCGGCTTAGGGCGTCGCTGGGGGGAGGACAGCAAGGGACAGGCTGGATCTGATTAATATTATTATTAGGGGAATTTAAAGCAACAGGCTCAGCGGCGCGAGCTGGCTCGAGCAAGGGTCTGGTCGAGGGGAACGCCCCTTAAAATCTTTACTAGACTTGAATTCTCTTCTCAATCAATTAGGTGTATTTAAAATCTTCGTAGTATCTTGGTAGGAACTTACATAATATACGCAGCTGTGTTATACAATCCTCTAATATACAAGCGAACAGTGTAGCGAGTAGAAACGGAACACTGCAAAAAAAACAGATATACTTATATAAGTATGTAGGTACCTACGAAAATTTGAAAGAAAATAGTAAGTACTCGTAAGTAAATACTGACTGACTTTACTTTTTTTTCGAGTCACCTTACTCCGATTCCTCCTATTCATCATTCGCTAGCCTTTTCCCGATGGCAATCTGACCTTCACAACCCAGCTACTGGGTACCACGATACCCCTTGGTAAAACTGGTTATCAGGCTTCTGACTACCAGTAACGACTGTCAAAGATCTACAAATGATAGCCGGGACCAACGACTCCCGCGCACTAGACGGCCAGGACCAGGTTTTATAGAAACTTAGACGAATCACGCATTTGGTCGCAACGGCCAACCGGCCAACTAGCCGCAGCAGACCGGGTCACGAATCACGACTGTCTGGGGTTGTTGCCGTCTAGTGCGCGAGTTAAGGTTCTGCGATATCCGTGAAAAAAAAAACTAAGTGATTCCTTTTCTCTCGCTTCGGCACTAGCAAAAAAAGGTCCTGGCTTGGTAAAAATATTTGTCAGTTAGGAACGTGATGGTGCTGACGTGACGGTCACATCACCTACGCCGAACGTACAGTAGGTAGGTGCAGTCAGCCTCAAAAAGATGAAGGTACACAATTAATCTGCTCAATTCAATACACCGACCAGAGGGGCAATTCCCGTATTAAGAACGTTCGCGGTGGCATCTCATTCGCAATCTGTCAAAAATACAATCAATTTACCGCCATTTTTGTTATGTTTGACAGATTGCGATTTGAATGTGAACGTTTTATATGTATGAGAATTGGCCTTCTGATTATACACAATCTTTGTTCGATATTGTATCAATGTCTAGCCACAAAGCGTATTCCACATTGGGTAGGTACACTAAATTGTAGTTACATATAGACACAGTAAAATAGAACAAAAAAAAAAACGTGACGGTCGGGGGACCTCCGTCAGGACCGTAGTAGTTCCGTACGCACACACTCGCATATATAATAGAAAGAGACAAAGAGAGAGAAAGTCGCATGGAGCGCGGCATAACGCGTTTTCCTTACGTGACGATTTCTACCAGTCCTATCGCAAGCCGCGTCAACGAAAATTGTAGACAATCAAACACATTCTTGTCATCTTTTTGGGGCTGACTGTACCTATCGTCACGTCATGGATGATGGAGGCATGAAGGTTTACACCGTTTGTCCACCGCCACCGTCAACGGGAAGTCAACGAAAAACGAGACTATTCGAACCAAACGTGACGTTCCGGAATACTCAAAAATTTAGGTGCCCCGATCCCGGTCGGATGACGGACGAGCGGTGGCATGTGGCCATAGTAAATGTATGTATCGTTACTTCGGAGCCGCCGTCATCTTGTTCTCGTTGCCGTTCTGTTGACGCTGGCGGTGGACAAACGGCCTTATTCTAGTTAATAATCCAATATAAACCTAACCGATTCTCAGACGCCACCGACTGCTTCCCATCGATTTGATGCTGGGCATGCTGCTGAAAACAAACAGTTATAACATGTTCATCACTAAACTCTGTTGATGTATAGCCGACCTCGTAATTTTTTACCGACTTCCAAAAAGGAGGAGGTTCTATGTTCGTAGCGTATGTATGTTTTTTTTTAATGTGTGTTCACCGATTTCTCCGTCAATTGAGGACCGATTTAAAAAAATCTTTTTTTAGTATAAGTGGATGATATGATGATAACTTCGTGTCACTGTTATTTACATAGCAGATAGTGGTATTCGAATTTGTGTTTTGGTTAGGTACCACAACTAAAAAGTGAAAAATTA
This sequence comes from Agrochola circellaris, assembly GCA_914767755.1. NCBI lineage: Eukaryota > Metazoa > Arthropoda > Insecta > Lepidoptera > Noctuidae > Agrochola > Agrochola circellaris. The sequence continues at coordinate 4,915,181 of OU611857.1, forward strand.
AAACTTTTTATGAAAAAAAAAACAAACGACTTCAAAAACAAAAACACAACGAAGTGAGAAACTACGGAACCACTGTACTTTTACACCCGTCGGTTTTTCATAGTAGCTATTTTTTTTGGATAGAATAGACCCTTTGTAGTGTATATTTGAAAACCCCAAAGTGCGCAAAACTAGAAAAAAGTCGCCCCAAAGTTTGTTTCGGTATTGGTGGGATAGTGAGATTATTACGGGCGGGGAAGATCACATTGCGGGTCTAAATTTGTTTCCAAGCATAAAGCGTAGTCGGCGGAGCCCGCATAGCGGGCTCCTATTTCTGAATAGTTAAAAAAAAATAACCACGAAGGGGATATCCCCTTCTAACCTAACCTGTCCGAGTCGGGGTGCCCCAAGTCCCGAGCGAAGCGAGCTCGGGACTTGGGGCGCCCCGACTCGTACAATATTCGTGGTAAAATGTCAAATTTTTTAAACTAAGAATTTTTTCTCAAAAACTAGGGGTTTGCGCGGGATCCCTACTTGATTTCGAAAGTTGATGATTCTATTTTTATTATATCTAACACGGTGTGTCGATAATTCAGTGGTACGATGTTTTATTCCATCGATGCTATATTGGTGCGATGTAACGTTTGTGCGAAAAATTCTGTTGCAAAAAACCCTACAGCGATTGCTCATTAGTTCGGTAATTTCTTAGTTCGATATTATATCGGTTCGAAACGCCTGCTGTTGTGCATTCACATTTAATTAATAATCTTGATCGATTGAATCGACGTTAAGGAAATACATTAAATACCAGACATATCTTCACGTCCATTTTCCTAAAATGAGGAAGACATGATGGGTAAGTTGGTAGTTCGAAGGGTAAGTTGGTAGTTTGGTGGGTAAGTTGGTGGGTTGGTAAATAGGTTGTTGGGTAAGATGGTAGGTTGAGGGGTAAGTTGGTAGGTTGGTGGGTAAGTTGGTAGGTTGGTGGGTAAGTTGGTAGGTCGAGGGGTAAGTTGGTGATCGTGCGATCGATGACCCTTTACGGGGCCCCGATCGCCGGGAGCATCGCCGTACTGCGAAAACCGCAGCGGGCGATGGCCGTCAGAGTCATACGAGGGTATCGCACGATCTCCTACGAGGCGGCTTGTGCACTGGCCGGACCCCCGCCCTGGGACCTGGAGGCGAAAGTACTCGCGTCATCGTATCGGTGGCGCGAGGAAGCGCGGGCGCGGGGCGAGCGACCGATGCAGCGACACGTGGAGCTGCATCGGTCTCAGCTTCGCGAGGCCCTGGTGGCGGAATGGCGGGACAGGCTTTCGCGCCCTACCCCGGCCTCGACATCGTCGAGGCGGTCCGGCCGGTGCTCGAGCGCTGGCTCGGGAGGAGGCACGGCTCCCTGTCGTTTCGGGTGACGCAGGTGCTCTCGGGGCATGGTTGCTTCGGGAAGTATCTGTGTCGCATAAACAGGGAGCCGGACGCCCGGTGTCACCATTTCGTCGACTGCCGGTAGGACACGGCGCGGCACACGCTGGCAGAGTGTGCCGCTTGGGAGGAGCCGCGCCGTGCCCTCATCTCAGGAGTAGGCAGTAAGGCTGCGGAAAGGGAGAGGGAGATCTCGTCCACTCACCCACTCACTCTTCCGGCCCCCCTAAATGGGTCCAGGGGCGACGGACTCGGGGACGTCCGTTGCCCCCCACTCATCAGGACCCGAGGTGGCGGCGCGTAGTGTTCCACGCGCGCCCCTCTGAGACGTCGCGGGGGGAGTCGAACACCTCACTCCCCCCCCGACCCGAGAGGAGGCCCGCGTTGGCGGGCCGGCACCGGCCGGGGGTTGCGGAAGATTCTTTCGTTCCCGCGACCCCCGGCGTAGGTGTGAGTCGGAACACCGGCACCGGGGTGGTTTTGGTTGGTGGGTAAGTTGGTAGGTAGAGGGGTAAGTTGGTAGGTTGGTGGGTAAATTGGTAAGTTGGTAGGTTGAGGGGTAAGTTGGTAGGTAGAGGGGTAAGTTGGTAGGTTGGTGGGTAAATTGGTAAGTTGGTAGGTTGAGGGGTAAGTTGGTAGGTTGATGGGTACGTTGGTAGTTCGAAGGGTAAGTTGGTAGGTTGGTGAATAGGTTGGTGGGTAAGTTGGTAGGCTGGTGAATAGGTTGGTGGGTGAGTTGGTAGGTCGAGGGGTAATTTGATAGGTTGATGGGTAAGTTGGTAGGTTGGTGAATAGGTTGGTGGGTAAGTTGGTAGTTCAAAGGATAAGTTGGTAGATTGATGGGTAAGTTGGTAGTTCGAAGGGTAAGTTGGTAAGTCGAGGGGTAAGTTAGTGAATAGGTTGGTGGGTAAGTTGGTACGTCGAGGGGTAAATTGGTAAGTTGGTCGGTTGGTGGGTAAGTTGGTAGGTCGAGGGGCAAGTTGGTAGGTCGAGGGGTAACTTGGAAGGTCGAGGGGTTGGCTGGTGAATAGGTTGAGGGGTAAGTTGGTAGGTTGGTGAATAGGTTGTTGGGTAAGTTAGTAGGTCGAGGGGTAAGTTGGTGAATAGGTTGGTGGGTAAGTTGGTAGGTCGAGGGGTAATTTGGTAGGTTGATGGGTAAGTTGAGCATTGATCACCACGCTTGCTCAAGACGGGTTGGCGATTTCAGACTTATATTAATTATAAGTCCAGGTTTCCTCACAATGTCACAAGTTGGCAGGTTGGTGAATAGGTTGTTGGGTAAGTTGGTAGGTCGAGGGGTAAGTTGGTGAATAGGTTGGTGGGTAAATTGGTGAATAGGTTGGTGGGTAAATTGGTGAATAGGTTGGTGGGTAAGTTCGTAGGTCGACGGGTAAGTTGGTAGGTTGTTGGGTAAGTTGGTAGGTTGGTGGGGTAAGTTGGTCGGTTGGTGGGTAAGTTGGTAGGTCGAGGCCTAAATTGGTAAGTTGGTCGGTTGGTGGGCAAGTTGGTAGGTCGAGGCGTAAATTGGTCGGTAAGTTTACCAACTTACCCGACCAACCGGTCGAGGGGTAAGTTGGTAGGTTGATGGGTAAGTTGGTAGGCTGGTGAATAGGTTGCTGGGTAAGTTGGTATGTGGAGGAGTAAATTGGTAGGTTGGTGGGTAAGTTGGTAGGTTGAGGGGTAAGTTGGTAGGTGAAGGTAAGTTGGAAGGTTGGTGAACTTACCCACCAAACTATTCACCAACCTACCAACTTACTCCTCGACCTACCAACTTACCCACCAACCTATTCACCAACCTACCAACCCACCAACCCACCAACTTACCCACCAACCTACCAACTTACCCATCAACCTACCAACTTACCCAACAACCTACCAACTTACCCACAAACCTACCAACCTATTCACCAACCCACCAACTTACCCATCAACCTACAAACTTACAATTCGAACTACCAACTTACCCCTCAACCTACCAACTTACCCTTCGACAAACCAACTTACCTACCAACTTACCCAACAACCTACCAACTTACCCACCAACCTATTCACCAACCTACCAACCCACCAACGTACCAACCAACCTATTCACCAACCCACCAACTTACCCACCAACCTACCAACTTACCCATCAACCTACCAACTTACCCCACCAACCTACCAACTTACCCAACGACCTACCAACTTACCCACAAACCTACCAACCTATTCACCAACCCACCAACTTACCCATCAACCTACCAACTTACCCTTCGACCAACCAACTTACCCATCAACCTACCAACTTACCCCACCAACCTACCAACTTACCCAACAACCTACCAACTTACCCACAAACCTACCAACCCACCAACTTACCCATCAACCTACAAACTTACCCTTCGAACTACCAACTTACCCCACCAACCTACCCAACAACCTACCAACTTACCCACAAACCTACCAACCTATTCACCAACCCACCAACTTACCCATCAACCTACCAACTTACCCCTCAACCTACCAACTTACCCTTCGACCAACCAACTTACCCACCACCAACCTATTCACCAACCTACCACCTTACCCCTCGACCTATCAACTTACCCTTCGACCTACTAACTTACCCACCTACTTACCAATTTACCCACCAACCTACCAACTTACTCCTCCACCGACCAACTTACCCAGCAACCTATTCACCAGCCTACCATCTTACCCATTAACCTACCAACTTACCCCTCGACCTACCAACTTACCAACTTACCCCTCGACCTACCAACCTATTCACCAACCTACCAACTTACCCACCAACCTACCAACTTACCCCTCGACCTACCAACTTACCAACTTACCCCTCGACCTACCAACCTATTCACCAACCTACCAACTTACCCACCAACCTACCAACATACCCAACAACCTACCAACTTACCAATTTACCCACCAAACTACCAACTTACCCCTCGACCTACCAACTTACCCACCAACCTACCAACTTACCCAACAAACTACCAACTTACCCACCAACCTACCAACTTACCCCTCGACCTACCAACTTACCCATCAACCTATTCACCAACCCACCAACTTACCCACCAACCTACCAACTTACCCAACAACCTACCAACTTACCCACCAACCTACCAACTTACCCATCATGTCTTCCTCATTTTAGGAAAATGTTCGTGAAGATATGTATGGTATTTAATGTATTTCCTTAACGTCGATTCAATCGATCAAGATTATTAATTAAATGTGAATGCACAACAGCAGGCGTTTCGAACCGATATAATATCGAACTAAGAAATTACCGAACTAATGAGCAATCGCTGTAGGGTTTTTTGCAACAGAATTTTTCGCACAAACGTTACATCGCACCAATATAGCATCGATGGAATAAAACATCGTACCACTGAATTATCGACACACCGTGTTCGATATAATAAAAATAGAATCATCAACTTTCGAAATCAAGTAGGGATCCCGTTTGCGCAGTGTGAAATTTTGCGAAAGTGTTTTACATGAAGACGTCTATACCCAAAAAAAAATTGAAGCTTCGCACGCGCGGGTGTAAAAGTACAGTGGAGCCAAAATTACTTTAATTTCGGAAGTCGGTGGCAAAAAACGAACATTCAAAACCAAAGACACCGACTTCCGAAATTAAAGTTATTTTTCACTTTGTAGTTTTTTTTTTAAGTCTTTTTTTATAACAGTTGTTATACAGCGGGGCCAGCACAGGCGTACCTAAGACGTTTGTGACACACATGAGATAAGCAATAAAGATTTGAATTAAATTGAATTCAAATTTTAAAAAAAAAATGATTTCGCTGCTAATTATTCTCTATCGAGAGAGAGAGAAAAAGTGCTAATGTGGTCAAAATGAAGATCCAAGATGGCGGCTGCGAACATTAAAAAAAAATTCGTCGTGAGTGTCGTTTTCATAGTTTTCGAGGATGATGATGCGGTTCCTTCTCACGTATGATTAAAACATTCGTTTTGACCAACTTTACACTCTCTCTCTCTCGATTGAATTAGAAGACAGACGCAAGTATGAAGCCGCGTTAAAGAACTTCGTTCCCAAAACCCGTTTACTATGTCACACTTTGAAGTCGCAACAAGAAAGGCATGTCGTGCCTTAGATTATGTCACATGGTTGACACTCTGGGTGGTTTTATCGCCCAAACTGTGATAAAATGTGTGATTCAAACCATGTTACAGTAAGCCGTGCACGCCCGCAGTAGTTATTCTTAAATCAACGTAATTTACACTAGTACATATTTAATAAAATTGATAATTGTTTAAAGTGGAAATAACATCAATTGGAACAAGGATTGGATTAGGTACACTTTAATTTACATTTTAAATTACAAACTAAATGATTACAAATTAAATGTTTTATTGGGGTAATACGAGGGTAAGTAGTACATACATTCATAGAATCGCCGACAGTAGAATGAATTTTTTTTGAATACATATCGTCTCAAAATATTTAATTGTATAAGTACTACAAAATATATCGTATCACAAGATCATTTAAAATTCATAGAACATAAACACGCATAAAAAATAAAAACTAAAGAAATGAGTAGGCCGAAGCCGTCTCAAGTCTCAAAAGTAAGAAATAAATCAAAAGGGTTGTCATTTTAACATTCAAAATATCAACGATTTTATCCACTGACAATGAAACTTGTCAGTGGTTTTATCGCGAAGGTTCATTAACTCTCTCTCCCAAAGTTTTTTTTGTAGGTAGTGAAGGTTTTAATTTATAATTTCCGAAGCTTGGGTGCACGTGATTGTTGTTGCGTGGTGGTTGTTATGTTTTCGACTGACTAAAACCCACCCGTGTTCCTTCAGTTGCCTGTATGTTGCCAGATGCCACGGGGATACCTTTCGGACTTTCCCGCGACCCCGGCAGGTATCGGCCCTAGCGGACCCTGTCCGTTGTGCTGACTGGGATTTCCGACGCCTAGGGCGTCTCCTGCGGCGGCTAGGGGCGTGAGGGCGCGAAATTTGACTCTCCCTCACGCGTTCCGCCTCCGTTCCCTCTGCTTCGCAGAAGGAGGTGACGGCTTCCCATGCTCTCTCGCTCCGTACCATGGTCTGGACCAGAGCCGGACGCGAGAGGTCACAGCAACCAATCGCCTCCAGGAGGACACGGCGGTGCTCCGCCCAAGCCGGGTAGACCTCCACCGTATGTTCCACCGTGTCCTCCGGGCGATCCACACGATGGTGATACCCGGGCGTTTCCTCCCGCTTTATCCGTAACAGGAACCTCCCGAAACAACCGAGTCTGGTGAGAGGACCTGTGTCAGCCGGAAGGTGAGGACGCCGTGGCGCCTCTCTAGCCACTCCTCAAAGAGGGGACTTATCGCCGCAATTGTGGCGTGCCCAAGATTTTCGGTACCTTAAGTCAATTCAATACATTTTTGACAAGTACCAATCCGGAGCCGACGGCAGTAGCCGGCGACGTGTCGCTGCGACACGACTGGTTTCTATGCAATACCTTCCGTACCTAGCGAGGCGTCGGTTTCATAGAGATACATAGCAACCACTGGCAACCAGTCGTGTCACGGCGACACGTCGCCGGCTACTGCCGTCGGCTCCGGATTGGTACTTGTCAAAAATGTATTGAATTGACTTAAGGTACCGAAAATCTTGGGCACGCCACAATTGCGGCGATAAGTCCCCTCTTTGAGGAGTGGCTAGAGAGGCGCCACGGCGTCCTCACCTTCCGGCTGACACAGGTCCTCACCAGACTCGGTTGTTTCGGGAACGGACGGAATTGCCGGTACCTTAACGCTGATAGAATGTCAGTTTCCCTAGGCCCTCTGAAAGGCCAGTAGGCATGCAACCCTTCCTTCCAACTAAAGCACAGCTGCTTACTCTATGATGTTTTGGATCACGGTCTTCGAAGGCAACAGCAGACATGTCGGCAGGGTCGGCACTGTTTCAACAATGCTTTTAGTCGATCTAATTTCTGCTATATGCTATCAGCATCAAATTGTGGGGTCAATTGTCAAATGCGTCGTGACTACAAAATACTAATCATCGATTTAATTTGAAGTTATGAGGCATTGCCGACTCGATTACGAGGCAATTCTTTTTAAATTATTTTTTTCGTAACGTGACATCTGACCTGCATCTCACCTGATGTTAAGGGGGCGCCCAATGGTCCACTAGCGCCACTGCTTTAAAAAAAAATATCTCGTGACTGAGAAAGTATTATGAATAACCGCTAGTAAGAGCCCTCGGTAAGTGTCTAGAATTTTGTAATACCTATTATAAAGTTTCAAATAGAGACACGAAGCAACAAAATACGTTTTTTTATGAAATGTGGCCGCTTTTCTCTAGATCGAATTTTGTTACTTGGTGTCTCAATATGAAACTTTAGAAAAGGTATTACAAAATTCTAGACACTTACCGAGGGTCCTTACTAGCCATTATTCATAATTCCTTCTCAGTCACGAGATAATATTTTTTTAGAAGAGTGGCGCTAGTGGAACATTGGGCGCCCTCTTAAGTGATGGTCAGGCCGGTGGTGGAAGCGAGCTTCACCCGGAATCCTCAACCACAGAGGAACTGGATCTCTTACCTTTAATTGCCGGAACATAACAATGCTATTAACATTGTTTTTATGGCGACAGACTTAGATAAGATGGTGGTAGCTAGCCAGGCGGACTTAGAATAAACCGTACCACCAACCAAACCGAGCAGAATTTTTTTCCCCCTGGGAATCGAGCCCCTCTGGGTCTGAGACAGGTGGTGTAACCACTAGACCACAGAGATGGTTAAATATATCTTTCGTTTAGTATTTTATGTAGTTTGGTGCATAACCAAAATGATGGTATGTAAAATAAAAGAATGTATTCCAATGTAAAATTTAATACCAGGCTCTGTCCACAAAATAATTTATGACTTAAACACAAGTCAATTTGGCCTAATTATAACAAAAGTTGGACAACAATGTCATAATTGATACAGCATATACAAAATCATAATCGGCTAAAATTAAATCACACAGCTTAACCTTACTGATTATTATTTATACAAAACTTAAAACAAAACGTTACAATGGGGAAGAACAAGCTTAATAATGATTAAACACTATTTTCTGTATAAAATTCAATACTATACACACAACATTTATAAAATAAAGTTAAGTATGTATATTTTTCGTTTCAACAATTTTTTTATTTACACCAATTTCTTAGAAAAGTGTTGTTAAGAGGTATTTTATAATTTTTGTCACGATTTTAGTGGTTGTGACAAAATAGACTATTATAATTTTATAACTCGGTGGAAATTGCTGTGTATCTTAAGATCTAGTTCACTTTAAGGGCGATGCGCTAAAATAGCCCGCGAAATTAAATTTTTCTTACGTTTTTTGCAATTTACAGGTTAGTGTCATGTTGTATGTTGATTAAAATATGATTCGCGACCGCAATAAATATGGCTTTACAGAATTATAATAATTAGAATCAGCAATCTTCAAATGTAATGATTTCATGAAATCGTCATTCAATAGGATTACATGCAGTTTGAGAGCTGTATTGATAATTTTTATGATAAAAATAATATAAGTAAACATTTGTTACGGTCGCGAATCATATTTAAATCAACATACAAGCTGATACTGATCTGCAAATTGCAAAAAAACGTTAGATAATTTGAATTTCGCGGGCTACCCTGAGTCTCGCCAAGGTTTTCGTAGTACTAAAGACAGGGTGGTATGATCATTTGACAAGGAACAGATATCCAAGCGAGTTTGCAGCGAAAATAAATACATAGAACAGAGTACCAGGTATATAGGGTCAAACTAAATTAGCAAGCGAAACCCCGCAGACGTAATGGGTATCGAGATCCAAAGAAAAAAAAAAATGAAGATTTTTTTGGGTCAACGATCTCTGGTTACATGAAGTATGAGTGGGGAAAATCTGTTTTTGTTTTATCGTATTTAGATAACATGATATAATATCACGCCTTGTTTTCCATAAAGGTTGGGCAGACACCCACATTTCGCCAGTTATGTTTAAGTCCCATGAAATAAGGGGCAAGCCTATTGCCATCAACCGGGCACAAATCCAGACTCTGGGCTGCTACTGAGAAATTCCAGATAGAAAAACCCAATAACACTTTGCCCGACCCGGGAATCGAACCCAGGACCTCATGCTTAGCAGTAGCGCTTGCGACCATTACACACACAAGGAACACACATACACTAGTTTACAGAAACTGTTTTTTTAAACTGAAAAAAAAATAATTAAAAAAAACTCGTCATATTAGTATATTTTTTGTTTGATCATGTTTAGATAATATACCCATCAGGTCTGCGGAGTTTCGCTAGCTAATTTATTTTGACCCTGAAGAGTAGAAAACAGTTTACAACTGAGTAAGGTAAATATTTACAATAACATAAGATTTTTTTAAAAGACTGTAAATAATCGAATAATGTAGTTAGTGTAAAAACAAATAAATAAATAAAATGTACATGTTAAAATCTCATATACACGTGTCGAATTCATTTTCAGTCTTAGCCATTCTCACTGTTCACTGGTGCCAACTGTGAGTAGTATGTGATAGTTATAGAAATAAAAAAGAAAGATTATCAGTTTAGTAGGCAGAATTCATAGAAAATATCATAATTGTAATATTAGATATCAAATTATGTTACCTCTAAAAGATTAAAGAATTGTTTACACACACTTTCAAGTTAAAGCATCAGTGAACTAGCTTCAAACATTGAATAATTCTGCATAATCGTGCACCAACTAAATACAAACATGACGTCTATAGCGCTCTTAACATTATGCTAAGTTAGCTCATTTTAGAGTTAAGTTGGTTAAAAAGACTTCGGAGTTCTGTAACTAAAATCTCACTCACCTTTAGTTTATGTCAGGGTGTTCTCAAAGTTTCACATATACTAGGGGGCCTGAGCATGGTCTGACGTCACGATTACTAAGCGCGGATCATCCGGAGCGCGGATCGCCCGGAGAGCGGACGGTCCGCGCGCGGATTGTCAGTATAGCCCGCGAGGCCCTGAGTCAAGAGTTTTAGAGCTCAATTTAGCACAATCTAAAAAGCGCTTTATAGCGGACTTGCTTCAATAAAATACACTTCAACAAAATTAATACTTCAAGGGCATGGAAAACAATAACCATACATTAATAAAATATCAAATTTATCTAGAACTATCTATTTATATATTCTATCTAATATTTATGACTCTGGTGTCTGTTGACATTAAAATAAAAGAATATTTCTTATTACGAGTTTGACTGCAAGGTTTAGGGTTAAGATGCACTCGTCACACAATTATAGAAATAAATCGTTTATTTGATCTATATTAGCCTAGATGAGGCAGTCATATTTTGCTGTTTTTGTCAAAGTATCTAATGGCAGACAATTATTATATTGTATTGCATAGTTCTACAAAATAATGTACAACATTGGGATTTGGAGCTACTCTGCCTTTTATTGACAGTCGAAAAACAGTCTTGTTAACTGGTTATGGGCTACGAATAATATGATTCGTAGGTTATGGGTTATTATTCTAAGGCCCATATTTTACAGTGGACATTTATGGGCCTAGTTCCGTATAGTTGTTGCAAATTTCGATCGCTTGTCATGTGACTTTTAACTCATTGACATACGGTTTATACTGCAACGATTGACGCGCTCTTGAAATGCAACAACTATACTAAGATCTGACATGATACCCTGACAAAAACGGCACGTTCCTTGATTATAATTTCTTCCTATGATAATTTAGAATAGCAGTGTTACGAGCTACGCAGTCGGGCACTAGGTGCGTACGCGCGTATCCGTGTGGCGTGCAGGGAGCGAGACCCCACAGGTACCAACATCACTTACTCGAAGATGGCTGGCCGCGTTCTTCTGAAAAGAGGATATAAAGAATTTTATTAATAATGTAACAGAACATTACGCCTGTAAACCCCGAAGGGTAGGGCAGACGTGTACCTACAGTACACCCAAAGGAGACGGATACGCTTTCATACAATCTTGGGCCTGGATGTAAAGAGATGAAATTGGTATCAATTAATAGCTACTATATTATCAAACCATCACTGAAAATTTTGCGGATTTTAGCAATCTGAGAGCCGAGTTAAAAGAGATTTTGTCAAAGTGAGGTTACGTAACAAAACAGCTGATTTTTGAAGTGCGATGTATAACCTCATTGTGAGATAGGTAGTTGTTTTTTTTAAAGATAGGATGCTGTTACAATTATAGAAGGTGTATACAGTGCCGCTAGCGGTTAGTTCGCTGTAAAACACCAAATTCCGAAAACATTACATTCTCTTGTGCCTAAACGGAGCATGGGTGGCAGCAAGGGTCGTACAAGAAGTAAGATCAGAAGTCCGTAGAAAGAAAGCAGGGGTCGAAGAAAATATCAATAAAACTATGGGAGGAAACACTCAAAACGCACACGCACTAAACGATACGAAACGAGTGACTGACTGACATGTCACCATAGACAAAAAAATACAATAATCGATTAGCAAACGTGAATCGATTTTAACATTTATCTTTATAGATATTTAATTTGTTTAAACTGTTTAATACGTTAATTCTAATAATTAATGTATTTGAATTAATCATCTGGTAAAAGCATCTTTTAAATAGTATGAACTCGGTCACGATAGTCGATTATAATTTAATCGATATTCCATTTTGTTCGTAGCCATAACTTAATTTTTGGATTTCTCAATTTCCAGATTGTAAAATGGGCTGATATTTCAGATTTTGTAATAGAAAAATATAACCTTTTTTTTTAACCATACGTCAACTTATTACAATCAGGCCCAGAAATTCCCGTCTCCTTTCGCCAATTTTAAAGTCTTAGTATTAGTAGTCTTAGTTTTAAGAGCGTGCATGCTGAAAGTGGGCAACGTCGCAAATAGATGTCCAATATTTCGCTGTTTTGATTAATTTGACAATATTACTGCAATAATTAACATCGTAACGCCGAATATTTAGTTTTAGATGTAAAAAAAGTATTTGGGAACTTTACAAATGCCTTTTTTACACCTAAAACGGGTACAACATCAAAATTCAAGGTTATAATTGCAATTCATTATTAATATTCTAGTTCGCTAGTTAGCCACACTTCTTATTTCCATACAGTAATATTGTCATATTAATCAAAAAAAGGTAAATTTTTGAGTTATTTGTGACGTTGCCAACTTTTAGGATAAACGCTCTTAAAGTAGTTGTTTAAATCCCATGTAAAAGGGGGTGTGCCTATTGCCATCAACCAGGCACAAGTCCAGACTAAAGGCTGTTTGGAGAAATTCCTTTTAGAAAAACCCAACAACTTTTACCCGACCTGGGGGAATCGTGGGAACACAGGACTTCATGCTCAGCAGGAAAGCTAGCTACCACTTAACCAACAAGGCAGATAATAGTGTATTTTCTTAATAATTAACAAATCTAATTATAGTACCTGGGCGACCGAGCTTTGCTCTGGTGAAAATAGAGAATGTTCATCTCCACGAGACATGCTCGACCTAGTGTGGAGTTCATAAGCAAAATGCTTCCTTTGCGTCTTATTTTGTTTTTGTAAACCTAGTTATTAATGTAGACTATAAGGAAATGTAATCACTGTTTTTGGCAAATAAACATTATTATTATTTATTTAATATTATAGGAAAGTTTATACTAATTACATGCTGCCATGTCATTATTCTAAAATGTCATTATTCTTGTTCTAAGCTTTGGGCGACTGAGCTCTGCTCGGGCGATAATACTGAGAAAACGAATTTTCCCAGATATGAGACCTAGCTAGATCGATTTTCGCCCCAGGAAACCCCTATATTGAAACTTTCATCGAAATCGTTAGAGCCATTATCGAAAACGTCATTACAAATATATATAAACAAATATTGCTCGTTTAATAGTATATGACAAAACTCGCAACGTAAACGGGTTTACTAAGGTCGCCTCGGAATTGCAAAACAGGTTGTAGGACTTGGATGAAGTCGGGTCTATAGACTAGCTATTGCATCATCAAATGCTGTTATAAGGCTCGTGCGCACCAGCGCGACTCGAACAAAACAATTTCTAAGAAAACTTCACGGTATAACAACAACCAGTGTCGCGTCGCGCTAGTCTGCACGAAGCTATAATTTTAGATAAATTAAATGTTTGTATATAAGTACTATAACAGCATACAAACAGCGACTGGAACAATCCAGATTGCTTAGTCATCGTGTAAATGCACATGTTACATACATGATGGATTCTATAATCTAAATTTGCAATCTCTGATGCATCACATTTATGAATAAATAGTCCATCCGAAAAAGGGCATATTCAAGCTATGTTATGACCTTTTTTTATAGGATTTATACTTTAAGGCAATACGTCGTCTTTATCAGAAGAGGTCTTATTGTCTGTTATGCGTGGGTTAGCGGGCTAATATTCTGAATAATCACATATCTCTGATCAGACTATTAGGGAATGAACAATAATGTAAACGACATTCCCCCGAGTACGTAAGACGCAAGCGCACATCAATCAACTCATTGCACTGCAAGTGTAGTCTATAAGTCTAGTCCCCAGTCACCATGATCCCAGTCGCCATAACACAGTCATTATTAATTAATCAATGCCGACTTCGATCCAATTTCGCGATCCTTTTCTTCTGACAGGGGGCCGCCTTAGTACTCGGGGTTACGTCAAGTTGACGGCTGTCAAAATCGTTCAAAAATCAACTCCGTAAGTTTAGCGTCGTAAAAGCGCCGTCATACTTCTATTTTTTTTTTACTAATAATAAAGTTGAAATTTTTGTTTGTTTGCTTATCTCTGGACCTACCAGTAAGATTTGAAAAATTCTATTAGAGTTTGATTTCTCTATTCTTGAGGTAGGCTATGTAACATCACGCTACGACGAAACGTGGAAAAAACGTGGGTTGAGGGGGCCTAAATTTCCCGAGGTCGAAGTAGCGGGCAGAAGCTAGTTCTTTCTTCTTTTTTTTAAATATTGTAGTTGTGGCTGACACAACTACTTTGTATTTTTAACCAGCAAATACTACAGTTCACCCAATTCTACAATGTTATTAGGTTTACAATAAACACCACAAAATTAAAAATAACTTTAATTTCGGAAGTCGGTGTCTTTGGTTTTGAATTTAATTTTTTTGTCACCGATTTCCGAAATTAAAGTTATTTTTTGGAAGTCGAATGTTTTTTTTTTGTAAAAAGTTTTGCTATATTTATACCTGCTATGTAAATTACAGTGACAGGAAGTTATTATAACATCATCCACATAGACTAAGTGGGAAAAAATACGTATTATTGAAGCTAACTCATAAACATTGTGCAAGCTTCCTCTACCAAATACAAACAAAACAAAATCAAAATCGGTTGACTTTTGACGAAAATATCGATGAACTTAAATAACTTAGATGTTTGGAAGTCGGTTGAAAATATTAACGGAAAACTCTCGAACAGAAGCATTAAATTATCCTTTTTACTGTCTCACAAAACAGCTACACTTCCTACTTTACTCATAGGTACAAATAAATCAATGTTTACATTACTGCTTTAGTAAATAAACACAGCTATACAAACAACTATAAACTACACTAATTAACGATCTATGAGTAACAAGCTAACAAGGATAAAGCCAAGTGTGTGCTGTTTAATATTGCAGAAATTGACTAGATATTATATTGCATTCAATGCATTTTCCTGCTTTCGAACGCGCGGGTATTACCCAGTAAGTTCGACGCAGTAGATGTAATGTTGCAAGTTGAAGAGTTTTTATGATAGCAGTTATACATTTTCCTATTTTTCACTTTAACATTTAAAGAGATTATTGATTGATTCAATTAATAATATTTAAGGTCATAATTTTCGTCTACATGTTTTATAACGCAACTTCTGCCAGTAAGTTCGCGTATAACTCGAGAATCTTATCCGCGGGATAAAAATAAATAAGTCTGCCTTGTCTCCAGTCTAAACGGATGCAGCTGAACACCAGTATTTTACATGGAGCGACTGCCTATCTGATCTCCACATCCCAGTAACTTGATAATCGGCGGAGTAATTGCGTATTCATTGGAAATCGATCGCGATGTCTTTCATTTTGAGTGTTCAGCCCCGTTAATTATTACGTTAGGTAATTACGTAACCTGACGGGGTTCGGAAGGGCCAATGCCTGCCGGGGTTGCGGATTTGTCCGAAAGGGATATCGCGACCCCGGCACACAGGCAACGGAAGGAACACGGGTGGGTTTTAGTCAGTAAAACTCTGACACGCCCTCCCGCTCCGCCCAGAGCAGGAGAAGTTATTTGATAATTTCCCACACTCAAAAAAAAAAGAAAAAAAAAAAAGGTAATTACGTAACAATTAACACACACGTCTTTATACATCCAGTATTCTGGATCCCCCTGCATTGATTTTTTTCCGTCGGTTATTCAAATAAAAAAATTCGCTGTTCCATACATTTTGACCGCGCGTAGGTATTACACTTTTCTATGAATCAGCATTTTTTTTTTTAAATAACCGACGAAAATTTTCAACGCAGCCCTGGTTCAGAATCGTGTACTGAATCCATGGTATCAGTTTTCGCGTCGATGTCCCTGCCACCCTATATACGCCTAGTATAGTAGTAGTATAGTTATTTATTGCTACTAATGCGGAAATCATCTTACGCAAGTGTATCATACAACATTTTACTATGCATTGTGCGAGGATATAAAAAAAATGAGCGAGCCTTACAATGGTCGCATACGATGTGTATCTTCTGACATATTGGCTGACGTAAGTATAGTATAAATGATTTAAACAATAGTCATGCCTTTGACTTTGACTTTTTTACTTTGACTGATTCTGACTTCGATTTTGACTGACCATCGTCATCGCCATCGCCATTGTCTAATTTGTAAAACTTTTCTCAAATAAGTAATAAAAACTCTGCGACGGACTGACGACGGAGTTAAATAAAACAGAAAAGTAAAGAGCACTAGTGAAAAAAAGTGACACTTGCCGCACAAATTGGCTGCTTGGAAACGCTGCTTCTACACTAGCTATCTACATCCTCTGACGCATTGAGTTCAATCATTAATAAAACCAGGAAAAGGTATTATTTTGATCGTAATATAATAATTGATAGGACTTATTTTTCTTCATGAGTATTATGAATGACGTCTGTAAATTTAGAAGCTTTATCCTCTTTTTTTTGTATCACATAGTCTGACGAAACATGTTGCTCAAAATGCCCGGGAACATTTTAATTATGAAATGATAAAGAACATTTTTATTTATTTTTTATCCACAACGGGGCAACTCTTGGCCTGCATCTTACCTGATGGTAAGTGATGATCAGGCCGATGGTGGAAGCGAGCTTCCCCCGGAGTCCTCAACCACAGAGGAACTGGCTATCTTACCTCTAACTGCCGAAACGCAACAATGCTGTTAACGTTGTTGTTATGGCGACAGACTTAGATATAATCTGCGTTCGCAGTTTATTTGCCAAACATGTAAACAAACACGAGTTTTTGGAAAAACAACTGTAATGCTTACACATAAGGTTCAGTTTGCGCTACAACTTTTTTATATCATAAATACAAGATTTTTTAATGAGTTTTTCAACAGTCTAGTACTGTTGTTCAGTCTAAAATTAACTATATTTACACTTGCATAAAGTTGATGTTTGTTTAAGTGGAAATAACATCAATTGGTAACAAGGTTATAAATAGACCTTAGATAAGATGGTGGTAGCTAGCCAGGCGGACTTAGAACAAGTTCGACCACCAACCAAACCGTACAGAACATTTTGCCCGCTCTGGGAACCGATCTCCTGGGTCTGAGACAGGTCGTCCTACTACTAGACCACAGAGGCGCTTAGAACGTAAACACGCTCGTGGAACTGCGGCAGGGTGTGGACGTGGAGCTGTGCCATAAACTATGTTCTATCGTTCCCTCTGTACCCCAAAACATGCAGCCAAGGTGGCCTCTACGCTGCCACCGATAACACCGTGGAAGTGGCAAAAAATTGGGCCAAAAACATTTTAATAATTGTTGACGAACAAGCAGAAGAAGTAAGTATACTTACTAAAGACTATAGAAAATATATGGATGTGTGTTTGCTAAAATCTTATGAGATACTAGCTGCTGCCCGCGGGTTAGCCCGCGTGGCTTAATTTTCTTTTCCTAAGTTACCCCTTATAACATCAGCAGTCGAAATCAGTCCAGCCGTTCCGGAGATCAACCGGAACAAACAGACAGACAAACAAAAAAAAAATGATTTTGATGCAAGTACCGTTTATATTTTCATATAGATTATTGCTAGTGTTCGCACAAGGCTATAATATTGCAAATTTATTTTATTGCTCGTAAAACATAATGGCTGTAATTATGAAACAATTTCGTACAAAAGATTATTATTACCTAGTTGGTTATGTTGTTGTTAAATGTTTTTCTGTGTGCACCAACACCGGCGACAAAAATTGTACGTAGTTAAGCGGAAAGGATCCAACCCACACTATGGGCGAAAATGAGTTATGTATACCAAAACACTCTTTATAGTTAAAACTTTCAAAAACAATCCCAACGCATCATTTCATTATGACCATACATTACCAACCCGTATGTATGGCAGGTCGTATCTCAAAACTAACTCTGTGTTGTGCTGTGGGTTGGATCCTTTCTGTTTAACTACGTCCAATTATAGTATTTTTTACGGTATATTTTCAGTTTTTTGTCAAATAGTTTGTGTTTCTGTGACGAATAAACAATTTTTTCTTGCTTTCTTAAATAAAATATCGGCCTAGTATTTTCCCTACTAAGTTGGGGTCGGCTTCCAGTCTGACCGGATGCAGCTGAATACCAATATTTTACATGGAGCGACTGCCTATCCGACCTCCACAACCCAGTTACTGGGTAATACGATACCATTGGTAAGACTGGTTGTCAGACTTTCGGGCTTCTGACGATTTCTAATAACTAGCGCGCTTTCCGACGCACGGAGGAGTCTCGGTATGTAAAGATGGTTACTCATCCACGGACCAATCCCGGCAAGCCTAACTTAACCTGATGTACCGACCCGTGCGGCTGTTATTATTTAGCCAGGAGCTCCTCTTTCTATTTTTAATATTGATACCATAAAACGTGTCAATTTTCTACAGTTCCTTATCAGTTTTTAAACTAAAGGCATAAAAATGTATTAACAAAGTTACTTACTGTAATTCTGCAGGGCTTCCTCTCTTTCGTGAGCGTCAAAGTACCACAACGTGATAGCATATCTGGAATATACAAGCATAGGGTCAATTTAACACATAAACACAATTAATTACCATATTGTTGCAAGATTCCAGGGAGTCTTGCATCATTTTGTGCACTAACCCGAAAGGGGTCAGGTCTCCTCGTGGGAAAGTCTGAAAGGGATACCGTGGCCCCTGGCAACACTGAAGGAACACGGGTGGGTTTTAGTCAGTAAGAGTCTGACACGCCCTCCCGCTCCGCCCAGAGCGGGAGAAGTTATTTGATAATTTCCCACGTCAATGAAAAAAAAAAAAAAGGGTAGACTCCGCAAAAATAAAATAAATAAAAAGATTTTACTTCAATGCTTTCGGCTACTAAAAAGCTCTAACAGACAAATTATGTACAACGTTGTGACATAGAGGAGGTGCTATTCTGCCTTTTATTGACATTCGAAAATCAGACTTGTGTTAACTGGTTATGGGCTATTATTCTAAGGCATATATTTGACAGTGGACATTTATGGGCCCAGTATAGTATAGTCGTTGACACGACTCATACAGATGTCGCTACTGGTTCCAATTGTAGTAGATTACTTAATTATTGCAATCAAATTACTTATTAATTATGACCCGCGCCATCAAACAAATGAATTTAAACTGGGGGCCAAACAGAGGAGCTGGTCATGTCGTTCACTCACACAGTATATTGTGTGAGCAAGAGGGAATGAATAGCGCCGCCATTTCCAATTCGTTTCTTTACGGCACGGGATATTATGAAGATATTCATAATGACCTTGTGGCGTACGCTGGTTGAACTTCGTGCGGGTTTCGCCTGTCTGACCAGAAGAACAGCATTCTGTCGAAGATGGGCGCTATGTCTGCCACTTGGTTCGTACCCTCAGGGAATACTCTGTGAACATTATAAAAATAACTAAGCAAGACAAGATTTCAGGCCAAGTTTAAAAAAAAATCATAGTCAAATCCATCCGTCAATTCCCTTTCAATTTTTTTTTGGCTTTGGCAAGAAAGCTCCTTAATTTATTACTGCATGGCATCTGACATATCTGTTTTATTACGGCTATTATTAAAGTAATTTGATTTAATACTATGAATCGTAAAAGATCCAAACGCAGCATGGAAAAAAATTGGCACCGTCCAAGATTATTTTGTACTAGCTGCAGCCCGCGGCTTCGCCCGCGTGCAGCCTGTCAGCATCAGGTTGTATGATGATCTAAATACGATTCACGACCGTATCAAATGTTTACTTATATAATTATAATCATAAAAGTCATCAATACAACTCTGTAAGTTCATGTAATCCTATTGAATCACTATTTCGTGAAATCATGACATTTGAGGATTATGCCAACTTAAGGAGTTATATTGCTGATTGTAATGATTATAATTATGTAAAGCCATATTTGTTACGGTCGCGAATTATATTTTAATCAACATACAATCTGACACAGACCTGCAAATTGCAAAAAACTAAGGAAAATTTGAATTTCGCGGGCTTATCTTAGCGCATCCCCTTTAAGTAGATCGTAAGAGATCAAAACGTAGGTGGCCACTTATTGAGAAATTATTACCTGAGCAATCCCCCACACCGTTTGACGTCCCAGTCGAGATTCAGATAATAGATGGCGGTGATGCAGCGGCCGTCTTTGTTGGGGTTGTCCACGTGCTTCACGTAGTGACTCCCCGAGCCTGGGTAACACGCCACCATCGCCTGACAGACAAATTTATAACGAAATTAAAAATTAAAAGCGTTTTTCTAACTTCTAAAGTTACATAAGGCCATGGTAAACACTTATCCGGGTTAGCATGATTCGGTATAGCCGGGCGGTAAAATCGAATATAATATGTATATACGTTCGGGGAAAAAGGCGCTCGGCTTATCTCGAATTGTCCCGGGCCGACGTAGACGTGAATCAATGAGGTTAGATGCTAACCGGAATCTGCCGAATAGCACGATCCGAATAAAAGCCATGCTTCGGGTAGGTTTTGTTATTCAACCAATAAAACGCGAACAAGTGCGCAACGCCTCTAAGGCCGTCCCTTTTAAAGAAAGAAAGAAAGAAAGAAAAATAAGTTTATTTGTCACAGAAACACGTGCATAAAAAAAAAAAGATGATAAACTCGATTAAAAATAAGAAAAAGAAACAATAGATTTAAATACAATAACGAGCACAAAACAGAAATAGTCGGCAGCTGCTGGCACGTCATGACTGTGACAAGAAGGCTTCCACTCAGCTTGATGCTGTGCTATGGAGACCCGCAGCACAGCGCTGATTTTCAGTGGTCACCCGAAAGAGACGTACGGAGTCCAAGTCAGGTTTAATGAATTTTCAATAAATATACAATAAAACAAATAGAACATATGAGTCATATAAAAGCAAAGACCTACCCTTCCCACTTTCAGATATTTAATCTGATAAGGAATGGCGCAACAAAGTCCATTTAATAGATTTGGTATGATAATTTATTTTGATGGATTACTTGGAAAAGAGCTGGTTTCATTATCCATCAAAATAAATTATCAAACCAAATCTATTAATTAATTAGAACTTAAAAGATATGATGGAGTAGATATCACTGTTAAGATAAATTCGGAGTATATAATATGTAGACATACGTTCGAGGAAAAGGGTTATAGCTCGACTTGTCCCGAGCCGACATAGACATGAATCAATTAGGTTAGATGCCAAACGGGATCTGTCCATCGGTAAGAAAGAAAAGAAAGAAAGAAATTTCGTTTATTTGCGGTACACATGACGCAAAGAAATAACAAAACACAAAAATAAACAATTTAGGGGAAAATATGCGTTACATCCACGCAAAACGGCCATCGCTCAGCATAATGCTGCGACCCTATGCGAGACAGAGCCCCAACGCTGGTTTTCAGCGACAGCCGGTGTTGACGTGATGACGTCAACCGGTGCAGCTAGTGAAATAACAAAATAAAATGAATAAATACAATACTACGCCTACGGTACGAGCGGA
Organism: Agrochola circellaris; assembly: GCA_914767755.1. Classification (NCBI taxonomy): domain Eukaryota; kingdom Metazoa; phylum Arthropoda; class Insecta; order Lepidoptera; family Noctuidae; genus Agrochola; species Agrochola circellaris. Next base: position 4,936,792 of record OU611857.1, read on the forward strand.
TGACTATAATATCTACTCCATCATATCTTTTATTTTATTTATTGAAACTATTATAATAAATCGTTTCATAATAAAAATATTCTGTGACTTGTTATCCTAAATCACAACAGTACAAAATAAATAATGATGCAAGCACATTGAAGAAATTTTATTTTCCTTGTATTACCGATGAACCATCCACACATCTTACTTACCACCCCTGTTTTTAACGGGGCCTCTTTAATGAAGGAGAAAACAAATTACGCGATCACAGAGAAAAGTAAACTTATACTCATTTGTACTAACACTAAGTGTGTAATAAAAGCGCTTCGTTGGATTTTTAACTTTCGGCGCTAAACTGAGCGTTGAAAATACAATTGCGCAGTTTTATTTAGACATTCATTTAGGTGTAGCCTAGAGTAAGTGTAAACGGGTGTTAGTCCTATCGTGCATATTACTAAAGTGCCACCTACGCATTCCTTTCATTGACTCATATTATTTGATTGTAAAAATATGCTTGGCGCGTGTATGATATACTTTCTATAATACTTGTAAAAGTAGGACGTAAAGCTCAATTTACATTGCCGCGGATCGGAATGGAAGCCAATTTTTATCACGAAATGTATGTCAATAAAAATTTCTTTATGTCAATTATATAAAGAACAAATATGATATAAACAGAACCGGTCGAGCGTTTTCCTGAAAATTCTCGGGAATTCCCAAAGCTAACAGCCCGAATCTAGTTTGTACGTTAAACAAATGACATTAAGTTATGCTTTACACAATTTCGTTCCAAAAAAATTCTTCCATTCCGTTCCGCAGTAATGTAAATTGAACCTAGCCTTCCAGACAGCATTGAATTTCATAGTGACAAAAAAAATATGCGTTTTATTTAAAATAGTTAGAAAGAGATATTAGCAGCGTAGTTTTATAAATGCACAGGTAGATTTAATGGATGCATAGTAAGTTTAATGGATGCATAGTAGAATTAATGGTTGCATAGTAGAATTTATGGTTGCATAGCAGAATCATTGGATGCATAGCAGAATTAATGGATACATAGTAGAATTGATGGATGCATAGTAGAATTAACCATTGCTTAGCAGAACTAACCATTGCATAGTAGATTTAATGGATGCATAGTAGAATTAAGTAATGGATGCAAAGTAAATTTATTCATTACTATCAGATTGATGACAGACGAAAAATATTGCCTTAATTAAACAAATATTTTGCAAAAATAAATAAGTAGGTAATCTAATACCCAGATTGCAAACTTTACAAAAAGCAAATATTCTAAGCGAGCAAACATTATCTTCAGTAATTAAAACTTTAAATTGGTATTGGAATATCCATGTCGATAAAAAAAAACAAAGCAAGCATTTATTTACTACCAATTAATGAATCATAAGAATGAGAAAAATATTTAATCCAAACAAGTCGGATCTAGCACCGTCTGTGCTAGTTGTAAAACAGAAATAATAGCCAAAATTCCAAAAGTATTTAACGGTTAACGTTTGAAAGTGGGTTTTTTTATGGGAAATATGGTAGATGTGTGATTGGTAAGGTGCTCACGTAAGAAATATTAACATTGCTACGCGCCTAGAAGACATTAAGGAGTTGAATAGATCGCTTGATGGGTGGTCCTGTTCAGTATGGGCTACTTATAGAACAGTTCTTTAATAGCCTATTGAGGTAGGGCTATTTATGTTATTGCCAAACTAGGACTACTATTTGGCAATTTGAATATTAAAAAGTTGTTTTGGTTATCTGTTGGGTTACATACAGAATGCTTATTTTTTGGGAGGATCAGAAATAATGGTATTGTAGTGTGTTTTTAAACGACTTCAAGAAATGAGGAGGTTCTAGGTTTGTTTGTATGTTTTAATTGTTTTCAACAATGAAGTAATCAATTTCGAGGTATATATTGTGCATTGGATTTTCAAGAAAATGACCTGTAAAAGGCTGGTTTTCCAAAAACCCATGTTTATCAACAACAAGAATAAGATCTTTATCACTTCTACTAAGAATGTTTATAATGGTATTTCCGTAAATACTAACACGCCATACCGAAGCGTGCCAAATTATCAAAACCAATAATAATCAGATTAGAACTAGTTGTACGCGTGTAACTAAATTGTATCTTTATTATTTCTACTAAGTTCTATAAGTAGGTTTTAAGGAACAAGTTCATACAATGAATGTTGGAAACTTCATACCCTAAAAAATGACATTTTAGAAATTTGGAAATCCAATCTCTACAGAACATTTAATTTAAAAAAAACTTTTTGTTATCTTTAAAATCCATTCAAAATTAAAAACAAAAGCGAATCAGCAGTTTTTGAACGTCAAAATTACATAAGACAGTCGCCCGAAACGCCCGCCCTTCACCACTACCCTAGTGCTTGAGCTTGAAAGCGCAACGAGCACCCAGCATTATACTGTTTTTTTCCTTGTCGTTGAATTTTTCACAATTAGATTTGTAGAAGAAAAAAAAAACATATTTTATTCTGGACAAATAGCAACATCACAAGCACACTCTTTACATACATATTCTCCTTAAAAGAGGCTTACAACAGCTAAAGCGCGGTCACTGTCGGACTGCATAGAAATGAAAGAGAAGCGCGATGACACGACGCAGGTAATTTATTGCAAAATATGAAGCAGTTAGCGATTTACAAAAAATCTATTGATTGGACTGGAAAATTAAAACACTATTATGCTAATATGTAGCTTGTAGAATAATCTGACAAAAAATCAGAATGATTGCATGTAAATTAATATGATTTTTAATCGTTAAAAGAAATTTTTAGAGGTATCTTCATGATTTTTTTCTATCGTATCAAATTAGTTGTATTATGTTTTCAACACACTATCATATGTACTAGCATATATCCTGAAGAATATCATATATTTTTCTGATTTTGTTTACTGCAGTGGATCATATACTTTTACGCATTATAAAACTTACGTTTAGGCACGTTTAGGTCCTGTAGTCCCCTTAACCCAGTCTTAAGTTTATAACAAACATGGCGGCCCATTCATCTCGTAGGTGTGTAAAAGTGAGACAGTAAAATCATCTGTTTCTCACAATAGATCACTACTGTTATAATAGATAACGGAGATGTTTGTTATATATTATCCTTCAGCAGTGCGCCACTGTTGGATGGCTTATGTGCTATTGATGTGGTTTTGTCGTGAGGCAGAAGCATTATTCAGCTACCACAGAGTAATTGTGGTCTTACGGGATATGTAAAAGTGTGTGGGCGTAAGCTTTAAAACTGATTTTTTCTGGCAAAAAAAATAACATAGGCTGTTCTTTTTTTTTCCGAAGTTTCCGTTTTGGGCTCCAAGCACGTTGAATCAACTCTCTGGGACACGTTAATCAGTTTGCGCTCCTCATCATGGCTTGACGCAGAAACTGCTAGATGGACTGACGACCCATAAACTTTAACCACGGGCGAAGAACTGGATTCGGAACTGTAGGATACAGAATGGTCCATATCCAGCAGTACTGTGCAGTCTGCGGTAACCTGAGTTATTTGATTTATATAGGCTTAAATCTCGAGGCTTTTCAACCAATATAACTGTAACTTCAGGAACATTGAGTCCCCTGAAATTACAGTGGCCTAAGTTTCCACTTAGGCCACTGTAATTTTTGGGGACTAGAGTCATAACAAATGCACCTTTATGCTTCATACATGCATGTGCCAGGTACCTATGATGCAGCAGCTGATAAGTGAATTGCGAATTCTTGAGTTCGGCGCCGGCGCACCTAGCCTGCCGATATTATCAGACGGTACTAGGCTACTCGCATACTTGCAACTTTTATTTGAGACTATCAAGTGGGCCAGATAAGAGAACGTATTGATTGAGTTTACTAGTAAGTATGTTTTGACGGTTGTTATTAGGTTTCTGAAATTGGCGAATGTTTCATACGAAATTCAGAGTTTGGGTCACAACTTCAAAGTGTCGTGTTCACATGCATCAGATGGGATACGATATGATGAATTATTCAAAACAGTTATATGTCCAGATCATAGTCATAATAAAAAAAAACTTACAAATTCTGGTGCGTGGCCAAACCTGGTAATGTTTAGTAGTCTGTGGTTCTTCTTCTGGTATGTATATACTTCTTCTAATTTGCATCATGCAGAGTTGTTTTTATTGTTTACTTACTTAACATTTTCAAAAAAATCTATGAATCTTTGTTTGCTACATCAGTGACTAGTAAAACGATTAATAAACAAAGATATTTTGTTTTCGTGGCGTTTTTTCCTTAGCATATCTTATGAGGCGTGCGTTACTTATCTCGGTTTTCCCTTCATAACATTTTGCAAAATAAAAATATTATTTGTACTTATGTTTACTTATACCTTAGCTGAAGAAGTGCCTACAATATACATCGATTGGTTTTTCCCGCGAGCGAATCAACAGGTTTTTTATGACTTTCGATACTAAAAATATTAATTCTCTTTTTGTGTGGCATTTTTTTATTAGAACTTACTGTACTTAAGTACGAGTACCTACATCAATAATTAAGTGGCAGTTGCCAGTCGAACTTTGTTATCACCTAATTCACTAGCTTTTGCCCGCGGCTTCGCCCGCATGGATGTCGAAAATTAACCCGCCGGAACGTACCATCAAAGAAGTTCATATCTAACCAGTTTCAAAACAAAATCCCGTGAACACGATGAGCACATCTGTTACCGGCCGCCGATCGCTGCAAGCAAGAATAGTCCTTACGGTGGTGGTCAGATATGAAATTCTTCGATGGTACTACAGGGATTAAAAGTACCCTATGTGTTAATCCAGGTTATAAACTAGGTATGCAAAATTTCATCCAAATCCGTTGAGCCGTTTTTGCGATAATCCGGAACAGACTGACAAACGGATACAAAATCTTCGTTACTATTTTATTATATGTATAGATTTATTTTAGGGATGAATGGGTATTTGCTACCGTGCAGGTATATTTATAGTGACAGATTTTCTGAGATTTATAAAAGATTGAATATAAAATAATTTACTTAAAATAAATACTAGTCAGTGTGCAGTAGTATCTAACTGTGTATTATCAATATAATTATTATAAATGTTTTAATTATAATTACTTTTATTTGTAAACATTGCAGAGATTATAATATTTTATTATACAATTAACTATTTATAGTATTAACAGAGGTTGAACCGTTAATCCTTTTTGCGATAACATACGCTGCGGCAAGCTGTGTCGAGGTCTGCCACGACACCCAACCAATGTCGATAATTTCCGGATTCCGAAGTTCTGCGCACTTTTTGAAAGAAGAATGTTCGGTCCCGCCAAAAAAGAATAAACAGAAGTTTTTATTTAAAGCTTTTATTTAACTTGCAATGTATGTATTTTGTTCTGGTGGAATCTTGCTACTCAATTTTGAAGCAGATATCTTCAACCGATTGAGCTGAAATTTTTTATACAGGTTTAGTTTGGATGACAATATACGATAAGCCGTGCGACAATCTAAATCCAATATGGCGGACCATCCAAGATGGCGGAATAGTTATTTTTAATGCATTTCTATAATATGGGTATCAAATGAAAGGGCTTGTTGACAGTGACTCGAAATATAATGTGACGTCATACTAAATCCAATATGGTGGAACATCCAAGATGGCGGAATAGCTATTTTTTATGCACTTTTGAAATGAAATGAAATGAAATTGTTTATTCTGTAAATAGGATATCGGAATCACTTTTACACGTCATATAAAAAAAATTATTAAAAATAAGCTAGATGAGGTCGGTGTTTCCTATGTGACTACTCTGAGAAGAAAGGCCGAAACAAACTCAGAGGTCGTAGTCTCTTTTAAAGTCCAGACATAATCTTGGTCAAGTCATATGAGGACCATGTGGATCAGTGTCTGAAATGGTCTTTTGAGGAAAGAACCACACAGATTTGAGTGGACCTGTTCAGTCAGTGCAAGCATTTGTCAGTAATCGTGGAGCTCAACTCAAAACTGAAGGAGCTCAACTCGACGAACAATACCAAAGAAAGGATATTTGTCTAGGCCGCATCAACTACTCAAACTGCCAGACCATCATTAAAACTAAATGAGAAAGAAAAAATAAATGAAAGAGAAAACATAAAAATAAAATATCCACATAGTCCTCACATTCACAATAATTAAAATAATATGATACTTTACAAAGTAATCGTGTGCAGTTTGAATATAATTTTCAACAATGTCAATATTTATATAAAACTGGTTTATTGTGATGAATAAGCAAAATGTCAAGTTTTATGGTTTTCACAAGGCTTAGCAGAGCGAGCAGCTCAATCCCAAGCTTTTTTATCTTCTAAATAATCTGAAATTTTATAGTACCCTTTTTTACAAAGTTTGGTTTTAATACAGTTTTTAAATCGTTTAATGGGTAAGTTTCGAATGTCAATGGGAAGTTTGTTGTAAAAGCGTATACATTGACCCATGAACGAGTTGCCTACTCTGTGGAGACGTGTGCGATGTACAGCAAGGTTGTGTTTGTTCCTGGTATTTAAACTATGAATATCGGACATTTTCTTAAAATTTGATATATTTTTGTGTACATACAATAGGTTTTCGAAAATATATTGTGAGGCTACAGTAAGAATATTTATTTCTCTGAATTTCTCCCGAAGGGAATCTCTTGGACCGAGGTTGTAAATGGCTCGAACAGCCCTTTTCTGTAGAACAAAGATTGTATTAATGTCCGCACAGGTTCCCCAGTTTGCAATATGGGTATCAAATGAAAGGGCTTGTTGAGAGTAACTCAAAAAATAATGTGACGTCATTCTAAATCCAATATGGCGGAACATCCAAGATGGCGGAATAGTTATTCTTTATGCACTTCTGCAATATGGGTACCAAATGAAAGGGCTTGCCGAGAATAATTAGAAAAATATTCTGACATCACTTAATCCAATATGGCGGACTTTTGAAGTTTTTTATGCTTTCCTATAGTATGGGTATTAAATGAAAGGGATCGCTGAGAATAAAAATGTAGGTTAAATAACTGAAAAGTAAAAAATAAATGAAAAGCAAAAAACCTTTTTTCTTAAAAGCTTTTATTTAAATGCTCTAAAAAGAAGAAAATAAAATTTTCTTTTATAAATCATCTATTAACTTATAACCTCATTATACACAATTTATATGATCATAAAAGCTTGTCGCGAGGTTTGCGTAAGTACCTTTAAGTATTTAATTAAATTGAAATTAAAAAAAAATATACTTGCAGATTAAGTTAGGTACCTACTCAATAAAATAGGTACTAGTTTATTTACACAAGTAAATCGCGTGACAAGCTTTTATTATCATATAAATTGTGTATAATATGGCGGACTTTTGAAGTTTTTTATGCTTTCCTATAGTATGGGTATTAAATGAAAGGGATCGCTGAGAATAAAAATGCAGGTTAAATTACTGAAAAGTAAAAAATAAATGAAAAGCAAAAAACCTTTTTTTTTTAAAGCTTTTATTTAAATGCTCTAAAAAGAAGAAAATAAAATTTTCTTTTAAAAATCATCTATTAACTTATAACCTCATTATACACAATTTATATGATCATAAAAGCTTGTCGCGAGGTTTGCGTAAGTACCTACCTATAAGTATTTAATTAAACTGAAATTTAAAAAAAAATACTTGACTTAGATTAAGTTACTCAATAAAATAGGTACTAGTTTATTTATACAAGTAAATCGCGCGACAAGCTTTTATGATCATATAAATTATGTATAATGAGGTTTATAAGTTGATCGTTAAAATTTTAAAAGAAAATTTTATTTTCTTCTTTTTAGAGCATTTACTTAAATAAAAGCTTTTTTTTTTTAAAGGTTTTTTGCTTTTAATTTATTTCTGACGACACCAGGAGTTTTTACGCCACCATCTGGGGAATGGGGATGAAAGATGGAGACAGCTCTTCCATGCAGACTGTTCTTAATTTATGTAAGAGGTAGAATCTCTGTAAAGATCTAAAACGTTATTGAATTTAAATTCTCTACAGTGTAGTTTTCCAAATATGTTCTATGAATTGTTTATTTTTATTTTTTATTTTGATGTTATTGGAAATACGGAATTATCTACATTTCCAACACACTTCATTTTGATTAGATTTAATTCTGGTATTTGTAAAATAAACCATTTCCAATTTTCACCGCGATAAGAAATTAATATTTTATTGCACGCTTTCTCCCGCCATTTGAACGTACTCAAAACAATGCTAGTTCTCTTCAAACACATCATGTAATTATTGATAAACATTATGATGTAATGTTCAGTAAACTACGTGACCGAATGTATGTTTGATTGTATGAGTAACGAATTAATCAACTGTACTAAAAGGTCCAAGGGTTTATATTCCTGCTTCTATTATGTAGGTAAGATTATGTACTTGACACACTTTATTATGACAATCAAATTTGGTTGGGTAACTTTTGGGGCTTTTTATTAACTGATATTTTTTTACTAGCTGCGCCCCGCGGTTTCACCCGCATAAGTGTCGATCCCGTCGGAATATCGGGAGAAAAAGTATCCTATGTCCTATTCCAGGTCATGGTCTACCTGTTTGCCAAATTTCACCCAAATCCGTTCAGCCGTTTTAGCGTGAAAGCGTAACAAACAAACAAATTCACTTCCGCAGTTCTATAGAAGGATTATTGGGTTCTGTAGAAGTTATGCAAATGGATCGTTTGCTTACTAAACAAAAACCAGACGGATGTTAAATATAAAACAAAATATTTAATTTTAATACTTATCTACTTTTCTAAAAACTTTCTGTTGTCAAATCATCAACATTCCGAATTCCGACCTTCCAACAGCCGTATAAAAATCGCAAATAGCACACCACATAGTTTCTGTGCAAATCTAACGCTTTCAGAGTCAGCGTGAACATTGCTGACCAGCGGACTTAGAGCTGTGTTACTGCTATTGCGGAAGAAGATGTGTACCAAATTAGATTGGTCGTGCTAATCGAACAATAGTAGTTTGTAAACAGAGGGATGTCGGCGTGGGATTCGCTTACGATTCTTACTAATGTTTACAGTGCCCCCCGCCCCGCGCCCCGCGCGCCGCTCTCCGCCGCCATGCTACAAGTCACGTACGCAACGCCTCCACCGCGCATGCGTGGACGCGCGCGTTATTTTGGTTTTTATCGCGCAAAGCAGCGATCCTTTCGAGCGATATTACTTTTCGAAATGATAACGATAACGTTGGTGCTGAATTGATTTCTAGGTGGCTCTGTGTTTGAAGAGTTTATCAAGTTAATTTTTTTGTTGGGCATTTTGCAACCTAAGTAAGGAAAAATGGCAAAGTAAATTTTAATAATACAATAGTAAGTAATCTAACCGCATCGTGCGGTTAGCCTATTTTGTTTGACAGGATTCCACAAATGATTTTTTTTTATTATTCCATAATCATCACTGGTTTTGCAATTTGCTGATTCGAATTCATAAATAATAAAAAATTACAACAGGTAAGCAGTGTATCAAAGAGGCGCCTAACATACATCTACGCGCTTAATATTTAAAATGTGACCTATTTTATGACCACCCAAGAACGGGAGTACGGGACCACTGGAACAGTGACCGAAATACCAAACGTCAGGTTTCCTGCGGACATCTATTTATTAAAGGCAAAGATAATAAAATAATTAAATGTAAGTAAGTCGTAGGAGGTGAAATAATAAAATTATGTTAGAAACACAGACCGGTAAGAAATTATCTCTGAGGAATTTATAGTATATCTGATCTACGTATGGGTACTTAGATAAGCAAAGAAAACGTTGAAGGTCTACTAAAATCTGTGTCTGTAAAAATGCCTCTGAAATTAAAAAAAAGCTACCAGACAAAAGGCAACACTTTAGCAGATAACCCTAAAAATTACCATTAACAAGTGTTGACGGAGTTTCAGATAAGATTTACGGCGCGGGCGCCCCAATCATGACTAAATTAAATACCATCGTGCTCGTAAACCTCCGGAAACCAGTAAATTTACACCGAATGAATGGAATGAAAATCGTTGAGATAACGCCAGCTTATCGGCAGCTGATAAACTAAATAATAAATCAATTATATTATTATTGTGTATATGTGATCTCACTGAGCCACTGAGGTCGACTCACTGTGAACTTGATGAGGACAGACTGTTAGGCGACTTAAATAATTTATTTCTGTGAGAGACACGATTTGGAATAATATATGTCTCGTAAGACATTGCACGCTGAAAAGAAAACTGAAGAAAGGAGAAAATGATACAGAAAATGAAGCTACAGCTAATAATGTAGTACGATTTGGAGATGCCAGTTATAGGCTCAGTTGCTAGTACTAAAACTAGCCAAAGCCGTAGAGGGCATTTATTGGGCATAACAACTATAAAAGGGGGGCAAGGAAAAACGATATTACATATAGGTATTGAGATAGGTAATCGAGAACCCAAACATTTTATCACAGTAATTAATTAATTGATTACTTACATGAAATAGCTATTTTTCAAAAACAATAGACTCGAGTAGTTAAGTGCCTAGCGGCTAATATTGGAGCTTGTACATTAGAAAACCCATAATTTCCATTTGATGCAGCCTTGGACACAGTATAACTTATTTATTAAATACTCTGCCTTGGACAAGGTCGAATAAGAAGGCTATTTAACTACGGCAAAAAAGAAACAGCTGGACGATTGAATTGTTGGTGGTTTTTTTGTGAATAGCTATCTTGACTCTTGTTGAATGGCGATCTTTTTAACAATGGCCCAGAAGATTTGGTGGTAGATAGAACCGGTAGTGTGACATTGTGTAAAGTTATCGCGACATGGTACCGTTAAGGACAGCGGTTTCAAATAAATAAATGAATGAAGGTTCACAGTCAATAGAACGATTAGGTTGTTTGAATATAATAGTCTTGAATGTATTTATATCGTCTGAAACTTATTTATATCGTCTGTAACTTATTTATACCGTCTGAAACGTCTTTATATCGTCTTGACCGTATTTATTTCGTCTGAAATTTATTTATATCGTCTTGAACTTATTTATATCGTCTTGAACTTATTTATATCGTCTTGAACTTATTTATATCGTCTTGAACTTATTTATATCGTCTTGAAATTATTTTAAGTTTTACTGTTTTTTACTTATTTACATCGTCTTCAACTTATTAATCTAAGCTATTTAAGCGAACAATTGTCATTTTATGTGTGTTACGCAATTACCCCGAAGTTATGTGATAGTAAGTTTACTGTGTCTGCATGCTTTTTATCTTTAATTTATACTGAGCAATTTTGTTTTAGAGTTCCCAGCCGGTTTCTCGTTTGCACACTAGTCATTTATATTTAAATTAGTACTATCTACAATATTATTTGAATTGAATATGTAAATATTTAACTAGCACGTGTCGACTCTACGGATTACAATTATCATAACAGTGAATCTGCCGTTGAAATTCCTGGCCTGATTATGACGTGGGTGACAAAAATATGCCTTTTGATACTACATAATATGTACTTACTTAAATTGTACTAACTTTTTTACAATATTTACATTTAATTTTACAGGCTTACGAGTGCAAGTCGTTTCCTACGCTGCGCCTGTTGTGGGAAAACTATAGGGGAGAGGTTTGGCCAGCAGATGAAGAAAATTTGAGACCACAAAAAAAAAAAAAAAAACAATAATATTTAGTAACAGAATCTTGAATTAGTGCTGGATTATTACATCATCGGCTTTATTTATTTCACATGTCGATGATGTTTTGTATTGTATTGTTTTACAAATCTATAAATCTTTACGAATAAAAGTATTAATAAATAGAAAGTCACTATTGATAAAATTACTAATTAGTTGAACAATATTTGAGAATTTATCAGGTGATATTCGTAATCTTTACTATCACAACAGACAATATACTTAACATTGGCATTTACAGCTTTGCGCTGTATTTTGTGACGACAACGTTGCACAAACATCAAATATGGGGGGATTTCCTATTCACACAAGGTATGGTAAAGAATACCCATAATCAGTTGAAACAGTCGACCACTGTGTAGTGCCATCTGGTTCTATGACTCAATAGAGTATATGGAAGATTGCAGCTATACAAAGCTCTTCAGAATGTCCAGCGTTTGATGGTCTACGTGATATTGTTAAAATCGTTGTCTCTTTCACAAAAGCCATTAATGAAGAGTTGAAGTTGAGTACAAAAAGACACCATAAAGGATTTGATGAAGACGGAGTCGATGGTAAATTCGATGAAAGTGCAATATTTTAAGTTTTAATGATCATGTGTCATCAGTTGCAACCCCCAGAGGGCCATTACTATGAGGAAAGAAGGAATAATTTTTCCTCCACAAATCTATAATGTATACTTCTTTCTATACTGAAGTCAAAAATGGCCTTGGAACTTTAAATGTATCAGTAATGTAGCGAAACTTAACCGGAAAACTATGTCTAGTATAGGCCTCATCTGGTAAAATATTTAATATTGACGCTATTTCGCTAGCTTTAATCAATACGCCTCGGATATCTCCGCCTAGTTTTTGACGGCTTGCAAGTGTAGAAATAAAGTTTACAGTAGAACGGATGAAAGTATTTAAAATTATAGAAACTCTAATCTTTAACTCTAGCTAATGCGAATAAGGTTCTTATTCGTCAAACATTGTTTGGAATTAGAATCATACAAAAATAAACGCTAAAAACAGCTTTAAAAATTAGCAATGCAGCAGCAGCATCCGTTTGAGAGCAACTTTGCGTCACAATTTCAAACCGACGAAGACCTAACTCTTGTATCAACGGTTAAAAATGAAAACGTGAATCAAAAAACTCGACTGTATAAATTCATTCAAATTCAACATTCCTCGCAAATTTTAAGTAATTCAACAAGGCTTACCACGAACAGATTACCAAAACTTAGCCGAGGAGGTCAACTTACGTCAGGCCTCGTAAAAAGCAGCGAGCATTATCGCAAGAGATCATTATGCAACCGAAGAGAGGAACACTTCTTAGAATTAGTCATCGTTATGTGGTTACGTTGCGGTTTATTTGGGTGTTATGAACAGCTGGGGACCAAAACACGTGCCGAACATGGACCACAGCTTTAGCATAAGAAATGAATGAATTACCTATATTCCGTTATGGGTGACTACCGAGATGACGACTAATAGAGAAATGTGGAAGAAAAAGACATGTTGCGCCGGCCACAAATAAATTGGGAGAAGGGCAGGAAAATGATGATGATGATTCCGAAAAAGCTAGGCGGAATTCACGCCTAGCCTTTTCTCAACTAAAGGTACCATTCCGTACCAGACCAAGCCGGAACTGCAGGCGACATGTCGCCGCGATACTAATGGTTTCTATGAATTTCTATGAAGTACCTTCCGTAGCTAAACACGTCGGTTGCAGCTATAGGCGAGCGACGGTCGACACGAGTAGCCTGACCGCAGACCAGTAGTGCCACCAACGGTTGAGCGATAACGCGTTTTCCTATCGTCTATCTACCGACTGGAATACGGGTTGCTGCCGCCTGCGGTCGGGTTCGGAATCATGACTGCAGCGATATGACGCCGTCGCGGCGACACGTCGTCGCCTGCAGTTGCCGCCTGCGGTCAGGTACGGAATGGTACCTTAACTACTTTAGTGTTGGTTTTCTCATTCCAACTTAAGGCGACTGTATAATACCAATATTATTTACATGGACCGACTGTCTTAAGACCTCCACCACCCTGCTTCTGGGCAACACTGATATTCTAAGGGTCAGATACCAATTGTCAGGTTCTGGGGTTTTGCAGCTGACCACCCGCACCAACTACCTATCATAGATATTCGTGTAATAACCTGACGACGACGACGCTCCAAAGCATGAACACGGCTCTAAACAGGCAAAACAATGAATATGAACACTTCCGCAGTTCCGCTCAAGCCTCCAAACAAGTTCAGTAAAGCTTTCGATTGCCACTTAACATGTTTTCGGAACATTCTTTGTTATGCAAAAAGGGACTGTGAAAGCTTTGCGTGTAAAATTAGGCAAGTTCCTACTTGAATAAATGACGCATGTCATCTTGGTTTAACCTGTTCATGCTGAATTAGAAACGAACTAATAAAACGTTGAAATTGATTGGTTTTCCTCGTAAATTTGTAAGAGTTGATGATCCAATCGAAGTAATGCTTTCCTTAGCAGACGGTAAATGTACGTAAGCACCTCATTCGTCAGAATTCGTGAAGCATTAAATGCTGACAAAAAAACAATAAAATTCAACGTACTACTCCTTAGTAGGTACCTACTTATAGTGTCAAGTTTCAAGACTGCAATCTTGACATAACAGTTGATGAGAAAGTAAATATTGCACTGAATTCTAATGCGAGAATTATTAATATTTGCCATACTAGCGATTGCTAGGAGGTTGAGGTACCGAGACGAGTTTACACTTATTATTTTGACAGGTTGGTGTAAAATAGTTACGTTGCTGTGGTGACTGCGACATTATAAGGGTTGCCGATGGATCTAAAAACATTTTAAAAAAAAGCACTTATGCCTGTACATAATTTTATCAGCTTCGGCACCCATGTCTTTCAAACCGGAACACATCAATGATACTAGTTGTCAGAATAGAGTATAGTATTGCTCCGGCTCATCTATTTCTCTAGAAGCTCTACTACCGACGCGCGTCGGCATAATAATGATACTTATATCTATAGTTATATTATGTACCTTTGTCCTCCCATTGATGACGTAGTCGCCCATTTTCTCATTGTTTGCCATCTTGTTCGCTCTCAGTATGATATTGTCAACCTGGAATACAAAAGGCATTAATTGCGTTTTGATTGCGTTTTCACAAAGGAACGTAGGTAATGAGATCGCTCGTTATAAGTGGAAAATTTCCATTTGGAGTAAAATTGATGTAGATTAGGTAATCATTGGAGATTAACTTGTTACGGACGCAGCATTATTTCTAATATAATCTTAAAAATACATATTGTGATCTCTTCTAAATTGGCAAAAATCTTAGTTTAATGTAGATGTACCTATGCGAGGAGCACAACACCGGTAGATGTGGCGACGTTGGGGGAGGCCTATATCCAGTGTGAACGGCCGAAATGATGATGATGAATATAGCACATTGTATAACCCAACATACTTATAGGGGTGAAATGAATACACAGAATCGAATCGTTTGCTTTTCCTAATATCAATAAGACTCAGGTAAGTGTATAATTCTCTCGTAACTGATTAAACATACGTGCGTTGTGGCATCTGTGATACTGATAACATTCTCCGGAAGGTTGTTCATATTTTGTCATATCAAATCAATGTTAAAAGATAAACTAGAGAACTCTTTTTTTAAATTGGGCCAGCAGTTGCAGATAGTGTCCTAATCAAATTTGGCAAACAATGGAATGCCTGCATAACGCAATCTTTGGCGCCGCCCGCTGTATCAATTGCAAAGGATATCAGTAATCACTCGATAGCACTATAAGCCCTCGAGCTCTTGCTATTTATTATTTACATCATTTATCTGTGGGCTGATGTTTTATGGATCTATCGGATACCTACGTAATTCTTTTAGATACAGAGTACGGCCCAAGATGGGCCCTTGCTGGACCCCTAAACATCTAACCAGTTTCATATTTGTATTGGACTCTGGGAATCTGGGATGTATTACGTATTACAGGTATAGGGTATGGTCCAAAGTGGGATCTTGCGGGACCCTTGCTCCGTAGCTTGGGGTAATAGGTAACCATCGGTTCATTGTTCAAATATAGAATCTCAACACATAAAAGAGTGCAACAAACTCTAGACATTACGTTGCTTATCGCTAACAAGGATTCTTGAGTGGAGGTATTTCTAAGCGCATCGATATTTAGATAATTTCCAGACTTCCTTATGATGTCTGCAAACATTGCACTCAACCGTTAAATTTCGACGCTTTAGAGGCATTCGACAAACATCGACACTTGACTAAAAATTCTAAATTAACGAAAATTTATTTGCAAATAACTGGCAAACTCTGCATCTGTTTATAATAGGTAAAATATGAATGTATTCTAGAGTTCACCATTCAAAAGACATTCTCTAAATGATAGTGAATACTGCGTCAAATTCCATCGAGCAGTTAAAACGTACGAAGCGAATACACAGACAAATTACTGTTTATTTACACAATTTAGAGATTTCGGTAATTCTTTCAACAGCAATTAGTAATGTTATGACGACGAGGTCAAAAAGAGCGTGTAATGTAAGTAATTAATGCCGCAATTTTGATAATTATGGATCCATTATCATGGGGACCACGATATGATGGACATTAAAATATGACGTATGCATGATACCAGCTTTACGATTTTTTTTCGTCATTTTATTACCATTTAGCTACATAAGCTTACATCGTAGGCTGGTGATCTCATAGAAGACGTTAACATATCAGTTAATGAAAACATTGATCTTACTGGAGGATTTCGGAGGGCAGGGAACATTACAGGAACGCGAATTAGAAACCGTTTGGAGACAATTTTCGGAGATGTGAGCACTAGTGTTAGCGCTAAGCAAGAAATGTCTTGATATTGAAGTATAAATAATTATATACTTCGTATCGAAACTCCCATTCCAAATGCTTTGAAATTCGCGCTAGTCCTAGTTCGTAGCATATGATGCTTTTAAACTAGTTAAGTAAGATCTTACCGGGTACAAAATTGAGTTCTATTTAAACGTTTCATATATTTTTTTCAAAATCGCTCTCTCATAACACTCTTCAAATACAAAGTTAATATTTTCATTTGAAAATTGGCGACAAGTTTATGTCTACATTTACAAGTCTGTCTGTGTCAACATCAAGTTAAGTGCTTGCTGTGATTAACTCGTCCCCGGTGTTGTTAAACAAGCGGACGATTTGTGGCAAATGAAGCTCTTTCTACGTAAATATTGCTAACCCATTTGGCAAACAAATGTTGAAAGATGATAGTATTATTTCTTGTGTGGGTCGTTTATACCAGATTTGGGAAGCTGGGGTTTGATGTTATTCTGCGGTTTTGTTTTTAGGAAATCCTCAATATGTGAAAGGGGGTTGCGGCAGGCTCCTATTACCGACTTATCCACGATAGAATTGCTCATCGTGTAAAAAGGTGAATCGAGTTCTTTTGGATCTCCGGTAGAACGCAGCAGTGTACCAGCTCAACAGTCATCAACTAGGGGTAGTTAGTAGCGCATGTTACTGGATATTAAATCCAAACCGAACAAATGATTATTGGGCATCCAGTTTTTGGGGTTTTCCCTTTAGGTACCTTTACATACTATTCGCCAACATAAAATGTTATCCCTTCCTTAAGATTATACCTATGTAATTTGTTGAACATTGCACGAAGAAAATGTTTATCAGTAAATTACATAGCCTCTCTAAGTACGTTTGACGACACTGGCCAAATAAACATGTTTGCAAGCATTTAGTTTTATTAAATAATAATAATAATTCTTTATTTCGCAAAAAAGTGAACAACAACACTAGTAACTATGATACGCTAAGAGCTGTGTTACCAGTTTTTTTTTTTCAATACTAGCGTAATTTGAACTCTGGTACTCAAAGTAAGATCTAACTTGTATTATGAGAATTATTGATGCCTTAAGCGTAGCTTGATATCCTTTGAATATCACAGTAGCTAAAATAATCCTAAGGTATTTATTGAAATTATATTGACAATAAACAATTTATTACGACAAATGATTAGCACCTATGGGAAATTATTTTACAATTTTCCTGTGTCAGCAATGTGTGTGACTTGCATCACGTCTCACTACGTGATTCAAGTCACACACAACGGCACATTTTCCTACTAAGTTTGATCATTGTGAACTTTAAAAGGTCATAAATTATTGATGTTAGTTTTCCTTTGATAGGGTGCTCTGGCTAAATGCCCCTATGAAGCTCATCACACACATTGAAGATAATTATATATTATAGCGCTTAAAAATCCTTTAAGGTAAAATATATATTATCTTCACTGTGTGTGGTGGTCCATTAAATTGTACGGTGAGCGATATGTCGAAGATAATATATATTTTATATTATTTTCAAAGTGTGTGACGACCATATATGTAAAACTTAGCGAATATTCATCTCATGCTTACGAGATGGTTTAGTCGTTAGTCAAGTGGTCGCAACTGACACTACTAAGCGCCTAGCGTGGGGGGGTTTAATTCCTAGGTCGGCCAGTGCTATTTGGTTTTTCATTGGGAAATTCTCAGTACCAGCCCAGATACTGCCGATCGATTCTGTAAAAATGTCGCCGTGAAACTTAGGTGAAGTGAGCGTGAAGTGAGCTGTCAATAGTGTTAATCCCTAGCATCCTGCCGGTCGATCTGTGACAGTGACAGCTCACTTCACCTAAGTTTCACGTTGATCTTTTTACAGAATCGACCGACTGGTGTCTGGGTTTAAGCGACGTTAATGGAAATAGGCTCGTTCCCTAAGGTGGACTAAAATAACTGGCAAAATGCGAGTTGTCGACATTTATGTCATATTAAAAAAAAAACTTCTTACAGGAGCGAAACCTCGGCTTTCGAAGTTGTGCTATGAGAATAGGTACAGCTTAGGGGCATACGATACGCCCAGTTTCTTTTAATTCGAAGTATTTTTTTTGTCTTATGTTATGTATGAAGATATGGTAATAAATACGTACTTGACTAATTAACTGTCTGATGTACTGACAGTTGGACTCCTTGCCGTCAATCCAATGGATGAGGTCGCTCCTGATGGTCTGCGCTTCTGAGCTCGCGGGGTTCGATACCAGCTGTCCTGCCTGAATTATACAGAAATATATTAAAAATATTCAGGATTGTTTTCATTGGTGGGTTCTGATTCCAAGTTGAAATAGGCATGCTGACAAACTACATGGCGTAAGCAACTTCTGCCCGTTTTCATTGACACTAAGCGACACTTAAATGAATGCCTAAATAAAACTGCGCAATTTTCAACTATCGGCAATGAGCTAAATGTTGAAATTCCAACAGCGCGCCTTTATTTAGGCATTCATTCAGGAAAAGCAACAATATTCTCTTAGAGGCCTCGCCCACGGCGACTTTTTGTAGCGATGCTGTCGCGCATGTGTATCGATACAGCCGCGATGCTATCGCTGGCTGTGTACCTTCGCCCAGATTCTAGATACTCGATACGGATCACTACTATCGCGATGCTGCCGCCTCCCTAGCACCCCTCCCTCCATTCTCCACCCTTCTTTCCCCCGATGTCGTCAGAAACGGTCGTGCGTTTGCATCGATACAGTCGCGCGTTTGCATCGTTTCTGTCGCACGTTGCAAACGCGACTAACGCGCGATAGTAGCGATGTAGAAGCGCGTTCACAAAACGCGCGACAGCATCGCCACAAAAAAAAAAAAATGCGATTTGAAAGTGACTTTTTGTAGCGATGCTGTCCTTATGCGTTATAGCTAGGTCTGTTACAGCTTAACAAAGTACACATCTGCAAGCAGATTCCATATTATTTTGAGTTAACACAGTGCTGTGCTCTGCAAACTCATTACATATTTTGATAATCCCAAACTCATTGGTTCATAGCCCATTTTTGCTGTCAGTAAAATATGAACCTATGACTTTGTTTAGAAGTCAAATGCGCCATAGACAATAAAAAATTAAATATCTAGAGATGACATTGTTAGGGCTGTTTGTTGTAAAAACGATTGGTAAGACTATTATTTAAATAAATATTATTAATATCTTTTTTTTGCAATAACTTTGTTACCATTTAAGATTCAACTTATAACTTTATTTAGGTACTGTTTTGTTAGTATAGTTCAAGACTAAATTACCACTAACTATGGTTTGTTTACATTTGTATGAGGTTGCAGAACAACAAATAATTACATAATATTAGTAAAATTAGTCATTGTCATGGCAAGTTATTTAAACATTGGATTTGTGAGTGTTATCACAAATTAGTAAAAGGGCAAATGAAATACAATAAATAAACTAACAGCTATCCAGAATCGGGAATACAGAATTTTTACTAAGTATACCTTCTGAAATGTTAGCTCAAAATATACTTGTTGAAGTTTAAAATGGAGAATCATTACATGAATCAAGTCATATTTGTTTAGAGCGTTTATTCTGGAAGTGGGCAACGTTGCAAATAAATGTCAAGTATTGCTCTGTTTTGATTAATTTGCCATTATTAATGTATGGAAATAAGAGATGTGGCTAACTAGCAAACTAGAATATGAAAAGCAATAATCAATATCGTAACACCGAATATTTAATTTTCGATCTAAAAAAGTATTTGGAAACTTTCCAAATGCCTTTTTTACACCTAAAACGGGTACAATATCAAATTCAATGTTATAATTGCAATTCATTATTAATATTGCAGTTCACTAATTAGCCGCATTGCTTATTTCCATACAGTAAGTAATATTGCAAAATTAATCAAAACAGGTAAGTTTTTGAAGATATTTGTGATGTTGCCAACTTTTAGGATAAATGCTTTTAAGATTTGTATGAAATCAAAATGAAAATATTTTATTTCACATAAAATTGGGCTTTTATGAAACATCAGAAGCTAGTTGCATGATTCCAATAGGTCGTTTCCTATGAAGAAAAGCCAGCAAGAAACTCAACAGTTACTCTTTTAAAAATAATTGGCCTTTACAAGCAAGTTTTTATTCTAGATTTTAAGGTATTGGAACAAAATCGACTACTATACAACAACCAAGAAAATATTTATGTAATTATTTTAGTTAATTACCTTGTTTTTAAAATAACATCAAGTACTATAATCTATTTTCTCTTTACTAGCACAAGAAGGTAATAAACTAATAATTTATTTTTATCAAAACCTTGTAGGAATAACAAGATAAAAGTTGAAAATACTCTGTTTAATTTATGATGATAAATAATGACACTTGTTAAATGCTTATTTTAGAGCATAACTAAATAAAATTTTCCTGCCCCTATCCTGATGTTACTTGGGGTTGGCGCAGCACATTTTTTCCCATCTTCCATTCTCCCTTGTCCGCTGCCACTTGATCATTCATATTATCTCTTAAACTATATATCCATCATTTGTCGTCTTCACATATAATTTATATAATTAATGTATACAAAATATTGTAAAAACATTTTAAAGGAGTAACGGTAGAGTTTCTTTTCCCATTCTTCTCCATACAAAAATTACCTTTTGGAAGGGAATCTAGAATCAATTCAATCTTTGTAAAATTGCTGTTCATAAGTGCCTTTTATGTGCCTAATTCAAATAATTGACTTTGATTTGTTTAGTCTTCCTCTTGCTTTCCATTCATTAACATTGATATATTCATCGCCCTTTTATTCTTTTACCTTTTTTTCTCTCTTAAAAACTATTTACGGTCAAACTCCTTTTAAGGATTGTATGCTGTTTACAAAAACAATCTTTTGTTTTTATTTATGTCAGGTCAATGATCAGTGAATGAACACCACAAACCTAGTTATAGTCAAATCAGATATTCGTAGCACAAATTGTGGTTTTTTACTATGATATTTTACCCTATTTTGTTCTGTTCCATATATTCATTGAAACCCACTAAAACTGATAAAGATAAAAGTTATTTTTAATTAATTTACGAACACATTTTCTCTGTATTTTAATCGTTACTTCCGCCATTTACGTAATGTTAGTATTTCAAACATATTTCAGCATTATGTATATCCTTATATGGATATGTTTTATTTATGTAGGTTATTAACTCTGATCATTTTGCATAAACATTGCTCATAACTTGTTTTGCATGTTGTTTACATAATAAACACTGAGCAACATTGTCTGACTATAATTGTTATTGCAGTTAGTGTTGAATACAATCATGTTTAACAAGTAAAAAATATTGTGAAATATGATTTTTAGGCTTTTAAATGAAAAAAAATGTGGTCATGTAGTTGTGAGTAACAAAACAAACTTACTGTAAATATTCCTGATCTATACATTTCTAACACTTCGTTTAACACCATCACTCCTCGCTCCTTACCGAGGAAATTGTTCAGCACACAAACACCATACTGAGTCATGTCTCTGATCACTCTATGACATATCTCATAGCAAGAATCACTTGGATCCATGTAGTAACTATTAGGCATGTGGTTAAACGGTGCCCCGCTGCCTTTCAACGAGGCCTCAGGGTACTCTTTCACCCTCGTACCCTGCTCAGGCCCGTAGTTAGGCAGTACTGGCATCTTAAGTGTGTCAGTCCTGTTCACCGCCCGCAACACATTAGAGGTACTTGGCGTGGGGAAGTCCACTGTGCTCAACAGCTGCGCAGACTCGCGCAACACCTCTTGCTCGGAGGAGCCCTCGTATGTTATGGCACTACTAGTCGTTAGCTCGCGGTTTGTATACACTACACTAGATATCACACTGTTGTCATTGTGTCCCGAAGCTTTCGATGAGCCTTCCTCACTTTGTTTAACGTTTTCAGTTGATATTTGCGAATTATGTTTACTAACACTGTCCGTGATACCCTCCTTGACGCAATTTTTCACGTTTTTCGTTTTAGTTTTTTTTAAACGTCTTATATCACTACCCTCCTTCGAGATTTCCTTCTGTCTCCCTTCTGTGACGTCGGAACTTCCGTCTTTCACTTTCTTCGCGGTTTCTTCACCAACTATAGAACGTTCACTTGAATTATCGCTTTTGGAACCCTGCTTCGGTAACTTGGGTGCACATTCACTCTTGTGTCTTTTCCAGTCTTGACGTTGGTGTTCTGTATTACAATAATAAATGTTCAGACAACGAGCGCACCTCCGATGTGTTTTCTCGTTGCAAACAGCGCAACAAGCAAGGCCGCCTCCTTGATTCATTCTAAATAATTTCTCCAAAGGGCCGGCCCCTACGACATGTCAACTGAAAGAAATGTCATCGACGACGTGACAGCTATGCGGATATCAAAATGGAGACTATTTAAATACATTAAATATTATTCTAATCTTTTCTCAGTTAACTTTTTGTTTTTCAATTGTAATTAAATTTAGTTATTACCACTTAAAAATATCTATTTTATGCGTTGGTGTTCTTCATAATCGTTCCATAATAAAGCACTGTGATGACCATTGAACATAATTATGCTGGTCTCACACATTGGGATTAGTAATATTACTCGAGTCTATGTGGATTTCTAATAATGTATCTGAAATCTTTGAAAATTGCAGTGTTGCCATAGTTAAAATTAGTGTATAATTCTTCTAACGCATTGGGCTTCTTGCCGTAAGTTTTTCCACCTGTTTTCACCCCTGCCATCAGGGCGGGATTTGCTTTACGGTGTCAACAACGCTCTCTAGGAAACCACACCAACTTACTTTCATAATCAACGTTTCAGTGACGTCATTCGCCCGTAAATTGCGGACGCTACGTGAGCGGTCACCGCTCTTCTAGGAAACCGTAGCTTTACCGAATAACACTGTCAAAAGACTATAGGGTAGTTTTTGGCAGCTATTGTATAAAAAATATGTCAAACCATTATTTAATATTAAAAAAAAAAAACAGACAAAAATAAGATAGTTATTATTTTTTGGCAAGTATCATAATGATTTATTTCTAATATACCCACATGCAGTGTTTATTTCCCATTCTTTTTTCATGACCAAATTTTATGTGCCCTGGTTTAGCGGAATTTACCGTTAGTTTGTTTTAGATCACATATAAATTCTGATAGCTTCTGTGAAGTTTTACCTGTTAATTTAATTAGACCCTGTTATTTTCTGCCTTCCCCGAAAAAAAGTCGGGAAGTGTCGTGGGACACCCGGTTGGAACGAAGTTCCTTTCGCTGTATAATATCGGGTGTAAAAAGACACTTTCCGAAGCCGAAAGCCACATATTCTACCCATTATTTGCATAATTTTTTTCCACTAGACCATACCTGGGAATCCACTGGTTCTGGAGATATTGAAGGTCAAAGTCGCATTTTTTTTTTTTTTACTTTTTCACGAAAATGAATTCTATGCGATAATACGAAACTTTTTTACAAACAAACATTACCTGAATTTTAGATTTATCTTAACAGATTACGCATTTGAAGTTACAAAAACGCAATGAACAACAAGTACCTACCTACGTAGCATAGGGGCGGAGCTTAACTAACACTGAATCCGTTCATTCAAGCGTGGGTTCGCGTTACATTGCGCGCAATAAAAACTTGTTTTTTTTTATTAAAAAAAATAAAAATACGGTTCCCAGCAATAATTTTTGCGCAAAGCTACTTAGCTATACGTACAGTATGCGTAGTTTACGGCTTTGTGATGTGTCTTTTTACACCCTGTATGTAAACACAGAGCCATCTAGTATGGTTCTCAAGTTTCTAATGGGGTCATATCTTACTAGGGATGTTGCGGATATTCGTATCCGCATCCGCATTTACGGAGGTTTCGTATTTATTTAGACCTCCGCATCCACATTAATCAATGAGGTGCTCATGCATCCATGCAGATGTGAGTGTGAGTGAAATTATAAACATTTCAATCATCAAGCTCTAAATCGTCACATTTCCACGAAATAGTCTTACATCCATCAAACACATACATTTATAATAGGAACGTTGACTGGGTAAAAAAAAACTATTTAGTCCGGCAGTCAGTTAATAAAAAAATATTAGACATGTATTTTTTGCTTTATTATATTAATAAAAAATGATTTAGATAAATTGCATTAAAGTTGGGGAGTAGGGGCTCGCTACGTCACGATTCAGTATAAAATCTACTGGGGAGTGACGTCATGCCACATTTTATCTCAATGTATTGCCGTAATCTTTTGATTACGTAAAAAATATTTAAAAAAATTAAATAACCTATCAAACAGACAAAAAAAAATTTGAGTACATCCCTCTTTCGAGAGCTATATTGATTTTTAAATGATTATAATTTGTAATTATTTGATTGTAATTGCCGCGAATTGATCAACATACACCGAAACTGCGCTGCAATTTGGAAAAAACGTAAGAAATTTTGAATTTCGCCCTGCCGCTTTGACGCATCCCTTAAAAAAACTTAAGATTCGCATCCGCGAATGTGAGCCACCAAAAATCCGTATCCATGGATGTAATTTAAAAAATCTGCACCCGCAACCTCCCTGGTCATAACGCTTTTTCGTTACGTGACGATTTCTGCCAGTTTACTCACCGCAAGCTGCGATATAGAACTTCGTTACAAAAAAGAATTGGTACAGAAAAACACGTATAAAAAAGTATTTATTTAATTAATGAAATAATGTAATACATAATATGAATAAATTCTTTATTTATTTCGAGACTTTGTCAAATGGGTGCTGGGAATCTGGGATATGGGTTTTAACTTAAAAACAACGCCTATGAAATTGAAAATACCTGTCGAATACGCTTATTTTTGGTCGATGAAAGAGTTACAATGAAAATTAAATAAATATTATTCTTATTTACAAATATAAAAGGGAATAAAATGATTTGTGATGAATGAATAAGGGATCATGAATAAAAAACAGACTAGATTAGTTCTACGTCGAGCCACGTTCTTGATTCGTGTATATAATTTTCCAAGGTTATATAGTTTTAAAGCAGTATTGTGTTGGACTATAAGTTTATTAATAAAGTGATGGAGAGCGAGACTCAACGAGAGGAACTAAAGAGTGCGTAAAGGCGCGCGTAGTATTAATTTACGCGCACCTCTGCGCTTACTTAATAATAGTTTCTTATACTAATATAAAACATAACAAGATACTTGTCTTCTGACTCTTAGAAATTATGACAATACACTTTTATTCAATTTTTTAACTTCTCTAGCATGTATAATGTATATGTCATAGTTTCCTAGAATCGGAAGTTATAATTCCTTTTACTTTGCGATAGTTACAATTCTCTCCATGCTTTAGCTAAGAAGTACGATAATTGTAACTACCGCATAGTTCACAAGACATAATTATCAGAGATTCTTTCAGGAGAATGCGACCATCACCTATCAGTCTCTAATCATACTTACTTTCACAGGCGACATCTGATCGATGTCTTTTAAAACTTAACTCTGTACTCCCAATTCCATTTTCACTTTTACTAATAACACGTGTTTCAAGTTGGAATTCATCTCCGACAATATGTACGGTCTAGCGTTACGTATCGTCTGCGGACAGGGGCCTTACTATGACTTGTTAAAACCATCACCTTTCCGTTGTGAAATAAGGATAGTGCTATTCGTCTTGTATAGCTTCATCTCTCTCTCACACTGGAACGATGATTGCTTTAACAAGTCATAGTACAGCCCCAGGTTATTGCGAACACATAATCTTGTTCCGTATTAGTTACTAAGTTTATATAAAATTACAAATACAGAGGTAAGATATTAATTGAATATAATAACTACGTTACTCAAAATTCTAGCCAATATTATTTTGGACCCTATAATTACTTTAGTACCTGTACTATCATTACAATAGCTTCTTTAACGAGTAACGTAGGTAAACCATCCGCTTTACAGTATTCAAGTAATACTATATGTAAATTACCACGTCTACACAGATATGACATACCTAATATACAAAAAAATCTTCAATTCTCCGATCTGTTCATAGGCTTAAGGCATTTGATAAAACATAGGTCAAGGGATCTATTTTAGTTAATCCTAGATATTCTTTAGTAATTGTGTAAATTGGATAAGTTCATCATGTAAATAGAATTATACTATTATAAGTCAATAACTAGCAGATAAATTCGTATGTGCTATGAAAGTCTGATTCCGGCATTATAATTTTATTGTCACGTCAAACCCAAGCTATTTCAAAGACAAAATATTATTGTCTATGAAAGTCCATTTCTTGGCAACACATTTAGTGACATCTTTTTTTGCGGGAAATTTGAGTTGTCATATCCATGTTCTACAGTAAAGTTTTAAAGCATTTTTTCTGTCTTAAGGTTTGGTTATACTCTTGTTTGGTGATCATTTAGGGGTGGGATAGGTGGAGGAGGGGCGTGTAGTACTCTTGCTAGTTCCGCTTTCTCGTCAGCGGAAAGGACGTAAACGGGAGGGGCTGCTGGTAAGAACCGTTCTGCTTTCTGTGGCTCCCGTTGTAATCTCGCGCGGTACAGCATCACAAGGACACATAGCACGCTGATGATGAACGCTGAAGTAGCTGCTAGGACTATAAGTGCTGTGTGGTAGGAAGTAGTTGCGGAAACCTGATGAGAGGATAAAAATAAATGAGTTAAAGTAGGACGCTTTTTAAAATTTTGTTGCTTTGCTTTTGTAGTACTGTATAGATAAGCGTTGAAGTAGTTCCACTTCCATAATATAATACTCTACAGTAGTAGGACCTGCCATAATTTACACGTTGCTATATGTAGGTTTAAAATCTTCTCTAAGTCTACGTTCGCATGGGCGTAAAAATATCGCGGCGGGATTTTATCGCGCACTGGGTTTTCTACTCCCAGTGTTGAGCCGAGCGTTGAGGATCCAACGCGCTGGGAAGCACTGTCGTCCCAGCGCGTTGAAAAAACAAACTGTTTTTGTTTTCTGATTTTTTCGCGCACTGGATTTTCAACGCTCAGCGCCGCACGTCGAAAATCGTGCGCACCTGGGCTAATAATTGTTTTTTTTTCATGGAAGCTTGTAACATAATAAGGGCTAATCATTTTTTAAATAATAATTTTGCAGATATTTTGTAAGTTATTTGTTAATTGGTTGAAGGTCACTGAACAAGACATGATATAAGTTTTATTGTTATCACGTCAGAGGGCGTTCAGTGTCCCGCAAAGTGTCAAACACCTATCGAAGTTGTCTTCAAACTTACTATAAATAAACTAATACTTATCTTACATAAGTAGTAAAAACAAATATCGTATAAACTTACAGTAGACTCGCTAAGTATCTCCCGTTGCTGCATCGCGGACCGGTTGGGCGTGGCCAGCCGGTACTCGCTGCGGATGACGTCAGCTCCTAACACGACCTCATCGCCTGCCTTGTCACCCGCTAGTTTTTCTTGTTTCACCTATAGATAGCAAAACAGAGGGTTCAGAAGTGGCTTTTGTTATGGGAAATAGTAATTGTTATACAAGGGATTAAAGGGACCTATTTAGGCACGTAGCGAGGGCGCTAATAGTTCCGAGTGCCTAAATAGGTTTTTACACTGCTTTTCATTTCGAATATGAGGAAAGGAAACAAACACCTAATTAGTTAAACAAATCCATATCTGAATCTGATGAACTTATTTTATACAAATATCTGTTTATGTAAATAATTAGCTCTCGACAAAACAACTGAAGATCCAATTGCCGCTTTCCCGCCTTTATTTATTTATTTAACGGTTTATGTACACACATATAAACAGACAAGAAGAAAGGAACAGAAAAATACGTACAAAGGTGATGCTTATTTCTAAAGAAATCTCTTCCAGCATACCTGCGATAGGAAAGTAGTTAAAGAGATGTAGACAACGTGTGTAAGAGTAGAAGAGAAAATAAAATACATAAAATAAAAACACCTAATTATTCACTATTTTTTTTTGCCTTTCTTATGTTTCTTTTTCTATGGCATTCTACCAGCCAGTAGTTTTATCATTCATGATGGCAAATCTATGTAAATTAAAAAATAATTTAGTGAAAAGAAAATGATAAGTATAAAGTCATGTTACAAAATTGTTGTTAATATTTTTTCATTACAATTTTACGCAGTGATTTAACAGACTGGCTGTACCTATATAAATTTGGGAGATGGCTTGCAAGTTTTAAAATTTTTGACAGCAGGGAAAATCGTTTCCCCGGGACGAAAAGTACTGTTTTCATCCCTCTGACCAGGTAGCTTCAAGCGTACATTCCAAATGATGAATTCCAATGAAAAATGAAAAGTACATTTTCATTGTGACCTGAAGATTTAGGCAGGGAACATTTTCTGTCGGGAACATATTTATAGTCAAGTTTAGAAAGGTCTTAATAAATAGTGGTCATCGGGTGCTGAACTTAATAAGGTACTTATGTAAGTCAAACCGGTTCGTAGTTTTACAGTTTACCTACAGTTTGATGAAATCTGGCGCAATAACGCTATTAAAAAAAAAAAGGTTTTAAAGCCACTCCTTTCCCACTGATAACGCACATACTCGTGCGGTCACAGTCTCATGCCCCTGCTATTTAATTACGTAACACATTTTCGTAAACCATTACGACTAATCTGTTTCATTTTGACAGTTCAACAACATTCATTGCGTTATTTACGTTGTCGACCAGATTTTTTTTATCGAACTTATGAAGCAATCTGTTTCAAAACGATTCAAATTCTGATTGATCGTTTATTACGTAATTAGGGTACTGGTATACTCACCAAGTTTTCGATATAGTAGACGTAGTCAACCGCCCTCGAGCCAGATAACACGGCCCTTAGCTTCACATTATTTCTCTCTCGTGTCATAGCCACAGGAACCCTTGCTCCCAACCCTGCCAGTCTTGCTGCTAAGCCAGCACGAGCTCGCTCCGCACGTGCTTGTTCCACGTTCAAGAGTTCTAGCTCGAGGATTGCTGAATCTATTTGTGTTAGTTCTGTAACAAAAGAGTGTGGTGTGTGAGATCTTCCAATTTAACAAACTACTGGCTTCTGCCCCCGACTTCGTTCGCGTGAAATTTCTCTTTTTTCTTTTTGTTCGGCTCCTAAGGGACATATTGTGATCTTAAATAGCCTAAATATAACCTTCCTTAAGAGGACGCCCAATGGTCCACTAGCGCCTCTCCTTTAAAAAAATATTATCTCGTGACTGAATTATAAATAACGAAATGAAATGAAATGAAATTGTTTATTCTGTAAATAGGATATCGGAATCACTTTTACACGTCACATAAAAAATAAGCTAGATGAGGTCGGTGTTTCCTATCTGACTACTCTGAAAAGAAAGGCCGAAACAAACTCAGAGGTCGCAGTGTCTTTTTAAAGTCCAGACATAATCTTGATCAAGCCATATGAGGACCATGTAGATAAGTGTCTGAAATGGTCTTTTGAGGAAAGAACCACACAGATTTGAGTGGACCTGACCAGAGTCAGTGCAAGCATTTGTCAGTAATAGAGCTCAACTCTAGTACGGACCCTCGGTAAATGTGTCTAGAATTTTCTAATACCTTTTATAAAGTTTCATAATGAGACACGAATGAACAAAATTCGATACTTATAAAGAAAAGCGGCCACATTCCTCTAGATCGTATTTTGTTGCTTCGTGTCTCATTATGAAACTTTATATAGGGTATTAGAAAATTCTAGACACTCACCTAGGGTCCTTACTAGCCGTTATTCATAATTCCTTCTCAGGCAAGAGATAATATTTTTTTAAAGGAGTGGCGCTAGTGGACCATTGGGCGCCCGCTTAAGACGCAGATATATGCCAGTGACCTTGAGTGGTTAGCTTGCGTGTTCTGTACTGAGCGCACGCAACGCGTCGTATGTCCAGCCAGTAATAGGACTCGCCCATCAAGGAGCGTTGTCCCAAATTTGACGCATTATTAATTTAGTATACATAAAACAAAAGGTATTTTAATAAAACATGTATACTAAAAGATCAATAATTAGATTATCTTTAAAATGGTGAAGGTTTCAGAAAAATACGCTTGAAAGATTTTGCGTGATTCTCAGTTTTTTATCCGCGTTAGACATAACTTTATAAATTAATTTCACCATGTAATATAAACATAATCTAAAATATTCATATATTAGATTATTAAGAAAATGCTCTAATTTAACATATATTTTTTCCAAATCATTAACACTACTCGTTTAGACGTGATCTTCAGTATGAAATCATTAAAAGTCAGTTATCGTCGCCTTAAGAATTAGGCTATTCAAATCCTACTGCTCGTTTCAGAGAATAACGAGTACTAAGAATAACAAAAACTCTTCATTTTTATTATTAGTTTATAGATTGCTCGAACACTCAACTCATAGCTGACTGAAATCAAAATGAGAGCAGACAGCAGGCATCACTGTGTGTTTTGCAACGCCGTCGATTCAAGGTGCTAGTGGCATTATGACCTTGGTGAGTAAAGCCTAAAAGCCTAAACGTGCGAGCAAGTACGCGTACTTATGGCTCGACGACCTTTTTCGTCCGTGTGTCATAGTAAGTGCGCGTAAGTACTTTAAGACCGCTGAGTAAGTTCTTCGGCGATCTAGCCGGTTTGAAATATTGCTCGTAGTCCGCCTTGGTTCATAGTTTCGTACGTCTGTCATCGCCGCTAGCCGCCATTTGTGTAATGTTTGTTTAGTTTGGTTAAAAAAATTCGTGTGAGCAAGCTTCATGTGTGTCACCAACGGCGAGCCGAGTAAGTTCGCGAACTTAAAAACCGCGTACTAAGTTCGAACGTCTATCATCCACTTTCAAGTGTAATTTGAATAGTACAACTGATTGTCGATAATTAACTGGGATCGGCCAATCATCTCTTGTACGCTTGCCTTTTACCATTACGAAAAGCTTGTACAATAACTTACCACAAGGGTCGGGTGCAGGCGCATCGGCGACGGCGCCCGCGTGCTGCCTCCTGTGGCCGGCCGCGTCCACGCACCAGCAGCGCGCGCGCGCGCACTGGCGCGGGGAGAACTCGCCGTCCTCCAGGCAACGGGGCCGGAGACCTTCACCACCTAATTAATAGTGAAAGTATTATTTTAAAGATTTCATTTGACTAGATTTATCATTCTGTTAGTTTGGTTGTTTTAAAAGGCTCGTGCTGACTAGCGCGACGCGACGGCGTGACGCGACTAAAACAATACAATTTCTAAGAAAACTTCACGTTATAACAATAACCGGTGTCGCGTCTCTCTAGTCTGCACGAAACTCAAGTTTATTTATTTAATCATTATTTTCCTGCCTCAAGCCCAATATAATGTGGTCGGCACACCATGTCTTTTTCTTCCATACTTCTCTATTAGTCGTCATCTCGGTAGTCCCTTTCTAGCCATATCATCTTTCACACGACAATCCATCGTTTCTTAGGTATTCCCCTTCTCGTATATATTTATTAATAACCAACTTACATTTACAATTTGCACCGCACATACAATTTACTCGTAAAATCATAAAATTTGGTTAAATAACAAGTTTTTTGTATTATCTCCATCAAGTCAAACTTTCACGGGCCATAATAGAGGATCAAGACAAGTTATTAAACCTAACACGCTTCCATGCAAAGTATCTTTCTATGTCTCAGACCAAATAAAAAACTAAGACAGACCTCTGTACACGCTCACACGCACACATTTAGGTACAATCTTTTACAATGAGACTACAAAATTCAAATTCAAAATTCATTTACTCAAATTAGGCTGAGAATCAGCACTTTTCGAACGTCAAAATTACATAACACAGTCACCCTTCACCACTTGCTAGTGCGTTAGCTGGGAAGAAGAAGTGGCGCAAAAAACTCCCCAGCAGCACTGCTGTCTGTTTAGTCTACCATCAAACTACACCACATAAAGTGCACACATGTTTATGAAACCGGCTTCACTTCACTGTTGATAGCGCTGTCTTGTCTTTTTATTTGGTCTGAGTTCTATGTCTTATACCACTCATGATTCTCTGGCTGCACCGACATTGCCCTAACATCATCTTAGGACTTACCATTCTCAATTTCCTCCTGCATAAACTGACACTTGGTTCTAAACACGAATCTATCCAAATTAACTTCTAGATTCTTGTCCAATCTTCGGGTAGTGTCTGCAGCTTTAGGCTCCACGACCTCCGACACCAACGCGGGCTCGTCTGATTCTCTCGTCTGTTCAAGTATGTTGCCTAAAGCTTCCTCTTCCTGAACTTCGGCTTCAAGCTCGAAATCATCATCTTCGTCGTCTTCGTCGTCGTCGTCAAATTCGTCTACTCTGTACGCAGTCATTTGTCTGATTAGTTCTTCTAGTACTGAAATAGAAATATTTCAAATTGCTTTAGCTAATGTTTTACGAGGATATCCACAGGACAAAAAAGCGTAAATAGGTCACGGCACCACATCTGACTTTGCCTAAATTACCCTAGGCGGACGACATTTTAGTTTTTCCTAAATTAAGCTAACATTTGTTTATATAGATAGATCTTGAAGAGCAGTGGTGGCCGGGAGTTGTAGGTCGTAAGTTCGAACCCTGACAGACGCTTTACTTTGTGTAAATTATTTCATCACCACTGCTCTCAAAACAGTAAAGGAAAATATCGTGAGGAAACCGGCATGTCCTAGAACCAAAAATTCGAAGACATGTGACATCTACCAACCCGCACTGGACCCGCGTGGTGGATTTCGGCCCACTCCCTCTCAGAGAGAGGAGGCCTGTGTCCCAGCAGTGGGAACATTATAGGCTGATTTTATACATATATTAGTTCAAAGACATCCATTTGGAGATCAACTCGTAATTTGGACTTTTAGAAGTAGAAGTATACCAATGTATTAATTGAACATGATACGATAAATAGTCCAGCTTATGCAAATACTATTTGGCGTGTTTCCTAACCTGAAATAGTAATGATTTCTTAGTTTTTGTTATATTTTCTTAGTCACAATATGAAACAGGCATTTAATACATAGATCCAAATATTACCTTCGTCGGCCCTAGCTCGTTCGTCGAGCGGGTCTCGCTGTACCCACTTGCGCGCTTGTCTGAAGTTGCACGAAGGTTTAGCGCCGCGCACTAAGGACCCCTTCAAAGGTTCTCCACGAGCGCTTACACACCAACATACATCTATAAATACATTGAGAGTTTTTAGATGATATTTATTTATTCCGTTTCGGACAACAATATAATCCGTCTTGTTAGTGAAAAAATACCTTATATGTAATGTTAGTAATAACGCACAATCATCAATCGAATTAAGTGTCCGAGACAGATTGCTCAGAGAACGATCAGCTACCTAATTGACCATCCTCTCCACAAAATAAATGCCTCAGAACAGGGAGTAATGACTCTCCGCCACTAATTTCAGGATACTATTGTTACTGACCGGGATATGAATTGCAAGTCGTGTCCAAAGTACCTTTTAATATATTCCGATTTTCGAATGTCAATAAAAGGCAGAGTAGCACCTCCTCTAAGTCACAATGTTGTACATAATTTGTCTGTTAGAGCTTTTTAGTAGCCGAAAGCATTGAAGTGAAATCTTTATTTTTATTTTTATTTGCGGAGACTACCCTTTTTTTTTTTTATTAACGTGGGAAATTATCAAATAACTTCTCCCGCTCTGGGCGGAGCGGGAGGGTGTGTCAGACTTTTACTGACTAAAACCCACCCGTGTTTCTTCCGTTGCCTGTGTTCCGGGGTCGCGATATCCCTTTCGGACAAACTCGCAGCCCCGGCAGGCGTGTCCAAAGTACCTAACTAAGGAATCTTACGAGTTACACTTCGACAAACTTTGGACATGTGTCTAAAACATATTGGTTTTACTTTTTCACTGGACGAGAATAAACAATTCTGGGGATAGTTTATATTGGAGTATGTTGGCTCACCAATATGTGACATACACTGCACCGGTTCCCAAGCTCCACTGGCATCGCACTTGGGTATGAACGTTCCTTTGCCGTACTTCTGTGCTGCTGCTTCGTTTTTCTCTTGTAGTCTCTCGCATGGGCTCAACACTGTATCAGAAGAAAATAATGTTGGTGATGAACACACAGCTGTTATTCTTTCTTTATCGTGTGGTTAGTGACTAACCTGCAGTGCTATTCTGTAACCATCTCACCGTAAAAACTTAGGTGAAGTGAGCGTGGAGTGAGCTGTCATTCCACAGGGATTGACACTATTGACAGCTCACTTCACCCAAGTTTTCACGGTGAGATGTTTACAGAATAGCATGGCAGGTGTCAGAGTTGTAAAGCCTCCCATGGGCCTCTGAGTTGGCTGCACATGCCGTCGAGAAATATCTCTCAGGCATGCCGGTTTCCTCACGATGTTTTCCTTCACCGTTTTTTAAGCAAGTGATAAAATATACAATACGCACATGAATCCGAAAAGTCAGAGGTGCGTGCCTTGGGTTCGAACTCAAGACCTGACCCGACCTGTGGTGTGAGCTGACCTGACTTGGCATTCTGACGGTCACACCACTAAGCTATCACTGCATTGGCTGTTATTGACCCCATGGAATAAGCAATTTCGTGATTGACCCCAAAATATAAGACACGTCATATGCGGTTTTTAGCTTAGCTTAACAAAGTTGAGAAAAGGCTATGGAGATGATGATAGCTTAGCTTATGATAATCAGGTCGACTGGTCTCAGGATGCTGTATTGATTATTCGGCAGTCATGCAATGTTTTGAAAAAGTCATATTACAGGCACTCATCTACAGTTTCTATTCTACTAAATTAAATTAACTTTCCACATCTGATCTTATCCACAAGCGTTGCTCCCCGAATTTCATCCCCGATTGCCCAAATTGCCAATAAAGGTTCGTGCAGACTAGCGCGATTTGTCGCGCGACACGACACCGGTAATTGTGCTACCGTGAAGTTTTCTTAGAAATTGTTTTGTTAGAGTCGCGTCGCGCTGTCGCGTCGTGCCAGTCTGCACGAGGCTTAAAGCTAATCATGCTATTAATAGTCCATAATACCTCAGCTCAAATTCACCCCTTATCTCGCTCGCACGATGCTACTCGCGGACTGAGTGGGAGCGAGACTGAGTGGCGGGGAGAAGGCTCCAAGGCGCCAATAGTTTAGGCAATTTCATTTTAATTATTTCTATTAATTAAAAATAATTGTAATAAAAAAAGACTGCTTTATAGTTAGTTCAATTATTATGCAAAGTTTCATGATCTAAATTGAAGTATTTTTTGAATACCAGCGGTTTATTGATCGGTTTGGAGTTAACTTAGGATTTTATTCCTATCGAGAAAATTTTATGGAATCGTTTTTTCGTCAAAATTAATCCTGAATTTTATCATAAATATATTTATTACAAAATTAATGCTGCAGTATTTTCGATATATCAGAGGATCATGCTAAGCAATGTGAGGTATTATAGACTCTTAAGTTTATCGTGCAAAACAATTTTGTGGAGTTAACACAAGTAAATAATTTAACATGTATATACAAAAGTGATAACGACATGCCTTCCTCTTTCACTATGTGGCTTGTCTCCCTGTTTTTAGTTTTCAATCTCGCAGCCTCCCCTGCCACTGTTTTGAAAGACAAAATCTTCTTAGCTGAAGCGAAAAAATAATCCTAATAACTGTACCGTAGAACCAGTAATTTACAGGATTTTTCCGAATATTTAGAACTAGCTGTTCTCCGCGACTTCGTCTGCGATCCAGAATGAAAAGAAGCCTATGTCCTTTTCCAGGTCATGGTCTACCCCTGTGCCAAATTTCATCCAAATCTGTTCAGCCGTTTTGGAGTGAAAGCGTAACAAACAAACAAACTCACTTTCGCATTTATAATATTAACGACCCGCTCCTGCTTCGCCCGGTTTTTTTACGACTTGAAAAAACATCGAGATCTCTTAGGTAAACGTAACTTTATTATTACCGTATTATACACACAAACCTTCCGGAATAAATTCTCTAAACGATAGTGAAAACTAAAATTGAACATCAAAATCTTTTGCGTGGTTTAGAAGAACAATACAGACATACAGACAAACGCAAAAAGCGACTTTGTTTTATAATATGTATACATGATGTCGCGAAAAAAAAATCTGCTCTTCCATACATTTATGTTCGCATAGCTCGTTATAATGTAGGGAACAGCAGATTTTTTTTCGCGATTTCATGGTTGGCTCTATAGTGAAAGTTGTTCATAATGATGAGTACAATGACCCCTTAAGAGGATGCAAACGAATTAAATTTCACATTGTAGATTTACGAAAATTTTATTTTAATAGAGTAGGTACATTTAATTACCTATAATCTAAAGTTAGGATTACCTCTATCAATATTCCAGATTTAGAAATGCATTATGATACCTCTAGTTTCTGAAAGCCTGATCAAACCAGTTGTCGAATCTTAACTTCAACTCTACAATGGCTTTTGTGGAAGAGACACCGGAATTTTGTTAATATCAAACAGGTGCTATGAAAGACCATCAAACGCTGAAGTTTGATTAGTGCGTGTTTTTTTTTGAAGTAGATAAAGAAATATTATACAAAAAAAATGTTAGCTGTTATATTTTGGCTCCAGAAATACAGGTACTCTAACCTAGCTCTGGAGGGATCTTAAATTTTTCTGTAACCTTTTTATGGCAATAAAGAATTTAGGTTTTTATGTATTATTATTTAGTTGGCCGAAAAAATCAATCATTTGAGATGATAGGAACAGATGATAAGGCTTCCAGAAATTGAGGGTAGCAGAGGTTGCTTCAGTAGACATCTAAACTAACATTATAAAGAGAAAGATTTGATTATGTTTGATTGTAATAAATAAACTCAAAAACGACTGGACCGATTTCAAAAATTCTTTCACCAGTAGAATGCTATATTATCTCTTGAGTAACATAGGCTATAATTTATAAAGATATCACGCTGGCGGAAGCTAGTAATACATATTTACAAATCAGTTAAAAACATGAACCTGTCTTTTGCTGTCGCAGACGGGTAATAATAACAGTATATAAACCAAACACCATAAGAACAAAATAAGAAACTCACCAGGGCACACATTATTGCACTCCTCCTTAGTCCTGAAGTTGTTATGGTTGCCGGAGCACCCGTGGTACTTGAACCGCTCACATTTGTTGCGGGCGTGGTTGAAGTGCCATCTCGTCGTGTTCAGGACTTCGCCCTCTGAGCAACTACCCTCGTCTTTGCTCTCGAAACATACGGTGCCTGGATGGAGGAAAAATGCATTGTATTTTATGAGCACAGTAAGATCAACGGGCTTTGCAGATCGTAGCAAATGCTTATTTTTTACTTGGGAACTATTTTACCAAAAGGACCACTCCCTGGACGATCAGCCCTCCTACCACGTGGCGTCCATAAATCACGTAATGTTTTTTAGCAACTTTTTAACCCCCCTGGTGATACGTGGTGAAATTTTAGACTAGCCTCTCCCCCTACCCAAAGTCACGTGTAGTTTTATGGTGCAAAGTACCTATCTTAAAAAAACTTTTATTTTGCAAATCCGTCTATATGTATATGGCGGAGGTATGCTCGAAAATACATTTAAAAAAATATATAAAAAAAAACCGAATTGATAAACACCTCCTTTTGGAAGTCGGTTAAAAATTACAGAATATTATTTTTATATTTTAATAGAAAGAAAAATATTTTATTTGGGGTCCGCTTTTCGGTTTAAAAATACGCGTTAAACGAAAAAATTAACACACGAGATATCTCACTGCAGCCCCCCTCCCCCTTGTGATATTTCGAGATTTTTCGGAACCCCCTCCACCCCCTTCGAGCCTTGGACGCTCCCCATCTTACTGACGAGCCGATATTTTTATCTATGCATGAAATGTGGGTCTACAGTTGGTAGATAAATACACCTTCCGAGAATTACAGGCGTGATGGAGAAGATGAAAGCTCAAATTAAGCTTTAGCGAAATTTATCAATCAATGTTCTACTATCAAAATAATACTCACGTGGCTTCGGACAGCAAACCGATGGTGTAGAATCATGAGGAGCAAACCGACAGGCGTGAGTCGAAGGGCAGGCGGCCGCACTGGGGCCACACACCAGGGGACCCGAGTCGTCCGGGGCGCTCAGTGGCGCCACGCCGGCCGGGCACTGCGGGGCCGGCGAGCAGCGAGCCAGGGGGGGACAGGAGTTACCCTGGGGAATGGAGATAACGTTAAAGTTTCGATACAAATAAGAAGAAAGCAACGACCCAGACAAAAACCGACCAAGTACGTGTCGAACCACGCACAATAAAGGGTTCCGACGTCCCGTTCACGGTGTGGTGGACAAACAGTGTAAGTTTCACAAGTAAACCCATGACCCCTTACCTCACACTCCAAAGGCACAAGTTCGCAGGTCTCATCGGGTCTACACTTGGCGTCAGCACAAAGGTCCTTGCAGGCACAAGTAGGACAGCCCTTGGCATCCAACTCCCATCCGTGGGAGCACACCAGGTCTTCTGCACAGGTTGGTTTGGAGCAGCTTATGGGAGCTTCGCAGTTCGGTGTGGAGTTCGTTACTCGGGTGCCGAGGATCTAGAAAAGAGAACATAAACTGATTTTTTTGCAAAAAAATAGTGCTCTTGAGATTTCGTGAAAACCTCAAATCTATATATATATATATGTCAGTTAATTCTAGCCTGTAATCGCAATCTCACACGTAAATGGCACATGATCAATGTTTTTCCCATTGACAAAGGCCGTTCCAGCTGAAGCCTTAAGATACTCTACAAAACATTAAAGAAGAGATCTACCAAAGTAATGTAGGAACTACTCTGTGGCGAGATCTACATCGCCACATGCGAACTACGCATCAAAGACCTGACGTCACACAAATCCTGCATCGCGCAATTAGAGTTTACCGCGCGAACACCATATATATAACTTCCCCGACATCAATCGTTGGGCAGTTGCCCGCCAGACACGACACCCGTCTGGTCGGAGGAACCTCCCTCTTCTAAAGAGGATGAGTGAACTTTACACCCTGTTCCTGTTTACCCTGTGATTATCTAACACTCATTTTTATACAGCAGTAAGTACTCTAAAAAGGTGGAGTGGGACACATTAAGGCTCGCGCAGACAGGCGCCGCGCGACTCTAGTGGAACAATTTCTATGAAAACTTCACGGAAATTGCTCAACGCGCCTATCTGCGAACAAACATAACATTTATAGCCAGTTTAGGCCAGAGAACTCAGATAAGTGGGCCATGTCCCTTTGTGAATACGATGAACAAGTACCAACATGTTGAAAAGTTACTGACCTCATTCCCAGCAGTGTCGACACACCAGCAGGCCTTGTCCGAGCCTCTGCACTGCACCGTGTGGTAGGCGCCGTCCTCCTTGCACTGCGGCACCCACGTCCACGCGGGCGGACTGCCGCTCTCTGCCGCTGTGTGGAGAGCTAATGCCCTGTCGAATGAAATGGTGTATAAGATATGTAGAAAGAAGGAAAGAAAATAATTTTATTTGCGGTAAACATGACGCAAAGAAAGAAAAAAAGTATTTGGGGGAAAATATGCGTCACATCTACGCTAAACGGCCTTCCCTCAACATAATGCTGCGACCCTATGCGAGACAGAGCCCCGGCGCTAGTTTTCAGCGACAGCAATCGTTGACGTGATGAGCAGCCTACTCGTAACTAGGTTACTGGTTGTTTTTTGTGTCGAAATCCAGTTATTTATAAAGGGCCGCCATAAATCTTGTGAGACTCGAAATGGGGGTTCGATAAAAATCGTGATAATCGTGTATTTTTTTTTTAACGCGCATTTCTAAACCGACAACCCTCCAAATTAAATATTTTTCTTTCCTATTTAAAGATAAAATATTCTGTAATTTTTACTTGGTACTTTGCACCGAAATAATTCATGTGAGTTTGGGGGGGGGGGGGGGTTAGTATAAAACCTCACCACGTATCACTAGGGGGGAGGGGGGTTAAAAAGGCAAACGACAACACAGCACGAACAAGTAGCAACTTGTCGAAAAGAAACTGGGCAAAATGGTACCATTCAGGGATACAACCTGTCGAGAATCAAGTTCATACTTGACCAACATATCCAGGTCTCACTTACCTATCATTGGTTAAAAACCGTAAAACATTTATTTCTAATCCTAGAACCACCCGCGAACTTGTACCATAGTATAATAGTACTTAAGCGAAACCAGCCGGTCGATTCTGTAAAAATATCACCGTGAAACTTAGGTGAAGTGAGCTTGAAGTGAGCTGTCACTGTCACAAATCGACCGGCAGGATGCTAGGGATTAACACTCACAGCTCACTTCACGCTCACTTTACAGAATCAACCGACAGAATGTAAAACCATAGTTTTTTAGTACGCGACTCAATATACCTCAATAGTGTTAATCAGTGCCGGATTAAGCAAGCGCGGGGCCCGTAGCAAATTTCATAGACGGGCCCTTGATCTGCTATGAGTTCTTATGTATAAAGTGGTAAAAAAAAAACAATACTCACTACGTCTATTTGCAATCAACTTTTAGAAATTGTATTACCCATATTCTGACGTCTTAGTCGGCAAAGGTAGTACGTATCACGTTTTTGAGACATCAAGTAAATTCAATATACCACTTGTTAATAAGTTTCACTCAAAAAATTATGCTCAGGCAGAGGTGGGGCCCGGGTTTGAATACACGGGCTTTAGCGCGGGGCCCGTAGCAATTGCTACTCTTGCTACGTGGTTAATCCGGCACTGGTGTTAATCAAAGTGGTGTTCCAATGCGAATCCCCTACAACTAGTGCCTGACGCTGGTAATAAAGACTTTTATGGTTACCTTCTCTGCTGACAAGCAGTCTGATGCACGGCCGTAGTGCACGCAGTGCCGCAGCCCGTCGCGCAGCAGCGCTCCGCAGCGCCGCACTCCGCGTCCGTCCTGCACGACCACTCGCACGCTCCGTTTGAAGGCACTAGGTAAGGACATTGTCCTGGTTTCTTTGGAAGACCTGGATATGAAGTTATGATGGTGAATAAAGTTTGATGACATCATTGAGAACATGAAACTGAGGTCACTCGAGGCGGAGGATTTCTGATTTCAGTGAAACGAACGCTAAACGCTAACGTATCAGTAATAAAGTTGAATATCTTGCGGCTGGTTACTAAACTGACTGCTTTATTTAAATGATCTTTTAAAAAAAGACATGATTTTCGAAAAAAAAAAAAAATCGAGCGAAAATGTTTCAATTACGTAATTGTCTACATGGAAAGAAAAAGATCCAATGAATCATATACTAAAGTTTCATTTTGGTTGTATGCGTGACTGTTTCAGAATATTAATGCAAATTAACATACAATTTAGGGAGCCTCCTCTTAAAAGCTTAGATGTTCTATCATGTGCTCTCGTGTGACTAGCACATCTAACTTTTTAGGCTCCTTGCCCACGGCGCTACTATCTCGCGTTAGTCGCGTTTGCAACGTCCAACAGAAACGATGCAAACGCGCGACTGTATCGATGCAAACGCGCGACCGCTTGCTGAGGGGTGCTGGGTTATGTGCCCTGAAGCGTGACAGCATCGCGATACAGAATCTGGGCGAAGGTACACAGCCAGTGACAGCATCGCGGCTGTATCGATATGCATGCGCGACAGCATCGCTACAAAAAGTCGCCGTGAGCGAGGCCTGTTAGGTGTACTTACAAGCAGGCACAGGTGGACAATAATCAGCATCGCAAGCAACATCAACAGTAGCACAGGACCGTCCTGCCGGGCAGGTGACTCCGGCGCAGGGGTCGCGGCATCTACATGTGGGACATCGGCCAGCGCCCAGCTCGAAGCCGTAGTCGCAGCCCATGCGGCAGGTCATCTCTAAGCAGGTCAGATTGGAACGGACTCTGTTGGAAGATAGATGGAACATGTTGGTTATGGATGTTGAAAAGTAAGTCGAGGTAAGAATTTAATCAAGATCTCAGACCAAATAGAAATTATTTTATTCTTTATGATAGTTTTGAAATGAAAATTGTTAATGTTTTTATTACTTATTCTATTTTTTGTATATGGGTATTTTGCCTAATAAACTATTTATTTATTTTTATTTTTTATTATATAGCGCTGTCGACAGTGTAGTGAGGCCGGTTTCGTAAACATGTGTGCACTTAGTGAGGTGTAGTTTGATTGTAAATGTGTGCGTGTGAGCGTGTATGCACAGAGCGGAGGTGTAGGTTTGGCATTCTTCACTGTATTTTTCGCAGCGCTCTCTCTTGGTTTTTTATTTGGTCTGAGATCAAGGTAATAAAATGCAGAATTGGA
This sequence comes from Agrochola circellaris, assembly GCA_914767755.1. Taxonomy (NCBI): domain Eukaryota; kingdom Metazoa; phylum Arthropoda; class Insecta; order Lepidoptera; family Noctuidae; genus Agrochola; species Agrochola circellaris. Next base: position 4,979,541 of record OU611857.1, read on the forward strand.
AAATAAAACTAAGAACGAAACCAGAACATTTTACACGGAGTTTTCGAAGCGAAACTTCCGATTGAAGTAGTAAACGTAAAAAGGTAAAAATTATAACTAATGCAACCTATTTTTGCGCGGAGAAAAACCCTGTGCTCACAACAATCTATGAACTATGTGCCCGCTTTCATGAAGATACCACTAGAAAATTATACAGCTACCTACCCTAAAGCGAATAGTCCACCGCCAGCTGAACTAAGTGAGTTTGCATAGTTAAGACAGTTTTTCATACATGTGCGTCCACCGCGGTGAAAATGACCAAATGACGAAATGAAAATGATGCAAACTACGTGTATGTACGTGTATCATAAGTTTATAAACTATACAACCTTAGTTTTTGTTTACCCTAAACCTCTTAAGGGGTCTTGTACTGATTATTATGAACAACTTTCACTATGGGACCAACGATGTAATCGCGAAAAAAAAAGTCTGCTGTTCCCTACATTTCGACGAGATATACGAACATAAATGTAGGGAACAGCGGATTTTTTTTTTGCGTTGGTTCCATAGTGAAAGTTGTTTATAATAATGAGTACAATGACCCCTTAAGAGGTTAAGGGTAAACAAAAACTAAGGTGTACCTACTTGTGTACCTATTTTATTTATAATTCATTGTTGTCTTTTTAATATTTTTTATTATTATTATCTCCTCTAAATTGGAGCACCTGCCATCTTATCTCTTCACCACTCTTGGTTGACTGGTAGAGAATGCCTAAAGCATTAAGTCCGCCTATGTACCTTACTGTGTGCGAGAAGTTTAAATAAATAAATAAACTAACATATGGGCTATTTTATAACCTTGTTTCACTGAAACAAACATCAACTTTATGCTAGTGTAAATAAAGTTGATTTTAGACTGACTAGTACTGTTGAAAAAGTAATTGAAGTTGTAGCGCAAACTGAACTTTATATGTAGGCATTAAAATCGAGATGGTTAAACAAAACTCACACTAGACCCTCAGATATGGAGTAATTAAAAAAACAACTTACCTAACACAGTCCACAGCCGAAGCATTCTTGTCGCTATGCATATTGCTCGTATCAGGTATCTCAGTCCCGAAGGTGTCGACACACCAGCATCGTCCGTTGGCACACTGTTGCGGTGTAAAGGACCCGTCAGCCTGGCACGAGGGCGCGGGTAACGCCAGCTTCATGCCGTCCACTGTGCCTTCCATCTTCTCGTCGAAGTCGCGGAGGTATTCGCACACTGGTTAGACAAGAAACGACATATAAATGTATCTGCTATGATATCTTCAGGTTATACTTAGCCCAGAAGTGAAAGGCAATGAGAGATTCCAGATAAAATTATATTATTTTAAAATATGTAGGTACTTATACTCCATTTATAGTGTGGCGGCGTCTACACCGCCACATGCGAACTTCGCATCAAAGACCTGACGTCACACGAATCCTGCATCGCGCAAGCAAAGTTTACCGCGCGATCAACATATACAGGGTGGCAGGGACATCGACGCGAAGCCTGTTACCATGGATTCAGTAAATGATTCTGAACACCCCTGCGTTGAAATTTAATAACGAATATTTAATACGTAATAACTGACGAAATTTTTTAACGCAGGGGCGTTCGGAATCTGTACTGAATCCATGGTAACAGCACGCGTAGCATGACCACCGTAGAAACGGGTTTTGTCGACGGAAGAATAGACAAAATGACAGATTGTGATTGTTTATCTGTCATTTTGTCTGTCGACAAAACCCGTTTCTACGGTGGTCATGCTACGCGTGCAATTTTCGCGTTGATGTCCCTGACACCCTGTATATAACTTTCTGACATCAATCATTGGGCAGTTACCTGCCAGATACGACACCCGCCTGAGGATCCTCCCTTTTCTATAACGGATGAGTGACACCCTGTTCCTCATACCTCTAAAATAGCATTAGAAAAATAACGACAGCAGGTTATTTTTTTAATCCTACATGATTACATTGCTTTGTATCTATTGTGAAATAATGGCGTTTATTATACGTTTAAATATCGAAATAACGAAACGGTAATAACCGTTATTTTTCTAATGTTATAATAACTGGAGTATAAGTATATTATTAGTTTTTATCCAGATTTTTACTAAGTAAAACGCGTTTTTACCGATGTGACTTAGTAACGCGTAGTTTCTGATTGATTGCGTCGTGTACGTAATGTCATCGAAATGGTACAAGTGCCGTGAAATTCAGACTAATCGTTGGTTATTTGAGTTTTTAACACGCTACCTTTTTTTTTTTTAGGATCTCCAACAAAGGATGTACACAATACATGACACATAATTAAAGGGCAACATCGGGTATTAATTAAGTGTACTCCTGCACTTATAGGAGACCACAACATGCACAAAAAAGTTAAAAATAAGCTAACAGAGTTAAAACATGAGAAATGGTAGGAAAGTAAAATAAATGTATAAACAACATTAAAAAATTAAGAAAATATAACATTTAAAGATACTTAGAAATTTAATTTAATCTAATAAACATTTATTATATTTGGGCAGAGACTAGTAGATGTCTAAGTTCGTAGTTTTTTTTAGTAGCAACGTGGTCAATAGGCCTTAAGGTACATAATACTTAAGGTTTTATTTATTTTAAGGCCTTGTAATTGATGCTATTTCCACTTAAACAAACACCAACTTAATAAATGTCTAAGTTCGTAGTTTTTTTTAGTAGCAACGTGGTCAATAGGCCTTAAGGTACATAATACTTAAGGTTTTATTTACTTTAAGGCCTTGTAATTGATGCTATTTCCACTTAAACAAACACCAACTTAATACAAGCGTAAATAAAGTTGATTTTAGACTGACTAGTACTGTAGAAAAAGTCATAAAAAATATGAAGCTGTAGCGCAAACTGAACCTTATGTGTAAGCATTACGGTTGTTTTTCCTAAAACTCGAGTTTGTTTACATGTTTGGCAAATAAATTGCGAACGCAGATTACATTTATATATAAACTCACGCCTTCTTACCATGGGGGTAGGCAGAAACTACAGAACCCTACCTGCTACGATCCTTACATACTCCTCTTGCCTCGTTTACGTTCATACATCTGTGCACGCGTAGCATGACGCTTTCTATGTCTAAGAAGCATAGACACAGCTCTTTCTATACAAAGTGACATTTTGTTTCTCCATTTTTGACATCGCACCGTGGAAATCCTTCTACAATCTGTCATTTTGTCTTTCGTTTCTAGCAATCTTTGTCTAGGTCCTTTTTTATGTAGACTATTTCAGAAGAAAGTTTTCTATCCCAAACTGTCAAAATCACACTGACGACTGACAGTTGTCTCCACGGCCAAAAAGTATATACGGTGATCTACAAAATCGATTTTACAGGAGAGCATTTGAACACAAAACTGTGATAATTAATAGAAGAACAAAGCTTTTTTTTTTTTTTTTTTGAGGTTGGGAATTTATCAAATAATTTCTCCCGCTCTGGGTGGAGCGGGAGGGCGTGTCAGACTCTTACTGACTAAAACCCACCCGTGTTCCTTCCGTTGCCTGTGTGCCGAGGTCGCGATATCCCTTTCAGACAAACCCGCAACCCCGGCAGGCATTGGCCCTTCCGGACCCCGTCAGTTGGTGCTGACATCTCTTTGAGGCGCGCGTGGAACACAACGCGCCGTCGACCCCCGCCTGGTCCCTATCGGACGGCGAGCTACCCATTGCTCACCGTCCGCAAACCCGCGCCTACGGTGGCCGGAAGTCGGCTCTCGACTCCCGACGCCCGGGGCGTCTCCTGCGGCGACTAGGGGCGCGAGGGCGCGCATTTTGCCTCTCCCTCGCGCGCTCCGCCTCCTCCTTCGCGAGCATTACTGCTTCGCAGAAGGAGGTGACGGCCTCCCATGCACTCTCGCTCCGGACCATGGCCTGAACCAGGGCCGGATGCGAGAGATCGCCGCCGAGAAGAACAAAGCTATCTTCTCATATTTTACATCATTTCATTAATTACCAAGGAAATGGTTAAGGCCAATATTACTGAAATATTTTTTTGTTCTAAAATACGGTTCTTCGACACTGAGAATTTTTTTTGTAGTTGTCTATACCTATTTATGTTACTTAATATCGGTAAAAATTGAGAATCAAACAGAAAAAAAAAATTATCTATGACAAAACAAAGAATTTTGAGTCGAATTATGTAAGAGTGAATTTCGTAAAAAAGTGCTGTTGACTCTTTCTACTTTGCTGCCGTCGTACTGTCTACACGGAACGTCATTTTTGTCTACTCCTCCGTCGACAAAACGGTGCTCGTGCTAAGCCTGCTGGTCAGACACGCACGCCGCTACCGAGCACTGCGCACCTGACCTTTCTGAAGAACATCACATGAACATAAATAATACTTACTTGTCGGAATATCATCAACTCGGTCAGTCTGTAGCTTCATCTTGGCAGGGTCCACACACACGGGCCCGCAGTTGGCAGTAGAACAGCACAGTAAGTCGTTATCACAGTCGCCTTCAGGACAAGTTACCGTGGAGTTGAGGCCGCAGACCGCTTCTGCTTCTGTTCCGCAGGATTCGAAGCTTATCTGGAAGGTTTTGGAGAAGAAAAATGATTATTTTCATTCTTATAAGACGTCTGATTGCAGGGGCAATTCTGTGCGTCCAGCGTATGGTGTATTAGCGCTGTGCTGAGGGTCCCCATAGCTCAGCGTCATGCTGAGTGGAAGCCTTCTTATCATGACATGCCAGTTTAGGGGTACGAGGAACAGGGTGTAAAGTTCACTCATCCCCCATAGAAAAGGGAGGATCCTCCGACTAGACGGGTGTCGTGTCTGGCGGGCAACTGCCCAGAGGTTGAAGTCGTGAGCTTGTATATATGTCCACCGCGCGGTAAACTCTAATCGCGGGATGCAGGATTTGAGTGACGTCAGAATGTTGTGTGACGTCAGGTCTTTGATGCGTAGTTCGCATGTGGCGGTGTAGATGCCGCCACACCAGCAGTTGCCGACTATATCTGTTTTGTGCTCGTTATTGTATTTAAATCTATTGTGTTTTATTTTCTTGTTCTAATCGAGTTTATTATCTTATTTTTTATGCACGTGTTTCTGTGACAAATAAAACTTATATTTCTTTCTTTCTTTCTTTTCCTACAGAATAGTAATGTTGACTGAATTTTTTTTTGTCCGTCCGATAGTTGATTAAGAGGCTTACAACAGCTAAAGCGCGGTCACTGTCGGACTGCATAGAAATGAAAGAGAAGCGCGATGACACGACGCAGGTAATTTATTGCAAAATATGAAGCAGTATTTACAGAAAAACTATTGCTTGGACTGGAAAATTAAAACACTATTATGCTAATATGTAGCTTGTAGAATAATCTGACAAAAAATCAGAATGATTGCATGTAAATTAATATGATTTTTAATCGTTAAAAGAAATTTTTAGAGGTATCTTCATGATTATTTTCTATCGTATCAAATTAGTTGTATTATGTTTTCAACACACTATCATACTAGCATATATCCTGAAGAATATCATATATTTTTCTGATTTTGTTTACTGCAGTGGATCATATTCTTTTATGCATTATAAAACTTGCGTTTAGGCACGTTTAGGTCCTGTAGTCCCCTTAAAAAATATAGCTAGTAAAGACTAAGAATAAGTTTGAAGCCACTTACATCCACAGCATCAGCCTCCGTAGTATTATCCACATAGTGCGGGTCGGGGCAGCAGACGGCGGTGCCAGTCCTCCTGGCCCGGGTACACGAGTGGTTGTCGGGACAGTCGGCGTCAGCTCCACATGTCTCCGGGGCTCCGTCCGCGTCTGAAGCCGGGACTCCGGCCTCGCAAGGGTTCTCGTATGATACTTTTGGACGACCTGGAGATGACAAAGAGGTAAATAAACATGTTGTCCTGTAAAGGTGCTGATAGACTTGAGCATTCATTTGTAACAGAACATCGAACATTCGCCGTTTTTAAATTTGTCGAACTGTACAACGAACAGAGCCAAGCATAGAGCCAAATATCGCTACGAACATTTTCACGATTGTTCTAGCGAAAGCTCGTCGAAAAAGGGATGCAGGTGTGCGGGTGGCACAGAGAGACGGCGGCGGCGGAACAATGACAGAATGGTTCGGCTCGGCAAAAAGCTCGAAGCAAATTTACTGTCCTTTAGAATGCTCTCTAGAACGCTCGCTAGGATGTTCGCTAAAACGCTCCCGTTGTCACCCCTAAGGGGTCATTGTACTCATCATTATGAACAACTTTCACTATGGGCCCAATCCTTGAATCGCTTTATTTGTTACTACTTTACTTTTTATTTCTTTTAATGATTAGTAAGTACAATGACCCCTTAAGAGGTGCCGCATGAATTCAATTTCACTCAATATGTATACAAATATTGCTTATTTAATAGCATAGGATATCATCCTATACTATTGAATAAGAAGGCTACCTTAGGATAATGACATGGCGGCATGAAATTAGTATTTACTATACATGGATTTAGTATGAACTATCCTGTACTATTAAATGAGCATTCTCTATTTTCACCAGAGCAGAGCTCGGTCGACTAGGTACTATAATAATAATAATATAGCATACTTAAATATTTACTCACAAATAGGATATCCAGTACACAAATCCCCGAAACACTGAGCTTCCCTAACCCTGATGCACTCTTCACCATCAGGACAAGGGAACCCAGCACAAGGGTCATCGCATTCACAGGTGGGACATCCATCAGCTCCAGTCTTGTACCCGTATTCGCAGACGGCTGCACATAGGGCCCTGGCACACGAGCCTAGGCTTCTGGCACCACTGCGGGCTGGTAGTGGGGTTGAGGAGCATTGGACTGATGATGAGGGACCCATTGAGCCCCGGAGCTTGTTGCCTTCGGAGTCCACGCACCTGGTGGAAGTTGAGGGTAAGTTAGTGCTGGAAATTGCAGGACGGCATTTTTTGGATTCTATCTTATAATAGCAAAAAACAACCGAATTCTAAAAAAAAAACACTACAAAGTGAAAAATAGCTTTAATTTAGGAAGTCGGTGGCAAAAAACGAAAATTCAAAACCAAAGACAAACCGACTTCCGGAATTAAAGTAATCTTTCACTTTGATCCGATGGTTCTTTGTTTATAATAAGTTTTTAATGTTCACTTTAAGTTTATCGTGTAATATTCGTCTAGATCCCAATTTTGAAAATCAGATATTTTTTTTACTAACCAGCAAACCAATCCATTTCTAGAGCACTGCCTCGACACAAAAGATCCATCTTCAGCGCACTGAGGCACATACCCTCTTCCCTCCTTTTCACTCACAACCAGTAACTCAGCTAACATCTTCTGCTGCGAACACATCGTCACATTGTGCGGTAGAATGCAATGTCTGCCGCATTCTCCTCCGTCGCAGCACTTCTGCATTGAAGGACATTCCAGGTCGTGGGCGCAGGGAGTCCCACATTCCTCGGTGGTGGCATGAGCAGGACATGTTCCGGCTTTTTGGAGTTCTAGAGATGCTGGGCAACATACGCCGTAGTCATTTCCTGTGAACATATACAATGATAAACTTTATTTGATGTATTTTTGCCTCTAATTGCGCTGATAACGATCCGAGCCTAGGTGGGCCGAGCAGTAATTCTATATAAGTGACGTTGCCGGGCGGTATGGCTCACTCTGCGTCCCGCGAGTTCGGGTTCGCGACAAGCCAATCGTCATCCTGAGGGTGCCTTGTTGACAGGTGTAACACGTGTCGATTTCTTACAGGGTTTTTTATGACTCTTTAGGAATAGTTAAGCGGAATAGGTTACTATTTTACTAAATATATCTACATCTATTGTATTTTATAATGGATTTCCGCAAGGTCACGCCTGAATCAATTAACTAAATAAACAGGCAGTTACCCGGTTATTACGCCCACCTATGGACATCTGCAATACCCAGAGGCATCGCAGCTACACTTTTATTTCAAAGATAAAGAAAAAATATTGTATGGGCTTGTCATTACTTACACCGCAAATCAAACCGAAACAGAGCAACATCCGCTTGACGACAAACAAAATCTTTCCATGGCATTGTTTTTGAAGATACGGAAAACGGTTGAAGATATGAAAAAATACAGTCCAAAAGCTACAAACCTGATTCCACAAGGCACCTATACAAAGGTGGGCAGTTCGGCTTTCCCGGGTCAGTACCACACAGGAAAGGCCTGCTGGTCTCAGATATCAAGAGCGGCTCTCCCACAGGGCAGATGTTCATAAGACTGCGGCCACGTTTACCTGCAAACATCAAGGTTTAACAAAACTTTAACATAACTGGCGAAATGTATAGTCGACCTCGTAATTGCTTAGGAGCTTGTGGCTAAGTAATAACAGCCGCACGGGTCGATCCATCAGGTTAATCTACGCTTGCCGGGGTTGGTCCGAGACTCCTCCGTGTCTCGGAAAGCACGTTAAGCCGTTGGTCCCGGCTGTCATTCGTGTATCTTTGACAGTCGTTACGAGTCGTCAGAAGCCCGAAAGTCTGACAACCAGTCTTACCAAGGGGTATCGTATTACCCAGTTACTGGGTTGTGGAGGTCAGATAGGCAGTCGCTCCATGTAAAATTTATTTATATTATTAATTTATTTATATTATTAATTTATTTATATTATTAATTTATTTATATTAATTTATTAGTATGCAGCTGCATCCGGTTAGACTGGAAGCCCACCCAACATAGTTGTAAAAAGGCTAGGCAGGTTGATTGTAATTGCTTAACCACCGTAAGGTTGAATGTCACTTGCAGGTTGTTAAAATATCATCGCCTATATTTGCTTTAAGCCTATTTTTTTTTCACTTCACGCGACCAGAGGACTGGCACGTTCATTGGCCAAAGAATTAGCATTGCCATTCCACTTGGCAATGCTGCCAGTCTTCTGATGGGCACGTTTCCGGATGACAGCAATGCGGACGAGTACTTCGACGCCCAAATGTCCTTTTGGTTTTGTGTCTATTTGTTTATTTAGTTAGTCATTTAATTTAGTACCTAGTTTAAATAGTTAGTTGTGTTAAATATTGTAAAAAATTGGTAATTGACAGTTAGCTAAGTAGTTCCAAACTTAGTGAAATTTCAATTTACTCGGAAAACTACCTTTTGGAAGGGGCGACTAGAATCAATTCTATTTTATATACATTTTGACGTTCAAAGGTGCCTTTTTTGTGCCTAATTGAAATAAATTATTTTACTTTGACATGTATTTTTTTTTTTTAAACCTCGTATATTGAGGTCTACCAAATACTTGGGAGACTACGTGCAGGAGTGAGGTAACACAAGGTAGGGAAAAACGACAAAATTTAGGGAGGATCTGTTTTTTATTTAATTTCAGGTTTGGTCCTGTAGAAAAGTTGTTCATAATGATGAGCACAACGACCCCTTTTTTAGGTTTTCAGTTATTTCAATTACACCTCGTTTATGAATCTAGTACCTATGTTATCAAGGTTAAAGCTGCTCAGCCGTAATAAAGACTTGTATTTGCATATCTGCCGTAATGCGTGCGATATTCATAATTCTGATGTTATGTTCTGTTCAGCCGACAGTATTTTGCATACCGTTTCATTAACAAGCATCCTTGTTTTGTGAATATGTAATCCAGCTATGATATCCTGCTATGTTTATCTGTTAACACGATTGTTAACGATTTCCAAGGTTTTAGAGTATACTCCACGCTTTCATTTAAAAACGCGTAAATATGTCCATATCTGATGCCCACACACGGTTTTCGGCCGGATCGCTCCGTAAATTCGGATTTACGTAAACTACATATCCCGATGCTTGGACATCGATGGGCAGGTTGACGCTCTGTATGTCGATTTCTGTAAAGCATTCGACAGAGTTGACAACGATTTGTTTTTGACAAAGCTGGGGGCCAGCGGTTTCTCGTCCGATCTTCGTAACTTCTTTTTCGACTATCTGCGCGATTTCAAGCAGTTTGTAAGACATGGCTGGTTCGAGTCCAAGCCTTACAAAACTTAAAATATAAACTCAAAGAACAGGACGACATCGACAGTGTTAGAAGTCGTAATTGTTCTGTTATAGCCTGTGTTACTTACATGTAGGTACAGGTGGGCAAGGTGGTTTCAAGCACGGCGCCTCCTCCAGCTGACAGGACAGCTGTCCGGGGCACGTGACCGAGGAGCAAGGGTCCCGACACTTGCAGAGAGGGCAGCCTCGCTGGTCCAGCTCGAAGCCTAACGGACACAGCATTCTGCATGTGTGGGCTGCGCAGGGGTCCACTCGAGAGCAGTTGACTAGGGCTGCGGCTGGTGCTCTGGTTCCTGGTAACTGGGAATTGATGGATGTATTAGTGGCAAGATTTTACAGCCTGAGTGGTGTTTGTTTTTCTTTGCGCGTTGAGTAAGAAACACTTCGAACGATAAATATGAATGAATTAATGTTGCAGAGGCACCATTTGAGGGTCTGACTTCAACACGACATGGAAATCTAGTCGGGCAACCAAAGGTACTGTAACTTGCTTGTCAAAACGTATAAGACCAAGAACCCAGTAATACAACAGACCGTTTGTTGTAATCTCAAGTTCAGAACTCGCAGGTGATAAATGTTAAAAACCCGCAATGGCTCGAAGAGAGGAGGCCTGTGTCCCAGCAGTGGGAACATTATAGGCTGATTATGTTTATGCTGAAGTGATAAATGTAAATCAATTGCTTAGTAACTAGAATACTGCTTCTAAGAACTGGAGAGCTGGGAATATCCCGCTAGAAGACACTGTTCTTTTAGGGCAGATAAATGTCTATCCCAGTAGCCTTCTTCTGGTTCTTACCTCAAATCCAGCAGCATCAACACACCAGCAGGTGCTAACGATCTCGTTGTCACACTGTATCTCCTCGAACTCTCCATCCGTAAACTTGCACCGAGGGGTCCTCATAGCAGGCAGCTTGCCTCGACCACCTCGGCTGTTGTCCGCGGCTAAGGCGCGAGATATTCGCTCTGATGATAGTTTCACGTTCTCACAACCTGGGGAAGGATTTCAAGACTTAGTTAATTCAAATTGAATTATAAAATATTTTATTTCACATGGGCACTTATGAATCTTTAGAAGCTGGTTGCACGGCTCCAATAGGTCTGGCAAGGAACTCCACGGTTACTCTTTTAAAAATAATTGTTTTTAACAAGTTGCAAATTACAGTGCTATTATAGAGGACAGTGTAAATATAGACAGTGCAATAGGAAATGATCAACAAATCGAACCATCTAGTTAGGACTACATAAGACCAATGTGGAACAATGGGCTGGTAAATTTCTCGGGAAACCGTTCGATACAGCAAACAGAACCGGTCGTTGTGGCAGTGTTTGGGGTCTATGGCCAGAATTGGACGTCTTTGAACTTTATAACGATGAGGATGAGACATGGCGTGAGGGTATTTCTGATTTTGAATGTAAATAAATGACTATAAAAATAAAGGAAGATCCGGATGGATTGTTGAAACATGTTCTTCTTAGCGCGTCGACGGCAAAGATAATATGAAAATATATATATTTCATTTTTTTTATTTGTTTGGCCCAAAACTCAGCTACGCGAATACTGCTCGCGGACGCAGCCATTAGGTCCTCACGTGTGCAGGTGACAGCATGCGGTGCAAGATGCGAGGCGAGCCATTCTCTGTGGAGAGACACCGCATACACACCGGAGATCTGACCCGTCTATGAAACCCCACTTGTGGAGTTTGTCCTTGCTGCGGCCTACTTGGGTACGAAGTCTACTTAAGGTTTTCCAAGTAGGCCACGGTAACTTTTGCCCGGATGGGAGATTCTCTGATGGTTCGGTGAAGAAATCAGGAGAATTATGCAGTACTTGCCAAAGATCACATCTCTCTGTGGAGGGATTGCCATCGGTCGGACACACACACCAAAATTTTTTTTTGCGGCTTTTATGCCTCTGTGACACTGTGTACATGGGTTGACGTGGGTCATCTTATAGCTTCTCTCTCTCGATACGGCTGGCTATATTCCCGCGAATTCCTGGAGGCGCGATGCCATTCAGTGGATACATGGTGGAGTCATGTGAAACATGATAGTAGGAGAAAGGGGGTGACTACTTAGATGACGGTTGATGGAGATGTATTTGCAAAGAGCACACAAGGTGTAGAAGCATACTGTGACGACCCCAAATAAATTAAGATAACGAGGATGGTAAAGCTATTTTAGGAATTCGCAGTTTCCTTATAAATTTCCTTTGTAGATAGTTTGTAAACTTAGGACCCTTTGCTAAACTTCGTATGTAAATAGAGAAACTTTGTTTCCCACAAGGGGCTATATTAATTGCAGAGTGTATAATCGCTGCTTAGAATATTGCTTTGCTTGCAAGTTTAATGTCGTTGTAGCTTTGTTATTGGATCGCCGAACAAAACGAAGTTTCATGTATTCGAAAAACTCGTCCATCGCTTTTTATAAAGCTCTCTTCAATGGACCTGAACTGACGAGTACCAACTGTCGTCAGAAATTAGGCTTCTGAATCCTGACTAAGTAAGTCAGGATTGGATTTCCCATTGATAACGCTGCGGACGAATTTTTTGATGCCCAATGAACTCTTCCCTTTTCTTTATTACATATTATATAGTTATTCTTAGCTTGTGTATTTTATTTAAGATGACAAGCTATTTGATTGTAGTTAAGTATGCCAGGAATCAAAAAGTCTGATTAAGTACATGTCTTTTTTTCTAGTAGTGACTGGGTTGTGGAAATCAAATGGCAATCAGCATCACTCCATGGAAAAATAAATTGAGCCACAATGATTAACCCCAATCTAGTTCAAGATGTGAAAAGTCTAGTAGTAGAATTGAAGTTACCAGTAAAAAGCGGGTCGACACATGCTCGCCCACACGTTGTTGAACAGCATATCTTCTCCCCGCACTCATCGTCAGTGGTGCACGGAGTCGCACGCGCAGGACACGCACTTTCTCCCGCTGGACACCTTCCTCGGAGCTCCGCGTTTGCTGCAAATGTAAAGTAATAGATTTATGAATGATGGTATGACTAGCTGGTGTCCGCAATTCCACGTCCAAGTGCGTCTTTTACTTAGAGGTCAATCGGAGAAATCGATCTACCCTGGTCCTCAAAGAAGGCCAGTGACGCCTTGGTTACAGACAATCTCACGGAGGGTTTATGTATATTATGTAATACGAGGTACGTACTCCTAACGGTCTTTATTTGTACCTCTCCAGTACCTTAGAGTCAATATGGCACAAGAAGTTTTAGCCCATGTTCGCATGGACGTAAAAATATCACGGCCGGATTTTATCGCGCATTGGATTTTCAACTCGAATCCAACAGAGTGCATCCCCAGCGCGTCGAAAAGATACACTGTTGGATTTTCAAATCTCGGCGCTAAGCAGAGCGTTAAAAATCCAGTGCGCGATAAAATATCGCCACGGGAAAAAATCGCCCGTACGAAACTGGGCTTACAAAGAGACTCTGGTATACCGGCAAAGAGACGACAGTCTACAAAGCTGAACTTTTCTAAACCTGAAATGTGTCTTAACTTGGTGTTACAACTCATTTTTAGATAACAAAATGTTAGATATTTGATTGTCACTAAAACTTACTTTTTAACAAAAAAAAAAAAAAAAAAGTGAAAAATTACTTAATTACTTAGTTTTTCACTTTGTAGTTTTTTTTTTTCGGAAGTCGGTTGTTTTTTTTTTTTTTTTTTGCACATTTTACTTGTGGTACCTACCCCACACAAATTCGAATACCAGTACCTGCTATGTAAATAACAGTGACAGGAACTTGTGATAATATCGTCCACATAGACTAACTGGGAAAAATACGTATTATTGAAGCTAACTCAAAAAATATCCAAGAAAAGTTAATAAAAATTATATGGGACCACCTCGAGAGCACACCCTTTCTTACAAAAAAAGATTTTTTAAATCGGAGAAATCGGTAAAAAACATACACGAACATAGAACCTCCTCCTTTTTGGATAAAAATACAATTGTAGGTATACACATACATAAACTTACGCCTTCTACCTATGAAGTTAGGCAGAAACTATACAGAACGCCACCTAAGCGTCGTGCAAACCGGCGCGACGCGACAGCGCAACGCGACATCGGTTATTGTTATGCCGCTGCCGTGAAGTTTTTTTAGAAATTGTATTGTTTGAGTCGCATTGCGCCGTCGTGTCGCGCTGGTCTGCACGAGCCTTAATACGATCCATATATGTATTTATACTCCTTTTTCTTCGTCTACGTTACGTTAATACATCGGGTCATATAGGCATAGTTATTTTGTTATTTTTCTGTACCTTATAAAATAACTTTCCGTTTTAAACTAAAGGTGTTACATATAGAATGTATTTAGTTATTGTTTTCTGTGTAGGTAGATAGGTAGATTGGATTTCAGTAATCTAGGGCAGAATATTGGCGCAACTAAAGCGATAATGATCGAATGCTATTACGGCTCGTATAGGTAAGTAAGTGTGAAGAAAATGCTTGATAGGCACCTGATAGCTTTAATTAACGCAGCCAATTAATTTATAAGTGCAGTAACTGGTTTTTTATTAACGAGATTATATGATAATCTTTACCGCTGTTCAATTATTATATCAGAAAGCGTTAGCGTGATTATTATAACCCAGTTTCGAGTGAATAGTTTGATGGCTATTGTCACTGTGTATTTATGAACTTCGTTAGCTTATAATCTGTCGGTATTATTTCCGTTACATTATAAACTGGAGAAAAATTGTGTACTTCTACATAACATTTACGCATTATTTGTCGGTAGTTTATAGTCTAACTATGGGGAACCGTCAAATTGTGAACTGGTATCAAACTTGCTTGCGACGTAACGCACCTTGCGCTAATACTAAATATAAATAGTCTGCCTAGCTGCGAGCAACTTGGAAGTAGCGCTCACCGGGTGCTGCCGCGGCACCGCTCGTTTCGCTCGCTCGGCTTGCGCGCGATTTTTCACAGTTCTACCCTAACTTAACCCCTTTCACCCAGTTCACAATTTATCGACAGTTTATAATCGAATGGAAATAATGTGACAGCCGACAGTGACAGCTATTCTTCATAACTTTATCGGTCTCTCATCAGCAGAGCCTCTTTCGATTTTTGGAGTGGACATTTTGGAGAGAAAATAATAAACAAAAACTGAATATTACCTTGCTGCAGCAGCAGTGCGCAGGCGCAGAGCAGCGCCGCCCTCACCGCCACCGACATCGCTGCATCACACACGCGAACACTGCAAAGAAAAGAAAATATTCTTTATTATATTGGATTGGACAGTTATATGAACGTGCGCCAATGACCATTAGGGTAGACGGGTTCTTGAGTGGAGACCGCAGAACGGCAAACGTAAGGTAAGACGTCCTCAGGCTAGGTGGAGCGACCATCTTTGCGGAGCGTCTGGTAGCGATTGGATGAGGGTATCGATAATGCAACAGGCCTTTGTTTAGCAGTGGACTGCTATTTATTTTAATTCTAATTATTTTTAGCATTTTTTACTCCTTATAACATTGACTAACCGCCAGTAAAAATCCCGTTAAATGGTTCTTTTATAACTATTTTTTAATTTTAATGCTTTTGTATTATAAATTTTGGAACGCCGACGTCTTCCCTCTCGGAGGTGGGTCTAATAGCTGCAACACAGTTTTTTAAACTAATGTAGTCAGCTGTAAACTAACACAAAAAAAATTGTGGACCTATTTTTGTTCCAATAAAATATTTGAATAAAAATTTGAAAATCTGTTCAGGCGTTTCGGAGATCAGTCGGAACAAACAGACTGACAAAAAAAAAAAACTAAGTATCGTAGATCGTAGGTGGGTATACTTCATAAGCATTAAGGAAAAAGCTGTTATTTTGACATTGCAAACAGATATTTTGTTTTTATTTATTTGTATATGTATATGGATATTGTATATGTATATAGATGTAGATGCACATCACCACGGGTGACCGAAGCGTCATACTGTGAGGATTGACAAATCAACAACAAAAAAGTTGATGATGGCTATAGATAGACTAATGATGATGAACGATGACATGCTGTCTAGACAATTATAAGATAAATTATAAATACAATTACGATACGATTTATCAAAACTTATGGTTTATTGTGTATTTGTGGTTGTTTTCCTAATGGTCGAAGTACGAAAACCTATCAGCAGGTACCTACTCAAATCAACATCTGCCGAGCCTTTTCCCAATTATGTTGGGGTCGGATTCAAGTCTAACCGGATGCAGCTGAATGCCAGTATTTTACATGGAACGACTGACTATGTGACCGCCAAACCTAATAACTGGGAAACACGATACCCATTGGTAAGTAAAGACGTACGAATTACAGCCGGGACCAACGGCTTAACGTGCTTTCCGAGTCACGGAGAAGTCTCGGTATGAAATGGACGGCGACCCATCCACATATTGACCTCGACAAGCGTAGCTTAACCTTCGATCGACCCGTGCGGCTGTTATTACTTATTCACGAGCTCCTGCGCAGGTACTCAAATCAAGACAATATATCATTGTCAAGAAGATTTCTTTATCTGATCACGTATTATGTATGTAAGGGAGGTCTTCGTAACATTTTTATTTAGTGAGTCTTACATCTGAGTCATACAAATCGTTCGACTTTAACAAACATGGGTGTCGGCCTTGCGGCTGATTTTATTCGGTACCATTGTTAAATGTTAATTAGATATTTTAAAGTCTGTTACACATCGCTTGTAGGTATACAGTTGATAAAGCAAGTGACTTTTACAATTCTAAGAAGCGTCGTCTTTGCTCTCTCTAATTCTTGGAGCTATAGAAGCATGAGGAACAGGGTGTAAAGTTCACTCATCCTCCATAGAAAAGAATGGATCCTCCGACCAGCCGGGTGTCATGTCTGGTGGGCAACTGCCCGACGATTATTGTCAGGACGTTGTATACAGGGTGTCAGGGACATCGACGCGAAAACTGATACCATGGATTCAGTACATGATTCTAAACCAACCTGCGCACTATGGTTCGCGTAGAACAAGCTAGCTAGACAAAATTATTTGTTTACATTTTTATTCATAAATGAGGTTATTAAGCATAAATATGAGAGTCTTAATACTTTTTTGAGGACCATTGGTCGTTTGAGCAGATATAGTCAAATAAAAACATAATATTTTTTTAAACAATATATTTTATCTATAAATGTAACTATAAAATCGAATAACAGATATATAAAATACTTAATAACTTAATCTATCACTCATTATCATCACTATCATCAGATGAATCATCCATTGAATAGTCATGATCATGAGTGGCAGAACTATGGAAACTAGAAACTATATTAACATTTTGTTCCTTACAGCTAGGTTGAAATATTAAATCTAAGACTTCGATAGAGAACGATCCTGATTTCTTCCGGGGAACTTCTCTTAAACCATTTATTACAGAGTCAGATGTTATCAATAACATATTAAGTAAATCTCTATTCGTAGCAATTCGCGATCGTTTTCGTGTGTTGTGTTCACGAAATCTTCTGCAGTCCTTATTCCGAGCTTCCTGTGCTTCCTCGGAAAGCTGGCCGATAGGCAGAAGTGATGATTACATCACCACTGTGCAAAAGTATTTTGTGAACAGTCGCGGGCATATAATACCACGGATAGAGGTTTACGTAAAGTTGTCTGGTTTCTTATGGAAACAAGTGCCCTTAGGAAACAAGTGGCAGGGGAACTTATTTCACTGTCTATATGGGTTATTGAAGGGTCACCATATACATCTTTGATTTGACGTGCTACACTTCTACGACATACGCGCTGATACCTCAGCAGCGTAAATCAATTCACTAGCACTCCTGGACTGTAAGAGGTTATCTACACGTCGTCTTTTCGTTTTGACACATCGAAAGATATGTCAACTCCCTTTAGCCACGTCGAATTCTTCTCTAGGAACCGCTCTCGATTTCTTCCACAGCTGCTTCACTTTTCAGCTAATTTTGACGGATATTTTGAGATGATGACCTTGACATCTCTCAGGGACTGTTCTGTAACACCATCAAAATCATTTCTCAAAGATATAAACCGAAACAGCTCCTCATTCCACGTTTCCTTTGGGTGTTTTAGCCATTCTTCGAAAAAATCCATTTTTGAGACGATGAAAACTGTTTAATGAAAAAAAAGAAAAAAATTAGTTGTGCAAATAATTCGCAATATTTTTTTTTACTAATTACTACTAGATACTTGTGAGAATCATATAAAATAGATTCTACAGAGTGTACATGAGTGGACATGTAATTTTTTGACCATTGAATTCAAAAATATGGGTAAAAAAGTCCACTTTTATCTAAACAATTAATTTAATAAAATTATAGAATGAAGTTCTTGTGATAAAAATGAATTAAAACAAAACTACTAACCCTTACGTACACAATCCATCACAAAAACACTATCACAAATGTCTTTTAGTTACTTAAATAATGTTAACAATGATGGTGTAAAAATGCAAATGAATGCACTTTGAATTATCAATTCTTTAAATACTTACCTTAATGACGGTCCTAATGAGGGTAATTACGAAAATTAATAGGTGTATTCCTTAATGTAAAGGGCTACTGAGTTCTTATTAGTAATTAACTACTAGGAATTGAAGAGTTGTTTTTGTCCAGCTAGTTTGTTCTACACGAACCATAGTGCTGCGGTGAAAAAAAAAAAACTGCTGTTTCATAGAAAAGTGCAATACCTACGCGGTCAAAATGTATGGAACAGCTAAATAACCGACGAAAAATGTCAACGGAGGGGGGTTCAGAATCATATACTGAATCCATGTTGTCAGTTTTCGCGTCGATGTCCCTGCCACCTTGTATAGTCGCGCGGTAAACTCTGCTTGCGCGATGCAGGATTTTGCGTGACGTCAGTATGATGCGTAGTTCACAATTGGCGATGTAGATGCCGCCACAGAGCTATCGAAGTTGTGGGAATCGTAATAACCTTTGAAATGCGTAGAATATTTTGCTGATAGGAATCTTTGTGACTTTCTTTGTGACACGGGATATATGAGAACAACAGTACCAAACGATCATGTGCTTATAACGATTGCAACCTCTGAAATAATTGAAAACGTAGGAAATTCCAACTTGTAATTAGGTATGAAACTGCAACCAGCTACTAAGTAAACTAGCGTTTATGTAAATGAAACCTTATTGTTTCAACTCAATAAACACTTAACAGATAATTAACCATTAACTTTTTCTAGTACAACAAAGGTAAACAACCAGGAAACGAGGCATGAAAATGTCTACATTGTTCGCCTTTCCTTAGCAATACTTTTTCGCGTTATCACTCGCCAAGATTAATGATTCAAGTTTGGAAATGGCAGGAAAAAACTTTTACTCGGTCAGGCCCAGAAGAGACGAGTTGTAAGTACGTCGGTTGTAGGCATAACGAACCAACCAGTCAATCACATCTTCGTGACGTGTGCGCATGCAATCTACAGTTTGAATTCCGAACGCGCGCGTATGCGTCCTCGCGCCACTTACGCGGTTACATACACCGGGCTTTCCCGCGCAGGCCGATGCACACAGAATTTATTTTATTATTCTTTACAAAGAAAAAAAAACTATAAAATAGGTAACGTAGTTTGTTTATGGACGTATTCTTGCACCTATTGTAGTAGTTTCTCTATTTGTTGTAAGGAAGTGACGTAACTGCCGCATGCTAATTAGCGATTACTTTCTCCGATTTTAGTTGGGTTTAACGTTCGTCGGTCACTGAACTTAGTTCTTTGACATTGCATCTTGGAAGTAGATGGTTATGTTATGGTAATGGCTAAGATTTTTACGAAAGTTTTTCTTCAAAATGTTCATGTTGGAGACAGACGATTTATGTTATGAATACTGGGAATATTTATCTGGAGATTTAATATTACAACCGAATATCTGTTCTTCCCAAATACCTCCATTCCTTTGAATGGTTCTAGTTTTTGTTAACTCTGAAATTGACGATTAAATCGTGTTCAATATTAGAACAAACCCGACTTCTAATAATGATAACAGCCGTGCTATTCTGTAAACATCTCACCGTGATAACTTGGGTGAAGTGAGCTTGATGTGAGCTGTCATTGCACCTAAAGCTAGCGATTGACACTATGGACAGCTCACTTCACCTCAGTCTTCACGGTGAGATGTTTACAGAATAGATCGACAGGTTCAAATTTTCACATAATTATGACCGATCACAACGGATCAAGTATATCACGGAGCAAGTTTCGGGAACAGTTTATTTCATAAACCTTCCACAGTTTCGATATTATTCGGATTGAATATACATAGGATTAGTTTTATTGAAGTTTGTTTGAAACCGAATATCTGAACTTCGTCAAAGAGTTAGCTACGGTTCACAAACTTGAACAAGACCGCGATCACAAACTTACTTGAACCAAACTTAGTTTCTTTTGACGAAAGTAATAAGTAGGTACTAGTTATTTGATATTTCTTTAACGGAATAGAGTGCTAGTTTGCGATTTTCCCTAAAACAATTATAGGTAGGTAAATGAAAAGAATGATTCAACTAGTCAACCCCAGATTTGGCACGCGAGATCTCGAGTTGCCAATCTCGACTCGAGATTGCATTCCCTTATTTTTCTATTGTCATCTCTCACATAATATAAAACGATTGCTAATATTATGAGTTGAATTTGAACTCCATTGAAAAACAACAGATAAAATACTATCAAAGATCCTCTCTATAAAGTTAAGAGCATTTATACTAAAAGTTGGCAACGTCGCAAATAGCTGTTAAATATTTACCTATTTTGATTAATTTGGCAATATTACTTTATGGAAATATGAAATGTGGCTAACTAGTGAACTAAAATATTGATTATGAAATGCAATCATTAATATCGTAACACCGAATATTTCATTTTAGATGTAAAAAAGTATTTGGAAACTTTCCAAATGCCTTTTTTACACCTAAAACGGTTACAACATCAAATTCATTGTTATATTTGCCATTAATTATTAATATTCTAGTTAAGTAGTTACCCACATTTCTTATCCATACAGTAATATTGCCAAATTAATCAAAACAGCGAAATATTTGACATGTATTTGTGACGTTGCTCACTTTCAGAATAAACGCTCTTAACAGTTTCTCCATTGTAGCAACAAACTTAACACTCAATCCAAGAAGTTTCTCCATGCTTTGAGACTTGAGATTCGACTGGGGAACGAATCTTTAAAATGCATTACCAACATCTTATGCTAAGGCCACACTTGCGTCTTTCGTCACGGAGCTTCGCGCTATGACAGGATAGAAAGAAGAAAGAAAAAATACGAATATTTGTATTCTGTACAAATACAAGGCTCATTACAAGACAACATTACAGAAAAAATAAATTGAATTAAAAAGTTTGAAGTTAAGTATGAAAATGACTACTGATTGATGTCAGGGCAGGTCACTAAGTTATACTGTCACATGACAATACGAACCATGGCGTTAGCGTAAACTTAGAAAACACATTATTATAGGTATAGATAACCGCACATAAGTGCTAACAATTTGACATTGAGAGCACCTTTATGTTATAGCAGTAAGGGCCATTTTCGTAGTGCAAGTGTTACCACCAATTTACGGTTGACTGTATTATACACACAGATGTGAACAACCAATATCGGCTGTCGTTACAAAACATTGGGTTGCATAATATCTTGGTTATCGCACGGGTGGCAATATATCAAATAATTATGTAGCAGCTAAGTGACCACCGCATTGACAAGATAACATTTTAGCGACCTACACCAAAACATACAAAGCTTCGTGACACATTACTCTGTGACGACATATGCAACGGTGTGGAGCAGCATTACTCGTATCACAGTCTCGAGATCTTTCGCCATATTCCCCCATTTCTCGAAGACTCGTGGTCACGTCGTGAAGCAGTCATGTCGTAAGCTAGGAGTGAGTGAACTCGACTGATGACGTGTATGGCCGTGACGCAACGGCGCGCGGTGAAAGGCGACCAGATGATAGTACTTATGAATGCATTGTGGTGCATCTAGCCTCTATTTTTTGTTCTTTTTTTGGTAATTTTAGTGAAATTTTACGGTTAATTTTACTACTTTGAGTTTGAGAGTGGAGGCGTAGGAAGACTTACAGGCTTATTATAAAGGAATAATTGAGTTGTAAACCTGGGGTGTGTTCTTGTCAGCTTTTAGAAAAAGTTAATTTAGCAACGAGAGATGAAAAGGGTCTACTGACTTAGGTATTTGGTAGGTAGAAACGCAAACCCGTGAATAAATGTTAAAGGTTTCTAGAATAAAGTAATTAAATATAGTTAGGTATCCGACATCCAATAACTTCACTGCTGTTGTTTTAATAAAAGAAGAAAATGTCGTCGCCATTCAAGTTTATTGTCTTATCTGCATTACAAAGGACAATGGAATCATAGCGAGTGTCATTAAAAAAGATATTGAGAGGAGAGCAGAGGTCGGAACGAAAGATTAAACGGGAATACAAAGAAAACCGTGTGAAATCTCATATAAAACTTGACAAATAAAGATGAAATTCCTTTGTACGGAGTTCGAGAGAGAAATAGTAAAAGTTTAAAGTCAATGCGCTCGTAAAAATCGACAAGTCCTCGATTGAGAAAGTAAGTTCGCAAAGGGTTAGTTTAGTTGTTTAGCTTGAAGCAAAATATAATACTCTCTGTGGATCCATGATTCGATCCGTTCATACTTTGTTTTGTGTTAAAAGCTCTGACACAGCTTCTGACTGTTTTCGACCCTTAGAGGAAAAAGCGGAAAAGCTATAAACAAATTTTTAATGATTCCTTTGTTATAGCTAAAGGAGGTACCTATATCAAAACCAGAGTTGATCGTTGTCATTACTTCCCCAAATAAGGCTTAGGTAACTTTTTATCCATTTCATTCTTGATCTATCTAGCTTATCGAGTCTCGATGAGCGTCTAATGAATACTTATTATGAAACGTTGTCATATCTAACAAGCTTATAAAACAGATTCATTTCAGCCACGATTTTACAAATTATACATACGAGTACACAAGCCACACACCACAAACAAACAACATTTAGATATGTAACTAACTCCACTAAAATTACCTCAATCATTGCCAAACATGAAAGACAGCTGATTGCAACTAACATAACAAACCGGCCCACCATTCTATCACTATATGATATAATCCATTCAGCAAGATTCGACTTAATCCATTGTTAAAAAACAACAATGCATTACGGTTACAACGCCTGAGTAGCTGTTGTGTAAACAATTTGGACAATTAATTGATAACAAATAGCTTAAGACAACATCGCGTAGTATCAATAATCTCTAATTAAAGTAATGAGAAGATGTGTGTTAAGGATTGGATACGAAACCGTTAAGTATTAATAATCCCTTTATTTATAAACGTTGCTTTAAGTTAAGTGACGTTAACCCCGATTTCAATTGGTCGAGTGTTTAGCTAAGTTTTAAGTACAGTGGTGTAAACCGATCGGACAGTAGCGAGTCAATTTGGCTTGCAAGCTGCCTTGCAAGTGGATCCAAATAGAATCGCTTTAAATTTTTTGGGCAAGTGACACATTCCCCGGCGTGGTACTTGACTCGCCACTTGGCGTAGTGTAAACAGTCATATTAAGTACAGTGTATTAGTGGCCGGCAATAGAACGAAGCGCGTGTACTGTTTGGAAAACTTTACTGATTAAGTGATTATGTTTGCTCAAAAAATCTTTGTTGTGATCAGCACAACAAATAATTTCCAGGAGCTTACCAACGTCATCAGTAAAAAAAATATGGAAGGAAGCAACAGCCTCTCTATTAGCCTGGCAAACTGAATCCTTCGCACGACCTGATGTGGGATGATTAGTGCAGTTTGTTCTTATTTATTTAGAGAAACGCTGAACTGGAGGATACTGTATACCCCCAACAAGTCCGTCCTCGGTTAGATAAAGGGTAGTGGTGAAAATAATACAAAGGATGGAAGGAATCAACTTATACGTGACCAATCCCACAATGGCGCACATAAACAGAATAAATCTGAACATACAAAACGAATTTCATTGAATTAAATTGTTTTACAGCCCGTTACTTATTCCTAAAATCAAAAGCACCTGGAAATTCACAATAAAAGCATGGAAGTGGACAGTGAAATTAATTCAAACAAAAACGTGTCGCATTCAAATTGAATACAAAAGGATATAGAAAGTGAATTCAACTTATTCAAACGGTGACAGATCGGTACGGGCGTGATGAATTTCACTTCGCGTTTACATTTATTAGCATTTATCTACTTAATAAAAATCTTAAATTCATTCGCTGACAGACAACGCACTTCCTAATCCGCTCGGTCTAGAAGCAGGAAATTTTGCACAAGAGTTCTTTTTTTAACGAAGGTTAGCTCAACGGAAGGATTTTGAAAATTCACCTTCTAAAGGGGTTGTATAGGGGATAAAAGTTTGTATGGAAATTGGTCCTTTTGGCCGGGCGCACGGTTTGTTTGTTCATAAAAGGCAACGAATATCCCTATGTTCCTGGTACCTATATTCAATCTGCCTAGCCTTTTCCCAACTGTATTGATGGGGTCGGCTTTTAGTCTAACCGGTTGAATATCAGTATTACACGTAGAGCCGCCTTTCTGACTTCCACAACCCAGGTACGGGTATTATACGTACTTGTACGATACGATACGTACTGGTTGTCAGAATCTCGGGCTTCTGACGACCCGTAACGACTGTAAAAGATTCACAAATGACAGCCGGAGGGCCAACGGCTTAAGAGCGTTTATTCTGAAAGTGGGCAACGTCGCAACGCAAATAGATGTCAAATATTTCGCTGTTTTTATTAATTTGGCAATATTGTTGTATGAAAATACGAAATGTGGCTAACTAGCGAACTAGAATATTAATAACGAATTGCAATTATAACACAGAATTTGATGTTGTAATAGTTTTAGGTGTAAAAAAGACATTTGGAACGTTTCCAAATACTATTTTTACAACTAAAACTAAATATTCGGTGTTACGATATTAACTATTGCATTTCATAATCAATATTTTAGTTCACTAGTAAGCCAAATTTCTTATTTCCATACAGTTATGTTGCCAAATTAATCAAAACAGGTTAATATTTGACAGCTATTTGTGACGTTACCAACTTTAAGGATAAGCGCTCTTAATATGCTTTCTGAGGCACGGAGGGGAAACCCATCCACAGACCAACCGCGGCTGATCGATTGACCCGTGCGGCTGTTATAATTCGGTTATAATATAACACTGCTTGTTACTGGGATAAATGAATTTTGTGAATCGATCTGGAAACTGTTGTGTCTGCACTGCTTTCATATAGCTATATTACGGTATATAGCCTAGGATATAAATATATCACGGCTACAACTATCTTACTGCGACATATCTATACATACAGATGGAGAGTAATATTAGTTAATTACCGACAAAGGCCTCTAAATAGGAGTGTTATAAGTAGGAAGACGCTTCCACGGATTAGTAACGTCTTTGTAAATCTTGGATAGATGTGTAAATAAATTGTGTCTAAGCCGCTTAGTTCTTAGGTACAACGAGAAAATCTTCAGCTGTATTTACTTAAAACAATCTGTCGAGTCATTAATAATTCTAACATTTTGAGTACGGTTTACGGTTTGGGACTTTAAATGGCAACTTGTGTGTGTAATTTAATCTGCTACCAACTTCTTACTTAGTTATTAGAGGTCATACTTTTTGTTTTTTTTGTAGGGTGGGAAATTATCAAATAACTTCTCCCGCTCTGGGCGGAGCGGGAGGGCGTGTCAGACTTTTACTGACTAAAACCCACCCGTGTTCCTTCCGTTGCCTGTGTGCCAGGGTCGCGATATCCCTTTCGGACAAACTCGCAACCCCGGCAGGCATTGGCCCTTCCGGACCCCGTCAGTTTAGAGGTCATACCTAAGTGATTGATTGAAACATGCCTATTAAAGATTAATGTAAATACTGAATCTTGATCGAAGCTCTTTTTCTTTCATTTGGAATTACTGATCCGATTCCGAAAATTCCTTTTCTAAGTAATGGGAAGCTACAGTATTGCCGAGTGTCATAGAATATATCCTATACTATTAAACGAGCAATATTTGTATATATCGTCGCCGTGCAGTGAAAACCTCGTGATTGCAATAACGATGTTTTCTACACAACAAATAAATAAAAAGAAAAGCAATAAATTTTCCTTTACGAGGTTTTCACTGCACGGCGACGATATTTATTATATGTATTTGTAATCACGTTCTCGAAAACGGCTCTAAGATAACGATTTTGGTGAAAGTAGCAATATAGGGGTTTTACAGGGCGAAAAATCGATCTAGCTAGGTCTCATATCCGGAAAAATTTGTTTTCTCCGTATTTTCATCCGAGCAGAGCTCGAATGCCCAAAGTTTAGAAAAAGATTTGAATAATGACCTGGCAGGATGGAATTAGTAAGTACCTACTATCATGGCAGCATGGAATTAGTAGGTACCTACTATCATGGCAGCATGGAATTAGTAAGTACCTACTATCATGGCAGCATGGAATTAGTAAGTACCTACTATCGTGGAAGCATGGAATTAGTATGTACTATACATGAAATGAGTATGAGTATCCTATACCATTAAATGAGAATTCACTATTTTCACCCCAGCAGAGCTGATCAGGTAGGTACTTCTATGTGAAAAAAGAAATATCACGCGGTTGAAATCGCGGGCACAACCTAGTTAGGACTATTTAGAAAACAACCATGTTTTTTTTAGGTTAGGTAATATTTTATCTCGTTAGGGTAAACATGCTAATACGAGACCAGCGTGTACAGTAAATGAACTCGGCTAATACAAAAAAGAAAAATACTTTTAATATAAAAAGTATTTTTCTTCTGTCGTATAATACCATAAAAGCTGGGAAAACAGATATTGACGGCGGCTGTTTTATGTTTGATGAAACGTATAAAAATGTTTTGTTTTAGCCTAGGTACGTGGAAATTACGTCGTTAATACGAGGGAAACCTAGGTATAGGTATTTCCAGTCTACCAATATTTACAAAACAATAAAACATTTGAATTTTTTTTAGAACTAAAAATGAAAATTACGTAAATGTCAATCAATCTGCCTATCATTTTCCCAACTATATGTATGTTGGGGTCGGCTTCCAGTTTAATCGGATGCAGCTGAATACCAGTATTTTACATGGAGAGACTGCCTATCTGACCTCCACAACCCAGTTGCTGGACACAACACGTACTCTTTGGTAAGACTGGTTGTGACTTTTGGGCTTCTAATTACCCGTAACGACTGTCAAAGATCTACGAATGACAGCCGGGACCGGCTTTCGGAGCAAGGAGGGGACTCCTTAAGTAATGGATGGTCACCCATCTAGGAACCGACCGCGGCAAGCGTAGCTTAACCGTCCATCGACCCTTGCGGCCGTTATCGTTTAGACACAATAAGTTATAAATCTAAATTAAGCAACATATTACGAACGAAAGCCTTTAATCAAATAGACAGTACATGAATGAAGAAAGAAGTTAATTTAATAAATAAAGCAATCACTATGTAGAAAGTAAAATTTGAATATGTCACTCACGATTTTGGCACACATTGTGTTTGCGACTATCGTAACAATGTTCTCTCATGAGCACCTCATTTAAATTCTTACGACACTAAGAGATTTAGTTCATCCATTTAATTTAACTTTTGTCACATTATACTGTGCTTTTGTAATGCTAATCATATGCTAATCCAAATGCTAATCTAACATCACCAAAAGACAGATAAGACAGATTTATCTGACTTTTACTTTATGATACCCAAGTTCTTTTTTCAAATAACGCGCCGATTTTTTTTGAATTTTGACGATGACAGAAAGATTTTTTAATGTATTTTTTTTTCCTTTTCGTTCTGGAATTTTATTTACGTACTTACCTACAATTTTATTATGTCGCCATCGTTTCAAGTTTTTCTGAATGGAATCAATTCGCTATCTGTTTGTCTGTCAATCAGTCTTGTCACATTCCTTTCTCTCGGGGCTTTTGGAGTTTATATTGGAAAATTGGGTACGGTGTGTTTCATCATACTTAAGTAAGTACCTACCTAATACATTTTTTTACGCACAAATTGTGCGATTTCTTTTTTGTAAATCCCTTTGATGTGGTAATAATGTTAATTATAAATAAAAAAGGTATAATATGGTTTTGTCGCCTAATTCTATAAATCTGTATCGCTTGATTTTGCTCGGAATAGTGGTCGACCGTTTCATATTCTAAACTATTATCCTACAAAAGCTTCTAGTACGACCATTAAAAAAATACCTAATTTCAAGCATTGGTATTTCATAGAGCGATCAAGGGCTACGTTCGCACGAACGGGAAAGCAGCGCGTGACAGACAGACAAACAAGCCTGAGGTCATTGATGCCAGCGCTTTCTCGATTTCACTGAGCAGTGACTTCATTACGCCGGAGCTGTCAATAATGACATAATTAATAGGCTTACAATGGCTTTATTTGTGTTGATGAGTTGCTGGCTTCATTGTTATTGATGGCAAAGTGAAGAAAAATGATCAAATCAAAAAGATAAATCATCATTACAGTCGTTAATGTTGATGGATTAATGTGGATTTACCAGTGACTGTAAGAATTTACAATCAATAGTGAACAGCCGGCTCTAGTAGCCGGCCTATTCTGTGAAAATCACACCGTAAAAATTTAGGTGAAGTGAGCTAGTGTCATTCCACCTGAAGCTAGGGATTCACACTATTGACAGCTCACTCATTTTATATACCTAAGTTTTCACGGATTTTTTTTTTACAGAATAGATCGGCAGATGCTAGTTTATAACCTGATCTCAATGAACCATAGACGTAACATAGACAATAAGAATGTACAATCAATAGTGGGCAGATGCAGTGATCAGACATTTGCTTGCTAAAGATAAGCATCCATTGCAGTTCGTTGTTAAAGCAGACAAAAAACCCATGTCTCCACCAAAATATCTCTACCACATAAGTTATATTACGCCGGTAATCCACGAGGGATTGTCACCTGTAGTGCGCACTGTCAGTTATGTTCAAGTCCCATGTAGGTAATAGGGGGCGAACCTATTGCCATCAACCGGGCATAAATCCAGACTTCGGTCTGCTACTGAGAAATATAAACAGAATAAAAAAAGAAAAATGATAATAAGTAGGTACATATTACCTAAAAGATGTTACAAGTGTCATTTCAGCTCATGAAAGTACCCGAAAATCTTGTAAAATTAATGAAATCCCTCTTAATGTCACTAAGCTCTCGCCAAGTAATATCTTCACTAAATGTGCTGACTTTAGCGATGTTCACGGGAATTGATACAGGAGTTTCAAACCATCTATCAATTTAAATGCTCACTAAGCTCTCGGAAACGCGGTGAACTATAAAAACTTGGGAATGTCGCCCCAAAGTACTTTTGAAATATCGTGCGAATCTCAGGAGAAATTATTTTCAGGGATTTTTGTTCACTGACAGCGTTGAGATTTAAGGACTTATCTACTTAATCTTTTTTATTTGAAGAGGCGAGAATTACCTACTTTTGTTTTTAAGTCACCAAAAAAGTGAGATAAATACCTAATTTATCTCACTTTTTTGGTGACTAATATTCAAAATGTTGATGGAAATTATTATTTTGCTAGAGTGGAGTCGCCGAAGGTATTGCCATCATAACTTTTTGCGCACAACAAATCAATCATAGACAAGTAATAATCCATAGACAAAAAGGAACTTTCTCTAACCAATAAAGCCATCGCTTCCTATAAGTTATGAGCATCAGATGTTATTTAATAACGACAATAAACTAAAAACATGTCGGAAGGAAATGTATGGAACATGTTACATCCCCGTGTGTCTCACGTCACGGAAGTTTCTTACAGTTTCTAACTTATTTCTACTGTCTATGATTTATGTAATACCCACAATGTTTACTATGTATTATATTTATTGAAGGAAAAACATAGTGAGGAGACCTGGACTTTAAATAAGTCTGAAATCACCAACCCGTCTTGAGCAAGCGTGGTGATCAATGCTCGTGCCTTCTCTGTATGAGAACAGGCCTTTGCCTTGCAGTGGGACATTAATAAGCTGGTATTATTAATATTATACACTAGCATGTAAGTAGTATAGACACATGAAAGTGTGAAAAACGTTATAACTCTTCGTTTATCTGTCCAGTCTATGCTTACGTCTAATGGTTCATTGACATGAGGTTTAAGCTTTTAATTTCGCAGAGGAAGAGGATAAAACTTTCATTAAACGTTTCTTTTAAGTACCTGAGCACTAACAAGAGTCTACAAGTTTTATCTACCAACAGAGCTGGCCTGACAGACGTTGTCCGGAACTTTAAAAATCTCATAAAAAAAAGGACGTTCCTTTTTCCCGAGTTTGAAAATCTTCCGGGGAACTTTCAAATTTTTCTTTCCAGAAAACCCTAATTCTGACTATTACCTACTAACATTTTAAGATCAAAAATAGCTAAATCTGACCGATTCTCACGTGATGCGCTTACCAACGATTATTTATATTGATAGATATATACGAGTAGATAATTATCATACGAAATTAATCAAATCGTCTGACCCAACAAAACACGACCAAAGAAACATTAAACATACACACAAATATGCACACACACATACATTAAAAATTTAAGGGAAAAAATCCACAGATTAATAAAGTTTTGATCAAATCTGTTTTCATGATGATAATTTTGAATATTTATGAAACCGGAAGTGATGCCGTAAACGTGGCTGAATGCGGAAGTTCATTAACATGCTAATGTAGAAATTAAGGGTTTATGGAGCACGATAGATTTTAGATAAATAGAACAAACAGTGGTATTGTAATAAATTCGGTACCTTGCTTAAGCAATTTTGGGCAGAGATTCGTTGAAGAAAATTCTGTTAGTGATAATTTTAATAGAATGACAAAATGGTCACTATAGCATCGTCAACAGCTCTGAAATCCAAGCAACAGATTTAATAAAAAAATCACTGAGATAACCAAAAGATTTGATTTAGTTGTAGACTCGATCCCAAGTGAATATTAAATTCTTAAGCACCCCTACTTGTAAAATCTGAAGAATTTGAAGAACCTAATTATTATTTTGAGTTACAATAGTTGAGATATCACAAACCAAAAGCAAGACACACACTTAGAGCATATTAACAGCAAAATC
Source organism: Agrochola circellaris (assembly GCA_914767755.1). Lineage (NCBI taxonomy): Eukaryota > Metazoa > Arthropoda > Insecta > Lepidoptera > Noctuidae > Agrochola > Agrochola circellaris. The sequence goes on from OU611857.1 coordinate 5,010,734, forward strand.
CATCCGTGAAACGCAAATTATTTCATGTGTTTGTTTAGGTCCTACACAATTGCCTACCAGCATTCCAAAGTCTCTATCAACCAATCCGTTTAAGATAACAGTCGCGATTTGCCATCCATTTCATGGAAAAGTGCCTTATTTACATGAATGGCCTGAATCGAGGAATCCTTTCCCTAAACGATCGGCTTTCGAGAAAGCGCGGAGTGTTTTGTGAGTCCGGAAAGAGGAGTTGCATTGAATAGACAGTCGTTTCGAGGGCCTTATCTTTCAAGTTTTGTAAATGACTTTTTTTATACTCACCTCAATTCTATATAAGATAGCTCTAACAGTTTTGGTTCAAATAAAAGGAACACACAAGAATACAAATTAATTAAGTTAAGTAGAAAGAAATAGCACAATAGATAGTCGTATATTCGTAATGAGACTTGTATCGATTACAGTAGTATTTTATTTACCACAGTACTGTTACAGAAGTACACTCCAATAGGACCCAATCTAATTGGATTTTGATTGGAAACAACTAACCTATTATAAATAGAGCTACTACAGATTTCTTCATAATATCTATATTGAAACAATTGGCTCTTCTTCTTCGCTTCGTTCTTGACAGAGCGGTCGTGGTCACATTGCACTGTGTCCAATCGCAGGTGTAGTCGTTGCTCGCCTCACGATCTATCCCCATCTGGTTCTGTTACATGACAGTCTGGCGCATTCATTAACAGGGCCTCCAACCGCAGATTTTATTTGATCGGTCCACCTCATCGGTGACCTCCCGCGTGGCCTATTACCTTCCACTCTGCCCTACACCACTAGACGGTATATGGAGTAATTATTCTTGTACTATAATTGGCTCTTACATACAGTTATACTCATAGTATATTTTTCTCAACAAGTGCAAGATATTCAAAAAGATATTACCTCGTAATAGAGTTATATTTCATATACAACTCTCCTGGGGTTGTATATGAAATATAGCTCCTCAGTCTGGCATCCCCACGAAAATGATCACGAAACGCAAGTGTTTCATAGTTTCATAATATGATTCACCCCTACCATATTTTGACACCGTACCTTGCGCTACCATGGGGCCTAACTTAGGTAGGTATAAGGAAAGTTAAAGGTATAATAGATTGTTTTAGATTGCAGCAAAGTTACCCTAATGCGGCTTATTTTCACGGTCTCGATCTATCGGCATACGGCAACACAAGCTACTTATAAACTTGGTACTGCTTATGTAACTTGTATCTACTTGTTATAGTTTAAAGAGGTATAGTACGACACAACTTAGATGTAGCATAAATTTGAAAAATTTCAATCATTCATTTCAATTTTACGAATGTATTTGGTTCTACGACTTTACAAGTTATTCATTTTCACCTAAAGCAGTAATAAAGATTGGTGATTTTAAAGGCGCACTCAGTTCGGATGATGATCGGTTTTACGAATTTTGCCGATGCTACATCTAAGTTATGTCGGACTGTACGGAATTTAACTAGGTTCTTGAATAAATGTTCTGGTATAGCTAGGCTCTTCAGGGCTAAGAATGAGATACAAAATTGCACTAATCTTACTTTATGTCATCACCCTCCTGCTCTTATCGTTCACGGTCGGTGCAGCAGAATGACTTTTAACCGAATTCAAAAAGGAAGTGGTTCTCAATTCACGAGGAAGGAGGCACGTGCCAAGGTGTGTTGGGCCACGTCAATTTTAATTGTTCTTAGTTTGTAAAAGTTTACTAATATAGTTTTTTAACTCATTGTTACAAATGCACTGAGCTAATACCATATGGATTGTGTGTACTTGTATGTGTAGTCCGAATGAAAGAATATATGGTTATATTATTAATTCGACTGTATGTTTTTTTTATATGTTTGTTACGCGATTACTTTGCCAATTATGAATTGATTTTGATGATTCCTTTTTTGTGTTAGGTCATACTTTGGAGGAGGTGTCTTATACATTTTATTAACTTTGCTTGGGTAGATTTTTAATTAGCTTCAATAATACGTGTTGTTGTTTTCCATACATCTCTATCAGCTGTCATCTCAGTATTCACACACTGTGCTGTGCAGCTATCACGCTATACCTGTTTATTTTCCTTGGTCTTCCTCTATTCTTATAACGAAATTCACTTTCAACCTCAAAACTTTTTCTCGTCACAAATTCTACTTGAATATTGACTATATTCTAACTCTACTTCATCATACCGAAGTTAAATTAATGTGTTCATTATGCACTGCTTAGAAATGAAAGTGTAATGCGGAAATAAACTCATAATAATTTATCTTGATGACACCATTATTTATAATATTTTTTTGTGGTTAACTTTTAATGAGTAAGTATTACTTAATAAAATTAAAGTTACATAATAATTGAGAAAAAGATAAGTGTTCGATTTTTTGGATATATTTTATAAGTACAATTTTATTTTAAAATTACCTTTTTCCTATAATCCTAACAGCAGATTGGGTGTTCCTCTATTGTGCAAAAAATGAAGACTTTTTTTCATTCAAAACCTGCTTTTTTACGAAATTCTTAATTAATTTTAAGTTCTTTCCTCGTTAGGTGTAACGTCCAATCTTCTCCTCGATTTATTGTTCGAACGTTACCAATCTGAGATTTGTAATCGTATCCTCCCCGTTTCTTCAACAAGACTCCCAGACCCACAATTACCACGACAAAACCTAGGAAGTCTTCTTCAACTACCAATCAGCAGCATTTGATATTAATTATCCAATGATAAATTACATGTAATCCATACTAATTGTCATGTCCGAGCGTCACTTTCACTTTGACTCATGTACAAGCGACATGCGCCGGAGTGAAACCGCGTTTTGGCTAGAGAGAGTTCGCAATTACTGGCGTCTGCGCAGCGCAGTGGCAGTGGCTAGTCTTGTAATGTAATGGTATCATTTTTTTAGAAGAAATTCACGATGACCGACGCGAGAAGAATTTGGAACAAATATCTAATGACATTATGATGTAACTTTGAATATGACTCTTCTAATTTAAAGTGAAATTCGTTTGAAATAAAAGACAAATATTATCCATTGTGGAATATAAGGGTGTATAGATTTTTTATGTTTTTAAAATAGAAGTTAGTAAGATAACTGCGAGGATAACAGGAATTAATGAAGCAGGTTTATCCTATCGAGCTAGGTTTATCCTAAGAGTTCGTTTTTGGGCAAAAAATTAGGACTCTCAAAAAGTCTAATTACTTAAGTATTATCTTCGTCTTTCACAATAGGAAGCAACCTTAAGGAGAGGCGAGAATCTCTATTTTCTGCTACTTTCACTCTCGTGTTGTATATATAGTTCAGCTAATCATTATTTATTAATGTTAGCTGCACCACCTTTCTAAAGACCTAAATAACTTAATGTTTATTAAGTTCGTGTTACTTTGTACTTGTGTTACAATGTCAAAGCAATTACAAAGGTTTTAGATTGTGTGCTACTGAGAACAGTGTGATTTTAAATGTTAGAAATAAACTAAAGCAATGAAAATGTAGTTATGTACTAAAAACTCGCTGTTATTCGGCTGTGATTTCTTTTTTGGTCAAAATAAACACGGTTTGGATAATTTATTCTTCATTGGAGGTCATTGAGCTCTAATAAATTTTGAAAATATGTATTTACCTACACCACAATTATCGTCATTTATAGTCCTCAATAGGTAAAAAAAACCATATGTTTCTTAAAATCTGCTTTATCAATAGGTGGTATTTTTTTCTTGCTAAAACAAACACACATTGAGTAAACAATTTGTAAAATGTCACTGAACTCTAAAGTTAATGTTTACACAGATAATTATCAATGGTTTAATCGTTTTATTTAACAGTAACACGTAATTAATCATACAGGCAAATATTTATTTAACAAACAACGTACTTGAAGCTTCATTTTGATACAAAAATGTTTGTCATCGTTTTTTGTGTGGTAACTCACTGAGTTTGAGTAAATAAACCTTTGTTGATGATATCAGACTATTGACAACATAATCACAGTTTTGTACTGTGATGTCATTGGAATAAAATTTAAAATAACACTTAAATTTTATTCCAATGACATCACAGTTTTTGACATTACCTTTGAAGAACAGTCCGGAAAATTAATTGTTAATCAAATTGGTACCTTAAAGGACAGCGCTCATTATAACAGCACCGCTCCGACATGGCAAATAACTTATCATTCAAGTTAGGATTTTAAATCAAATGTATTAAAGACTGGCTGAGAGTCTATTTAAGTGCTAACTTTCAGGAAAAAAAAAGAAGCCTAATTTATCATTTGGACGTTTCACTGGGTGGGGTCGTTTTACATGGGGCGCAGGCGGCCATCGTTTAGCGAGGTGTATAACTACATAACTTAAGAAAATTTTCTAATTTTTTATGGATTTGGGGTAATTTTGGTAATTACCTTAAAATGTGAATTTTAAATAGCAATAAGTTTTTTTTTCAATAATAATAAAAATAAACTTTTTGGTAATGTTATTGCAGTACCTACCTGTGTACCCCTTTCGGATTGGACAAGATTGTTTTTATATATTGTGTATCTGACTTCTACAACCCAGCTACTGGGTAAAATACGATACCCCTTGGTAAGACTGCGTAACACAAACAAAATGACAATTGATCGCGATTTCTTTAACTTTGACAGTTCAGCCACGTTCATTGCGTTATTTACGTTGCTAGGCAGACGAATTTATTAACAATATGAAGCAATGGATTAGAAATATCCGTCAAAACACTTTTGGGCTTCTGACTACCCGTAACGACTGTCAAACTTTTCGAGGCACGAATGGGTTCGATATGTAATGGATGGTTACCCATCCATGAATCGACCGCGGCAAGCGTGGCTTAACCTTCAATCGACCCGTGCTACTGTTATTATTTAGCCGAGAACCAAAAATTTACTACAAGAAAATAAACTCAGAGTTTTGCAAATGGCTGTTAATTTTTATGGTGTTAGAAATTCCCCTTTTTTACCCGAATGCGGCGATGCCAAAAAAGGAGGGTTATGTGTTTTACAGTAAGAATAGCATGAGGTAATTCAATAAGACGTGGGTATACAATTATACATACCTACATACATTGTGCAAGAATCAGCAACTGAATGCCCATATAGGATATCCGTTTTCCGTCTGACATCAAACGCGGAAAGTGGCACAAGTATGAAACTAGAAATTTTGATTCCGATATTTATTTTATGAAAATATTTTATTGAATGTGTTGATTTGTATTAATTTTGTGTTCAGTATTTCAGTACTAATTAGGTTATTAAAAAGAGAAAAAATTTTAGGCAACGAATCAAATTTAGAAATTACTTGTGGTCTATGATGCGTTTATGCGGACGGTTTTATAGGGTGACCAAAATTTTACTGTATTACCATCCACAGCTGGTTATAAATACGGTATATATAATTTATATATATACAGGGTGGATTTTTGATATCGGGCAGTAAGGGCAGCTACCTTATCCGTTGTAGCTACAGGAAAACGGTCTAAGGAGACTGTCCTTAACATTTAGAAATATTTTGATCTGCATTCATAGATTTTGAACAAAATGTACAGTCAGCAAGGAAATGGGCAGGATCGATTGGCATCAAATAAAGTTTTTGTGAAAACACAAAAACTTTATTTGATGCCAATCGATCCTGTTTCTTATAAGGATCAAAAATCTGTACCGAACCAACAAATATTCAAAAGATAGTACCATTCAAGGATATTGAATTGTAGATAAAATTGGTACACAAGTACCTACATAAATAGGCTATAAACTTATAATACATAATTATATTTACTATAATACCTACTACATTATATACAGGGTGGGGTGGACATCGACGCAAAAACTGATATCATGAATTTACACATACATGATTCTGAAACCCCTGCGTTGAAATTTTTCGTCGGTTGTTAAAAAAGAATCTGTTGCTCCATAGAAAAGTGCCATACCTACGCGGTCAAAATGTATGGAACAGCAGATTTTTAATAATATAGATATTATTCGAGATTTACTCTAGGATGAGACTGAAAGCGTCAAGACATACACATGTGACTGTTCTTAAATTAACCTAGGCTAATAAAGTCTTCGTTTTTCCTTAATTAAGCTAATATTAGTGTTTATTCCCCTTTTAGGCCGGTATTACAGAACCTCACTCAAAACCCAAGCGTTACTTATGACTCGTTTAAAGCCTTTTGATTGGTTGAAACTAGTTTTAAGTAATGCTTGAGTCTTGAGTGAGCTTCTGTAATACGGGCCTTAGATTGAGATAATACCTGCCGTGCTATTCTGTAAACATCTCACCGTGATAACTTGGGTGAAGTGAGCTTGATGTGAGCTGTCATTGCACCTAATGCTAGGGATTGACACTATGGACAGCTCACTTCATGCTCACTTCACCTCACTCTTCACGGTGAGATGTTTACAGAATGGATCGACAGGTAATTATTTTGCTTCAGTGTAATGTGAGTTACCTATAATCATACATATTACACCTATAAGTTCTAAAGGGTGCCATATTGAGTAAGGTGTTTACTCCCTACATTTCCTTATAATAAATGTAAGCAGGTTTACACCTCATCACTAACTTATAGGGCGACCTTTTTTCATTTACCGGCTCAGTCTTATAACCTTCGGCAACAATTTTATAAGAAAGAAAATTTAAGAGATTCAATCTCTTAAATTTTCTTTTTTGAAGAGATTTCTTAATATAACAAGAATATTGTAGATCCGTTTCAATCATTACGTATCCAATTTCGTTAGTCCTATCCTAGCGAGCACCTCCGTCAATAAACGGCAAGCACCGGTGCTGCCAGCAGTCACGTACTTACGGCTATAACACGTTGGGCTTAAATAGCGCATTACTGCATAAATAGAGACAGTATTGCCAGTTTATCGTGTCCTAAAAACAATTTAGTGAACTGTAACATTTAATTGATGCGTGAGTGTTTTGTTTTTCTGTTCTAGTTAATCGTGAGATTTAGAACATTGTATGGTCTCGGAATGAAAACGTTAAGCACATTTAGATCAATAAATGCACCATTGTTTCAAATTGTATTCGAAAGGTGCTCAACCTTTTCGATTTGCGAGTGGGCATACAATTTCAACAAATACATGCAAAAAGAAAAGCCAATCTTCCAAGTACGTCAAACTTTTCAAATATTCAACCGACGAAGGTTTGATTCACTCTAGGATTTGGCCTAGATTCTAGACGTTAGTCACAGTTATCATTAAATTATTCTGTTTACAAATACCTCGGGCAGTGTGCACAACTACAAACATACAAAAACATATCCGGAGGATTTCAAAGAGAATCGACCGTGTGTCGCGTGTCTGTATTTTGTCATAAACATAACTTGGCGGTATTCACGGCGGAACGCTGCCCGAGGGATTTTATGAACGCATAACTTCCTCTTGACTTTATATAGTTGGCCGTTACGGACTTTCGGAATTACGTGCCATTTTTTTGAATAAAGAATGAAAGGTGATCCGGATTAGGGCACTTGGGATTAAGGGCTTTGGGAGCTTGGAAGGTGATGTGTTTTTAAATATCGATGTAATTAAATCGTGTTTTGTCATTTATGATACGAGAAATGTTGATTGAAGAATCAAGAGGAATACATTTTATTGATGTATGATCAAAATAACTCGCTATAAAATGTGGAACGGAATTTTTATTGGTTTTCAATAAATGTAATGAAAACCGGCTTATACCTGGCTAAATATTACAAGGTATTATTTTTTGTTACATTTTTCAACAATATTCAATTTCACGACTATGTTCAAAGTGAGTTTTCTTTAGGTCAATCGTTAGTATGATTTTTGACATCTAGGTAAACTGTAAAGTTCACTTACACAACATGACCTAAAATGCCAATTTACTACAAAATCCTGTACATACAATGTAACACCACGAAGTACATGAAAACGAGACCAATACAGCGATATATAGATTAAGTTTTATTGAGCAAGTTGGTTCGCCATTTGCCCTTAGTTGGCTCAGTGCAATTGCACCGAAGTGCGGTTAGCATGGATCCGTTACTGCGATGCGTTCACTGACCTACACGCGGATCTATTTGATGGGAAATTCGCTTGTTAATCGCAACGCAAAAACTGATTTCACCTCGCGGGCTCATGTTTTCTATGGAACTCGAACAGTCGTGCATGCTGACGAATTGTATAGCGATTTTGCGGGCTGTGAGTAACTGAGTTGTATAATATACCGTTTGTTATCTATGCTTATATGAATTAAGTAACTGCGTTCGTTTGGTAGATGCAGGTAATGAAATCCGAATTGAGAATAGGTATGTTACTTAAGTGATTGGATTTTGTAATTGTATTTGTAGTTCACACAGTTTTGAGCAACAGGTAGGTACTAATTTGGGTTAAACAATGCTTTACTAAATACGATATTAAATCAGAACAGCTACACACTCAAATGCTGCGCAAAAATATCCATTATCCAGGTGAATTTACAGTTTATTTAAAAAAGCATTTGTCGCCTTTTTAAACCGATTTTACCCACTTTCAAGTTCTCGGAAACCTCAATCCCAAAAAGGATTGCCATAAGACCGACAAAAACAGAAAGGACTATAAAATGTGAAACTTGATGACATCACTAACCCACTATATTTAGTCAAAAACAAATGAAAACCGTGCTTTATACTTACTAATATAATAAAGCTGAAGAGTTTGTCTGTCTTCTATCTCTGGAACTACCAGTCGAATTTGAAAAATTATTTTTGCTTTTGATAGCCCCATTCTTGAGGAAGGTATAGGCTATTTAACATCACGCTACTCCCCTAAGGAGACGAGCAAACATAAAAAAGTCTGAAAGAACGGTAAGCGAAAACAAATTAACAGTGCGCGCGGGCACGATGCCACGCGGTGGGTCGTGGGCCGAAATGCTACGCGGACGAACTCGCGGGCAGAAGCTAGTTGATAATAAAACGGTTTTTAGTGCATTTACGGAACATGTAGCGGATTTAGCAGCCTAGTTTCAATGCAAGCTATTGTTTCATTATTATACAGCCGTCTGTCACTGGATTTTCAAAATGGCGGCTTTAATAATAGACTTGATTACTGTAATTAATCATTGTGCTTTTAGCTAATAGCACGGTATTTCCGTTTTTGTTTAGTAATGAAATAACGTTTTTTAATCTTCGTGAAGGGACACACAGAAAGGGACTTCACAAAAATTCGCTGTTTTATTATCTGTGGGTTTTAATGTCATTCACAGTAATTAGAGTGAATGGTGAATAAACACGAGCTTTGTTGTCAAATGGTTGTAATGAGCTGCTTTGTCGCGTGTGTATAGAATTTTATATTGCATTTGTAATCAGATCACAAAATTACTGTTGTGGTAACTAGTTATTTCAATTTGACTATGTTTTTCCGCAAACAAAGTGTTAACTATATTTATGTTTTAATGATGAATATAGGTGATAGCACAATTTGGGTGAAAATAATAAATCTGGGAAAGCCAACTTAACTGCAGGAAATTCTATTAGGTAGGTAATACTTATAACATCGTAAAGAATGAAAAATGTCTGCACAGCCTGCCAACAAATATTTTATGACCACACTGTTTAAGACTATCTTAACGTCAAAACTAACGGGCCCAGGGATTACTGTTAAAATATAAACTAGAGGCACTAATAATAAAGCTTATTACCACAGCGTAAATCCTTCAACATCAGTTTTATGGACAAATAACGGCTTTAGATTGTAAATGCATTGACTGCTGTTTGCTTCGCAAATTGTCCGTATATGTACTGAGTTCGCGAATAAGTTTCCAAACATGTAAACAAATACGGGTTTTTGAAAAAACAACTTTAAACCTCTTCAAACATTTTCATGATTTTTCAGTAATTCTGAAAACAATCTTAATTTGCACAAGCATAAAGTTGATATTCTTTTATGTAGAAATAGCATCAATTGGAAACCAGAATTTCATGGACTTTACATACTTACATTGCCAGTATTATTTTGTGTGGTTAGTGCAAACTGCATCGAAACTTACCGTTAGCGGTTGGCACGAGTTTAAAACTTTAAGCGTTTATCGGCTAATGATTTTTTAAACTCTCTACTCGATTGGCTATAACTATCGATGGGGACGCCCAACTATGTTGGGGTCGGCTTCCAGTCTAACCGGATGCGGCCGAATAACAATATTTTACATGGAGCGACATACTTATCTGACCTCCACAACCCAGTAACTGTACTGGATAAAACGATACCCCTTGGTAAGACTGGTTGTCAGACTTTTGAGTTTCTGACAATCCGTAACGACTGTCAAAGGTCTACGAATGACAGCCGGGGATCAAATGCAGTGTTTTCTGAGGCACGGGGCAGTGTCGTTATGTAATGGATGAACAACGATCCACGAACCAACCTTGGCAAGCGTATCTTAATCTTCGATCGACCCGTGCGGCTGTTATCATGTAGCCACAAGCCCCCACTACTAGGTAACGCCAGTGTATACACGGCTACATATCGAACTATAATGTTCCTGTATAAGCTGACCTCTCATTGTACGGAAATCTTATAGATTGCGAGATCAGCCTATACTGGAAATGTATAGCTTGATATGTAGCCGTCTGTACAATAAATGGATTAAATCCGGGAATTCATTATCTGTTGTTACACTGTCTGGGTTATTAACGATACTTTCTTTAGTCTTATTATGTAATTATTAGATAAGGTAAAAATAAGGTTACGAGCACAATAACCCGCCACAGTTAATTGAGGTTCGGTTTTCCTCAACTTATCGATATATATATATTTAGGTAATTATTTCTTACACAATAATAATGATTTCATGATGTAATTCACTCATAGTTTTGCAAAAAAACTTTTTCTCTACTTACATTCAGATCAATAAAAAGCTATAAATGAAAAGCTAAATATTGATGTAGGCAAGTATGGAGGTACCTAAGTACCTCTACCTACATACTATAAAAACAAAAACAAAAAACGATTTTTTAAATCATCAGTATTTTAAATAAACGGCTGATGATGGGATCAACGCCTCATGTCGCACGTAGTAACGTGAACTATATCATTTTGATTTGACATAAATTATGTCCACCAAAATTTTTGAGCACTGGCACGTAACGATAAAAAAACAAATGAAAAGCGAAATACGCTTGTACACATTTTTCTTTGTACCATAATGTATGAGGACTGGTACAGTGGACCGCCCCGTTACCACGGTGCCTCGGTACAGTCGGAACTGGTGGGTAACAGGGTTAACTTAACGCCTTGTTGGTCGCACGCGATACTAAAGTAATTTGAAAATTTGCAAATCCTGACTTATACCGTTTCGTCACGCGGATGCGGCATTTGCCGACGAGATAATGCTCCAATTTATTTTTATTATTATTTGGTATGCCATATTTATTTTATGGTAAAGCGTAACACGTAAAATTGGCAATTTCTTGGTTGCTTATCGCGTTCATCGGAAGAAAATTCGGGAACATCGGTAAATAGGCTTTTTTAGATTCAGACTGCAAAAAAATAACTTTATCTTTTTCTATCAACCACCTCATCTTTACAAAAGAATTCCGGACCGTAAAATAAATTCTTGTTACAATATTTTAGATTCTGTGAAGTATTTTCTAAGTTCCGCAAAATGACCACAAAGGGATTTTCTCGGTGTACTCCGGAATTTCGCTGTTCACAAAGGCGGAATATTTTGTATCATAATCCATTTCAAACGTATATTCCATGTTCTATACGTAGCTTCTCTATCTATACATATTATAAATTAAAGTTGTTTTTCGTGTTTGTCTGTGTGACCGCGTTGTTCTTCTAAACTATGCAACGGATTTTGATGCAGTTTTATCATCATTTAGAGAAATTCCGGAAGGTTTATGTGTATAATATTAATATGAAACTTACTTAAGAGGCTTACAACAGCTAAAGCGCGGTCACTGTCGGACTGCATAGAAATGAAAGAGAAGCGCGATGACACGACGCAGGTAATTTATTGCAAAATATGAAGCAGTTAGCGATTTACAGAAAATCTATTGATTGGACTGGAAAATTAAAACACTATTATGCTAATATGTAGCTTGTAGAATAATCTGACAAAAAATCAGAATGATTGCATGTAAATTAATATGATTTTTAATCGTTAAAAGAAATTTTTAGAGGTATCTTCATGATTTTTTTCTATCGTATCAAATAAGTTGTGTGTGTTATGTTTTCAACACACTATCATACTAGCATATATCCTGAAGAATATCATATATTTTTCTGATTTTGTTTACTGCAGTGGATCATATTCTTTTAGGCATTATAAAATGCGTTTAGGCACGTTTAGGTCCTGTAGTCCCCTTAAAATAAGAAATTTCGATGTTTTGTCAAGTTGTAAAAAAACATTCGAGGCAGGGGCGGGTAGTATACTAGTAGTATACATATATTTTAGTAATATTATGTGATTGTAGTGTATCAGAAAGGTCAGGTGCGTAGTAATCGCAACCCGCGCGGCGTGCGTGTATGACCAGCACGCGTAGCGTGACAACCAAAGAAACGGGTTCTCTACGGGTTTTGTCGACGGAAGAGTAGACAAAATGACAGATTGTGATTGTGAATCTGTCATTTTGTCTATTCTTCCGTCGACAAAACCCGTTTCTATTGTGGTCATGCTACGCGTGCAGATGTACGAACGTAAACGAGGCAAAAGGATGTAAGGATCGTTGCAGGTGGCGTTCTGTAGTGTCTGTCTACCCCCATCGGAAGGAGGCGTGAGTTTATACAGGGTGTCAGGGACATCGGTTACCATGGGGTCAGTACATGATTCTGAACCGTTGCGTTCGCGTTGAAATGTTTGGTCGGTTATTAAAAAAAAAATCAGCTGTTTCTTAGAAAAGTGCAACACCTACGCGGTCAAAATGTATGGAGTAGCTGTTTTTTTTTTTAATAACCGACCAAAAATTTCAACCCCCCTGGGGCTCAGAATCATGTACTGAATCCATGGTAACCGGCTTCGCGTCGATGTCCCTGCCAACCTGTATTGTATCCTACGAATTATTATTCGTAGACTGTATCAATATGGCTTTTGTTTGGTAGATTTATGTATTTGGTAAATATCGTCCTCTTAATGTCTCGACAGTAGATAATTTATTGTCTGACTAGACTAAATGTCAAGGAACATTGGCTCAGAATATCATAATACTAAAACAATCAATCTGCCTAGCCTTTTCCCAACTATGATGGGGTCGGCTTTCAGTGTAACGGGATGCAGCTGAATACCGGTATTTCACTTGGAGCGACTGCCTATCTGACCTCCACAATCCAGTAACTGGGTAATACGGTATCCCTTGGTAAGACTCGTTGTTAGACTTTCAGGCTTCTGACGACCCGTAACGACTGTCAAAGATCCACGACTGACAGCAGGGGCCAACAGCTTAGCGCGCTTCCCGAGGCACGGAGGAGTCTCGGTATGTAGAGATGGTCACCTATCCATGGACCAACCCCGGCAAGCATAGTTTAATCTAATGGATTGATCCGTGCGGCTGTTATTACTTAGCCTCCTATCCTATAACTTACTAAAACATAGTGTCTTTATTTTTCTTCTTATGATCAGTCGATATTTACATCAGATAACTAATATCATTTCTAAGTAACTACATTACAGTTATTTATGTAGATTTTCCTATAATAAAAGAAAAATTCTCGTCGTATATTTTTATGAATTCCATTAGGCTACTTAATTATTTACACAACAATAGAGAAAGATCAATTTGTTTTTATTAACCTTTTTCCTTCGAAGCCCCACTGCGTGTTCCCCCAACTCCCCCGGGGACAATACCGCATCTACGGAGTTTCCTTTCATAAAATCTTTTGTTGAATTATTATTCAAAATCAGTTTATAGGCAACTTTCGACCGCGGGTATTAAAGAAAAGCCGCTAAGGCTGCCTCCACCAGACATGTGCTATGCTACGTTGCTATAGATGCGTTTGATATCCACCAATCATATTCATTGGTCTACATAGCATAGCACTGGTGGAAACGGGTTCAACTAAGCTATGTTTTTTATGGAAAGATGCGTGCTATGGATTCGCGAGTGGTGTAGCTATGTGCAGAGCAGCCGCAGCCGCTCGTGTCTTCCCTAGTGTCAATACATCGCATAGCTCGAGCAGCGCATCTTCCTCGCACAGCTACCTCACGGCGGTGGATCTTCATAGCACATCTTGCTCACTCAGCTACCCAGCTTAGCTTTAGTGGATACGGTCACATACTTTCGTAGCTTAGCTTTCACATCCTCGCAGCATACCTGCATCTTTGGTGGAAGGCATCCTTATGTCCCTACCACGGTACAATGAAGAGAGTTCAGACCGCAAGTGTAATTATGTTGTTTGATTTTTGCGTTTCAGCTTTGTTTTTAGGGTCTAAAACAACTTACAGAAAAGTTACATGAAGCATAGAGTACGTGTAAAACTTTTTTTCTCTGCATAAAATGTTATCTTGTTTCAACTTAAAATAGAGAAACAAATAAACATAAGTGCTGGCGTGCCACCGAATAAAATTAAAACTAAATGGTTATTTACAAAAGTTCCCTGCCAAAATTCATAAAACTAAATTGCCTCTAGTTTGCGGACGACACCTTATAAACTGGGTGTGAAATAATACTGCAATGCAGTTATTTGAATGATTTACTATTTTCTGCTTTCTGCACAGTGCAGGCAAGGATTGTTACGAGCATTGTTAAAATTTCATGCGAATCCAACTGGCGAAATAAAATCAAGTACGGTACGGACACGTTCCATTGGGAAAAGTTACACACGATACGAATCCATTGACTTTTACTATGACACCATTTATTTATGAGAAACATCTACATACTCGTATATATATATAAGATAAAAATGTGAATAGAATTTGCCTTCAATTTGATCCTACGAGATCCTGATAAGATCATTACTGTGTTAACGTATTTCGATCAACCTGACAGTCAGTCCTGTCAGTTTGACAGATAAAACGTCAAGCACAACTTACGAGAAACGGTCAATCATAATTATTTATATTTTGATCGCGTTTTGTTCAATTATCAGATCACAAATAGAAAAGAGAAACAAGACATAAAGGGTGAGGTAATCCCACAATGCAGCTCTCTTGATTCATTCATTTGTTCATTTTTCTGACATCCATGGAGCCTTTTATTGAACTACACTCTGATTGGCTGGACGGGATTTTAATTAAAGCTTTTCAAATTGGACGCCTCTATATTGCACGGGTGGAAATTAATTACTAAATCTAAATAGAAATAAAAAAACAGCACCATTTGTAGATAGCCCCACTAGAGGCTTTTTTTAAACAATTAATTACATTGACGATATATTCAGTGAACATCTGGGACGCAAACTGAAGGATAAATATCGTGTCTAAGATTCTTATCGTCAACAAATTGCAAGAATTGGCTGGGGGAAAGTTGTGCAATATTGACTCACAGCTCGCTTCGTGAAACGATAATGTTAAAATGCAGTAGATGTAACATTACAGTGCATATTGCAAGAAAACGGTTTACAATCTTAAAAAGAAAAGCATCCCAGCTTACTAGCTTCATCTTTACCGTTATCTTTTACGTTAAATTTTCTGCTCATTTCAAATGCGAGAGCTTTATTAAAATAAAAACTAGAATCTCAATTGAAGGCAACATTGTCTGAAGCTCTTCATGAGATCATATTGAGCTGGAAGATGAGTGCACTTGAGAACGCTAGAATAATGTAGACGTGCTCACTGAAGGCGGGCTGTAAAAGTCTTGACTATGAATATTCAGATGTCTTCAGTCTTCACGCCACCGTGTGGAGTTTACGGCGCAGGTGTATCTATTTCATGAGGTTGAATATATGTAGTAGTTTTGAATATCAACTTGGCTTCCCACAGTTTATTCATCATCAGCATCATCTACAGCGTTGTTAACACTTGTTCTAATTTATGCTGTTCTTTTCAATTTTATGAATTATGTCCGATTCATTTCGACGGATTTTGAGATTATATCGTCGACCAATCTAGCCATTGGTCTTCTTACTCTTTGTCTTTCCAGTCCGCCTTTCCTTCAATATAGATATTACTATGTCAAAATCTCTTACAGCGGCAATCATAATATTTTAGTCTTCCTTTTCATGATTGAGTCATGCATCTCTCTTGTTCTGAAGGTCATTGGTCTCAAGGACGTCTTCGCTTCAACGGCTATTAGTGATCCTTTGACAGGCAAATGTTTATGCATAAGCAGTAACTGCAACTGAATAACTTCTTAGTTTCTCACTCTATTTATCCATCCGTCTGTTAAAGCGCATAGTAGGCTTTTAACATACTCAATTCAGCGGTCAACCCCATTTAATATATTTAGTTGGGATGAACTATTTACTCACTGAATAAACATAAGCCGATTTCCTTTCATCCCCAAATTGGAAGAGGATGTACGGGAGGATTTCAAAAGAGAAATGTGTGTTTAACATGAACAGCGTAATATTTATGCAATGTTCGTGAGATGCAGCGTGCGTCCGACATGAAAACAGCACTAAAAATATAAAATATGCAGTACACGCGGGGTGAAGAGATAAAAGTCTGCTCCAGAGCATTTTAACAATCGGGTCGACGTATAAATTTTTACTATGTCAACGCTCCGGGGCACTGCGCTGCATTTTTAACCCACGGGCAAAAAGTGATATGGTTCTCAGCAGTGTTTAGAGACAAACGATTCCAACAGTTATTTGCACTCAGAGTTTGATTAAAAAACGCCAGCGAAAAAGGGATGAATTATTCGTTTGAAGGATCAGATGAGAGAGAGCCTTGAATTTATAAGCGAAATTTATTTTTTGTGTTTTTTTGTTTTGTCTCTATTTGAACTTTCCCCTCGGGTTTTTGTTGGTAAATCCTAAGCCGGATAGTCCAGGCACACGTGTGGTCGATTTTTCACGTCGGTAACCTGGAGATAAGGGAGGACCGCAATAAATCATTGTGTATTTTCTACTGACCACACATTTTACTGTTGTTTATTTAGCTCAATTTACTTGCTAATACTTGGTTACAAGGTTGGCTGGTTGGCAGTTATGTTTTAATATTTCAAATCGTTTTTTATGAGTCATAACTTTTAGAGAACGACATGACTGCAAACTATTTATAAAGGTAAGGTTTGCAGATAGACTATAGAGAAAACACTAAAATAACTCGGAAATATAAATTAACTAGCGAAACTCCGTAGACGTGATGGGCATGGATAAATAAACAGGATCAAAGAAAAAAAAAAAATTTTTTTTCGGTGTCGTCAACCGCAGTTAGTGTAGTCACTTCAAATATCAGTTTAAAAAAAAACAGTTTTTTTGTGTAGGTATACTTTACAGACGTGATGATGAGTATCGATATCTTCGCTTGATAAAACAACAGAAAACAGATTTTCTCAACATAAATTTCAACTACCAAAACTATCAGCGGTCGTTGACCCAAATCATCAAATCTTTTTTTTTTTGTTTTGTCGTGTTTAGATATCAATACCCATCACGTCTGCGGAGTTTTGCTAGCTAATTTAATTCGACCCTGTATAGCATAGAATAGAAACTACGTGTGATGGGGCCACAAGAACAAGGCTGTAGGTTATTCTCAGACATAGACTGCTTCACGAAATACGACCTACGTTAAAGCGTACATGTACAAAGTTTTTAAATCCATTGCATCCAACTATCCTACTAATATTATAAATGTGAAAGTTTGTATGTTTGTGAGTTTGTTACTCAATCAAGCAATAACGGCTGAACGCATTTGGATGAAATTTGGCACACAGATAGTTTATTAGGATACTTTTTATCCCGATAGTATGTTCCCGCGGGCGAAGCCGCTGGCGAAAGCTAGTGTTATATAAGCCTGTAAATAAACATTGAAAGTAAATCTGCTCTTTGGCTCACGCCACAAAGAAGCCATATAAATCCGTATTTTAGAAGCCAGCCCCACAAAATGTGAAACATTATGTAGGTACACATATGGGAGGCAGTGGACAATGGCCGGGAACGCTTTGGATGACCGCCAATGAATACGTTATCGATATACAAACCTAGCTTTCCATTGAAATATTCACGTACAAAGGTATCTTTTTTCTGTAGCTTTTTTCCGACGGAAGAAAATCTTTGGGGAAATCTTGCAAAAATTGAGAATTATACCTACAATCCATACTAGAATTGGATTGTTACGTTTTTTTGTGATGGAGACACATTAGCATATAAGTGGGTTCGTCTGGGTGGCATGTGTTTAGGAAAAACGTCTTAGGTATATAGAAGTAACTAGCTCACCCCTGCTTGGCACGGTTTTTACGACGGGACAAAACATCGAGTTTTCTTTATTATATGTAACGTTAATATTAATGTATCATACACATAAACCATCCGGAATAAATGACACAGACATACGAAAAGCAACTTAATAAGGGTTCATTTAGTTTTTTGTTTTTTAAGTTTTTTGCTTCGATCGTGTTTTTTCCTTTTTTTGTATTAGGTCCCCACCTATGAAATCAGCGTTTTGTATGGAGAATTTTAAAGAAGTTGCTTTTTTCATACTAACATTTTCTTAATTTATATAACAACCATGGACACTAATGTTTTAAAACTTTTATGCACTAATGTTTAAAAACTAAGATAACGTAATATGCCACTAGATTAAGCGACAAAAATTAGTTTTGGCTAAGTTAAAACAAATAGTGGTCATTTCTGCTAACAAAATAAGGAGTCATTATTAAGGTATGTTTTATGTTTATAAACTATAAGTAATAAGGTTTTTTTTACTATTGATAGTTGTCTATGATGGTCATTATTCGATATAATACCAAGCAATTGATGAATATTTTAATTCATAGAAGTGACAAGGTTCTCTATTTGTGAGAAAAAAACGCCAATTTCATAGGTAAACCCAATATAATATTTTTCTAAGACAAATTATTTGCCAATTATTTGAATCCAGATAGTTTTCACCACAAACTCATCATCTACTGCAAAATTGCAAAAGATCGTAAACAGATTTCATATAATCTCGACCAGCTACAGTGCAGGCTAATCCAGTGTATTAAGTGCGTTTAAAACAGGTAGGAGATAATTTAATAACTGGCCACGGTCAGTAGGCCAGGCGGAAGCAAAAGCCGGTTACTGACACTCGAATACTGGTATCTGTGCTTGCACGTTTATATTTATGAGAAAACCAGATTTTAATACCAATGAACTGTCTCGTTGAAGATAATGTGGCGTGAGTCATCGTCATTAACATTTTTGTTTGGTGAAGATGGAAATCGAGAAGTCTTTATTTATTCCGAATGAGAATAAAATTATTCATACAATTTTTTTTTTTTTGATATTTTAACTAAGGACCGAGTCTGACTAATAAAGATATTATGGAAATTATTATTCAAAAAACTTTATAAAATTGATTTTTCGTCATCAACTTATATTTTCCTCAGACTGTCACAGTCCACCACTGAACTTTTGGGGCATAAATCATTAATCATGCATAGGAGGTCCATAAGCTAATTTTCCTGACGAAAAGTGCGTCACAAAACTTGGCTGTAGTTTTTTCATAGACAATAGATATTCTCTGAGAAAAGTTATGACACCAGGAATTGTGACAGCTAAACACGATTTTCTCACAAACCCCGAGATATTTTTGTTAATTTTTAAGATTTATTCAGCTGTAGAGAAAATTACAATATTTTAGTTTATAGAGTTTCTGAATCTGATGTCTTGGACTGAGATATTATGCTAGTTAAACTTAAAATTGTCACAATCTTCAGTCTTCGCTTCATTCACAATACTTGTCAATAAAGAGTTCGACTCCTGTCAGGCTGTCACGTATTATTTGCTGTGGGGGCGAGACGTTTTTATTGAAACCCTTCTTCATTTCAGTTAACATAAAGAGTATATTTACTTCCTATTATGTGACATTCATATACAAATATCTTTGTGTTTTAGCTGCAAGCAGAAGTGCTGTTTCACCTTGCGTTAATTTAGAGTAAGTTCTTACCAACCTACAGAATCGGTTTTGTATGAGGAATAAGTAGTTCATTTGGATTACTTATTTTTTCACTTAGGTAAATTAAGCTTTTTAAAGACACGGTTGATTGATTAGTATATAGTAGGTAGGTAGGGCCATGGGAGCCGCTTCGTAAGATAAAAATACTGTGCTGGTTAAAAATACAGTACCTACTGGTTAAAAATACCGTAGGTACTGGAAAAAAATACTGTATTGGTTAAAAAAGGGTGGATCACACTTACACGCGTAGCATAACCACCGTAGAAAGGGGTTTTGTCGACGGAAGAATAGAGAAAATGACAGATTGTGATTGTTTATCTGTCATTTTGTCTATTTTTTAACCAGTACCGTATTTTATCTCACGAAGCGGCTCGCGCTTTACTTGTGGTAACCAGCACCCTAATTACGTAATACACGATCAATCAGAATCTGAATCGTTTTGAAACAGATTGCTAATCCATAGCTTGATAAGTTCGAAAAAAAAATCTGTTCAACAACGGAAATAACGCAATGAATATTGTTGAACTGTCAAAATAAAACAGATTAGTCGTAATCGTTTACGAAAATGTGTTGCGTAATTAGATAGCAGGTGTACTAACACGCTGTGTGTGTAAGCGCAGGAGCTCCTGGTATTATGGCGAAGTCGGGAGTGTGTGTGTGTTCGTGTGTGAGCCGATGTGCGCGTATGTGTTATGTGCTGACGCTGCTCGTCTTCACGCACATATTCACAATTTCACAGCATGTTTGTACACTTGGATACCACAAGTAAAGCGCGCGTCGCTTCGTGAAATAAAAATACTATAACAAAACATTGCTTATCTCCAAAAAGGTTAGGATCAAACAGAATCATCTCACTTGTGTCGACCTCTTTTACATAACCACCTAAACAAACAATCCTTTTTAAATAAAGTGAACCTTTCGCTTTTTCTGAGACTTTTTTTACATATCACGCTTGTAATTGCCGAGGGTTTAGACAGATGTGTACCTATAGTACACCTACATTTCGCCAGTTATGTTTAAGTCTCATGTAATGGGGGCGAGCCTATTGCTATCAACCGGGCACAAATCTAGACTCCAGGCTGATACTGAGAAATTCCTAATGGAAAACCAAATTTTTTAGCGTATTATAAAAAAGCATATTGCTTTTCAGATCCATGGTATCCATCGAGTATCTTCCTACGTAGCCTGTATAGGTAATTTAATTAATTATAATGAAAATATTTCTCAAACGCACCAAAGAGGCAGAAAGGAGAAAATGCAGGGAAAAGTAGGATTTTTTATTTTTGTCGGGCTTCATAGTTTACTCGTGTAAGTTAATTAATTAGATACTAAAGGAATTGAAGCTGAAAGAAATGTTCTTTTTACTGCATCTAGGAAATTGACTAACTTTTACATGGATTTTTTTATAATTTGTATACAGCGGGCTCAGATCAAATAAAAAGCCAAGACATAGCGCTGTCAACAGTGACGTGAGGCCGGTTTCATATATATGTGTGCACTTAGTGAGGTGTAGTTTGATTGTAAATGGCTGCAAGTAAATATGTGCCTATGAGCGCTTATGTGCAGAGCGGAGGTGTAGTTTTGGCATGCTTCACTGTATTGTTCGCAGCGTTGTCTTGGTTTATTATTTGCTCTGAGATGTAAATTATTCTGAAATACTTAACAAGTCGAGTACATTCTATACCGCAAGTGCTTCTAGACTAACGTAGGAAGAGATTAAAAGAGTATCTAATGCAGAATGAGAAGCTGCTAACAAACACTTATCAACGTCCACTGGTGGGCATAGGCCCACAAGCATCAATACCTACTTGCATAAACCTATCAAAATCACCAAGAATAAGAAAATTCAGTACAATACACACAATGCTAATCACATAGGTACCACTTCGCTACTGCTGAGCATGAGGTCCTGGTATCGATTCCCAGGTCGGGAAAATTGTTATTGGGTTTTTCCGTCAGGGGTTTCTTAATAGCTGCCCGGAGTCTTGATTTGTGCCCAGTTGATGGCAATAGGATCGCAGAGCACATGGGACTAAAGCATAAGTGGCGAAATGTGGATTTATTAGTTAGTACACCTCTGCCTAACCCTTCAAGGAATACCGGCGTGATGTTATAACATACTATACACGACTAACTTAACCCACATTAGTCTAAACAGGCTTAAATCCGTGAAGTCAGTGGCGCGCAAATGAGATCCGTTTACACTCTGCTGCCGGCGTAACAATACCGCTGCTGGTTTGATTAACCGAGTGTGCCTGCATCTTAATGAGTCCGTGTTTATATTGTTTACAAGTTTTTGAATATAGATCGGTATGTGGATTATGTGGCCAGGTCAATTGGCCTTTTTTTTTTTTTTTTTTTTTTTTGGATGGGAAATTATCAAATAACTTCTCCCGCTCTGGGTGGAGCGGGAGGGCGTGTCAGACTTTTACTGACTAAAACCCACCCGTGTTCCTTCCGATGCCTGTGTGCCGAGGTCGCGATATCCCTTTCAGACAAACCCGCAACCCCGGCAGGCATTGGCCCTTCCGGACCCCGTCAGTTGGTGCTGACATCTCTTTGAGGCGCGCGTGGAACACAACGCGCCGTCGACCCGGGCCTGGTCCCTATCGGACGGCGAGCTACCCATTGCTCACCGTCCGCAAGCCCGCGCCTACGGTGGCCGGAAGTCGGCTCTCGACTCCCGACGCCCGGGGCGTCTCCTGCGGCGACTAGGGGCGCGAGGGGGCGCATTTTGCCTCTCCCTCGCGCGCTCCGCCTCCTCCTTCGCGAGCATTACTGCTTCGCAGAAGGAGGTGACGGCCTCCCATGCACTCTCGCTCCGGACCATGGCCTGAACCAGGGCCGGACGCGAGAGATCGCCGCCGCCGATCGCCTCCGTGAGGACACGGCGGTGCTCCGCCCAAGCTGGGCAGACCTCCACCGTATGCTCCACCGTGTCCTCCGGGCGATCCACACAGTGGTGACACCCGGGCGTTTCCTCCCGCTTTATTCTGAACAGGAACCTCCCGAAACAACCATGTCCGGTGAGGACCTGTGTCAGGCGGAAGGTGAGGACGCCGTGGCGCCTCTCTAGCCACTCCTCAAAGAGGGGACTTATCGCCACAATTGTGGCGTGCCCAAGGTCAATTGGCCTGAATTATTAATAGAATTTATCAACTTTTTGGGCTCGCTAATCGACAGCTTCTAAGTTGCAAGTACAATAACAAACATTGCACTTTTCCGTCTTTTATGTACCTAGGTAGGTATATCTATGGGATTATAGTAGCTGCTTTATGACTCCCCCCGAACCTTGCTAGATGAAGCGCCAGCCCACGTCCAAGCTGAGCCTGTAATAATTACCCACATTTAATCCAGCCTGTCCCATCTTGGCGACGCCGTACGCCGAGGTTCGCACCCCACAGGAGGTGCCCGTAGCGAGCAAATAAAATATTGGACACGTATTTTTTATTTTTACACGTATTTAAAAGATTTCGGCAATACATTGAGTTAAAATGGGACGTCACTCTCCGGTAGATTTTATACTGAATTTTGACGTAGCGAGCCCCCACTCCCCAACTTTAATGAGTTTTATTTAAACATTTTTATTAATATGTTAGAGCAAAAAATACGTGTCTAATATTTATTTATTATCTTACTGACGGACTAAATACTTTTATTTTCTCAGTCAACATCCCTATCTACTGTATTTCTGCACCCACCACTAAATGTTTCAGTGTAATAAAGCAATACATCAAATATACATAAATTATGTGTTGACTGAGGTTTGCTCTCTCTGCTCTCCTATAGACGCGTAACAAAAGCAGTTAAAATCTGGCTTACCAATCTGTTTATGAAAGTCTGGGAATTCTAAATGCTACTGTTTAAATTAACAAAACGATTCGTTGTTGCATGAAGGATTATTTTAAAAGCATTCAGTTTTCAGTGTTCAAGTTTAAGTAAAATTGTTTTTAATAAAACGTATTAAATTAAAATAAGTTGAAACTATGAATAAACATTGCCTTTGCACGGGTACATGTAAGTAATAGAATAATTCCTATTTGTTTATTATTGTAGAATGCTCTCGAAGTTAGATCCGGGGTTACTTAATTAGTAGTTACTAATTAAGTAACCCCGGATCTAATTTCGTATAGATTTTTTTGTATGGATTAATTAGATAAAATAACTGCTAGTCACGGATCTTTTATTACTCTATCTGTTTCCACATGCAATCATATGTTAGTTAATATTTTGACTAGCTTTAGTTCATTCAACGCGCTCAATAGATATTTCACAACACGCATACATATACCTAATATTATATTGGCAGCACTATAGCTTTCTAACATAATCTGCGATATTTATAAATATAAGTAAGTAAAATAATTACAAATTGTTTGTCTATTGTTGACAGAAAACTTTACTTATTTCGACCTCTATCCAATTTACTACATGTGTGTACAATAAAATATAATTTCGGTCTCTTCTAAAAAAAAACATGTCGAAAATTTTTGTTTTGCAAACTAGTTGTTGAACGTAACTTTAGTTATTATGTTTGTGAAAGAAATTCGTTAACGAAGTGTAACTACATTCGCGGACCGTTCTTTATGTACATGAAGTAAACTAATCTCCTGAAGTCATCACAGTGAAAAGCAAGCCAAAATCGTACCATCAATAAAATTGACGGCGAAAAACATAACCTCAATTTATTTTTCTCCCATAAAAAAACGATAATATGGCTGGAAAGAGTTTGACTACCGATATGACGACTAATAGAGAAGTTTGGAAGAAAAAGACACGTTGGGCCGACTCCAAATAAATTAGGATAAAGGCAGGAGAATGATGAATAATTCCTTCATAGTCAGGTATTTGGCATCGATAGATTAACATCGGAAATAGTCGTGTTAAGCCGTCCGACAAGTTCCGAATAATTCCGAAACAAGAGGGCCTCGTTCCGAATACATTCGAGACCCATAAACGCGTTCCATGATTCGCTAACATGCGTTTCTGATTATTCAACCGTACGAGTTACAGAGTTACGACAGTTTTCAGCGGCACGTGTAGGGAGAGTTTTCAACAAACTGTCATGAAAGTCAGCTTGTTTTGAAAAATTGGCTTGGGTATCCCAGTGGTTGTGGCGAGCGTTAATTATTTTACCTGAAGTTGGCACTGGGTATAAAGTACACTGAATAATTAGGAGAGCGAAGTGTGTGGGAAAATCCAGGCTTAAAAGCTGCTGACTATCCTTTATCACGAATTGAATTTTAAAATAAAAGTTTGTTTCTATAAACTGGCTTGAATGTCGTAAATTTTTATGCAGTGTCGTTCGAATGTCCTGCAACAATGCAATGGTATGGAATTAACACTTTATTTAATTCCTACAGAAGTCTTTTATAAAAATATTTTACAAGAAATCTCTTTCGAGAGGCAGTCTGTCGTTGGCTAATAAAGTTATCTATCAACTAGCTTGTACGCGCGACTTGGTCCGCGTGAAATTTCTTGTTTTATTATAATTTATATCCTATGACAGTCGGCAATACTGAAGCTTTCCATTAGTGAAAGAATTTATGGAATCGGATCAGGAGTTCCGAAGATAACCCTACAAACTCACTCTTTATAATATAATTATTAGTATTAGTATAGAGAGGTACCTCAAATCTTAAGTCAAACGTTATGACAAAACTAAAGTAGGTACTCGACTATTCCGCCGGCTGTCAAACTTAAATTCCTAAGCAGTTACAAACAAGAAACTCGTTATTACAACTTGAACTTTGAGGCCTCGTCTTGCCACAAAAATTCTTAAGAGACGGATTTGCAAAAAAAAAACAAACAACTAAATTACTTTTTTCCGGATACCTTGCGAATGTCGAGCTCTAACATCGAGAGTTATAAAGGATTCCGTTGCGTAATTCCGAGGTAAGACTCGAAGGAAAGTTAATTACTTTATTTCGGGATTACTACATTCCGGAAATACATCTACACATTGCTATCGTAACTAACAATTTGTCACAAGACAAAGGTGGCATTTTCAGAGAACATTTTATGACAAAACGGATTTTAAGATCTGAAGATTTCTAAGTTGTTCGGCTTGAGGAGAATTCTTGTAAAAGTATTTCTGCCGGTTTTCTCCGAAAAGAATATTGTTTTGTCAAATATTGTGAATATTTCAATATTGTGTACCTATATTCTTAAAATGGTATTTTGCCAACAATAACAACCATAGATTAGGTATGTTTTGCATTTATGCCAAGCAATATCTTTGTCAGAATCCGGTACTAAACATTGATTTCCTTCGCCAAAAGTCCAAATAACAACGAATAATCCACGAAGAAGTAGAAGTACCTATAGTACAACCACATTGCGCCAGTCATCTTTAAGTCCCATGTAATAGGGGGCGAGCATATTGCCATTAACCGGGCACAAATCCAGACTCCACCCGGAGTCAGAATTTGTAGCCAAATTAAATTAAATTATAGTTAAATGCTGATTGTTCTAGATCCTTGTCATAAGCATGACTAAGGGATTAGAGAAGAAGAATTGTCTAAAGGGTAAGCACCCTTTAGACAATTTATAGCCTGGGCCATCCTATAAGGAAAATTTATACCCATTTCGTTGCTAATTGTGGTTTAAGTGTCGACCTAGCGATGTTCGCTTGGTAATATTCCCGATGCGGAAGGGCCGAGAGTAGTATTTCTGTATTTAGAACATTCGTTCCTAATTAACGGGTTTCATTAAAAGGTATGCGAGGCTTATTTATATATTTCGTTTCGTGTTAACAGAGTTTTTTTAAAAAGGTCGCATCTATATTGGATCTAGCTTCCTTTGAATCTACTATGAAATGTGGACTTTTTACTTTAGTTTTTCAGAATTGAGAATTTCGTTGATTAAAAATTAACTAAGAAATGTTAGGAAAATTCTGTCTGGATAAAACGACATCTACAATATCGCAGAACGATAATTCTCAAAATATTACGGTATCAAAGTTAAGATTCCTTCGTTAGCAGAAAATCTGTAGCTACAAAATCGTAACATTCCTATTAAAATCTCTACTAAACATCACTTCGTCAATTCTAAGCAAATGTCTGATACAATAAAGGCAGCCAATCCATACTCGTTTGCGATACAAAACAAGCTGTTTTCACCCTGCCTAATGTACTGTAAAGCGATACACAGACTACCTATTGTAAGTACGCCAACACACGAACTATAATACTCTGTGGCAATTAATAATATTCTAAGCAACAATTGTCTATTCCCCCACGCTCTATTATGTTACTATCAAGGTAATAGTCGCTTTTGTGTCGATAGAAACGTAGGTGAAGTGAACCTTAACTTAATGTAGATACCAAAACCCTTGGTTGAATAGAATAAGAAATGAGTACTTAAGAGGAAGTCTGAAAGTGGCACCGGTAACTGAAAAGTTGTGTGGAAATCGGTCGTGATGCGGAGGAATAAGGAAAATGTCGTAAGAAAAGTTTTGAGTGTATGAATGTAGATGGGTATAAGAGAAGGGGAAAACCAAAGAAACGGACTTTTTGAAAGATGATATAGCTGGAACCCCGGGTGACTACCGAGGTGATGACTAATATAGAAGTATGAAAGAAAAGACATGTTACGCCCGACTCCAAATAAATTCGTTTAAGGGGACTACAGGACCTAAACGTGCCTAAACGCAAGTTTTATAATGCCTAAAAGAATATGATCCACTGCAGTAAACAAAATCAGAAAAATATATGATATTCTTCAGGATATATGCTAGTATGATAGTGTGTTGAAAACATAATACAACTAATTTGATACGATAGAAAAAAATCATGAAGATACCTCTAAAAATTTCTTTTAACGATTAAAAATCATATTAATTTACATGCAATCATTCTGATTTTTTGTCAGATTATTCTACAAGCTACATATTAGCATAATAGTGTTTTAATTTTACAGTCCAATCAATAGATTTTCTGTAAATCGCTAACTGCTTCATATTTTGCAATAAATTACCTGCGTCGTGTCATCGCGCTTCTCTTTCATTTCTATCCAGTCCGACAGTGACCGCGCTTTAGCTGTTGTAAGCCTCTTAAGGGCAGCAGAATGAAGAGTTATCAAAAATCCTACTCAATTGAGCGAACTCTTGAGTAATAAACGATACGCTAAGTAATTCGCGAGTATGATTGCGGAAACGATTTCTATTTAAAGAATTCCAAATGAAAATACGAAATCGTTTCCATTTAGTTGGCATTTTACTAATTGAAAAGCTCGAATCATAGAATTTTATCTTATAAACTACATATTATTTTGAAATGAATATATGCAATACCCATTTCTAGATGAGCGAACAGTTTCATGGCTATTTGAGCATTTGCTGGAAATAGATTCCCATCTGGGGTTTGAGTTTAAGCTTCATTGATTCTTTTCATTTCCATATTTTTGGGAAACTCGTCCCCTTTCTTTTCATGTACTTCGACAACCTTCATTTGAAAGTTACTGCAGAAGGTTTCTCCTAGAATGTTATGGACTTATTCAAACTTAACAAACTCCATTAGAAAAGAAATTGATAACAATAACAAAGACATGAACGGATGCGTTATACTTAAAAGTTTAGCGACAAAGTAGGAGCGAGTCGAGTAAGTTTCCCCGAGCAACGGTACCCGATGGGGAGACTTATACTGAACAGTCACGCGATGGAGTCTTCCAAGTACACGGTATATTAAGTGTGCGGAAAAATGCAGCATGAAAAGGGAAAAACTCGAGTCAAAGGCGGCGTCCCAACACGGATGATAATTGCAGAGATTATGCTGTGTGTGACACAGTTACAAGCCTGTGTGTTGAAAACAAGTGAAAGTAAATGTAAAGGCATATGATTATATGAGAACTATATGAAAAGGAAGTAAACCCAAATAATTGAAGGTGCTGACTTCAGCAGTATAATTATATGAAAAGGAATTATATCTATTATCCACGCGTCATGTTCGTGAACGGGCACCATCAGTTGTGACTGGTCATCTCTTATCTGCCAGGGCTTATTTTAAATCTTATATTTTGAATTGTTTTAATTATTTTTTTTGTACATTGTTCTCACATATAGAAGCAATAAGAATAATGTACCCAGGATTGTGTAATTTTCTATATTTAAAAGAGTGTCCTTGGAGTTTCTTGCCCGTTCTTCTCCATGAAGATCTACGTTTTGGAATTGGGCAACTAGCTTCAACTTTCTGACTAACTGACCGACTATTTGACAGTTCAAAAGTGCCTGTAAATGGTTTAATTGAAATAAATGCTTTGAGTTTGAGTTTAGGGATTCAAATTAAGACTCAGAATAAGCATAACATAAAATTATATTAAAATCTAAGGGTACCTGTAAAGCTCAACAAAGTAACTATTAAATCATTAAAGTTAGCGAGCGAGCTAGCAATAAAATGAGACACGTGCCAAAGTGTTACAGTTTCGTCGTTAAGGTCATGGGCAGACTTCCATACCGTCCAATCATACAGGAACTTTGCCAATTTACTGTGACAACAGCGGCACAGACAAACAACATTCTTTCAGGTCACCTGCGAACGCCATTAGGTCACCCATTTCATTTTACTTACCAAATTCTCACGTAAATAAGACCTTATATATTTTCGAAGATACGATTGTTATCGAAATTATTAAGTGCGGCCGTGAAAACTAATGTATCTGCTTCAGCGATTTCGTGTTGGTAAAACTTGGCATTTTAGGGTTACGCACATTTCCATAACAATGGTCGAGCATTAACTACATTGAACTTTGTTTAACGCCATTCGCTTGCACGAACACACATTTCTCAGTTAGCTATAGTCCATAGACAGTTTATTTTATAGATAATCGTGTTTTTATCATTCTAACCACGTATCTATTGAGTATGAACGGATAAAATAACAAATAATTTATCTATGGGGGCTTGTAATTAGCAATTTAGTTAAATATTATTGTTATTATAAGGTTATTAGTCTGTAAGCCTTCCGAAAACAAATAAATAAATAAATATACCATTTCAATCCCTGTTGTAATTTTCAAGTATGCGGAGAAAAGAACATTTCATTATGCATGCTTGTTCACTCGGCTCCATTTTCATCGTATTATTAACCAATAGATTTTTACATCACTTTGTAAGAATTTTACGCTTCTACCATTACCGTCGTAATAGTTTGAGAAATCTCCGCTGTAAATCATGTACATCAAACCATTGCAGCGTCAAAGCTGCTTGATGTGCCATAAACACGCGATATTCGACTTTACGCTGTATCGATCGTCTTTAATTGTAACGGTCAAGTGTTAAGTAATTTTTAAGTACTTTTACAGTTGATGTAAAAGTTACGTGATTTGTTCCCGTAATGTTTTAAGTTTTAGATTGGATTGACCTTCAAATGTTAAGATTAAGTCATGATTAAAAAAAATTAAATTATAATTCTCCAGCATGCATTGGCCCACTGCAAGGCCCTTTTTTATAACGTGCCTGTAGCAGCGGAGTAATGTGGAAAATAACGTGAGGAAAGTTGTAAGCATTCATTTGAATGGTTATCAGAGTAGGGGAAGATCAAAGTCCATCCATCCATTCAAAGGGGTGACTATCGAGATGACGACTAATAGAG
The DNA here is from genome assembly GCA_914767755.1 of Agrochola circellaris. Lineage (NCBI taxonomy): Eukaryota > Metazoa > Arthropoda > Insecta > Lepidoptera > Noctuidae > Agrochola > Agrochola circellaris. The sequence continues at coordinate 5,041,337 of OU611857.1, forward strand.
AAGTAGGTAAGTAGGGAAGTAACAGACGTGGCGCCAGACCCAAATAAACTGGGATAACGGCAGGAAAATGATGAAACTGCCTATAGTTGTGCTGTCCATTGGTCCCATGTTCTTCACGTTAAATCAATGGATTCTTTGATAGACTTGGAGTTTTTCAATCTTCATTTCAACGTACCATCCATTATTTTATACATTTATCAACCGGTTGATGTCAATACCATCGACTGCCTTTTCATAAAAGACTCTTAATATTACAGGTTTATATGTATTGTACTGAAACAAGATTGTATTAGTTTTTCTCAATAAACTGACATACGTTCCAGAATATAGAAAATGTCAGAATTGTTATTCCAATATGAAATATTTCTGATATATCCATTTCCGATTGTAATAATGTAGGGAATGGAGTAGCGTAGTTTAACGTTCTGTATGTACAGTCACAATGTAATGAAATGTGCCTATACCATAGTTATATACAAAATGTAATTCGGGAACAAATAAAAAATATTTGCAATATTTTCCAATTCCAGAGTAGATTTGTCCTTAGAATAAAAATTACTTCCAATTGTTTCATCTAGTCTCTTTGTCACGTATATTAAGTTACATAAGTTCCGTTTTTCATGTGTAACATCTTTCCTCTCGCTTTTCTGCAATCTGTGGGACTGATTTCGTGAAAAGGGACGGAAGTGTGTAACAGGAAGCCGGGGAAACGCGCGCTTTTTGCTTCGACGAAAGACAAAAGAGCGCGCGTTGTGCTGGAGTTGACTGTCAGATGGTACCAACCCATTTTCCATGTTACACATATACGACTACTGTAAGGCTCGCAGATTTATTTTTGCTATATATATTGTCACATTGCTGGGCACAGGTCTCCCCCACACCCACAACTTTTCATCCTTCCCTGTTTGTTGCCTACAATAAATCTAAAACAAGTAAGGTATTTATAATTTAACAATGAGCTTTCCCAAAGCATCGTCGCAACATAATTGCTTAACTTCGACTTGGAAAGCAACAAACTTGTAGGGGTAATACTAAACTCAAACAATTTGTTTTCAATTCAATTATAATTAAGTGAACATTCAAAACTGAACTTTGAAGTGTTGGTGGTAAAGATTAAAACATCAAGTAGCCTAACGCGGTCAGTACGGGGCCCTCCTGAAGGGTACACCTAGTAGCATATGGGATGCCGAGAGCCCTCATGGAGGGCTCATTTTAAATGTGAGTTTTTCTTAGCTAATACAGCATTATAAACCGTGAAAATAAAATCTGATGTATATTTAAACATCATTGGTTTTAAAATCAAAGCATTTTTATTCATTTTTTATTACGGTTACAAATATTCCGAAAAAAATTAAAAGGTTGGAAACTACGTTTTACAAAATATTACTTCGTTTTACAGTTTTTTATAACACGGTTTTAAACCTAATGCCGTTGACCATCCGCGATGGTTAACTTTAGCGCAAACGTAATGCCGGTATGTATGGTGTACTTGCAAAGTATGGCGGCATGGCGTATGAGTTCTATGAAAAGTGGGTGGAGTCAAAAGTGTTAAAGTAAGGAGACAATTTTCAATCAAAGCTGCCATTTTGTTAAATACAATTTTTCCCTGGAAAAATGCCTGACTTCTCAAGGGAAATTCTTCATGTAACCAGATAAAAAGTATCATTTCTCGTTCTAAGGCCTTCTCAAAATGGATTCTGTAGTCAAAAAACTCAACAAACAAGCATGTATCGTGTATAATACACATCATGAATACATATAGTGTATACATGTACTTTAAATGGTATGAGTTTATATAATTACTAGCGGCCCGCTCCTTCTTCGCACGGTTATTACGACTTGACAAAACATCGAGATTTCTTAGGTAAACGTAACTTTAATACTAACGTATTATACACATGAACCTTCCGGAATAAATTCTCTAAACGATGGTGAAAACCTCATCAAAATCTGTTGCGTGGTTTAGAAGAAGAACGCGGACAAACAGACAAACGCGAAAAGCGACTTCATTTTATAATATGTACAGTACCTATTATACGTATTTTAATTTCGAATTTCGTTTTTTTTTTTCTTTCTAGCGAAATGTGGGTGTACTATAGGTGCAGCTCTGCCTAATCCTTCGGGGTTACAGGCGTGATGTTTATATAACTAGTTGCTGTGTATTTTAATTTAGCTAAATTCAAGCTTGTGTTTATTTTACCAGATTATCAAAGCAAAATCCTAAGGCCTTTTGTCGGTTGTATAAAAAGAGATTAGTCCCAAGACGATGTCTTCTACAAAGGACATTACGGCGCTTAGGTTATGCCCTCGTGACCAAACGAGCTTTAGTCAGCAAATTCCTTAAAAGCTTACGAGCCGTTGTCCCGAGACGAGTCGTTATTCGTAAAACCCCTCGGAGTTGTGAAGCTACGAGTAGTTAACTTGGACATTATAAAATACAATAGACGACGTATATTTAGTAACCTAATAGCGTCGAGAGCAGAATACTCTGCTCTCGACGCTTGACGTGTCAACACGTCGGGTCCAGGTTCGCAACAAGTCATCCTGAGGATGCCTCGTTGAGAGGTGAAACACGTGTCGATTTCTTACAGGGTTCTTTATGACTCTTTAGGAACAGTTAACCGGATTAGTTTAAAACAAAATTAGTTAAACTCGTTTTTTTGTCATAAATACCTACCGTAGGTATATACTTCCATATGCATTTAATAGTAAAAAGCTGTTATTTTGAAAAATATTGTATGACAGCTCGAACACAGCTCGTCAAACAGACTCTTCAATTTTATTTATTTGTATATGACGTGTAACCACGCTGTAGCTGTCGAGTCAAAAGTTTCTGGAGTAGGTCCTAATTTATTAGGTCTACTGTACTTTACTAAGGACGTATGATAAACGTGTTTATGTTTGTTTCAGAAAGAAAATGATTTATTTGACACAGAACAACCTTAGTACCGGTATTTCGTTTGTGATTAAGAGGCGTTAACAGCCGTTGAGAACAAACCGAGGGGAAACGACTGAGGAGCAAACTTGCAAGTACTGTATTTAATTTCTTCTTCGTATTTTTAGAAAAGGCTGAACCGGCAACCTGTAGAATCCAGAACGAGAGTGGAAAAAATGGTGCATATTTTTTTATTTTTAATATCTAATCTACTTACACTATTAATGGAGAAAAGATTTATATTTTTGTTTGTATTGTAAGGAATAAATAAACTCATAAGCAACTTTAAAAAATATAATGAATAAGAAATACGTTATTGGACGACTTCTTAATTTTATAGTTACTTAGCAGTTTATTTTATATTTAATTTACTTATTAGCTTATAGGCTAGATTGTAATGTGAATAGAGTATCACTAATTGTGTAAATTTTTAAGAGAAAAAAAAAAAAACTTTCACCAGTAGAATGCTTTATTATCAAGAAAGTTGCTGGCGGATACTAGTCATGTATAAAATGATTGGGTGTTCAGGACCACTCATTGTTACGTATACAGTTAAGTAGCAGTGACAGTTCTAAATTGATTGACATTATGAGTGACCTAACTACTGTGACAACCGACTGTCAGTCAGTCTCACAAGAAACAGTTTCATTTTAGAATCCAGTATTTATCCTCCAATAGTTATTGGGATATTTATTGGAAATATAGTTCTGAACATAATAATGATTATTTGCTACATTTAGATCAAAATCACGCTTGTGGATTCTGGTTATCGACGTTCTGTCAACAACAGTACAAAATTAACAGATGTGTTTAAATTAATAATTAATTAATTAATTGTAGAATTTAAAAAAATGCACCGATCCAAGCGTTGTTTAACCAGACTCGATAAATCGAATGAACCCCAAGATTAACAGCATTAGCCCCTGAAGCCTCATGTTTCATGGGACTACAGAGGCCATTGCATGTCAAGGAGTAGACCGGGGGTCGCGGTAATGGTAGGGAAGAAGTGCCCTTAGGATAAGGAAGCATTTGCGAGCCATAACGGATATGCATCCTAGAGTAGGTAATGGAATAGTGGAGAGACCGGTGTTATTTTCTATGGATGCGCATCTTTTTGCGACGGCGCATTAACTAATTGTAGGACTAAATTAATTACGAATGCACCATTAAATTATTATGTGATAGTAATTAAGTATAAAATATTGGTGAGCGACCTATATTTTCTACTCAGTACCTAATAGCAATTTTTAGATTATATTAGGTAATACTAGATTATTTACGACTTGACAACACATCGAGACTTCTGTATTATATGTAAGTTAAATATTAATGTTTTATACACGTAAACATTCTGGAATAAATTCTCTGAATGATGGTGAAAATCGCATTAAAATTCGTGGCGTAGTATAGAAGAACATGGCAGTCACACAGACAAACACGAAAAGCGACTGTCGTTTTTAATATATATAAGTATGTCGCATTATGATGGTCGAAGCCGTGATATAGTTATATCCTTAGGGATATAGCTATAGGTTCATAACTTACTAGGAATATAACTGTGATATGAGCACGATCTAGTAATATAACTATTAGGGCACTCCGACAGTTATTATTATATTAGAATTTTATTACGCTTTCATATAAATATTTATTTATTTATTTATAACAGTTTAAAACTATCATTACAGGGTTTACCCTAATGCGACAGCTTAGAACTTAAACGAATAAACTAAACTATATAAGTAGTTATAACCAAATTAGAAAAAATTAAAACTAACAACATTATTATAATACATGGCATTACATAATTTCTAACAAAACATAGTACAAAAATAAAATTAAGTACTATTTTGCTTGTAGCATAATACAAATAGTAATACATTAGGTACGGTAAAATATTACGGTATATAGCTATATCCCTAGGGATATAACTATATCACGGCGTCAACAATCTTACTGCGACCTACAGATATAATAATTATAATGCATTTAATTTCAGGTGACACAGACCCATAGATATAGGTCTAGGTAATCGATTATAGACCTATCAATTAAGCTGGAGCGTTTGAGAATATTAAATTAAAGGATTCAAGATAGTAAATCGAGTTGAAATCTTGCCAAGGACGGCTGCGACCTTCGATCGATACTACTGAGATGTATTTGATTGAAATTTCTATTATAAGTACAAGCCTTATTTGACTAGGGATCCCTATGTGTTTAGTTAAGGACTCAGGACCGGAATGTTATTATATTCCTACGTTAGACCATTAGGCTAAGCGTATGCTGAGACGCTGGTAACGCAGCACAGTATAGATTTTGCAGGGTAGGGCAGGCGAGGCAGACATAGGGCCGCGAGCACATGCTGCGACACAGCTACACAGACACATTCGCGTCCTAGCTAGTACAAAGTACGTCTGTGATTGAAACAAAATTATGAATCAGTGGTAAAAATACGTGAAGACCTGCACGCGTCGCGCAGAAATCTGTGCCGGCTCTACAACGAGACGCAGAGCAGGACAGACACATGTCTGCGTCCCACGTGCCTGCCCCGCAGCGTACGGAGCTGTCAGTATGTTCATGCATTACAAAATCTGCTTTGCCCTGCGCTGCGTGGACCTGCGTCTCGGCATACGCTCAGCCTTATTCATTTTACCAATACCGCAGGAATCTGCTGGATGCGGGAAGTTCAAAACCGGTCGAAGTGGTGGTCCTTGGGGGAAGACTATGTCCAGCAGTGAACTTTTTACGGAATATTGCCCTGTATGGTTCCAAGATTGATATTCAGATCAAGCAATTTGATGTGAATTCTCTCTCTGGCCAAGTGAAACTAGTGGATTTGTGTGTGTGATTGTGCTATGGTATTTTGCTTAATATCGCAGCAGTAGCCAAATCTATGCCTGGCCGTCTAAATATGAAAATATGTATAAGACTTCACGTCATTTGGAGGTCCAAAATAATCCGTGAGTTCCATTGTTAGTATGGAAAATAGGACACGCGTAGTGTTTTGCTTACCTCTGCATATATCAAGTCCCGACAGTGTTCGTGCACATGCTTTATCTTAATAAGACGAAGAGAATGACGTCATAATATCACGCCTGTAATACAGGGTGATATTATATTCTTAGACGTCATTTTACAAAATCCGCACATTACAATAATTGGCACGTACTTAGAAACTGCATATACATAATGCAATCTTTCTCCGCGTTCTATTACAGTCGGGGCCTGTATCGAGGCTTTAGTATCGAATAGGTAACACTTTCCCCTGAACAATCTGTACGAATGAGTCAATGTAGACCACATTGACTCATTCGTACAGATTGTCCAGGGCAAGTAGTATAGTCTTCGAATTAGGTTCTAGGACATTAGTTTCCTCACGATATTATCCTTCACCGTTTTGAGAGCAGTAGCGATGAAATTATTTAGGATAGGGTAGGTACACAAAGTAAAGCGTCTGTCTGGGTTCGAACAACTTACAACTCGTAAGTCGGAGCCGTTACCACTGGGCCACCAGCTCTTACTGAACTACATTATGTAAAAAACATTTGTCTTTAAAAAAATATTCTGTATTTCACACACACCTTGCCTCCACAAGGAGAGGACAGGGTAAGTGTGACACGGCATGTCATCTGCAAAGGCTCACACAACAAGAAACCATCTTGTTTGTGCCCCTGTCGCTGTGACAACCCAGGGGAGCCTTTGTGTCATAAGAGGTGCTTCTGGCAAAGAAATTTTAGGTACCAAGTCTTGGAAGAATATTACTTATTTAAATTTACTTGTAGATTTAACTGTCAGGGGAAAAGCGACATAGAAAGTGTAAATCCGGCAGAGGCCATTGGATTTATGAGCTGAAAAGTGATATATAGATTATGTCTAATGAAAGTGTTTTGATAAAATTAAAGTTCCACCCACATGCGCCACGAATTAAGAGCGTTTATTCTGAAAGTGGGCAACGTCGCAAATAGATGTCAAATATTTCGCTGTTTTGATTAATTTGGCAATATTACTGTATGGAAATAAGAAATGTGGCTAACTAGCGAACTAGAATATTGATTATTTAATGCAATAATTAATATAGTAACAGCGAATATTTCGTTTGAGATGTAAAAAAAGTATTTGGAAACTTTCCAAATGCCTTTTTTACAACTAAACCGGGTACAACATCAAATTCAATGTTTTGCAATTCATTATTAATATTCTAGTTCACTAGTTAGACACATTTCTTATTTCCATACAGTAATATTGCCAAATTAATCAAAACTGGTAATTTTTTGACAGCTATTTACGACGTTGCCAACTTTTAGGATAAACGCTCCTAAACACTTCCTCTCTATTGGTTGACACTGATAAATCTAACTAGCTCTAGAGAGCTAGCTCGTAAGATTTTAGATTTAATCTGCATAGTTTGTTCTACCAAAGAATCAGAATTATTTGGTAGAACAAAATGTCAAGATAAAATTCTAATAAATTCAACTGCTGAGTACAACTAGGTAAAAAAAAACTAGGTAAAGAAACATGATTTCTTCAAAATATAACACATCCTTTTCAAACAAGTCGCCTTATTTATCACTTTTGAAAACAATGATCGTATAGATTCTGGCAGAGCTTCAAAATGGCCGCGTCCCACGCGACCAAAGTGGGACTACAATGGGACTCATCATTGTTATGCTGATCGGTTGTTTAAACCACGGTTTGATAAGTAACCACGTACGGAGATAAGTAGGTGCAGTCGCCTTTGTTTTGAATAAGTATCGCTTCGTCAGAGTCTCAATGAATGTTTTTGGTTATTCCAATGTCTTGTAATTTTAAGGGGACTACAGGACCTAAACGTGCCTAAACGCAAGTTTTATAATGCATAAAAGAATATGATCCACTGCAGTAAACAAAATCAGAAAAATATATGATATTCTTCAGGATATATGCTAGTATGATAGTGTGTTGAAAACATAATACAACTAATTTGATACGATAGAAAAAAATCATGAAGATACCTCTAAAAATTTCTTTTAACGATTAAAAATCATATTAATTTACATGCAATCATTCTGATTTTTTGTCAGATTATTCTACAAGCTACATATTAGCATAATAGTGTTTTAATTTTCCAGTCCAATCAATAGATTTTCTGTAAATCGCTAACTGCTTCATAATTTGCAATAAATTACCTGCGTCGTGTCATCGCGCTTCTCTTTCATTTCTATGCAGTCCGACAGTGACCGCGCTTTAGCTGTTGTAAGCCTCTTAATGTTCATATCCTTAACCAAGAGATAGGGTCGAGTAGAATATCTTCAAGACTAATTTTTATACGAGGAATGGATACTTTTGTTTGAACTTACCTAAGCTGTATCACTATATTTTTTCAATTCAAACTGTGTTATTATTCACTGCGTGTGATTAGCCTCATCGTCATTTTCCTGCCCTTCCCTCCTCCTTCTCTCCTCCTCCCAATGTATTTGGGGTCGGCGCAACATGCCTTTTTCTTCCATATATTCTCTATTAGTCATCATCTCTGTAGTCAGTGACGTCACCCCATTTTTAGCCATATCATCTACTTATATCATATTTCCCACTGTGTATATTCTATTAAAATTATTTACAAAGTGTACGTAATACATTGATAATAATATTCAATACACATACCGGAAATTATTATTTATTATGATTCCATCCCGAATTTGAAGCCGAAATCCGCCAGACTGTTTTCAATTAATATGATCGCAGTACTCGAAGTAAACATAACATTTGGTTTCAGTAAATATGAGTTAATAAACAATGTTTACATTCCTTGGTCACAATGTGCTCTAAATATTGGCTTGTTTTTATTTCATTAACAAAAGAGTTTGCTTCGTGTTTGGGAAAAAAGAGCAGAATTGTGTTTGAAAATATTAAAATAAATAACGAAGGAAAGAAACTCAGTATTATTTTAACATTTACGTTTTTATACCCAGGCCAACCTGGATGGTTAACAGACAAATAGCCAGGTGGATGGACGACCTACGGAAGATCGCGGGGAAGACCTGGATGAGTCTCGCACAGACCAGGGAAGCATGGCACAAAAGGGAGGAGCCCTATACTCACCAGTGGGTAGAACAAGTCCCAATGATGAAAATATTTTTTTTATAAAATATTACTAAAAAATGGGATTGGTTCAACGTTCACTGATCATAAATTTATAAACTTCCACATTTCATTAATCATGTTTATGATTAATTTGTACTATAATTTCCTTAAAACTTTTACAGGAATTACAAAGCCAAATCCAAGACATTTCAAGTAACACCAATAACTTAGAAGAATCCCCTGACAACCTTAAATACATACGACACAATATATCTTACAAAAAAGTTCACGTAATATTATATATATCAGGGATGGTAAATCAACCTCAAAATGTTATATCTACCTTCCACAATGGACGTACCTCAGAGCTCTGACGGAGCACTTTTCACCCCATTCAGAACATATACCCATTTGTGAACAGCCCTTGTACGGAATTATACGGTTTGTACGATATTTTGAGCTTCGAATTCTTTTTTCGCGGAACCGATATTTATATCGGAAATAAACGTAGCTTCCTCGAATAAATAGAATGAAATATTTCAGCTTTGTTGATTGAGTTTTGGGAATTATTGGAAATTTTATACTTTTAAGAGTAGATTGTATATAGATGGATGGAATATGTTTTATTTAATACCGATAATTCAATATATAAAAAGGCAATGCAAATGAAATCATTCATATCCGTATCACCAATCACCATAACTTTTAAAATTCATTTACTCATCTAATCCAGTAGGCACTTAGGCATTATGTAAATGCCACTTGGAATAGAGAAACAATAACCCTAACAAGGACATCTTAAAATAACAGAAGAAGAAAAAACAATCTTACAATTTCCAAGTCAAGAGTACGTGAACTAAAAAGGGAACCACGTGCGCTCGCGGCGTCATTGTTACACCCTTTCAACTTTTCACACAGATGAAAGAAAAACACGGATTCAGGCGAAAAACAAAGTCAACAATGCCTTTGTTAGACACCCCAGTTTAACTTGACCCATGGCGAAAAATGGAACTATATTTAAATAAGTAGAATTTAACAAACAGCTGGCGTTTACTTTAGCAAGCAATGCCACTATAGCACAGCATCATGCTGAGTGGAAGCCTTCTTGTCACAGTCATGACGTGCCAGCAGCTGCCGACTATTTCTGTTTTGTGCTCGTTACTGTATTTAAATCTATTCTGTTTCATTTTCTTTATTATTTACTCGAGTTTATCATCTTTTTTTTTATGCACGTGTTTCTGTGACAAATAAACTTATTTTTCTTTCTTTCTTTCTTTCCAAGTTATATTGGTGACGTCTCCTGTTTGTCCGTCACAGATATGTATCTCCACGTTACAAATGTTTTGTTGGATTGCGGATTTCGTTCGCAAAAAATGGCTATTACAATAGAACAGGATATAAACAAGAGAATTAAGAATCTCCATGAAGATCTACGTTTTGGAACTGGGCAACTAGCTTCAACTTTCTGACTAACTGACCGACTATTTGACAATTCAAAAGTGACTGTAAATGGTTTAATTGAAATAAATGCTTTGAGTTTGAAGACGGATAAAATCCAAGTAATTATACAAAGGCAAATAGAAGAGGTAGGTAATGATAAATCATTAAGCTGTTATGAAGTTAACGAGAAAGTTTATGTGGTGTTGTAAAAGAGAAACTGTCAGGATAGAAAACTATTGGAATGGTAATTGATGAGCTATTAATCGTTTTCTTTCCTATATTATTATTAGGTACTTCTATTGCTGGACTATTAAGTTCGATTAATTCAGGATAGTAATCAGTTAATACCGGAGTAGTGTGAGTGTGAGTAAACCTCAGAAACATGTTTTGATCTAATATACTTATCGTATGATTCACCATCACCATCATCTGCCGAGCCTTTTCCCAACTATGTTGGGGTCGGCTTCCAGTCTAACCGGATAATAATAATAATAATCGCCAAGATTTATGCCAATTAAATGTCGACAAAGAAGCGTCGAACGCATGGTTAAATCGAGGCGAACTATTCCCGGAGACTGAAGGGTTTATGCTTGCAATACAGGACCAAGTTATAGAGACCAAAAACTACAGAAAATATATTATTAAGAATTTAACAACAGATACTTGTAGAAAATGCAATAGCTCTCCAGAGACAATACAACATATTACCGGCGCCTGCAAATCAATAGCCCAGACAGATTATAAACACCGACACGATCAAGTAGCCAACGTCATACACCAGAAATTAGCTCATCAATACAAACTTGTAGACACTGTAATACCATATTATAAATACAACCCTGAAACGGTATTAGAGAACCCTACAACAAAACTATACTTCGACCGCGCCATACTCACCGACCGCACAATTCACTTTAATAGACCTGACATCACATTAATTAATAAAATAAACAAAACTGGGTTCCTAATAGACATTGCCGTGCCAAATACTTACACATAACTTACAGACTACAATAGCCGAAAAATTATCCAAATACACCGAACTAAAAGATGAAATAACCCGACTTTGGCATCTTCAAAAAGTCACAATAGTCCCCATAGTGCTATCTACAACAGGAGTAATACCCAAACAGCTTCATCAGTCCCTTAGTTCCCTCAACCTGCCACCTAACACCTACCACCTGCTGCAGAAGGCAGTGATTCTTAACACATGCAGGTTAGTTAGAAAATTTCTTCAGTGTGAGGTGGACAACTTGCACCAATACTCCCGCTCAAATATAGTCTCAACTACCATACAGTCTACTTCGGAAAACCAAGCAGCATCTAACATTACTTCCACACTTAACCCCACTGATGGACACTTGGCTTAGGCCCGTGCCACCAGTTCTACCCGGCTAGGCCGTGGATAACAAACGCAGAAACAAAAATAATAATAATAATATTTTTATTCACAAAAAAGTAATAGGTTACAGAAAAATAGTTTGGCAGTATTAATTTCTAATTACATGGATGTAGCCACTGCAACCGAACTAGGCAATGCCTGTATTTCGGTTTTCAGCGCCTTTTTCCCTCGATATTTTTACAATAAAATGCCAACAAAAGATATGGTTGGTTGTACTAATAATTACGAGTAAATTTTGAATAACTTAAAACTAACTTAACTGTTACATTGTATAAAATTTAAAATATCCATAATATGATAAACAAATGGTCTATATGTGAGTGAGAAGTGTTTGTGAGTGTGTGTGAACTAGTATGTGATATGTGGAGTTTGACTGGTGTGGGTGTGTGTGTTGGTGTATGAGGGTATGGGCGGGTGAATGCGTGTAGGTGTGCGTGATTGAAGTGCTGAATGATCATGATCATTATCTAAAATTATTTTAACATTATAATTACCGTTCAACGCTTAGCAATAACTCCGTTTCTTCATAATTAAGCAGTTGCAAATATTCACTTACTTTTTGTTTACATTTAGAATTCGTAAGCGGGTAAATATTTAATACTTTATTGATTTTACTATAAAGGAACGGACCAAGAAATTCAATAAATCTTTCACTAAATTTGGTTTTACAAGTGATCCGTTCCATAGATACTTTTTTATTTCTTCTATTTTGCACGAATGGGTCATAAGGTAGTTTTGTATGTTGTTTAAGGATAATGTTTAGGATGAAAAGTTGTCTTACGGTCAGAACCCCACAAATCTGATATAGAGAGACAGTGGGGATGCAGCTGAATACCAGTATTTTACATGGAGGGACTGCCTTTCTGATAGTGAAATCAGTTTTTGCCATTTTAGGAGACACCAATGTCTTTAAAAGCTGTTGAATTTAATTAATATTCTAAAATGTCATGTATTTTGAGTGTCATCATAGACTTTTATCAATGGCATCAAACATAATTGTAGCAGTAGACTCGATTAATTTTTGCGTCCGTAAATAATATAATATCTATAACAATTCTAGAGTACAAGGATATGAAAGCAATGGAACTGTAACAGACTCTATTGATGTAAACTTCCTACGAGTATAATTTATTTACACCGAGTTTTAATTAATAGACGGAAGATCTCTCACACCTTGTTTTAAAAGAATTATCAAAGGGTCAGGTATTTTGTCAGGTGATTCATTCTATTTTGTATTTCATCATTTTTTTTATAAAAAAATCCGGGATGTAAACTGGCCTTTCCCAGATTCGCAGGCTATCCTGTCTGTCAAATTTCATAACGATCGGTTCAGTGGTGGCGTGAAAATACTTTTACGTTTACAATAAATCGATATTAAGTATTGATAGAATAGATTTCGAAGTAAGAGAGAGAAGAGAAGAGTTTTTCCAAATAAGTTAAGTTTAATGTAATTTGTAATGATCTGCCGCTTACATTCGATTTTTTATTCGGAATTGTAAACCGTTGCATGGCACGTAACGTTAAAATATGTGGATAACTTAATTATAAAAACACCTATGTACTATTCCCATGTGTGCAAAGAAATAAATGATTTGATTTGATTTTAATGGCAAGACGGTATTACCAGCACAATTTTTGCATTTTATAATGCTTGCTTATTTATCGCCTGGATTAACATTCACATTAGCATAACAAGTGTTCGGTTGTATGCCAACTGTCAACGTTAATTTCGCGTTGCTCCTTCTAGTACAAATTGTACGCAATTTTACTAGAGCACGCACGCACATGGGGTCGCAGAATACGACAACAAGCTTTGTTTAACTCGTAATATTGGTTAGTTATAACCTTAGCCTAGTTTCCTGGTTCGGATATCACCCGGTAGTATTTGCATGTTATTTGTATGGATTCTGTACCTTTTGTGTGGTAACTTACGAAGTAACGAGAAATGTAGGTACTACAACCACAGTCAAATCTATACAATTTTTTTTTCTGCAAACATTCTGCAATAGCGAGAGAATCTATGACAAGTAATTTACGGACGAATTTTCTTTACACCCCAATCACAGAAGGCCCAGAGATGTCAATTAAAAATAAAAATAACGAATTGAACTTGACCTGTTTTCAAAACCTTTAAAAGACCGTCTTCAGAAAGTAAATTGGTTTCTTTAATTAAATTCGGCAATACCATCGGCCATTCACCGACACTTAAAACTCAGATTGTCGATGTAAAAAGAATGAGATAGCTATTTTAGTACGAATTCCCCGCCAAAATGGCTTCTGCCAATTAGGGCTAGGCAATTAGCCGTGGCTGGCCGTGTTTACAATATTCTCATGTCGGTGTAGTGTTCGATATAATTAAAGTAATTAGCTATTGCGATAATTTTATTAGCCGCTACTGGAGTCGGTTCTATACCTACATAAAACTTTGTTGGAATATTCTCATGTTTTAAAATGTGCATTCTTGGCAAGTTTAGTTTGTATAATTCTTTTATTGTGACTGTTATTGATTGATTGTGTGTGTTACTTATACGCAGTGATGACGATGATAATGTAACTGCCTTTCATAACGCATACGGTTGTTGAGGAGACGAAAGAGCCAATAGCAATAAAGGAAACACGTAATTAGACAGTAAACTTTATCACCCTATCAAAAGCTTTTGACAAAACGCAATTACGTAAACTCTATTAGCCAGGCCTATTTTATTTGTCCCACATACTGCGTAATGTAATGAAAAACATAAATTATTCGTGCGTAGCGCCAAAACAAAGAGATTCATAATTTAATTTCTTTTAATACAATTATGTCTGATATATTCTCTTCTGATGCTGTTACAGTTTCATTTACGTTATGGTATTATTTATTAAGTAAACGTAACTTAAGTTTCTTTACTAAATCTGTTTTCTTTGTTAGAATAATAACATTGTTATTTTGAATATTGGAGGTCATTACATTCAAATGTTTGTATGGATTGAGCATTCATACATTTCGAGCTAATGCGTCATTTGACTGTAAACTATCAGTAGTAGGTAAGTTTAAATAAGATTTGTGTTTATAAATAAACGTTTCTTAAAAAAACTATCTATTTTTATAAACGTTATAGCATTTTGGAATCATCTACTTTGATAGAATGTCTGTGTAAATAGGGGAGTTGGGTTAGAAATTCTTCTAGGAAATTATTTCCTCAAAGGCTTTTATCTACAGTGCATTGTAACAAGATATCTCATATCTGGTCAGATTTTCGTATTTCACCAACCAACGACTGTTTGTCTCTGCATCACCCAAAGTTTGACTGGCAGAAAATGCCAATGGCATTTTAAGTCCGCCTCGGTACTTTTGATTGCATATAGTATTAAATAAATAAACTGAAAATGTTAAAGGTATATTTAATAAAAAGTTATTGTTAAAGTTCAAACGATTATAATTTCCGAGGCAGCGTAAGAAGCTTTCATGGCTTCTTTATCAGTTACCTTTTTCTTACGATCATTATCATTTTCTTTTACTATTAAATTTATTTATTTATTTATTTATTTATAAAAATCTTACCTACACTATCATTACAGATCTATGATCCAATGCGACAGATTGGCCTTACTAAATGAACTGTATCATTTTCTTTTTCTGGGATTTTATCAAAATGTTTACCTACCGATTTCAGTTTTGAAAGGAACAATATTATAGGTATTCATCTGTTTAGATATTTTGGGTTACAAAGTTAGTTCATTATATGCATAAAGCTTCGTGCAGACCAGCGCGACGCGACAGCGCGACGCGACACTGGCTATTGTTATACCGTCAAGTTTTCTTAGAAATTGTATTGTTCGAGTCGCGTCGCGGCGTCGCGTCGCGCCGGTCTGCACGAAGCTTAAGTAAGTCAGTGTAGGTGTATCCTATCTGTTAGACAGAGATAGCACCTATTGTGCAGAACAATTAAGTACCTACCAAGGATTCTCTTTTGTTACGGCTTTTAATTAGCTGATAATATAGGTACCAGCCTGTACTACCGTAGCTTCACTAACTACAGGTAATTTGTGAACTCTAAAGTTTCCTCTCGTCTTTTCCTTTTGTTTAGTTTTGCTTTTTTTTTCTCAATATATTGAGATTTAAATATCTCCCCTTTCCCATGCGATTTTCGTTAGCGAATCTTAGAGCTCGATCAATCTCTTAAGACGTTAAGATAGCATCTACTTAATTATCTCTCTAATATTCATAACAACCGAGAATTTCCCCAGCGAAGGTCTTTCGTGATCATGAATTTGCGTAAATGTTATGAATAATTCAAGTTAATATCTTTATCAAGGCAAGGTAGGACTTCGTATGCAATTTGAACAACAAAAAAATATTTAATAGCGAAACAAACGGAACGCGAACAAAAGAAAACTATTATTTAAATCTTAATTGCGTTCACTGATAATTTATGGAGCTTGCGAAAACTGTAATGGGAAAAGTCGAAAATTAAACTTCATTCCAAGTTATTTATTAGTTGTATGAAATAATAAATAAGTGAGTAGCAGACAACCGTGACAACATCACGATAAAGACGCACACTATCGTACGCGGGTACAGCCACACGTCAAATTACTTTCACATTTTTTGCGATTCGCGTGAGCCGCTATCGTAACCAAGAAATGGCCACAGAACGAGAAACCCTGTGGAGCCATAAAAATATCATCCAATGGCTCAATGGACGCGACGCTCATTCACAAAACAAACATAAACAATCGAATCGGGCGTGCGAAACTAATAAACAGTTAAATTGAATGGAACACACCTCCTCAAGTTAACGTATCGCTCCAGATTTGCTCGTGGGTATCCTCTGAATGGTAAAATCACTGCACACTTTGTTTGTTCACTTGTAGCACTGAGTGACACTCGCGCCGATCGCTCTCGCCGAACTAAGTTTCGCTCGACGCGGTTACTGTGTACGAACGCTCGACAAAGACTGATCGCGTGCTGGCGGTTCGAAGCGGCACCGCCGCTCGCCTTCTCGAATCAAGGCCATGCAAAACGCTGCTCCCATTTCCCCCAGTGGAAAGTGTTCGTATCCGTGATCCGTGCCCCTTTCGGGCAGGTGTGGGAGAAAGCACCCAAAAAATTGATCGTTCTGACTCATTCGTTGAGATGATTCGCTTGTCTGCATCGCTCGATGGACATGCAGCCATGGAAAGTGAAACAACCGGTTTTAGAGGCGCCAAATCTGTTATTGAAAAAGAAAAAGTTCAAAGCAACGCGCCTCGCGATGACGAGGTTGAAGCAACTTTTGGAATTCGTGCGATTAAATATGACAGGGTATTAATATAAACGAGATTCCGGGAAATAATAGTTTAGAAGTCTATAAACGTTGTAAAAACTTATTTTACTATATCTAACTTTATTGTGGATATTTCATCCAATTCATCTTTCATAAAACATTTATTATTTATGTTACTGGAACAAGAAGAAAAAACGCAACGTGCCAGCGAAGTGCTTCATAAATTATACAAAGCTGTAAATTAAAAGTTGGCAGCTACTCCTAAACCTGGCCACTGCACCGGAATAGTTTTGACAACTTCGTTCTATCTTGTTTATGTCACTCAAGCTCAAGTTATATAAGTTAATTAATTCAATTCACGAAACACAAGATGGGGAAGCTCCATTAGATAAATGAACGTTGGCAAAATAACACAGACAGTTACCGAGAATGGAATGAATACGGGAGTATGTGCAATCAAAATTGATCCTAAAGTTGCCTTACTCAAAGAGAACAGTTTTGCATTTGAATGCATCAGATCAGATGAATTTGATCACAATGAAAGCGAGTTCTTGGATCTGCTGTCTGCTGGCACACTATCAATGAATATTATATCGTATGGAGAATCATGTTTTTCGAGCTAAGTGAGAAGATCTTTAACTTTGGCTGTGACTTGAGTGTTAGATCGAGTAGAATGTTGGAAATGGTAATTAATTTCAACAAATACATATTATTAAGAAGTTATGAGTTTCTATGTAGGGGTAATCTTCGGAACTACTGATCCCATTCGGAAAATTATTTCATTATTGGGAAGCTACAGTATTGCCGAGTGAAATAAAATATTTATGTGTTAAAACAAGACATTTCACGCAGACGATGTTAGGGGGCAGAAGCTAGTTAAAAATAAAAACACATTTGTGTTTGATAATCTAACTTTAATTATTTTTAACCAACTTCAATACAGCAATGAAGAACGATGTTATCCATAAAAAACATAATTTCTTCACTCGTAGAGATTCTATTTCGAAAATAATATTTTGCTAATTGCTAGTTTGCCAAGCGCGTTGCTATTTCGTGTATGAAATTTAATAAATAAATTTTTATTCCTGTTCGTGCTATTTTATCCAAAAATTACATGGAATCTTTTCAAAACTAGTAAGTTGAGATGAAATTCTCTTGAAGTTGCGCAAAATTCTTCAAATGTCCCATAGGTAATTTAAAATTCCTTTTAAAACTAAATGGACATAGAAAGAATTTTAAAAGCAAGTAAAATAAAATATGAGGGAGATTTAGTGAGGTGCTTATTGCAAATTCCCAATAGACTTCCTCATTCGTTTTCCAGTGACGATTCCTTCCACGGAAATAGTGTTATTGTCACTGGACTTAGTTTTTATGGCGATCGTAGTTTCTTTTTCATTTTTGAAATGCCACCTTTCGTTTGTAGCTTCATAATTCCCCATTTTGATGGGTGGTTTTGCCACTACCTTTATGTAGTCAAAGTCAAAACTTAAATCATTTATTTGAATTAGGTAAAAGGCACTTTTGTAGTCATTTTCAAGAAAAAAGATTCGCGTTGCCGCTTCCAAAAGGTAGTTTCGTATGAGAAGAATGGGCAAGAAACTCCAATAAAATGTTTTGATTACATAAATTACGTAATTATATATTTGAAGACGATATATCTGGAAAAGAATTACTACACTACATAGGTTTCTTTTTTATATAAATTGACATCCTTTTTCATTTTGAAGGATGGATTTATCTTCGTACTGAATATATAAATATTTATGATAATGATATATATATCTCTTCAACACGAACGGAAGAAACGAAATGGGAAGATAGTTAGTGCCTTTGTTTGTTGTCTGTCTGCAAGGTGGTATTGTAGGTGATTGCCCAAGGTACGCTGGACGAATATGTAAGGATCGCTATCCGTGAAGACTATTTTAAGACAAATACCTGATGTAAGTTTGCAAAAACAGAATACATCCATTTCATATGTTTTGTAGGTAAATTGGACGTGTAGTCCAATTTACCTACAAAATTCAGTACATGATTCACGGGGGTTCAGAATCATGTACTGGATTCAGTACATGATTCTGAACCCCCGTGAGTTGAAATTTTTCGTCGGTTATTAAAAAATAAATCGCTGTTTCATAGAAAAGTGCAATACCTACGCGGTCAAAATGTATGGAGCAGCTGTTTTTTTTTTAAATAACCGACGAAAATTTTCAACGCAGGGCCGGTTCAGAATCATGTACTGAATACATGGTAACCCGCTTCACGTCGATGTCCCTGCCATCCTGTATAGTGTTAATAACAAAATTATGAACAGAATGGTCAAAGTAATGCTTCAAGTAGTTCCTACTTTATACTTGAAGCAGATGACTGCTTCATTAACTGACTATGAAAAGTAAGGAGGTTTACTTGTTATTGCTTAGTTTTTTTCAAAATAATTCCGGCTGTTAAGAATAACGATCCGCTTTTTAATAGAAACCGGCATGATTCAGGCAAGGCAATGTTCACAAAACTATCTGCTGCTTCTTTATAGTTGTCAAGTTTTCTAATTTAAAGGTTTTTGATGTTGACTTCCAAAGTAAAAACGATTTGAAAGATAAACAGTCCCCCGGGCGTTTCACTTTATTTGAAGTATACAACGGCTTCAAATAAAATTGTGTATATTCATCACCAAGATCAACTTATTTTATAGGACTTAGTAGTAGTACATACGGCAAAGAAAAGAAGCTATACAATGTGTAACAAGTTTGTCCGAAAGGGATATCGCGACGCTGGCACACAGGCAACGGAAGGAACACGGGTGGGTTTTAGTCAGTAAAAGTCTGACACGCCCTCCCGCTCCGCCCAGAGCGGGAGAAGTTATTTGATAATTTCCCACCCTCAAAAAAAAAAAAAAAAAGTAGACGTGAAATTGTGATACCGAAATTTAGATTAGCTAACCAGCAAGTCATTTCTTATAAACAGTATCCACTTTTATAACAAGTTTCCAAAGTCGGTTACAGAACTTAGCGATGGGAAGTTCAAAACCCACATCAAACGTGTCCTTATTAAGAAAGCATATTATAAAATTAAAGACTACGTTAAAGACAAGGAAGTTTGGCAATAATTCCTTCTGCACATGTGGCTTCCCTGGTACATCATTAGCGGCATATTATGTAAATCTATTAACTGCTCCCAAATTACCATGTTAATTTTTTTTACATTCTTCCTTGACACAATCATCCTATTATTTGACATTATATACCTACAATTTAATTTCAACGCTTTATTAGTGGTTTTTGTGTACATGATAATTATTCAGATTTATTACAGCTGTAATAGCAATCATGTAATTTCGTTTAATATTGGTTTTTATTTTTATTAATTTATTCATATTTTATATAGATTCTTTTCTATTTTGTGAATGTGAGAACGCTGTTGGCTTAGCCGACTGTAGACTTATTGACCATCTTCTATTTTGTTAAGTACCTGGTTCTTGCTGAAGGACTTACACTGTTCTCCCATACCTATTAAGACTGTTATTTGAAAATATTGTAAAGGCCAATTATTTTAAAAAGAGTAACCGTGGAGTATCTTGCCGGTTCTTCTCCATAGGAAACGACCAATTGGAACCGTGCACCTAGCTTCTGACGTTTCATAAGTGCCCATGTAGGTTTATGTGAAATAAAATATTTTCAAAACTAAGTTTTCAATACCAAAATTATCCCAATTCCATTTACAATGGGTAAATTTTAAACAGGGGTCATAAATTATGACTTGTAGACACCCGCTAAAAGATGGCTCCCCTCGCCCCATGTACCTGGTAAAAATTCCCATTGAAAAAAAATGCTGTGAAATCTTTTTTATTTTTTCCTGGAAATTACCAATTTACCACATAAATAGACTCTCAGTACGATTCTTAACAACACCCTCAGGGATCTGACAAGGTTTTTGTTACACGTTGTATAGGAGCTATCCAGGGGCGGCAGTCTCGACATAGGTAGCGATCGCTATACGACCGAATTCGGTCGCAAAGTCGTAATGGCGTGCCTAGACGCGCGCGACGTGCTTGACAAACACGTGATTTTTTCGTATTTGTCAAGCAATTTTGACCGTCGAGGGGCGCCATTAGGACTTTGCGACCGAATTCGGTCGTATAGCGATCGCTATCTATGTCGAGACTGCCGCCCCTGGCCAGTAATAATAACTACAGGGTCAAATCAATTTAGCTAGTAAAACTCCAAAGACGTGATGGGTATCGATATCTTAATACCAAAAAATTAAAATAAAATAAAAAGATTTGATGATTTTTTTTTTACGGGTCAATGACTGCTGGTATTTTTGTTACACTTGTTACTTAAAGTATGAGTTGATAAAATCTGTTTTATTGTGTTGAGATGTCAATCCGAAATCCATCACGTTTGTGAAGTTTACATACACAAAAAAACTGATCATTACCGGCGCGGTTGATAACCCCAATTTTTTTAAATCAAATCTTTGTTTTTTTATTTTTATTTTGTGTAGCAGTAGCTAGCTAGCGAAACTACAAAGACGTGATGAGTATCGAACTATCGATATCTAATCACGACAAAATAACAATGAAATAAAAAAGATTTGATGTTTTTTTTTAGGGATCAATGACCGCTGGTACTATTGTTACACTTGTTACTTGAAGTGTGAGATGATAAAATCTGATTTATCGTGTTGAGATGTCGATACGATATCCATCCGTCTGTGAAGTTTACACAAAAAAAATATATTTTATGTGACATCGTTACCGGGTTGATGACCCCCAAAAACATCATCAAATAGTTTTTATTCTATTTTCATTTTGTCGTATTTAGATATCGATACCCATTACGTCTGGGGAGTTTGGCTAGCTAATTTTATTTGACCCTGTATATTTACCTACCTAATTCTGACAGCAAGCAGAATTATGTTCATAAATATGACTGCTGAGCACTCCTTCGGGAAACACAAGCGTTTATGTTATTATTTTAGCAGACTAGACGAGCATCTCAACGGAATCGTTTGGAAAACGTGCAATTGTTTGCTATATCGCCCGAGACAACAAATAATAGAGAACGGTCTCTATAAATCCCATAGGGGCCCTCCATTAATCACGTGATTTTTTTAGCTAGTTTTAACCCCCCCCCCCCCTCTCCCCCTGGTGATACGTGGTGGGGTTTTAGACTAACCCCTCCCCCCTATCCAAAGCCACGTGTTTGTTAGGTGCAAAGTATCTTAAAAAATTACAGAATATTTTTTCTTTAAATAGAAAGAAAGAAGGAAAAATTTTTTATTCGGGGGGCCGGTTTTCGGTTTAGAAATGTGCGTTAAATGAAAAAATTAATATACGTGATATCTCACTACACCCCCCTACCTCTTGTGATGTTTTTTTCCGAACTCGGAGAGAGTTCGGAAAAAACTCTTTCGAGCCTCACGTGATTTATGGACGACCCCTAAATGGCACGAGCGTTCTGCCTCATGTGAGTGGAAACATATTAGCTAACCGTTATCTGCAGTTGCTCCATTTATATTCACACTTCAATACGCTCCTATTAAAAATACAATAGCATTAACTCCGTGTCATTATGGCCAGCAATCTCTATCATTTGACATTTGAAAGCATTTGCTAATGTCATGTTCGAAATTTTAGCGTCAAACCTTACTGGGGCTGTACTATGACTTGTTAAAGCGCAATCATCGTTCCAGTGTGAGAGAGAGATGAAGCTATACAGGACGAATAGCACTATCCTTATTTCACAACCGAAAGGTGATGGTTTTAACACGTCATAGTAAAGCCCCTGCCAGTAGTGCCATATACGGTATGCTTAGCAGTCACAAGACTTCGCAATATGCCAGCTTGCTATTGTGGTTTCAAATGTCTCTCGTTCTTATCTATTGTGAATTTCTGACAGCTTTCTCTAAGCTGCATTGAATCATTTTTAGAAAATTGTTGTTTGCAATTATTCCATAGGTACAATTAAGCACGGACGGAAGTTATACTAGCTTCCGTCCGTGCTTCGCCCGCGTGTTATGTCGACTAAAAGTAGCATGTCCTTCCCCATGGTTCAAAATATGGATAGGTACGGTGGTATAAGCAGCTGTGATTGGATGGCCAGAATAAAAATAACCGTAATTCATTTTGACAAGAGCTATTGAATAACCTGTCAGAAACAAGAGAAATAGGTAAAATTTATAAATTCTCCCGGGCTGGTTACAGATATGTGGTCATCGTGCTCACGGGATTTTGTTTTGAAACTGGTTAGATATGAACTTCTTTGATGGTACCTTATTGTACACATAAAGGCTCCGCAGACAAGCGCGACGCGACGGTGTGACTCGATTCTGGTAAAACAATTTCCATGAAGTTTTCTTTGAAATTGTTTTATTAGAATCGCGTCGCGCCTGTTTGCGGAGCCTTTTTAAGCATTTATTCTAAAGTCTGGTTTACACGGTGTAATTTTATTGCCAATGGCATGCAATAAGTTGAAGCAACAATAAAAGTTGCATTGTCTAAACACTGTCCTGACGTTGCAAGTCTGTTGTTGCTTCAGCTTTATTGTATTCCACACGCAAGAATCTTGCATCGTGTAAACTGTGGCATAGGGCACGTGTTCCACCGCCGTGAAGCAGCGAGTGCGCGACGGTATATTATGTATGATGTACGAAGCGTGAGTCTCGCAACGAGTGTTCTGCCCGCCAAGCAGGCCCCTCTTTTCCACTGGGCACTCTGGGCACGTGCCCAGGGCCCCTCGATCGACGGGGACCCGGCCTGTCTTAAAAAAAACCATACTTTGCAGCCGCCATTCCATTCTACGCATTATTAGTACCCGATTCAATACCAAAATAATTTATTTGCAGTGCGATTTACAATAATTTTCTAGCCTCAAACTTATGAAATATTAGTATTATGTTTTTTTTGTTGGTTTTATATAATTTAATAGACCTACGCGCCACTAACTACTACAAATGCGTACTCTCTGGTGGTGTGAACAGCCAGAGATCAATTAATACCTATTATTTATGTATCTTTTTTACTTACACGGGATCTAAAATCGTTGAGGAAGGCAGCTAGTCGCTTCCTCGTCGACTGTGACACAAGAGAGCTCATTCACAGGGGAGCGGACCCGTCATTGACGATTCGTCAAAAAAAAACACTGGCCAAGTGCGTGTCGGACCACGCACAATGAAGGGTTCCTTAGTTGGGATGAATTAATCCCAAGAACAAACTTATCATTGTAGTTGAAAAACATGTTGACCCATACATTCAAACTGCAAATGTAAGTTTGTACGCGCAATATTGAGAGATTTACTATGTTATTTTAAGACATAGACTTCTTATATGTTTTCCTGTAATCTATGAGTAAAGAACCATTATCTTTATTATTTTCATAATTTTAGGCTCAGTAGTTTCGGAGATAAAGGGGGGAATGGTCAATTTTCATCAATTTTCTTAAATATATTTAAAAGTACCTATTCAGTTTAAAATTATTATAAAATATATATTTGAGATCCTCGCAACAATCCCTTTTATTTGATATGTCACACGGTACAGTATGCAAAAAGTTTTATTTTTATTTTTTTATTTGCCCCCAAAAGTAACGCACATATTCAAAATTCATTTATTTACGTTACACGTCCGTGTTTGGATCACAGAAATACATATGTGAACCAAATGGTCCATTAGATTCCGAGCAAATTGGCTGTGACAGACGGACAGACAGACACACGAGTGATCCTATAAGGGTTCCGTTTTTCCTTTTGAGGTACGGAACCCTAAAAACATGCATGCAACCCTTCATGAACATTGCATACTGAAACGAGTTGATTGTCGATGATTCAGAGTTCAATCCTGGACGAACTACCCAACACGATCCGACACAAAAAAAAATCGATTCGAACGTGATTTTTAAAAGACGGCACGTCATCCGTCATTTTCACGATTCGTGATTCGTGTGAATACGGCCATTTACTAACCAATTGCCGCCGTAAAAAAAAACCAAAAGCCGTAAAAGGTACGGTATCGTAATTTTACGGTAAATACCGATTGAATACATACCCCACAGGCCACAAAGAAAATTCTATGCAGCATATAACAATACATACTATACAATACATATACATACTATACATAACAATACATAGTGATATCCAATCCCTCTGTCCGGCCATTAGGCACTGTTAGACATACGAGTTTCAAAGCCCTTTGCATGTAATTTCCTTTGTGGGTTACATATGTTTTTGTGTACTTACATTGTGTACTGTTTTTGACAGTACCTATGGTTGGCAATCCCCCAAGCATAGGTACTGTCAATAACAGTATTATACTGAAATGAAAAGAAAGTAAATCTAATTGTTTATTCTGTAAATATGATATAGGAATCACTTTTACACGTCATATTAAAAAAATATTAAAATTAGCTAGATGAGTTCGGCGTTTCCTATCTGACTACTCTGAGAAGAAAGGCCGAAACAAACTCAGAGGTCACAGTCTCTTTTAAAGTCCAGACCACCGAAACCACACCGAAACCACACAGATTTGAGTGGACCTGGCCAGTCAGTGCAAGCATTTGTCAGTAATCGTGGAGCTCAACTCAGAACATAAGGAGCTCAACTCGACGAACAATACCAAAGAAAGGATATTCGGGCAGGCCGCATAAACTACTCAAACTGCCAGACCATCATTAAAACTAACTAAAAAAGAGTAATGAAAAAATAGAAAAAAAAATATCCACATATTCCTCACATTCACAATAATTAAAATAATATAATACTTTACAAAGTTTGTTTACTGTTTTTCACTCTAAATTACTGTTTACTGTTCAACAAAAATAAAGTATCCGTATATACTGTTTTCATTGTTATTGAGAGGTACAAATAAATAGTTCCATCTACTGCGTAGAACATGGTGCATGCAACGGGGCATGGGCGCGGTGTTAGTCAGCCTTAATTGCATTACTTACATTAAAATAATACATAAAATACTGATATAATAATATACTGTTTATTTTCCCTCTCTGACCATAATATACTTTATTTCTTGTACAAAAAGTTGGCAACCCTAGTTGCATTACTATTAGTTGCTCTGTAGTAATGGTGACGCCAAAATCTGTAAGCCCTTGTGAGTACGGGCGTTTTTTTATCGCGCAATGGATTTTCAACACACTACTTAGAACCGAGAGTTGATAATCCAACAGTGCGATGTTTTGACGCGCTGGGATACGCTCTTTTGTATTTTCAATGCTTGAGCTCAATACCAGAGTTAAAAATCCAGTGCGCGAAAAAACATCCTCGCGTTAAGAGGGCGCCTAAAGGTCCACTAGCGCCACTCTTTAAAAAAAATATTATCTCGTGACTGAGAAGGAATTATGAATAACGGCTAATAAGGACCCTCGGTAAGTGTGTCTAGAATTTTCTAATACCTTTTATAAAGCTTTATATTGAGACACGAAGCAACAAAATACGATCTAAAGAAAAGCGGCCACATTCCTCTAGATCGTATTTTGTTGCTCCGTGTCTCAATATGAAACTTTATAAAAGGTATTAGAAAATTCTAGACACACTTACCGAGGGTCCTTACTAGCCGTTATTCATAATTCCTTCTCAGTCACGAGATAATATTTTTTTTAAAGAGTGGCGCTAGTGGACCTTTAGGCGCCCTCTTAAGGCTCGTACAGACGCGACACCGATAATTGGTCTACCTTGAAGTTTTCTTAGAAATTGTTTTGTTAGAGTCGCGTCGCGCCGGTCTGCACGACTCTGTATAAACGCCGTGTTTCACCCGTGTGTACGAGGGCTAATTGTCGCGGAAAAGCGACACGTTGGGCCATATTAGCTGCCAACAAACCATCAGAGGTCGTGGTGCTGCCAAATGGATGTACCTAACTATGTAGCTGATGGAGCCAAGATGAAAGCCTAGATGTTAAATTGTTGCTTGTCTTACCAAAACGTCATCACCTCAGACTGGAATTATCTATCAACTAATGGTTAAAGTATAGGTCTCGTGGCAAAATAATAACAGCCTCACGGGTCGATCTTCAAAGTTAAGCAACGCTTGCCGGTCCGTAGATGGATGGTCATCCATTACATACCTAGACACCTCCGTGCCTCGGAAAGCACGTAGTCCCGGCTATAATTCGTAGATCTTTGATAGTCGTTATGGGTAATTAGAAGCCTAAAAGATTCGATAACCAATCTTACCAAGGGCTATCGTGTTACCCAGTAACTAGGTTGTGGAGGTCAGATAGGCAGTCGCTCCATGTAAAATACTGGTATTTAGTTGCATCCGACTCGACTGGAAGTCGACCCCAACATATGTAATTGGGAAAAAGGCTAGGCAGATTATGGTGGTCTGTCAGTCTTCACAGTTTAACACGTTCAGTGCCGCGAGCCCTCCTGGAGGGTTTACCTAGTCGCATAAGGAATGCCAGAAGCTCTCGCACAGGGCCCATTTTAAATGGGTTGGGTTAGTTGGGTTTTCTTAGCGAATGCAGCATTATAAACAGTGAAAATAAAATGTGATGTATATTTAACAAGATTTATTAGTAGAATTATGCATTGGTTTTAAAATGTCTGCTCTTTTTATTTTTTTATTTCACTGTTATAAATATTCACATAAAATTTAAAAGGTTGGAAACTACGTATAGCGACTAGACCCCCTGAAAACACAATTTTACTTCGTTTTACAGTGTTTTATAACACGGTTTTAAACCTAATGCCGTTGACCGACTGTGATGGTTAAGTTTAGCGCATACGTAATGCCGGCAACCCGGAGGGCTCACTTCCAATATGTATGGCTGCATGGCGTATGAGGTCTATGAAAAGTGGGTGGAGCCAAAAGTGTTGATCACGCATCAACGTGTCTAGGTGTTTCCTGCCACTTTGACGATGGCACTAACCCAACGCATTTTCAAGTTTGCTGTATCGTAGGCACTTACGGACTCAAATGCACCAACATCATGCCGAAGCCTCAGACCATCAATCAGTGGCGCCACGTCTGGATGTATCAGGCAGGCTTACAATTATTGGCCTTATGCAAATTTTTTCTATGTGGAATTCAAAGCAAAAGCTTAGCAAACCAAACGCTTCACAATTAAACTAACAGTAGCTGGGCGACCGAGCTCTGCTCTGGTGAAAATAGAGAATGCTCATTTAATATTATAGGACAGTTCATACTAATTCCATACTGCCATGTCATTATTCTAAGGTAGCCATCTTGTTCTTCGCCTAAAGAATACGTGTGTATTCTTTAGGCTCATGGTCATGGTATTTTTATTTGTTAGCGAATGAATTAAATGAATGGACACTGTTATCGATTGTTTTAATAAGTCTCATTGTCCTTTTGCACTTATGTCATTCACAAAGGCAATACAAAGCTTACCTAATTAGTCCAAAACATACAGCTTGGCAAAAAAGAGTTTGGAAAAAAATTAGGGCGCCTATCTCACTTAGGTCACTTCGAATGGGAAATGAGTAAAAGGATTTACACAAATTGTTACAAACGCTGCTTGTGGTGTCTCAAAAGCTACTAGCACTTGTCGGAAAAGTAGTGCCTTCATCATAGGTCTGCATTAATTAAGTAAAATATTTCGTTCCAAATGTCACCCCGTCAGACTCTTTTATGTCGACCTGTGATCATTGTCAACGTTAGGTGATTCTTAAAGAAGGTGCATCAAAAAATTTGCATTATGCAATATTAATTGTCGTCGCGTATTCCACAGAGCCAAAAGACGAAGGTCTTCAATCAGTGCGTCTGTCAATCAGTCGTACTGTTATGACTTACGGAGCCGAAACATGGACACTCACGGTACGGCTGGTCCATAAATTCAAGGTCGCTCAGCGAGCTATGGAGCGGGCTATGCTTGGAGTCTCTCTGAGGGATCGAATCCGAAACGAGGTGATCCGGCAGAGAACCAAAGTTGTCGACATAGCTCACAGAATAAGCAAGCTGAAGTGTCAATGGGCCGGCTATATTAGCCGTGGAATCGATGACCGTTGGGCTAGATGTGTTCTTGAGTGGAGACCGCGAATCGGTAAACGTAAGGTAGGACGCCCTCAGGCTAGGTGGAGCGACGATCTTCACAGGGTGGCTGGTAGCAGCTAGATAAGAGTTGCCGAGAATCGAACTGAATGGCGTGCAATTGGAGAGGCCTATGTCCAGCAGTGGACTGCTATTAGGCTGATAATGATGATGAATATTAATTGTCAACCCTGATATTGTCCCACTGCAGGGCATAGGCCTCTTGTCATACAGAGAAGACACGAGCGTTGATCACCACGCTTACTCAAGACGGTTTGGCGATTGCAGACTTATATAGATTACAGTCCGTCCGTCGAGAGAATGCGTTCTTGACACCTGTCAGTTGCATACTAACGAATGTGTTTTGCGAATCTGATTCTTATTACTACTAGAAATTGTCCAACTGACAGGTGTCAGGAACGTATTCTCTCAACGGCCGGACTCTAGGCAGGTAATGGATAAAACATAAAAAAATAAAAAGTTTATTGCAAACGGGTATGCTTAGTTGCATAAATAAACAAATATTACGATCACGTAGTTCGGTCATCTTTGCAATGACTCTTTTGACTTCAAAATATTTAACACAAAAAATGCGAACGACCCGGTAAACAACATCCACTCTTTAAATTGTGTAATTATGCTAATAGTGAGAACTGAAAAGACATAATTGCATATTATTATTCTTGAGAATATCTTCCATTTCAATTATTTCAAACTTAAATGTGCTTGCGGCTCCTCCCGGATACAGTGTTTTTAATTAGTTTTGGGATGAAAACTACTTTTCCGGGATGAAACTATCCTCTCCTTTTAAGTACCAAGCTACTTTTCATTATATCATTAAGATATTTTCAGTAGTTCAGCAGGCATAGCCACTTCCTAAACAGTTAGTGACTTTTTGCACCACCTAGCTGCGATTACTAGGTAAGTACCTATATCCCTGGAGACAAAAAAAAAACTTTGTTCCTAAAAATATTACAAGGGTTTTACTTTGGCCCCAAACTAGACAAGCCTGTATCTTGGGGTCAGTTAAACCATGGCCCGGGGCACCAATATAGGGTTCACCATTTAATCAACAATTACAAAAACATGTTTGGTAGAAAGTAAAGCGTCGTGCAGACTGGCGCGACACAACGGCGCGACGCGACTCTAACAAAACAATTTCTAAAAAATCTTTACAAAAGAACAATTACTGGCGTCGCGTCGCGCCGTCCCAACGCACCAATATGCACGAGGCTGTAAAAGAAAATCTACACATTAGAAATAACTAAATAAACATCTAATAAGTAATAAAAAAATAAAGATAACAAGCAAAGCGAAATAATTATAATAAAACTAGAAAAACTGCTATTATGCGAATGCGTGTTAGTGTGTGTTCATATGATGGAAATTCATGAAGCGACAATACCAAGCTACAGTCCGGCCGTCGAGAGAATGCGTTCCTGACACAATGTGTTCCTTCATTCTAACGACTACCTATGTATTGCGAATTTGATCATTATTACTACTAGAAATTGTCCAACTGACACCTGTCAGTTGGACAATTTCAAACTGACAGGTGTCAAGAACACATTCTCTCGACGCCCGAACTTTACGAGGGCACAGCAACAACGAAGTATAAAGCCCTAACTTCTAACCATGGTGTACTAATTGACATGAATCTACTCTTATCATAACACAAGCATATTTACCACCAATCCCTTAACTTCAAGTATCGAGCAACAATATTCAGTTATGATAGCTACAGCAGCTAGGTAATTGACAGGCTACATGACCAGCAAAAAAAGGATATTATATGTGGATGACTCACTCGTTAGTGTAATGGTCGCTAGCGGTACTGCTGAGGTCCTGGGTTTAATTCCCAGGTCGGGCAGAGTGTTATTGGGTTTTTCCATCAGCATTTTCTAAGTAGCAGCCCAGAATCTGGTTTTGTGCCCGGTTGATAGCAATACTTTCGCCCCCGATTACATGGGACTTAAACATAACTGGCGAAATGTGGATGTACTAAAGGTACACCTCTGGCTAAGCCTTCGGGGATACAGGTTATGTAGCTAGCTAGATAATTGACAGGCCACATGATCACCAAAAAAAGGTTATAAATATGCGGATGTAGTCTAAATTTAAAAAAAAATCGCGTTATGAAAGTGTTATGTTTATATACCTATAATTGCTATTTGCGTTAGGTTTACATCAAAGAAAGTTAACTTTTACGTTTTCTTATTTGAAACTTGTTGAGTGAAGGTTTTCGTGCAGTAAATACCATAATGACGTTAGCTACACACGCGAGAATGTTTCTACTATTACGTGATGACTAAGGTGAATACTGACTGGAACTAGCATTGGCTTAGAAACAATTCGTCTTCGACAGTGACTATATTAACTACTAGCTTCCGCCCACGGCTTCGCCCGTGTGTTATGTCGATAAAAAGTATCCTTACATTTATATTCACCTGGAAGTTGCCTCTCTTTCTATCGCGTAACTCTTAGATCTTCTGACTACGTTACTTACACTCACTGAATTGGCCCAACAAGACCGGTCCGCCGCGTACTTGTAACTTCATACCTAAACTGCGGAGTGTTCCATTTGTATTAATTTGTGGTTTCGTATGGCACGGCTCGCTTCGCTCGCTCAGCTCGCGCGCGGTTGGTCACAGTTCTAACCTAACCTATAACTCATAAACTAACCCATAAATTATAACCTAACGGTTCTCACAATTTTACGGTAATATTATAGGTACCTGATTGCTATAATAAAGTATGCTTTGTCCAACTTGTGTTTTATGATGGTCACCCTACAATAACAATCAATTTCGGAATTATAACAATTAAACAAATTGCCAATTTGCCTGCAACAGATACATGGTGTTCACATATTTACAAACATTATAAAAGTAGACGATTTTCCTAAGATTTTAACAAATAATAAGTCAGTGTGTGAATTAAAGCAACCTATCCCCTGTTAGGGCTTCGGGAAATTGAATTAAAGTCGGAACTTTGTGAATGAACTATTGTTCATTCACAAAGTTCCGACTTTAATTCAATTTCCCGTTCGCAATTTCGAAAACGATGTTAAAGTTAGCAAATGACGCACACGATTTCAAACGCGGTATAATTCCACCTTGTAATGTATGTCGTGTATGTGTAATTATGGGCAATCTACAGTTTTTTTCGACGCAATCTCTGACGTACCAACAATCAATAATCTGCCGAGCCTTTTCTCAACTATGTTTGGGTCGGCTTCCAGTCTAACCGAATGCCTACATACCCCAGTTACCGGGTAACACGATACCCCTTGGTAAGATTGGTTGTCAGACTTTACGAGTTCTGACTGACCGTAACAACTGTCAAAAGTCTATGAATGATAGCCGGGACAAACAGCTTAACGTGCTTTCCGAGGAGCGGAGAAGTCTAGATATGTAATGGATGCTCATCATCGTACTGCCCCATCCCAATTACTTGGGAGTTCATTATTAAAGGATGCGCCGACTCCTCCAATCCAAACCTTTTTAAAGTGACTTGAAAAAAGGAAAAAAGAGGTTCTATGTTCATCTGTTACATGTTTTTTTATTTGTTTTATTTATGTTCATCGATATTTTCATCAATAGAGGACCAATTTTGAAAATTCGTTCTTTTATTTCGTAGGGGAAGTTGGCGCGGTGGTCCCTTATTAAGTTTCCTTTAGTAGGTACTTAGGTTTTGAGTTAGCTTCAATAATACGTCTTCAATCCATTTAGTGTATGTTGATGATGACAAAAAACTTCCTGCCTCTGTTGTTTACATAGCAAGTAGTGGTATACGAATGTGTGTGGGGTAAGGTACGATAACTAAAAAGTGAAAAATTTAAACGTAATATTGTAAAAATGATTTTTTATTTGTAATAATAGGTCTATGAAATTGCCGTTTTGTATGAAAAAATTTAAACGTATTTTTTTCATGTATTTTTTATTTGTATTAATCGAAGTAATCACCCATGCAATCAATGCATCTTTGCCAACGCAGTGACAGTTTATTGATGCCCTTCTTAAAGAAATCAGCTGGATGGGAGGCAACAAATTCTTCAAAGGCATTTTGTACTGCCTCTCGGGTATTGAATTTTTTTCCCGCCAAGAAGTTATCCAAATTCTGGAAAAAGTAGTAGTCTGTAGGCGCAAGGTCTGGTGAGTAGGGCGGATGACGGAGAGCTTCCAACCCCAGTTCTTGCAACTTGGAGACCGTCTGCTGTGCAGTAGGTATGAGGTCGCGCGTTGTCGTGCAGTAGCAGCGGAGACGAGCGATTGACCAATGCTGGTTGGAGATGTGCCAGCTTCTCCATCATTGTGTTCAGTTCTTCATAGTACACATCTGCAGTAATGCTCACCCCGTTTGTTAAGAAGCTGTGATGAATCACACCAGCGCTAGACCACCAAACAGTGACCATCACTTTTCTAGGCGTAAGTTTTCGTTTAGGGCATTGTTTAGGAGCTGAACCAGGATCCAACCAACTTGCTGAGCGCTTGCGGTTATCAAACAGAATCCATTTTTCATCGCAGGTAACAATGCGGTTCAAAATTCCTTCATTAAGTGTGTCTGTTGAGCAGTGCAAGGCACGTCTCGACGCGTACTTTGCGCTGGCGATCATTGAGTTCGTGGGGCACCCATTTGTCAAGCTTTTTTACCTTGCCAATTTGACGCAAATGGACCAATATTGTTTTGACGCTAATGTCGAAAGCTGCTGCTAATTCAGCCGTAGATTGTGTATCATCAGCTTCCACAATCGCCTTTAATTCGTCATTGTCGACCAAAGTCTTCGGACGACCGCGAGGTTCATTTTTCAGGTCGAAATTTCCAGAACGGAAGCGAGCAAACCAATAACAGGTGGTGCGTTGGTTTGTAGTGTTAGCTCCGTAAACGTCGTTGATTTTGCGTGCCGCTTGTGCCGCGTTGCTGCCACGACGGTACTCATATTCCATAATTACTCGAATTTTTAACGTATCCATGATGACGAAAAAGATTGAAATGCGATGTAAATGTAACACTAATCAATAAACAAATGACTACTTTTGGAAAAAAAAATCCATGTTTTTAAAATAAAATTAATTTGAAATTAGAATTCTTAGCCAAAAAAAAATTATTTTGATTTGAAATGGCCAGTACTGCAGAACGGCAATTTCATAGGAAAAGACCTAATATTTCTATAAGTGATCTCAGACTTAGATCTCTTTCTCAGTCATATCATCTTCCACACAATCCTTCCATCGTTCCCTACAGTCTCCATGATTTCTTAAAGCTATTACATTCATACTCAAAACTTTTCCCGCTCCTAGTCAGTGGTCACCTTAAAAAACCGACGCATATGGCGCGTGTCAAGATAAATGCATAAACACAACTGCACTAATAACGTTAACGTTATCTGTTCAAGATCAATGGAAGATTGTGAATAATAATATAGAATGGATCATAATGAATATAGCTTTAGGTGGTCTTCGTGCGATGGAATCTATGCATTTTATGAATATAATTACAGACTCCTTAGTCTAGTCCAGTCGCAGTTAACAATATCTGAAGATCCAGATATATGCCAGTGACTATGAGAGGTTAGCTTGCGTGTTCTGTACTGAGCTCACGCAACGCGTCGCACGTCCAGCCAGTAATAGGACTCGCCCATCCAGGGGCGCTGTCCCAAATTAGACGCATTATTAATTTAATATGCATAAAACAAAAGGTATTTTAATAAAACACGTATACTAAAAGTCAATAATTAAATTACCTTTAAAATGGTGAAGGTTTCAGAAAAATACGCTTGATAGATTTTGCGTGATTCTCAGTTTTTTTTCCGTGTTAGGCATAACATTACAAATTAATTTAATTATGTAATATAAACATAATCTAAAATATTCATATATAAAGTTATTAAGAGAATGCTTTAATTGAACATATACAATTTTTTTCCAAATCACCAGTATAAAATCATTAAAAGTCGGTTATCGTCGCCTCTTAGTGCAGGGAGTGTCATCAATGTGTGCGTGTCTAGTCTGTTTATATACACCATTAAACTGGGTTTCTCTTTCTTAAGGGTGCGTTTCCACTGAAGCGGAGACGAGCGAAGCTGAGCGGAGACGTGCAATCACAATGGTTGAAATCTTCATCGCGTCTCTCGTCTCGTCTGTGATTGGACGATTCCTGCACGTCTGCGCTCAGCTCCGTACGTCTCCGCTTCAGTGGAAACGCACCCTTAGGGTGCGTTTCCACTGAAGCGGAGACGAGCGGAGCTGAGCCGAGACGTCCAATCACAGACGAGACGAGAGACGCGGTGAGGATTTCAACCGTTGTGATTGGTCGATTCTGCACGTCTCCGCTCGGCTCCGCTTCAGTGGAAACGCACCCTTAATCGTGTCGAAAAGAGCCATACCTACAACAGTATAATAGCATGCGGTAAGCTGCTTACGATTGTAGAAAACGGCACTGATTTAAAGCAGCAGTTGTCTATTTTAGTAACCAATACCAATTATTTATTTTAATTAATAAATAATTAGCAATTATACATTTTGATATGAAACATCTATTGTCGCACGTAAAACCGATTTCTGGCGTGGCGACGCATGCCGTGGCGACGCGTCGCCACGCTATATGATGGTAATATATATACAGTCTATAAGCCTATATGCATAGTAGACCTCCTCTAGTAGTCCTGTAGTCTACATGCATTTCGTTATTTTATTTTATCATTATGACATATTTAGTTCCTATCAGAATCTGTTCTTTTCTGCATAATTACTTTTACAAAATAATGTCGATGTTTCACATCTGCCAGGCGTCCCGTGACGGCTCACATTTTTTTTATTTACAAAATGAAATAATTAAAAATGACAAAATCCACATTTATTATCAAGATCGCAAAATAATTAAAAATGACAAAATCCACATTTATTATCAAGATCGGTAGCGACAGTAAACACTGAGCTTAATAAAACAGAGTCAAAACAAATATTTAAATGGGTAAAATAAATTATTAAGTAGAATTACGTTGGGCAGTTAACAAATCGGAATTAATCGGTAAGAAATCTAACTTAGAAGCAGCGCGAGCCGTCGCGCGCGGTTCGTCAGTTCTAACCTAACCCATTTCGGGTCGGGGTGTCTTGCCTTGACTGCGACCAATTCGGCTTGCGTGGGTTGGTCGCGGTTCCAACCTAACCTATGGCCTGCCGAACTAATTATTCTTACTCATAAGTTGCACTTATTTATTTTCTCATAGACGGTGATGCAAAGTAGTGTCCACATCGGGAGCAACACGATTCTAACCTCGAGTGACGTATTTTGAATCCCTCACTGCGCTCAGAGAATCCTGAGCGCAGTGAGGGATTCAAAGTACGAAAGTCTGACGACCAATCATACCAAGCGGTAACGTATTACCCAGTTACTGGGTTGTGGAGGTCAGATAGGCAGTCGCTCCATGTAAAATACTGGTATTCAGCTGCATCTGGTTAGACTAGAAGCCGACACCAACATAGTTGGGAAAAAGCTAGGCAGATTGATTGAAGTGTAAAAGTGATTTCGATATCCTATTTACAGAATAAATAATTTCGTGACCCGCTGGTTTCTCTGTAAGGACCAACATAGTACTATAACCAAAAAAAAATTGTATCGCTGTATTACGTTTCACATTCTGTTATTTAATCGCAAAATGATTGTTACTCAAATTATACCCACTCAGGTATTTCATAATCACGCGTAATAATTCCGACTTCACGGCAACGAAGTATTTATCATTGTTATTCAGTGGCGTTGATTTACCGATCGAATCATTTTTCATATATACCATTAGGGGCTGAACGAAAACTCGATTTTATCGGTCTACAAAGCTGCACAAGGACGCATCAAAGACTCCACGATGATGCTAATACCTAATCCCCACACAAACTGGTGGGCAGTCAGTCTTACTACCAATCTGACTAATCTTATGTAAAAGAAAAGAAAAGAAAAGAAATGAAAAGAAAAGAAAATAAATTAGTAGAAAAGAAAAGAAATGAAAAGAAAAAACAAAGAAAAGAAAAGAAATTATAAGAAAAGAAAAGAAATGAAAAGAAAGAAAATACGTATATATTTAGCACAGGCGAAAAGGCATACCAAAAGTATACAAATAAAAAGTGTAAAATAATAATCCACCATAAACCATAACCATAACCACCGATTTTTACCATAACTAGGTAAGGGATAAAAATGGTGCTCATTCCGAGGTAAAGTGACCATTCTTTTTATCATCCTTTTAGTGCCTTACTTGGACAGTATGATAAGCTCCGTCCAAGTTATCATAAAAAATCCCAATGGAAATACAAATATACAAGTGACCATAAAGCTTCGTGCAGACCAGCGCGACGCGACGCCGCGACGCGACTCGAACAATACAATTTCTAAGAAAACTTGACGGTATAACAATAACCGGTGTCGCGTCGCGCTGGGCTGCACGAAGCTTAAGCCTCAGCTGACGGCCCATCATATCTTAAAAACTCGAAAAGTCACAGTAAGTAATTTATTTGAGGAATTCAGAATCTGAATCGTTTTGAAACACTGCTATTCCATTGCTTCTTAAGTTCGAAAAAAAATCTGATTAGTGCCGTATTAACGCAATGAATATGAATGTTGTTGAACCGCCAAATGAAACAGATCTTATCGTTTACGAAAATGTTTCTTTCTTTTCTTTCTTTCTTACGTAATTAGGTAGCATGTCATGGTCTACCCATCTGCCTTTCATCCAAATCCGCGTAACAAACAAAAAAATTCACGTTTGCATTTATAATATTAGGTAGTTAGGATATCGCATCAGCTATCTAATTACGCAACACATTTTCGTTGACAATTCCGACTAATCTGTTTCAGTTTGACAGGTCAACAACATTCATTGCGTTATTTACGTTGTTGAGCAGATTTTTTTTTCGGACGTACCAAGCAATGGATTAGCAATCTGTTTCAAAACGATTCAGATTCTGATTGATCGTGTATTACGTGATTAGGGTACTGGTTATAGAATAGAATTTTCTTTATTCGAGTAACCAAGACTCAACAACAAGATTGTTAGTAAAACTTACGACTATGTTAGTAAGCACAGACACTAAACAAAAACAAGGAAAACAATACAAAAAGTAACAACAAATAACAAGAAATAATGGTTGGTCACCGTTGCGACATCCCATGAGAGACGGCACAACAGTGACCCACGTACACACAGTCCAAGCGACTCGCAACCATGCTTAAGACACAGTTGGAGCCGCCCCGCACCCTGTGCACCAGGGAAGAGCATCTTTTACGAATTGTTGCGTAAAAGCAATCTACATGCGCATCTGCGAACATCTCTGACGCACTACAGAAACGGGGCAGCCCCACCAGTATCCTAAACGCATTGTTATATTGAACGCGGAGAGCGCTGTACGATCTTTGCGTATATCTAGCCCACAGGCTACACGTGTAAAAATTAGTACAATAGGCTCGAAAGAGCGTGATTTTAACAGGTAGTCATACCAGATTCCACACATTTCCAGTTGTGTAAAGGTTGGTTAGACAGTTGGTGTAGGTCCGTTTACGCAAGATTTATCGATGTTTCTACGTCATTTAGAAACTGCATGAGTAATGGGTACAGCAGTGCGTACGACAATGTTTATTAGTGAAAATGCGGAGGTCAGAGTGCTTGAGAGAATGTTTAAAATCCGGTTGTGAATTTTTGTTTTGTTGTGTCCGGCCGGCGCGGAATGAGGTCAGTGTCGAGAGCGGCCTGAGGTGTGAGATGTCGCGATTTGAATATACAATGTAGCAGATTGGCACACAAGCTAATCGGGATTTCGTCTAACCTATGGGGGATCTAACGAAATTCGTGACACATGTCTCATGTAATTTTCTATTACGCATGATAGGCCAAGGTCGAGTTAGGCCGCTTGTCGTCGGTGACAAAAAGATTTGTAGCTTTGATTGCACGCTCGCACGGTCAAACCCATCGTACGATCGCTATTAAGCATTTTCTGTGCTCGCGCGATGACTTGCAAGCTTCAATAAGGACACTCTAAAGAACTGTGTGTGTTTGCTCTCGTCGTGCGAGGATATCGCATCGTTTGCTCGTACGATCATAGCCAATTAGGACGACGCCAGAATAAGGAACAAGAATTATCACAAAAGTAAAAACGTACAGCCGCGGACAATCATTGTCCGCGGCTGTACGTGTACTGGTATAAGTGATATAAGTGGTGGTGGACCACTTTTCAATCTTAGTAATAAGGTTGTAAAGTGTTCCACCGCCAGTATCCGCGATGGTACCTACACCTACATTTCAGTTAAAAACCCCCAATTTGTTAATATTCATTCATCGCATAAGCTTATTAGTCGGACCATTGCACTCGAATCAAATATGAGCCGAGCGGAGCACGCGTGAGAATCTGCACGGCAATAAAAACATCGTCGATAACAATGCTACCGTCTACCACTAGCCTTATTATAGAAACAACTGCACTAACTAACTACATATTTATATCGACACCTCCATGCAATAACATCGTAACTCACTTTTTGTGATTTTACAGGAAAGCGATTTTAAAGTTTGAAAAATTATAGCAAACTCAAAACACCCCCTACAATTTTTGAAGCTGGCTCTATTTAATATAGTTTAGGCGGACTATAAATAGGTATGGTTAAGTCGTAAAAGAAAAATTGTTTTCATGGGTTTTCATGACTTACGTGAAAACAAAACAGTGAAATGATATATAAGTTACGAGGACAAACATTGTATGTCTGAGTTACAATTTAGTTTTTTTGTAGTTTAATTTATTTTTGTGGTCATTTTGTATCATGTACATAGATTGTATTTAATGTTACAATTTTGTTGTACTTGATAAACAAGCTACTCATAATATTTTCTATAAATTGTAAATCAAGTTGCAATTATATTGTTGACAAAAAAATTTTTTTTGGATTAGTTACAATACTTTGACGTTGGTTTATTTTAGAAACGAAAGGGGATAGAATTACAATGATAGTACAGAAAAAATGCATTTTTTTTTTACATAACAATGCCGTTGTAACTCAATTTTTGGAAAAAACTGAGTTACGATGTTATTGCATGGAGGTGTCGATATTATGAATATGTCGCAGAAGGATTGTCGAATCCGCTGTCTTACAAAACCGCTAGTTGTTAAAATAGCTGAACGATGTTGAGCGGTTTTTAATAATTACTGAAGTTTACCACGCAGAAATTGCATAAACGTTTTGGATTTATTAATGCATCGGGTCAACGATTAGAGGTTATGTAAAACAGCGTGAAATGAAACGTCAGATTGTAGATTTTTGTTCTAAATTTTGTCGCTCGTGGCTCTGTGTGCCGTAGCCGCGGAATGATAGCTCACCTAAGTTTTGAAGGTGAGTTTTTGTACAAAACTATTCGGCAGTTCGAATTGAGTGACTTTTTGAGCACTTGTAAAGTCAAGTTTTACTGCCAACTTAAATTATCCGTTCCAAATCACAAGTGTCATTCTTTAACAGTTGTATGCAATGGCTATGAAACGGTCAATTGACTTATAGCATCAATTTGATTAACAATTTATTTCCCTGACTGTATTTAGCACTAGCCTTAGGGGTCCCCAAAACGATCAATTGCGATTGATGAATTGCCATCAATTTGTATTGTAGCAATATTGTCAATGGGTTCAATTGCATTTGGTAGAAGATCAATTTGCGCATCAATTTGTATCAATCACGTAAAAATTGATCATTTCAATTGATCGTGTCGTTGACCCTTTAGAACAGAAACAATTGCATTTACTTCTATTGTCATTGCAGGTTGCTGAGACCTTGGCTTGTTAGGTTTTGATGATAGAACGTATACTACTATTGTGTTATTGGGTGACTTCTTTGCTGAAAAAAAATGTATAGGGGTTCATGCACACACATCAGTCACGTCAACATCAAGTCGCCCACCAGTTACGTCAAATCAAATCATTTATTTGCAATGAATGTAGGTTACATTAAAATACAGGTGGAATAGGAAGGAGTGAGCCATGTACATTCTGCCTGGAAATAGGCACGCAAAAATTATAAAAATTGTTACAAATCAAGATGTCACAGTTAATTATTGCATATAATTGCAATAATTAACTGTGACATCTTAATTACATTAAATAATATTGAAAAATGTCAAATTAAAATGTTACTTTAGAATAAAATTAAAAATTAATGTAATGTGATTAAAAAGTTTTGTCCATTAAAAAATCATTTATCGAATAATAACATTTTGCTGTTAAGAAGGCTACTAATTTCTTTAAAAAAAATTTAATTGTATCGTTTTACATTACATCTGGCAATTTATTGTATATTGTAGGACCCATACAGATAACTTTTCCTCATTAAAGCTGTGTTACAGGACTCGTAATAAATTTTTGTATGGATTTCTGACAGGTCGTTTTCTAGTTTCTGTCATCGTCGGAAAAAGGTTTTTATTGGTCTTTACAAACATGGCCATTTCCAGAATATACAATGACGGAAATGTGAGCACTTTTAGGGATTTAAACTTTGGTTCGCAACTGTCGGTGGTCTTCAAACCACACATCACTCTAATGCAACGTTTTTGCGCCTCGAACATGTATGTATGTTCACGCCTCCCTTGAGCTGCAATTGCCCCAGAAGATAATACCAATCTTAGAACTGATGCAACCAAAAAAAAAATATAGTTACGTGTAAGTTGTAGGACGTTGGCTACACACATCAGTCACGTCACTACCGGCGAGTCTCAGTCGATGTCGCGTCACTGACATGTCAAAACTTGTATGGCTACGGCATTTTAAGAAAGACAATTTGTAACCGAGGCGTTGCTATATGACTGACTATCTGTTCACACACGTCCCTGAAATTGACGTGACTGATCGGTGACTTACCTATATTCATATCTTTATTTGCATTCCATAATGTAAGTATACAGGTGTTATAATGGCTTAGAGCTAAGGTACAATTACGGACCCTGTAGGGCACAGCAAAAAGTATTTAATAAATTCTTAATAATAAAAAAAAAAAAAAAAAATTAAAAGAAATAAATTTAAAATAAAACATTAAGTAACAATCAACAATTTTTAAATATATTCTTAACATTATTTGAGATCAGATATAAGTGTAAGTGTGGTGCATAATAATTATTTAATAAGGTCAATTTAATTAAACATAACTATACAGGGTGTTAAAGTAGTTGCGTGCCATAGCTTCAGGGTGAGCTCAGTGTCGATAAAGGAACCCAGGAAAAAATAAATATCTTAAAAAAAAAGTAAACGATACCTGGAAAAAAAAAAATGCAACATCAATCTAATTTAGTACCTACTAACTTAAAATAGCAATCGTTTAAAAGTAAAATTATTTTATTTGTTTAAATACTTTCATTGCGTTCGATAGTAGGTAGTAACTCTAGGAAATTATTTATTAGCATTTAAACAAAATAAAAACGTAACTATTTTAAGCAATTTTTTTATCAATTTTAAACGATTGCTATTTAATTAGTAAGTATTACATTAGGTTCATCTTATGATAATTTTCGATTTTTTTTACACTTTTTTTTAAATGTATTTATTTTTAATTTTTTATGGGTTCCTTTATCGACTCTGAACTCACCCTGAAGCTATGGCACGCAATTACTTTAACACCCTGTATAATATTATAATATTTGTCTATGTATGTATAAATTGTATCTATACGACTAACTGTATACGGTGTCTGTTAGTGTTAAATATTTTTTTGTCATGTATGTATTCATTTATTGTGTAGTATGCTTTGTTAATTAATATTTGCTTGATCTTATTTATAAATTTCGTATCGCTGGTTGCACTTGACGCTGACGTGACTGATGTGTGTGCATGACCCTAAAGGCGGAGACTGACTTGTAAGTTGTAACATTTGTTTGTAATGTGTCGAGTTTTTGTAACGCGTTAAAGTAGCCAGTGCAGTGAGCCGAGCCGCTCGATGCGACCGCCGGATCCTCCACTCGACCGTCGACTGTTTCGTGAATTCCTTTGAAATGGAAATATGAGAAAAGTTTCATGGTGCTCGAAGCGAGCGTTCGCAGCGTCTTGTGTAACATCACCGTATTGTAACCAAGCTCGCCTCGAATGATACATTACAAACAAATGATACAAGTCAGCTTCCACGTTTAAGCGTGGAACTTACAGAGCGGTCAGGAAAAATTGGTTGAAATAAAGAGGAGGCAACGAAGAGGGCAGCAGAAAAAGGGTAGGCAAAAGATGGAAAACCACACTAAAAGCTAATTATTTATTTAGGTTTCCAACAAAAGATGTACACAATACATGACACATAATTAAAGGGCAACATGTACTCCTTCACTTATAGGAAACCAGAGCATGCATGCATGAGTTGAGAGTCGAGAAAAATCGATTTGAGACATGGTAACAGAGATGTAATGAACAGTGAAAGCCTAGGAATGTCATACCCTACTGATATTAATATCAACCTAATTGCATGACACATATTTTCAATCACAATCTGAATGACTTTGAAGGTTATTGCTAATCCATAGCTTTATATGTTCGAAAAATTTGTCTGCTCAACAACGTAAGTAACGCAATGAATGTTGTTGAGCTGTCAAAATGAAAGCCATTACTACTGTGAGTTACGTAATTACCCCGCTGATCCATTATCATTTTCAGGAAGGTATTGGAAATCCTTATTGATCTGCACAAATCGGTCTCAATCGGTTTTCCGTGACCGCTTCTATGTAGGTACCTAATCCATCCGACACCTGTCATTTCGATCATCTCTCCCCGGTATCCACTCGCCAGGGTTCTAATCCACCTATAATAACTGCCAAGCAATCTATCCTGCCCTGGTACTGGCACTCATCTTATATATCTATATATATAAAAATGAATTGCTGTGCGTTAGTCTCGCTAAAACTCGAGAAAGGCTGAACGGATTTATCTTATCTTGGTCTTGAAATGTCCGTGGAGGTCTAGGGAAGGTTTAAAAGGTGAGAAAAATTCGAATAATTGCCGGGAAAACCCTAAAAACAAGCCGGAAGCCGGGGCGGGCTGCTAGTTTTATATAAAACCACTCTTCTGAATACTTTACCAACATTGCAATTAAAACTTATTTATTTAATAAGTACACCAACAGCATACACAAGGTGGGGCAAAAGTAATGTCATAATGTGAATTGGCAAATTTGGCAATATTACTATATGGAAATAAGAAATGTGGCTTACTAGCGAACTAGAATATTAATAGTGAATTGCAGTTATAATATTGAATTTGATGTTGTAGCCGTTTTAGGTGTAAAAAAAGAATTTGGAAAGTTTCCAAATACTAAAAACTAAATATTCGGTGTTACGATATTCATTATTGCATTTATTATTCAATAGTCTAGTTCGCTAGTTAGCCACATTTCTTATTTCAATACAGTATATTGCCAAATTAATCAAAACAGCGAAATATTTGACATCTATTTGCGACGTTGCCCACTTTCAGAATAAACCCTCTTAAAACAATATTTAGGCAATCCTTCTATTGTATAGGTATAAATTAGGCATACATAACATTCAAAGAAAAATGACATTGGATTTACCTTGTAAGAATTTGAAACATTATAAAAATCTTAAATTCACTGGCAGAATCGCACATTCTAAGCCGCTGGGACTAGAAGCATGAATTTTTTCACATAACGAGCACTATGGAAGGATTTTTAAAAATTCATCCGCTAAAGGAGTTAAACAGGAGATTAAAGTTGGTATGGATGTTTGTAATTTTTGGTCCATAATAATTCGTTAATTTATTTCATTCAATATTATTTGATTATACATTAATAGCTATATTTTTGAGCTGGGGTTGAAACACTAGGCCCGTGGGCTCCGAATGCTCATCGAATATTTCGGGACATCGCC
This sequence comes from Agrochola circellaris, assembly GCA_914767755.1. Classification (NCBI taxonomy): domain Eukaryota; kingdom Metazoa; phylum Arthropoda; class Insecta; order Lepidoptera; family Noctuidae; genus Agrochola; species Agrochola circellaris. Next base: position 5,086,301 of record OU611857.1, read on the forward strand.
AAGCGGTTGGTCGACTCTTCACGTAACCAGAGGGCTGGCAAATTCTTTGGCCAAAAAATCAGCATTGCCATCTAACGTGGCAACGTTGTCAGCCTTATTTTCCCGCTGACAAATTTTTTGATGCTCAATGAGCTCATTACTTTATTTTGTAATCTAATTATTTCCTTTACATACTTGATAATAGGTAGATTTTTGTCGATGAGATTTCCATTGGACATACGGCTGTCCTTTGATAAATCAAGTCTTAAAGCCCCAAAACAGGGAGCAAATCAAACTTTTTCAAAATCTTTAGACCGACTGCCTAAGTTAGACCGCCGACAGATTCTCCCACCCCAATGGCTATAATATAATACAATTTAAGTAATACAAGAGTACGCAAGGAGTTCCCTCTGTAATCCTATCGGAACTCATTTATCTTCCTCAGATATAGAGGTAACAAGATTGGTTTTAATACACAACAACTAAACTACACAACCTTTTTTCCCCAACCTTATTACTTTTTCTCGTTCAGAATTCGAAAGTAAATTGCTGTATATCTACAATACTTACATCGTTATCAATTAAACACAGTTATTATTAGAAACGGTTTCATTAAAATCTTCCTAGAAAAACAGCAATGGATCTGTTACCAGCAGCATTCTCAGAATTAGGTTAGAATCTTTTATTCTTCCTTCGCATTCTCTTTACTACCACATCCTTATTTTCTTTGTAAATCTTCGTCATTGTCAGACCTTGGTTGCTTCATTTACATCCGCCATTGGAAAACCCCAACTGTTGCTAAATAATTATGTGTAATAACTAGTATTATGTTTTATTATTTTAACCTCAACCCAGATGTCTGGCATAACTAGCTATGTCATTATTGCAAACGATTGTTTAACATTCTTTTAAATATTATGCATTTAAATCGTGGGTATTTTTATCATAGGCACATACTTAAGTACGAGAAATAAGTAACTCAAGGATTTAAGTATTAGGAGAGACAAAGAAATGCTGTAGTAGAAAGTTCGTCGCACGAGTCGATCAAAGGTTAAGTAAGCCACACTTCCCGCGGTCGGTTCGTGCATGGGTGACCATCTATAACATATCGAGACCCTCCGTGCCTCGGAAAATATGTTAGTCCCGGCTGTCATGTCGTAGGTCTTTGACAGTCTATAGCCCATAAAGTTTGACAACCAGTCTTACCAAGGGCTATCGTGTTACCTACTGGTTTGTGGAGGACAGATAGACCGTCGCTCCATATAAAATACTAAGCTACAGCTACAGCCCAAAAAGTATTCAGACTGGAAGTCAGCCCCAACGTAGTTGGGAAAATGCTATGCAGATTGATTGAAAGAAATGCTGTAGTTAGCCTCACGTCACCTTTGCTTGTTTCTTCATCATCCTCATCATCTATAGCCTTAGTTAGAGCCAATTTCCCTGCTCTTATGCCATCCTCACCCAGATCCAACCCGCGACGGCAACAAAGCTTGTTTAGCAAAATATCATGTATTCAGACTTACACCTATTCTTTTCTTCTCCATTCTCGTGATAATAATATTTGCCAATCAGCTAAGTGTTAGTGCTAGTAAGTCGTACGTAGTGGCTCACTGGCATGGCCACCATCAGGGATTTAATTTGGATAACACAAAAATCTAAATTTGTCGCCATATATTAGAATTTGTCGGTCACTGGTACAAAAGTTATAAGGGTTTATACGTGGCTGATTTGAGGAGCATCTCCCCAGCTTGGCCCATTTGAATTTCAAAAGCTAGGGCACCTAGCAAGAGCTAGATCGAAGATTTTTCGTAAACTCTTCGATCAAAATTTTCGTAACTTTTAAACCAGTGACCGACAAATTATGATATTTGGCGACAAATTTCGACTAATTAGCGACACATTTTTTGTGTTATAAAAATTAAAATCCCCGATGGTGGCCATGCCCGGGTCAGTCACACCGCCTCTCATGCACGAGGTTGTGGGCCTAAATCCAGGGAAGTAGCAATGTGGCTTTTTCAATTCTTAGGTCCTTTCTAAGTTTGGACATCACTGACATCGGTGAAGGAAAACTTCGTGAGGATATTTGGACTTATAATTAAAATAATTCTGAAATCGCCAACCCGTCTTGAGCAAGCGTGGTGATCAATGCTCCTGCATGCTGTGTATGAGAAGAGGCCTACGCCCTGCAGTGGGACAGTAATAGGCTGCTATTAAAGTGTTAGTGGACTGACTGCCCATATTACACCGGACTTTTAACACTTTCGACTCCACCCACTTTTCATAGAACTTATACGCCATGCCGCCATACTTTGCAAGTACACCATACATACCGGCATTACGTTTGTGCTAAAGTTAACATCGCGGACGGTCAACGCCATTAAGTTTAAAACCGCGTTATAAAACACAATTTTACGTCGCTTTTAATTTTTTAGTTTATATTTGTAAGCGTGAACAAAAAATTAAAAAATAATTAAATTCTTGGATTTTAAAATCAACCCATATACTTACTAATAAATCTTGTTAAAATAGACATCAGATTTTATTTTCACGGTTTATAATGCCGTGTTCGCTAAGGAAAACCTACATTTAAAATGAGGCTCCAGGCATCCCATATGAACCCCCCCCTAGGTGAACCCTCTAGAGCGCTCCCGGCACTGAACGTGTTAATGTACCCCAAAACAGACTGTGAGCAAAAAGGAAAAAAATGGTGATAAGGCGTTATTATCTAAAACCTCCCGTTTTACACAATAATCGTAGAGATGTAAATTACAAGTTTACGACATAATAATTATTACAATCGCTGGCAGGATAATGCAATCTCCACTTAAAGGTGTTAAGTTGTTAAAATTAACATAAATAATAAACAACAATCAATTTTGTTTGATGCTGATGAACTAATCGATCCACTTACAGATTGTTAGAAACAATAAATTATTTATTATTTTAACCTCAAAACAGCTATGGTAATCTGTCATAATTATGAAATTCTATAAACCCAACGGGTCAGCAAACTTTCAACATATTTTTTTCTTATTTCGCTGAAAAAAATGAACTGTTAAGATATTGAATGTTCAATAAGGACATGTCGGTTATTCTCTTCGTTCCAGAGATATAAGCATTCGCTCCATAATTTTTTTTTGCAAACCAAATATAATTTTTTTAAATGAAATTGTTAAATTTAATTTGATCAATGAATAAAAACCTGTTTTGATAAAAAAAATCAGATAGGCAAATTAGCAATTTATATTTGTATTGCAAAAAAAAATTGAATTTAAATAAATCACTCAGTTCGTGGCAAACTTCACTCTTTTACTCTAAGGACCGTATTAATGAACCTCACTTAAGAGCAATACTCAAGTATTACTTAAATCTAGTTTCAACCAATCACGAGCCTTTAAACGAGTTTTAATTAAGTAATGCTTGAGTTTTGAGTGAGGTTCTGAAATATGGGTCCAAGTATTCGATCAACCAGCTTGCTGGCTTTCATCTGAGTACTTAATGCTACTAATATTATAATTATATTGCGAAAGATTGTGAAGATGTTTGGATGGATTGATGGATGTTTGTTACTCTAAGATTGATGATAACATTAAAATAATACATAAAATACTGTTACGAGTATCCTAACTAAAATTATAAATGCGAAAGTTTGTTTGTTACGCTTTCTCATTAAAATGGCTGAACGGATTTGGATGAAATTTGGCACGTGGGTAGACTATGACCTTTTTTTTTTTTGGGTGGGAATTTATCAAATAACTTCTTCTTCTCCCGCTCTGGGTGGAGCGGGAGGGCGTGTCAGACTTTTACTGACTAAAACCCACCCGTGTTCCTTCCGTTGCCTGTGTGCCGGGGTCACGATATCCCTTTCGGACAAACTCGCAACCCCGGCAGGTAGACCATGACCTGGTTTAGGACATAGAATTTTTATCCCGATATTCCCACGTGACCCACACTTATGCGGATGAAACTGCGAGGCGCTGCTTGTTATAGATAATACTTTCAAAAATACAGTATTCTTAAGTCCGCTAACTAGTCCTAGTTCCTGCACTAAATAGTGAGCTCCTTTAGAAGTTTTAAATTCATCTTTAAAAATATCTTAAGTACAATTTATTTTGTTTCCAACCAATTTTCTCAAAAACGTCTAACAAACGATGATAACATATCGAATTTCACTCGTAGTAAGTCCTCATTGTAATCGATTACTCGTTTCGAGCGGGAGATTGATGGAGGACACAAGTAATCGTGTAGCATCGTCGGAGGACCTCGCGATCACTCAACGTCGCCGCGTCGCCCGCGCTCCGTCGCGGTATCTCCTAACCTTTGTGACATCTTTTTTTGGAACGCTTGTTTTCTAGGGACCTATGTTTTTAGGTAATTTTCGTTTATTCACCTGACTAAGGTAGCCTTTTATTTTCAGAAAACCTTTTTATTCGAGGATTTTTGTTACCTTGCCACTACATCGGTCATTCTCGAATTAGGCGTTCTTCGCCTAATTACCGTACCATTTTTTATTTTTCACTGATTTGACTTAAACACATTAAAATATGAAACACATCAAAGATACGAATTAATTAGTAAATGAGGCATTTAGCTATTATTAGTGGTTTTCTAGATAATGAAACTTTATTTTAAAATATCGATTTTCTGCCTGGCCGCACAAATCACCGTAATCGGGAGTGAAATATCTGGTATTATTATTCGGGTGGAGTTGACTCGGGCCGAGCTGTCGCTGACCCAAACATCTGACAGTAACAGTATGAAATATTTTTCAGATTATAACTAATAAACAAATAATTTCATATGGATTTCTTTAAAAAAGAATCAGCTACTAATAAATCGGGCCGCCATATTCTCACACAATCGAACATTCTCGGGCTTCTATCCCGTAAATCAAGCGAACAATAGCAACTATTTCTTCCAATCTGCCTCTAATTTGTTCACTCCAACAGATTGTAACTGAGCTGACAAATTCGATCTACTGTCCATCTTTTGTTGAGGGTCTGTCCCTTATTCTAACGGACAAAGAATTTTGTATCAAGGACATTTATTTTGTCGGTCGCTTATTAAATGCTTTACTTATTTATTCTCCTTTATGTGTGCCTTTAATTTATTTTGATTTCTGAAATGCGAGTAATTCTGATAAACATATTGTGATTTTTGTACAGCCTGCTCAACTCCTCGCCGCATCTTTTAAGATCTTCGTATTCAACCTTAGTTAAAACAAAAATCTGGTGTTCCCTACATTTCGACGAGATAGACGAACATAGTAGGAACATAGTAGTAGGGAACAGCTGATTATTTTTTCGCGATTTCAGCGTTGTTCCCATAGTGAAAGTTGTTCATAATAATGAGTACAATGACCCCTTAAGAGGTTTAGGGCTGTATAACTAAGTACCTATGTTTCACAAATAAATTATTATATTATATTCATCCTTATAAGGGTGCATTATATCGATAAATCTTATCTTAGTGCACATCAACACCTAAGAAAAAAAAAAATTTTCTTCCCTACTTTCATCTACAGGTTACAGGATTGTATTTGGTCTTCCAGTCACCAGTACCCTTATTACGTAAGACACGATCAATCACAATCTGTTTTGAAACAGATTGCTAATCCATTGCGTTATTTACGTTGTTGATCAGATTTTTTTTTCGAGCTTATGAGCTCGAAAAAAAAATCTGATCAACAACGTAAATAACGCAATGAATGTTGTTGAACTGTCAAACTGAAACAGATTAGTCGTAATCGTTTACGAAAGTGTGTTGCGTAATTAGATAGCTGATTCCTATTGTCCATTTTAAAACAGTTTTATTCACACCTCTATAAAAAATTGTTATATAATGGACAGAATAGATAAGATAGATGCGTTATTAAAGTATCAGACATCTTATTCTATCCAGTTCCCCTTTAGTTCCTGAACGTAACCACAATCCGGAGATTTACGGATCGTGGCGAACTGTCAGAACGAGCTTACGAGTTTAAAATGTACCTACCTTATTTTTTTCTGACCGGATTTCGAGGTTCGCTGTGAAAAATACTGTGTATTTGATTATTATACAAGGGAGTGTAGTACTCATGAAAAGGAACAACTATAAAGGATACTGACTGACTACTCGATATTGTGTAGACATTGTGACTTATAACATCGCCTTGGATGAGTCTGTAAAGGTTTTATGATTATTCTGATTTAAATAAATAATTAATAAAATTCTTTTATACAATTCTTTAAATTATTTTTACCCTTTGACACCTTTCAGTTTTCACAGATCGGTGTTATAGGCGTCGGCGTAAGGTATTAGGCGTCGGTGTTATAGGCGTCGGCGTAAGGCGTCGGTGTTATAGGCGTCGGTGTTATAGGCGTCGGTGTTATGGGCGTCGGTGTTATGGGCGTCGGTGTTATAGGCGTCGGTGTTATAAGCGTCGGTGTTAGAGGCATCGGTGTTATAGGCGTCGGTGTTATGGGCGTCGGTGTTATAGGCGTCGGTGTTATAGGCGTCGGCGAAAGGTATAAAGCGTCGGTGTTATGGGCGTCGGTAATATAGGCGTCGGCGAAAGGCGTCGGTGTTATAGGCGTCGATGTTAAAGGCGTCGGTGTTATAGGCGTCGGTGTTATGGGCGTCGGTGTTATAGGCGTCAGTGTTACAGGCGTCGGTGTTATAGGCGTCGGTGTTATAGGCGTCGGTGTTATAGGCGTCGGTGTTATAGGCGTCGGTGTTATAGGCGTCGGTGTTATGGGCGTCGGTGTTATAGGCGTCGGCGTAAGGCGTCGGTGTAATAGGCGTCGGTGTTATAGGCGTCGGCGTAAGGCGTCGGTGTTATAGGCGTCGGTGTTATAGGCGTCGGCGTAAGGCGTCGCGTAAGATATTAGTCGTCGGTGTTATGGGCGTCGGCATTATAGGCGTCGGTGTTATAGGCGTCGGTGTTATAGGCGTCGGTGTTATGGGCGTCGGTGTTATAGGCGTTGGCGTAAGGCGTCGGTGTTATAGGCGTCGGCGTAAGGCGTCGCGTGAGGTATTAGGCGTCAGTGTTATGGGCGTCGGTGTTATAGGCGTCGGTGTTATAGGCGTCGGTGTTATAGGCGTCGGTGTTATAGGCGTCGGTGTTATAGGCGTCGGTGTTATAGGCGTCGGTGTTATAGGCGTCGGTGTTATAGGCGTCGGTGTTATAGGCGTCGGTGTTATGGGCGTCGGTGTTATAGGCGTCGGTGTTATGGGCGTCGGTGTTATAGGCGTCGGTGTTATAGGCGTCGGTGTTATAGGCGTCGGCGTAAGGCGTCGCGTAAGATATTAGGCGTCGGTGTTATGGGCGTCGGCATTATAGGCGTCGGTGTTATAGGCGTCGGTGTTATAGGCGTCGGTAATATAGGCGTCGGCGTAAGGCGTCGGTGTTATAGGCGTCGGTGTTATAGGCGTCGATGTTATAGGCGTCGGTGTTATGGGCGTCGGTGTTATAGGCGTCGATGTTATAGGTGTCGGTGTTATGGGCGTCGGTGTTATAGGCGTCGGTGTTATAGGCGTCGGTAATATAGGCGTCGGCGTAAAGCGTCGCGTAAGATATTAGGCGTCGGTGTTATAGGCGTCGGTGTTATAGGCGTCGGTGTTATAGGCGTCGGTGTTATGGGCGTCGGTGTTATAGGCGTCGGTGTTATAGGCGTCGGTGTTATAGGCGTCGGTGTTAAAGGCGTCGGTGTTATAGGCGTCGGTGTTATAGGCGTCGGTGTTATAGGCGTCGGTGTTATAGGCGTCGGTGTTATGGGCGTCGGTGTTATAGGCGTCGGTGTTATAGGCGTCGGTGTTATAGGCGTCGGTGTTATAGGCGTCGGTGTTATAGGCGTCGGTGTTATAGGCGTCGGCGTAAGGCGTCGCGTAAGATATTAGGCGTCGGTGTTATGGGCGTCGGCATTATAGGCGTCGGTGTTATAGGCGTCGGTGTTATAGGCGTCGGTAATATAGGCGTCGGCGTAAGGCGTCGGTGTTATAGGCGTCGGTGTTATAGGCGTCGATGTTATAGGCGTCGGTGTTATGGGCGTCGGTGTTATAGGCGTCGATGTTATAGGTGTCGGTGTTATGGGCGTCGGTGTTATAGGCGTCGGTGTTATAGGCGTCGGTAATATAGGCGTCGGCGTAAAGCGTCGCGTAAGATATTAGGCGTCGGTGTTATAGGCGTCGGTGTTATAGGCGTCGGTGTTATAGGCGTCGGTGTTATGGGCGTCGGTGTTATAGGCGTCGGTGTTATAGGCGTCGGTGTTATAGGCGTCGGTGTTAAAGGCGTCGGTGTTATAGGCGTCGGTGTTATAGGCGTCGGTGTTATAGGCGTCGGTGTTATGGGCGCCGGTGTTATAGGCGTCGATGTTATAGGCGTCGGTGTTATAGGCGTCAGTGTTATGGGCGTCGGTGTTATAGGCGTCGGTGTTATAGGCGTCGGTGTTATAGGCGTCGGTGTTATAGGCGTCGGTGTTATAGGCGTCGGTGTTATAGGCGTCGGTGTTATAGGCGTCGGTGTTATAGGCGTCGGTGTTATAGGCGTCGGCGAAACGTATAAGGCGTCGGTGTTATAGGCGTCGGTGTTATAGGCGTCGGTGTTATGGGCGTCGGTGTTATAGGCGTCGATGTTATGGGCGTCGGTGTTATAGGCGTCGGTGTTATAGGCGTCGGTGTTATAGGCGTCGGTGTTATGGGCGTCGGTGTTATAGGCGTTGGCGTAAGGCGTCGGTGTTATAGGCGTCGGCGTAAGGCGTCGCGTGAGGTATTAGGCGTCAGTGTTATAGGCGTCGGTGTTATAGGCGTCGGTGTTATAGGCGTCGGTGTTATAGGCGTCGTTGTTATAGGCGTCGGTGTTATAGGCGTCGGTGTTATAGGCGTCGGCGAAAGGTATAAGGCGTCGGTGTTATAGGCGTCGGTGTTATAGGCGTCGGTGTTATGGGCGTCGGTGTTATAGGCGTCGGTGTTATGGGCGTCGGTGTTATAGGCGTCGGTGTTATAGGCGTCGGTGTTATAGGCGTCGGCGTAAGGCGTCGGCGTAAGGCGTCGGTGTTATAGGCGTCGATGTTATGGGCGTATGGTACCGACGCCTTTAACATCGACGCCTATAACACCGACGCCTTTCGCCGACGCCTATATTACCGACGCCCATAACACCGACGCTTTATACCTTTCGCCGACGCCTATAACACCGACGCCTATAACACCGACGCCCATAACACCGACGCCTATAACACCGAAGCCTCTAACACCGACGCTTATAACACCGACGCCTATAACACCGACGCCCATAACACCGACGCCTATAACACCGACGCCTATAACATCGACGCCTATAACACCGACGCCTATAACACCGACGCCTATAACACCGACGCCCACAACACCGACGCCCATAACACCGACGCCTATAACACCGACGCCCATAACACCGACGCCTATAACACCGACGCCTATAACACCGACGCCTATAACACCGACGCCCATAACACCGACGCCTATAACACCGACGCCTATAACATCGACGCCTATAACACCGACGCCCATAACACCGACGCTTATAACACCGACGCCTTTAACATCGACGCCTATAACATCGACGCCTATAACACCGGCGCCCATAACACCGACGCCTATAACACCGACGCCTATAACACCGACGCCTATAACATCGACGCCTATAACACCGACGCCTTTAACACCGACGCCTTTAACACCGACGCCTATAACACCGACGCCTATAACACCGACGCCTATAACACCGACGCCTGTAACACCGATTCCCATAACACCGACGCCTATAACATCGACGCCTATAACACCGACGCCTATAACACCGACGCCTGTAACACCGACGCCCATAACACCGACGCCCATAACACCGACGCCTATAACATCGACGCCTGTAACACCGACGCTTATAACACCGACGCCTATAACACCGACGCCCATAACACCGACGCCTATAACACCGACGCCTATAACACCGACGCCTATAACACCGACGCCTATAACATCGACGCCTGTAACACCGACGCCTATAACACCGACGCCTATAACACCGACGCCCACAACACCGACGCCCATAACACCGACGCCTATAACACCGACGCCCATAACACCGACGCCTATAACACCGACGCCTATAACACCGACGCCTATAACACCGACGCCTATAACACCGACGCCCATAACACCGACGCCCATAACACCGACGCCTATAACACCGACGCCTATAACATCGACGCCTATAACACCGACGCCTATAACACTGACGCCTATAACACCGACGCCTATAACACCGACGCCTATAACACCGACGCCCATAACACCGACGCTTATAACACCGACGCCTTTAACATCGACGCCTATAACATCGACGCCTATAACACCGGCGCCCATAACACCGACGCCTATAACACCGACGCCTATAACACCGACGCCTATAACATCGACGCCTATAACACCGACGCCTTTAACACCGACGCCTATAACACCGACGCCTATAACACCGACGCCTATAACACCGACGCCTGTAACACCGATTCCCATAACACCGACGCCTATAACATCGACGCCTATAACACCGACGCCTATAACACCGACGCCCATAACACCGACGCCCATAACACCGACGCCTATAACATCGACGCCTGTAACACCGACGCCTATAACACCGACGCCTAAAACACCGACGCCTATAACACCGACGCCTATAACACCGACGCCTATAACACCGACGCCTTACGCCGACGCCTATAACACTGACGCCTATAACACCGACGCCCATAACACCGACGCCTTATACCTTTCGCCGACGCCTATAACACCGACGCCTATAACACCGACGCCTATAACACCGACGCCTATAACACCGACGCCTATAACACCACGCCCATAACACCGACGCCCATAACAGCGACGCCTTACGCCGACGCCTATAACACTGACGCCTATAACACTGACGCCTATAACACCGACGCCCATAACACCGACGCCCATAACACCGACGCCTTATACCTTTCGCCGACGCCTATAACACCGACGCCTATAACACCGACGCCTATAACACCGACGCCTATAACACCGATGCCTATAACACCGATGCCTATAACACCGACGCTTATAACACCGACGCCTATAACACCGACGCCCATAACACCGACGCCTATAACACCGACGCCTTTAACATCGACGCCTATAACATCGACGCCTATAACACCGGCGCCCATAACACCGACGCCTATAACACCGACGCCTATAACACCGACGCCTATAGCATCGACGCCTATAACACCGACGCCTTTAACACCGACGCCTATAACACCGACGCCTATAACACCGACGCCTATAACACCGACGCCTATAACACCGACGCCCATAACACCGACGCCTATAACACCGACGCCTATAACACCGACGCCTATAACACCGACGCCTATAACACCGACGCCTATAACACCGACGCCCATAACATCGACGCCTATAACATCGACGCCTATAACACCGACGCCTATAACACCGACGCCCATAACACCGACGCCTATAACACCGACGCCCATAACACTGACGCCTATAACACCGACGCCTATAACACCGACGCCTATAACACCGACGCCTATAACACCGACGCCCATAACACCGACGCCTATAACACCGACGCCCATAACACCGACGCCTATAACACCGACGCCTATAACACCGACGCCTATAACACCGACGCCTATAACACCGACGCCTATAACACCGACGCCCATAACACTGACGCCTATAACACCGACGCCTATAACACCGACGCCTATAACACCGACGCCTATAACACCGACGCCCATAACACCGACGCCTATAACACCGACGCCTATAACACCGACGCCTATAACACCGACGCCCATAACACCGACGCCTAATACCTTACGCGACGCCTTACGCCGATGCCTATAACACCGACGCCTATAACACCGACGCCTTACGCCGACGCCTATAACACTGACGCCTAATACCTTACGCCGACGTCTATAACACCGACGCCTATAACACCGACGCCTATATAACCGACGCCTATAACACCGACGCCTTACGTTGACGCCTATAACACCGACGCCTGTAACACCGACGCCTGTAACACCGACGCCTATAACACCGACGCCTAAAACACCGACGCCTTACGCCGACACCTATATTACCGACGCCTATAACACCGACGCCTATAACACCGACGCCTATAACACCGACGCCTATAACACCGACGCCTTACGCCGACGCCTATAACACTGACGCCTATAACACCGACGCCCATAACACCGACGCCTTATACCTTTCGCCGACGCCTATAACACCGACGCCTATAACACCGACGCCTATAACACCGACGCCTATAACACCGACGCCTATAACACCGACGCCCATAACACCGACGCCCATAACAGCGACGCCCATAACACCGACGCCTATAACACCGATGCCTATAACACCGATGCCTATAACACCGACGCTTATAACACCGACGCCTATAACACCGACGCCCATAACACCGACGCCTATAACACCGACGCCTTTAACATCGACGCCTATAACATCGACGCCTATAACACCGGCGCCCATAACACCGACGCCTATAACACCGACGCCTATAACACCGACGCCTATAGCATCGACGCCTATAACACCGACGCCTTTAACACCGACGCCTATAACACCGACGCCTATAACACCGACGCCTATAACACCGACGCCTATAACACCGACGCCCATAACACCGACGCCTATAACACCGACGCCTATAACACCGACGCCTATAACACCGACGCCTATAACACCGACGCCTATAACACCGACGCCCATAACATCGACGCCTATAACATCGACGCCTATAACACCGACGCCTATAACACCGACGCCCATAACACCGACGCCTATAACACCGACGCCCATAACACCGACGCCTATAACACCGACGCCTATAACACCGACGCCTATAACACCGACGCCTATAACACCGACGCCCATAACACCGACGCCTATAACACCGACGCCTATAACACCGACGCCTATAACACCGACGCCCATAACACCGACGCCTAATACCTTACGCGACGCCTTACGCCGATGCCTATAACACCGACGCCTATAACACCGACGCCTTACGCCGACGCCTATAACACTGACGCCTAATACCTTACGCCGACGTCTATAACACCGACGCCTATAACACCGACGCCTATATAACCGACGCCTATAACACCGACGCCTTACGTTGACGCCTATAACACCGACGCCTATAACACCGACGCCCATAACACCGACGCCTAATACCTTACGTGACGCCTTACGCCCGATGCCTATAACACCGACGCCTATAACACTGACGCCTATAACACCGACGCCTTACGCCGACGCCTATAACACCGACGCCTATAACACCGACGCCTATAACACCGACGCCTAATACCTTACGCGACGCCTTACGCCGACTCTTATAACACCGACGCCTATAACACCGACGCCTATAACACCGACGCCGAACGCCGACGTCTACAACACCGACGCAACACAGACTGTTTTTAATCGACTTTAAAACAAGGAGGAGTTTCTCAATGTGTTTACATTTTGATAAAAACCTTCACAGATAGACAATAGAACTACTACATTTACTCGTGATTGCTGTAATTGTATGTTTATGTTACCCCACGTTGTGGCCCTGGCGCGCGGGTCCCCCGCGCATCGTAATTTGTTTCGTATCGCTACTCGTTGCGGGGGCTGGGGTAAGCGTTGAATACCTACTGCGTTCGGGTTAGGCCGTTCGAATGTAATTCTTCTACTGAACCAGCCAACCTACTTATTCTGTAAAAATCCCCGTGAAAACTTAGGTGAATTGAGCTTGAAATTGCCATCAATGGTGACAATCCGTCAGATGAAATGACAGCTCAATTGGCAAATTTTTTACGGCGAGTTTTTTACAGAATACACCGCCTGAACTCAACACACTGAAAACAAAAAAAATACATTCTACGGAATGCCATAGAATTTATGTAAGTAGCTCGGAAGTGGTTCAATCTTATCACGGATCTGACTGTCAGGCCCTCAGGCCGACGAGCGTGAATCAGCGTGATGGAGCGGCTGATCGACCTTCGAGGGGAAACAAAATAAGTAGTGGTTTTTATTTTTCAAAGATTAAATAATGCGCTTTTGTTTTTGTGTTTTCAGGTTGACAAGGGTGTTTTGTTATTTTTATTGGAACTGCTAGCACACGTTTAATACAGGGTGGCGATTAAGTGACCTATACATTAAATTGAAATACCTAAATAAGAGGGCGGCAAAATTGTCTTCCGCACCGGGCGGCCGACACCCATGCTACGCCGCTGGTGACCTGCATCCATTAAAGGGGTGATTCTGACCTGTCTTACTATACAACTTTCTTGAAACACAAATAAACGATTCGTAAAAAAAAAAAAACATACATGAATCGAAATAGTCTGTCTACTGTTGTCGGTAAGAATAAGTTTTTTTTTTTTTTTTCACTTTCGTATAGTTTCGGCGACTTAAAAGTCAACCACAATTTGGGGAACCTGAGGGATAATGTATTGTGACTTTCTATTAGCGATAACGATGACAGAAATGTCATAAATGTATTTATGCGACTGACATAGTATAATCAGCCTATAACGTTCCCACTGCTGGGACACAGACCTTCTCTCTTTGACAGGGAGTGGGCTGTAATCCAACACGCGGGCCCAGTGCGGGTTGGTAAATGTCACATGTCTTCGAATTTTTGGTTCTAGGACATGCCGGTTTGCTCACGATGTTTTCCTTCACCGTTTTGAGAGCAGTGGACAGTGACGAAATAATTTACAGAAAGTAAAGCGCCTTTCTGGTACTCGTAAGTCGTGGCCGTTACCACTGGGCTATACTGCTCCCAGCTGGACTGACATAAGCTGACGAAAAGCTTGTGTCAATCCTTTGGAAGGTCGTTGTCTTTGGATGCTTTATAAAGATTAAGATAAAACTATACACTACGCTAAGCATCCTACACAATTAAACATGTTGTTATACATCTTCAGGGTTTCATTAAGTAAAGGTAAAATAAATATATTCACATCGACATAGTGAACTAATATGAGCAAACTGAAAATGATTACCTACGTAGCAGAGTAGGTAGGCGTTATAAATCCTTACACCAGCCGTTGACGTAGGTAATTCCACTTAACACCTTAGTTTAGTAAACTTGTGCCGAAACGTACTTAATATTTCAGCAGTATGAAGTAGGGTGTAATATTGTAATAAGGTAACGTATGGCCGTAAACATAAGAGTTAAGGATGGCGCCCAACGTGGGTCACGTTGGGCGCCACTAGGCTTACGTCGAATTTTCCTTCCAAGATGATTTCTAAACTGAAAAGTAGAACTCGACATTCCAGTTTAAAAAATAATCTTGCATGATATTGTGGAAATTTTTATGGGCCTTCTGGGAATTCAGACGTGATGCTATGTTATGTGTTTTGTTATATTTATATTGGAGCCTTTGTGATTTGTTTGAACTCGCCTGTAATCTACTTGTCTTGAAATAAACTATTCTAACAAACTACTACCTACTATTCTTCAATGGAGAATCTTTCTTTTTGCTGTGTTTAGTGACTAACCTGGTGTCAGAGTTTTTTGTGCCGATTAAGGGCCTCTGACTTGGCTTTACATGCCGTCGAGAAATATCTGTCAGGCATGCCGCTTTTCTCACGATGTTTTCCTTCACCGTTTTTGAAGCAAGAGATAATTATACATGAATCCTTGGGTTCGAACTCGAGACGTATGAGTTGGCAGACCGACGGTCACACCACTAGGCTATTACTGCTGTTGAATGGAGAATACATTTTCTAATTTCCTGAGAGAGCAAAGGTAAATAATTACTAACGACAGAGGTCGCTGAATTTATCTACTCTGATGTCTCGTGGCTGATTTAGATTAGGGTGAAGTACCTACCTGGTAATTGTCTTTGGCCTCTGACCCTGACAGCAAGGAATAGATAAAATTTGTCAAACTTTTCTGTGTCAATAATGGATACGAGGCTTTTGGCTAATCTGTAAAGTGGTATTGTTTTTTTGCAGAATAAACACTTTTTCTTTCTTTCTTTCTTTCTACTTTTTAGAGCACAGTAGACATTTTTCCTTCAACATAACATAACATCACGCCTGTTTCCTTGAAGGGTTAGGCTGAGGTGTTTGGTACACTCATATTTCGCCAGTTATGTTTAAGTCTCATGTAATAGGGGGTGAGGCTTTTGCCACCAACCGGGCACAAATCCAGACTCCGGGCTGCTACTGAGAAATTCCTGAAAACCTAATATCTCTTTGCTCGACCTGGGAATCGGACCCAGGATCTCCTGCTCAGTAGTAGCGCTTGCGACCACTAGACGAACGAGGCGGTCAAGTAATTTTTCCTTGAAATACATATTAATTTCAAGTACCTTCTGAATTACTGCATCCAATTTCCTTGTAATATCGTAACATATCATCCTGTGTCCTGCCAGCCCTAAGTTAACCATGTTTGCGTTAGGTCGGACTCACGACTCAACCCCTTAGTGCCGACTCATCCCCTATTGAGCGTACAGGTAATTACCTAACCCATTTACCTATTTATAGCCCCCTGTTGCGTAGCTACTTAGTGGAACCGTGGTAGGGTACCTTTATAATCAGAATTTAAGTGGTAATGTATGGTGATTTGAAAATTAACTAGGTACATACGTGTTAGAGAGGTCTTATTTGGGGAAAGCTTGATCACTTTCTTGATTTTTGTTGACAAGTTAGTGCCTGTTTTGTCCTCATTTCTGTGCAGAGTATAGAGTGTATGTAAGCGTTTTATTGTTAATAAACGAACTTAAGTAATTTCAAGAAGTTATGAGCTGTGCAACCATATTTAATTACCACGGTATCTTTCGGACTTTGCCGCAACCCCGGCAGGCATATCACGAAACCCACTAACACCACAATATATTTTCCTTTTATTAAGAGCGTTTATCCTAAAAGTTGGCAACATCGCAAATAGCTGTCAAATATTTACATGTTTTGATTAATTTAGCAATATTACTGTATGGAAATATGAAATGGGGCTAACTAGTGAACTAAAATATTGATTATGAAATCGTAACACCAATTTAGATGTAAAGAAGTATTTGGAAACTTTCCAAATGCCTTTTTTACACCTAAAATGGTTAGAATATCAAATTAAGTATAATAATTGCAATTCATTATTAATATTCTAGTTCGCTAAGTAGCCACATATCATATTTCCATACAGTTACACTGCCAAATTAATCAAAACAGCGAAATATTTGACATCTATTTGCGACGCTGGCAACTTTCAGAATAAACGCTCAGCGAACAATACAACGATTTATATTTGAATACCTTACCACTGATAATTATACAATACAATAACGCCGTCCTTTACAAAATTAAGTAAGTGTTTATACAACCTTTTACCGCTAAATATAATTACCGTTTAAGTAATTTAGCGCAAAGTATACCTAACCTTCATTAGACCCGCATCATCAGTTTTGAGCAGCTGAACATACTGATATTTTAGTTAGGGACACACGGCTACATATCAAGCTGTATATTTCCAGTATAAGCTGATCTCGCATTGCACGGAAATCCTATACAATGAGAGATCAGCTTATACTGGAAACGTATAGTTTGATAGGTTAGGTACACTCAGCCTCAAAATGTTGACCAATACATCGATAAGAATTCATTAATTGATTCAAACAATCTGCCTAGCCTTTCCCCGAATATGTTAGGGTCGGCTTCCAGTCTAACCCGATGCAGCTGAATACCAGTATTTTACATGGAGCAACTGCCAATCTGACCTCCACAACCCAGTGACCCAGTGTTACTAGGTAACACGATACCCGTTGGTAAGACTGGTTGTCAGACTTTCAGGCTTCTGACGACCCGTAACGACCGTCAAAGATCCAAGCATGACAGCCGGGACCAACGGCTTAACGGACTTTCCGAGGAGCCGGGACCGGAAGGGTCGCGGTATGCCTGCCCATCCACGGACTGACCCCGGCAAGCGTAACTTAGCCACAATTCATTAATTGATAATAATTTATAATTGATACATTTATTTAAAAAAATTAAGCTAATACATGGCTATACATGGGCGATTGTGTGAACAAGTGGGACATGCTGGCCATGGACCATGTATAATATCTATAATGTGAACAAAGAAAATATAATGTATTCTAAATAATTAAGTGTCTACATTTGACATTGGTTATTCATTAATAACTCAATGTTAAATCATGTGTCTTTAGCATTAAATGTTCAATTCTAACCCCATTAGCCTGAACATGGTGTATAAACTGATAACGACTTTGTTAGAGATACAGACCTAGAGATGATTCCAGACCACTGATTCCCAAAGTGGCCCATATTGACCCCCAGGGGTCGACAACGACCTGCAAGAGGTTCACGTCAACGGGAAAAAAAATAAGTTCCATGAGATGTAAACACGATAGTGGATCTCATTTAAGCAGGTCGTGAGTCGTGACTTTAATTTTGACTTTCCATGAATGGAATAATCCATATTTATACACAGATAATAAGTACCTATTTACTTCCATAATACTTTTTGATGTGAAACATCTATAGCCGCACGTAAAACCGATTTCTGGCGTGGCGACGCATGCCGTGGCGACGCGTCGCCACGCTATATGATGGTAGTTATCTGGAAAAAAAATCGTAATATTTTATTTTATCATTATGACATATTTAGTTCCTATCACAATCTGTTCTTTTCTGCATATTACTTTTACAAAATAATGTCGATGTTTCACATCTGCCAGGCGTCCCGTGACGGCTCACATTTTTTCTAAATATGTAAATATCCACAGAAATCTATCTATTTAAGTGCTATGCTTTTATTTTCTCTGTGAGTAAGTTCTTATTTGGTAATTAATATTATTACGCGGTAAAACCTCCAAGTTTATCTGTGCAAAAGATCACGGTGATTTGTTACTTAGTGTTTACGTGAAAACGTAATAAACAAGCCTACCTTACTACCTACTATGGTTTTGACTACAAAATTATTTTCGCAATTATAATATTAGTACTAGCAAAGTAAGGATATTATATTGTACAGAAAAAATTAAACCATAGCTGTAATCTTCTTGATTCAAGAAAAAAGTTATAATACCCGAAATTATCTTGGATGAAATAAACATTTGGCTTGAGACAAGATTTTTTTTTCTTGAATGTTTTTAGTTTTTCACACTACACTTAGTAATTTGATTTTTTTAAAGTGAGTAACACTATACCAGCTGTCAAAAACACATTTGAAGTTAATGAATTAGCAAAAATTCTATATTAGGTAAGCAAGGGTAGGGGGTCTACCCAAAACCAAAAAACATGCCAAGTGGTCCACAACATAAAAAAGTTTGGGGACCTCTGTTCCCGAATATTAAAAGAAAAAAAAAAGTTCCTTTCGGTGGTTCTTTTAATTAAGTTCAATGGTATAGCCACCAATATGCAAATGACATGACATTTGCAAATACTACTAAATTCATGAATTTACAAAGGAAAGATCTTTGCCCTACTGAAAATGTAGTTTCCTATGACGAAAATACTAAGAACTATTTGACCAAAATTGTTATGCTTGATGCCGAAACAATTGAAGATAATTATTGAAAAAGCCACATTGGTACTGAGTTGCGCAGCGTTTGACGACCGAGGAACAGCCCATTATTGCATGCTCATTGCTGCGTCACTAGAACAGCTACATAAGTAAAGTACACAATCAGTTTGAATAGGTCCATTACTAATAGGCCTGTGGAATAATTATTGTTTGTTTTCAATCAATTGTGTGATTAGCACACTGCATTGTTTGTCCTGTCATTGTTACTTAAATGCCGCGTTACTCAAGCCGTTTAGGTCATAGATATACAAGCTGTTTATGCAAGTTTTAAATAATACATCTCTGGTTTTGGGCAGTGGTCGGCAAACAGCAGCTCGCGAGCCACATGCGGCTCTTTGGCTTATAGAGTGTGTGTGGCTCTGCACCAATGTCGATGAGTGCGAGCGTTGATATTATAAGCGCGGGGTCGGGATTTGGGTCAATCCAAGATATCAACTTTTACTCAAAATACAAACTATATTTCAAAAAAAAAAACCGAAGTATTTTCACCATAAATTAACAGGACGATAATTAATCATTTACTGTTCCTTTCTTAAGGTCAACTTGTTAATAGGTAAGAATGCCTTCATTACATTATTATCAGTCGATATGATGATGATAATGAAGGCATCCTACTTCTTAGCAAGTTCATTTTCGGAAGCGTTATGGACTCAAACTCAAACTCAAAGCATTTATTTCAATTAAACCATTTACAGGCACTTTTGAATTGTCAAATAGTCGGTCAGTTAGTCAGAAAGTTGAAGCTAGTTGCCCAGTTCCAAAACGTAGATCTTCATGGAGAAGAACGGGCAAGAAACTCCAAGGACACTCTTTTAAATATAGAAAATTACACAATCCTGGGTACATTATTCTTGTTGCTTCTATATGTGAGAACAATGTACAATAAAAAAATTAAAACAATTCAAAATATAACATTAAAAATAAGCCCTGGCAGATAAGAGATGACCAGTCACAACTGACGGCGCCCGTTCACGAACATGACGCGTGGATCAGCACCATCCAGCTCAACCATTTTGTAGGGAACCGAATGATCCAACACACTCGCCACCATCAGCGAGACATTTAAGTGAACTGAAACTGGGTGGGACTGAAAGAGGATGGGTTTAAGAGGATGAGTGAAAGAGGAGAGGAGGAGTTTTAAGGATTAAGAAAAGTGTATTGAGGCAGTTGGGACACTACGACAAAAAAATCTTATTCGTTAAGGTATTGATATTTGGCTCCATTGACTAATGAGTTTGCCGACCACTGGTTGAGGTAGTCCCTAATGGCACAGCATAACAATAATACCAGCCTATTATTGTCCCGCTGCAACGCAAAGGCTTCTTCTCATAGAAAGAAGACACGAGCATTGATCACCACGCTTGCTCAAGACGGGTTGGCGATTTCAGACTTACTTATATTGACTTTAAGAGAGTTTATTCTGAAACTGGGCAACGTCGCTAAACCTTACCGTATCGGCAAGCGAAGTGTGAGACGCCCCCAGCTTAGATGAACCCACGACGAGGTGGCTGGGACAGACTGAATGTTGACGGCGGAGGACAGAGTGTTGTGGCGCACCCTGGGAAAGGCCAATGTCCAGCAGTGAGCGTGTATAATAAATATAAGGAAGGTTATAGAGTGCCACTAGCGGCACTTTATGCCTATCGGATAAAGTGCGGCTATTTCCGGCATGATAGTGGCGCTGCCTCGACCCGGCTAAAGTGCCGTAAGCATTGCATTGTCATTATCACTGTCACTTGGTATTTTCTTTGATTGTTGAGGTTAGTTCGATGCCCTTTGTATTGATTGATCGTATTTGTTTTAGATAATTAGGTATATCAAAAGTCACTACAATTACTGAATTTACGAAAAATTAAGTAGCAAATGAAAATGGATGAAAGCTAGGTTAGGTTAGATTAGAACTGTGACCACACAGCACACGAACCGCGTGAAGCGGCGAGCGGTATCGCGGCATCGGCACCGCTAGCCGGCGAGTGCCAGGGTCCGTTTAGGCACAAGACAATGTAATGTTTTGGGAATGTGGTGTTTTACAGCGAACTAACACCAACAATCAAACAAAATAACAAGTGACAGTGACTCAGATGACAATGCGATGCTTACGGCACTTTAGCCGGGCCGAGGCAGCGCCACTATTATGCCGCAAAAAGCGGCACTTTATGCGATATATATATTCACACCGACATGGCGACAGCTTCTGAACGCGGTTTATTGGTAAAATTCGCCCTAAGGTTATTTAGCGGCAAAATTTGACAAAAAACTGTAAGTAGAACATAATGTGCGCATTCGATATGTATGGGAATTCCAGACAACAACCTTCACTTTCAAACAATTAAAGATCACTGAACAATAAGCATTCGAACTAGACGCTTGGGCAATAGTGGGCAACCACGGCGGATACCAATCGGTGTCACGACTTACTATGCAAGCCTTGTACCAATTGATGGCGGCGCGGGCATTCCCAAACAGCTGGTGATTCAATGGAAATTTTAGGAGGAATGTATCCGTCTGGCAACCTTCGGGGTTCGATAATGTGACGTCTGGGTTGCCTAATGTTCGATTGCTAGAAGAGACTTGGATTTTTCCTTGTTGTCTAATTTGAATAAGTTTGTAACAAACAGTATGGTATTTATTTTGGGTTGCATGATATGAATAACAGCAGTGCTACTCTGTAACCATCTCACCGTGACAACTTAGGTGAAGTGAGCGTGGAGTGAGGTGTCATTCCACCTAATGCTAGAGATTGACACTATTGACAGCTCACTCCACGCTCACTTCACCTAAGTTTTCACGGTGAGATGGTTACAGAATAGCACTGCTGGGCTTGTGTCATGGCTTTGTGATGGCTTCCTCGATGCCTACTATATACTTATTCGAGCAAACAGACGGTCTGAGGATTTGGCATGTGAGATAGAAGCTAAAGTTGTCAGCACGACTACTCGAGTCAAGAGAAATTCTTAGTGTGTTCCATAAATCTTGCAACAGTTTGTTTAATTAGTTTTGTAACCGTCTTCAAAAAGGAGGAGGGAGAATCTTGCAACAGTAGCTTTTTTTTTAAGTGAAAACATCTTTAGGCGCTTTGAGCACTTTTTGTGTGAACAAAAATCATGGAACTCGCAACTTTAAACAACTTTCTACAAAAAAAAACAACTGACCAAAAATAACACTACAAAGTGAAAAATAACTTTAATTTCGGAAGTAGGTGGCAAAAAACGAAAATTAAAAAAAAAAAGACTTCCGAAATTAAAGTTATTTTTCACTTTGTAGTGGTTTTTTTTTTGTAAAAAAAAATAACATTTTTTTTTATAGAACAGAATCGCGCGATACATTTCCCAAAACATCAGTCAACAAAACATTGCAACAAAATACGACCAACATCCTGCAAGCCTGCAACAGACCAAACGTATCGAAAGCACAATAACTCGATACAAACAATAATACCAATACGTTTCATAACCGCACCACGACTGAGGAATAATTCCCAAAGGCAGACACCGGATATGGGGTACCCAAGCGTACAGAATAATAGTATCTATTGCAATACTTTTAGTTTTACCAAAGACAATCATACGAAACACAATAATTTAGACTTTAAAACCAGGGGCTAAAGTTGCAAATAAGAGTTTTGAACCGCACATATAACTTTGTAAAAATAAGTGCTTACGTTTCTTACATTGCATAAACATTTACTTATATTGACGCAAGATACCAAAATTCTTGCAATATGGAACTCAACTTATGTAATACAGAATGTATCTTCAAATATAAGTACGTCATAGTTCGCTTAGCAAGTTGATAGTAATCTCAATTCTAATGAATTAGAATGAGTATTTGTTCCGGACTGTAGGTTTTTGCTGTAAATTGTTTGATGATGGGTAGCTATTAGGTAAGAGAGAATAACCTTGATTATGAGAGCTCCTCAAATAATATGACGAGTAACACGCGGGCCAACTTCTTTTATTACTTACCAATCTTACCATACATTGCTCTTGGAGCACCCAGCAAGCAAAAAACTTCCTAAATAAATGATTTAGGGCTGCATTGGAGACGTGGTATACTAATCATAAACTACTGCCTGTCCCGCTGGTTGAAAAACCTTCGGTTTGACTTGGCCAGCGTGAGTTATTGGGATTTTCTGCTGGATATATTCTTATACTAGATAGGTGTTTGGAGTCCTCGTAGAGGCGATCGGCGGCGGTGATGTCTCGAGTCCGGCCCTACGAAGCGAGAGGGCATGGGAAGCCATCACCTCCTTCTGCAAAGTAGTAATACTCGCGAAGGAGAAGGCGGAAGGCGTGAGGGAGAGGCAAATTTCGCGTAATCACACCCCTAGTCACCGCAGGAGACGCCCTGGGTGTCTTGAATCCCAGGCCGATTCCTGGCCACCGTAGGCGCGGGCTTGCAGACGGTGAGCAAAGGTTTGCTCGCCGTCCGATAAGGACCAGGCCCGGGTCGACGGCGCGTTGTGTTCCACGCGCGCCTCAAAGAGATGACAGCACAACTGACGAGGTCAGCTAGGACCGATGCCTGCCATGGTCGCGAAAGGGTTACCGTGGCCCCTGGCTACACACAGGCAACAGAAGGAACACGGGTGGGTTTTAGCCAGTAAGAGTCTGACACGCCCTCCCGCTCCACCCAGAGAGGGAGAAGACATTTCATAATTTCCAACCCAAAAGAAAAAAAAAAAAAAAGATGAGTAGGTGTTTGGAATTGGAGACGGAGCTCGTGGCTAAGTAATAACAGCCGCACGGATCGATTCATCAGGTTAAGCTACGCTTACCGGGGTTGGTCCGGGGATGGGTGACCATTTTTACATACCGAGACTCCTCCGTGCCTCGGAAAGCACCTTAAAAGCCGTTAGTCCAGGCTGTCATTCGTAGAACTTTGACAGTCGTTACGGGTCGTTAGAAGCCCGAGGGTCTGACAACCAGTCTTACCAAGGGGTATCGTATTACCCAGTTACTGGGTTCTGGAGGTCAGATAAGCAGTCGCTCCATGTGAAATACTGGTATTCAGCTGCATCCGGTTAGACTGGAAGCCGACCCAACATAGTTGGGAAAAGGCTAGGCAGATTGAGGTAATTGACATTCTGTCTTTATAGGTCACTACAAAGACACAATTTTGTATTAAACTAGTTTAATAAATAGTATTTCAGTATGTTCAAGAAACATGGCCGCAACCTGACAGTGCTGGGCCCGGACAGTGACGTCATATAATGCTACATCACGATGACATCGAGTACGATTGACGATACTTAAGTAGGTTCGTATCTACGAGTACATCCGGCACACCCTAGGCTGGCACTCACCATATCTAGGCTAATCTTTTCATTACGGCAATAGCTACCTATTATTGTATCTAATAGCTCAGACCAACACGAAAGAAAAAACCCGTCTGTAAAAACACATAATTGACAAGAGAAAAAACTATTCTCTATTGAACGTAGGTGTTGCCGGCGGACAAACCTAACCTGAAATATGGTGTAACTTTTGTTTGCATCGATTTGTAACGATTTTTCACAAAAAAAACAAACTCCAATAGATAATAATACTTACTTTTTTTTTTCAGTTATATGTTTTTGCAGTCGGGTTTTTTTTTATAATAATATGTAATATATTAATACATAATTGGAATTAGCTGGCTTTTATTTGATATCAATATTGTGGTAATTTATTTAAAAAAAAAACATTCCCCTCCATTTTTTTGTATTTGCAGTTGCATTATATAAATATTATAGCCTATATCACTCCCTCAATTAAGACGAATCTAACGACACCTCATATGTTTTAAAATCCATCAAAGCGTTTAGGCTACAGAGCGTGCCAAAGATATAGACTTAATAATCACATATACTTACATACGCTCGAAAAACATTACCCTCCTTCTGGGGCAGTAGGGATAAAAAAAAACTAAATTCTAAAGTCATTTATTCAAAATAGGCTGAGAATCAGCACTTTTCGAACGTCAAAATTACATAAGACACTTCCTAGTGCTTTAAGCTGGGAAGAAGAAGTGGCGCAACAAACTCCCCAGCAGCACGATGTAATAACAATGCACGGGGTAATAATACCCCATGAAATGAACAGGAGCAAGAGGAGCAAAACTAGGCTAAAGATTGAGAGCAAGAATTTATTTCCTTGCCAATATAATTTAATTCTACTATCACAAATTACAACAAATCAATTAGATGTCGCCATTAGAGTAGGTTATCAGTGCCCAGTGGGCCATGCGCCAACATTTTGCCGTTAAAATGACAACGCCTGGCCGGCGCCGAAGATTTTATTCGAAGATTTATGCGTTGCCAAAGTCTTTCTAGTAGGCGCTTGGTGCCAAAGTCTTTCTGGTAGGCTTTTAGTGCTTAATAAGCTGGTGATAGCTCATTTAAGTGATGTCAGGAATTTACAACAATTTTCTAGCTGGTTATATCTGCACACAATGTTTATTTTTGAAGCACAGATTAAATAAATTGATATTTATAATTTCAACAGACACCGAAAAACTATAAACAAATTGTTTATTCTGTATTCTATTCGGCAGATGTCTATAATTTCGCAGATGTGTATAATTTCGCCGTTCTAGTATAAATTATTTACTTAGTAGATACATAGGTACCTTCTCCAGGAGCTAAATCGTAAAAGTTACTACCCAACCTTCACGAAACGGAGCGTCCCGAAAACACCATGCCCTACTGTAATTTAACTTTGACATTTACAAAGTATTCCGTTTTATGTTGCTCGCGTAACTTTTAATGGCAGAAGTAAAGCTTTTAGGTAGGTAGGTAAACTAGAATTAATTTTATTTTGTCTACTGATTTATAATGTCCCAGTTTTTGTTCGAGTTTAATCTATTTTGTTTTTCTGTAAGGACATTTTTACTTACTCCAAGGCAGGTTTATACTAGCCCAGCAATGTGACAGAACAGTAAGTCAGTCCAGCACTGACTTGTAACTGGACTCGTGTAGACACTAGTTTCAACCCAGTCCAGTGATGATTTCGCGCCGTCAAGTCAGTCCAGTTGACTAACCTACCCATATATTTTCGGGCACAGTTGAGGAGTTCAGTTTCAAAACCCGCCAAAACACTTTTCAATAAATAACGGTAAAACGTAAAATACCTTAAAAATCATTAATATAAAGAACATCTTTAGAAAATCACAGTGACAGCTTTATACTGAGACTGGCAATACTTAAGAACGTGGTTTCCTTGGTAAATAATTAAAATTAACGGAAAAATAACCATTAACATTTTTGTTTTAGCGGATTTTGAAGTATACATTTGATTTTAGCGGGGTTTGAAATAAACATTGTTCGTTTTAGCGGGGTTTGAAATAAACATTGTTCGTTTTAGCGGGATTTGCAGCTAAAATAAAAAACCGCCATACTGTTTGTTGTGTCACGTGATGCAAATGCCGTGCTGTGATTGATCGATTTAGATTTAGCGGTATTTGAAACGCATCGGGACTCTCTTTTAGCGGTATTTGCAACAAACTGTTACTTTTGGAAGCTGATTTGTTAGGATTTTAGCGGGATATGATATTAATTCTTAAACCAAGGAGAAATAATGAATGATGGCGCTTCATAATCAAGCGAAACAATGTTTCTGTTCAAATATCGTTTTGGCGGGTTTTGAAACTGAACTCCTCAGTTGCTTCCCCCGCCTGACTTACTGCCGATCTCGCCTTCACCAACCCACTGACTGGTCAAACACAAACTTTGACTCTACAGTAAAGTAAGCGTCAGAATGCGAACTTTAGGTGTATAAATTGTTCATATTCGTATGAAAGGCTTACTTTACTAAGCATAATATCTACTTAGAAAACGAAATACTAAGTGCGGTCTGTGACTCTTACCCTTAATATTCTGTAAACGGGTCTACCCTTTATAGCAGAACTTTTTATGTCATAATATTATTTTGCATAACAGCGCATAGCATAAACTTCATTTCGCAGAAAATTGTTTGGCATACACTCAATTATAATACATTAAAAACGCATAATTTTGTAAGTCAGAATCATCTTTAGGCATAAATTTCATATCCATAATAATTAAAAAGTAGAACCATCATATTGCAGAAAGTTCACTGTCAGAATCGTCTTTTGGCATACATACATTTCATATCGATAATCATTAAAAGGCAGAACTATCATATCTCAGAAAGTTTACAGTTAGAATCATCTTTTGGCATACTTTTCATATCCATAATAATTGAAAGACTCGATTATCACATTACGGAAAATTCATAGTTAGAATAATTTTGTATTTCTTACCATTGATTGAATATTTTTGTAAAAAGTTTGTTTGTTTAAATGCTTATTTAATTATCTTTCTGCATGTATTACTTTGTATTACTTACTGAACTCAATTAAACAGTTGATTATGAACATTTAAGTGGTTCTTATTTACCTGTGAGAAGCATGCAAACATGCAAACAAGCTTACACCATGCATGCATCAAGCATGTACCATGCAAATATGCAAAAAAGCACACACCATGCATGTATGCATCAAGCATGTAGAATGCAAACATGCAAAAAAGCACACACCATGCATGCAGCATGCAAGCAAACATGCAGCATGCAAGCAAGCATGCAGCATGCAAGCAAACATGCAGCATGCAAGCAAGCATGCAGCATGCAAGCATGCAACATGCAGCAGGCATGGTTTCTGTCACGGCTCCGGCGCTGCGGAGCTCCGGCGGTCCCACGCAAGCTTCTCGTCAAAGATGGTTGTAACGCTCACCACAGCAGCTTCGGCTTGCTGGCCGGCTTGGCCGGCCAGCCTCAGCCGCGGCGGCGAGCGTTAAAACCACCTGCTCCTCAGCTCGCGGGCCGCCTCGCCCCTCCGCGCCTACGCGGGGTTAAATTACACTCTAGGGGTAGGGCAGACAAGACTACGTGCAGTTGATTTTGCAGCGATTCGGTTCTGTCACTTCACTAACTTTTGTAGTACAACATATTGACTTTTTAAGACAATATTTTAATTTAAGGTTAAGAATACTTATAATAAAATTATTCCAAATGAAATTCTGCCATCTTCTTAATATGCCAAGTGAAATTATTCCAAATAATCGTCGCTCTAAATAAACGTTATGTGAAACGAAATTATGCGAAATTAAGCTTTGCCAAAAGTAATTATGCCAAATAAAATTCTGCCATCTTAAAAGTATGCCTTCGGAAATTCGGACATATAAACATTCGGCCAAACAATAATTATATTAAATGATTTTTATGCCATATATATATTCGTTTAAAGAAGATTATGCCAAGTGTATTATGACAAATAAATTTCGGAGCATCAAAATTCTGCCAGATAGAGGGAACCCTCTGTAAACAGTGTTACAAGCCATACCTAGTTACTGCGCTGCGTTTTCCATCATATTATTTTTCTTATCTCT
The DNA here is from genome assembly GCA_914767755.1 of Agrochola circellaris. Classification (NCBI taxonomy): domain Eukaryota; kingdom Metazoa; phylum Arthropoda; class Insecta; order Lepidoptera; family Noctuidae; genus Agrochola; species Agrochola circellaris. The sequence goes on from OU611857.1 coordinate 5,115,331, forward strand.
TTCTCGTATCAGCTCGAGTTTTACGAGGATAGCTCATGCCTAGTAAAAAGGACAGCTAGTCTAGAAAATTGCTAATGCTTTGGAAAAAGAATAGCTAGTCTAGAAAATAGCTCATGCTCTGGAAAAAGAATAGTATAGTCTAGAAAATAGCTCATGATTGGGAAAAAGAATAGCTGGTCTAGAAAATTGCTCATGCTTTGGTAAAAGAATAGTACTTATAGTCTAGAAAATGGCTCATGCTTTGGAAAAAGAATAGTATAGTCTAGAAAATTGCTCATGCTTTGGGAAAAGAATAGTATAGTCTAGAAAATTGCTCATGCTTTGGAAAAAGAATAGCTAGTCTAGCGAGTCAAGTTGACTGTGGTGCTTATTGCCCTCGGAACGCCTGACTTTTCGTATCCTCACTTGTAGCGGCTCTTACTTGCACCCTGTCAAAGATTAGAATTTTAATTAACATGTATTAAGTGAAACAATCCCTTTCTCACTTGAATAAGGTATTTAATTTTATAGAGCACTTAAAATAAAGTTTACCGTTTTTAATTTGGTATATTTTGATTAATATACAGTCATGGTTACAATAAAACTACTTTTTTGAGACATTTTTTGAGATAAAACTATTAGCGGTTTTTTAATAAATATTTAAATGCATTCCTAACTTTATACTTTAATAATCTCTTGTATCTAATCTTTTCTATTACTTTCACAAAATTATATTATTTATACCTATTATCAAATAATTCTAAAAACTAAATATAATTTATCCGCTAAACAGCTTGGTGAATTCATCTGATATCTTAGTGGCGTATCTGTATCCGTTGAGAACGATACGGTCGAGCGCAGGCGCAGGCTTGATGGAGTCTCCATTCCTAGAAATTATTAACAGTCACTTTTATATAAACATAATATCAAGCCTGGATTCCCTGAAGGGGCAGTGATGTGAAATCCACTCATATTTTATCAGTACCAAATAATAGGGGTGAGCTTATTGCGACTAATCGCGCCAAAATTCAGATTCCAAGCGGCTACTGAGAATTTTCTAAACACAAAACAATCGAATACAGGAACCGTAGTAGTCGTTCTAGCAAACAGGAGTCCAACAAGGCAGTAGCTTTTCAGTAAAAGAATTTGGCCTCTAAAATGTATGAGACTTCTGACTTGATATAATTCATCATCCTCGTCCTCTCCCTCTTATTCCAATTCTCCCTCTTATTATTTAGAGCAGCATGTCCTTTTACATTCATCTCCATAAAATTAGCCATTATCTCTCTAGTCACCCACTTTCTAGCCATAATATCGTCTTTCACCCAATCCCTCCATCATTTCTTTAGTCTTCCCCGAAATTCTTCCTCTATTTGATTAATTTTAACGACATGGTCTTATCCCTATGGATAAGACCATGTAGTTAAATTTAATATTCTTATTTTAATATTATTACTTTTATATTTTTAGACTATTATTTTCATGAATGTGTATTTGACTAGGATTACATCATAAATCTATATCTATGATGTAATCCTAGTCAAATTCATTCATGAGGCTTTGATAAAATTTAGCTTTGTAAAGCGTCATCTCTTTTAGAATAACATAACTTATCTTAACATTACGCCTGTGCGTTTGCACTGGCGAAACATTCACAACAACACATGTTAAAATCTCTATTTTCTGTCTATGTTCCATAAAATATTTGACAGGAACTAGAGATTTTGACATGTTTTGTTGTTTCGCCGGTGCAAATGGACAGTTATGCATTTCATAATAAATATACAAACGTTATTTATTATTTTTAAACTTACTTGCACTGTATGTTCCAAGGATCGTTCACGAAATAGATGTGCATGGACACAAGTCCGTACTTGTCCGCCCACTCACCCAAACATACTGGCGCGAACGGCACCGTCACCTGAAATATATTAAATTAAAATTTCATCTAATAATTTAAAATTTCAATTATAATATAATTTTATTTATTAATTACTAATAAAATTTCATTTAACTTTTGTGGCCTATTGCATGGAATGGAGTTTAATTAAGGGGTGATTCGAATACACAAAGAATTATAAATACCCACCATCACACTGAATATCTGTTTCTTGAGACTTCTATGACTTATATTTAGTTGTGGCGATACTTGGGGAGGCCTTTGTCCAGTAGTGGACGTCTTTTGTCTGAATGATGTTGATGACCAATGGGGTCATCAACATCAATGCATTACGGCTACAACTTGAGAAGTCAACCTGTAGGTATACTTATTTCATAAACCCAACCCATATTCCCGACGACAGCGTCATCTTTGTCCAATCCCTAGGAAATGGTGACGGAAGGGCCGTTTTGAGAGCTGTCTTTTGTAATTATTGACATTGAAATGGAGGACCTGTTTTTAAACTCATTTATGATTTTTGAAGTCTACAGGATCGTGCTATTTCTCACCTGAATGCCTTGTTTGGGGTTGGGTATAGCTTCGAACCAGTCCCTCCTTTTCTGTTTGGGCATCCTGCCGATCACCTGGAAGCCGGTACCGACCAGGTCACCACCTGTAGTCAGCGCGAACCACGGCAACAAGTCCTCGCAGTTCAAGTCCTGACTCATGTTGTAGTAGTAGTGGGTTCCTAGAAACATTTGCATTAATTAGTTTTACTAAATGAAAAAAGATTTTTGGATATATTTTTTAGATCTTGTAAAGGCTACTGACTCCTTCTTTATCTATTCGATGTGAAATATACGTGCATTCTGCACGACTTTGTTTATTCAAATGAAAGATCAGACTAAAATAAAATGAGTGCTTTCACTTAGCACCTTTTGAGTCATGTTTGAAGTCATAACATTAATGAATCACATTACAACGATCCTTAGCGTGAACATGCGAACTGTCGATTATGTAAAAAAGGAGTCAAGGCACCATTTTGGGCCCAACCCTTTTCGACACATGATTAGTAAAACCTATCAAACGCGAAAAAAAATGTTACACTGACGGAATAGACTTGATATTTCAGTTTTTCAGTCCTTAAAACTTACCCATATTAGGTATACAGTTTTGTTTCTTAAATGCGGTGCTATTGAGCTCTGCTTCAGTGCTCGGCACGCGCATCAGTCGTTTGTCATGTCCAGCCACCCACACGCCGCCATCTTGGAGCGTTGCTCCGTTCTCCACTTGTGGCCCTGCGCCTGCTTTCAATGACTCTATGGCAAATACAAAAAAAAAAATAGTAAAAGGAAAAAATGCCATAGCTGCCAGATATGTTTTGTCGAAAAAAAAACGATCATTTAGAGTTGGTTGTAGTTCAGACCTATTATTTGAAGTATTAATAGTAAGTAAGTAGTTTTTTGTTGTTTTATCGTGTTTTGATATTTCAATTTACTACACTACTTGCGATTGATGAACCTAAAACCACTCATCAAATTAATTTATGTTATATGTTTAGAAATTCAAATTCAAAAAATGATTTTTGCTGAGAATCAGCACTCTTCGAACGTCAAAATTACATAAGACAGTCTCTCAAAACGCCCACCCAGATATCGATACTAGGGTTCCCACCTCTACCGGAATTCAGCAATGAAAATTTAAATCAGGCTCCCGGAAGGAATTTCAAATAAACTTTCTCCCGGAAATTAAAATTCACGCGCGCTAACGGAATAATTGACACTGGTGAAAATCACACTACTAGCCAATGCAGTCGCAAACTCGCGACAATCAAAACTACGTTTTGTTCATACCTGTATCCAACGCCCGCCGCCTGCGAGCATGTTTTTACTCGTATAAACAGATTTTGAAGTCTGTACGTTCAAATGGAAAACATATGTAAGTACAAAATAAAATTAAAAGTAAAAAAAACACGGTTTTTTTTCTCCCGGATTTTCACTAACAAGAGGTGGCAACCCTAATCGATATCCATCACGTCTGCGGAATTTTGCTAGCTAATTTTATTTGACCCTGTATACTTTCCGTCTTAAAAGTTAGTAGGTAAGTGATAGTGGTTCAGTTTGCGCTACAACTTAATATTCTTTATGACTTTTTCAACAGTACTAGTCAGTCTAAAATCAAATTTATTCACACTATCATAAAGTCGATGTTTGTTTAAGTGGAAACAAGGTTCTAGATAGATCTTAGATATGGATGCTTTTAGGTTCCCCTCGACTGCTCGAAGTGATGTAATGGCTCTCGAACAGTTCGAACACAATGCGTAGGTACATATCGGTTACATTTCAACGACCATTTCTAGGGGCCTTGATGAGTAAGTATCGTGAACAATGTGTGGTTTTATGGAGGTTTCTGTGACTAGAGTGCAACAATTTTTTATTCATTTCAGACTAGGAACTTACTCAATTATTTTCCACAATTTCCACCACACATTAAACTTACTTCCCCGCTCAAATGTTTCTTTTTTGGTGCCTTTCCACACTCTGAAAGAACATTCTAAAAACATACTTGTTCTCAGTGAATTATGCTGTGCGTTGTCTGTCCTAACACGTTCAGTGCCAGCAGCTTTCCTGGAGGGTTCACCTAGTTGCATATGGGATACCGGGAGCCCTCGCGGAGGGCTCATTTTAAATGTACTGTATTGTATGTGCGCTTGTTCAGTGAAATAATTTTTGACCTCGGATCAGTAGGTACCTACTTCCAGAGATTACCATTTGCAAACATAACATACAAAAACAATTTTACCTCTTTAAAATATTAGGTTACATATCAAATTGATGACCAAACCCTTAGGCGCCATCACCACGGACGAGAGAATCGCGGCGATAGTCACGCTATGCCTTCAAATTATTCCCGCAATGATATCGCCATGTAGAGATTGTTTCATAGATTTTTTATTGAATTTGATGGAACGGTGAGACTATCACCGCCATTTTCTCGCCCGTGGCGATGGCACCAAGAAGAGCTATATTTCTCCTTCCTCCCTTAGGTACTCCACATGCACCCACCACCAACAAACTAGCTGGAAATTTACCTGCAGACACGAAGTACTGGGTAGCAGTCCAGTACTCCCTAGCAGGCTCGCCCACCGCCGCAGGCGCAGACCATTTGATGAACTTCTTCTCAGGCTTGCCCGGGGAGGTGAACTCTTCCACTGGAAGCTATAACAAAGAGTTTTATGTATTCTTGTAATGTTCAGTCAGGAAATGTACTGTTATCGATAAAAGTTATGTTACTTTAAGACTTACTGTAGAATTACAGTACCAATCAACAATACAGTACAGTATAGTATAGTATAGTATATTATGTATTAATTTTATAAAAAATCGCGCTGCGCAGCCTTGCATGTTGTACTTATCATACATAACCGACTTTAAAAAGGAGAAGGTTCTATGTTCGGTTGTTTTTAGGGATCCGTAGTAAACAAGGAACCCGTATAGTTTCGCCACGTCCGTCTGTCTGTCTGTCCGCGGCTTAGCTCAGAGACGGTTGGTGCTAGAAAGCTGTGATTTGGCATGGGTATACATATTAATCACGCCGACATAGTGGTGAAATAATAAAATAAAGAAAAAAACTTCATTTTAGGGTACCTACCTACCTCCCCTACATGTAAGGTGGGGATGTTTTTTTCTCTTGTCTGTCCCATAGTGTGGGGTGTGGTTAGAAAGGTTGTTCAAAAATATTGAGGGCTTGTGAAAATCATTTTTCCATTCAAGGGAATCGTTTGCAAATTATTAAGCTTTAAAGTACAAAGTGTCCCCTGCCAGTTAAATGTTTGTACTTGGATTTGTGAAAAAATTCACAGCATTAGTATATAATTATAAGGAAGTTAAAAGGAAAACTATCATAGCTAAGTAGGCTTTACAGGTTTACGAGTAATAATCGACCAACTTAAATGTGCAGTTAGAGAAACATGATCTAAAAATGAAAATAATTTTCAACTACAATCTTTGTTCTTAGGATAAATTCATTCCAACTACGGTACACTTCAATATGCGTGGTCCAACACGCACTTAGCCAGTTTTTTTTGGTTTACAATGTTCATTGATATTTTCGTAAATTGTGGACCAATTTAAAAAAATCTTTTTACATTTGAAAAAAAGAATCTAAGAAAATATGTAAAATATCGATACACATACTTATTAAAAAATATATAAATACGCGAACGCAGCAACAATATCAAACTATGTAAAACATGTGCGGGGGGAAATTTCTGATTGCAACATACACACTCTCTGATTTTGAGCCTTTTCTCCTGGGGATGTCCATAAATTCCAGCTTCGTTTGTAATATTGAACAAGTTCTTATTTGTTGTTGTTTCTGTCAACTATGTAGTTTCAGGTAGCTTAAGGCATTTTCTATATATAGACATACAAATAAATAAAATTGAAGTGTCTGTTTGCAATGTCAAAATAACAGCTTTTTACTAAATGCGTATGAAAGTATATACGGTACCTACTTATAATAAAAAATTTCACGGTTACAAATATTCACTAAAAATTTAAAAGGTTGGAAACTACGTATAGTGACAAGACCCCCTGAAAACACAATTTTACTTCGTTTTACACGGTTTTAAACCTAATGCCGTTGACCCTCCCGGAGGGTTGACTTCATGGCGGCATGGCGTATGAGTTCTATGAAAAGTGGGTGGTGTCGAAAGTGTTAAGTACTCAAAATATTATTGCATCTCATGTTCATAATAATTAGTTACAAGTTCACCTGTTGGTCAAACAGGCACACGAAACAGTTTAATCTAATTCAATGTGGATCCTTTTCTCTTTTTCCAAATATGCATCCTTCCAGAACTTTACGTGTACCTATTAAGTGGGTCCATTGAAGCAACAACAAGTGTGGGTCGTGACCCTCCGCGATTGATCTTGTTCATTCAAATAAATTAGATAAACGCCGCGAATGACTCGTCGCTCACCGTCTGAATTGAGTGCGCATTGTCAGCGCTTACTTCGCCGTCTAACAACCACAAAATGCGGGGCATCAGCTCAAGTCAACTGGCATGGCACTTTGTTGCGCCGCTGGTGAATAAGACTGTCCAGTATGGGGTCGATCTGCCCATGCTAAATTAGTGGAAACAGACAACACTTAATGAGCCGTGTCGGATTATTACTGTACCCCAATTACGTAACACACGATCAATCAGAATCTGAATCGTTTTGAAACAGATTGCTAATCCATTGCTTCATAAGTTCGAAAAAAAATCTGGTCAACAACGTAAATATCGCAATTAATGTTGTTGAACTGTCAAAATGAACCAGATTAGTCGTAATCGTTTACGAAAAAGTGTTGCGTAATTATATAGCAGGTTGTATAAAACCGACCCCTGTGCCAGAAATTTACAGGAAAATAGCAAGTTGCGTCGAGAGGGCGAAGCTACAGAATGATCCACGTTACCCAATACACAACTACAACCCAGGGTCCCAGAGGGTAGGAGGCGAAACGCCGGGGCGTAACTCCGCTGCCGCGAGAAATCGCGGCACAGCGGACAGAGCTCCGGCGGGATCTCATGGCGGCATGGAGAGTGCGATTGTCGCAACCCAGCGCTGGGCACGCCACAATTGTGGCGATAAGTCCCCTCTTTGAGGAGTGGCTAGAGAGGCGCCACGGCGTCCTCACCTTCCGCCTGACACAGGTCCTCACCGGACATGGTTGTTTCGGGAGGTTCCTGTTCAGAATAAAGCGGGAGGAAACGCCCGGGTGTCACCACTGTGTGGATCGCCCGGAGGACACGGTGGAGCATACGGTGGAGGTCTGCCCAGCTTGGGCGGAGCACCGCCGTGTCCTCACGGAGGCGATCGGCGGCGGCGATCTCTCGCGTCCGGCCCTGGTTCAGGCCATGGTCCGGAGCGAGAGTGCATGGGAGGCCGTCACCTCCTTCTGCGAAGCAGTAATGCTCGCGAAGGAGGAGGCGGAGCGCGCGAGGGAGAGGCAAAATGCGCCCCCTCGCGCCCCTAGTCGCCGCAGGAGACGCCCCGGGCGTCGGGAGTCGCGAGCCGACTTCCGGCCACCGTAGGCGCGGGCTTGCGGACGGTGAGCAATGGGTAGCTCGCCGTCCGATAGGGACCAGGCCCGGGTCGACGGCGCGTTGTGTTCCACGCGCGCCTCAAAGAGATGTCAGCACCAAGTGACGGGGTCCGGAAGGGCCAATGCCTGCCGGGGTCGCGGGTTTGTCTGAAAGGGATATCGCGACCTCGGCACACAGGCAACGGAAGGAACACGGGTGGGTTTTAGTCAGTAAAAGTCTGACACGCCCTCCCGCTCCACCCAGAGCGGGAGAAGTTATTTGATAATTTCCCATCCTCAAAAAAAAAAAAAAAAAAAAAAAAAAAGGGTCCCAGAGGGTTAAAAGCCGCAAAAGTTTTCTTAGGTGTTGGAAAACCTTAAATAGATATCGGCCATAGCAAAGACAATCTCCACAAGTGGGAGTTCATGACACAATGGCCCACCTTCCATCTCGCGCCGCATTCCCTGCCATCTGCACATATGTGAGGACATAATGGCTGCGTCAACAAACGGTATTAGCAATGCTGAATTTTAGGGCAAACACGCTAAGAAGAACAAGCAATGAGGAAGATATTCACTGGGTCATGCACAATAGCTATTGTGTGTGTTTTGGTTTGATATACCTAACGTGTTTTGTGACAATTGTTGATTCTGTCAGCCTAATAATGCACAAAACCGAGCGATTGATTCGTCATGAAACGTACTTTTGACCCACTAACTGCTGTTATATATGTACCATTTCAACAGTTTTTGCGTTTTGTGGCTTTTCTAGTACTCTAACCACAGTTGATTTTAATCCTTTAAACTACGAAATTGCATCGATTGTCATAATAAAAATAAAACGTGAGAATTACCGAAAATCATCGAAAATCTGATTTCCAAAATCTGTGAATGCAGTAGCAATTACCTAAACGTTCTTAGATTACGAGACTGTTCTCGTAAGAACGTTTTCCTGTTGCTACAACAACGGTTACTACCCCGTTTCAAAAATCCACTCTGTATAGGTAACTTGCAAAATCTTCTACGATAACTGTAGGGTATCGCATTTTAGGTTTGGTTGATTGGTTTTGGTTCAAATAAACTAATATTTCACAGTATATATTAGTTTATTTGAACCAAAAGGAACAAGGAACTATTTCTTCCATTTCTTGAAGACAGACTCTTCAAGTCAGTGGTCAATTCTCAATTCTAACATCTGATTATGGATAATTTCACTGTGTAAAAATATCACTGTCAAAATTTGGTGAGGTGAGATTGAAGTGACCTGTCATTCCACGATGCATGGAATTGACACTATTGACAGCTCACTTCACCTGAGTTTCGATGAGATTTTCTCAGAATATATCGGCTTTCCTAAGTATTAAAAGTCTACTTACTGCTACCAGAAGTCCGGCCACGAAACCAGCAGTATCATACAGAGGGCAGACGATCCTCCCTGGAGGACAGTACATCCTCAGCTCCGGCAGAGGTCCTGGAGGCCTCTCCGTCCTCTGCCAGCCTTCGTTCTCCACGTCGGTGATGGTGCGAGGTATCGAGAAGAAGTACTCCATGTCGGCCAGGGCGTCCGACCAGCCGAATTTGACTGGAGAAGGACACCAAAGAATAAACAACTTTACCACGATACAAGAAAAATACTGTGAGGCAACGTTTTCTTTAGAAGAAAGAAAAAACAAAGCGAAATGATGCATGCCAAAATCCAATCCAAATCGTGAATTTTTTTAGAATCTTTACGTCTGAAAAGCCAGAGGTATATGGATTTCTGGAGGCCAACATTGAGTAAATTGTTATAACAACTTTCCCCTAATCTGGCTTGGGGATTTTTTTATTTCAACAGTTAGTTTCAAATTCTCGCCCTAATTGCGTAACACACGATCAATCACAATTCATTTTGACAGTTCAAAAAAATTCATTGCGTTATTAACGTTGTTGAGCAGACAAATTTTTCGAGCATTATGAAGCAATGGATTAGCAATAATATCCTTCAAAATGATCCAGCTTATGATTGATCGTGTGTTATGCAATTAGGGTGCAGGACTCCGGCCAGTATCTGGGTGTATGATTAAAAAAGAAAACGTATTGAACATACCTCTGAGCCCATCATATTGGATACCTGAAACAAGATAAACGCTGATAAACAAAACACAAACATAACAATATTAAGGCGATGATAACCGACTTAATGATTTATACTGAAGATCACGTCTAAACGAGTAGTGTCTATAATTTGGAATAAAAAAATGTTTTAGAAACTCTCTATTGAATATTTTAGATTATGTTTAGAATACATGGTGAAATTAATTTGTAAACTTGTGTAACGCGGATAAAAAACTGAGAATCACGCAAAATCTATCAAGCGTAGTTTTCTGAAACCTTCACCATTTTAAAAATAATTAAATATTGATCTTTTAGTATACAAAATACCTTTTGTTTTTTGTATAATATGTTAATAATGCGTCTAATTTGGGGCAGCGCTCCTGGATGGGCGAGTCCTATTACTGGCTGGACTTACGACGCGCTGTGTGAGCTCAGTACAGAACACGCAAGCTAACCACTCAAGGTCACTGGCATATATCTGCGTCTTAACAATATCGTCGGGAAAACATCCCCGACGGGTTAAGCAGAGGCACAAATGAATACAAATGGTTCACTCCGCACTTTAGGTATGAAGCTACAAGTACGCGACGTGCTCGTCTTGTCGGGCCAATTCAGTGAGTATAACGAAGTCAGAAGATATTTAAGAGTTACTCGATAAAAAGAGAGGCAACTTCTTGGAGAATATATTACCCAGTTCGAGGGCTTGAGGCGCTGCATGCTGAAACACAGGCTATTAATCTAGTTCGGCAGCAGATGTTAATAATAGGACACAATTGTAACTGAATTACTTTTAAGCATAATTTTAAGTAGCTAAGACTAATTGTGTAACATGTTTACTCTTTCTGGTCTAATAAATAAATAATAATTAATTAATTAATTTCAACTTGGTACCTCCACGCGTTCCTGAGAAAAAGGGTCTTGAAAGACAGACGGAGAGACTGACCACGACGCAAGTTTTCCCCCATCTTGTTAATTTTTTTGTTTTTTGATCTTTCTTTGCGTCATGTTTACCGCAAATAAAGTATTTTCTTTCTTTTCTTTTCTTTATCTTTTATGGGTTCCGTTTTTCCTTTTGAGGTACGGAACCATAAAAAGAAACATTGAAAACAATAATGTCTGGCTTTATATTTCGAAATGATTGCCCTGGGTATCAACTAATAATTAATAACAAATATTTATTTGATAAAATACTTACAGCAAGCAGCTGCGGCAAGAGACAGAAACACTAGTAATTTTTCCATTTTCTATCGTTTTTAAAGGTAATCCCAGACGAATTTTACGAGCGTTCCGTCTGAACGCGAACGCATACGATATGTGACTGATGCGTCGTTGGATTCAATGGGATGTGTTATAAAAGATTAGCAACCAAAAAAAACTGTAAACAGTAGGTCAACAGATTAGATACAGGTTTAATAAGGAAAAAAATAAAGAAAAGTTACTTTTAGGGTTCCGTACTTCAGAATCAAAAACAGAACCCGGATCACTGGACACCGGACATACAGTGGACTCCAGAGAAAACTCACCCCCTTGAATTGTTTTTTACATTGCTAGGGGGTGAGGTTCTCTGGAGCACACTGTACACACATGAACTCATACCTTCTTTCCATAGGGGTAGTCAGAAACTACAGAACGCCACCTGCTACGATCTCTTATCACCCACATCACCATCACACCCACACCATCACCCACACCCACATCACGACCACCCTCACCACCCACCATCACCCACACCCACATCACGACCACCCTCACCACCCACCATCACCCACACCCACATCGCGACCACCCTCAGCACCCAAATCACGACCACCCTCACCACCCACCATCACCCACACCCACATCACGACCACCCTCACCACCCACCATCACCCACACCCACATCGCGACCACCCTCAGCACCCAAATCACGACCACCCTCACCACCCACCATCACCCACACCCACATCACGACCACCCTCACCACCCAGCATCACCCACACCCCCATCACCACCCACACCCCCATCACGACCACCCTCACCACCCACTATCACCCACACCCCCATCACGACCACCTCACCACCCACCATCACCCACACCCACATCACCTTTATCTCGATCACTAATGTGTCTGTATGTTTGTCTGCCCGCCTGTGACAGCCGCTTGGCAAGAAGCAAGGTCTCATGAGCACAAGTCAAGGAAAAAGTCCAAAAATCGTTATCTGCATATTTTTTTTTTTTTTTTTAATGCCATTATAAACTTACATTTGCAGTCGGAGAATTGACCGTGACATACCGTTGTATTTGAGAACATGTTTTTCAACAACGAAGTTAATTTTGTTTTCGGGGTCAATTCATCCCAACTACAGAACCTTTCATCGTGCGTGGTCCTACGAAATTAACCGTTTTTTTAATATGAACTTACTTACTTAGTAAATAAAGCATCAGGATAACTTTAGTTTTTCCTGTTCAAGGGGTTAACGTGGGCCGTTGATCTTTTAGCTATTAACATAATACATTATACACTTACATCTGTGTCATAATGTTATTCTACTTGACACTTTCGACTCCACCCATTTTCTATAGAGCATATACGCCATCCGCCATAAATATTGCAAGTTGTCCCTCCAGGAGGGTCACCGGCTTAACGTTTGCACTAAAATGAACCCTCGAGGAGTGTCACCGGCATGAGGTTTGAAACCGTGTAAAACACTGTAAAATGAAGTAAAATATTTTTTTCAAGGGGTCTTGTCGCTATACTTAGTATCTCTGGGGGTACTTTCATGTATAACTAGTGGGGTGACGACGTCAAATAATAATAAATAAGAAAAAGTGTTATCACTCGCAATAAATAATAATGTGTGTGTTCCTGAAATAAACAGCTGTGACAGAATAACGAACAGATAAACGAAGTCGCACCACAATTTTTTATCATTCTGATAAAGAACCCTGAAAAACCTCTATTGTTAAACTCATTCTCGGGTTTAAAATTTTCACCCGCCCCGACCCTTACTCGAGCCAGCTCGAGCCACTGAGCCTGTAGCTTTAAATTCCCTTAATAATAATATTAATCAGATCCAGCCTGTCCCGTGCTGTCCTCTCCCAGCGACGCCCTAAGCCGAGATCCGTACCCCACAAGGGGTGCCCTTAGCGTGTAGTCGCTTAAAAAAATTCAACAGACGACGTATATTTAGTAACTTAATCCGCGTTACTGTTCTTAATGAGTCATAAAGAACCCTGTAAGAAATCGACACGTGTTTCACCTCTCAACGAGGCATCCTCAGGAAGGCGATTGACTTGTTGCGAACTCGGACCCGATGTGTGGACACGTCAAGCGCCGCTTGTCAATCAACAAGTCAATCGCATTCCTGAGGATGCCTCGTTCTATTGTATTTTATAATGGATTTCCGCAAAGTCACGCCTGAATCAATTAACTATGTAGTCGCTTAGTTTCTTAGTTTTATACCCCGGCTGTAGACCTGAATTTATTGAGGTAGCCACAGGATAGTCCGGTTAAGCGGCCGACAACCTCCTAGGATGACCTACAAGATTTCAATAAAAAATAAAAGTATTTAAAATTTTCTAAATAATATTATATGTATAATAATATATTTTTAGTGAATATTCGTAACCGTGGAAAAAGTTTTCCACCCCTGAAGGACAGACGGACGGACCTTCTAAACCCATTTTTTTTTTGAAAATTCATCCCTCTTGTGGTTTAATAGATGATGAAAGTTTTTTTTTTTTTTTTTTTTTTTAATTATTTATCATCTTACATCTACCCTTACAGCTAACCAATGCGGTAAATGTGCCTTAATTAATACTTTAACATAATTGTTCCTTATTAATACCTATAACTAATTACAAACAAAGAATTCCTTGTGAATTCACTCAGAGAACAACAGAATAGGACGGTATAGGTTTGTATGGAAGTTCGTCATCCTATCGGGCACACGGCATGTTATAAAAAAAAACTTGTGTTTTATTTCTCACCCTCCATTTTGTTTAATGTTGTTTGTAGTTGACTCTCTGCATATAGTCTGGGTAGGCTCCACAATGATTGCCAGCGACATCCGTCGCGTTAAAACACGATGTTCAAACTGCACAACAAGATGAAATACAATCCTTTGTTGGTTGTACTTAATCTAAACTAATATGTTTGTTTGTAAGAGATAATAATAATATCTACACTAATAATATAAAAAGAAAAGTTTTGTATTTTTGTTAGTAATGAATAAATTCAAAAACGACTGGACCGATTGTAAAAAGTCTTTCACCAGTAGAATACATACTTAATTATCACTGGTTATTTTTATTTTTTTATACAAATGTTTCGAATTTGGAATTAACTTTTTTTCATACCCAGACTCTTTATTAAGTGCCAGTAACATAGCTTGGCTATTAAAACATCTTTAGAACTAAATGATTACCAATAATGTAGAAAAATCAAAACCGCCCGTTTTTTTTGCAAAGGGGTTTATAATGTAACAACAAACAGCTACACTATACAATTTAAAAAACAAAAAACATAAATTACTTGAGTACCTAATATAATAAAGCTCACAGCGCTGTTCACACATTACCAATAATAAATAACCAACTGGTTACACTGTAGATAAGTTTTGAGACACCTGTAGTGCATTGCCCGAAGAAATCTATGTTGGACGTTTTCTATCATATCAATGTATTTGCCATAGTACCAGGGTTCCAGATGGATACGGCATATTCGCGGTAGCATCGGACTAGGGACTTTTATACCAGCAGAAGTACAAAGAGGTCCGCTTAAAGTTATGAGTGGATCTCATTATAAATCCGTACATTTTATATGCTTTATTTACAATTTGTTCGTTATGAAAATCCAAGCAGCGTTTGAGTCAAGCTATATACCAATACTACGAACCAAGTTCACTTTATTAAATAAAACATTACACAATGAATAAGAAACCTTATCAATAATTTGAACCTTATGATGTTTTTTATTTTTGGTATAATTTAGGTAATTGCCCTTGAGAATGCTCAGATGGACCTTACTAGTGTAACAACAGATGTCAATACCAATACGATGTGAGAAGATAGCAATAGTGAATGCTACGAATAGGTCTGTATACTTTAAGATCATCAGTATATAACAAAAATTTTAAATGATGAAAACAGTTGCCAATATTATATAATGAATAAAAAAGGACTGAGAATAGAGCCTTGTGGGACACCAGATGTAACCAGGATAACATGAAAGTCGTTTCCGTTAATAACAACCCATTTACAATGGTTAGTGATGTACGAAATGAACCATCGCAACAAGTTACCACGAATACCATCGCAAGCTATTCCGTTCAGCAACAATTCATGATCCACCTTGTCAAAAGCTTTTTGAAAGTCCGTGTACACTCCATCAACCACAACCTGTATATGTCGTATATTATTATTAAGTATCGTATATTATTATTAGTATTTAGAAAATACCATGATGCTGTATGTGTGTAAAGTTTTATGTACCAGTCTTTCAAAAAGCTTTGACAAGGTTGATAAAATAGAACTAGGTCGGTATTTTATCACTTCGCTTAGATCCACTCTTCTATACAAGTGTGATATTAGCCTATTTCCACTACGTTGGCATAACACTTTTTGTGATACATTTATTGCAGATTATAGCTAGAGGTCTACAGAATCAGATAAAGGTAGGTACCCGTATTTTTAAGAAAAAACGCAGACTGCCCTTCAGGACCTGGTCCCTTAGATGAATCTTCAAGGGATTTCTGTTCAGCCAAAATCGATTCTTCCTTAAAGTGCAGGTTAGAAACAACAATGTCGACAGACAGAAGTTAACTAACCTATTGAGAGAGTGCAGATGAAGCAGGTTTAAACACGGAAGAAAGAAATCAGAAAGCAGGTTGGTTCTGGATATGTGGAAAAATTCACAGCAGTAGTATATATAACGAAATTAAAAGGTTAACTATGACAGCTAAGCTCTACAAGTTAACTAGTAATAATCGATTAACTTACATTTGCAGTTGAAAAAACATGTTCTCCCATACATTCCGTATGGGAGAACATGTTTTTCAAGTAGAATGTTAAGTTTGTTCTTGGGATAAATTCATATCCCATCTACGAAACCCTTCATTGTTTGTGGTCGCACGCGTGTTTTTATATTGAACTTTTGCCAATATACCGGGTTTGTCTTTGTGGTTGGAAATGTAGATCCAGAAATTCTTAATGTTTTTATGTATACTATCCTCAATCGACTGAAAGTATTTAGAGAAGCATTTATTAAAACTTTCCTTAAAGAAGGTTCTGTGCTGCAAAAAAATTTCGTAGTCTGCAATGTTGCCGTATGTCTTCCATTTAACCCATGCCTTATGTTTTTTATTGAGTGTGTTATAATGCTTATAATTAATATTTTGGTAAACCAGACCGGATAACCAGCGGTCCTAGATGCTGATAGTGGTGTGTGCTGTTTAATTATATCATCAAACTTATTGTAAAATGTGCTTAGTGCTTCTTCGAATCCCAAAAGGGCAAGAAGGTCCGTCCTGCCAATATTCTGAATATTGCGGTTAATGTGCTCATAATCAGATTTGTAAAAACTGTATATTTGTAGCGGTATAAAATCTATTTTTTTTTTAAATGTTTTACAATACTTTACACAAATAACTATTTACACTAGGTACTAAATACAATAACAAACTATACATTATATGAATTAAATTAATATCAATTTTTTCATATTCATCTTCATCTTGCGTCTAGTTAAATATTCGCAGTTTGATACAAACCTTTTGAAAAACCAATAACATTTTGTTCGACCTGAGAATCGATCCCAGGACCTCTTGCTCAGTAGTACCCCTTGCGACAACTACACCAACAAGACAGTTAAAAAAATAACAAAATAATAATTAATGTATTTACCCAATTGGTATACCGCCTCTCATCGAAATTATTTTCCATGAAGATGACATTTTGCAAATGTAGACACCTGTTGAATTAATATTTGCAGTTAAGACGTATTTTTCGTTTAAGTATTATATTTTCAAAAGTACCTAGTTATCTACCTACTTAGCTCCCTTCAAAATGGTTGAGCTGAATAGTGCTGATCCATGCGTCATGTTCGTGAACGGGCGCCGTCAGTTGGGACTGGTCAACTCTTAGCGGCCATGGCTGATTTTTAATTTTTGAATTGTTCTTTGTTTTTATCTTTGTATTACGGACGCTTCTAACGTGCACGTCTTTCTACATTGTTCTCACATGTATAATTTCAACATGAATGATGTAACCAATACTTTGTAACAATTTATTTTATTTAAAAGAGTGTCCGTGGAGTTTCTTGCCCGTTCTTCTCCATAGGTACCTACTACGCTTTGGAATGGGCAACTAGCTTCATATTTTTGACTGACCGATTCCTTGAAAATTCAAAAGTGCCTGTAATGGTTTAATTGAAATAAATGATTTGAGTTTGAGTTTGAGTTTACTTTTGCCATGTAGGTAGGTATGTGGTATGTGGGTGCAGACAGATAAACTGGCTGCGTTTAAAAAAAATATTTCCTTACTGCCAAAGAATATTCCCTAAAATTAAGGGATTACATCGCTGTAAAAATGCTTGGCTCAATGCTGGTCCTGCTCCACAACCACAACTAATTGATTAACATTTGAAAATACTGTTGAAGCTGCTGAAGATTTTAAGACCATCTTTGCATTGTATAAAATCAATCTCTTTTGTATTATATAATTGCAGAGCACACGTGTGAGTATTATGTACTAAAGAGATACCATTTGCCGGGTAATACGTCTTTTATTGACTTGAATGTGCCCTGGCGGCTATGAGTATGTCATGCTCACTCAGATGTTTCCCTGATGGTGGCGCGTGTGTTGGATCATTTAGCTCAATTCAAAATGGTTGAGCTGAATGGTGCTGATCCATGCGTCATGTTCGTGAACGGGTGCCGTCAATTGGGACTGTGAAAAAAAAATCTGCTGTTCCCTTCATTATAATGAGTTAAGCGAACATAAATGTATGGAACAGCTGATTTTTTTTTCGCGATTTCGGAGTTGGCCCCATAGTGAAAGTTGTTCATAATTATGAGTACAATAACCCCTTAAGAGGATGCAACCGAATTAAATTTCACATTGTATACGGAGTGGACCAAATAGTGAAATCATTAAAAAAAAAATCCTCATGCCTAGGGGTTATCCTGCAGGCATCGGAATCGGCACACCGCAATTTTACTATTAATTTTTACATCAGGCGTAGTAATTTTTTTTTTTGCATGTGGCTATTTTTTTAAAGAAGTAATAGCAACGATTACAAAATTGTAAATGTTTGATTAGTGATATTTGCCCAGGTTTTAGGCATTTTTGAACTTTTAATTATTAACAAAGATCTGCTACGGCATCAACTATATACGTATTTCAGTACAGTCGCGCCGTATTTTTTTTTTAAATTGGCTTATTTGAAGCCTTTTTAAAAATGTTCTACAGCGCGACTACGCGACTACGAATCATTTTTAAACTGGCTTCATATGATTTAATCTGGAATTTTTCTTAAAAAATCCAACTTACTCAAAAAGGTCTGAAATTCGGTAGAACATTTGGTGCCTTAATTTGTTGCATTTTAACCCTACTATAACGTCCTACAAATAATACTTCGAGTTACCAGTAACCCGTATATATACAGGGTGGCAGGGACGCAAAAACTGATACCACCCGTTATAATACCATTATACCGTTGTAATTTTACGTCGGTTATTTAAAAAAAAAATAGTTTCATAGAAAAGTGCAAAGCCTACGCGGTCAAAATGTATGGAATAGCAGCTTTTGTTTTAATAACCGACGTAAAATTTCAACGCAGTGGCGTTCAGAATCATGTACTGAATCCATGGTATCAGTTTTCGCGTCGATGTCCTGCCACCCTGTATATATTTGTAATCACGTTCTCGGAAACGACTCTAACGATTCGATGAAAGTTGCATTATAGGGGTTCACGGGGGTGAAAAATCGATCTAGCTAGGTCTCATATCTGGGAAAATTCGTTTGTCCTTATTTTCATCCGAGCAGAGCTCGTTCGCCCAAAGCTTAGAACAAGATGGCTACCTTAGAATAATGACATGGCAGCATGGAATTAGTAAGTAAGTACAATACATGAAATTAGTATGAACTATCCTTTACTATTAAATGACCATTCTCTATTTTCACCCGAGCAGAGCTCGGTCGACTAGCTATCTAATTACGTAACACATTTTCGTAAACGATTACGACTAATCAGCTTCATTTGAGTTTGAGAGGTTTTTGAGTTTCTTTTTTTATCAATCTTTCAAAACGATTCAGATTGTGATTGATCGTGTATTACGCAATTAGGGTACTGGTACTGTACCTAATATTTTTAGGTCCCACATGGCAGAATGTAATGAGACCATTGACTAATCTTAAGAACGTATTATTATATTGTACCATATTCTGACATATAAATGTTTATGATTATGAGATCCGATGGCGACATGAAAAAACCATATCGAATTAAGTCTCACTTTTACTCATTATTAAATTAACATGACAATTGTAAAATGATGTCAGCAGACAACACACAATTAATATAGGAATTAATTAATAAATTAAGCAGACACCTAATTTGATCAGCAGTATTTATACAAATTTTATTGTTTTATTTCAAAGCCACGTAATGTCTTCTTATTTTCGTTTTAAATTTAGGGTTGATACCTATCCAATTAGGTTCTTGCTACAAAAAAATGCTGGCTTTATTAAATGTTACATCATAACTGAATAAGGTGTAACATTTATGGATACTGCTGAACATTCTCAGATCGAGCAAAGTGATAATGGAATTTCTGAGTAGCAGGCCGAAGTCTGGATGCTTCTAAATACAAGTATTTTATATGGACCGATTCTCTATCTGACCTCCACAATCCAGTTACTGGGTAACACGATTCCTTGGTAGTAAGACTTATTATCCGACTTCTGTGCTTCTGACTCCCGTAACGTCTGTCAAAGATCTACGAATGACAGCCGGGATTAACGGCAACCTGGTTTCCAAGGCACGGAGTGGCCTTGATATGTAATGGATGGAGACCCATAAATACAAAGAAGGCCTGACGAAAATTCGTCTTATTTTAAGCACAATCAATGGGCTTACGGAAAAAAATTGATAAACACGTGTTTCAGGATTTTTGAAAATTCTTCTCGAAAGATTGTTGGTTGTTTGAAATCGTCGAGGTCAAAGTCGCTGGCAAAGTCTCACCGTTTCGCAGTTCACTGCTGGACACAGGCCTCACCCAGGCTGCACCACAACACTCTGTCCTCTGCCTTCCGGAACCAGTTCGTACCAGCCACCTTTTAAGAACCGTCTGTCCACCTAGCTAGGGGCGGCCCACACTAAGTTCTTCGATACGCGGTCTCCATTCCTAGGGGCCTATTCCCTAAGCGAAATCCGTAGTTGCGGCCGTCATTACGGGCGCTTCGTTCTCCCTCTCACTTACAGACATACCGTAAGAGAGAAGGAGAGCGAAGCGCCCAACTACGGATTTCGTTTAAGGAGTAGGCCCCCAGCACTCGTCTGCTCCACCGGCCGTCGGTTTTTTCGACAAACATGGCCGGCCCACTGCCACTCCAGCTTGCTTATACTGCAAGCTATGTCGGTAACTCCGGTTCCTTTCCAGATAATTTCATTACTGACCTCTATTCATTTACATGGAAGGATGTTTCTGGTTGACACCCTGGCGCCTGTAATTTAAATTGCAAACAAATAATGCAGTTCTGTATTTACACAAGTGCTTAAAATATTCGAAGGTAAAACCCACGTGTCAATGAAATGGAAAATTACTGAAAATGTGATGTTTTTCGATAATGTTGATGCAATATTTACTTTTGTGATAGTGATCATTAAATTCATTTTTTTTTTTTCAATACTTACCTACTTACTTACTTTTGCATTGAAAGCAAATTAGATACTTATACATTTTGATAACAATGTTTGTCAACGAGTCTTACCAGGGGGTATCGATTTACCCAATAACTGGGTTGTAGAGATCAAATAGTCAGTCGCTCTATTTAAAATACTGGTATTCAGTTGCATCCGGATATACCTACTGGAAGCCGACCCCATCATAGTTGGGAAAAGGCTCGGCAGATGATAGTTGTCAAACCAACGATGGTTGTCAAACCAACGATGGTTTTCAAGAATTTTGTAGAATCAACATAAGGAGTATCACCAAATCATTCCTCAAAATACCCTTAACTTGAAATAAATTGTTGTTAATCAAAATCTTTTTAAACATATGTTCAAGGCAAAGCTTTCTGAATACTTCACCGGAGCTGGCTACCAGCGGGGTAACTGCGTAACTCGCATACAATGACAAATTCGTCTGCTCAGCAACGTAAATAACGCAATGAACGTGACTGAACTGTCATAGTGAAAGGCATTGCGATCGATTGCTATTTTATGTGTGTTACGCACTTACCGCGCTGGTAACCTGCACATGTGACATGACATAGACACTAGCACCGCGTCAAATGGACTTCCGTGTTCATAACGCGCATGAGCGGCACTGAATGAAGCACACGCACAGATATTTTTTTTATTGTTTCTTCACGATAGAAGCACAGAATTGACACGTACCTGCCACGTAACTGATATGGTAGAGAAAAAAAAAATGGCGCACCAATTATTTTTCTGGAATTTATTTCTTGAGGAACCCAAAAAATTTACTTGTTTAATTCTTTCGCTGACGCATGCCAGATGCGAAAAGCATATAAATAGGCTTGGCAGAGCACTCCTTGTACAGACTGCAGACTAACTGTAGCAAGCAGAGCATCTCGCTACAGTCATGATCCGGACAGTCGCTCTCCTGAGCCTCATTGGCTTCGCATCTGCCTCCTGGGACGTCTTCAACCTCTTAAACCACGGTAAGTAGACGTATATTTAATAAATAATTTCACCCAATTTTATTTGTAGATGGCTTAGAACTTTAGACGCAAACTTTCAAAAAGACCTCGTGTGAACAGGACCTTCCTGTGAGCCCTATCAGAATACCAGCGCTGCGGTATTTATTTATTTTTTAAATATCGCCGCATTATTGTTAATTAAACAATAATGTAATGAATAATGTAATGTATGTTAATTAATTTGCTTGTTTATTTATTGTTTATTTGTTAATTGTTTATTATTATTATTTTCATTTGTCAACAAATCTCGGGACCATAGCGTCCCGGTCCTTTGGAAGGCGTATGAGGGGCCGAAGCCAACTCGCAGAGGCCCCTTAGCCAATTTTAAATGGAATGAGGAATGAGGCACCAACCGACGATTATCCCTGTATGCACTATGCAAGTGCACCCAAGGACAACCCCCGGTTGGTGCAGGACTATTGCAGAAAAATGGAAACAAAAAATATTAGGCTATGGGTTTGGGCGGTAATAGTGGGTTGGTTACCTAAAACTATGGAAGGCCTATGTCCCCTGCCTGATCAATGTTAAGATATACACGGATAAAATGGCAGGGGGTGACTTGCACACTCAATAATGGGCCCCCGAAAACTGTCGCTAGCACATAGTGACGTAGCGACAAGGGGGCAACATGACCTGAGGTGCTTGAGGAGTGGAGAGGTATTCCACGGCTTTCAGAACAATCCCAGAGCCCGGAAGATGGTCAAGATCCCTACGAGCACTTACTGGAATACTTCCTTCCTCCGAGCACGTTTGCTCTTGCGAATCTCCACTCAAGCCGGCCAATTAAGGCAAGAATGAGGTGGGAGATCTGTTCCTCGTCAGTGTCCACTCCAGCCGGCCAATAAAGGCGAGCCAGAGAAGAGGAACAAGACTTCTCCCGGGAGTTAGGGTCCGTGGGGTCGCTACTGCCCAACAGCTCGCCACAAGCTGCCCTGCGGGTTTCTGTATCTCTCTTGGTCTGGCTCCACATCCTAGACCTGTTCCGGCAAAGTAAACTCTACCGGCACAGACCTAGAGTTTGGAGCGCGCAAGCCCCACCACGACATCAACGTAGAGATACGGCGGTGGGGTTATTATTATTATTATTATTATTCTGAGATAGGAGCCTTTTTGGCCTCGCACAGGTTGTTATTATTCTGTTTTTAAATGCTCCTTTTTTGTTTTTTATTTTATAATTTTTATTTTTTTTATTATTACTTATTACTTTCTGTTTGTATTTCCTGTGCGTGCCCCAAGTAAAATATTTTTCTTTCTTTCTTTCTGGTTTCCTTTTTGAGAGAATTATCTACTTACATTATAGACAGAGCTATTATGTGAAAATAAACCAATGAAACTGAACGCGATCAACATTTCTAAAACGCGTTCAAGTGCTGTCAGCGCTTAACTAGCGCATACTTAGCAGATTACTAAACATACGTCGTCTATTTTATTTTATAATGGATATCCGCAGTCACGCCTGAGTCAATTAACTAGTAGTATTTTACATAAAGTCACTGCCTATCTGACCTCCACAACCCATTTACGGCGTAACACGATACCCCTTGGTTAGACTGGTTACCATTCGGATTTCTGACGACCCGTAAAGACTGTCAAAAATCCACGAATGACAGCCGGGATCAACGGTTTAAAATGCTTTCCGAGGCACGGAGTGGTCTCGATATGTAAAGATGGTCACCTATCCACTGACTTGCTTCGGCAAGCTTAGCTTAACCTGAAGCCCCTTGAAAACTATAAATTTTACTATTCGATAATACTTTTAATAGGGACGTTGACTGGGAGAAAAAAAACGATTGAGTCCGTCAGTCTTATACTAGACAGTATTTTTGGTTTTATCATATTAATAAAAAATAGTTTACATAAAACGCATTAAAGTTGGGGAGTAGGGGCTCGCTACGTCACAAGTCGGTATAAAATTTACCGGGGAGTGACGTCATACCACATTTTAACGTATTGCCCACCCAATGTATTACCGTAATCTTTAGATTACGTAAAAAAATAAAAAATAGAGTCCAATATTTTTTAATAATCTACCTGACGGTCGAAAAAAATCTTGTCGACATCCCTTCATGTAATGTAAAAAATAACCGCGTGTTGAGTGAGAGCTCTTTGTGGTGGAGCTCATCCAGGGAAGTCTGGCACTGTACGAGATATTATCAGATATAGCTTGTCCAGTCGTAAATGACCCTTCCGCATTTTACGTACACCTCACGGCGTCGTGTACGTAAAATGCGACTGGACAAGCCCTCCACAATATCAATTCCAGCCGTCAAGCAGCGCTGCTGTTTCCCGCTGTGAAGGGTAGGAATGCTGGTGTACCTAATTAAGGAAACCTGGGACATTTTCAGCTTTATCTCAAGGATGGCAACGCATCTAATAACATCTGGCAACGAGCTGTTAATGTCACTCACACTAGAATTTAATAATAGGTATCTACTATAATATCATCATGATATCCCATTCTTGGTTCGTTTCTTTTAACTGTTTGAGTGATAACAGCTAAAGGGTACGAGTAAGGAGGGGTAAGGGACATTTATAGTTTACAATTATAATGTATGTAACAACAATACATAAATGGAACAATAGGTGATGGTGTTGCTAGGGAGCGTGACGTGTTGTTTGGACACGAGTCAAATGGAAAAGAGTGGTGATTTGAATGATTGCTTACACATTCGATTTCTAGTTCATTTCGTAGCAAACGGCCTATGAAACCACATAAAAAAATGGACTGGACAATAAAGTTACAATGTTTTTGGAGTTTTGCCAAAGAAGTTTCCAGATTACTTGCAATGCAAAAGCCGCTAGAATGATGAAGTCGTCTATTTCGTCAAGCTGATGTAGAAATGGATAAACGCGAATGATCACTCGTGTAGCCTAAAGCCACACGAATTTCTTGCCAAACAATTCTTCGAATGGCGAGGTGAATCATGTCCGTATGGATTGACGAGCCATGTCTCATATTTAAACGCGGGTACTATCAATATTTAGTAGTAAATTTGCAGCTTTTGTGGGCGCAATGTAGTAAAACCCTTAAACAGTTACAGGTTACAGGACGGTTAGGGTGCGTTTCCACTGAAGCGGAGACGAGCGAAGCTGAGCGGAGACGTGCAATCACAATGGTTGAAATCTTCATCGCGTCTCTCGTCTCGTCTGTGATTGGACGATTCCTGCACGTCTGCGCTCAGCTCCGTACGTCTCCGCTTCAGTGGAAACGCACCCTTAGGCTCTACCTTGAAAATAAATGGTAGCTTGATGGGCGTGGCTTATTTCCCCAACATGCGGGGAGTGGCGGTTACATCTTTCGCGGTCAGCCGCTACGTCGCCGCCACAAACTTATCTGAACCAGTGGCCAAAAGTCGAACTAACGAGATCACCGACCGATATTTAAAAACGTTACTTAGCATGGAGTTTGGCTGAGCATTATTCTTGTCACTGTCGCACTACTGTCAAACTAAAAGTGCAAGATAATTTTAATCAAATACCTCGGGGGGTAGTAAGTTTAAAATTATTAAAAATATTTTAATTATGATATAACTAAAAATTTATGTTTTTCGCAATTTTCCCTCTATCTGTGCTATAAGACATTGCTTCGTACCAAATTGCAAGATTCTGATTTCACGGGAAGTACCCTGCAGGTTTTGATTCCCTTGCGAGTGTCGAAATTTGCAGCATAAACGGCTGTATCTTTTGATTGCGTTGGTTTAGAAGTTTAATTTTGTTTCACAGCTCCAAGAAACAGTGTAGAGCGATAATATTAGTAGGATATTTTAATGTCAAAATCATTTTCGCTTTCGGCCGAAATTATGACTAAAACCGAAGCTTATTTTTCGTTTTCGGCTGAAAATTCATTTTCTGTCGGACACTAGTGATAATCCTACAAATTAACGTTTTTCGGAATGTTTCCTTGACTTGTACAGTGAGACGTTGCTTCTTGTCAAATTTCATGATTCTAGGTCAATAGGAAAAGATTTATTTGCTTTTTTTTTTATTTCGTACCACATCCATTCCGTCAATATCGTAAAACTCTTATCTTTTCTATCACACTAAACTTCAGTGTTCTCTTTCAAGACCGACTTTTAGGTGCTTGTAAGCATTCCAGTTGAACTATACAAATTTAATGTTCATTTTGATATCTTATAACTTTAGGGTATTAATGAGACCATGTTAAAGAATCAACTAGCATAAAGGTAGCAAAATTATATACTAACTTAACTAAAACTATTTACAAACTAAAATATAGCGTCGAAAAATTCATCCGCATCGCTGTCGACTGGTAATGTACCCAAGTGACTGGCCGCATTGCCACGTCGTTGTATAGCAATGCTTAGCCTCTGCCCAAGGTAAAAACCAGCCCTTGGGTCACGGGAAGTGTCAAATAGCCGTTTGGAGATTTCTCTAAAGAGGCCGTGAGCACTCGGACCCCACGGCCCGAGGGTTTCAACCCCAAACGGCACGAAAATATAATTACCAGTAAGGTTATTATACTTACGCCGCTTGAGGTTACTAGCACATAAATTATTTTTCAATATTTTTATTTTTTTAAGACAACTTAAAAAAGCTAGCTAATAGCTAAGCTAAGAAAATGCGACGTTTCGTTTTCTATTTATGAATAAAAGTAGTCTGACAGACTGCAACAGACGTTCTTAGAAAATATAATGCTTACCCAATATTACTTTGCAAGGCGAGAATAGATTGTTGTTAGTTATGGTGGTTGGTGAAAGGTGGTGAATTTGACTCACTATTATCATCTTATTGCTTAGTTCATTGCCCCTGTGCAGATATTAAGGTAAACGCAGGTATTAACGACCCCCCTAAGGCAATTTTAAAATCAAACATATTTTTTTAGTATACTGGTTCCTCTAAAGATTAATAGTTTCATTTTATATGCTAGTGTTATGTATAAAAAATGTATTTACTCAATCAAATACATTTAAATAAAGGATTATCTTGTAAAAAATAATTTACAATGTGACTAAGTCGATTGTTGCAATTACCTACCCACAAAAACGGCTGTGAAGCTATTAACGATTTTTATGCAGCTATTCCCGATCGTGTATGAGAGGAGGCCTTTTTCCAGCAATGGAATGTATATAAGCTAGTGATGATGATGATTACCGATCTTAATAAAATAAAACAACATAAAAATGCAAATATTTATTCGTATTTTTTATTATCGTTATTTTTAATAAAACAAACTACTCAAACATAATACTATTAATACACATATATATTTTAATTTAAGGATTTCAAACTCTAGGATATTTCCTTATGCTATTGAGATCATAATCATTTTTTGAAAATTATAATATTAATCATCACAGTCACTGCTTTACCTCTTTTTAGAAATAAATTGCAACTAATTAGTTACATATATGATTTGGTACAACTGGTGCTTACAAACGAAACATTAAAGTCACTTAAAAAATACATTCATCATCACTATCATCAGACGTTTTATGTTGCTTTAGCCAAGAAGTAGCATTTATTAATAGGTACCTATTATGTGATAAAAGTAGGTGACTAAATAATCTATATACGATCGGTAATAGCTTCTTATAAGAAGCTATTACCGATCGTATAGATTATTTGAGGGTCGTCAATAGCAACTATAGTTGCTATTGCCGACCCTCATGGGTCGGTAATAAAGTATGTAAGTATAAACATAAATTGTATTACCGACTCATAAAAATATGGTTATTTTAATTCAATTGACCTTCGGACTATAAAATAGATTATAATTGATTAATGTCACAAAAAATATGAACAAATGCACACTGTTTTAAACACAAAAACAATGATTTATTACTGTAACTATTCAATATCGATCCTCGAAAAATATCATAACTTTGGTTAAATTGACAACGCTAAAAGGTAACAACTAGCCAAAAAAGTTTAATCGCTAATAGATTTTTATAAAGACTGATAGCTTAGATTTAAACTGGTCCATAAAAATACTTGTGTTAGTGTGATTTAGTAACATAAAAGAAAAATAAAACGAAAAGTTACGTTGCTGCCATTGCCGACTTATGGGTCGTTGATAGCTGCCACGACTAAAACTGATGAAGCTAACACCATCCCATTTTAATTTAAAGTTTTATCGTTTCAAATTCCTTTTTAATAATAAAATGTCGTAAGAAATCAAGAGTTGATACTTAAATGAATACATTTAGTAATATAAGATAAAGTATAGATGTCATTTGTTTGTATAAATGTCTTAAATAGAAAAGTCACGTACTTACTTAAAGGAACAAGGGAACAGTACGACAGTTTCTGCATTCACGCTGCCCCGCAGTAACTGACGTATTTTATCTCTTTTTTGCACAGCTACTCACACTAACGTAAAAGTATAAGATGCTCAAGGAATAAACGCGTGTGTAACTTTGCCTACCTATAGCTAGAATAGTTCTGGAAACGTAAAGATTTCGAATTACTTTTATAGGTCGGTAATAACTACAGATTTTCGATGGGTCGTTGATAGCTGCGTTTACCTTAGAGTATATATCCGGCTTTCTCAAATTTCCGGACTTTTGGATTTAAGGGGATTTTCTTTATATAAAAAAGATAAAAGATTACTGAAAAATAAGATTAAAAAGTTAAATATTCAGACTTTTTCCAAATATGAAGCTTTTTGTAAGGACTTTTCTAATTTCGAAATGGTAGCCCTATTCTCACATGTATAATTTCAACTTAAATGATGTAACCAATATTTTGTAACAATATTCAGATTTAAAAGAGTGTCCGTTCTTCTCCATAGGTACCTACTACGCTTTGGAATGAGCTTCATATTTCTGACTGACCGACTCCTTGTTAATTCAAAAGTGCCTGTAATTAGTTTATTTAATTTTTAGATTAAATTTAATAGTGAATTGAGTTTTTATTTCTTTTGTTTTATTTTGTTTCAGATCTATGGAAAGAAGGATTATGTTGTAAGTGGTTTTTTGTTAAATGAATATTCCTTTTTTGTTTTTCACCGATTTCATAATATGACAGTACATTAACTAGTTAACGTAGTACTTAGTTAACGTTCGAAATGGCACACTCACACAGACGTCAAGCGCCCAAAGTCGCGGTGTTGTCAGTTGCGTGGTACAAGAGCCCATGACCAAAGTTTTTGCCTTACCGTTTTTTGAACAAATACGTATAAATTCGATAGATTTGGTTATTCTGATTCCAAAAATCCTAATTTCAGAAATTTTCCGCGTCGCGTCTGTCCTGACCATATTTTTAAATACTTACCTTTGTCAAAAAAAATATACCGAACTGTTTCATAGCAATCTGTCTGATTCTCAGAATGTAGTTGAACAATAGATTTTAGATCCCGAAAACACAATTTTCAGAAACCAGTAGCGTCACACATACCTGGGAGACCATTTAAGAAAATTAAAAATGAGGTAAATAATAAAACCCATAGCAACTCGTCTGAAAATCTTGTTTTCAGGTGAACATTGGTCAGTCAACAATGTAAGCATCTTATGTGTTGAAACCATTTTGAAAGTGTTGAATTATTTTACCAATCGGTAACATAGCATTTTGTCTGAAAACTGTTGGACATGGTGACAATATAATACTGTTTTGGCCGTAAAACGATGCGACATGGTTTTGGTCGTGGGCTCTCGTACTAACGAGACAAGAGGTGGACGGGATCTTTTTAAAAATGGAACGTAGGTTAATATTTCAACAAAGGCCTAGTTATATACACAACAGGGCCCACAATGCTCCAAAACGAATGTATGTCTTTATGTACCTACCACCTAAGTTCACATTGTGGAATGCAATAAACGTATTGAGTATTGAGTATATACTGCCCATATTTACATATATTGTGTTTCCGGCATGTGATTATTTTTGGTAGAGGAAACCTCGCGGGTTTCCACCAAATGATAAATAATAACGTTATAAAATTAAGTTTAATCGAGTAGCTTTTCAACCAGCTTTAATTTGGACAATCCACTTCGGCTGTTTTGACGACGTAGTGTGAGTTATCGTTGTCGGGAGTCGGGATGATGTAGATTTTAGGTAGGTATACTAATCACTTAGGTGAAGTATCCCATCGATTTGAGTAACACATTTTCGGTAACCGATCGAGGCTAAATTTGTTCTTTAGGATCGAAATTTGCTTTATTTCTGATCAACGGCAACGTTCTCAATCCCTCATTTTTCAGATAAATTCGGCGTTTGCAATGCTGTTCCTCGCAACTGCACAGCAGCCAAGCAAAAGGGCTGGACGATGGTGACGACGAGGCCCACAAGGTCAAGCTCATCTGGTTATGACGTACTTGACCTGTGGGTAAATCTGGATGACGTTACCGTCGGCGCATTATACGACGAAAACTGTCAGATCGCCGGCTTGCAGGTCGCTGTGAGTACATTGCACTTCTTTTTCGTCAATTTGTGGAAAAATACCACGATATGACTCGTGGTATTTTTACACGTTAACAGTGACCAATAGAGAGCCCTCCCTCTCTTGGTCAATGGTGTTGCTGCATGGTTTTATTTTTTGCCTCATTTTAAATTTCCTCAAATGGTCTCCTGGGTTAATGGGACGCTAGTGGTTTCTGAAAATTGTGTTTTCGGTATCTAAAATCTATCGTTCAACTGCATTCTAAAAATCAGACAAATGGCTATGAACCGGTATTTTTTTTGACATATTTAGTAATGTGGTCAGGGTCAGACTTAACGCGGAAAATTTCTGTAATTAGGATTTTTGAATTCAGAATAACTAAGTCTATCGATTTTTTTAAAAACTAGAAAGTACCAATTCGCGATAGCGCATTTGACAAATTTGCGAGAGTCGAGGCAAGAAAGTAGACTGTAAATACGACAATTATTTGGTACGTAAAGTCCAATAATAAAACGTTTGATAAAACTCGTGCGCTTTATCTTATGTCATGTTAACGTATATTGCCTGCCCTGCATTACCTGAACCCTCTTAAAAATCAGAAGAACGGAAAAGGGATCAAGTAATGCAGGGCACTGTGCACACTATACAGGGTATGAGGTTACCTCACCGTAATGAAGCATCAGCTTTTTTTAGCCGAACTTGTGAGACTTGTGTTATTGCCTGAACTATAGCGTCACCACGCAAGCCTTGTAAAAGTCCCAAAAATACAATAAAATTGTTGAAGATGATAGCGCATGAGTATATAATATATGAACATATGTACAACCTAACCTACGGATGGCTCCTGTAGACATTAGTCCCTACAGACATGTTGATGGAATAAGTGTTGATGCAGATAATGCTCGCGGCAGAAGCACAACACCAAATCAATGCAATTTACTGTCAAGAACGTGTTACAAATTGTGTTCAGTGGCAGGAGCCCCCCGAGAGGGTTAACCTAGACGCATGTGGGATGACGGGAGCCCTCGCGGAGGGCCTATTTTAAATGTAGGTTTTTCTTAGCGAATACATCACATTATAAACCTTGAAAATAAAATCTGACGTATTTTTAACAAGATTTATTAGAATATATGCGTTGGTTTTAAAATCCAAGTATTTTTTTTTTCATTCCTTGTTCACGGTTACAAATATTCACAAAAAAATTTAAAGGTAAACTATATATATACAAGACACCCTGAAAACATTATTTTACTTCGTTTTACAGTGTTTCATAACACGGTTTTAAAACTAATGCCGTTGACCGTCCGCGATGGTTAACTTTAGCGCTAAGGTAATGCCGGCAACCCGCCCGGTGGGTTTACTTCCAATATGGCAGCATGATGGCGTATGAGTTCTATGAAAATGGGTGGAGTCGAAAGTGTTAATAAAAAATCCTTGAAGATTGAACCGATCTATTGCAGATCCCCAGCATTGGATTAAATACACCTTTTGACATGGTAGAGCAAGGTGCCAGCCAATGGACCTTCACCAACGACGTCACTGGAGAGACAAACACATACTGGACCTTGTGTATATACCTTGTGTCAGCAGGTACTTATGTAATTTCTTTAAGCCCTTTTTATTACAAATGGTAATTCAAAACACTACGACCTACACCACCTCCATAGGTTTAGGTAGTTAAATAAAGGTAAACAAATCATAAAACGGGTTTTTATAGTTGACACTTTCCAGATTCAAATACGATAAACCAAACTAAATTTATTTTAGAATTTTACAATAGTTTCCTCTTTTATTCATCTATGTTAAACTTTATCATTTATTCTTAAACTACTCTTCGTAGATGTTACTGCTTTATCACAATTTTTTAGTAAGATTTATAATAATAATATAATATTTTGCAATCTGTCTATTGTAAAGAGCCCAAACTCTAAACGTCAACAAATTAAAGTTGTTATTTAAAATTTATATAAAATTAAAATTAAATTCAAGTTGCTAAATTGAAGAGTACAACTGTGACGTAGCACGACAACTGAAGTGACAGGTATTACGTTTAGTCGGTTACCGGACAGCTGTCTCGTCACGTGGTTTTTTTGTGTTCATATTATTCATATTCATTTATTGCGTTTCATATTGTTTACAGGTTGTTACATTATGATAGTTCCAAACAATGAACCCTGCTAGGGCACAGCAATGTATAGGCGACAGGTTTTAATTAATTTAACATGCTATCATTATTCATTATTAATACAATTTGTTGATATAGATTAATTTAAAAATTATTAATTATTATTATACATTATGTCATTCTTACAAACTAAATAAATAAATTATCATTTTCTGACTGATGTCTTATAGAGTACCTAGTTATGTATGTGTAATGTGTTCGAGTCGATAGTAATTTATTTATTTCTCAGTTAAAAATTATTTTAGGCTACATATAATATGATTTTATGTTTAAGTAGTTTTGTAGGTCATTTTTGAATTTGTTGTCGTACTCTGTATCCTTAACTGAATTCGGGAGTTTATTATAGATTTTAACGCACATGGCCAGAGGCCCAGAACGAAACATAGCTAGTCTTGAAGTTGGTACCGCTAATTCGTTTAGATATCGGTTTCTACATAAGACTGCGTTGCTGTGGGCGTTGCTGTTTTGCTGTTTACCTTTATTTAATTACCTAAACCTATGGAGTATAAGTGGCAATGAAATGTAGGTGAATTATCTAAGTTCTAAAGCATCATCGTCATCATCCAATACGTAGAGTGCTCGCGAGATAAGTCTGCACGCGACTGGTGGCGCTGGCGTGCTTAATTGTGTACTGTAATATTTAAAATATTAAATCTATATTAATAATTTAATCTTAATAATATTAATCTTATATTAATATTAATTAATTAAATAATTCTGTACTTAATTTGACTTTATATAAACGACAAGACGGCGGCATACGATTAGTTCCGATTTCAGCCGCGCGCAGAATTATCTTGCGCGCAGTCTATTACAAAACTACCAATATTGTATTTGATACAAGTACGATTTGATGTTTAAGTTAAACTTTTATTATTTCTAGATAAGTATTTCTGAACACGTGCTTCTATCATATTCATCACGAGTCCCGTGATATACAGGGTGTAAAAAGACACATCACAAAGCCGTAAACTACGCATACTGTACGTATAGCTAAGTAGCTTTGCGCAAAAATTATTGCTGGGAACCGTAATTTTTTTTTTTTTTATAAAAAAAAACAAGTTTTTATTGCGCGCAATGTAACGCGAACCCACGCTTGAATGAACGGATTCAGTGTTAGTTAAGCTCCGCCCCTACGCTACGTAGGTAGGTACTTGTTGTTCATTGCGTTTTTGTAACTTCAAATTCGTAATCTGTTAAGATAAATCTAAAATTCAGGTAATGTTTGTTTGGAAAAAAGTTTCGTATTATCGCATAGAATTCATTTTCGTGAAAAAGTAAAAAAAAAAATGCGACTTTGACCTTCAATATCTCCAGAACCAGTGGATTCCCAGGTATGGTCTAGTGGAAAAAAATGATGCAAATATTGGGTAGAATATGTGGCTTTCGGCTTCGGAAAGTGTCTTTTTACACCCGATATGTATAGGGTTACGCCTGAAATTTCATGGGTCTCGTGAAATTCTAACCTAAATAAAAAAAACATTTTTTTTATTTGTTTTAAGATGCAGAAACTCGCATAGCTTCTTATAACGAAACTCGGGTGCTTCGGGAAAACTACGTGACGGTCGAAGGTCCCAAGGGGGAACTGACTGAAATATCTACCAATCGCACAAATGTCAACACAGACTGGATCCAGCAAGCCTGCGTGCCAATGATGGGTAATAAAGTTAAAATAACTTATTTCATGGCTTCAGGAAAGAAAGCATAAGCTTTTATTGAGAAACCTGCAGCCTGTGTGAACATCTGCATTAGGTGTACTTGTGTTGGCATCTGACATTATGCTGAGCTGAGCACTCTTTTTGACATTTTTATTCCATGCATTCTTTTCTTTCTGTGTTTTATAGTTATAATATGATGTTTTTGTTCTAATGCCAATTAACTCAGTATTATTTCTTCTCTTACAAAACTTCATCATTAAAACCTTTAAAAACCGGCCAACCACGAGTTAGGGCCATAAAACCCCATTTACACGGTGCAAGTTTCTCGAACGTCCCAAAGCAATAATCGCATGCCATAATGCTCGTTCAATTATTGCCATTCAAGAATTCCATGCACGGGTTTTTACACGCGTGCGATTTCCATACTTACAATAATTGAATGCAAGTTTTGTGATCCAATAAA
Source organism: Agrochola circellaris (assembly GCA_914767755.1). Classification (NCBI taxonomy): domain Eukaryota; kingdom Metazoa; phylum Arthropoda; class Insecta; order Lepidoptera; family Noctuidae; genus Agrochola; species Agrochola circellaris. The sequence continues at coordinate 5,149,925 of OU611857.1, forward strand.
ATTGCATGCGACTTCCACCAAGGTTATAAAATTGCAAGGCGATTACTGCATGTCAGTTTTGCTTCGTTTAAACACAGAGTTGCACACTTTGTGACTGAATGTACAATTGATTCAAGTGTTAACCCATATTTGCGCTACCAAATGTTTCTTTCAATTTTATTGAACGTCATATTTCGTTCGCTCATTTTTGAATGATAGATTTTTTTATGCCAGAATTCAATGCGATTGAATTGTACGTATGATTTTAAATACGTGCAATTTTATTGTACGTGCTGTTTAGACCTATACTAGTTTTGAACGGCAACTAACTTGCAAGAATCGTGCAACTATTGTACCTACGTATTGTTTAGACGGTGCTAGTCAATTGTAGCTTCAATTTTATGGTATGCCACAGGCATTAATTAAACTTGCACCATATAAATGGAGCTTTAGAAAGTAAGTATAGCAATGTTGCCTGTGTTGCTACATAAGTATAAGGCTAAGCATATGTTGAGATGCAGGTGACGCAGCACAGCATAGTACAGTACAGATTTTGCAGGGTAGGGCAGGCGAGACAGACATAGGCCGCGAGCGCATGCTGCGACGCAGCTACACAGACACATTCGCGTCCTAGCTAGTACAAACAATAGACATGATTTGTCATTGAAACAAAATTATGAATCAGTGACTAAAATGACGTGAAGACTGCAAGCGTCGCGCAGGCAGGCAGGACAGACACATGTCTGCGTCACACGTGCCTTTTTTTTTTTTGAGAGTTGGAAATTATCAAATAACTTCTCCCGCTCTGGGCGGAGCGGGAGGGTGTGTCAGACTTTTACTGACTAAAACCCACCCGTGTTCCTTCCGTTGCCTGTGTGCCGGGGTCGCGATATCCCTTTCGGGCAAACGAGTAGTGTTAATGACTTAGAAAAAAAAAATGTTAAATTAGAACATTTTCTTAATAACTTAATATATGAATATTTTAGATTATGTTCATGTTAATTTGTAAAATGATGTCTAAAGCGGATAAAAAACTGAGAATCACGCAAAATCTATCAAGCGTATTTTTTTGAAACCATCACTTTATTTAAAGATAATTTAATTATTGATCTTTTAGTACTCGTGTTTTATTAAAATACTTTTTGTTTTACGTATAGGTAATAAATTAATAATGCGTCTAATTTGGGGCAGCGCTCCTTGATGGGCGAGTCCTATTACTGGCTGGACGTACGACGCGTAGCTCAGTACAGAACACGCAAGCTAACCACTCAAGGTCACTGGCATATATCTGTGTCTTGGCACCCTTCGAGTGCGGTACCCTAAAAATAGTTAATATCATTTGTATGTTCCAGGACGCCACTACTATTACAAAATGACCACGACCTTGAGTTGCGACGAACCTTTCTTCCCATGGTTCCCGCTCTTTGATGAGTACACAGATCAGATGATCGGTATTGGCTTTATGGCGATGGGGACAACAAATTCAACGTCATTTGAAATACCACCGTTAGCAGTTATAAAGGTACAGATTAACATTTCTGTATATTTTTAATGTGACTCTACCACGTCGGTTTATCTGATAGTAACGATTTTGTTATTGTTACAGATGATCTTGGAGACTCCTCCTGAATGCTTGCTAGATTTGGTCAAAAAATATGGCGCTTACACTATGCACTTTTACTTTAACGACAACCCGTTTGTAATAATATGCTAACCTAGATAGTAACTAATATGAAGTGCCGCCACCGAGCATCTGCACCAAAAGCAATGTTTCTGTTAAAAAATGTTTATTTTTCATTAAATATTAAGTAGGTACCTACCTACCCACTTTGTTTTGGCATAGCTTAACAAGTTTTTTTTATTTAAGATCCCTCTAAAAGGCCAAATGCGTGTCGAACCATGCACAGTGAAGGGTTCCGTAGTTGGGATGAATGTTTACGCATGCACAGTATTTTTTTATCGACCGCAAAAATAAGTTTGTCCTTCATAGTATTTTTCAAATTAACTATGAAAAACATAGTTATTTCTGCGGTTGTAAGTGTTGTAATCGAAAATATATAAAACTATTGACTTGAAAAGTCAACTCGAAGCATGTTACGTAATCTTTGTAATGATGGGATATAACAATACCCCACACGCTTATACGCCACTGGATCCTCTCTGCCTACCCCGCAAAGGAAAGCGTAAAATTATAGTAGTCCTACATTTATATAGCTTTTGTTTTTCCTTTTACAATAACATTACCAAGTCATGTTATAATAATGCACCTGCCGGCCGATTCTGTCGAAACTTAGGTGAAGTGAGCGTGAAGTGAGCTGTCAATAGTGTAATCCCTAGCATCAGCCGGTCGATTATGTGACAGTGACAGCTCACTTCACCTAAGTTTCAGGGTGATATTTTTACAGAATCGACCGACCGTGTTTTCCAGAACTTTGTAGGCGTTATTACTATGTATAATCATGCCAAATTACTGCTTTTTAGTACCAATGGTCTCTGAGTTAAACCGCGGACAGACAGACAGAAAGACTTGGCCAAACTTTTCTTGTTTTACTACGAAACCCTACAAACCTCATACACCCGGTACAGAAGATACAGAAATTTTACATGTTGCTTCAGTTTGCAATGCAATGCACAACACATGCAACACACATGCATGATGACAATGCATTTTTTTATGATGCATGTGTGTTGCATGTGTTGTGTTGCATGTGATGCATGACCTGATTCTACACCCAGGATTTACTCCAGCCAGACGAAGTAACTACACAACAGTCAACGGTACATATGTACGTACACGAAATTTAATATATGCATTTAATTCTAAAGTTTACTATGACCTGGCTGCTAACCCCGGATTGGCTCCAGACTAGGGAACTCCTCAATGCTCCACCAGCTAGGCCCCAGAGTTTCTCTGAGAGATTTTTTCAAAGATATTGGTATCCTCACAGTGGCATCTCAATTCATTTTCGCCAACATCTTATATATTAGGCAAAATATACATTTATATAGTAAGAACAGTGATTTTCACAATGTTAACACTAGAAATAAGGAAAAACTAAGAGTTCCTTTTCACCGGCTTCATAAGGTTCATAACTCATTTGTTGGGCTTGGTATAACCTTTTATAACAAGTTACCCTCTTCTTTGCTAGATTTGCCTTTTAATGCGTTTAAAACGAAAGTAAAATCCAACCTTTGTTCAAAGGCATACTATTCTATCAACGACTACTTAAATGATAAGAATAGTTGGTCGCTGTGATTAACTCAAGACAATTTTTATGTTCTTTCACCAGAATTAGCTTACCTACTGACAGGTTATTATGAGTTCATATAATTGTTTATTTTAATTTAATTTTAATTTATTGTTGACATAATCTACTCATTACAATGTTTTTTTTTAATGAGTTGTATTGCAATATGTAACTAGTGACCTCGACAATAGATCATATTATTTATTGTTATTAGTAATTAACTGTTTATTTATTTTACCTCGATGGTCCTAGTTTATCATTTATAACTTCCAGTTACAGCTTTATGTAAGCGGGCACGCCCTTATGCCTGGAGGCTTTTATTAAGACGTTAAGTTTTGTTTACGTTTAGTTTTTATTTCTGCCCGAGTATAGTTCTCGATGATTTTGTTTGGTATATTGGCGTGTGCTAGCTAACATATGGATAATAATTTAAATTAGGTTAATTAAGTATGTTGAATACTATTATATAGAGTCATTTTTTTTTCTTTCTAACTGAACAGACAGCTGTGCTGCTGGGGAGTTTGTTGCGCCACTTCTTCTTCCCAGCTAACGCACTAGGAAGTGGTGAAGGGTGGGCGTTTTGGGGGACTGTCTTATGTAATTTTGACGTTCGAAAAGTGCTGATTATCAGCCTAGTTTGAATAAATGACTTTTGAATTTTGAATTTTGAATTTTGAATTTCAACGGTACAGACACGACTTTTATATACGCTTTTAATTAAAATAGTCCGTTCTAAAGTCTGAATGACTCCAAACGACACTCCTCAGCGATCAACAGCAGAGATACATTCAATATACGCATTTGAATAATCGAATGCGGGCTAACATAAGATAGCCCGTTCTAAAGTTCATCATGATCTGGCTGCTGCGCCCAGGGTTGGCTCCAGAAGAGGGAACTCCCCAACATTCAACAGTAAAGGGACAACATTTTATATGCAGTCAATTATGATAGCCCGTTCTAAAGTTCACCATGATCTAGGTGCTGCACCCAGGATTGGGTACAGACGAGGGAACTCCTCAACAGACAACAGTACAGACAAGAAATTTTATATACGCATTTAATTATGGTAGTTCGTTCTAAAGTCCACCATGAACTCCATCATCTCCATCAGTCCACATGACCTAGGTGCTGCACCCAGGATTGGGTCCAGACGAGGGAACTTCTCAGCGGTCAACAGCACAGACACATAATTTTATATACTTACACATTCAATTATGATAACCCGTTATAAAATTCATCATGATCTAAGTGCTGCATCCAGAATTGCGTCCAGACGAGGGAACTCGTAAATGGTTATCAGCATAGACAAAAAAAAATATAGACGCATTCATACACCATGACCTGACTGCTAACCCCGGATTGGCTCCAGACTAGGGAACTCCTTAATGCTCAACGGTACAGACACGACTTTTATATACGCTTTTAATTAAAATAGTCCGTTCTAAAGTCTACCATGACCTGGCTGCTGCAGACAGGATTGGCTTCAGACGAGGGAACTCCTCAACGGTCAACAGTACAGACACTCAGAAATGGGAATGATAGGGTGTCGGCTGACAGAGGCGAATCGAAAACCGCGTCAGATCCTGCAATTGCGTAACACACGATCAATCACAATCTGTTTAATTTTGACAGTTCAACAAGCATTCATTGCGTTATTTACGTTGTTGAGCAGACAAATGATTCGAACTTATGAAGCAATGCATTAGCAATATGCTTCAAAATGATTCAGATTTTGATTAATAGTGAGTGTGTGACGATTTTTTCAAACCTATGATTTTTTTTTATAGATATTTCCTTCAAACTCTATCATTGTGATTGAAAGTGTGTTAGGTACTCAATTAGGGGGCAGGACCAGTCGCATGAGGTCGATCAGCCAACATCACATAGGTACCGTTAACAACAAAATCCGCAACAAGTAAGGCATGCATCGAAATATATACATTTAAACTACTAATAGTGGAGTGCCTGGAGCGTTAAAAACATCGGATTTCTGTTACAGTGAATAAAATTTAAACATTCAAAATAGAATATTTAGCTAATAATATATATCAAAAAGTTTACCTATTAAAAAATTGTATATAGTTGTCCCCATAATAAAGAGCAAGACAGGAGACGTCTCTAACAAGGCTATATCACTCGCGACAGTCATTACTAAGGTGTTGGACGGTGTTATTGATGTTCAGTTAAGACAACATGTTCATCTTCATGATGCACAGTTTGGCTTTCGCCCTAGTTTGTCAACAGAAATGACTATACTGAATCTCAAGCATACCGTCCGACACTACACTCACAGAAGCACACCTGTCTATGCCTGCTTCTTAGATTTATCTAAAGCTTTTGATCTTGTTGCATACGACAGGTTGTGGCAAATATAAACTCATTTTGAAGTTTATAATTCGAATATTATTATATGAGAGTAGCTAAATATTATTTTATTGTAACAGTGAAGAAGATTTAAGTACATTCATTGAATTCGTTTTATTAGATAGATACTTGTGCTAAATCTAAGACAGTGAGATGTAGTTTCTAGGTACACAATACATATCTTTAAAAATCCTTGATTAAATTTTAGGTACTTAGTACACTTCAATTTTATTTTTAATTTTTATTTGCATATTGTTTTTGCTTCCATCGGCAGATATCCTCTCCCTGTCCTGTATATTTTACGTTGCCAGCAAAAGTCGCTTGTTCGGAACGTTAGTTATTTCGGGGCTGAGAAAGGTATTCTTAACAAAACTTGGGTTCTAAAACCTAACCATGCACAGATCAGCGCCGGCCCTGGGGTAGAGCGAGACAAGCGGTCGCTATAGGCGCCAAATGGCAACGGGCGCCAAAAAGGCAAATGCGAAATACAATTTCAATTAAACGCCAAATACTAATTTAATTATACAAGATGTTTGGTAGAAGGACCGATTTTGTTTTGATAGATTGGGGTTGCATTTTCTAGCACAAAATTGTTTTATTTATACCCTACTACGGCGAATCAAAAAGGAGGGTTATGATTTTGACCGGTATGTATGTATGTATGTATCGTCATCTTTTACCTCATAACTTCTAAAATACTGATCATAATTTGACAAATGAGGTTTCGTTGGAAGCGTCTTGATCGTCCGCTGGTTAAAAGCTATGTGACGTCACATTGACGTCAATGCGGCGCCCTCTAGTCGTAGTAGTAGTAGTAGGACAAAAAGTCATGAACTAAAAAGGATATGACGCAGAATTACGCTCCCTATCCCTTAGAAAATTGTGTCGGTCCTACTACCAAACACTCTGTATAGCAGTACAAGCTATCATTATGTTAAAGAAGCAGTACCCTAATTGCGTAATACACGATCAATCGGAATCTGAATCATTTTGAAACAAATTGCTAATTCATTGCTACATAAGTTCGAAAAGAAAATCTGCTCAACAACGTAAATAACGCAATGAATGTAGTTGAACTGTCAAAATGAAACAGATTAGTCGTAATTGTTTACGGAAATGTGTTGCATAATAAGATAGCAAGAATAAACTAATTAGTTTTGATATTGGACATAGTTCATTTCGAAACGAAAAAATAAAGTGCCGACCAGAAAAAAAAAAAACTATCTTCGGGATATGATGGTATCTTTAACATTTTTTTTATATTACAACGAAAGTCTACAGTTGACTCACTAGCTGCTATTTCAGTTTGAAAGTAAGTACCAAAAATCATATTTTCGCTAACAATATGTTGGATATTCGTTTACAGACGCAAACATTTATTGCCCATGGTAGAAATTGACATGAGCATTGAGCGTTAAGTATAAGGTATGATAAGTATTAAAACAATAACAAGGAAAAGATTGATGGATTTTTTTATTATACAATAGCAGGTAGCTAGGCCGGTGGAAAATCCGTTCTTAAGCCCCCCAGAAGCTGTTTGATTCCGACATACTCGAGGGTAGACGCCACAGATAGAAAGGTGGACTCAGGTGGTGGTGGTGGTGGTGGTGGGTGGTGGTGTGGTGATACTCTTCTTTAAACAGGGCGATAATGCCCTGCTTAAGAATTATAGGCCCAGCTCACTTTTGAGCCATGAGCTGTTCAATAGTCTTCACGAACCGTCTCGCGCGCAGGTTTGACGACTTCCAGCCTCCCGAATAAACCCGATTCCTTAAAGGCACCTTAGACCATATTCATACGCTGCGGCAGGTTATACAGAAGATCGAAGTATGACCTGCCTCTCTGCATTTGTGGACTACGAGAAAGCCTTCAATTCGATCGAGACTTTGGCTGTACTGCAGTCTCCTCAACGGTGCCAGATTCACTATCGGTAAACCGAGGTGGTGCAGTGTCTATATGAAAACACTACTACTATGTCGATCCGACTCTAGGACCAGACTTCGAAACCTATCCTTGTGCAGCGAGGTGAGGTGAGACAGAGAGACGTTATATCTCCGAAACTGTTCACCGCTGTATTGGAGGATGTGTTCAAGATTCTGGACTGGAAAGGGATAGCCATCAACTTCAATGGCAACTACGTCAGTAACCTTCGGTTTGCCGACGATATAGTAGTTATGGCTGAGATAGTCTCAGGCATTACTAATATATCGGAGAACCTCAGTACAGTGCTCGATGACCTCAGTAGAGCTTCCGAAAGAGAAGGTATTAAAATGAACTTGGAAAAACTAAGTTGACGTCTAATGCCCATATAAAACCCACCCTCATGAAGATCAGAGACTCTACACTCGAAGTTGTGGACGACTATGTTTACCCAGGACAAACTCTCCAGTTTGGTTGGTCCAATTTCGAGAAAGAGGTCAATCGTCAAATCCGACTCGGCTGGGCAGTGTTTCAGAAGCTACGCAATATCTTCTCGTCTCACATACCGCAGTCGTGACCAGTGCGTGTTGTTAGTGATAACATATGGAGCTGAAACGTGGTCGCTCACAATGGGCCTCATTAAAAGGCTGAAAGTCGCCCAAAGGGCAATAGAGAGAGCTGTGCTTGGAGTTTCCCTGACAACGTGATCGAATCAGACATGAAGAGATCGGCAGGAGAACCAAGGTAACCAACAAAGAATTGCCAAACTTATATGGCAGTAGGCAGGGCACATTGCTTGCAGAACAGATGGCCGATGGGGCCGAAAGGTTCTGGAGTGGCGACCGCGTACCGGAAGACGAAGCGTTGGAAGGCCTCCCACAAGTCAAATGATTTTTTTTTTTTCAAACTTAAATAGCAGCGGAAACGTTAATTGTATACTCTCATTGTTATGGTAAAAAATGTTGAGGGTGTTATTGCCTATAAGAAAACTGTATATTTTTTTCTGGCCGGCACTTAAATTTTTAGGTACTTAAATGTTCGAAACTTTGATGATGTCCTTTATAATAATTCCCAAATTTTCAAAAATCCATTTGAAAACTTGGGAATTAATATAAATTTAACATGAAACCGAAGTAGAATTAACGTGAAGTGAAAGCGTCAATCAAAGGGCGCCGAAAGACAATTTCGCTCTACCTATCCTGATCAAGAGGCAAGGCCGGCGCTGCATAGATAGCGATCCATCACGCTCAGTGTACAAAATATATCTAGCATCAACACAGTGTTTATCGTAGTAAGTTGATTTAAAATTATTTTAGTAACATTGTTAATAATGAAAGTCTAACATTTCTCGATCTTCCAGGAATTCCTGTTTCATATTTACAGAATTAATTCTAGATCTATTAACAGTTAGTAAACTTAAAAACTTTTCACAGAGTGCTTTTTCCATTTGAATTTTAAGGTTCAAAAATTCTTCGGTGTCTTTCAAGCACTTTTGATATTCAGATTTAATAGTATCATACCTATATTTGAGCGTGTTTACTTTATGTTTCATGTGTTTGTTCATTGCTATTAACACTTCAACCAAATCCGGATGATTCTGTTTAGGAGCTTGATCCAATTCCATCGGCAGGAATCCTTCCATTATATATGATCCTTTAACTTTACGTTTCCAGTAGAAAAAGCCGCCTTTTAATTCGTACAAATAGTCATCCCTAAGTTGCGAAAGGCATTTTTTTACATTTGCATAATAAACGACTTCGGACATTTGTAAGTTCTTACTGAAACCTACCAGTCGATTTGTTGAAAACTTCCCTTTCCATAAATTATCTTTAATGAAAAGATAAACTTCAAATGAATCAGGCTTCCACGTTATCATCAAATGGCAAGGTTCGCTTTGAATTGTTAGTTTGGTCACAGTGATTGGTTCAGCTAAATCCATTATAAACAATTTACGATTTCTTACTTGTCAATTTTAAATAGCAGGGCCGGTAGGTGGTACGTAACAAACGTGGATATCTACATAATGAGACCTTTTCTAGATATTTTTCATATTACAATTCAAGAAATACTTTTGACAATTTTGGGGCCTTTTCGGGAACCAAAAAAACGTGAAAATAACAAACTATTGTTTTTTTAAATCCTAAATATAAAACATAGGTATTGTACACAGAGTTCTGAACAAAACAGTTCAAAACCATAACCAAAGATCTTTCAAAACTAACTTCCTGCTTTCTTTATACCTAACTAGTACTTACTAATTCCACGAATGGGACAAAAAAATATACTACCCTGTCGTTTCTAATCCACACCTAATATAGCTCCTGCCTGCTGGGGAATCTTCTGTAGAAACGGATGAACCTGATTCCAATGATGAGGACGAGTTCATTGATGGCGATGATCGTAACACAGATGGCCAGCGAGATTCCAAGAATGAGATGTTCCAGCCACAGAACAAGTCCACGACAGAGACTCTGCGTCAGACTGAAAGAGTACGACGTACGCCTGCTCATCTAACTGCAGTGGGGTAGCTATCAGAGGTCTAGGCGGTGTCGTGCACCCCACAAGCTCAGGGGGCACTCGGACCCTCACCAGCAAACCTCAAACTGAAATTTAAAAAGAAAACCCACCTTCAGAACAAAAATATAACAGTTTGCAACACGACCACCACCACTACCACCTTTATGCAGATGATTTAAAAAAAATATTTTAGCAAATATATAAACAAGCTTCGGGTTTGGCTGATGCAATAAATACTATAAACAAGGATTTGGGTTCATTTTGCGAGTGGAGTGAGGCACATGGATTGCAGGTTAATCCATCTAAGACTCAGGTTATTATTGTTGGCAGCTCAAGGATGACCCCCAAGATAAACTTGTCGCAGCTTCCCCAAGTTCAATTTAACGGAACTGTTATTCCAATAAGCGAAAAGGTTAAGAACCTTGGAGTCTGGATCGACAAACATCTTTCTTGGTGTCCCCAGCTGCAGGACGTAAGTCGCAAAATTTTTGCATCTGGTAAGTCCCTGAGACGATTGCGGAACTTTCTTCCAACCGCGACTAAAACTGCGCATGCACTGTTGAAGAATGCATACTCCTAATTAGTACTCTATGGTTGTGTTGCCTAGCAATACTTACTGTTAATGAATGTCATTCGTATTATTCTGTTTTTCATACATCAATATACTTTTATCGTTTCTCTTATTAACCAAAGATTTAAATCGTAGATTTGCCCTCACTATACTAAGTCGCACGAAAATTCGTCCATAATGAGAGGAGCGAGCTCACACATTAACAATGGCGTTTCCATCACAACCAAGTCAAGTCTCTGCGACATTGTCTGTTTTAGAGGTGTCAAAACGAAACAGAAACGCGACCATCTTTGGGCAAATCTACGATTGAAATCTTTGTTATTAACTGTTTCTCTATATCCTCCGCCTAACTGTAACATACACAATCCCTTATACTTCCCATCCTTGACTACGCTGATGACATTCATCTTGATCTCACTGAGGCGCAACTACATAAACTTGAGCGACTTCAAAACTTTTGCATAAGATTTAAGCATTTGATTTTTTATCATTCTGCATACTTAGTCCAAAACACAAAATTTTAGAGATGTTCCAGTAATGACTCCGACCGACTATATGTGAATAATTTATGCTTTATGTATTTATTGTTTAATTAAATCGTACACCACTGACTACTTGCAGTATTGTGTCTCCTTCTCCTTTTAATCCATCCAAAGGTTGTCTGTAAAATATCGCTTTTAGCGATAAGACGCCATTGTGTCAGTCACCATATGAAAATTTCTAAATTTATTTCTGTAATTTTTATTGCGTACAAAATAAAGGATATTCTATCTATCTTAGTTTTAACCAATATCCCGCTCGGAAGACTTTAATAAAAAAAAATAACTTTAAAAGAAAATTACCAATGTTTGAAGTGCTGTATCTCGGAATTATTGAACCTAAAGAACTAGGGCTGCGCCTAAATTGTAGTAAATTTTGTACACTCTACAAATGTATTGGTGACTTTTTTGTAGAATGCACTTTTTAGAAGTTATAAGTCAAAAACAGCATCAGAAACGATAGCCTAGTGGTGTGACCGTTGGACTGCCAAGTCTCGAATTCGAACCCAAGGCACGCACCTCTGACTTTTCGGATTCATGTGGATATTGTATAATCTCTCAACAACGTAAGTAACGCAATGAATGATGTTAAACTGTACAGAAACAGATTAGTCCAAATCGTTTACGAAAATGTGTGACGTAATTAGATATCAGGTTAGTCACTAACGACACGAAAAAGAAAGAAGTCAAAAACTGGAAGAAGTTCGAAAATTTCGGGGTTTTTCGAGCACTACGCAGTTAGGCGCAGGTCTTTCGAAGCTGCAAACATGGTTTTACATCTGTCTAACAACAACATCCCAAAAAATCAATATAGTCAATTTATTGCGACCTATCGCTACCCTGCAGCAGCTGAAAGAACATTTAGCAAATTAAAAATATAACTTATTTAAGAAATGACCTATTTCTTAGATAAGTTATATTTTTAATTTTAAGCTCGACTCCGACACCTATCGCTAACAACAATTGAAAACAAAGCCGCATCAAGCCTGGATTAAAACGAGTACATTGATTTTTTTGCGAAAACTAAAGAATAGATTATACAGGCTGTCAGGGATATCGACGCGAAGTCGATTACCATGGATTCAGTACATGATCCCTGCGTTGAAATTTTACGTCGGTTATTTGAAAAAAAAACAGCTGTTCCATATATTTTGATCGCGTAGGTCAGTTTTCAGAATCATGTACTGAATCCATGGTAACCAGCTTCGCTTCGATGCACCCTGTATATTGTTGTCAGTTGGTTGGTCCGACCTTTATATAATAAACGCTTTAGTCTTTCCTACTTCGTTTTCTTGCCTTATTATTATTTTTAATCTATATGACGTCGTTGTATTGTTAAAATGTTTATTACGTTACTTTTCGTCTTCCGATATCGGCAGTTCCTAAACTATTCACAGCTTTTCTGAAAGAAGCCTGCTCAGCGCCGGCCCTAGCTCGTGATCAAGGTACAGCGAGATTGTCTTTCGGCGCCCTTTGATCGACGCTTTCAGTTCACGTAAATTCTACTTCGGTTTCATGTTAATTAAAAATAATTCCCTATATTTTTTAAATCGACTTTTATTGCAAATATCAACACTTATTGAACTTAAACGCTGTTTACGGACTAGGTTCAAGGCTACGTTAGCCGCTCCAAACAGTCAGATGTGGCTATAAAAAAGTCAGATATAGCTTTATAAAAAAGTCTGTAGATGTACGGATTTATCTAGAGGTAATCTACGGGTATTTCAACGTCAATATACGGATTTTTTTAAATCTGGCAACACTACTCCCGTACGTCCCAAAAGGCGCCATGGCGCCATCATACTTTATTTGGCGCTGGAAATCGTTTACCGCATTTGGCTTTTTGGCGCCCCATGCTATCTGGCGCATAGCGCGACCGCTCCACTCGCTCTACCCCAGGGCTGGCGTTGGGTCTGTCTGTCAGTATGTAGCAAATAGCTTTGCTTTGCAGTGTACTGTAGCGCACGATAAAGAGCTGATGATAAAGAAGCTATGCACCTTTAAATTATTTATTTACATAAATTAAAATTTTTACTTGATAAAACATAAGTAGTTTACATAGGAACCCATTTTTTTTCGCGCCGGGTCCTTCGGTTTATACGTAGCTGGCTTTTAGACCCAGTAAACAACCACTGGAAAATATTGTTACCTACTTGTAAGTTGCACTTATACATATATTTTCACAATAAACCCAAATACCAGTCCATAGGGTTCCGGTTGGCACCCTTCGAGTACGGAACCTTAATAATAGGGTTCCGTTTGGCATCCGAGTTTGGAACTCTAAAACAAGACGGCAGTGTTAGTTCCGATTTTGGCCACGTGACAAAAGATCCTAGTACCTACAGCTGGGCTTGTGGTAAAATCTAAAGCGTTGGAAAACTGCAGTAAACTGCTTGTTTCTGAACGAAAAGTAAAACATCAAACTTCATTATTTTTTGCGTCAATCAACCAGTAAAATAATATAGCAAGTGTCAGTACTGTCACTGTCAGGTCAGTGTTGTTTCTTGCGTCAAATCACACGAAACCAAAACGAAACGCATATTGAATCCTAACCTACAAAATAATTGTTATTGTATTTATTTTTTGAGTTTTTTAGTTACAGAACTCTACTATGAGTAGCAGCGACGAAGCAGATAACAACTCCAATGTTGATGAACATGACGATGGAGAAAGGGTGAGCAAAATACTAAATACGATCCGAGCTTGATCATCAACCACAACCCGAGTTTACTCACGGCATAGGCCTCTGCTTGTGACAAAACGAAAGTTTACTTACCTGCGTTATTTATGTTGCAATTTTAAAGATCCCTGCAATATTAGTTATTTCAATAGGTATTTTACAAACAATAATCAAAATTATCATTTCAGACTGAAATAAGATCACAGTTATCAACATTATCATTTGAAGAATTGCAAAAATTAAAAGAGAAGATTGGTGCCAAAGTATATAAGGAAGCACTTTTTGGTAACTCTGACATGAAAAAGGAGCGTAATGCTCCAAAAGTTTTCAAAAGAGAAAATAAGAACAGACCGCGGGAGATGAGCTCAAAGAAACCTGTTCGAATGCTGCAAGCTACCTCTACAGTCAAGAAAAAAGAAGTCCGTGATCCGAGGTACGAAGATTTAAATAAAATTATTTGTTTTTTTTGTTTATGTTCTTTGTTGGTATATTGGCATGTCCTAGCTGACACATGGCAAATTATTTAATTTAATGTTTTTTGTAGCATAATGTAAAAATATTTTGCATACTATTGTATAGAATCAAGTCTTTCTAATTGAACAGATAGCTGTGCTGCTGGGGACTTAGTTGCACCAATTCTTCTTCCCAGCACTAAGAAGTGGTGAAGGGCGGGCGTTTTGGGGGACTGTCTTAAGTAATTTTGACATTCGAAAAGTGATGATTCTCAGCCTAGTTATAGAATAGAAGCAACGCATTTTTTATTCCAATAATATTTAACTAACATTTGCAGATTTGACCCACTTTGTGGTGAGTTTGACAAGAAACAATTCTCTGATGACTACAATTTTCTGTCCGACATACGTATGAATGACATTAAAGCTATTAGAGCAGAATTGAAAGAGACTACAGACCCAGACAGACAACTAAAGTTACGAAGACTACTTCAACGGTTGAACGACCAGCACAAACACACAAAGAAGAGTAAGGTAGAGAAAGAAGTAATTGAGAGGAATAGGAAACACATTGAGCAGGAGTTTAAGGAAGGGAAACAGCCACACTTTAAAAATAAATGTAAGTACACAACATATTTCGTTTCTTTGTTTCCTATGATATACCTAGTGGGATTTCACTACAAATTAAAAAATAACTTTAATATCGGAGGTCAGTGGATTTCGTTTGATTGTGTGATGTGGTTTTTTGCCACCAACTTCCGAAATCAACGTTTTTTTCACTTTGTTGAGCTTGGTTTTGATTTCGTACACCATCCCAGTACTTACTATGTAAATAACAGTGACAGGAAGTAATTATAACAACATTATAGAAACTATGCCATCAACAAAAAACTTATTACACTCAACTTTTTATTATGATTGCAGCTGAACTTCGTGTAGAGGCACTGGTGAAACAGTATGAAGAGCTGAAGAAGGAAGGCGCCGGACGGATACAGCGCCATCTCAAGCGCAGACAGCAGAAAGTCAAGAAACGTTCGCACAAAGCACCCACCGGCACTTAATATAAATATTTATTTTGTATGATTTCTTTTATTTTTATTATTATTTATGTTGCTACAAGCACATGTTTACGCTATGTATTAAACCTATAATGTTGTCTATTCTTGCGTTGCAGATAAACAAATAATTTATAAAAATTTCCATCACAATTTTTTTGATTATAACTTTCTAGCACTTCGCTCGCGAATTCGTCCGCGCGGATTTCGTACCGACTTCACCCCCTTCAAAGGGTAGTTTTGGAAAATGTATCATTACGGTTTTCATTATTTACCTAGATAATAATTTCTGGCAAGTTTATATTTTATAAATCAAAGGACTTTCATACAAACTGTGTTTCCGCTTTTCACACCGACAGGGGTTGATTTTATGATTATTTATATAAATTTTCGAGTTAATCGAAGCAAGCAGTAAAAACTTGATTACCCTTTTTCACCCAGTTAAGGGTTGAATTTCGAAAAATCAAAAACATCAAATTCTTATATTTTTATAAAGATTATTCAAAGTCTTCTCGTTAAGATTCTTTTACATAACATAATATCAAGCCTTGTTTCCCCGTAGGGTTGGGCAGAGGTGTACCTGTAGTACACCTACATTTTGCCAGTTATACAAGCTTTTAGATTCTTTTATACAAACTTAAACACCCATATTTGGAGGTAGTTTTAAAAATGTCAATCTTTTTTATTTACTCAAAAATCGGCCAAGTGCATGTCGGACCACGTACGATGAATGGTTCCGTAGTTGGGATGATTCATGAATTTATCGCAAGAACAAACTTAATACCTATTGTAGTTGAAAAATAATTAATAATTTCCACCGACACCAATGGACAGACGAGAAAAAAGAAATCATCCCCACTTTACGTGTAGTTGCGGTACCTACCCAAAAAAAAGCAATTTTTCATGATTTTATTGGGCAGTGATAGCCTAGCCGTCAGACTGCCAAGTCATAGGCCTCGAGTTCGAACCCAAGGCTTCCTCGTGTTCGAACCTCTGACTTTTCGGATTCATGTGCGTATTGTATAATAATTATCACTTGTTTAAAAAACGGTGAAGGGAAACATCGTGAGGAAACCGGCATGCCTGAGAGATATTTCTCGACGGCATATGAAGCCAAGTCAGAGGACCATGGGCGGCTTTAAAACTGTGATACCAGGTTATTCACTAACCATACGAAAAGAAGATGATTTTATTTTACCACTAGCGGCGTGCGGCGTGATTAATATGTATACCCTTGCCAAATTACAGCTTTCTAGTACTAAGAGTCTCTGAGCTAAGCCGCGGACAGACAGACAGACGGACATGGCGTCACCTTGGCATTTTCACTTGGATTTTCGCAAAACCATTTCTTAGTACACCCTGTTTTAAACTAAACTACTATCCAAAATTCAAGTTGGTATCTTTAGCGGTTCGGACTGTGCGAGAGTCTTACGACAATACCCTGTTTTTTTTATATAGGTACTTACCTTTTCATATTAAGACTAAAATAAGCAACTATTAGGTATGTAAATATTTATTTTAATAATATGATTACATTGATCAATCAAAACACACAAGTGACTGCATACGGGTGCTTGATGAAGTACGTATGCATGGTGACCAGTCCAGGCGAATCTGCCAAGTCGTACAGGCACTCCGGGCCTCTAGGAACGATTGCCTGGAAATAAATACATATGGTAAGAAAACTGAAGAAGTCATCAATATTCTGACCTACGTGTCCAGTTTTGCCACTATACTCGATTCATTTTACGTTGATTGTTATGATACAAGAATCCCATAGACATAATAAATCTTAAGTCGCCCTTTTTCGTGTCATACACAGAATCATGCATCTATCTCACGAAAGTTAAAATATACAGTACCCTAATTACGTAATACACGATCAATCGGAATCGGAATCGTTTTGAAACAGATTGCTAATCCATTGCTTCGTACGTTCGAAAAAAAAAACTGCTCAACAACGTAAATAACAAAATGAATGTTGTTGACCTGTCAAATTGAAACAGTACCCTAATTGCGTAATACACGATTCATCAGAATCTGAATCGTTTTGAAACAGATTGCTAATCCATTGCTTCAAAAGTTCGAAAAAAAAATCTGCTCAACAACGTAAATAACGCAATGAATGTTGTTGAACTGTCAAAATGAAACAGATTAGTCGTAATCGTTTACGAAAATGTGTTGCGTAATTAGATAACTGATTAGTCGGAATCCGACTAATCTGTTTAGCGGGAAAACTTTGAAAACAATCGACAAAAATAAATGTAGGTACGAAAAATTATATATCCTAACCTACGGCTCTCAGATTTGGTCGATGTCGATTCGAGTCTCAGAAGTCCCAAACTTTATTAAGGATTGCCAAAGAGCAATTTTGAATATAAAACTAATGGATCGAATTCGCAACACAGTAATGCGTTCGAAAACAGACATCGCCGATGTTGGTGATAAGACCGCGATGCTGAAATAAGAATGGGCGGGCCACACGTACAGGATGCATCAGGACAGATAGGCCAGGGTCGTCGCGCAGTAAGTGCCTGAAGACGGGCGTCGGTCGTCACCGAAACACGCCAAAGAAACGCTGGCGTGACAACCTAGACTTTTTCTTGATTGATTGGCCGGAAAAGGCAGCAGGCAAAGACGAATGGCGAAGTATGGGGGAGACCTTTGCCCAGCAGTGGGACAGTAGCTATAGAGTAAAAAAAAAGAAGAAGTTACCTTGACAGCAGCCCTCGGTGGTTCTTCAAACCAGTCTCTATCGCCAGCGCTGACGGTGTGTTTCCCGAACGCGACCATTCCAAGGCCGATCAGCTGATTTGAGTAGACCAGGGGGAACCAAGGGAACAGCGTGTCAGCCTTGCACTCCGAATTTACTGTAGTCTTGTAGTAGTAGTGCTGACCTGAATTAAACAGTTTTTTTTTTTTCAATTTAGTAGGAGCGCAAGATTGTGGGTTCATGTTGTGACTGCCTTTAGTTGGTAAGCGTCAATTATAAATAAATAACTTGCACTGAAGCTATCTGGGGTTATCATCCGTCCGGACATGTCCGACTTTTTGGCCGCCCGTCCTAATTTGTCCGGACTTTTTGTCTAAAGAGGATTTATTTTTAAATTAAAAAGTATCTGAATAAAGAAATATTAAAAAGTATAATTTAAAAAGTGCGGAGTTTTTTGCAATTGTTCGGCTTTTGCCAGGACTTTCCAAACGAAATGGTAACCCTAACTGAAACACTTGTTACCCGACTGGAAAAACAGGGTTATTTTTTTAGCAAGTCAACTTGCAATGAGTTTTACCAACTTCTAATTATGTGCCGAATGAATGTATATTCTGTCTTTGTTTTTCTTTCTTGCCGGAATTAGAAGGAAACCTCTTGCACAATAAATGCACAATAAAACTATTGGGTGCTCGCAACCCTTTCGAGGTTTATAGAGTTTGGCTAGCGATTCGTGACATTAGGAAATGGGGGCAATTAAAAAATCGCTGGCACCATGAAATATAGTCCAAAATGTTATCATTATCCTACGTTCCTATTATAACAATATAGACAAACTAATTAACATAAAAATACAAAAGTATCAATTTTTTTTTTTTCAGACAATTTTTGGGGTTGGTATCATTTGAGAATTCGGGGGTTACAATAATAACTACATATTCTTCATGAGTAAGGGCAATACACAGGGTGGTCCAAATAGTCACGTCAAAAAATCTCTAAAATCACTTACCCATCCACGGTATGCAGGCCTGCTTTGTGAAGTCGCTGTTAGGGCCAGTGATGTCACTAACGTTGGTGGAAATGCGGTACAGTTCTCGGTTGAAACCAGAGACAAGGATGGAGTGGTCTTGTAACAGCAAGTTAGGGTTGCGCGTAGCTACACGAGTGGCTGGGTCAGTTGCAAGAGTTTCTGGACAAAGAGAACATGATACAGTAATTTAGCCCTGTTTAACTCCATCTCTCTCTCCCATAAGCCATTATTGTTCCACTAAGATATATACAGATATGATAAGTCATCAGGCTTCAATCTGTTATGCAGGATCATAAATATATTCTCGTGTTGACTGGAGATTTTGGTTGACTTCATTGGGTTTGCCCGACTATCCTCTGGGGGAAGCAGGGTAATTTTTTTTTGTCACACTGTACCCACCCTAATTGCGTAATACAATATCAATCAGAATCTGAATCGTTTTGAAACAGATTGCTAATCCATTGCATCATATCTTCGAAAAAAAAATCTACTCAACAACGTAAATAACGCAATGAATGTTGTTAAACTGTCAAAATGAAACAGATTAGTCGTAATCGCTTACGAAAATGTGCTGCGTAATTAGATAGCTGTACCAACGATGGAAGAGGTAAGGTAACACACTCAACCAAAAGACAGGTAGGTAGGACAGACTACAAAAAAGCAGCGAGTTTATTCAAGTATAATTTGAGTAAGTACCTAGGTACTAAACTAAGTTTTTTTAAAATGAATATCTTACCCGGTGAAATGTAATATTGTTGCGTGGTCCAGAAGTTTAGAACTGTGCCATCGTTATCGACGGTCCAAGGAGTGAATCCTTGGACAGCCCAGTCGAAAATATAGTCGGAGAATTTATCTTCGTTCAGCTGTGAGGAAAACAGAGGGTCTTTAGACTTTAATCGCATTCTCAAAAGAAATCAAAATTAAATTGTTTCTACCGTGTGGGACTTTACTACGGACAGGAACTATAAGTACTAAATAGGTAGGCAAATAAATCTATCATTATGTATCTCGGTACTAGGTACAGCCAGCAAAGAAGTCGAATAAAGAAAAAAAAAACACGAACAGAAGTAAAATAAAATAAAAAATTGCGACGCTATTATAATTATGAAATGCTGAAAACCACTTTTATGAATCACTTTGTGTCAATTTTGATGTTGCGTTGCTGACTGTACTTACGTGCTAGGCATCTGACACAAGAAAACAATAAAGTATTGATTTTAAATGCTCGATCCGTGGTCACACAATCGGCATTATTATCTCGAAACGATGAACTCGTTGACATTCGAATACCTACAGAACTGGACAAAGGGCTCTCTGAGAGTAGTAGGTAATTATGTAGACCTACTATGTCCCTACATTATATTTCCATCAGATAACAAGATGATGTTCGGTGTTCCGTTTTAAGGGTTCAGACAGGCGCGACGCGACTGGTGGAATATTAGAGATGATGATAAAAAAAAATATTAGTCCTTCTTGGAGGTTATTAAAAAATATTGGTATATACCTATACGTATTCTTGCTTTTTTTAAGTATTCTAAATATTACGGCGATACATTGAGTAAATGTGGCATGATGTCACGAGTACCTATGTAGATTTTATACTTGTGACGTAGCGACCCCCACTTCCCAACTTAAAATGCGTTTTATCTAAATATTTTGTTATTAATATGATAAAGCAAAAAATACGTGTCTAATATTTTTCCTATTAGTATCTAGTCAGATAATAAAAAAAAGAATTTCTAATTAGTCAATTAGAAATTCTTTTTTTTTACCCAGGCATCATCCCTATTGCTATGAAAACTTCACGGTAAATTGTTCTACCGGGATCGCGTCGCGCCTGCTGTAAGGGTCCCTTAAGGTGGCGTCGCTGGAGAGTACCTATCACACGCAGAGTTGGGTACCTATAGGTTCCTACAAAATGTAAAAAATTGTTAAATAGATACATACAGCAACTTGTAATCCGGCAATAAAGCCGGTGTCGTCGAAAAACACGCAAACTGTGTAGTCTTCCTTAGGGCAGAAGATGGAGAGCGGGGCGTAGACTGCAGGTAAAATAGGCGGCGTCCTTTGCTTCCATCCCTTCTCAGCCGCTAAAGCGACCGACTTCGGCAATTCTATGAACGCGGTGGTTCCGATGCCGAAGAGTGTGATGTCAAAACGCACTGGAAGGTTAAGTTCATTTTGACTCACTATATTTATTTACAACCTCCAATAAAGGATGTACACAATACACGACACATAATTAAAGGCAACATCAGCCGGTCGATTCTGTAAAAATATCACCGTGAAACTTAGGTGAAGTCAGCTGTCAATAGTGTTAATCCCTAGCATCCTGCCGGTTGATTTGTGACAGTAACAGCTCACTTCACCTAAGTTTCACGTTGATATTTTTACAGAATCGACCGACTGGTATTAGGTAGGTTCACTGTTAGGAGATAGGAGACCACAGCATGCACAATAAAGTTAAAAACTAAGCTAACAAAGTTAAACATTAATTATAGGTAAAACTTGGAAAGTAAAATTAATTTTTAAACAAGATTAAAAAATTAAGAAAATATAACATTTAGAGATAAGTACCTACTTAAATTAAATGAAATCTAATAAACACTTATTATATTTGGACAGAGACTCGCAGATGTAGTTTTAGCTAACATGTTATAATGCCTACAAAGTCTTGGCACAGCGTCGTAATGACCGAGGTTAGTTTTTGAGCAGGGATGATGCCTGGGTAAAAAAAATGAAATTCTAATTAGTCCGTCAGTCAGATAATAAAAAAATATTAGACACGTATTTTTTGCTTTATCAAATTGATAAAAAATTACTTAGATAAGCCGCATTTTAAGTTAGAGGAGTGGGGGTCGCTACGTCACTAGTATGTATACAATCTACATACTCGTGACGTCATGGCACTTTTCACCTCAATGTATCGCCGTAATATTTAGATTACTTAAAAAATGAAAAAATACGTGTCCAATATTTTTTTATAATCTCAATGACGGACTAATTAGAATTTCATTTTTCGAGTCGGCTACTAACCATTTCAAGAATAAACAGGGTCCTTCTGTCAACCGTCGTCATACTCAGGAGTATAATATCTCAATTTATTCGGGTTCGGCGCAACATGTATTTTTCTTCCATACTTCTCTATTAAAGCTCGTACAGACCAGCGCGACGCGACGCCGCGCCGCGACACGAACAATACAATTTCTAAGAAAACTTGACGGTATAACAATAACCAGTGTCGCGTCGCGCTATCGCGTGGCGCTGGTCTGCACGAAGCTTTAGTCATCTCGATAGTCACTCCCTTTCTAGCCATATCATTTTTCACACAGTCCATCCATCGTATTTGATCTTCCCCTACTCTTATTAGGCATCCACATTCACACTCAAAACTTTCCTCGCGATATTTTCCTCATTCCTCCGCATTACATTACATGATGCCCCATGACAACCGATCTCCACACAACTTTTCAAGTCCTTTCAATATTATTATCAAATCAGCCGAAATACGTCCGCTGTTAGGCACATACCTTAGGCCATTCATTCAGACACCCTTCACACGATAACCAGCAAATTTTATGAAAAATTGCGTTGGCTGAGTTGCCAACGAAATTTTTCATAATACCAAATAAAAAACCAAGACAGAGCGCTGCGAACAATACAGTCTAGCATGCCAAAACTACACCTCCGGTCTGTGCATACACGCTAACACGCACACATTTACAACAATTTACAATGACACTACAATCAAACTACACCACACAAAGTGCACACGTGTTTACAAAACCGGCTGCACGTCACTGTTGACAGCGCTGTCTTGGTTTTTTATTTGGTCTGAAGTTGGCAACGAACAAGCGAACGATTGCGTCGCCATTGAAAACTAGTTTTTGACAAGTTGCGTCGTGTGAAAATATTATGTGCTAACGCGATTGATTGCGTCGGCATTGAAAACAGCACCGTAATTGCGTAATACACGATGAATCACGATCTGAATCATTTTGAAAAAGATTGCTAATCCAATTGCTTTATAAGTTCGAAACAAAAATATGGTCTACAACGTAAATAACACAATGAATTTTGTTGAACTGTCAAAATGAAACAGATTAGTCTTAATCATTTACGAAAATGTGTTACGCAATTAGATAGCAGGTTTTACGTTGGTCACCTCGAGTGAAAATGTCCTTAACATAGCCAAAACTACCGGTCTGGGCCAACCTCCAGCGGAAGGGTTGCATATAGCAAACAGGATTTTCAAAAAAATTGCGATCAGATATGATCAGTCTGGCAACTGGTAATATCCACCAGAATTGTAGCCACAGGGATGGTTACGAGACCTGGTCACTGGGATGACTGTGTGTGATCACGAGGAGGAACGATCACCACCACATCAATGGTAACTTTTTGTTTTTATGGCTGCTCGCTGGTCAACCTATGAGAATGTCAGCTGCTTAACCGGACTTTGCTGGGGCTGCCTCAATAAATGTAGGGAGGCCTTAATTTATATTGAGGCAGCCACAGGAAACAACAGGGCGTAAAACTTAGAAACTAAGCGACTACACGCTAAGAGCATCCCCTGTGGGGTACGGACTTCGGCTTAGGGCGTCGCTGGGAGGGGACAGCAAGGGACAGGCTGGATCAGGGAATTTGCGACGCGGGCTGGCTCGAGCAAGGGTCGTGGCGGGGGTAACAATTTGAATTATGACAGAACAGGCACGTGATTTTCGTAGTGAGAGTGTTACCATGTGCGATAGACTGTTCTTAAGCCATTTTGTTTCAAAAGGTGTCTCTCGAGTTACGTGGTCGGTGCAGCAGGCCATCCAGCTCTCTACTGATAGCTTATTTCTTGAACTTATTACTTTTATTTTGTAGTGTTTTATCTAAGTATTTATAATATAAGAGCAATGTCTTACCATTTAGGCCACCCTCCCATTGTCCAGCTGAAACAAACAAAAAATAACTTAATTCGTTACTAGGTTAGGTAAGTTACGTACAGTACGACACAACTTAGATGTAGCATAAATTTGAGCGAATTGAATTTTCATTCATTCATTTCAATTTTACGAATGTATTTGCCTGACTTTACATTTGCAGTAATAACGATTGGTGATTTTGAAGTTCGGATGGTGATCAGTTTTACGAATTTTGCCGATGTGTCGTACTGTAGGTACATCAGCTATCTTGTCCTTGAAACACAAATATATCAACTATAAGATTTTCGAATGGATACACGTACTTATCTTTATCATTACTTTAATTGAAAAACATTGTCATTAGACAAATCGTTAATTATCTGTCAGAAAATCAGTGTTCGCTACACTGATTTTCTGCATAGATAATTATAATCTTTAGAGTTTTTATTCTGTAATAATTAGATACCTATCTTATTTTAATTAACGATAAGCAGTATGATTAGAAGAAACATCCGCAATATCTTTCGCCCCATATTAAATATTACATGGGTAGAAATACGGGTGTACAGCCCCGGCACAAAAGCAACGGA
This sequence comes from Agrochola circellaris, assembly GCA_914767755.1. Classification (NCBI taxonomy): domain Eukaryota; kingdom Metazoa; phylum Arthropoda; class Insecta; order Lepidoptera; family Noctuidae; genus Agrochola; species Agrochola circellaris. Next base: position 5,174,490 of record OU611857.1, read on the forward strand.
AGGAACACGGGTGGGTTTTAGTCAGTAAAAGTCTGACACGCCCTCCCGCTCCGCCCAGAGCGGGAGAAAATTAGGTACACCTCTGCTTAACCCTCCGGGGAAAACAAGCGTGATTTTATGTTGAGTTAAGATACATTGTTACGGCTGATACTCAAAGGACGAGAAGGAATGAAGGTTTCAAACCAGTACAGTCATTGTCTCTTTCATTTAGATAGAGGTTAGTTAGTTCGAAGATAGTTTTGTTGTGTAAATTGAAGATTGATTTACTTACTTTAAATAATTTCATGTTTAGTAAATATATTCAACTTTAGTTATAGATAATTGCTTATTTAAATAAGCCTTACCATTAATATTTGCATGCCAAAATATGGCGAAATGTGTCATCGCACAAGAATACATATTTATTAACACCCTTGTAACCGCATTTATAGCAAATAAATGACTTTGACTTTGATATTAAACACATCCCAGAAACAGACACGCGTTTTGTACGATTTTCGAACCCCACCTCATGCAAAAATGATGCAATTTTGTTTTGACGGGAATGTTATCACAGTCCAAACAAGATAACCGCTGAGCTCAGCTTAGTTGGAACTTGGAGGGTTAAGGTTAATTGCAGTTTATTTGTAAGTTATCTTTTTTTTTTAAACAGGGTGGCGATCTATTGACCTGCATCCGTCAAGGGGGCGATCCTACCGGATAACCTGTCATATAATAAAAGTATACAACTTTCGCTATGAAACACATAATATACGATTCGTAAACCCCCTTGACGGATGCAGGTGTCTAAATCGCCAGCCTGTATTTGGGACTTGGGAAGCAGATACCATCATGCAAGAATTGATAAATAAACCAATGTAGGTAAATACAAAGTCCTAACTAAGAGTCCTGGAACAATTAATTTATTATATTTATTAAACCCAGTTGCTGTTACCACCAGCCAATTGTTTTACTTTTTTTTTTTTACACCTAGGCAAATCTTTTGGCACGGAGGCTGTTAGACTTCAAAGTACCTATGACCATTGAAAAGACGTGATAATATTATGCAAGAATTATTTTTAAATCTTTTATTTAGGAGGGTTAGATTAGTTACCTTATTTTAAATAACTTAACGATAAATAAACTTACCGAGAGCGGATGCCGCGACGAGGCACAATAGGGCTAGCGTTCTGAACATCACGGGCGCGTCTGATAAGGCTCGAAGGTGATTCGCAACTTTTTATACCCATCCGATAGGGCACTACATCGAAATATAGCACATAGCTACCTACTAGCGAGCGCCAACGGGTTCACTCTAGAAGAATTCGGCAATAAATCAATTTTGCTTCCGATCAATCTGTAATGATGTCTATTTCTGTAAGTAGGTTTATTTACAACAACACTTTTACACGCCAATAATATTTTAAAAACTAGATGAGGTCGACGTTTAGTTGGTCGACTACTCTGAGTAGGTAGACACCGAAACAAACTCAGAGGTCACAGTGAGTGAGGCTGACAAGTCTGACAACGGCTAAAGCGCGGTCACTGTTGGACTGCATAGAAAAGAAAGAGAAGCGCGATGAAACAACGCTCGTTCACAAATTATGAAGCAATTATCTATTTAAAAAAACTATTCATAAGGACTAAAAAATTAAAACACTATTACGTTAGGTAGGTAATAATTATGTTGCTTGTAGAATAATCTGACAAAAAATTTGAATGATGGCATATATTTTATTATGGTTTATTTTTAGTTATCTTCGTGGTTTTTTCTATCGTATTAAATTAGTTGTATTATGTTTTCAACACACTATCTAACCTGAAGAATATCATATATTTTTCTGATTTTGTTTACTGCAGTGGATCATATACTTTTGGACATTATAAAACTTGCGTTTAGCTCCTGTCCCTGAAAAGTCCAGACATTATCTTGGTCATCATGTGAGGACCATGTAGATGAGTGTCTGAAATGATCTTTTGAGGAAAGAACCACACAGATTTGAATGGATTTGTCCAGTCAGTGCTCGCAATGTGTCAGAAATCGTCGCAAAACTCAAAACGCTAAAAGTAGTGAGGTAAATGTCCCCACTTCTGGTGATTTCTGAAGGATACGCCGCGGCGTGGTTAGCAGATTAGCCCAGGCCATACTAAACGTCGCTAAAGTAGAATTAGTTGGTTCAGTGAGACAGCGGAATTGAGAAGGGAACTGCTGCCCAAGACGCGTAAGTCCGTAGTACTGTCTCTCGTTAAACCTATTATAGCCCATCAATAGAAAATGAATCTGCCTACGTAGGTACCTACTTACACAAAATTAGAGGTAATTTTTTGCGTAAACAGTAACAAATTGTTGTCGCATGTTGCGGTTGACGTACAGCTACCTACTGTTTACAAAATTTGAATTCGGTAGGTAACAGGCAGTTTTCTCTATTAGTACCTATATTGCTGTTTATTTGTATCATCCTGAGCAAAAGCAGTCATTCTATCTATTTTGTAAAAATCTCAACGTACAGGATTTGTGAACATAGGTATCCAAATAAAGTACAAACAAGTTCAAGACCTACCCAATTAGGTATTTGATGATAACTAAGGTTATTAGGTACCTACTGTGTGTATTTAGTATCTACGGTAAATAAAAATGAATGAACAGTAGTATACCTAGTGACAGTTTTATCATACAAAGTGGCGTGGTCGCGTAACCTGTAACATTGATTCAGTATACAGGGTGGCAGGGACCTGCCGGGTTTGCGAGTTTGTCCGAAAGGGATATCGCGACCCGCACACAGGCAACGGAAGGAACACGGGTGGGTTTTAGTCAGTAAAAGTCTGACACGCCCTCCCGCTCCGCCCAGAGCGGGAGAAGTTATTTGATAATTTCACACTCAAAAAAAAAAAAAAAAAGGTTGGCAGGGACATGGACGCGAAGCTTGTTACCATGGATTCAGTACATGATTCTGAACACCACTGCGTTGAAAATTTTCGTCGGTTATTAAAATAAAAAAGCAGCTATTCCATACATTTTGACCGCGTAGGTATTGCACTTTTCTATGTTTTTTTTTTTAAATAATCGACGCCTGAGCATTCAGAATCACGTGGGTACTGAATCCATGATATCAGTTTTCGCGTCGATGTCCCTGACACCCTGTATGATGCTGAAAAAAAAATTTTTGTTCCATTCATTTTGACCGCGTAAGCATAGCAGTTTTCTATGAAACAGCAGTATTTTTTTATAGTTACCGACGAAAAATGTTTACAACATGTAAAAAAAACCCTGTCTGGAAGGGCACATTGGTACTTACTGCAAAAACATTATGTACCAAAAAGTAATAAAAAATCTTATTTATTGAAAATAAAAAAGTAATTGCTATTTAAAAATCACATTTTTAATAAGTACCAAAATTACCCAAAATCCATAAAAAAATATCGAAGGAGAATGGGTAAGAGATAGATAGATAGATAGATAGATAAATCGTTTATTTGGTGCACACAAAAGACAGCATAAAATACAAATACATGATTAAACAATAACTAAATACATGAATATAGTTATAAGGTGCCAATATACAAAAAAATAAAATAAAGAAAAAAATTAAGTCATTGTGATGACTATTGGCTAACACACTTTAAAATTTGTGAAACCAAAGGGCGGTGTGTGTCTCAAGGCTCAACGCCCTTGCGCATCGGACAGGGTTTTTCTACATGTTGTATGTTAGATGGCAGGGAAACCGACGCGAAAACTGTTAGTATAGATTCAGTACGTGATTTTGAATCCCCCTACGGTATAATTTTTAGTCGGTTAATAAAAAAATATCAGCTGTTCCATACATTTTAACCGCGAAGGTATTGCACTTTTCTATGAAACAGCAGATTTAAAAAAAATTACCGACGTCAAAGTTCAGAATCATGTACTGAATCCATGGTTAAACTTTTCGCGTCGATGTTCCTGCCACCCTGTATACGCTAGGCAATCTAGAATCATGTGCTGATTCATGGTTACAGTTTGCACATCGATGGCTGCCACCTTGTATAGGTAGGTAAGTACCTAAATCCTATAATTGAATGAAAATCGATGTACCTAAAAATATATCTGGGTAGGTAACTACATAACATACCTATAATAGGTACTGATAATGACAGTCTCATAATAAGTACCTAATAACTCGTGACCTGGGTTATTTATAATAATTACAAAGTTGTGTTGTTGAAAGTTGTCTTGTTCAAAGTACACAACTTATCACCTACCTATGGAGATCGAACTTACGACCAGAAAACTGACCGTGCTGGAAGAGAGGCGCGCATGTTTTTATTTTTATATAATGTCTACCGATTTCTCCGTCAATTGTGGCCCGATTTTGTAAATTATTGAAAGGGTATGTTCCCAAGTTGGTCCCATATAAATTTTATTAACTTTGCTTGGATAATTTTTGAGTAAGCTTCAATAATACGTATTTTTCCCACTTAGTATTGTGGATGATAACTTCCTGTCACTGTTATTTACATAGCAGGTAGTGGTATTCGAATTTGTGTGGGGTAGGTAGTGTACCACAACAAAAAAGTGACAAATAATAACTTTTTCCAAAAAAAAACAACTGACTTCCAAAAAAAAACACTACAAAGGGAAAATAACTTTCGGAAGTCAGTGTCTGTTGGTTTAAAATTTTCGTTTTTCACTTTGTAGTGTTTTTTTTTAAGCCAGTTTTTTTTTTTGTAAAAAGTTCTTATTTGGTCTGAGACTTTCCTAAGGTTATAACAAGTAATAAGTCAGTGTGTGAATTAAAGCAACTTTTCCCCTGTTAGGGCTTCGGGGAGTTGGTTTAAAGTCAGAACAACAGTCGTTCATCATTTTGAAAACGATGTTGAAGTTGTTTTTTTATCTCCTCCAGATTTAAGCCGTAGAGGCACGAGGCGAGTATGGAGGTACGGATCAGAATACTGGGAAGTAAGTACCTACTCATTTTTTAAATATATTTCGAACATTTCTGATAAATACGCCCGCGATCCTGACATTCATTGAGATCCGGCATTTCTTTGCATCTTAGATCTTACCCATGGTGGCTAACTTGCTTCACCGACTGCGCTAACGCAATTGTTGACGCGATACGTCAGGGAATGGAATATTTTATCCCATCATCTGCCATCCAACTTGTCTGCGGGGCTCAGCTCTGGTACTTATAACGCGTCTTGTGCGCAAGCCAGTTTGCGCAAAGAGCAAGCATACCAAGCCTGAGCTTCGGCTCGCAGTAACAAGTGTGATAGTCAAGGAGCTCACGCAATGAGAAGAGCGTACAATTCTGCCACCAAGGATTGTAAACGGGTTTTACGGAAGGCGCGTTTCAACCATATTGGACGAATTGGGGCCAAGTTGGCGTTCTACCCTTCGGGTAGCAAGAAGGTCTGGTCCCAGTTTAGGTAACAATCGAAACGAACCTTTCCTCCGCTGCCCCCTATGCTGAATTCTGTTGGAATGCTGGCTCATACCGCGCAAGAGAAGAGAAAGCAAACCTATTTGCCTTCATATTTGCTTAAAATTTACGCCCCTAACATAGCTCACTGTGGCTCCGCAATGCCGGAGTTCTCAATCCACCTGAAAGAAGTTCGTATTTCCCTTTGCAGTCTGAATAAACCCAGCGGACCTGACGGAATACCCACAAGATTCCTGAAAAGCTGTGCTCCAGCGTTGTCTCCTGTCATGACGCGCTCGTATCGCCTCTCTCTAAAAACTGGAGTGGTGTCGAAGTCCTGGAAGTTTGTTAATGTGCAATCAGTGCCCAAAAAGAGTAGCCGTGCCTCCTCATCCTGTCAACTTTATAGACCAATCTTCATAACCTCCATACTGTATTAAAGTGATGGAAAGGGTACCTAGGTATATGGTCGCCAAACCATTATTTGATTTTAATTTTTTTGATTAATTTGTACTTATCTGACTTCCGTGTAATTTATTAAATTAATATTAATATTTCCGGTTAGGTCTATATTAAGTAATTATATCGTGGTTACCGGTTGAATTTATATAAAGTTTCTATGTTGTCACTTCCTTTTGATTTATTTAAAATATTGGTGATTTCCGGTTAACTTTTCATTGTTTCTATGTTGCTATAAGGATTTCTCTTGACACATTCGCTTGAATTATTTAAGGAGGACCCGCAGTGGTAGCCCGCGACATTGAAATTTTCTTACGTTTTTTGCAATTTGCAGGTCAGTGCCAGGTTGTATATATTATTGATCAAAATATTCTTCGCGACCATAACAAATAAACACACACACACAAAACATACTCGTACATACATATTTGTCATGGTCGCAAAATGTAATATCCTCTAGATGTCACTAGAATAAATTACATTTTGTGACCATAAAAAATATTTATAAAAATATATAATTTATATAAATTCTACAAAACATACATTGTTTTGTAGAATTTATATAAATTCTATTAGGCGGTAAAGTTTCGGGGTAAACTTTGGCGGTAATATTGTGTATAAAAACTGTTGTTGTGCGAATGGAAAGACACCATGCTGGACAATGCGCCAGCCCGCGTCGAAGCTGAGCCTGTCTTATATATATGTTAGTACCCCACAGAGGGTGCCCTTAGCGAGCGCTCGCCTAGTATAAATGAAAAGAAAAAAGTTGTTAAAATGTAATTTATTTTGTTTGTACATTCTGAAACATTTTCCTGCCATTGCCTATTGCCGTGAATTCGTGTATCAGTGACAACCAGTTAGCTTCCGTCGCGGTCGGTCAACTAGATCTTGAGTATGTTACGCATTGCTGGGGCAAGGCCATTGAAAGACACGGCAAAGATATCTCAAAAGGCTTTGACAGGGTCTGGCATGTTAGTCTGTTGGGTAAGCTTCCCGTATTCGGCATCCCTGTTGACTTTTGCAACTAAATTTCCGAATTCCTGAGTGATCGATCAACCAAAATGGTCCTAGATGGCTGCTCATCAAATCATATGGCTATTGATAGCCGGTGTTCCTCAGGGGTCTGTTCTTTCTGCGACTCTATTTCTGCTGCACATCAACGACCTGCTTCAGCTCTAAGAGCCAGCAGTGCCGCGCCGCCCGTATGCGGCGCACACAGGTGCCAGGGCACTAGGGGCCTCTGAGACTAAAATGTCAGCGCCAATTATAGTATTTTTTTCCACCCAATAACATTCATCATAGTCGAGTTTTTATCGATAAGTAGGTAAATACAAATCACCAAGATAATATTTACAGCTGTTGTTTGTTTACCTTCATTATTTGAACTGACCCAATGTTTACGTCTCGGGTTTTAGTTTACATTAAACTTTGTGTAGATATACATGAAACTATCAAGGATTTCGCAAACAGAAAAGCGAGAAGAGTAGAAATAATAATTATAATTAATTATATTTAGTTCAGTGTGGTGCCGGACGTAATTTTTGGACATTTTCGACTCTTCTTGCTTTTTTTGCGAAATATCAACTACTAGTTACTATTTAGGGGTATGAGGAACAGGGTGTAAAGTTCACTCATCCCCCATAGAAAAGGGAGGATCCTCCGACCAGACGGGTGTCATGTCTGGCGGGCAATTGCCCGGAGGTTGAAGTCGTGAGCTTGTATATATGTCCACCGCGCGGTAAACTCTAATTGCGCGATGCAGGATTTGCGTGACGTCAGGATGTTGTGTGACGTCAAGTCTTTGATGCGTAGTTCGCATGTGGCGGTGTAGATGCCGCCACATCACTCCCCTCCGGAGACCGGAGGTCGATAGTGGGCTGAGTCTTGTATCTTGCGATGCTTCACAGTACCAGCTGTGGTTCCAGTGAGTCGGAACCGGGTGCCGCATAGTTCGCGGTGAGTCGGAACTGTCTGCCGCATAGTTCGCGGTGAGTCGGAACTGTCTGCCGCATAGTTCGCGGTGAGTCGGAACTGTCTGCGGTGCTTGCGGTGATTCCCCAGTGAGTCGGGGTGGCGCTGCGTCTTGATCCAGTGGGTCGGATGTGGTACAGCGCTGGGTTGTGGCTGGCTGCTGGCGTCGACCAGGAGAGGGTAGAATGGGCTCTGCTTGTGAGACCGGCCGAAAGTGCAGGTGCTGTGCCAAGGTTGCTGATGAGGCTGAGGGTGATGACCAGGAATGCGCGTTCGCTGCATGCTGGTGGTCAGGATACCCGTTGAAGCCGTGGGTGCTGGCTGGCTGTGTGACTCGCCTCACGAAAGCTTGCGGGAGTGATGATGATGATGATGATGACGTCACGCTGAAGTAGTTGCACGAAGGCTGCGTTGACGTTCATACTCGGGGTCACCAATTTAGGGGTATGAGGAACAGGGTGTAAAGTTCACTCATCCCCCATAGAAAAGGGAGGATCCTCCGACCAGACGGGTGTCATGTCTGGCGGGCAATTGCCCGGAGGTTGAAGTCGTGAGCTTGTATATATGTCCACCGCGCGGTAAACTCTAATTGCGCGATGCAGGATTTGCGTGACGTCAGGATGTTGTGTGACGTCAAGTCTTTGATGCGTAGTTCGCATGTGGCGGTGTAGATGCCGCCACAACTACAAAGGTAAATCATTTTAATGTTAGAAAAAAAAACGACCAGAAAGCCATTTTGTAAATACCTATCTTCAATAATAATGTAAGTCTACCTAATTGTTTTTTTTTTCTCAGTGCCAAGCGGAAGTGAACCGATTTTTATCTACTTATTTCCGAAATTCTTAAAAAACTGAGCCAAATTTGTGAAAAAAGAAAACCCTACGAGACGACGCCAAAAAAAGGAGGCGCTTCATAGGTTTTGCACACTGACGCTGCCAAGGGTCGGTGCGGCCGGAGCCAGCAGAGAGGAAGCAGCTACTCTAACTGCCAAAAGGAGCCAGTTTGAGTTATATCCTACTTTCTGAGGTGCATCTGTACCAGTTACCAACCGCCTAGACCAAATTTATATTTTTTTTTTGGGCATGGTGTGACGTTTGATCTCAACTTCGGCTCAACCATCGAGTCAAAAGCACAGACTGCAGCCAAGAAGCTGGGCATCCTAAATAAGGTGAGGCGATATTTCACATCTTTACAAAGCACGTCCGTTCCTTCTTGCATAGAGTATTGCAGCCACTTATGGGGTGGCTCGGCAACTTGACTCGGCCGAACGCAGAGGCTTAAGTATAAAAAGGGAGACGTTTTGGTGGTTTGGTTTCATAGCCTGTCTCACTGGCGTAATGTTGCTCGCCTGTCGGTCTTCTACAGACTGTACTTCGGAGACTGTGTGCAGGAGCTCCACGACCCATCGCCCTTTTACTACCGAGCTACCAGACGTACCTACTGCAGGGTACCATCCACACTTGGTTGATATCCCGACCAGTACTCAGCGCTTCTTCTCCATACAAATGTAGTTTTTAAGTATTATGCGCACGGCCAAAGTGTGGAACTCTCTGCCAGCGTCTGTGTTCCCTTCCACATATAACCAGTCTGCCTTCAAAGCAAGAGTGAACAGGCATCTTCTGGGCACGCTCGTTCCATCATTGACCTCATCCATCGCTTTCCATCAGGCGAAATCGAAGTCAAGCGCAAGCCCAGCCAGAAAAAAAAATGCTTCAGTAAGCTACCTAGTATCTATCTAATAGATACCTACATTATGATAAACTTAGATAAGTAATTTGAGCGGAATAGCTACTTACGATATATTTTAATAATAGATAGGTTGACCCCCCTTGACAGTTATCTAGTATTAATTAATAGATAGGTAAGACACCTAGGCAAGTGTACATAAGTTGTTGTTGTGTTGGTTTATTAGGTATTTTACGAGTAGGTAAATCATTGAAATGATACTTCGTATGTAGGTAGATTAACCTAATCCTTATTGTGATAAATATCATAATGCACACTACTAAAATATAAGTTTGTAATTTTATTTACTTATCAAGCTAAATCAATTAAGGTGGTCCGATTGAATCTGACAAGAAAAGGTAAACAACACAGATAGAGACAACTTCGGTACATATCTATTCTATGTATTATAAATCTATCTATAATAATTTATTATAGATAAAGAGTTTGTTTGTTTGTTTGAACGCGGTAATCTCTGAAACAACCAGTCGGATTTGAAAAAATTGTTTTTCGTTTGATAGCCCAACTCTTGAGGAAGGTTGTAGGCTGTTTACAGTTGTAGTTAAATCACGCTATCAACATGTTTTGTTGCGATGTTTCGCCAGTGCAAACGCACAGTAACTGACTACTCAACTGCTTTTGCGTTACGGGATATTCTGATTACGACCGAAAAAATACTTTTTTTTTCGTAGTTTTTCGAGGAATACTATACAATACAAACTTATTTTTCCTGGCGGTATTCATCCCGACTACGCAACCAACACTATGCGTGGCCAACTCGCACTTGGTCAGTTTTTTTTAATGACTGAAGTACTTACTAATTCCATGGACAGAAGTGCCAAAAATGACAGTCACTGTCAGCTTGTCTTGTCCTCACGTCAGTCAAGTCACAATCACTACCAGTGTTACCAACCCATTCGATAATTAAGGGCGCGTACGATAATTTGGCCCATTGGCCCATCACACGGTGTACAATAACGTATGTATAAACGTACGATAATTTTAAGGTTTGAATAAAAATTGCTATAATGAGATTAAATTAAATCACTAACTCCTTTCTAGAATTCTATGTTACTTTAAGATAAATAGGATATTTTTAATAATCAAATTAATAACAAAGAGCGTGTGTATATGAGTTTGCGAGTGTCCCCACTGTGTCTTGAACACGTTACGGTAGTAGTCGTCCTATCCAAATTGTCGAGGCATCCACTGTTAAAATACCGCGGCAGGATTACACTGTGTCTTGGGTTTGAACTCGAGACCTATGACTTGGCAGTCTGACGGTCACACCACTAAGCTATCACTGCACTTTTACTATTATAAGATATCGAAACCGAAAAATGCCGTCCTTCAATTTCTAGCACTAATTCAACCCTGCCGGGGTTGCGAATTGTCCGAAAGGGATATCGTGGCCCCCGCACACAGGCAACGGAAGGAACACGGGTGGGTTTTAGTCAGTAAAAGTCTGACACGCCCTCCCGCTCCACCCAGAGCGGGAGAAGTTATTTGATCATTTGCCACCCAAAAAAAAAGAAAGGATTACACTGTCGTCGGCGATAATTCACAACATTGCTGTTTTTAATTCCCATTGTTTTGTTTTCGTTAAAAAACAGGGGGAAAAGCTAGAAACGGTAGTCGTCTAAATACAAAACATCGTTACTACTCAAAACTATGAGAACTCATTGCAGCTGGTGCCACTAATATTGATTGCAATATGGTATCAAGCTGGTATAAATCATTGTCATTTGGTATCAATGTGGTAAAATTTTTGTCAAAAAAATAAAAATAAAGGTTTTTTTTTATTAGATCCGATAATATTTTGTCGTCGAAACGATAATTTCGACGTGGAGATTCGATATTTTTAAATTTTGGAAATTGGCAACACCACAACTGTCACAACAAGCATTAAAACCAAACCACACGTCAAGCAATAAAAGTGTAAATAAATAAAATCGGCATTTCGGTTTGACAATCAGTAACCCACCTAGTTTCAAATACATGTGTTATTTATTTTTTTAATAAAAATGTGTCCTAACGTATTAAAACAAACCTCCATATCGAAATTCCCTATAAAAGGTAAAACTGTCTATGTAAAATTTATTTGGAAACCTACCGACGATGACTTGTTTCACATACAGATATTTGAGAGCAACGTTACTTGGTCAGGGAAATTTACTAATGAATCTGCAAAAAAATATTGCGATCGTTGTGAAGAGAACGAAAATCAATATACTAGACACGTTAAGAGATACCTCGAATCTGCTCGTGACGACGTTACATACGATTTTGTAATAAATAAAGAGGATAGTGAGCTAGCTAATTTTACTTGGAAAAAGAGATTCGAGGGGGCCATTCTAGTTCACGGTTCCGTACTCTTGAACCTCGACAAGACTGCAGAGTCAAAAGATTTAATACTAGATTTATTATTGGAAGAAAATAGGCAACTGAGAACCACAATAGAAAGTTTGAATGGAAAAAACGATACCATTACTACTGAACTGAAAAAATGCAAAACAGAATTAGTAAAGTTTATGGATATTAAAACCGAATTAGAAGCAAGCCTTTATGGAAAGTTTGTGCAATTGCTGAATGCTAAAAAAAGAAGAATTCAGGTGTTGGAAGGTACCGTTCAGAAGTGTGCGGATATGAACGATATGGGTGGTGATCATTGATGAAATACGAGAGACGTGCAGCAGACTGGCAACCAACCAAGCTGTGCAGCAAGTTTTGCTTGTTACCTAAAACAGATTTTTACTTAACAGTTCGCGCCAAATAACTTTGCCGCTCTGAAGTAGGCTACAAATGACTCAATCTTCCTTATAAAAAAGTAGTGCGCATGCACAACCTAACTTCAGAGCAGCAAAGTGATTTGACACGAACTGTAAGCACTTTTATTCTGTACCTGTCTACTTTACTATACATCATTGTCTCAGTCAAAAGTTTCCATGAAAAATGGCATTGACATTGAACATCAAAAATATAATAATGTTAATTTTCAAGTATATTTTTCTTTCTTCAAGGAAACAAAACAACAAAATAAACAATAAATTATATATTTTGTAAAAAAGTTGCACTTGTTTTAATTAAAAACTTATTAGTAACTTCTTCCAAACATTGTGATGGACTTAGGTTTGTTGTTACAAGCGGGATGGATGCACTTGTCGCTGGCAGTGAGTTCACGCGGCTGCTTGAATGGTATGCACAGGGACTTGGCTCCCGCTGCTGGGCCCTTCACCTCGGTTGTTGGGTCATCCTCCCTGTGGAAAATGATCATAGTTTGTTGGTCACAAAATTCTGCATTTCAACAATCAGAAATGACCACAATAGAAATGGGTTTTGTCGATGTAAGAATAGACAAAATGACAGAATCGCAATCTGACATTTTGTCTATTCTTCTGTCGACAAAACCTGGTTCTATTGTGGTCATGATATGGGGTTGTAAATATGATCACCAAGTCTCTAATCACTAAATGTACTGTCTAATATCAGTAATATTATATAAATTGTGTTGTGCGGTTGATTCAATTGAATGTTAACTTAAAGTAAATAGATCTTATATAATCTTAACCAACTGTATCCAAACTACCTACTATTAAGAGTGGGCAACGTCGCAAATAGCTGTCAAATATTTCGCTGTTTTCATTAATTTGGTAATATTACTGTATGGAAATATGAAATATTGCTAACTAGTAAATTAAAATATTGATTATTTATGCCGTATTTGCGACGTTGCCAACTTTTAGAATGAACACTCTTAAAGCTGCTGTGCAAAGACAATTATGCATGGTCTTATGATGTCACAGTTGGTTGACTTCCTGTGTTTCCCTCTCAGCTAAGCTATGCAAGCCTAACTGAATAGCCTACCTGTTACTGCTTGCATAAGCACTGTTGTCAAGGATAAGCTATTTAACCCACTATTTCACTCTATCATTGTTTTTTATATGCTATACCTACCTAACTTTTAATTTTATTATTTGTATATTTCTACTAATAGCTAAATCTTTTTATAAAAAAGTAGCTTAATTTACTCCTCAACATGAGCAACATGAGCTCTCTTTCAGTGGTTCGACTATTTGACAATCCAAAAGTGCCTGTAAATTGTTTAATTGAAATAAATGCTTTGAGTTTGAGTTTGAGAAGTCCCGTCAAAATCGGTCCAGCCGTTTCGGAGATTAGCCGGAACAAACAGATAAAAACTTTTTTTTTTAAATGATTTGTACGGATATACTTTCATATGCATTAAGTAAAAAGCTGTTATGTTGTTATTACAAACAGACTAGATGTAACTAGCGACCTGCTCCTTCTTCACACGTTTTTTATGATTTCACAAAACAGAGATTTCTTTATTAAGTATATGCAAGTTCAATATGAATGTACACATGAAACCTTTTCCCAGGAGTGGGACGGCGCCGGCTAGTTAAAAAATACATATAATTAAACCTTTCAGAATAAATTCTCTTAATAATGGTGAAAACCCCATCAAAATCTGTTGCGTAGTTTAGAAGAACAGCGCAGTCAAACAGACAGACACGAAAAGAGACTTTAATTTATAATATTTATTTATATATATATACTTTATTGTACACCAGGTTATACAATAATATGTATAGATTAGTTCAATGTTTTGCATATACTATTATGGAACATACTGGTATTCGCGACAGAGAACTAGCATTTTTCAGAGTACCAGTGTATGGTGAAAAAAAAAAAAATGTTTTTATTATAATAAAAAGGAATAACTTACCTGGTGCTGTCGTTCTTGATATTGTCTTCGCAAGGGATCTCCCCACAGAACGGAGCCAGTAGCATGTGCTTGCGCTCCAGAGCATTCGTGAAGTCATCCCATTTCGTCACCATGGATAGTCTCGCGTCGCGCTCCTTAGTAGCCCTAAACAAAAATGAATTGTTAAAATTATATATTATGTAGGTAAGCGTTTAAAAATGTTGCATTTATCATTATTAATAATCGTAAAAAACATTGTTGAATCCGTGATCCCTGAAGTTTTAAAATGCTATGTAGAATATATAATGGGCGTAATAAACACGAGTATAGTACGCGTCAAACTTTATGGCGGCTCTGAAGTGCGCCACTCGCTGCGCAGTACCGCACCCCTCACCCCCGCGGTCACATGAATTTGTTACTGCGCAGCGACTCGCCTCGTGTTCCGAGCCGCCAAAAAGTTTCAATCGAGTTGTACACAAAAATATTGGTAGGTAACTCAATTCTAATTTTCTACTGAAAAAGCGCAATAATAAAGCAGTCTGGAAATACAGACAGGGAGAGAACTAAAGTCTATGATTATAGCAACCATGGAACCCATTTCTGATTTACAAATGGTATGAATAACTTGAAAACAGTACATAATTAAAATGACTAAAGTGATAAAAATCTCCTCATTTCTCTCCTTACTTGTCAAACATCTCTTGGTGCGTTTTCTCCAGCAGGTCGACCAGTTTCTTGCCGGCCTCAGTCCGCTTGAGCGTGAGTTTCTCGCCCGTCAGACGACGCACCGCCACCACTTCGCCGCGAGCCATGTCTTTAGGACCCAGTTCTACGCGGACTGGCACACCCTGGGAAAAGAAATGGAATTTGAATTATGTGTCTCAGTTATACAATTTTTTTTTTGTAAAAAAGTCTATTCTAAATATATAAGCTTAAAGCCACACCCTCTTTCCCCTAGGGTTGGCTGCGATGTCTGGTAGCGTGTGAGCCACATTTCTTCAATAAGATAATGCCCGTTTTCACCAACTCTAAGTGACACCTAAATGAATCTATCGGATTAACTAACATTTTTTATTAAAATTTGTACTCGACTATGAAAAAAAAAATGGGGTTAAACATTTTTTTAAAAAAAAACAGAAGTGTAAGTCCATAAAATTATGGGTAAATTGAAAAAAAAATAAAAAATATAAGAAAAGATGAAATGAAAAAAATAAAATTAAGATAGACCCTCCTTTTAAAGCTAATTTTCGATCGTTTGTCATGAATATTCAGAAAAATATGGATAGAAAAACATGCCCCTTGGGTGTCATTGTACAAGAATATCACAAACCTTAAGCTCCCAATGATTAAACTTCCACCCAGGCGAGTAGTTGTCCCGATAATCTCCTTCGGCCCTCAGTCCTGCCGCGACCAGGTCGTTCACGAGCTCCTTACAAGAGTCCATGAGTTTGGCCCTCTCCTCCGCAGAGCTGGAGGCCGTGATCCCGCAGGGCACCACGACGGCTTGCACGTCGGCCACGCGGGGGGGGAGGACCAGGCCTTTGTCGTCGCCGTGAACGAGGACCATTACACCTGTGGGTGTATTGAGAAAAATATGTTTTAAGAAGTCATTTATATTTTGCTTGATTAGAGAAAAAATCTAAGCCAATCAATTTTGTATGTACCATCGAAGAAGTTCATATCTAACCACCGTAAGGACTATTCTTGCTTGCAGCGCGCGGCGACCATAGAATCGGGCCGGTAACAGATGATGTGGTCATCGTGTTCACGGGATTTTGTTTTGAAACTGGTTAGATATGAACTTCTTTGATGGTACAAACTATTGCAATGTGAAACAGTTGTTACGGGTTATAAAAAAAAAACGTTATTTCCAAGAATCTAGTCTATCCACTTAAATTTTTGAGTACTAAATATACGGTCTTTTATTTATTTGTGCTATAACTTTAAATATGATTTTTAACATACCGATGGTCCTGGTGGTGATGCCCCAAGAGTTCTGGAACACATACTTCTTCTCCTGAGTGTCGGGGTCGTCGTACACAATCTCGAACATCTTGGAGAAGTTCTGGCCCAGGTGGTGGCTGGTTGCACCCTGAGAATCAGCATTATAAACGTTAAATAATGTAAAATTATTTCTTCTTTCGATTATTTTTACAGCTTTACGTAGCCTTAGAGCTACAGCCTCTGTTTTATTTTATAATAATATTTACTTGTTACTTTCATTTGGAATATATTGAACTAAATGAAAAACGATTAGGCAGAGGCACAGTATAAATAAGTAACAGTATTATATCTTCATAGAAAACGGCCGCACGACGTGCTTCGAAATCTCAGTGTATATCAGTACGCAACGGTATAGAGTGCGCGGCAGTTAAGCACGAACGCGGTTTATCTTCCGTCCGGCCGTAGCTAATTATTTCAAGGTCAGATATAATACTGTTACTTATTTATACTATGCCTCTACCTAACCGTTCTGGGAAAAACTGCCGTGATGTAATGTAAATTGAACTTTTGGCATGAAATCTATGTGTATCGGTCCGATACTCAATTTGACTGTGTCGTTAGACTTTTGAGAGCGTTTTATGATTACGTTAAAAAATAACTTAGCAGAACTATAGTCAGTTTCAAAAGTATCTGATGAAAATGTAAACAAATGGATCTGAAACCGTAACTGTTGATGCCAATTTTTTGTGCCACTTACAAATTGAGTGCTTTGATTATTTAAATACTTAAACCCGGAATTCCAACTAATTGTGGAGAAGACCGGAGGTGTTTTACAACAATACGGTAATATTTTTCTACGGTAGCATTTCAAGAAAGAAAATACGTTTATTAGCGCGCGAAGAAAGAACACAATACAAAAAAGAACAATTTGGTGGTCACATCCACGCAAAACGGCCATCGCTCAGCATAATGCTTTGACCCTATGTGAGACAGAGCCCAACGCTGGTTTTCAGCGACAGCCGCCGTTGACGTTATGACATCAAGATCGTAAAAAATGATGTAGGTACCTGTATAGCCCTGCCACTGGCCGGCACGTAGGCCTCCACGGTGGTGGTGTAGTATCCTCCCGCGAACTTCTCCTTCTCGGTCTTGCGGCCCTTTATCACCGGGATGGCCAACAGCTCTTCGTAAACGCGGGCATACAGATCTGTGCAGACGTAATGGTTATATTAATAACCGTTGAAAAAAACAATAAACAGGTCAAGTTAATTACTTACTAGTTTATGCTTTACCCGCGTGGATGTCGGAAATTATCTCACGGGATCGTGCTATCGGAATAAAAAGTCTACAAATTGTCTGTCCTAACCCAGATCATTGTCTACCTGGTGACAAATTGTATTGAAATCCGTTCAGCCGTTAAGGCGTGAAAAGTTACAGACAGACAGACAGAGCTACTTTCACATTTAATAAGGAATCCAATATTAGTACGGAAGTATGTATTGTGAACTGGAAAGTAATTTACAAAATATATCTAAACTAATAATTTTAAGACATAAAATTAGATTTTTGTTTGTTTGTAATGAATAAACTCAAAAACTACAGGACGGATTTAAAAAATTCCTTCACCAGTGTAATACTATGTTATCATTGAATAACATAGGCTATAATTTATAAATATATCAGGCGGGCGAAGTCGCTGGCGGAAGCTAGTATATATATATATATATTTTCAATGATTTGGGTCATAAAAATCTGCCTAGCCTTTTCCCAACTATGTTAGGTTCGGCTTCCAGTCTAACCGGATGCAGCTGAATACCAGTATTTTACATGGAGCGACTGCCTATCTGACCTCCACAACCCAGTAACTGGGTAATAAGATACTCCTTGGTAAGACTGGTTGTCAGACTTTCGGGCTTCTGACGACCCGTAACGACTGTCAAAGACCCACGAAAGACAGCCGGGACCGACGGCTTAACGTGCTTAAGGTGGGAGGCATAATGCCTCCCTATTTACGACGACTACAACGATAAAAGTATCATATCCCCTGAAATTTGGGGTACTTGGGCGATTTTGGAGCGGGAGTATCGCTTTTCTTAGTCTCATCATGTATTTGACTATAACACGGCTCCTAAAATTAGAATGGTCCGTAAATCCACGTGGGTCCTAATAAGGGTTCAATGAGAGAAGCTGAGGGTCGAGCACAGTGGCGTGGAATCGAAAAGGCCTTTGTCCCTCAAATTGATTGGGTATTTACCTAAGACCTGCAGCACCTCTTCAACTGCTTCCTCCTGCAGCCTGAAGGCCGTGTGACCCTCCTGCCACAGAAACTCGCGCGTGCGCAGGAATGGCTGCGGCTGCTTGAACTCCCATCTCTGTATGATAAATAAAAAGGTTTCAATTATTTTTGAACTCGGAATTTCAGGAGTTTCACGGTAGCGGCCGGGAGATTGGATCTGTTCCCGGTTGATGGCAATAGGCTCGCCCCTTATTAAGCCCCACATTATAAAAACAAAATCCTAGTTCATCTCTTCTATTAATCCATTTTCGTACCCACAGATTGTTTGCCTTTTTCTCACAAAGGTATCCACCTCTTCTAAAATAGCCATTACCATAAGCTTCATCATCTTATTTACGTTATTGCTTTGCAGCCTGTTTTTCTTGCAAATGACCACTAAACTTGTGTACTAGACCCGACCGTAGTGCGAACGATTTTTGGTGAGTTACTAAACGTTTAGTTACTAAATTACTCGCCACTTGACTAAATTATTAGCCTAGTCCGAACCAGGCTTAAAGGTGCAAATAGATTACCCCTAGAACCTAGAAATGTTATGTCTCAAAATATATCACAGTGTTTAACTCCAACGGCCACACAGATTACTAAATACGTACCACGACGTTGTTCCACTGGTTCAGTTTGTAGGGCAGGTCCCTGTGGCTCTGTATCCACTTGGCGTAGGCTGGGTACATGACTGTTTCAGACGTGGGTCTTATGGCGATGTGTTCGGCTAACTCCGATGAACCCGAGTGGGTCACCCACGCTACTTCGGGCGCGAAATCGGCAATGTGGTCCTTTTCGCGTTCTAAGGCCGCCTGGGGAAGAATAGTTTGTTAATACATTTTGAATTATAGATTTCATATTATTTTGTGGATTCTAAAGTGGTAGAAGTATTTGCAACAAAATTAAAAAGCTAATACTTAAGCTTTTTAATTTTGTTGCTCGGTACTTTTCATCAAGGTGATATTTTTTTATATCATTATTTACATATAAATTATATTTTTAAATATTTGAATAAAAATATTAAAAAAACAGTAGCCCACTGGTATCGGGAACAGGGTCTATTATTATTCTATGTTGTGTATTCATTAAACATTACCAATTTTTACAAACTTAGTAATGTACTCTCCAAAATGAATATGAAATAGTAGTATTGGTACCTCGGATAGCACGTTAAGCTGTTGGTCCCGGCTGTTATTCGTGGATCTTTGACAGTCGTTACAGGTCGTCAAAAGCCCGAAAGTCTGACAACCAGTCTTACCAATGGGTATCGTATTACCCAGTTGGTTTTGGAAGTCAGATAGGCAGTCGCTCCATTTAAAATACTGGTATCCAGCTGCATCCGGTTAGACTGGAACTCCCCATAGTATAGTTGGGAAAAGGCTAGGCAGATTGATTGGTACCTTGGACACAAATATGGGGAAATATCCGTCCTTGACGCCCAGCTTGCGGAACTCGGGGTTCAGGAAGTTCCGGATGCGCTCCCAGATGCTGTACGACCACGGGCGCAGGATGTAGCAGCCGGAGATGTCGTAGTAGTCTATCATCTCCGCTGTAGACATGACATTAAGGAACAAACGTTGAAAAAAAATAATTTAGTGTAATGGAACGTATGTGGTGGAAAACGTCTACTGTTTGCTGCAGTTGTCAGAATTAGCTCAAACTCAACTCAAACGGAAAGAATTTATTTTAAATAAATCAATTACAGACACTTGAGGGGTCGGTCAGTCAGAGAGATGAAGCTAGTTGTCCATTCCAAAGCGTAGTAGGTTCCTATGGAGAAGAACGGGCAAGAAACAAGATTTTAATTTTATAACGATCGAATTTTGTTGTAGAAAACCAGTCATCGACAAAAAGGCCGCCGGGCCTAATTGTGCGTCCACGTTGCCAGCCAGACAAACTCGCAACCCTGTATTATGCCTGCCACCCTGTATATGAAATAATTGAATCAAGTATTTTTTCGTGATTATATTTTCTATGACATACAAACAACGAAAATAGGATCACTTTGGATCGGCAAGTCTAAACATTTTTATAAAACGAACTATTATTTTTATTTTTTGCCGATTGTTGTCATCTGAAAACAAAAATGACTTGTATACATTGTGTTACTTACATTTGGTGATGACTTGTGAGTACCATTCCGGTAGATCTGTGTCCTTGCTAGCTTCCAGACCCAGGCGCGTCACCTTCTTCACGCCTGAGGAGGAGTCCTCTTTGGCAGGCTTTGGGGACTGAATAAAAAAGTCAACGTGTGGTGAATACGACTTTAGCGAACATCACCAGCCATGCTATTCTGTAAATATCTCACCGTGACAACTTGGGTGAAGTGAGCTGTCAATAGTGTCAATCCCTGTGGAATGACAGCTCACTCCACGCTCACTTCACCTAAGTTTTCACGGTGAGATGGTTACAGAATAGCACTGCAGGATAATAGTTGAGACAAAAATGATATCCTAAGTAATATATGAAATGTGAAAGTTTGTATGTTTGTTACATAACTCAATGCCGTAAAAACTACTAAACGGATTTGGATGAAATTGGGCACATGTAGTTTATCGCCTGGATAAACTACATGTGCCAAAGGATACTTTTTATCCCGATATTCCCACGGGATCAAGACAGATTATGCGGGTGAAACCGCGGGACGCAGCTAGTTTAAAATAAAGATTCTAAACTGAACATCGTTATAATTTTATAACGATGTTCAGTGTATTTCCGACATTAATATTGGAAAAGTCTATAAATTGTACTGGTTCTATGCGTTTCACCGCTTAGAGCCAACATCTGAATAATATATTTTTAGAATCTTGGGAGTCTAAATATAATTGTATAATTTATTATGTATTTATTTCTCGAGGGCATGTGAAGCCAAGTCAGTGGCCCATGGGCGGCTCTAAAACTCTGACACCAGGTTAGTCACTAACCACACGAAAAGATTAGGAAGAAGACCAGTCTTACAAATTAAACCACCACCTGATTATCTTGACGTTTTGGTCTAACATTGGCTTGTAGAAAAGCAGAAAAAACTGTATTTTTTATTCATTAAAAGCGCATAAAGAAGCTACTCACTTGTTCCTTAGCCTTAGCCTCTTTCTTAGCCTCCTTAGGCTTGTCCTTAGCCTCTTTAGGTTTGTCCTTCTTCTCCTTAGGCTTGGGCTCGCGCGGCTGTACCGGCGGCGCAAACGTTGCACCTGTCTCCGCCTGGTACGCAGCTTTCAGTTCTAGGAGCTTCTTTACTTCTGTGTCCACTAATGCCTAGAAGGAGGTCGATGTTATAAAACTAGATTAATTGAGGCCACTTTACTGCCCTCCTAAGCCGAAAGGCGGTATCTCTGAGATACGCCCTTTTAGTTTTTTTTATACCATTCAATAGCTATAATAATTTCGCATCTAATGGTATCCACAATACCGCTATCTAACTTAAAACATTAAAAAAAACCACTCGGAAGTTCTTTATATCCTTATGTTTCCTTAAAATACAATTTACAAAAAGTCAATTTTCTCTTCTTACTCCGATTGAGATACCGCCTTTCGGTTTAGCAGGGCAGTTTAGAGGTATGAGGAACAAGGTGTAAAGTTCACTCATACTCTATAGAAAAGGGAGGATCCTCCGACCAGACGGGTGTCGTGTCTGGCGGGCAACTGCCCAACAGTTGAAGTCGGATAGTCTTATATATGTCGTTCGCGCGGTAAACTCTAATTGTGCGATGCAGGATTTGTGTGATGTCAGTTCTTTGATGCGCAGTTCGCATGTGGCGATGTAGATGGCGCCACATCATCACCACCATCATTCTCTTGCCGTTGAGACCGCGATAAAAAAACTATTTTTTGTTGCAACAGCCCGCATAAAAGGAAATTCGTTGAACACATGACATTTCCATTTTGATCTTGAGCTTGCAATATGGTCTTATCTACTTACGTAAGTAGAGTTTTTAAAATAAATGTTCTCAATCCTAAACAAACAGGTAAGTTAAGTTACTGGTCTTATTATAAAAATGGGGCATCATGGCCACTCTGTAATTTTTGAAAAGTATTGCTATCCAGATACCTTCTCATTTTACAGTTAATATAAAGTCAAAGTTATATTTACCTGAACTCTTTGCGTAATACACGATCAATCATAATTTGAATCGTTTTTAAAGAGATTGCTAATCCATTGCTTCATAAGTTCGAAAAAAAAATCTGCTCAACAACGTAAATAACGCAAACGCAAAAGAGATGAAGAAAAAAAAATATTTTTTTTATCCTGATATATTATTTAAAAAATTTGGACACGTATTTTTCCTTTTTTACGTAATCAAAAGATTACGGCATAACATTGAGATAAAATGTGCCATGACGTCACTCCCCGGTAGATTTTGTACCGACTTGTGACGTAGCGAGCCGGACTCCCCAACTTTAATGCGTTTTATCTAAATATTTTTTTATTAATATGATAAAGCAAAAAATATGTGTCTAATATTTGTTTATTATCTGACTGACGGACTAAATATATTTTTTTTCCATTCATCATCCCTATTAGATAGCAGTTATAACTACGACTGCTCAAAGAAATAATGAAAGTTTTAAACATTTACGTTAGTATAGTTTAGTTGTTTACCTTCTCAGCCTTCTTTCCCTTCAGCTCTCTGACTAGTTCACCCTGTTTGGTGATCTGAGCGCCGAGCTCAGGCGCACCAGCGCTGGCGCCGTTCATTGCAGCTGGTATGCTTTCCTGTGACAAACAACAATATTTTAATAAAAAGCATACGATAAACAAGTTTCGTAGGATTTTTAATGAACTATTTAATAAAAAGTGTTTTGGAAAACAAAAAGTAACAGAATAAACGCCACTGAGCCAATCAGAATCAATCTTTCTGCATAGCCTTTTCCCAACTATGTTGGGGTCGGCTTCCAGTCTAACCGGATGCAGCTGAATACCAGTATTTTACATGGAGCGACTGCCTATCTGACCTCCACAACCCAGTAACTGGGTAATACGATACCCCACGGACCAACCCCGGCAAGCGTAGCTTAACCTCGACCGTGCGGCTGTTGTTACTTAACCACAAGCCAATCAGAATATTGACGATTATTTTAATTGATTATGTGAAAACTGTAATTTATGCAAATTATTTATTATTTATTTATTTATATATACTTTATTGTACACCACAAAAATACATAACAAGAAATAATAATTAAGCACTACAAAATATACAATGGGCGACCTTATCGCTTTCTGCGATCTCTAATTATCGAATATAAATATATATATTATATATATATTCTCGAATTATTTGTTTTAATTAATGTCCGACCGAAACACGACTTTCAGCCAAAACCGAAACCGTAACCGAACCTTCGGCTCCTCTTCTAGTTTCGGCTGAAACCAAAACCGATCCTTCGATCGGGCACTAGTTTAAATAAATCTAGGCTCACATATTCTTATTTTAATAACTTTACCTTTGGTTCAACTTTGACAGGGGCAGCGTTCGGCGTCCAATCAGTGCCGGTAATCGCTTTGTACTGCGCCTTCAGATTTAAGAGATTCTTCACCTACAAAATGAAAAATTAGGTAAATTATTATGTAGATGAATACAGATGGGACACTCCGCAGTTTAGGTATGAAGCTACAAGTACGCGGCAACTTCTACGTGAATATAATTAGCACTGTGCGACCTGAATTGCACTTTATTGTGTTGTAGCAAGAGTCGCTTTTTACATTAATGATTTTGCAGTGTCCCATCTGTGCTAATGGTAGTAAAAACCTTTTGTTGGCACGTTACTCATCAATATTTATTTGTATTACACTGTGGCGGCATCTACATCGCCACATGCGAACTACGCATCAAAGACCTGACGTCACACTACATCCTGACGTCACTCAAAATCCTGCATCGCGCAATTAGAGTTTACCGAGCGTTGGACATATATACAAGCTCCCGACTTCAACCTCTGGGCAGTTGCCCGCCGGACACGACACCCGTCTGGTCGGAGGATCCTCCCTTTTCTATGGAGGATGAGTTAACTTTACACCCTGTTCCTCCTACCCCTAAACCACAATGTGAACGTAGGTGTTAGGTTTTACAAAGACATAATAATTATCGTTATGTTTTAGTAAGAATAATTTTATAGCAGTGTCGCTCAGCGTTATGTTTGTTGTTGATAGCTACACTGTTGTTGATAGATACAAGTGTAACAACTGACCTCGACGTCAACAACGCTCTTCTCTGCTTTCTCCGCCTTGACGCGTCGCACCTTGTCGCCTTGTGTGGCGATCTGCGTTAGTAGCACGGCGATCTGTTTGTTGTCGTCTGTTTGAGACTGTTGTTGGGGTTGTTGTTGTTGTTTTTGAGCAGGGACCGCGGTTGCGCCTGGCTTCCAGTCCTGGGAATAGAATTTTACATGTAGATAGGGAATTGCCAATCAATAGTTTTAAAACTGTTTTATACAAATGGCTTACATAAAAAAAAAATAAGATTCACACTGGCATTTTCCTATTATAATTTGAAAAATGCTTGACATTCTTAATATAATAATAAAATTATTATATAAGTACTAATTGTATTAGCTTCATTTATTTAATTAATGTATACAATCATTTGCATGCTAGTTTTGGCAGGTTGTTTTAAAAACTGTAAAAAACTTGACCATGTGTAAAGTATATAATGTACTTGCAAATTAATTTAATTTCATGAGTAAAAGGGTATCGCTCATTTTGTTAACTTTGGCTAAGCGTGTACTAAGTTATTTTATCAATAATCCTAACTAATATTATAAATGCGAAAGTAAGTTTGTTTGTTATGCTTTCTAGCCAAAACGGCTGAACAGATTTGATCCAAATCTGTTCAGCCGTTTAGATCATACGCCGGGTAGACCATACGATACTTTTTGTCCCGATACGAGTATTCCCACAGGATTGAGACTTATGCGAGTAAAACTGCGGGATGCAGTTAGTATTCCAATAATCCTTCTACAATTTTTTTTTTGTTTAATCACCTTGTTCACGTTTATCTGAATCTGTTCATCGATTGCCTTTACGTGAAAAATTGGTCTATGGTATAAAATTGTGTCATAATTATTTCCTAATGGTTAGTTTGTTTCAATACTCAATATATTAGGTCCCCACCTATGAAATCAGCGTTTTGTATGGAGAATTTTAAAGAAGTTGCTTTTTTCATACTAACATTTTCTTAATTTATATAACAACCATGAACACTAATGTTTTAAAACTTTTATGCACTCATGTTTAAAAACTAAGATAACGTAATATGCCACTAGATTAAGCGACAAAAATAAGTTTTGGCTAAGTTAAAACAAATAGTGGTCATTTCTGCTAACAAAATGAGGAGTCATTTTTAAGGTATTTTTTTATGTTTATAAACTATAAGTAATAAGGTTTTTTTTACTATTGGTAGTTGTCTATGATGGTCATTATTCGATATAATACCAAGCAATTGATGAATATTTTAATTCATAGAAGTGACAAGGTTCTCTATTTGTGAAAAAAAAACGCCAATTTCATAGGTGGGGACCCAATATTAATTGCATTCCACAATGTGAACTTAGGCGGTAGGTTTTACAAAGATATAATCACTGTCGACCCTGTCGGGCAGCAAACTAGGAGAGAGGAAGAGAGTTTTTACATGCCATGAAAATAATAGTGGACTAAATTCAAAACAAACCTGTCCAGTAGCCGCTTTATATTTAGCCTTAAGGTCCAGCAAGCCCTTGACGGCCTCGTCGACCTTAGCCTTCTCAGCCTTAGCGGACTTCAGCGAGCGGACCAAGTCTCCCTGCTTGGTGATCTGTTGGTTCAATGACGTTGCTTCATCGGAGGCAGGTGCTGATGGAACTGGCGCTTGCTTTGAAGCTGCGGGGGCTGATGGGGCTGCGCTGGGCTTCCAGTCCTGGATGGAGGAATAAAAAACAAAAATCCTTTATTATCCAGGTAATACAAAAACCAGATACACAGACTGAACATAAATTGAGACGCCATGAGAAGCTTCAAATATAGGTGATAATTATTTTAGTTTAGCAGATAGGTTACATAGTATTGGTTGCCAGTGAACCCCAAACTAGACAGTCGTTATTTTGGGACTCGGAATATGAAATCAAATTAGACGTTCAAGAGCAAAAACGGCTTTAAGTAGACAACGGCATTAAAGTACTCGTTAATACGTGCCAATACTGACTGCGCCTGTTCTTATTAACTACTACAAATAAAATTTTTGGTAAGTAAGCCAGGCTACTTACAATATCAATCTGTTAAAGTGTAAAGGATTATTAAGTTTTAATTTGTTTTATTGATATAAACAGGAAATTTAAAAAAATACGAAAACCCAAAAGTTATTTATTCAAAATAGGCTGAGAATCAGCACTTTTTGAACATCAGAATTACGTAAGACAGTCCCCCAAAAACGCCCGCCCTTCACAACTTCCCAGTGCTTTAGCTGGGAAGAAGAAGTGGCGCAACAAACTCCCCAGCAGGAGCAGTCTTTAATTTCACAGAAGCTTGCAAAATAAAAAATGATAACATTTTTTAACAACACATTTTTTGTTCATTTATCATTACTCACTTGTCCCGTAGCGGCCTTAAATTTAGCCTTAAGGTCCAGTAAGCCCTTGACGGCCTCGTCGACCTTAGCCTTCTCGGCCTTAGCGGACTTCAGCGAGCGGACCAAGTCTCCCTGCTTGGTGATCTGTTGGTTCAGTGAGGATGCGTCCCCTGATGGAGTTGGGGCTGCTTTAGCGACTGGCGCCGTGCCTGGTTTCCAGTCCTGAGCAAACGTTGAATAGGTGGTTAATCGTTTGATAGAAATAAAATAGTAATAGTGGTCGCGAGAGCGACTGCGGTAGAGCGTTTGTTGTTAAAGTTTTTCTATCCGGGATGTGGATTTGTGCTTGTTGCAAAGGCTCGCTCCCTATTTTTATATGGGACATAACTGGTGAAATATAGGTAGACCATATAACTCAGCCTACCCCTTCGGGAATACATGTGTGATAATTTTTTTGTTAGGTTATGAAACAGGATTGTGATATCGCTTATAAAAATGCCAACGTAGTGTTTTATTTACAAGAATTTGTGTCACTTCTGTCGTCAGCAAATCGGCCTTTAAAGTAAGTAAGCATAAAATTGCATATCTTGAACATTTAAAGTAGATGTTGTTTCATTATGCTAGTTATTTCAATATTTTGTACACTCCTAATTTTGGACAACCACCTTTTAATTCAAACGTAAATATTTAAGAAATATTGTACTCTAAAGGTGTGTGTAAACATAAACCGGCAATCGTACGCGGCTGCCGAGCTTTGATTGGACGACTGCCGCACGCGAACGCTTCTGTTAAACGCAAACATTCGTCGGTTTGGTCCTAACTAGAGCGCGGCAGAAATGTGTCCTGCAAATGCCGCGTGTTGCTGCCGCGCTCTTGCCGCTAAATGTTTAGACACACCTATTTCTAATAGGTAGGCAATAGCTATGGGCTGGTCGGTAATAGGTAGGTATGTTACAGAGATTCTTAATATAATAATTTTATGAACTGACTTTCCACCAATGACAAAGCATAAATGGATTTGAATTTGAACGACTTATTTGTGAATATGTCATGTCTGTCAAGACTGGGTTCGATTCCTACAGACATAATACACTTACATAAATTAAATTATCGTCGCCTTACCTGCCCAGTAGCCGCCTTATATTTAGCCTTAAGATCCAACAAGGCCTTGACGGCTTCGTCGACCTTAGCCTTCTCGGCCTTAGCACCTTTCAGGGTACGGACAGCCTCCCCTTGTTTCGTGATCTGCTGGTCTAGGGAGGCTGCGTCACCAGATGGAGCTGATGTGGCAGCAGGAGCCGGGGCTGCGCCTGGTTTCCAATCCTACAAAATAATAAAGTCGGGTAAAAAGGGTAGAAAATAGCTAGATTTTTTGTGTTATTAGATGGCAAACAAGCCGATGGTGCACCCGATTTTAAGATCATAACGAACCGGGGTGGTTACAGATGTGGTCATCGTGTTCACGGGATTTTGTTTTCAAACTGGTTAGATATGAACTTCTTCGATGGTACATCTGTAATCTAGAGTCGTCGTAGATGCATTGCCATTACACAGACAAAGTTGAAATATCCCAAGTCTGTAATTACAGTGGCACCCTTCAAACCAGAACACAGCAATGCTGTTTGGCGGCAGAAACCGCTGTAACCACTGCTACTAAAGTTTAGTAACAGCCCTTGTCGGGTGTCGGGATAGTCGAAGGTTGGCCCTGACTAAATTTAAACATTTATCCGACACCAATTCTTTGTCACGACAGTATTAGCAATTTGAAGTTCTATAATCCCCTTACCTGTCCAGTAGCGGCCTTATATTTAGCCTTAAGGTCTAACAAGCCCTTAACGGCCTCGTCGACCTTAGCCTTCTCGGCCTTAGCGGATTTTAGCGTGCGGACTAAATCTCCTTGCTTGGTGATCTGGTCGTTCAGGTCGGAAGCCCCGGACGCTGCTGGTGCTGCTGGTGTTGCCGCGGCTGGCTGCTTAGCTGCCGTCGTTGGGACCGGCTTTGGCTGTTGGCAATAGATTTTATTGTTAGAGACTGCGTAACGATTAAACTCCGACCCAAAATGTTTTTTTTTTGTTTTGTTGGTAGGTTTTCATCAGTAAAAGTAAAAAAATGTAGTGTATATGTAACTTTTAAGCATTATATTTAACCGTTTAAATTAAAATCACACGAAACTTTATACTTTTCTCAAGGACATAATTATTAATTAAATAAACAATCCGATATTTTTTCGTTTTTTCTGCATTTTAACAGTTACTGCGATTTTAGTTGTTGTAACTATCGATTTTCAAGAAATAAATGTACCTATTGAAATTATTGATTTTTCGGCACATAATGTTTTTTCGGCTTACACGAAATTTTCCGAAAACCGAATACAAATTCGGTCGGAGTCTACTATACCGGTTGAGTGACTGGCGCGAGCTAGATGGTGATAGTACTGCTGAGCAATAGTGTCGGCCTGCCGCCACGTCAGACCAGTAGTGCGGGGTTACAACAGCGAGACACTACGAACAGCAGGTGCTCGGAATCAACGGCAGGCAGCACTGCAAATCAATTCCTTAAAACTGTCAAAAAATAGGGCAGACGCAGGAGGGCGGGGGGCGGTTCGCTCAATGGGGTGGGGAGGAGCAAATGTAGGCAATGGAGGAAAACAAAAACTACAGGTTGTAAAACTACATAAGTTTATGTCTAATTTAGAGTTTTAGACTCAGATTGGTCTAAGTCCAGGGTTTCTGTAGGACGTTGGTGGTTAATCCATCTCGCCAAGTCAATATTTTAAATGAAGATTAAAAATTCAAGGATCTTATCAGTAGTATGGTTGGAAGTATGTATATCTTTGTTGACAATAAAAAAACTGGTTACGTTAGGGAACTAGTATTTCACTATTATCAGTAAGCATAAGCACAATACTGTTTTGTAAGTCGAGTATCCTCATCCTGTCACCCGGCCGCCGCAGTTATGTGGTCGTTAAGATAAGATAACTGTGCCGACGCAACATGAAATTCAAAAGTCATTTATTCAAACTAGGCTGAGAATCAGCACTTTTCGAACGTCAAAATTACATAAGACAGTCCCCCAAAACGCCCACCCTTCACCACTTCCTAGTGCGTTAGCTGGGAAGAAGTGGCGCAACAAACTCCCCAGCAACACAGCTGTCTGTTCAGTTAGAAAGAACTACCACGACTAGCACCCTACCGAAACTACCCACCCAACTACAGTCCGGCCGTCGTCGCGTCGAGAGAATGCGTTCCTAAAACCTGTCAGTTGGACAATTTCTAGTAGTAATAATAAGGATTAAATTCGCAAAACACATGTTTATTCGTTAGTATGAAACTGACAGGTGCCAAGAACGCATTCTCTCGGTCGGACGGCAATGTTTCTAATAAAAAAAAAAACTATTTTTTTTTATTGCTATAATTAATTTTAGGCCATGAATAGAGCGTCGATAGCGGTTCTCTATCCCTATCGGATAAAGTGCCAATGACACAAGACACAAACCAAATTACAAGTGACAGTGACAATGACAATGCAATGCTTACGGCACTTTAGGCGAGCCGAGGCAGCGCTACTATTATGCCGCAAATAGCGGCACTCTTTACACTTCTTAATTTTATACTTTTCGCTGTGCCCTAGAGGGTCCGTTATGTAAACAAGGTTTAATCAATTGTAATAACTTTAAACATTATGGAATTCAATTATACCAATTTCATCAAGTTGACATCTTCGAACGCTAAATAAAGAACGTTGACACCTCAATAAAAACACACCAAGGTCAATTTCTTAAAAATAATACTTAAATGAACAAGGCTAAAAGTATCACTTACACTTACACAAATTAATTTAAAAAACTGCTAAATATATGTTAAACTTATACAACACTGACTTAATAGGTACTGATGATTCAAAGAACAACGTGGTACGCAAAAAGTACTTTCTTAAAAAGATATACCAACGAATTAGGTACGAATGAATCGAATACTATACATTGCAAGTTTTCAACTGCGGTGATGAATGGTTATTTATATTAAAAGCGGCAATGTATATCGTGCGAAGTAAAAATGTTGTAGCTGTCTTTTGTTTTTGGTAACGGTTCAGTGTGGCGAAAGGAAACGTATCAACAATCGGCTTAGAACTTCTTCCATATATGGAATGGACGGAATTTATTTTTATCTACTCTCATATCGTAATATTCGAATTATAAACTTCAAAACTAGTTTATATTGAGATTATTTTTATAAACACAATAAGTAAGTACCAAAATTTAAAAATAGAATCATATACCTATAACACTTTTTCTCTAACAAAATAATGCAATAAAACATTTTTTTTTCTATTACGATACAGGGCAAATCCAACAAGTTAATATCACAAAGGAGTTTCCATCAACTTTTGTAATGGAACGTTAGCGGGGATAGCAGCACCGCTCTAGCGCATGCGCGGTGATGTGCTGGGTGCAGGCGCCATTCATACGTGAAGTTGTACTGAATTTCGTGGGTTTTTTTATTCTTGATCTTTAACTTTGATCTTTTATTTCGTAGGTTCAATCCCAATTTACGAGAGAAGATAAAGTAGCGTATGAACTGCACATAACTAGGTCATTAATTATGCAACAGGTTCATAAACTACTATTACGCTATGTTATATTGATAAGAACAAAATAACGAAAAGAGTATGCTGGGATGGTTTGGTCATGTGAAGTGGATGAATGAAAGCCGACTAACTAAATTTACAAGGTAGATGTGAGTGAGTGGAAACGCCGGAAGGGGACGCCCCTAGAAGGCCCTACAATGACGGCTCGTGCAGACTAGCGCGACTTGTCGCGCGACGCCACACCGCTAATTGTTCTACCGTAAAGTTTTCTTAGAAATTGTATTGTTCGAGGCGCGTCGCGGGCGGCGTCGCGTCGCGCTGGTCTGCACGAAGCTTGACGCCCATGGGCATATGACCACCAGTATTTTTCTGAATATTCATGAAAAATTTACTTAAAAAGCGGCCAAGTGCGTGTCGGACCACGCACAATGAAGGGTTCCGTTGTTGGGATGATTTTATCCCAAGAACAAACTTAATATTGTAGTTGAAAAATATGTTCTCCCATTCGGAATGTATGGGTGAGCATGTTTTTCAAACTGCAAATTTAAGTTGCTCGATTATTACTCGTTAACCTGTAAAGCCTACTTCGCTTTTATAGTTTTCCTTTTAATTTCATACATACTACTGCTGTGAATTATTTCATAAATCCAAGTACAAAAATTTTACTGGCACACTATACTCTAACAAAAATTAGCCTTTAAGGCGAGGTGACCCCGAAAAACGTCATTTTATATTGTATTTTATTCGTAGATAACACGGATTATTTTTTTTTTTTTAACATATAATTTATTTCACACTTCGATCTAGGTATTTCGGCCGTCCGATACACGATTACGTGCACTTTACTGCATCCAATTAAATCGCAAAGTCACGTCTAAATTATGGTCTAATTATCATTTTATTTGAGTTATATTAGGCTTAGAGTAATAAAACTTATACCATAATAAAGGTCGTAAAAAATGTGATAGAAAACGGCCGTCATAATGTGAAATATGAAAATACTTATACCACTAATTCCAAAATCAAGCGTTTTCATCTTTTCATGCGCTCGCTCCGTGTCATTTAGTCCCGAGCGGAACGTCTTGGAGGTCGGACGTATGCCAATTTTTGCGAACCCGCCACCCCTGCTAAGTTCTGTTACCGGCTGAGCCAAAAATGTATTGTAAATTTGTAAATAATAATAGGTACCTGTATAATTATAGTTTAATTTTTAAATAGTGATTTTTTTTAGTTATTTTGTTTAAAAAATGGGCAAAATTTAAAAAAAAAAATGTTGTCGTCGCTGGGTCTACGAAGGCTGAATAAATAAAAAAAGTAAGGATGCTTTGACAATATTACCATAGTTACCTATATTATATAAATGTATAATATTTTACTTTATTAACTAGGTAAGTACCTACGCGGAATAGATTTACATACCGCAAATATGTGTATAAAACAGTTGAATTTAAACCCTATGCCAATGTAAATAAAGACGCCACGCGCGCAAAAGTTATAATGGTTTATTTTTCTCCCGGAATAGATTTACCAACCGCATCAAGTGTGTAAAATAGTTGAATTTGAAACCTATATCACAGAGCATAAAGCCGCCACGCGTACAAATGTTATAATGTTTTACTATTTTCAAATATCAAATAGTTCATCCCGCTGAGTTGGTCCGGGTGGTTTTTATAATGTTTATTAGCCTAGGTAAGTAGGTATTGTATTGTCTACCACACGTCACGCGTCTGTGGTAAGTGATAACACTATGACCTTGAGGTGGCCCAACGTACGGAGTTTCATTAGAATAAGAGACCAGCTTGACACTGCTTTTGCCACCACAACACAAAAAATTATAATATTTTATGGTGTCTGCAACGTTTGTGTAGGTCTCGTCTATGCCATGTACCTAATACGCGCAACACACTCGTGCCATAGTGTAGAAATGTACAGTATGACCATTTCCTACAAAAATATGATTTATTATTTTCGGTAACGTTTAGGCACAAATTCGTTTATGCGAAGTACACTCCTTACTAAAAACACTGTATCAAATTATGAAAAGCTTATAAATAAAATAAAAGTACATATACAGGGTGGCAGGGACATCGACGCGAAAACTGTGGCTAAGTTTTAGATTAACATCCCTCGAGTTGGGAGTCCATATTTTTTTTACAGAAAGATTATATTATTAGAAGCCTCCACGCAGTTTTAAGTTGCGGAGATAAATGGTTTACGAGAAAAAAAAAACAAAATCGAAGAAATTTAGCATTATTTAGTCACTTTTGACATTTTGTCTCGACATTGAACGTTTCGTTTTACGAAAAATCAACACACTAAAATGTTGTACTTTATAATAATGATGAAATAAATACGTATATTTATGATTTAGATACTTTTTAAGCATATTTCATTATATTACCTATATTTTGCTGATTTAAATGAGTGCTATTAAATTAACACTTAAAATAATTTACCGACTATTGCCGTATTTGAAACCAAACGTAAAACGACGCCATTTTGTGTTGTTACTAATACTTCACTTAATCTGTTACTCTGCTGTCAAGCTCAAGCTTGGCCGGGATGCTCCAAGTCCCGACACATCTCGACTTAGTCAAAAGGCAATGGGAAGGTAGGCTGCAAGAGCGAGCGAAGCGAGCTCGGGACTTGGGGCACACCGACACGGACAGGTTAGGTTAGAAGGGGATGGCGGGGTCTCGGGACCCCGCCATCCCCTTCTAACCTAACCTGTCCTTCGTGGTTATTTTTTTTAAACCACTACGAATACGCCTGACAAAAAAAAAAAAAAACCTATCAGATAGCCATAAAGTACAGTGCTTCCTCCAACAAATCATCAAAATAAGATCGCAAAATATTTAGTTAAAAAAAACAATGCGTTAACTAAACTTCCCCCATGACGGGGGGGTCTCCTACTCCCCTCCACAAATATATGTACCCTTATACAAAAAGTCCTTCCGAAAATTCGAAAGTTAGATTAGAATATTAAAAAATCATATCTCAAAAAGGGGGGGGCTCCGAAATTTTTCCTTCACAGGGGGGGTTGTACACATGCGAAAAAAGAAACTTCGCTTGAAATGTTTACGTCGGTTTTCAATGTTTTAGAGCAATGCAGTTGCAGGCTAAGGGCAGAGCGTATGTATCAACTAATGATTCGGTGGATAACGAGTAAGTTTTTAGGGTTCCGAAGTAAACAAGGAACCCTTATAGTTTCACCATGTCCGTCTGTCTGTCTGTCTGTCCGTCCGTCTGTCTGTCCGCGGCTTAGCTCGGAGACGGTTCGTACTAGAAAGCTGTAATTTGGCATATGTATACATATTAAACACGAAGACAAAGAGGTAAAATAAAATCAAGAAAAATATTATTTTTTAGGGTGCCTCCCCTACACGTAAAGTGGGGATTTTTTTTTTTCTCATCTACCCCATGGTATGGGGTATCTTTAGAAAGGTCGTTCAAAAATATTGTGAGTTTGTGAAAACCATTTTTGGATTAAGGGATCCGTTTGCGAAATATTAAGCTTTTAACTGAAATGTTTTGTTAGAGTCAACTGTCGTCGTCTCTGCCAGCTAAATGATTGTACTTGGATTTGTGAAAAAAATTACAGCAGTAGTATATATAACGAGTAATAACCGACCAACTTAAATTTGTAGTTTGATAAACATGATCTCCCCATACATTCCATATGGGAGAAAATGTTTTTCAAACTACAATGTTAAGTTTGTTCTTGGGATAAATTCATCCCAACTACGGAACCTTTCATTGTGCGTGGTCCGACATGCACCTGGCCGGTTTTTTAAATATCATCTCACTCGTTATTGTAACACCATAAAAAATACATAAATTAATTAAATACACGCCCCACCTACCCCAATACAATCTTGATATTGTTATTCAAAAATTGTAATACAATTCTCATAAATTAAATGTGCCTAAATACTACTTGATTTTATAGACTGTAGTACGAAGATGTCGCATCAAAGTCGAAGTTCGAAAGTCGAATAGCGCGCTCGGCGCACTTTTGAATCGTACCCGTATTCATGATCTTTGTGTCAGTCAGATTTTAAATCCACCTTATTCACTAAAATTATAAGTACCTACTTATACCTATTTTTAATTATTATTCATTAAGTTTAAGTTTATATAATACCTACCTAATCTATCTACAACCTTAAAAAATACTTAATAAAAAAATAAACTTATAATAATCAATACAAGTTGATCTACTGCATTGCTCTATTCTGTGACCTACTCGAGTTCATGAACTTATGAGCGGTGCGCCTGGCGCGCGGGTCCCCCGCGGATCGTAATTTGTTTCGTATCGCTACTCGTTGCGGGGGCTGGGGTAAGCGTTGAATACCTACTGCGTTCGGGTTAGGCCGGCCTTAAGTCCTAATTTTTCGCAAACGTGCCTATCCCTAAAGAAAAATGGCTTTCAAATGAAAAAAAAAAAAACTTTACTTTACGTGTAGGTATGTTTTTTTTCTTGTTTTTATTTTACCTCTGTCAGCGTGATTTATATGTATACCCATGCCAAATTACAGCTTTCCAGTACTAACAGTCTCTGAACTAAGCCGCAGACAGACAGACAGACGGGCATGGCGAAACTATAAGGGTTCCTTGTTTACTACGGAACCCTAAAAAGGGGGTCTATCCTTAACATTTTTCATGTTATTCAATTTGATTTTTTTGAGTACCTAGCATATGTGACATTGCTTTACATTTATTGCCATGTCTCCGATGTTATTGGCTCGATTTGGATTCAGTTTATTATTTCTAAAAGCTTATGAGTTAAGCTTTTAGAAATAATGTATTTAAATGAAGCAAAAGGAGTACATACGTAAGGATCGTAGTAGTTAGTGTTCAGCAGTGCTATTCTGTAACCATCTCACCGTCAAAACTTAGGTCAAGTGAGCGTGGAGTGAGCTGTCATTCCACAGAGATTGATACTATTGACAGCTCACTTCACCCAAGTTTTCACGGTGAGATGGTTACAGAATAGCATGGCTGTAGTTTTTGCCTACCGCCATGGGAACGAATGGGTTTATGTATGTCTGTGTACCATAGATATGTACTATCTATATTATTATAGCACCTATTAATAATAAGAACGTTCTTAAAAAAAAAACAATAAGTACTTAATTAACTCAGGCTAAAAACAGTTACATCAGTGCCAGTGTTATACCTACACAGCACTTTCGATTCGCGGAATAAGCGAGCTGTTCGACACCGCATTTTTATGGCCTACCTACGTTTAAAATACCGCTAAAAATATTAAAGGCAATAGGTAAGTACCTATTTACAAAAATAAGTACATAGTAGGTCTTCTCTGGCAAAACTTTGCAGACATTCCGGGCATCGATATCAACTCAAGATACACACTTGTACGTTTTAAGTAATTTAGGTGTATTCACTAGCTTTAAAATACTACATAGGTATAAAAAAATCTGACATAAGTAGGTTTGTGAGTAAATTATTAGCTAAAATCTTCATCCCCGCAGTTGGTTCTATTCCGGTATTCCCTACTCCCTACATTTTTATTTATTTCACAACTTCGTAAGGTTTCATTTAACAGAAAGTCAGAACTTATTTGTATTTCATTCTCTGTCATCTGTGGTCTATGGGTCATCATTCAGTCCTCCCTAGAGATGATCATTAACAGAAACAACGAAAAAATATTTAGTTAAATTAGACGTTTAAACGTTTTATTTAATTCAATATTTTTTCTTTGATATTCAGTTAATGGTGAGCAATCATTTTGTTTATTTTAATACACTCTAGCTAGTGGCTCACATTTCAAGTTAATTCTATCGGATTTCGCTGAGTAAAGAGTTATGTTACAAGAGTTTGTTGGCGGTGTTGATTTCATAGTGTAAGCAATTATGATCATTATTAGGTCTTGATTGCTTGAATTGTAATAGAGAATTGCTTGGCATAAAAAATATTTGTAGATACACAGTAGTGATGGGCGTTGAATCAACGAACCAGTTAATTCGGCCGTCGACGTACTGTGAACGAATCGACGGTTCACCGAATAATCGATGGACTAGTCGCATCCGTAGACGCCTAAACTGAAACTCGTAACGCGACGACCGATGCGAGAACGTAGTACAAATTCATTCGTCCGTTGAAATAAAATAATCAAGCAAACAAAATTGAACTCCAAATATAGTAGGAGGGAGTTGATATTTGTACGGGTCGAATGAAACTATTGTTTATTTATTTATTTGGAAACTCAACAGCTTATAATTAACATTATATGAGTTATGAATGATCACCCCAATAAACAGCTCAATGCAGTTGCGTCAAAGATACAGCATCTTACAGTCTGCATACACTGCTCAGTGATAGCGAGATGATGACAATTATCACTTAAGCCAATAATAGAAGTGAAGTTAAGTGAAGAAAAGGATGCCGTTATGGTAGTTTCACGTGCGCGAAAGAGAAATGCGATGGATTGGTCGAACCACGCGAGAAAAACCGGTTTTTACTTGTTTCTGTTTGATGGTTATTCATCTTGTTTGATTTTTTAATTTTTGATATTCCGTGTTTGATTCAGTATTCAGCCAATCCTAAGCCTGAAAAAGTATGAAGGGAACTTCAAACTAATATGTACCTACAGCACGCGGGCGACTAGGCTACCACCTACGTCGCTGCCGTCGACTTCGTCGCAAAGTTTAACCATGTTGACACGTAAACTAGTCGACGAATACAAATAAAAAAAAACTTAAATAAATAAAAAACAAAAAAAATATGTAATACCTAATAAATAAATTGGACGATCTAGTTTCGTTAACGCCAAATACGTCGACGACCCATCTCTAGTACACAGTACCGTACAAGTCATATTATAACAGTGCATAGAATTGTGAGTTTTATTAGAGTATCAATGGGTTTTATTTTTATTTAAACTTTAATACTTAATAACTTTTAATATTCGGTGAATTTCATGATAATATTTCACTCAAATCTCGAGCTCAACGCGTGGCCGTGGGTGATAAATAACTTTAAGGTATTGTTCTGTCATTTCAACATTGAAAAGACATTCAAATTAACATACTAGTAAACATAACAAGACGAAGAAGTCAGTTAAAATGTAATCCAATAGGTAAGTACCTATATTATTAACTTTTAATATTTTTTTAAGTTTTAACGTTTTAACTATTCATATTTTAGACGTTTAATCACAGCTCTAGTCCTCCCTGGTGGTTCCCGTTCGTGAGGTGTCATTCAATCCTTCATTAAATTCATTCATTTTCATCTGCTCTGCTACTCGAAACATTCGATGAATTCGATCGCGCGGCCCGGCCCGGCCGGCCAAAATTGTAGGTTATGTTATTTATCTTCGAAACAAAATAATAATAATGTGTCACAAACTGCTAATTATCCTCCGTTTTGAGTATAAATTGTTAAACTCGTAACGTTAAAGCAAACAATCGTTGAAAGAAGATCGCATGTAAGCTCATGTTTAGTGTAATATAAACCAACTTCTTGCTGTCGCTAAAAGTATACAGAAGAAGAAAAGCATTATTGACAGAAGTGACAATAAATAACGAATAACCAAAAGTGTGATCTACAAATAGATTTCTGCGTCCATGAATTTCCCCGTGAATAATGCCGAAGAACGCGTATTTCGCACGATACCCGAGCACCAATAACATTAGTATAGTGCCTACAGTGTCTTTCTGCCCTCCGCCTAAACATACAGGGACGGAACAAATAGCCGACCCTAATACGAGTAGTCCTACGAGTCCTAGATTAAATTGTGAACAATTGAAACCTGTAAACGATACTATTGGCGAATCGTCTGCTTTACCGTGCCGCTCAAATCGCGACCAACAAAACTTGCAAGTTACTAGCTCAAATACAAGTACCAGCACAGGGGTTTCAGACAACGTAAGTACAAAATTTAAAGCTGAGTAACTGAGTTAATATTTTTGGAGTTCTACACTAATATTATAAACAGAAAAGATTTGGGCTTATTTTTGTTTGTAAGTAATGAATAAACCCAAAAACTACTGGAATGCTATATTATCATCACTGAATTTATAAAGATATCACGCGGCGCTGGCGGAAGATGGTAGGTTCTTCTTTTCGAGTCGATGGTAAATTCATGTATATTATGTTAAACGAGTTGGGCCCAGTAGATGGCCACGCCAATTGCGGCATCAGTGGTATTTTTAGGTCCTCAGAAGTGCACACTGGTGGACACTGGACACTCCAACATATATGAGACATGGTTTGATTAGCTAGTAGGTAGGTACTTAATAAAATAATTGAATAGTTATAATCTGTGGCCAAAGTTTATTTATAAGCTGAAATTGTGATTTGTTTACGTAAGTAAGCAGGTGTAAGACTTTAGGTTCTTTCCTGTCTAGACTTCTAGAGCATACTTAGCATCTTATCACAATCATTATGTAGGTAGGTACCACCACGGACGGATAATGACGGTAGATCACTTTTCACCCTTATGCCTTTAGTAATAAGGTTGAAAAGTGGTCCACCACCAGTGTCCGCCATGGTAAATAAGTAAGTAGGTAGGTGCATAATGCCTACTCAAAGTCTAAAGAACATCCCAACCACCTAACGGTCGGCGCTCACTGGCGCGGGCACGGCACGGCAAGGGATATTTATGCGACAACTAGAAATATATCTTAATACTATGACAATAAAATTGAAATCAGCGATGCCGTAGTATCCTTAGGCATGTCGCGACGTATTTAGGCATCATCATTGAAATTTCAATTTTATTGTCATACACATAAGTTATATTTTTATTCGTTGCATAAATATCCTCTGCACGGGCGAGAGTACTGCAGCGAGAGCCGCCCGTGGCATCAAATTCAACAGAAATTGTATGGAACAATCTCAGTACGACGACGCGACA
This sequence comes from Agrochola circellaris, assembly GCA_914767755.1. NCBI lineage: Eukaryota > Metazoa > Arthropoda > Insecta > Lepidoptera > Noctuidae > Agrochola > Agrochola circellaris. The sequence continues at coordinate 5,214,976 of OU611857.1, forward strand.
ATATCATCGCGGCGAGAATTTGATGTCACAGGGAGACTATAGCCGCGATTCTCTCGCCCGTGGAGATGGCGCTTAGTGGCTAAGTATTTATCTCATAGTTGCCTCAAGGTCGGTGAATGTTTCTAGTAGGTGTAGGTAGGTACCATCGAAGAAGTTCATATCTAAACAGTTTCAAAACAAAATCCCGTGGACACGATGACCACATCTGTTACCGGCCCGGTGCTATATTCGCCGAGCGCTGCAAGCAAGAATAGCCCTTACAGTGGTTAAACAGTTTCAAAACAAATTCCCGTGAACACGATGACCACATCTGTTACCAGCCCGGTGCTACAGCCGCCGAGCGCTGCAAGCAAGAATAGTCCTTACGGTGGTTAGATATGAACTTCTTCGATGGTACAAATACAGTACAGGATATGCCGATGTGTGCCAGACCTACATAACCCGTAGAGAACCCGTTTCTAAGGTTGTCATGCTACGCGTGTAGGAGATTGAAGTTTCGTATGTTCATAAATTGTGATGTGTGATAATCACAACATATTATAAAAAAAAGTCCCTCCACCGCGTCGGTCGGCTGACCGCGGGAAACTCAAAAAGTACCGAACGGATTTTCATACTATTTTCGCCAATGGACGGAGTGATTGATGAGGAAGGTTTAGATGACGTTTGCTAACACCACGTGGGCGAATCCGCGGGCAAAAGTTAGTCGGTGTCTTTGGTTTTGAATTTTTCGTTTTCGCCACCGACTTCCGAAATTAAAGTAATTTATCACTTAGTAGTGTTTTTTTTTGGAAGTCTGTTGTTTTTTTTTTTTGTAAAAAGTTTTTTTTTCCACTTTTTTGTTGTGGTATCTACCCCACAAAAATTCGAATACCACTACCTGCTATGTAAATAACAGTGGCAGGAAGTTATCATCATATCATCCACATACACCACAGTGGGAAAATTACGTATTATTGAAGCTTACTCAAAAACTACCCAAGCAAAGTAAATTAAATTTATATGGGACCAACTTGGGAGCATACAAAAAAAGAATTTTCAAAATCGGTCCACAACTGACGGAGAAATCGGCGGACATAAATAAAAAAATAAAAAAAATACATACGCGACGAACATAATCTCCTCCTGTTTGGAAGTCGGTTAAAAATAAAACGCATCGCACTAACAGTGTATACTTACATTGCATACGCAAGCAAATTTACGGTATGTTATTACGAGGAACTGCAACTTGATACTCGATGTTTAGTTAAGTAAAATAAAACGTGATCTTAAAAAAAAACCTAATCACCATTATTATCACATGTCTGCATATACAGGGTGGCAGGGACATCGACGCGAAAACTGTAACCATGGATTCAGTACGTGATTCTGAACCAACATGCGTTGAAATTTTTCGTCAGTTATTTAGAAAAAAATGCTGTTCCATACATTTTAACCGCGTAGGTAATGCACTTTTCTTTGAAACAGCAGATTTTTTTTTTAATAACCGACGATAAATTTCATAGGAAGGTGATGTGTTCAGAATCATGTACTGAATCCATGTTAAAAGTTTTCGCGTCGATGTCCCTGCCACCCTGTATAGGTATCATAATTGAAATAGGCGTTGTAGATAATTATGTTTTCCTGCTTTGTATGTAAATAAAAACCAAAATCTTCGAAAAACAAAATTACAATCATAATAACTGTACCGAAAAAAGGACGTTACAGTATCACCGACTGGTCAAAACAACTTTTCTTCCGTCACATAACAGTACAGTGAAAACCGTTTATAACGACCTGGAACCGACCAAGGTTGCCTGGAACAGATCGCAGTAAGCGGTAAGGCCGCCCATTGTATATTTTATAGTGTATTACTTTTTCTTTATGTAATGTATATTACAATGTATATCTGGTGTACAATAAAGTATATATAAATAAATAAACGACTTCGAAAGGACCGTCGGGTTACGGTTGTTATAGCCGGTAACCAAAATCTTTGTTAAGTAAACAGAAATGCTGGACCTCATACGTAATAACCGGTACGTCGCTTTAAGCGAAGCCGTTATAAAAAGTTTTCACTGAACACAAACATGTTTTTTTTCCAGTTTAGAAATTCGCTGTGTGTAATACGAGACACAACATCGACTAAAGCTCCTGCATTTAATATGAGCCAGAGTATTAAAGATCTGTCTACATCTAAATATAAATCGCGCAACACCTTAGTTGATCTAACTGGCTTCAATTTACTCAAAAGAGAAAGAGGCAGTACGAGTTCATTACCTAAACGTAAAGATTTGAGACAGATAGATGATACGAAGATCGAACAAGATAAAATGAAAACCAATTATGATGAAAACAAACATCGAGATTATTCAGAGAGTGATAGTTATAAAACTGACAACATATCAACTTCAACAAGTGAGAAGCCAACGAGTACTCATAGTGAAGGAAACACAGAAAATCTTGTGAATGGTGAACCCAAAGAAAATAAAACAGATATGGAAGACAAGATGAAGAAATACTTTAGACAGCTCTGGAAGTGCAAATTTGATAAATTAAAAGATAAAACAGCCAAAGAAAAAGGTGCAGCCAAAAAAAAAGGAGCAGCCAAAGAAAAAGATGGCAGGGCTATAAAAAGCAGCAGTAAAACGAGACAAGACTTCAAAGATTCAAAACAAAAATCTAGCCGTAGTAAAGCAATCTTACAAAAAGTTCCTAAAACTAATTCTACAAAGGAATTAAGAAATAAAATTATAGATAATCCAAAAAATTACCATGATCTTGAAAGAAGATTCGCGGCTAAATATCCTAAAATGTCAAAAAGCGAAACAAATTCTCGTCCTTCACCAGACTTAAAAGTTTCTATAAGAGACCGAAAAGTAGATTTAAGTCCCGATTCCAATACAAGATGTAAAGATTTTCAGAGTTTCATACGTTATAATGATGATCATGAAATTAAACACAAAATTGGGAATCAAATTAAACCTGAAAACCTGTCTCGTAAGAAAATACCACTGAAATCATGTGAAACTACGACAAATAAACCAGTTACTAAAAAGAAGGTAGATGATAAGCAATCTATAAAAACTGAAAAACGTAGTAAAGTCAATACTAACCAAACTAATTTAGAAAGAGTTGACACCTATACTGATATGGAAAGAGCTATAGACCAAAGTAACACAGACAGGGTTAAATTAATTAAAAGTGTTGAACGAGTAGATAAAAACATTAATAATAATCTTTCCCAGTGTACCCCATCAGGGGTACAAGATCTTAGATCAAAGCTTTCCCGTAAAAGAGCAATAAGCGAATATTTTGTGAACTACCGTGAACCTATGGAGAATAGACTTGATCAAGAAAGCCTTATGATAACAGTTAAACAAGATGTAAAAGCTGATTCGAAGAATTCGCCAATATTAGATAAGCCACCAACAGTAAATAAACCTAAACATAAGACAAGTAAAAAAATTAAATTAATCATAAATATAGAGTGTCCAAACTCCGACTCAGATAATTCTGTTCAGTATTTTAATGAATGCTGTTCATCGCCCGAAGATTTCAGTTTCCTCGACGACTTTAACATTGATGAAATCGTTCATTCACTGAACAATAGTCAAGTCGAGCCTAACAAAACGATAACAACAGACAATGACTATAAAAATAATGAACAAATTTTAACTAAAGAGGCTCTCATTAATCATGCCAATATGAAAGCCATCAACATAACAAGGAAAGAGGAAATAAGTTCGCATAAAGGGCAAGTCATAGAAATAAATTCAGATACAGATGTCAATATAAATATTGAAATCGGGTAAGAAGCATATAGCATACTTTGTATACAAATATCACTATTCAATTATTACTTCACTAACGATTTTTATTTTACAGATCTGTTGCTAACACAAAGAAATGCAAAGCTGAACAAAATATGGAGGAAAACTCAAAAGTTGATAGAAATACTAAGCAAGAGGCAAATAAAATAACAGATTTAACTGGAAACGGTCATGAAGAAAATGCGCCGAAGGAAATAATGGATCTTTGCAAGGATGAACAAAAAATTAAAACGAACTCAAAAGTTGATAGAAATACTAAGCAAGACGCAAATTATGAATCAGATTTAAATGGCAAACATTGCGATAAAAATGCGCCGTTGGCAACAATTAATCTTAGTGATGACAGCAATGACAGTGTTGTAGAGGTGATAGATATTACTGACGAAAATGAACATTATATGACTTCTAAACATCTGCAACCAAAAAAACCAATCCAAACTTCAACATTGGCAAAGAAAGTAAATCTTTCCAAATCCAAACTTCAATTATTAAATAAATCCAATAAACCAAGTGTTAATAGAAGAATAGAGAATGTAAATAAAGAATGTCATAACACACAACATGAAGAGAAAACACTAAGTATTACCATTGAACAAAAATCAGACCCAACTAATATAAGAAAGAAAAAGCAATCACAATTACAAAAATCTGAAGATCCAGTTGAAGCATCTCTTCAAGCGATGTTTAATATTGGACAAAATAAATCCTCACAATTACAAAAATCTGAAGATCCAATTGAAGCATCTCTTCAAGCAATGTTTAATATTGGACAAAAGAAATCTGTTAATAGCATTGCCATTAAAACTGATGTGATTAAAGAAATAAATACTTTGGATAAACAAATAAAAGAAAATAATGATATTTTTCATAATTCTGAAGACACAGTCGAAGCATCACTTGAGACTATTTTGAATAACAATAAGCAGAATGGTAACATTCGTAAACATATTAAACAAAATAAAATTAATGGATGTGACAAAAAGGCAAAAAAAATATCAATACAGAAATCTGTCGTGGAAGTGTCCCTTGAATCTATATTTAATGGCACTAGACATAAAGATACCGGTATTAATATGGATATTGAACAACCAAGCTCGTCGGGTCAACATTTACGAAAAGAAATAGATGTATTACAAACAGCTCAAACAATTATTAAAGTACCACTTGAAACTATGAAAAATATAATGGATCAAAAAAAGAACTTGAATGATATAAAAATTGAACCGTCAAATATAACTGATAAAAATATTAAAAAAATTGAATCAGAATCACAAAAACCTATACAACAAACTTTACCAGAAACAACTAAAAATGGAATTGAACAGAACGCTGAAGTTGAAATAAATTCTAAGCCACTAAATGTTTATGATATTAAAACAAAATATCGTTCACAAAAAATTGGTAGCATATCTAAAATGTCTCTTGAAACTGAAGAAAATATTCTAGAGAAGGCTAACAATAAAATAGATACAATACCTCTATGCAAATCCAGTAAAAAACGTTTACAAACATTTGAAGACACCGGTAAAAAACCTAAAGATAAACCGATCAATAAAATTGAAAAGAAGACCAACAATGTAATATCTTTACCACTATCTAAAAATGAACTACCGTTATATTCTGGAAACTCAACTAAAGGAACACTTGAAACTGCGAAACCTTTTACGGAAAACTGCCCGAGTTCCTCTCAAATTGATATCAAACCACAAAACAGCTTAGGTCAAAATAACAAGCTGAAAGGCGAACCTTTGCAAAAATCTGTAGAAACGATTAAAACATCTTCTAAGGCTACGATTGATAATGGTGAACAAAATATCAGCAATAGAAGTGAATCAAATAAGTCAGATAAAAACATACAAGAAAACACATTATTACCTTTAGAAAATTCAGTAGTCAAATCAGGAATGTCACCAGAAAGAAGTAATATTGAACATAAGACCAACGTTACTACCAGTGTTGAATTAACAATCCCCGAAAAAAATATAGAAGTCACGTCACGGAATACATCCATTTCCATAGCCGAAAATTCGATTACGGCGAATAATAGAGAACCCACTCTAACAAGTAAAAAATCGAATGAAGAAAACCAAACCAAATCAGAAACAGTGAAAAATAATACTCAAAAGCTAGAAACTACTGTTGATGCTTTATCGGATTTAAACAAAATAACAATAAAAGACAGTGAGTTGTGCAAACGTTCCGAAATTGCCACAAATACTAAAACAAAACAAGAACAAGTGGTTTCCAACAAAAGTTTGGTTCCTGATGGAAGCAATAATAAAAAATCTAGAAAGAAAGCAGAAATATTTACACGAATGCAGCCTTTCTTATCAAAATTAGAATCACGGATGTCGGAATATTTACATAAGAAATACACTTTCTCGTCTGTTATTCATAATGGGCGCTTCTCCACAATCTACAAATGCACAACCAAAGGAGAAATGTATGCCGTCAAAGTTGTCAAGTATGTATATTTTCTTTGATTTGACTTAACTGCGTGAGTCTTGCTATTAAGAATAAAGCCGCGCGCGCGCACTTTGGACGCGTTTTCGTACCAATTTCACTCGTGCGTACACTCAATTCGCACGAATGCGCACATTGGATATGTTTTCTTAAAATTAAATTGTTTTCTGACGTCGGAACTTTGTACGTAAGTACGTATATGTACGACTAAGTCGCACCCAGTCTCCGCGCTCCCTTTGTACTTGGAAGGTCGGGATCGTTCGTTCGTGTTTGTACGTGTACGCAAGAGTGAAATTCGTACGAAAATGCATCCAAAGTGCGCGCAACCTAAGGCCAAAATATGACACTAAACAAAAATCAAACCCTAAATGAGAAAACTTTTTGTGTTATAAAATTTATTGCGTTGTCTCAAGTTTGTATTTCATGTGTAATTTGTGGAACGAAGTTCTTTAATGCGGCTTACGGTAGGAGTTCACTAGTAGAAATCGTCACGCGAAAAAGCGTTCATACTTGTATGCCCTCTTCATGCGACTTTCTACTTTCGAATCACTCTACACACACTCTCAATCACACTCACACTCTGAATCACTGAAAGTGCGAATTTAGTCAGAACGAAAATACAAGATGGCGGCTGCAATTTTTTTTTTTAATTTTCGTCGTGGTTGCCGTTTTCATAATTTTTGAGGGTGCTAAAGCCGATAGTGAGGTCAAAAACTCAAAATCGCCACCTTCGATTTACATTTTAAGTTTTTGACCTGACGACACCCATGACGAAGTACTTTGCGGCTGCGAAAATGTTCTCATTTTTCAGCATGGGTGTCGTTTCCATACTTTTCGAGGGTGCTAAAGCCGGTGTTGAGGTCAAATTGTAAATCTTGTTTTTGTTTTAAATCATACGTGTGAGAAGGAACTTCGTTCCTGACGGGGCCCCCGACCGCACATGATTTTTTATTTTAAAATGAATTTATTTAATTACAGTCAACGGCACACAGGCATGTTCATGGAAGGAATGTTATTCCAACTGCAACAATACAGATCGAGGGAGGATTCTTTTGTACTCTATTTAATTAACGGGTTTGAAGTGCAGGACCATTGGTGTTTACTAACCGAATATTTTCCCAAAAACCTGAAGCAAGCGTTGCATGGATACACGCATGGTTTTCACATAGATCAAGTACAAATTTTGTCCAGACAACTAGTTGATGCGGTCAATATGTTGAAAAATGCTGGTGTTATACATTCAGGTATGATTTCCTTATGTAATCAATTGCGACTTGCTTAAATGCCATTTAATTATATCCTGTTTATGTATATCATAACTTAATATAATAAATGCGAAAGTGAGTTTGTTTTTTACGCTTTCACGCTAAAACGGCTGAAGGGATTAGGATGGAATTTGGCACATGGGTAGACCATGACCTGGAGAAGGACATGTTCATGATAAAAAGAAACAAAACTAACTCATTAACGTTACTTTTCAGATATAAAACCCTCTCATATCCTACTGAACACTGCACACGACAGATTAAAATTATGCGGCTTCGACCGATCGAACTACAGCAGTTACATGAACATTACACCACTCAGTGGTACATCGAGTTATCGGGCTCCTGAAGTTATATTAGGCTTCCGAGAATACCACAGAATAGATGTATGGTCCACTGCCCTCGTCATGTTCGAGATGGCCACCAATAAGACACTCCTCACGGCAGGTCCAAATAATGTAATATTATATCAACAACTATGCACATTCGGAAGCTTGGATTGGTCAATGCTGGAACAATCCAGATTCAGAGCATTACACTTTTTTGGTACAAGTTTTATACGAAAATATAATTACAAAAAAGCTGAGGTATTAGTATAATATTTGTTTAAATTATATTACAGCACGTAAAGCTTCGTACAGACGCGACACCGGCTATTGTTATACCGTGAAGTTTTCTTAGAAATTTTATTGTTCGAGTCGCGTCGCGCTGGTCTGCACGAGCCTTAACTTGGCAAGAGTCGCAGATGCGCAGAATGCGTTTTATTATTTTTAGTAAACAGACACGGATTAAACATACATAACATAAGATCACGCCTGTAATCCCTGAAGGATTGGGCAAGGGCGTAAAGTTAAAAAATAAATTACACCATAGAATAATGACAAGTAATTATTCTTTTATTTCATTTAAAACACTTATAAATTACATTTTTAAATATTAGAATATAAAAATATTCAAACATTTAAAAATATAAAAAATAGTAGCCCACCGGTATCGGGAAAAGGGTCCAAACTACCGCCGGTCAGGGCTCCAGAGAGAGGAACCTCCTGACAATGCGAGCCGTGTCTAGGATTACCGCTTTCTGAATCAAGCCCTTGATCCAGCTGCCCAACGAGAGCCTCCTTAGGTGTTGGTTGAGGCTCTTGGCAATTAAGCCATTGGCTGATACGACTACATGTCGACAACCTCGCGAGCCAAGTCAAAATACTTGATTTGTTTATCTTTTAAGTAATAAAAGTATAATATTTTTTTGGCATTTAATGCAGATGCGCAAACTTACTCCCACTACGCCAAAACCTTGCCAAGTTACGTGCTATACTCATGTATAATTTGATACGATTTACGCGACGTGATCATTTACATAATAAATAACCATTATTGTTTCAGAAAACCATTGTGATAAATTATTTGCAAAGAAACGAAAATCTTCGCACAACATTATTTAAGTCGTACGAACAACAGTGGGCGCGGTGTTCGACTAAATGGCAAATAACCAAGGATTTGGATAAACTCGAATCGCTTCACAAACTGTTGGAACAAATGTTGGTCATGGACCCAAGGAACAGGCTGCGAATACAATTTGTTGGGGCCAGCGAATTTATGAATCCTCATCAGTTCAGAATTGCATAATACTTTTTTTTTTAATGCTTCTCTTCCTAGTATTTTAAGTTAATTTTTACAGCACCCGGCTGTAAATCTGGCACACTAACACCCGAATACTGAAACGCCACTCAAAACTTAAGCGTTACTTAAAACTAGTTTCAACCAATCAAAAGGCTTTAAACGAGTCATAAGTAACGCTTAAGTTTTGAGTGGCGTTTCAGTATTCGGGTGCTAGTTTCGGAAAATAAATTGGCTTTGTAGGGCATCGTCTGTGTACTTGTGTGACTCATTATAATCGTCATTTCAGCTGAAATACGTCCACTGCTAGACATAGGCGTCCCCCAAGCACCGCCACTTCGACCAGTTCCATGCTTTCTCCAGTGGATTCCTGCGGCCTTCACCAGGTCATCAGTCCACCTTGTGGGGGACCTTTCAACGCTACGTCTTCCGGCACGCGGTCGCCACTCCAGAATCTTCCGGCCCCATCGGCCATCTGTTCTTCGAGTAATGTGCTCGGGTAGGGCACACTTAAGTTTGGCAATTCTTTGACCTATGTCGGTTACCTTGGTTCTTCTACCTCATTTTTGATTCGGTCACGTAGCGTAACTCCAAGCATAGTTCTCCATTGCTCTTTGGGTGACTTTCAGCTTTCTAACGAGGCCCATTGTGAGCGATCACGTTTCAATGCCATAGGTGTGACTGCATCTTTGTGAAGCCCGATGTATCATATTTATGTCGGGGAAGTTATTAATTTATGTTGATTTGTTAATATAGTCTTTATTTTCGCAAGTCTCACGGTTGTGTCAGATATTTATTTTTATTTAAGTTTAAAAATTGTTATATAACTTAAGTAGTTTGTTTTGTATGAGTTTCTGACCTCATTATGATTAAACTTTTGATATTTTCTTTAGATGTTATTTTATTTGATGTATCCCTATCTAAGATATTTTTTTAATTTAGTAGCTTCTAAACTCAAATAGAAAGGTTTATTATTACCAGTTTGGAACAAAACACACGTTCAAACGGTATTGCATTTAATCCTAATAAAATAAACCAGATTTTTTTTATGAAACGTAAATAAGTATTACGACACAACAAACTTATGCACAAATTGATTTCGATAGTCCTTTTTACAATAAATTGATTTCAAATTGTGTAAAAGAAACAGCCTTTAAAATCTTGAAGTAGCTCTCCCATCAGAATTAGTTGCATTTTCATAAGATAGGTACACAGGCTCCTTAGCGTAGTGTAGAAGGTGAACGTGTTTAACCATTTGACGAAGATTATTCCTAGTGCTTTGCACTTCTGTAAGTGACTAACAAAATTGTATGTGATTTTTGTTTGTGTATGTTTTAGTGAGTAGGTAAGTCAAGTGCTATACCTACAGTGTGGCAGGACATCGACGCGAAAACTGATACCATGGATTCAGTACATGATTCTGAACCCCCTAGGTTGAAATTTTACGTCGGTTATTTAAAAAAAAATCAGTTGTTCCATACATTTTGACCGCGTAGGTATTGCACTTTTCTATGAAACAGCAGATTTTTTTTTTAAATAACCGACTAAAAATTTACTGAACTAAGAATCATGTACTGAATCCATGGTAAAAGTTTTCGCGTCGATGTCCTTGCCACCTTTTAAAGTGCGTTTGAAGTTGATGTATTTAACAAGTTCAAACGATTAACAGTAATATTATACTTAACGATTTTTTTTATTTGTTTAGCCCTAAATGTGATTTGTGGTGCAAGTGGCCGTAGGTCAAATTTCACCAATGAAACTGAACACAATCAGCACATTGAAACCGTGTTCAAGAGCTGTTACTGTCCAATATTCCAGAGCAAATGAAGACACTGACAGCTCTAGAACTTCGCCCTTACTCTAAGAAAATAGATGCACAAAACTGACCTGTCCCGGCATCTCCTTGGTGTGTCCGTCGGGCACGTGGAACAGCACGAGCGGCGTGCGGCGCGCGCTGTGCGGCGAGGCCGGCGCGGGCGCCACGTCCGCGCGGAAGAAGCCGCGCCGCTGCAGCTGGATGATGTCGCCTACCTTCACTTTGAGGAGCTCTGTCTCCCCCAGCATTGGGATTTCCCACTGGAATAGAGATAATGGAGTTAAATACATATTCATATTTGAGTAGTTTATGGGGCCTACAATTGTTCGTCAAGTTGAGCTCTTTAAGTTCTGAGTTGAGCTTCACGATTACTGACAAATGCTTGCACTGACTGGCGAGGTCCACTCAAATCTGTGTTCTTTCCTCAAAAGACCATTTCAGACACTAATCTAAATGGTCCTCATATGGCCTAACCAAGATTATGTCTGACAAGACTATAAAAGAGACTGTGACCTCGTGCCGACCAAGATTATGTCTGGACTTTAAAAGAGACTGTGACCTCTGAGTTTGTTTTAGCCTTTCTTCTCAGAGTAGTCAGATGGGAAACGCCGAACTCATCTAGCTTATTTTTAATATGACGTGTAAAAGTGATTCCAATATCCTATTTACAGAATAAACCATTTCATTTCATTTCATTTCATACTCTAGGTACAGAACAGCAGTGCTATTCTGTAACCATCTCACCGTAAAAACTTAGTTGAAGTGAGCGTGGAGTGAGCTGTCATTCCACAGGGATTGACACTATTGACAGCTCACTTCACCCAAGTTTTCACGGTGAGATGTTTACAGAATAGCATGGCAGTATAAAAAGTGTACTGCGCATTTTAGTCAAGTACGCGGCGGGCTCGTCTTGTCGGGCCAATTCAGTGAGCGTAACGTAGTCAGAAGATATAATAGTTACGCGATAGAAAGAGAGGCAACTTCTTGGAGAATATAACTTTAGGTAATTAGCGCTGTGCGACCTGAATTGCACTTTATGGTGTCGAAGCAAGAGTCGCTTGATATTTAAATAATTTTGCGGAGTGAACCTGTACTGAACTAATCTGTGCTGTAGGAGATAGAGGTATACAAGCTCTTAAACCAATAGAGCAGGGGGCCAAGTGTAATAATTTACAAATGTTGCAATGGTCTCTATGGTTAGTTTTTTCCTGTATATTTTATGTTATCCTGCATGCATGTGTTCAAAATATGTCAAAATCTCAAAATGGTGAGACCATTGCAACGTTTGTAAATTAGTAGACCAGACCCCAGGTAGTTTGTCAAGATGAAATGATTATCCGGAGACCTAACTGTAACTACACACTACATTATATTCTTATTCAGAATTCAGATATTATGATATACAATCTTGTATTCGCTGAGTGAACTATACGACAATGTGCTTCGAAGATTCCCTCGAGTTTCCATCGGCATCATTAGAAAATTATATTTTATTGTTGTTAAACCAATTGTCGGTCGACAAAACCGCGTCTTCCTAATTTATACAAGGTCAAAACGCAGCCATAGGAAACTGCTCGAGTATACATTGTAATGCTATTTTTAAATCTGTGTTTACATGGTATACACGAATTTCGCGATTAACGGATTATCAAACGGTTTTTCACCAATGGACGGAGTGATTCATGAGGAAGATTTCGGTGTATAATTTATCAGGTTTTGTGTAAATTGACTAAAATATGATGATGATTGTTGAAGATGTCGGAAAAAATCATGCCGACTGGGAGCTTTACTGGCGTGCGCCGCGTAAACCGTAAGAGATACATATTTTTTTTTTTGTTCTACGGGAGTCCGCGACAGCATATCTATCTTCTAAAGATGACCAACAGTAACCATTTGTATCTTCCAGAATTTGATAAAAATTTCATTATTATTTCCAAAGCTAATGGAATTTTTATATAGGATAAGGATTAATAAAATACCGGTCAAAATATGACCGGTATTTTATTAATCCTTATCCAATATAAGATGTTATTTAAATTGGTCATTTTATTTAGATTAAAATATGCCTACTATATCAACGTAAAATTGTAAGAACGGAATTCGAAGTTACTTCCTTCTATAGTAGGCACAGCCAATTGCTTCATGGCGGTTCTGAAGTGTGTTACTCGCTGCGCAGTACCGCACCCCTCACCCCCGCAGTCACATGAATTTGTTACTGCGCAGCGACTCGCCTCGTTTTCAGAGCCGCCATGAAGTTTGCGTCGGGCTGTACTAAATTCCTAATTAGCTTTCTGAATAAGATTAAATACATTTATAAAATGCAATTTACTTTTATACTCAAACAACAATGGGAAATCAAATATCTCAACAAGTACTCACCCTAGTCTTATGCCCAATATACTGCTTGAAATCTTCATCCTTGCCTAATAAAGGCTTGGATATGATATGGTCAAAGTACACACAGTACACTTCAACTGTCGGCGACTGGGGAGAGTCTGCCAACCACGTTAGCTTGACAGTCTTCTTGAAGTCCTTGTTCTCCAGGTTGGGGGTACCGTCAACACTGGTCACTGTGCCGTCGGCAGCCCTGCAAATAAAATTGGTAATTATCTTTTTGTAGTTAAGAGCGTTTACCCTAAAAATTGGCAACGTCGCAAATAGCTTTAAAAAAATTACCTGTTTGATTAATTTGGCAATATTACTGTGTGGAAATAAGAAAAGTGGCTAACTAGCGAACTAGAATATAAATAATAAATTTAAATTATAACATTGAATTTGATGTTGTACCCTACTACTTTCCAAATACTTTTTTTACATCTAAAACTAAATAATTGGTGTTACGATATTAATTATTGGATTTCATAATCAATATTCTAGTTCGCTAGTTAGCCACATTACTTGTTTCCATACAGTCATATTGTCAAATTAATCAAACCAGCGAAATATTTGACATCTTTTTGCGGCGTTGCCCACTTTCAGAGTAAACGCTCTTAAATGCAGACTAATACAATAAATGATTTTGGTAAAAACATTGCATTGACATCACTGTGGGTGTTGGAAAAAGCGACAATTGGAACCGTGCACCTAGCTTCTGACGTTTCATAAGTGCCCATGCAGGTTTATGTGAGACTAGCTTATGCCCGCGGCTTCGCCCACGTGGATGTCGGAAATTATCTAAGAGGAGGCACTGACGAGATAAAAAGTATCCTATGTGATAACCCAGGTTGTAAACTATCTCTGTTCTAATCAGTTCAGCCGTTTTTGCGTGATTGAGTAACAAATATCCAAACATTCAAAACTTAAACTATATATAAATATAATACAGGGTGGCAGGGACATCGACGAGAAGCCGGTTCAGTACATGATTCTGAGACCCCCTGCGTTGAAATGTTTCGTCTGTATACTGTGTAAAAAAAAAAACAGCTGTTCGATACATTTTGACCGAGTAGGTTCACTTTTCTATGAAACAGCAGATTTTTTTTTTAATAACCCACGATATATTTTAACATGGTAACCGGCTTCGCGTCGTTGTCCCTTACACCCTGCAAAATATATTATATTATAGTAGGATTCAATATTTTGATTAGATTTGATTTGACAAATTTTAGGGGAATAGGCAACAGCGTCTTTCTATTCACTATTCTACAAAAAAAAGTTTACCAAGCATGGTTATTATGGCTATTTCATTAGACCCATCATTCTAGTGATCTATAAGGCAGCGCTGTCGCAAAGGCTGTTGCAGATTTGGATGGGTCGTACCGCGCTTTTGTATCAAAATGCAATGCGCTGCGGCCCGATGCGGCTGTAACGTGCGCTTAGCTTTATAGATATCATCATGATTTGATGCAGTAATTTGTTTATTGACCTAGGCTATATCGCTGGCCCCGGGCAATAAAGCGGTAATATCAAAAATCGAAATTTACAGGAGAAGTAAAAATACATTACTTAGTCGTAAGAGAATTTTCCATGCAATAAAGCTGTTATTGTCATTTATTCTACATAAATATTATTAAAAAAAACGGAATATAATAAGAGTGATAGATTGGTACTCAGAGAAGACAACAATCAAATAACATTAAAAAGGGCGTAACCGGTGTTTACCGCTATATTGCCCGGGGCCAGCGATATAATATATATATATATATTTTTTTATCTTTATATCCTACCATAATAACGCATCATTACTGAGTACTATGACATTTAGAATTGGGGTAACATGCTTTATAAATAAGGTAGAAAATACTCACTTATGAATTTTATCAATCAAAACATTCCCGTAGCTAATAAACGTTGCATTTTCTCCCTCCTTCAAATTCTTAGCATCGACCTGGTCTATCAGCAGTCTGTTGGACACATATACAGTCTTGGACCCTATGTCGGGGTTCTTGGGGTGAAGGGCTACGGTCAGGGTGCTGTCGGAGACCCCCTTGAGGTTCACGGGCACTGGGTTTGATTCTAGGGTCGTGTAGCGAGGTGCTACGGGGTCTATAACCTGGAATAGATGCATAAAAAGTGTAAGAAATAACAAAACTTAACATATTTGAGACTAGTTTAGCAATTAAAGTAATTTATGCGCCCTACCCAAATGGACTTTCTTTGGTATTGTCCGTCGAACCATTGAGCTCCTTAATTGCTGAGTTAAGCTGCACGATTACTGACAAATGCTCTTGCATTGACTGGACAGGTCCACTCAATCTGTGTGGGTTTTTCCTCAAAAGACCATTTTAGACACCAATCTACATGGTCTACACATGATCTGACCAAGATTATGTCTGGATTTTAAGACTGCGACCTCTGAGTTTGTTTCGGCCTTTCTTCTCAGAGTAGTCAGATAGGAACTGCCGACCTCCTCTAGTTTTTAAAATATGGTTGATGTGTAAAAGTGTTTTTAGGTACAAACCTACTTACAGAAACAAAATCATTTATTAGTATTGATAAAATATTTGTATTGCTTTCTTAAAAATATGTTGTTTCATAGAAAAGTGCAATACCTATTCAATTTCGACGCGGTTCAGAATCATGTACTGAATCCATGGTTTTCGCGTGGATGTCCCTGCTACTCTGTATATGTAGATATTATTATGTCACAATTAAATTGATTATCTCTCAGGCGGTGAGGCCTATATTCAATTTTACACGACATTGACAACTAAAATAGTTCTTATATCTATAACAAACCTTCTTGTTGATGGCCCATATCTTGTCCCACTCCATGAAGACCACTGAGCGGCTGGAGCCCTGCGCTGTGATGAACTGCCTCAGGCCTTCCACTGTCATGCCGCGACGTAGGACACCGCGGACGGTCGGCATACGAGGGTCGTCCCTGTGCAAGGAAATTATTAAAAAAAAGTTGTAAATAAAAATTGTAAATAAATTTTCTTTTTAGTAAACTTTAAATTAACTAATATACAACCATGGTCAGGATTACAACGCTAATGATTCTGACTAATATTTTATTAATTGTAAAAAACTATGTTTAGTATGCAGATTTAACCACATTTTCTGAGAATCGCAATGCATTCCCAAATGCAATGAGTGAGTTCAATGAGACCAGCAGTGCTATTCTGTAACAAAACTAAGGTGAAGTGAGCGTGGAGTGAGCTGTCAATAGTGTCAATCCCTGTGGAATGACAGCTCACTCCACGCTCACTTCACCAAAGTTTTCACGGTGAGATGTTTACAGAATAGCATGGCTGCTATCTAATTACGCAACACATTTTCGTTGACAATTCCGACTAATCTGTTTAAATTTGACAGGTCAACAACATTCATTGTGATATTTACGTTGTAGAGCAGATTTTTTTTTCGAACGTACGAAGCAATGGATTAGCAATCTGTTATAAAACGATTCAGATTCTGATTGATCGTGTATTGCGTAATTAGGGTACTGATAGTACCTAGATTGATTGTTCAGATATGTACTGTTCGGTGAGGCTTCTAGAAATACAGCAACCAAAATTTGGAAATTACTTTAGTAATAAGTTCGCGGCTCGTGGCTAACTAATAACAGCCCCACGGGTCAATAGATCAGGTTAAGCTACGCTAGCCGCGGATCTTAACATACCGAGGTCCCTCCGTGCCTCGGAAGGCACGTTAAGCCGTTGGTTCCGACTCTCATTCTTGAATCTTTGATAGTCGTTACGGGTCGTCAGAAGCCCGAAAGTTTGACAATCAGTCTTACCAAGGGGTAATGTGTTGGGTTGTGGAGGTCAGATAGGCAGTCTCTCCATATGAAATACTGGTATTCAGCTGCATCCGGTTACACTGGAAGCCGACCCCAACATAGTTGGGAAAAAGCTAGGTAGATTGACTGACTTTAGTAATAAGCTAAAAAAAAAATCTTACCATCCATCTACTAATCCTTCTTGCACGAACCACGTAAGTTTTCGCTTTGACAGCACTGTGTTTGTCATACTTAGTCTGTAAACGTACAAAAAAAAAAAAATGATTACAAGAAAAATACAAAATATAGGTTGATTAATAGTAGTTTATGACACTGTTGCATAAAGAGGGTTTATGCAGAGGTGTACCTATAGCACACTCATAATTCGCCAGTTATATTTAAGTCCAATATAATAGGGGGCGAGTTTCCGGGCTGCTACTGAGAAATTCCAGATGGAAAAACCCCACACTTTGCCCGACCCGGGAATTAAACCCAGGACCTAATGCTCAGCAGTAGCGCTTGCGACCACTAAGCCAGTGGTCGGCAAACCGCGGCTCGCGAGCCGCGTGCAGCTTTAGCCTATAAAGTGCGGCTCTGTACAAATTTCGATGTGTGCGAGCGTAGATTTGTGCGGGGGTCGGGGTTTCAGCAAAAAAATTAACAGGACATCGAAAATTTATCATTTACTGCATGGTCTAATAAAACAAGGTCTGGCATTCCGGGAGCGACACATGATTACGTCACTATCCAGTTGCCACTTTACTGCAACAAAACACAAATTAAGGAAACATTTTCAGTCACCATTCTGTTAAAAAATATGTACAAAGCATTTAAATTGTCGTTTCGTTTGTCTAATCAAACGAAACAATTCAATTTAAACATAAACCAACGTAATTGTTAATTAAAACCTCTTTGTTTTATCGGATTCGCACAGGTAATAAAGGTGGTTGGGGAGTTATTATTACACACTTCTGGTAACACAGATGTGATGACGTAGACTTGTGTCACCCACGTGACCACTGTGTCGGAATGCTATACCTGGCAAAGTATATTATTATACCATGATTGACTGTAAGTACCTTTCAAAGTTTCCCAAGTTTAACTTAGTTAATAAGTAAGATGCCTTCATCATACTTATACTTACTTATGTGCCTCAGGCATTAAGTCCGCCTTTGTACAGTATTTTTACTTGTGCATGAAGTTTTAATAAATAATAAATAAAATAAATAATACTTATATAAGGTCCCATTAAAATTGATGGACAAACTTTTAGAAATCATTCAGACCACCAAAATAAGGACAGTGGTAAAAAAATAATAGAAAAACGCATTAGATACTTACAAGCAAAATAAATCAGCTAACGAAAATACACTAAAAATGTTGGTTACCCAATGCCATTTATTATTTTAGGTCAAATTAAAATCACTTTAATCAGTGTTTTTTTTGCTTGGATATCTTTGGTTAGACGCACTGAACGCGGTGTTAAAATTTGTCCATCTATTTTAATGGGACCTTGTATAATCAGCTGGTATGATGATGATGAAGGCATCCTACTTCATAGCAAGTTAAGTTTAGGAAGCGTTGTGGAAAGAAAGAGGATGTGAGTTTTAATTATTAAGAAAAGTTTATTGAAAGTTTGGAAACACAGAAAGGATTGGCTCTCATAAGAAATTTTTGACGTTATAGTATTGACATTTGGCTCTATTGACAAATGAGTTTGTCGACCACTGCACTAGAATAAGGAGGCAAACTTAAGCTCGAAAATATTTTTTTGTCTAATGTTTATTGTTCCTACTTTATCTCTTGTCGCCACAGTCCGGCTATCTAATTACGCAACACATTTTCGTTGACAATTCCGACTAATCTGTTTCAATTTGACAGGTCAACAACATTCATTGTGTTATTTACGTTGTAGAGCAGTTTTTTTTTTCGAACGTACGAATCAATGGATTAGCAATCTGTTTCAAAACGATTCAGATTCTAATTGATCGTGTATTACGTAATTAGGGTACTGGATAAGAATGTTCTTTCCACTCACCGACTATACTCCCAGATGTAAGGTTTCCTGATGCCGAGCGCGTCAATGAACCAGTAGAACTGCGGGTCCCGGTCGTGGTACTCCATGGTACGGAGCACGTGCGTCACACCCTCGATGGAATCCACTATGGGGCAAGCGAAGTCGTATGTTGGGTATACTCTGGAAGTAGATCGTTTTTTGTGTTATTAAGTACAAGGCTGGGTGAAAACCAGTAAGAAGTTAGAGGATTCAAGTCGCAAGCGAATAAGTAACGTTTAGGTACGGTTGTAGGTACCATCGTTGACCGCTTCATCTTAAGGTATCAAGAGGAAGAGTAGTCAAATGCAAGCCTGTCCAAAATACTTAAAAAAACAAAAAATTACTTATAGTTTTCTAAACACAAAAAATACCTTCAAAATGACTCCTCATTTTGTTAGCAGAAATGACCACTATTTGTTTTAACTTAGCCAAAACTTATTTTTGTCGCTTAATCTAAGTGGCATATTACGTTATCTTAGTTTTTAAACATTAGTGCATTAAAGTTTTAAAACATTAGTGATCATGGTTGTTATATAAATTAAGAAAATGTTAGTATGAAAAATGCAACTTCTTTAAAATTCTCCATACAAAACGCTGATATATACCTATGAAGGTGGGAACCTAATACAACGAAAATTTGGGGCTTTGAAGTCTATGCTTAACCATAGACGCCTATAAGCCTTCTCTGCATTGCACTTTCAATTCTTGTCAATTTATATATCGTTTTCAGGGATCAGCCCGCGAATATCAATATTTTATCGTTATTTTTGAGATTTTGAGTTACATATCGTCGTTGCGCGTGCAAAAGTCGCTATGTGTTATTTCGTGATTTTCGGTTTTTTATGCAGTTTGAATCGTTATTTCAATACACACATACTGTAAAAACAGCTATGTGATAAATGCAATATTTAAAGAGTTACGGAATGTAGCTATGTGACATTCATACATCGAAAGTTCCTTTATAAACACGCTAAATATGTATTAAAGTAAAAGTAAATTATTTGAATACTCCGTTTTTTGCGTCTCCTTTAGTTTGTAAAAAAACACAGCGCTTATGGAAAGCGCACCGACGATATATATATAGCTCTCTATACTGTCAAAGTGCGTACTTGTACTGTGTGCCGGTACGCGGGTGTGTCTCGGGCTTGCAGCGGTATATGGTAGGGTCTCGCAGGCATCCGTTGGGTGACTGCATGTCAATCTTAGCGCGGACACAGCATTGTACACCGATGTCACTGGCCTTCTTCATCTCTTCCCAGAGTTTGAGGTTCTTTTCTACGGCTGGAAATTAGTAAAGAAACATTATTTAATTGTTATCTTACGAAGTTTTTTTTTTCTTCAAAAAACAACCTTTGTTTTTGTTTACCCTAAACTCAAACTCAAAGCATTTATTTCAAATAAACCAATTACAGGCACTTTTGAATTGTCAAGGGGGTCGGTCAGTCAGAAAGATGAAGCTAGGTGCCCATTCCAAAGCGTAGTAGGTACCTATGGAGAAGAACGGGCAAGAAACTCCACGGACACTCTTTTAAATCATGATATTGTTACAAAATATACCTCTACTATACTAAACCTCTTAAGGGGTCATTGTACTCATTATTGTGAACAACTTTCACTATGGGACCGACGCTGAAATCGCGAAAAAAGAATCAGCTGTTCCCTACATTTATGTTCGTTTATCTCGTCGAAATGTAGGGAACAGCTGATTTTGTTGGTCCCATAGTGAAAGTTATTCATAATGATGAGTAAAATGACCCCTTAACAGGTTTAGGGTAAACAAAAACTAAGGTTGTATATGTATATATATATCATAATTATTTACAATATCTTGTAACATCAGAAACTTCGACAAGTGATAAATTGGTATGAAAATATTGCATCATTCATCGGTTTTTTTTATATTTTTAGATCGGTATTGCATCATCAAGAACATAATTGAAATATTACATCATTTATATTTTATCATTTTAAGCACATACACGAACACAATACATATGGTACACAAAGCTAATCCATGTTACATCTGGCTGCCATTTGATAGCCAGGTTTTTATTTACCAGCCATTTAAAAAGTTTTGAGTCAAACCAAAATTAGCCTAAAGGTTTGCAACAAACAAACGGTAAATAGCGATGTCATTCAAACTCATATACAAATGAAATAAAGTCGCTTTTCGCGTCTCGCTGTGTGAGCGTTTAGTTTTTCTAAATCAAATCAAATCAAATCAAATCATTTATTTTTTGCTGAATACACTGTTACAATGGTGTTATAAGAATTACATGTTTCAAGTGATTCTACCATAAGGCATGCAAAAATTTATACAGTCATAGTTATTCATCAATTAATCAAAATAGACATTGGAATAGATAAAATTAGATGAAATAAGCACGAATAGTTATAATAAGTTAAAGTCACAGTGGAGAATAAATTATTTATAAACTGAAATTATTTTTAAACTGCACACTTAATTTACAAAGTTTATGTGAATAAAATATTAATATTTAACTTAGATATAGCTTAGATAAAGGAGGAGCTCGTGGCTAATAATAACAGCCGCACGGTTCGATCCGGCAGGTTAAGTTACGCTTGCCGGGGTTGGTCTGTGGATGGGTGACCATCTTAACATACCGAGACTACTCCGTGCCTCGGAAAGTACGTCAAGCCGTTGGTCCCGGCTGTCATGGATCTTTGAACGTCGTTACGGGTCATCAGAAGCCCGAAAGTCTGACAACCAGTCTTACCAAGTGGGTATCGTATTACCCAGTTACTGGGTTGTGGAGGTCAGATAGGCAGCCGCTCCATATACAATACGGTATACAGTTGCATCCGGTTAGACTGGAAGCTGACCCAAACATAGTTGGGAAAAGGCTAGGATTGATTGTACTTAGATATAGCGCAGACATCTCGGTGTTTTGATCGCACCTGTGCGAAGCGAAGGCGGATCGCTAATCTATATATATAAAAGAAAGTCGTGTTTGTTACAACACTTATAACTCGAGATCTGCTGGACCAATTTTCATGGTTTTTGATTCGTTGGATTTGTCTCCGCCCCGAATAGCAGAATACATTTAAAAAACAATGAAAAGGTAGGGTAGTTAGGGTAGGCAGGTAGGTGCGCCGTAGATAAGTACTTAGTGCTACTCGAGCGAAGCCGGGGCGGGCAGCTAGTTATGAAATAAATAAAGAGCCCAATACATACAATTAGTCCTATTCCTGCTATCAACCTTCTGTTCCCTCTCGTTCTTCATCTGTTCGGCCGGCGTGTCGTCCACGAAGGCCTTGCCCTCCTTGATGAGCTTCACGCAGTAGTCCAACATCAGGTCGAAGTATTGGGACGTGTGGGTAAAGAGGTCCGGTTTGATTTCTAGCATCTCTACGTCTTCTAAGATTACCTGGAGAGGAGACGTGGAGGATTAATTAATTGTTTAGGCCATGATCGGCTTCTTTGATCCGTTGGCTCTGTTGCTGAGAGCCCTAAGCTTAGCAATCTTGGCTTTCAACAAATTTTACAAGAAGATTTTGTGTCAGATTTCTCTATGCATAACTCTTACGGTTTATGCGGCGAACGCCAGTAAAGTTCCCAGTCGGCATTATTATTTCCGTCATCATCAACAATAAGTGTTATATTTCAGCCAATTTAAACAAAACTTTAATGAATTATACACCTAAACCTTCCCCATAAATCACTCCGTCCATTGGTGAAAACTGTTTGAAAATCCGTTCAGTAGTTTTCGAGTTTATCGCATTCAGACAGACAGAAAGACAGACGCGGCGGGGTACTCAACATAGTTGGGAAAAGGCTAGGCAGATTGATTAAGATTTAGTTTTAAAATGGTGCAGCATCGAGTCGCTACTGCATTATTGGCAATAACACGCGTCAGAAATTTTGCCATGAAGATTAGGCCTCATAGTAGAAGATGGTAAGACAAAAACCATACCTTCTCATATTCAACATTCTCCTTAGCAGGGTTGGTGTCATCAAACCTCATGATGAGTTTCCCCTGGAATGCTAGCTGGTAGTACTGGTTCAAGAGAGCGGCCTTAGCATGTCCAATGTGGAGGAAACTAGGATGGAAAGATATTGTTTTAAGAACTTTTATTTCAACCTATTAAGAATTTGTCAGAAATGGGTAATGTGTTTCAAATGTTTTTTTTTTGTTATTTTAGAATACCACTGCTAGATATGCCTTTTCAATGCAAGTCATTCAGGTAACAAATATGATTACACCAATTTTTTTTTTGTACATATTGGGCGTTTATCCTAAAAGTTGGCAACGTCGCAAATAGCTGTCATAAATTTACTTGTTTTGATTAATTTAGCAATATAACTTTAAGGAAATATGAAATGTGGCTATCTAGCGTATTAAAATATTGATTATGAAATGCAATAATTAATATTGAAATGCCAAATATTTAGTTTTAAATGTAAAAAAAAGTGTTTTGGATATTTTCCAAATGCCTTTGAACACCTAAAACAGTGACAACATAAAATTCAGTGTTATATTTGCAATTAATTATTTACCTTTCATATTTCCATTCAGTAATATTGCCAAATTAAATGTTTGACATCTATTTGTGACGTTGCCAACTTTCAGAATAAACGCTCTTAAGGGGCTGCCTTTGTATTTTTTCAAATAGGTGTAGGTACTTACCCAGAAGCTTCCGGTGGGAACCGTACAACAACTTTGCCCATCTCAGCATGTGGCAGTTCAATGAACTTGCCTTCCTGTTGACGACCGCCCTCAGCATTGCCTGATGGTGACTTCCTGTAAATTTTAACACTAAGGTTAAGATAACACAATATTAAATGACAGATCTAGATCTAGGATTAAAATGGCTAAAGGCAAGAAGAGAGAGTGCACCTGTGTCACACACTTGGGCACTATAATATCTCCCTGCAATGGCTACTCTCCACTAAGATTGGCCGCCATGGCCGAAATTCGGTCTGGAGGACTATTCTCGTTTATTTATTTTCAATAAGTACATATTGTTTACATTTTAAAATATTTTTATAAAAAATATATACAAAATATTAAGAACATTATTACAGGCATTTATTATGAAAATGGTGTTTGATACTTCTTCTACAGGCACATTATGTAAAACAAACACTCACACCTTTTTCTCATAGGTGTATGCAGAAATGTCAAACACCATTAAATGTATAACACCCCTGTGAGTTATGACACAGGTTTTTGTGTTGGAAAAAGCAGTAGTTACAATATACTTACAAGAATACAGTAACATGTATTGGAAGATTTTGCACAAATTTCTACACTTGTGTGATTTTGCACGAATTTCTACACTTGTGTGATTTTGCACAAATTTCTACACTTGTGTGATTTTGCATATTGGTGTACAATACGGCCGATATAACTTGGCAGTTCCGAACTTTGTGCAGAAGGCTGCTCAATAACATTTTTTAAGAACCAAATGGTGACATGAGGCGAGTGTGAAAGAAAAGAAAAGAGCGAAAGTTCGTAGTGCCTATGTTCAGAACTGCCAAGTTATATCGGCCATATTGATACATACTCGGCAAGTATATGGTAACGTGTTTGGCTACCAAAAGCCTTAGCCACAACCAATGTTAATTTCTAAGGAAACCAATTGTGAAGACTGTGAACAGAGAATAATGACATTTTATTATCTTGAATGATAATACAATGTCATTTATTCTCTTGATTATTTTGATGAAGATCTCATTTAGATTACCTTGATGAAGCCTTGTTCAGACTATCCAAGACTTCAGAAGGTAGTTCCTTCAAAGCTTTAGCAACAGGTGGTTGGGCTTCAATCAACTTCATCCAGCGGAGAATGTTCTTAGGAGGATTCTTCTTTGATACATCCTTGAATTTAGCTGACACTGTAACATACACATCACTCTTGAGTCAATGGCACTCAAGTTATACTATATTATTTAAAAGAAAAGTTTTTGCAAATAAAATCTAATGACAAAAGTAATAAAAATAAATGTAAAGTTTTATTAGAATCATAAAAATAATGATAACACTGACAGCTGTAATACTAGGATATAGATAGTGACAGTACTTACCATACAGAACACTAAAGACTGCCAAGTCAGACACAGATAGAGTTTCTCCAACCAAGTAGGTGATTGGACCAAGTGTTGTGTCCAAGTACTCAATTGATTTAGGGATCTCATCATCCAAGATAAGGCTGAACGAAAGCCAATGGTTCATAGTCACTTTCTGGAGGGGCTGTGCCGATTTGTTAAAGGCATTCTCAAGAATCCTAATCAAATCATTGCTGGTCACATATGGCACCGGTTTTGAGGAGTTCGGCAGCGCTACGGTCGATTCACCACCCCAGGCGACTTGGACGTCTTTTGCTGAGGATCTATAGAACTCCAAAGCTAGCAAACCACCTGAAAGTTAAAAAAGAAATCCTATTTAAAACCTAGCCCTCTTAGCTGATGCAATGTGGAGAAATATGTATGGATCACTTTATTTTACCTAGCGGCGGGTTGGATTTGTTGCATGCAACTTTCATTTTGAAGCAGTTTAGGGACTTGTATTACAATAATTGAATATATTTCGAAAAAGTTCCATGCACTCGCCGAACAAACCCACACGAGAGGAAATTGACTTGACAGATTGTCGCGTTGACAAATTGTTGTCACTATGACATTAAACGCTGTCAAAAGCACTTCGTTTTACGCATACTTTGACCAGCAAAACCAAATGGGTCACCCTTGGTATCACCGAACAAACTCGTGTGTAAATAAAACAAACCGCATAATTTTAATAATTTTTATTATAATTGTAATGAAGGATGCGCATTGTCCTAGTGCCCCAGATACAAAAATAGGTATGCATTTTATCTTACTAGTCATCTTAGTCGAGAAAAAGTGAATGCTACATACTTGAAAAAACTCAAAGTATGAAACGCAATATTTCATTATACATTGCTTTTACAACACCATGCACTATTTAACGCTTGTTTACAAACATGGAAGTGTATTTTAAAATTTCAGTTGTACTGTTATTCAATTTATCGACTGAAACATTTTGCTATTTTTAAATATTTTGTATTTATTTCGGTTTCAAATGCCTTAAATTAGGATTTATTTATTTCAAAATGTCTTAGTGTTGAAGCAGCTTTAACTAAATAGATAAGGTGCCCAATAGAACGTATGTAATTCCATAAAGATATATATTCGCAAAATACCAAGTGATTTCGTATTTTCCTTAATAAAATCCGATTTTACTGTATATTATGTAGCAAAAACATCTCATTCCTATTTACAGTCCTCCATAATCCTTCTCTTCCAGTTTTAAGCAAATTTTCACATTCCAGGCAAATATTTTCTATATTCCAGGTCATGGCGTAAAGCTGAAACAATTATTTTTTTGCGAGCCTTTGGAAAGTCCTTGTTGTGATCATGAAGCGCCAAAACGTCCGCACACTATCCCTGGTGGTTTGTACATTCACATATTTGCTGATCGGCGCCGCAGTCTTCGATGCTTTGGAATCGGAAACAGAGAGTAAAAGATGGGAAGTTTTGTCTGGTAAGTGAGCAAGAACCTATACTAATATAACAGGGATATTCTAATTGGTAGGTATGTTCTTGTTAGAATCTTGTTACACTAGTGGAAATTAACAGGTACTTAAAACAAGAAATTAAATAAAAAGTAATCAAAATATGATAAGTGTTATACAAAAATATTTATTCTGTACCTAATTTGTATTGTCTATTATCCTATTAACTAAGATTGATCACAAAGACAACAGTCTGTTTACCTTATCCAAAGAGGATATATATTAATAATTGGAGTACTATGAAGAAATTCATATTTGAGCTGGTAATGTACGCTGTGTAAAGTTTCGGTAAACATGTTATTTTTCCTTTTCCAGACATGAGAAATGGCTTGATACGTAGATACAACATAACGCCTGAAGACTACCACATGATAGAGATAGTTATCATAGAGAACAAGCCACACAAAGCTGGACCGCAGTGGAAGTTTGCTGGAGCCTTCTATTTTGCAACCGTGGTGTTGGCTATGATTGGGTATGGACACTCTACACCTGTTACTTATGGAGGGAAGGCGTTTTGTATGGCTTATGCTATGGTAATTATAAACAAAATATAAATAGTCATAGTTTTTATTTTCTATGAAGAAGAAATTCAGTTTTGTGTGTACTTTTGCCACAAGGCCTGATGATTAATCAGATGGGACATGAATTCAGACAGTATCCAGTAATTTACTAACACCCAGCAATCAATTATTATGGTCCTGTCAGAGGCCTTTTTGTTTTAGAATATAGTTACCTGTTTATCTCCAACCAAATATAGTTAGTAAACTAATTACGCACATGTCCAGTTGGACATGCAGTTAAGATTGTGTGTGGGAAAGACTAAAATTCACCACTCTGTCTTTCCACACATCCTTGAATAATAAAGACTCCTGATAATATATAATAAGATAAAGCTTACATGTTTAATTTTTAAGATGAATGATGTAACCAATAGAGTGTCCATGGAGTTTCTTGTCCCTTCATCTCCAAAGGAACCTACTACACTTTGGAGTGGGCAACTAGTTTTATTGAAATAAATGCTTTGAGTTTGAGTCATAAACAAATATAACTTGCTGGTTTTACCAACTATGGATAAGTCGTTGTTTACTTATCTGGCTGATACTGCCTTACAAAATCCTGTTACGTTTTTTAAATTTATCTGGGTTATATAGCAAACCATAACCACTAATTATAACTTTCCAGGTGGGAATTCCTCTAGGCCTGGTGATGTTCCAGAGCATAGGCGAGCGTCTGAACAAATTCGCGTCAGTAGTCATCAGACGAGCAAAGTGCTACCTTCGATGCAACACCACAGACGCCACGGAAATGAACCTCATGTTCGCGACCGGGATGCTGTCGTCTATTATTATTACTACAGGTAGGGTGTTACTTCAGTTTTCCATCCTCTATATGGAAGGTACTAGACAGTTATCTACTATGCCCAAAATATCAATAGTAACATCAAATAACATAACAACGTGAATTGTGGGTGTAATATTCCTCTGCCTACCTCTACCACTTCGGAGATAATAAGCGTGAACTAAAAGCATAAAACGCCTGCAAAAATATAACAGCAATTTTTCTAATAGGTGCGGCTGTATTCTCGCGCTACGAAGGCTGGAGCTACTTCGACAGTTTCTATTACTGTTTTGTTACTCTCACCACCATCGGATTTGGCGATTATGTTGCTTTACAAGTATGTAATGTTATTATTTTTCAGTGTAATGCAACCGCACGACCATTATTTAGTAACTAGAAATAAGTTCCGTAATTCCAAATGATACTTGAGAATTCGGCTGAAATATTACTGCCATATACAACCTTAGTTTTTGTTTACCCTAAACCTCTTAAGGGGTCATTGTACTCATTATTATGAACAACTTTCACTATGGGACCAACGCTGAAATCGCGATAACAAACACTAAGTTTGTATAAGCGAATACCAAAGTATCTAGTAAAGACAAACAGCGTTCACCAATCTATCAGATAGTGCCATCCACGAAGACACGCTCCACTCTTTTTCCTAATCGCTTACAGTTTAGGTTAGCCCCTCCCCTCCCCCCCCCCCTAGATCCGCCCTTGCTTGTATCTTTGCAAATAATGAAGCAAGGACCTCATAGCTTTGCATAGTAGACCTTCCCTTACGGAAGTATCACAGGTAATTTTTTTTTTTTTTTCCAGCTTAGTTGGCTGTACAGGTTAACGAGTGATATAATCAATCAACTTAAATTTGCAGTTTGAAAAACATGATCTCCCATACATTCCGTATGGGAGAACATGTTTTTCAACTACAATGTTAAGTTTGTTTTTGGGATAAATTCATCCCAAGTACGGAACCCTTCATTGTGCGTGGTCCGATACGCACTTGGCCGGTTTATTTTTATTTTATCAAAATTCCAGAACGATCAAGCTTTAACCAGCAAGCCTGGTTACGTCGCTCTCAGTTTGGTGTTCATCCTCTTTGGCTTGGCTGTGGTCGCCGCTAGCATCAACTTGCTCGTTCTACGGTTCATGACTATGTGAGTATGGTAGCTTGTATGTTCTGTAACAAGAATAAAGCATAGAGAGATAATAGATGATTAATAATCACTAGAAACTAAAGTAATATAGGTAAAGTAATGTATCTATTCCCTGTGACTACATAATATACAAATATTCATATTTACTTCGTTGATTCGTATGACGTGCCATAATATATTCATATTAATTAAAAGATTACTTAGTTATTTTAATAACATTCAACTTATTCTCATTTGGCTGTGACATGTACACATAAATATTTCTAGGCAAGCTGAAGACGCCGCCCGTGATGAAGAAGATAAAGATGGCTCCAGGATTCTCCTGCCGATAGATGAACACCCTATAATGGGACGACAGAGGTCTCATGATGATCAGGCATCGGTGAGTAAACACCAAATAAAATTATCTATACCTACGTTTTTAGGTTAGGTACCCGCGGAGTTAGTTCCGTACGCGACCGGTAGATGTCAGTGTGCTGATGACGCGCTTTTCTGAATCGCGGTGTTAAGATTCTCCGCGATTGAGTTAGGCTCCCCGATTTCCGATTTTTCGGTATCGCTTCTCGGCCTTTTGGCTAAGATCAAAGTGTAGTATCTGTTCTTTTCAGCTTAATATCTGAAAGTTCCCTCACTGAGGGACCAGTATATTAATCTGATTTTTGTAAGCTGACGGGATGTTCGGGGCTCGCTCCACTCCCGTCGCGGGTCGGCCCGGCATTGCAGTGCCGCCGGGATCGGCCCATATAATACCTTATCAAACCAAGCTTAGCAAGTATAAGCACGTGGCGTGGTTAATTATATTGAAAATAATAATTTAATATGAGTCAGTCATGTCGTCCCTCTGAGTGAGAGGAGGCCTGTGCTGTATGGAACCAGACGGATTCAGAGTCAGAGCTTCACTTGTACATACTTTATTATGCCAATAAAGAATTAAAAAGATTTTTTTTTTTTCATACTTTTGGTTTTTACCAAATGCCCATTACCGCAGCTCCGTTTTACAAAAAAAAAAACTTATTATGGTTACTTCTAGGTGTGCTCATGTAACTGCTTGGGCAACAAGCAGTGCGAGGGCGGAGCCCTGCTGGCGACTCAGTCTCGTCCGCACCGGCTGCATCGCCGTGTGTCTCTTGCACTCGCGCCCGAACTCATTGAGAGGGCTTCCGTTTAAATAAACTGGTTAAGATGAAGATTTAGCTATGCTATTGATAGAAATTGAATAAATTGGTAAGATCAGAGATGAGCTATGGAGTTACACTAGTTTCGAGAAAAAAAATCACAAGTAACTTAATTAAAAGTTGAAGTTTTTTTTAACAATTATTTTAAATGTTAATTAGTTGTTATATTTTTACAAGTTACTTTTTATTTAGAAAACTTCCAGTTGCATTTGTTTTAAAAATAATATGCGATTGTAAGTACCTATTGTTATTTCTATGATGATTTTTCAGTATTTGTATGTGATAGATCTTTATTTATGTTAGTTCTGTGATTAGGTATCAAAGAGTAGTGATTCGTGGAATATTATAGAAAGGTATTATAACATTATATTTAACACATCAATTTATTATTATAATTAGATGTTTCTTTCGCCAAAGTTAGATTATGTAGATTGGAAAGTTTAAAAAATTCATTAAAAATATTAAAATGTCAGATATCTTCCTTTAGTGTTGTGGAAATAGATGTTGTCTGTTTTGTGCCAACATTTTAGTAAATTAAATACTATAGTAATTAGTTGTATGGGACATTAACATTGGTCGGAGACTTCATTCAGTATTATTACTGTCTTGTAGGTCATATTATATTATTTTTGTCATTTGATGTCATATTTAGCTAACCAGTAGGTAAATATTTCACATTTACAATATTTATTTTAGTTACATACATACATAAAGTCACGCCTTCTTTCTATGGGGGTAAACAGAAAGTATAGTACGCCACCTGCTATGATCATTACATACTAGGGGAAGCCCTAGGAGTATTGTATGATTACCTTATTGGTGGTGTTGTTCACTTAGTTATTGTTTATAAATATTTATTTAGGACAAGTGTAAATAAATCACCGTGTAGATTTACATGAAGAATGTTATAGTTACACACAAAGACAAAGGAACAATAGGAAATCTGCTTTAAATGTTAAAGTCAAATCATTTATTTCAAATAGGCCCTTGTAAGACACTTTTGAACGTCAAAGTTTACAAAAAATTGAATTGATTCTAGTCGCCCCTTCCAAAAGGTAGTTTTCGTATGGAGAAGAATGGGCAAGAAACTCCACCGTTACTCTTTTGAAAAGTGTTACAATATTTGTATGTGTAGGTACATTCGTTACATAATTATATGTGAAGACGATGCATATAAAAAAAATAAAAAAAATACGTTACCACAATAGGTAAAAAGAAGAATTAATAAAAATGAAGCAACGAAAGATAAATTAATTACTGATGTGATAGATGCACGGTTTTCACATATTTACAAACATTGTAAAAGTAGATGATTTTCTTAAAAAATTTACAATTAATAAGTCAGTGTGTGAGGAAGTAATCACAGAATGTAAAATCAATGTCATATAATAAAAATAATAATTTATACAACTTAAATTAGCAACCAGTTTGATTTTGTCTAGATTCTAGATTGTCCTATGGGGCAGGACCAGCATGTTTCCAAGCATTCTTATCTTGGATATAATCCTCTAATTTGTAATAAGTATGCTTGTTTACAAAGTGTACTTTTAATATGAGTTTTAAATTTTCTTTCATTTAATTGTAATATATCACAAGGTATTTTGTTGTAGCATTTAACACAGTATCCCAGTTATGTTAATTAGTCACTTTAAAAGTTACATAATAAATAATATCAGACATACCTATAGTTCACAGTTCTTTAGCGACTACCTACCTACTTTACTCTCTAGATCTCTATCTAAGAGAGTTCGAGACTTCATATAATATGTATAGTCGACTAAAGTTGTAATAAATCGACACATAGCTCTTAGTGTATAAGGTCACAGTGCCAAAACTTTTATATGAAAACTTTTGATGTAACATGTAACTAAGCTCAAGTACCTATCTACTTCTATGAGAACTTCGGTAATTATAAAAATTATCCAAGTAACGTGAATCTTATTGGAATACGTAGATAAGCCGTTTAATCTTAGCAAAATAAGTAGGAAATTAAATAGAAACAAAGGGTTTGCTTCACAATGTCTTACTAGCCGGATGATGTCACGAATGCGAGTTTTCTAATTAACTTGGTGGGCTAATAAGAATAGATCAATCAGTAAACCTCCTCGAACACTATGTGACTGCGACAGCTCGACAACACTCTGAACCTCGATGCCAAGTGTCGGAGCTTTGATCAAAGTATATGAAAATTGTTAGCCGCAGCCTGTCATTGCGTCTTGTCGCAGTCGCATGTCGCATAACGTGCGATATCGAAGAAGTTCATAACTAACCACCGTAAGGACTATTCTTGCTTGCAGCGCTCGGAGGCTATAGCACCAGCCTGGTAACAGATGTGGTCATCGTGTTTACGGGTTTTTGTTTTGAAATTGGTTAGATATGAACTTCTTTGATGGTACCTACCCCTTAGAGTATATAACACTACTCTAAGACCTACCTACACAACAGAAACTGAAGTGCCAAAAAGATACAGATTTAGTTTACAAATATACCCGAAGCTTATTTATATCTTTGAATTTTGAGTATAATTATGCACAATGTTTGGATATTAATCTGTGATATGATTTGATCTCATAATGTTATTTATTTTATTATTGACACGACAAGTGTACGTCTTGGACACTCGCCAATGTAATTTGTAATTATTATAATATTTGTAAATGTAATTTGTATTACATTTGTATTACTTAATATGATATACTACTGTGTTCGATGTAAAGGAATAAATGTTTTTTTAATAGAAAACACTGTGTTTAATTTAAGATAATATCTGAGTACCGCGGCTACCTACATGAACAAAACATAATTTCACACTATTTTATTCCAAGAGGGCAGACAGAGCCCAGTTTGTATATATAAAAGTCGAAACTAAATGAATAACATTTGTGAGACAACATCAACTAAAATTATTTATACCTACATTTTTAGGTTAGGTATCCGTGGATTTAGTTCCGTTCGCGACCGCCAGATGTCGGTGTATTGATGACGCGCATTTCTGAACCACGGTGTTAAGATTCTCCGCGATTGAGTTAGGCTCCCCGATTTCCGATTTTTCGGTATCGCTTCTCGGCCTTTTGGCTAAGATCAAAGTGTAGTATCTGTTCTTTTCAGCTTAATATCTGAAAGTTCCCTCACTGAGGGACCAGTATATTAATCTGATTTTTGTAAGCTGACGGGATGTTCGGGGCTCGCTCCACTCCCGTCGCGGGTCGGCCCGGCATTGCAGTGCCGCCGGGATCGGCCCACATAAATCCTAGCAATAAGTAAGCACCGCTCAGTGGTCTCAGAGAGAAGAGGCCTGTGCTGTGTGGAACCAGATGATAAGAATGTGGCTAAACTCCCGTAGTTCTTCTTATTCTTTCAGTTTCAATTCCTGCTAATTAATGATCATTTTTGACACTACAGCTCCGTTTTACAAGAAAATCTTATAATGGTTACTTCTAGGTGTGCTTATGTAAATGCTTGGGCAACAACAAGTGCGAGGTCGCATTGTTTCGAGCGGAGACCATATATACAATACAACGCAATATTTCAGTTGGTAAGTATTATATGAGATTGCTAAACTCCAACGCTGTTTCACAGATCACCATGAAACTTGGCATATTGTATTTTTTCATGGCATGGGGGCTGTTAATAAGAAATTCCCTGGATCTGACCTGGGATCGACCTAAGACTCCATGCTTAGCAGCTTTGCATCTTACGACCATAAGAAGCGCGCAAGTCTTCTAACCCCATGGCGTAAAAAGAAATAAAGGCGCCCAGTAAGAAAAAAAAATGGGGCTCTTTTTAACCGATTAGTTCTAGAAGGTATTTTTTTTTTATACAAAACTAGCTGCCCGCCCCGGCTTCGCTCGAGTTGCACTAAGTACTTACCTACGGCGCACCTACCTACCTACCTACCCTACCTACCCTACCTTTTCATTGTTTTTAAGATGTATTCTGCTATTCGGGGCGAAGACAAATCCAACGAATCAAAAACCATGAAAATTGGTCCAGCAGATCTCGAGTTATAAGTGTTGTAACAAACACGACTTTCTTTTATATACAGGGTGTAAAAAGACACATCACAAAGCCGTAAACTACGCATACTGTACGTATAGCTAAGTAGCTTTGCGCAAAAATTATTGCTGGGAACCGTAATTTTTTTTTTTTTTATAAAAAAAAACAAGTTTTTATTGCGCGCAATGTAACGCGAACCCACGCTTGAATGAACGGATTCAGTGTTAGTTAAGCTCCGCCCCTACGCTACGTAGGTAGGTACTTGTTGTTCATTGCGTTTTTGTAACTTCAAATGCGTAATCTGTTAAGATAAATCTAAAATTCAGGTAATGTTTGTTTGGAAAAAAGTTTCGTATTATCGCATAGAATTCATTTTCGTGAAAAAGTAAAAAAAAAAAATGCGACTTTGACCTTCAATATCTCCAGAACCAGTGGATTCCCAAGTATGGTCTAGTGGAAAAAAATGATGCAAATAATGGGTAGAATATGTGGCTTTCGGCTTCGGAAAGTGTCTTTTTACACCCGATATATAGATTAATAATTTCATTCTGACTTAGAATCAGAACTATCATCAGTCATTGTAATCTTAGTGCAAGGGCGAGCGAAGCGAGCTAGAAAACTGAAGAATCCTGACTTGAATATGTTAGATGTTCTGTGTGAAGGTCCCTATAGCCCGGCGGTAGCTAAGCTCCTGGCTGACCTGTTTTTACCCGACTACGGAGCAGCAAAGTAAGCTTAATGATTTTAAGTACCAAGTATTTATTATTTTATGTAGGTAAGGAAGTAAATAAATCTTATGACTAAACAAGTGGTATGATTTCATTTCTAAAAATATTTGGTCATATTTCGAAGAAATAAGTACCCTTATCTCATGGCACTGACCTAGAACTAATTAGTTGAAATTACACCTTGTTAGTTAATTAACTCACATATATATAAAGGAGTTACCGTTAACTCGAACTTAAGGATAGCAAGATGTATTCGAAGAGGACGTTTTACCTTCTATTTGTGACAGTATCTCTAACTAAAAGTGTTTCTGGTATATTTTTGAAGCCATCGTCCGGTGCTAGCGGTATAGATGCTGTTAAAAAGTCTCCTAGAGGTAAGCAGACTAGTTATGATTGTACCATCCTCCTCCAAAACAGTTTTATAATCAGAGATTGGACAATGGTCTATGAATCAATAGGATTGTGTTGTTGTGTTCATAGCAGCTATGTTTGTGACAAATTTCACGTTTACGAAAATCCCTTTTTGGTAATTTCTTAATAAATAAAAAGTATCCGTTTACATAATACTGAATCTATGTCCTTTTGTTTACATACACTTACACATAGGTCTAGATACTTTTATATACTTACTTACCTCAATTACTGATGTTACGTTATTAGTGAATATGAATGTTCTTCGCAGTGAATTTGCCGTGGCTTTGGATAGGCATGTGGTGCAACGGCTGTCCCCCGAAGAGCTGCGAAGAAGACGAAGCTATCATCCATGGATACTGCTGCGGCTGTGCTTACTCATTAGGTGCAGTATTTCATAGTGTAACATAACCTGATGCCTGTAATCCAAGGGCTATGTTTAAGTCCCATGTCCCGGTTGATGGCAATAACGGGCTCACCCCCTAGGGTGAGCCCGTTATTGCCATCAACCGGGCACAAATCCAGACATCGGAATGCTACTGTGGAATTTCTAATGGAAAAACCCAATAACACTTTACCCGACCTTTTTTTTTTTTGGGTGTGGGAAATTATCAAATAACTTCTCCCGCTCTGGGCGGAGCGGGAGGGCGTGTCAGACTACCCGTGTTCCTTCCGTTGCCTGTGTGCCAGGGCCACGATATCCCTTTCGGACAACTCGCAACCCTGACCCGACCTGGGAATCGAATAGAATAGAATAGAATAATTTATTTGTCAAACATAGGTGATTATATACAAAGATCTTAAATATTAGGTAGTGCGCTATGTTTTGCCAATATTGACATACAAATGATTAATATTATTAAAAGCTAAAACATTAGTATTAAATTACAATGACAACTTTATTCGAACCCAAGCTCAGCTGTAGAACCCCACCTTCCTGATTTTTTTCCTTTTACTAGACACATTACGTGTAGTATTTCATACATAGGTAGGGAAGGTACAGACTTACAGACAGAGTATCAGTGAAGATTGTAATTATTAGAACGAAAGGGTCCGAACGGATGCACGTGGATATAGATATACTTAATACAGGGTCATATTATATTAGCTAGCGAAACTCCGCAGACGTGATGGGTATGGAAATCTTAACATGATAAAACAAAAAAATAAATAGATTGGATGATGTTTTTTTGTGGGGTCATCGCCCGCAATTAGTGTAGTCACTACAAAAATATCAGTTTACAAAATCAGTTTTAAGCTATTGCATAGCTTTTATCGGAGACTGAGCGCGGCGACCGAATGTAGAAATTCCGTAACGAAAAAAACCTGACGCGAAAGTTTGTGAGGATGGATGGATGGATGTTTGTTACTCTTTCACGCAAAAACTACCGAACGGATTTTAATGAAACTTTACAGTAATGTGGCTTATATATCAGAATAACACATAGGCTACAATTTATAAAGATTTTATGTGATTTAGCCATAATATAACGATAAGTATCCAGTAAGTCGGAAAAAATCCTGCCCTCTGAGATCTATCTTTGCGTGCGCTGCCTAAACCGCTGGAGTTACATGAAAAGAATGTATTGTGGGGTTGTTTGTCTTAAAGAGTTCTAAATAAAAGTCCGCGACAGCATATATCTACCTTTTATGTGGAAGCCATTATAGCCAAAATAGTGAGCTATAAATACATTTAAATTGAATACTTTTTTTAAGTTGCATATTTTAGAGTATTTAGTTAATTCGTATCAAAATAAATACCTTCATCGCTTTCGGTATTTAATGTAGATAAAATTTGTCTTTTACACTAAGTAATTTGGACTAATATTTTAAAAGTTAGAACGATAAGAATGACCTGCGATGAGTCGACGGCGGGCGCTCAGAACGAGGGTGGAGGGGCGGGATAGGCAATGACGCGCGATCGCCGAGTGCGCGACCCGAACGCGGGCAGACGCGTGAGGGCAGACGTCATTGACGGTTGTGTAAATTCTGCGATTTAGGGGGGGGGTATAGGGGTATTTTTAAAAAAAAATATTTTAAATCAACAATATTATCTTCTTATTTTTGAATATATGCTATGCGGCAGTCCTCGAGTGCCACACGTATTTTTTTTTATTAAACTTCACAGTCGTGATGGGTATCGAATATCGATATCTAAACACGATTAAACAACATAGAACTGATTTTCTCAACTCCTAGATACTTCAAGTAACAAGCGGTTGTCGACCCCCCAAAAAAAACCATCAAACCTTTTGTTTTTATTTTATCGTGTTTAGATACCTATATACCCATATCACGTCTGCAGAGTTTCGCTCGCTAATTTAACTTGACACTTTATAGTTCAAATCTTCTGGACGCTCAGAAGCGGTACTTGCAAATTCTACACTTTTGTCGAAGTCAATCTGCCTAGCCTTTTAGGTTGGCTTCCCCAGGACGATTCCCCCTTGGTAAGACTGCAGCCTAATTACGTAATGCACGATCAATAGTAAATTGAAACAGATTGCTAGTCCATTGCTTCATAAGTTCGAAAAAAAAAATCTGCACAATTTTTTTTTCGAACTTATGAAGCAATGGACTAGCAATCTGTTTCAATTTATTATTGATCGTGCATTACGTAATTAGGCTGCTGGTTGTTAGATTTTCGGGCTTCTAACTACTCTTTACGACTTTCAAAGATCAATGAATGACA
This sequence comes from Agrochola circellaris, assembly GCA_914767755.1. Lineage (NCBI taxonomy): Eukaryota > Metazoa > Arthropoda > Insecta > Lepidoptera > Noctuidae > Agrochola > Agrochola circellaris. The sequence continues at coordinate 5,253,222 of OU611857.1, forward strand.
GCCGGGACCAACGGCTTAACGTGATTTTCGAGACACGGAGGAGTCTCGGTATGTTAAGATGGTCACCCATCCACGGACCAACCCCGGCAAGCAAGGGCGGATCTAGAATTTATTTCTGGGAGGGGCACATGGGTCAGACAGTTAAGAAGTGTCTCCGTGTCTCCCATATCTTAATTGCACTATGCTGTTTTATTGAGATTAATTATTTTTCTATGAAGATATAGTATCCTACTTGTTCAGCGTTCATCATTGAAGCAATTTCTTGATAGATATGCATGCAGGCCAGTCCATTCAGATGATTCGATTTTATTTTATTAAACCGTTTCGGATCCGCCCTTGCCGGCAAGCACAGCTTAACCTGATAGCTCGAACCGTGCTGCAGTTATTACTTAGCCGACGAGCTCCAACACCGACACTTTTGTCGAAGTATGATTCTTTAATTAAGGTGCTCGAAGTGGAGTGAGGTTGTAACGCACTCAGCTTTCATAGTGTATTGGCCGCTATGACAGCGACAATTGAGTAGGTACAAGGTAGTTCTAATTGGACTAAGATTCCTTTGTATTTGTTCGCAGATCAACTGCCAGTGCTGTGTCCCGAGTTCCTGCAGTGTCCCCTGAACCTGCACGGATTGTGTCATGATTACGAGTATATGATGCGGTGCTGTTGTTGATACCAGCGATCTCATATTAAAAAACTATCAAAAGGCGATCCTTTTAAAAAAATACTCTGTGCACGCGAACTTGTCTTTCAACGTGGAAATACAAGTGCGAGTGTTTCTTTTACGTATCAATTGAATATTTATATATTTATTTAATTTACATTACACATAGCAAAATTACAGAAGCTTAATATCATAAACACCGTTCATTTGTTGTAATAAATGATGTTTAAATATTTATTTGGCTGAACACTGTCTCTTAGAATACAGGCTATTCTAGTCTAAAAGACAGTTATATGGGTCGTTTTTCTTTTGTACCTACAATATATCGTTATTTTTTACAACTATTGATAAATAAGGATTTAATGTTTGATTTTAATAAACGTTGCATGTATTTTTTATTAGGACTAATTCATGATTCTTTCCGTGGCCATAATGCTCTTTTCTTTATGGTGTTTTTTTCAGAAAATACTGTGACATTGTGGCCGTTTTCGCGCCACATTTTGGATTACCACTCTGTCACGCGATTCTATGAAAAACAAACTTATAAAAAAAAGCACTGGATAAAGTGAAAGACTATTTAGTACTAATAGATGAATAAATGTATGGATGTATATTCAAACACTCAAACATTAATAATAATCAATACTCTAAATGCCGTATGGTAAAATGACGACAGGCAATTGCAGATAAAAAAGAAGAATGACCCATATACTTTTTGCACAGATCTTGAAACTTGTAATAAATTGTAATGTACAATATAAATGTGTATCTGATTTTTTTTGTGAATAAACCTTTATATACAACTTTCACTACGGGACCGACTCGGAAATCGCGAAAAAAAATCAGCTGTTCCTTACATTTATGTTCGTATATCTCGTCGAAATGTAGGGAACAGCAGATTTTTTTTTCCCGATTCCATCGTCGGTCCCATAGTGAAAGTTGTTCATAATCATGAGTACAATGACCCCTTAAGAGGTTTAGGGTAAACAAAAACTAAGGTTGTATAATGATATACAGTAGGCGCTCGGTAATCCGACGCTCACCAATCCGGCACGCTCAGTAATCCGGCACTTGGCGACTCAAGTAACTCGCTCGATAATCCGGCATTTAACACAGCCGAACGCCGGATTACAAAGCGGTTGAAAACGATTTAAATGTTGAACATACATAAATATGTGATAATAAGACACAACGTAAAGTAGGTATGTAAACTATTTCGCCATTTTTTATAATATAAAGACCTAACCCTATTGTAGTCTTTTATTGTGGATACCTAGCTCATACTTTCTATACAAATCCGATAATCCGGCAGTTCCGATAATCCGACATAGAGGAAAAAAAACGGGTGCCGGATTACCGAGCGCCTACTGTATATATTTTTTTGAATATTTTATTACTTTAAAAGAACCTTTTTTGTAAGGTACTTGATTATTTTTTTGCATTTAAGGTATTGATACTATACTTACTATTACGGGTTAGCGGGAACTCCTTCCGTTAATTAACATACTGTATGTTTTAATTAGGCAAAAATATTTCTTAATGTTTTCTTGTGGAAGGTAATATGTTAAGGTCAATAAAAATAAAACATCTCTAATATAGCATACTGTTTTAATTTCTAAGAATCCCTCAATACAGAATTATAGGGGGTTAGCGGTCTTGATTTAAGTAAACTTAACTCTGACATAATAGTACAAAAATAACGACGAACGAAGTTAGTTATAGATCGAGAATCGAATAATTTATAGCATTTAATTTTATAGTCAAATGTTTCATATATTAGTATTAAAGTTCATATCACCTTTTACCTAATCCTCTTAACAATTTAAGTGAAAAACAGTACCCTCCTTTTAGAGCAGTCGGGTAAAAATAGGACGAAAACCTTACGAGTGTATCTAATCTAATAAGTGAAACATCAGACTGCTTTAAATGTAAAGTTATCACATTATTGCTGTGACTGTGATAGTGAATAATATGTCTTTTAATTAATACTATGATCCCGCTTTCGATGGCTACAAGTTTTCTATATCTGTCTAATTGTCTAAGGCCAATATGCTATATATCTACAATTTGTGTTCGAATTCGCGATCCAATTACATTATATCAACACAAAATGTTCAATATAGCGCAACCCTAGTACGCTTCATTATAAATACAATGTGGTCTATAAGCTGGTGTTGTATGGGAGATTGATAACGTTATAACATATAATAATAATCGCCAAAATCAATAATAACTTTTAACATTGCAACGTTATAAGTAGTAAAGGCAATGTTGAAGATATCGACAAATGCATGAAATATTGCGGCCATCGCAATAACAAAATGGTCCCCATTAGAATCAGTGTCTTCTTCCTGGCGCGAGAAAGAGACGCAAAACAAGATGGGCGTAGGTGACAATTCATTCAAATATCCCATACAATACCAGCGCTTTACAGAATGATTAATATAAACACCCAGTGCATACAATAACGTTATTATTAGTACCTCAAGTGATGAGAAATTAAAATTTTAACACAAGCTGGAATAAAAACGGAAATTAGCCTACACTTGGTAATGGACAGCTTGAGAGATATAATTACTTATGTACGGTCGGTCACTACGCCACGCAAGCTCTCGCTCAGTTAGCAAGCCTCCTGTACCACAGCAACACTCGGGCCGGCTGCACCAACACCCCACGTTAACATTACAGCTACAATCTCACGTCAACCTTAACTTACACCTTACGCTAGGTGACACTAATAACAAGCAATTAATAGGCGGTTAACGCATTCAAGGACACTGAACGAGACACAATAGAACGAAAGGGCGTTTAATGTCCCTCAAAGTGTTAACTTATGGTGCGACCGACCGCAGTGACGTAGTGCGCGAGCGACGACACAGCGAACTTACGACAATAGATACAAAGCTTTAAAATAAAAGTTTATATTATAATAACTATATAAATCTTGTGAATTTTCCTCTCATTAAATCTACAGTGGCGCTCAGTTATTTAAAACCTGCATCGACATTCTTATTCTGGAAACAGCACAAAATTAACCTACAATATTCATTATATATAAACATGTATAAACATACACCCTTCCATTTCACCTGTTTGCTTTAACTAACAAGATATCGGAGAAAAGAAACTTAATAGAAAGTTAGCTTAGGACGCGCGGCGACGGTCGGCCGCGTCGCGCCTCTATATAGTATTTATTTATTTATAATTATAATGATGCGATCATGAAACGTTTTGTGGTAATTGCATTTCTTGTGTGTAGGCGGCCGGCGCCCGCGACTCCCGCTTCCCGTACGTCTTGCCGCCAGCCTGGAAACACAACACAATGATTATATTAAAATTTAAAAAACCCCCCAAAACAAACATTTCCTCATTTCTCTTTCCTACTCCATCACCAGATCCTGTTCATCATCTATCTATAACCTATTCATGGAGACCATTCCAATGAGCACACAATACCTGTACTAAAAGTTGGTAAGGGAGTTGGGTATCCTGCAAATTCCAGGTGATGCTGCAGCATCAGTTCAAGGTTACTATGTTCTTCTAATATCATTGAAGTAACAGAATACCATATTTCAAATTGATCAGACCTGTGGAAGACTCTCACATCCATTCATCAACTAGAAAAGAGCTGATAATCTTCAAACGGATGAACCGATTTTGATAAAACATGTCTAAGAACCATCGCTAGAAAACCTGCTTTCAAATTAAAAAAAACCGCATTCAAATCGGTTCACCCGTTTAAGAGCTACGGTGTCACAGACAGCCAACCACACACACACACAGCGGTCAAACTTATAACACCCCTCTTTTTGCGTCGGGGGTTAAAAATAACATAATAATATCCCTGAAGTTACAAATATTGTTGGCGAAAAATAAAGTATATACTAGACATACTAATTATTTCCAACTGACACGTTTTCAAAAGGTCATTGAATCAGTCAGGACCAAATAAAGCTGTTGTGAAGCGATCAACATGGTGGGCGTTGCTTCTTTTAGTAACGATGTGGATCTCAATGATCCACATCGTTATTATTATTACACACAAATATTTTATTTGACAAACCGTATCGAATACATAATAATAATAAGCAGGCTTATTATACGGAAAATTCAGGGTGCTGTCTTCATTTCAATGTGGATTACATTGATTTATTCTGCTATAATAAATTTTTGCCTTTGCAGTATATTTTTACCCTAGGGGCTGCAGTCTCGACATAGATTGTGATCGCATTAATTGCTTAAAAAGCACGTCCTTGTCCAGCAATTTTGACCGTCTTACCGTCCCTTTAGGACCGTCCCTTTAGGACTGTGCGACCGAATTCGGTCGTAAAGCGATTGCTATCAAGTCGAGACGACTGCAGCCCCTGGTCGAAACTTATATAGATATGTGGAATTATCTTTATGACGAAAACGAATCAGTATTTTACTATTTTAGGCCGGCAGAGTAAGAGCAATATTTGTTCTTGCATTGCAACAATAATCGATAAGAAGATAGATATATAAGTACAGGACAATTACTAGTACCACCCCGTTTTCGCTACAAAACAACCCAGCTTACGTCTTCATCGGCCTAGCGTTTTCCCAACTATGTTGGGGTCGGCTTCCAGTCTAACCAGATGCAGCTGGAAACCAGTATTTTATGTTGAACGACCCGTGGGTTGGACGATACCTTTTAACAAGACTGGTTGTCCGACTTTCGGGGTTCCGAGGAGGTCCCGTAACGACACAGTCAAAGTCAGCTGGGTCCAACGGCTTAACATGCTTTCCGAGGCACAAAGGCGTCTCAGAATGTAAAGATGGTGACCTATCAACGGACCAGCATCGGCAAGCGTAGCTGAACCTGATCGATCGACCCGCACGGCTGTTTTTGCTTAGCCACACTGCTTAGCAACACTTCAAAATAAATCAGTTCACAACTCACCGTAGGCGGCGTATTCAGCAGCAAGAGGACTTGCCGGTGTCGATGGGGTGTCCCTGGTCGATCTTGACCTGCCCGCCCACCGGCGCGGCGCCCGTGGACGGCGGCCCCACGCGCGTCTTGATCTCCGCGGCCATCGTCATGAACGCCTGCTCCACGTTCGTCGAGTTCTTCGCTGAGGTCTCCAAGAATGGGATGCCCAGCTGTTCCGCGTATTGCTGTGGAAGGAATGGTCAGTTAGTTAAATTCAAGGAATGGTAATTTTGAATTGTCAAGTAATTGGTACATTTTGTTTAGTGGCCAGTTCTAAAGTGTGGATGGGAAAGGAAAGGGGACTGTCTTATGTAATTTAGACAGTTAGACGTTCAAAAACTGCTGATTCTCAGTTTGAATAAATTACTTAACCGACCAACCTAGTTTGAAAACGGTTAACGCCGCCCGGTACCGGAATCATTATTCAATACATTTGTTGGTGAAAAGCTTCTTTACGGAAAAGTAATTGTTAGCAAACGATTCTTAGTTTGTAATTTATCGTGTACTATTTATTTCCTAATTTATGTTTAATAGGTATTTTGTAACGACCTTTTTTTTTCGTTTTTATGTTTAGTGTTTATCAGTGGAAACTTGTAAATGGCGTTCAATTCTATATCGTTTAAGATGATACTTGAATGTATATGCTTCACTGGTCTTAATTCACCTAACTATTAATAATAATAATATTTATTTATTAAAACTTCATGCACAAGTAAAAAATACTGTACAAAGGCGGACTTAATGCCTGAGGCATTTTCTACCAGTCAACCTTAGGGTGATGCAGAGATAAAACATGGCAGGTGCAACATAAGGGATAGATAACTTGAAAATTAATACATGATACTAATACATAGATACATACATACATATAAACTGAATAAACTTTGTCAGGAGAAATAACGATAGGCAGAGGACAAAACAAATCCAGCAAATCAGCGCTGCAATGATTCTGACAACTTTTTACGAATATGTTCACGTGCCCTCTGAAAGATAACTGACTGGTTGCCATCCTGATGTTCAGATGGGAGAGCATTCCAAAGAAAAACCGCCTGGACAAAGAAAGAAGAGTGAATAAAACCAGAACGGTGAGAAGGACATCGTAGAAGATGACTGTTAGTAGAACGAAGATTTTTACTATGGGCAGAGCACAGGTATTGAACATGGGAAGTCAGGTAAGAAGAAGTGGGATTGTCCAGTATAGAATACAACATAGATATAGCATAATAGTAGTAGGGATCTACTTATTATCAGCAACTTCAATATAAAACATGTTTCGAGTCTAAACACACGATTTGAAAAGAAAAACATTGAAATATACACAAACAAAACACTGTGATGACGTAACAAGATAGACATAAATAATTACACCAATAGCATCAGAATTAAATGCAGTTTTTCTCTCACAAGAATCAGTAAAGCGTTACACAATAATGAATCTATTATTTTTATCACTTTGCTAATAAAACTTGTGTTACCTATTAACTGAGTCGTTAACAATACATTTCATGAATAAATATAAGGAAGGAGATACATTATCGTTAACATGGAGTCAGTATGGAGCGAACTCATATGGTATGTGACTGATAATGATAAATGTCATTATGACAAAGGTATGACGAAAACAATTAGATACACGCCACGAAAGATGAGACTTGATTTCGTCACTCGCACTCTTTCCGCCGCCCCGATGACGCCCCGGCTCAGACTTCATACCGTTAAAGAGATTATAAATCGTCTACTGCGCAAGTCATACCACGTGGTGTGTCAAGTCTCATCTTTAGTGGCAAGTATTGTATATACTACCGCAGTTGAAACATTTATAGGTACAGAAGGTCGGCTCTAAACAACGGGCAAAAAGACGAACGCACACATTATGGACATAGATCACATAAAGCGAGTGCAAGCGCACTCTGGACTGACATGCGTTTGAGACCGCCGTACTTACGTACTGTCAGTTCCAAAACTATCTTATTAAAATATAAACAAATAAATGTTAAATCAGAAAACGTACCTGTGGATGGCAGTTGTAATGCCACTTGCAAATTGAGTGCTTTGGTTTGATTATTTCCCGAACTTCTAATTTTAAATCACCCTAAAGATATTTTTTATTAGACTTGTTCCTGGGAGCCAGCTTTCTGTATTTGTCTATGTATTTTGTGGTGCATCATTTTATTAATTGTGTACTTATGTGATAATAGCATGCTGCAATCATTAAGAAACCTGCTGATATATTATTTATGTATATCATTATCTTTGGTCGTGGGCAGATCTAGTCGATTACCTCGTTAATGTTTGCCAGGTTTCCCTTATACAAATGTGGCAGGATTTTATCACTATTTGATGCATAGCTACTGTCTTCTAACCTCCACAAGTAAGTTCACACATATAGAAGCAACAAGAACAATGTACCCAGGATTTTGTAATTATATCTATATTTAAAAGAGTGTCTTTGGAGTTTCTTGCCCGTTCTTCTCCATAAAGATCTACGTTTTGGAATGGGCAACTAGCTTCAACTTTCTAACTAACTGACCGACTATTTGACAGTTCAAAAGTGCCTGTAAATAGTTTAATTTAAATAAATGCTTTGAGATTCGAGTTTGAGTTTAAGCTCATCAAAGTGAAGTGAACATATTAAATATCTGATAATTGATTTTAAATGAGGGTTAAATGATAACAGCTGTACAGGTCTACGGAAGGTTAAGCTACGCATGCCGCGGTCAGTTCGTGGATGGATGACCATCCATTACATATCGGGACCCCTCCGTGCCTCGGAAAGCATGTAAGCCGTTGGTCCCGGCTGTCATTCGTTAATCTTTGACAGTCGTTACGGGTAGCCCAAAAGACAGACAACCAATCTTACCAAGGGGTATAGTGTAACCCAGTAACTGGGTTGTGGAGGTCAGATAGGCAGTCACTCCATGTAAAATAATGCATTCGGTTAGACTGGAAGCCGACCCCTGAAATGATTTTAAATGAGAGCATATTGAGACGTTTTTATTATTATTGATAGGCTCGCGATTGATCACTATCTCACCTGATGTATTTTATCAGCTTCTCAGTTGACCAGCCGAGCGAGGGAACAACGCGGACACCAACATAGTTATTAAGGAATATCTTTTAGGCAAAATTTATTCTCAAGCTGCCGTCTACCTAATAGGCAATTCCCGTATTTTTAAGAACGTTCGCATTGTAATCTGTCTCAATCTGTTAAAAACGCCACTAATTTTCCTATATTTTTGACATTGATTGTAACAGAGATGAGAATGTGACTAGATTTTGTATATTTTAAGCTTCAAAGCTTCAGTTTAGCACTCACATTGGCTGTGGTGTAGTCGACCACCATCTTGGTGGTGATGTCACAGTTGTTGCCGACCAGGAGCTTGTTGACGTTATCACACTTGTAGCGGTCGGTCTCCTACAGCCACTGCTTGTAAGTCTAAGGCCTGAAACTGCGTTGTGCGGACGTCCGCGCGGTTCCATACAAAAGTGCTCCGTTGCGGGGACACGCGCGGCCGTCCGTCGCGGGGAGGCGGGCCCCGCGCCCGCGCCACTTTTTCCGTTAAAATCGCGACACTGCGTAAATAAAATAATCCGGTCTCCGCGACGGGTACCTCCGACGGGTACTCGGAACGGGACCCGCGGCGGGGACCGTCGCGTTCCTACGGAGCCCATCCGCGTGTCCACGCGCGTAGACACGCGACGGATGCCCGTCGCGGGCGCCCGCTTAACGCAGTTTCAGGCCTTAAGGCTATACACATAAGGTTCAGTTTAACTCACGTTGGCTGTGGTGTAGTCGACCACCTTCTTGGTGGTAAGGTCACACTTGTTGCCGACCAGCAGCTTGTTGACGTTGTCGCACGCGTAGCGGTCGATCTCCTCCAGCCATTGCTTCACGTTGCTGAATGAATCCTGGAAGGTGATGATAGAAGATTTAAAGATTTTGAAGTTGGAATGATGTTTGTTAAAAACGTTTACAAATAATTCCATAAATAATCAAAGTTTGGGCTTAAAAACCTTACAAAATGATCGCTGCTTTTTATTTTATTATTATTATTGAGAGTGAAAATGGGCTAGAGGAAAAGCTCTCTTTTCTTTGAAAGACATTCTTGGAAAAGGGTATTATAAGGTTGTATGTTTAGGTATTCAAAAGCCTTTTACAACCAAGTGCCTGCCTTTCAGGGGCGCAGCTAACCAATAACCCGATTCCTGTCGGCTTCCCTTAGGAAATTATGACAGTCAGTAGTTCTCAGCAGTGTTTAATAATCACACTGAATGTATTATTTAATACTTACACCATAAAATTAAAGTATTACAAAACCCTAACCTACATTAAAAAAATTGTCTTTATATTCCAACGAAAACAAAACATTTAAAGTGCGCGCCAATTTTGCTCTAGTGCCTCCAGTATAACTCGTTGTCCGCCCGGGTTATGAAAACTTAAATTTCTATACAAAATAATCTCGTCATGACGTCACTTCAGGTCACGTGACACGCTGTTTTTTGAGGCAATAGTAAGCCGTAAAAAGTCGAGTTATGATTGAGTGTAGGAATCCATTCGCTGAACTTCGTAAGCGTTCGGTTTGGTTCGGGAATGGGGGAGGGACAAACTTCGCTCCACGCTCGCAATAATTTGTTAGTCGACGTTTGACGTAAATAGATAATAGAATTTATAACCTTTAACTTTGTTGATACTTGTAGTTTATTAGCATTTTGTTCGTTGTATTCATATAAGTTATTAGTGTAACAATTGGAATTGGATAATCGTGAGTTTGTTGTGAAATTGTGCGTTCGCCGTCGTTGTAATTAGGAATTTGTGGTAAGTCGATAGATTAGCAAGTTGAAATTACTTTTTTAGAGTAGATTTGAAAAGTTATTAGTAGGATGGCGGCATTAATAGTTTTAGATTGTTATTGTTGTCGTTTTCGGCTTTGAGCGAATTCTACGTACTTGCGTAATTCTCAAAAACAAGAACGATTATCTGATCTAGCCATTTTTTCTATAGAAAAACATTTATTGCTAAAAATTAAGAATCATCCCGGTTTTTATGATAATGTCTTAGCGTACTTTGTACGAAAGAATAGACGAATAGCTTTAGAGTATAAGTAGTATTATAAGTAGAATAAGTCAGTAGTATTTTAGTTAAGTAGTTTTGTCTAGTAGACATCATACGTCAACGTCATCACACTGATCACACCACAAACAGCTTTTTTCAAAGCCACTTTTATTATACCTACTTGCAAGACACTGTTTCAATCTAGCAGCAGCATTCTCAGTGCTTATACGTATGGTAAAGGTGGACTGAAGACATCTGCTTATAGAAGACTGAAGCCAGGAAGTCAGTCACAGATTTTAGGTAACTGGACTACGTGCGCCACGTCCGGGCTAGGTAAGCTTTTTTTTTTTTTTTTTTGTTTTTGCTCCGGCTTACCTTTCTTATAAATTCACCCTTCGCCACTGCTGCCTTTTATTTTTACGTGCGGAGTAACCCTTCCCTAAAATAATTCCTTGAGACAAAGACTTCCAAGACTTCCAAAAATCCAAACAAGAGACATTCTATTACCTGCCTACCTAAAGAGATTAAACGACGAAGCTCCAATATAAAATAATATAATATATATTCTCTAGAATAATATCTTAAGATTAAAACCAGTTCCTTTACGAATAAGAAGTTGAACATTGTTACTTAACCTTTCCATAACTATGAAGTATAAAATTAATAAAAACACTATCGCAAGAAAAACGTGACTAAAGCGCTTCGAACGAAGTCAATAGATGCATTGGACACAGGTCATCTGATGAGGAACAAAGTTCATAATTCATTCAACAATAGCATTAGTCATTCATAAGTCAGTGCATAGTTCTATAAAAGGCCTAATAATAACCTACTTTTCAGTGTTGCACCCTCAAAATGTTTGTCTCTGGTAGCCATTGTACTTTGTAAGTATCGTGGCCTTATTTCGGCATATTGCCCGATATTCCGGTTGACCTAAATGAGTAAAGGAGCTTGCATCTTGCATTATTAAATACTGGCGACCCGTTCCTGCTTCACATGGTTTTTACGACTTGAAAAAATATCGAGACTTTTTTATTATATGTAAGTTTAATATTCATGTATTATACACATAAACTTTCCGGAATAAATTCTTTCAATTCTGGTGAAAATCGCTTCAAAATCCGTTGCGTAGTTTAGAAGAACAGCGCGATCACATAGACACGAAAAGTCACTTTAATTTATAATAGGTACAGAAAGAATTACAGATGCATTACGTCGCGCTGATGTATAGATTATTCCATTGTCGAATGCACCCGAATTGCGGACCACTGTGCCTGGGTACTGCGTTCTTACGAGAATTTTATTGATACGTAATCAAGTTTTATAAGAAACCAGTCATAGATGACCTGTAAATCAAGGCGTGACGTCATTCAAATCTAATACAATACATAATTTGATCTGGTATTGATGCTTGCTCTTTATTAATTTGAGATTTTATATGGATGACGTAGATTTTTGTTTCGTGATTCGTATTAGTTATGCGGGGTAATAACGTAACACGCATAAAGTAGCAATGGCTTTCATTTTGACAGTTCAACAACATTCAACGTTATTTATGTTGTTAAGCTGACAAATTATTTAAATTATAGATTAGCAATATCCTTTAAAATCATTCGGATTGTGATTGATCGTGTGTTACGCAAGTAGGTTGCTGTATTAGGCATTCCGAAGCTGTATAAATTAAGAGGAATATTGCAGTAATTAATAAGCGATCAATTTACTGCATCACTTTTAAAAATCGCCATTTTTTATTTAATTAACCAAGAAACCACATTGAATGAGAGTAAGGGCGAATCCAGGGGGTGGGAGCACACAGGGGCACATGCCCCCCCCCCCCCCAAACGGTTCAAGTAAAATAAAATAAAATCGTCTGGATGGAATGGCCTGAATGCATTGCATAAAGATTGCTTGATTGCTTAATTATTTATTATTAAGATCTCATGTAACATGTACCAAAAATCACACGAATAAATGAATTTGAATGACATTGCTTCAATTTTATTAACGGTGAAGAAGTAGGCTATCTACAGGCATGTCATCGTTGAAAAATTATGAATCCAAAAACAGCACAGTGCAATACAAGATATGGGAGACACTTCTTATCTGACTGGCCCATGTGCCCCTCCCAGAAATAAATCATGGATCCGCCCTTGAATGAGAGCAAAAGGTGTAATCAAGGGTCTTTAACCTTCCAACACAAGTGGTTCAAAACTTTTTATCAGTTCGTTTATTGACCATTTTATCTTATCCGTATCGTTTTAGTTCCACGGGTTCCTCTTAACGTCATTCGAAATACCCAAGACATAGAGTTTATTTATAATATGTTGCAGAGGTCAAGGCGAGGGACAAGTTCGTTGAAAATAAGCATAGCAAGCAATTACAAAATATTTCGTTAATTTATGCTAAATAATGTTCGAGATTTAATGCGTAAGTATGAAACAAATTAAGGTCGTAAGATAAAGCATTTTAACGTGAGAAAAAAATATATATTGCAGTCTAGACAACAGTTTATTTACTCTTTTTAAGAAATAATTTAAAGAATGCGGGTTCGTGTTAAGCTTCGTGTAGACCAGCGCGACGCGACTCGAACAATACAATTTCTAAGAAAACTTGATGGTATAATAATAACCGGTGTCGCGTCGCGCTGGTCTGCACGAAGCTTTATGTCGTCAACCCCGCACATTTTTTAGATTATTAATGGTGCTATTACATTCATAACATCATGCCAGTATACCCCGAAGAGTAAGGCAGAGATGTACCTATATTACATTCTGGTTACACACTCATTGTACACTAAATCAGCCACAGTCGATGACAATTTCGGAATAGAGTATTATTGATTACATAAAATTGTTTTATATTATCATCAGATAGAATTTTCATAATCTAAACCAATCTATAATATAAAAATGAATCGAAAAAGTGTTGGTAAGCGCATAACTCAACAACGCCTGGACCAATTTGGCCAATTCTTTTTTTTAAATGTTCGTTGAAGTTCAGGGATGGTTTTTACGGCGAGAAAATTTTGAATAATTGCCGGAAAAACCGTAAAAACAGCCCTTTTCTTTTTCTCATACAAACGTTTTCTAACTAAAACGTTGAGTCAATTTGAGCTCTATTGCTATTGTATAAAGGGTAGGGTAGGTAGGGTAGGTATGTAGGTGTGCCGTAGATAAGTACTTAGTGCTACCCGTGCGAAGCCGGGGCGGGCAGCTAGTATTATAATAAAGAGAAAAGATTTGATTTTTGTAATTTAGTAACTCAAAAAATACTTAAACGATTTTTTAAATTCGTTCACCTATAGAAAGCTACATTATCAGCGAGTAACATAGGCTGTATTTTATCGACTTCCACGCGAACGAAGTCTTGTGCAGAAGCTAGTAAATAATAAAAGTTATTAGTCTTGAAAGTATTTTGTAATTTAAAGTATGCGGGTTCGTATTATGTCGTCAACCGCACATGTTTTAGATTATAAATGATCCTATTACATTCTGATTATACTCGCATTGTACAGTTAGCCACAGTCGATGATCATTTCGGAATTGTGTATTGTTTATGTGTGATTTCATAGAATAGGGATGTTGACAAAAATATTTTATTGTCCGTCAGATAGATTATAAAAAAATATAGGAGACGTATTTTAACTTTTTTTACGTAATCAAATGATTATGGCAATACATTGGTTTAAAATGTAGCATGAAGTCACTCTCCGGTAGATTTATACCGACTTCTGACGTAGCGAGCCCCCAATCCCCAACTTTAAAGCGTTTTATCTAAATCATTTTTTATTAATATGATAAAGCAAAATTACGTGTCTAATATTTTTTTATTATCTGACTGACGGACTAAATAATTTTTATTTTTCGCAGTCAACATCAGATAGAATATTATCTAATAATTAAGGTATAAGTTCGATTCAAACTTAATGGCGGCTCGGAAGTTAGCCACTCGCTGCGCAGTACCGCACCCATCACCCCCGCTGACACATGAATTCGTTACTGCGCAGCGACTCGCCTCATGTTCCGAGACGCCATTAAGTTTGAGTCGGGCTGCACTAGTCCTGAAAGTGATGATCAATGGTCATGCCTTCTCTTTATGAGAAGAGTCCTTTGTTGTGCAGTGGGACAATAATCACGTTTCTTGTTAGTATCCCCTTTTATTATTAACTTTATTTAACTTTTGATATTTGTTGTTATAGCGGCAATAGAAATACACGATTTGTGAATTTTAACTGTCTACTTATTACGGTTCATGAGATACAGCCCGCTGACAGACTGACGAACAGCGGAGGGTTAGTAATAGGGTTCCGTTTGGCACTCTTCGGGTACGGAAAGCTAAAAAGTATTTTTGCCAGACCACAGCCCATAGATTGAACAATATCACATAATACGTGCACTTTCGCTTTTCGCCAACGATTGTATAGAAACAAACCATTCACCAACTTTATAATTAGAGTGAAAGTGGTATTGATCTTATAAGTAAGTCTATTCGAGCCAATTAATTATGTACTTGTTGGGTATTTCATATATATATTTTGAGTGGCATAGATAAAATTGCGTCTAAGCAACCTTTTTATGTGAGATTTACAGCATATAGAATGACCAGACTTGAGAATTGAGCCTAGGACTTTTAGCTCGACAAACGCCCTCCCGAGTGCGATTAGACTGTGGTATAAAATGAGGTGGTTTACTTAATGGGACTAAATGCGTATCAGGTTATTAATGCATTTGGGACTAATTGGCGCTCATAGAATAGAAATAAATTACTAATTAAGTAGTCGAAAATTAATGAATACTAATCAGTAATCGTATCATGCCTTCAAAATGAGGCCAGCGACGAAATGTGGAACAGATAAATAATCTAGAACAAAAATAGTGAATGAACTGCAATAGGCCAAAAACGAGTTTACAATTTGGTCTATTTTAAGAAATAAGAAATGTGTACATAAGAGGAAGTCTGAAAATGGCACCGGGGACTGAAAAATTGCACGGAAATCGGTTGTCACGGTATGGGCATGTGATGCGGAGGAGTGAGGAAAGTTTAGAGTATAAATGTCGATGGCTATAAGGGGAAGACCAAAGATGCGATGGATGGACTGTGTGAAAGATGATAGGATCAGAAAGGGGGTGACTTCCGAGATAACGACTAATAGAGAAGTATGGAAGAACAAGTCATGTTGATGAGCTGACCCCAAATAAATTGAGATAGGGGCAGGAGAACTATGAATGTGGTTTATTTCGACGAGAGCAATTAAACTTTTATTACCTTTTATAGCATTTGTAATGAAGAGAGATAACTACTATCCTCAACTTGAATGTTTGTAAATAACTTTACATATTATTGGTCACGTTTTTGTATGTAAATTAAATGGATTTTTTACAAAAAATATAACATAACTTTGAGAGGAAAACCTTGAACTAATTGATTGAGTTTGGATCTCAATAAAGCTGCCTTCAGTTGCTTCTTTTAGAGAAAAAATACAATTCACGGATTTTGACTATTTCTTTTTAAACTACTTCCAAAAAGGAGGAGGTTCTATGTTCGTAGCGTATGTACTTTTTTTTAATATTCACTTCCATCGATTTCTCCGTCAATTGTGGATCGATTTTTTGTTTGAAAGAGTATGCTCTGGAGGTGGTCCCATATACATAATATTTGATTAACTTTGCTTGAATAGTTTTTGAGTTAGCTACAATAATACGGAAGTCGGTGACAAAAAAAGAAAACACAATACCAGACACTGACTTCCGAAATTAAAATTATTTTTCACTTCGTAGTGTTTTTTTTGGGAAGTCAATTGTTTTTGTTTTGTAAAAAGTTTTTTATAAAGCAGAGAAGACAGGAACTTTCTAGGGTTCCCTACCCAAAAGGTATCAACGGGACCGTATTACAAAGCCTACGCAATCTGTCTGTATATCTATCGCAGGGCTGCATCTTTAGCACCGTAATAGCATGTCAGATGAAATCATCACAAAATATGGCCACATCATAGCAAATAATACAAAAATAAGGTAAATTGTTACTCTGTAAATAAACCCGCGACTCGTCACTCTTTTATTTCTTTAATCAGGGCTGGTTTCACAGCTTTCCGGGATACCCGGGCTCCCGGAACAGAGACACACCTGAGGTGCTAGAACATTGTTTCACAGCGACGCGGATTGGTCCGTACGCAACCCGCTCCGGGTAGAGCCCGTACAACGTATCGTACTATTCCCTCGTTTCACAGCAATGCGGGCGCTACCCGTACGGGTCTCCCGTGTACAGACGGCCCGTACGGGTCTCCCGGACAGCTGAGCTGTGAAACCAGCCTTGGTATTTTCTTTTAGTTTTGGTGGTAGTAGTAAAAAAACCCAAGTGCGCGACTCCAACTCACACTTGACCAATCACGTTAAAATTAAGCTAAACAAAGATTATTAGGTCGTTCAATCATTAGCATACTTCGTCATTGTTTACGAATTGCAAGAGAGTAGGTATTCGGCAGTTTGGACAGCAGCCAACTTTGTGCTCCATAGCTCATTTGTACAAACTTAACTATATTGGCCATAAAACGGTACGGATTGAACTGTTTATAAATAAACATTACCAACATGTTAAAAATTTGAGTATTTATGGGCTCACAGGTAGAAAAAATTATATTTAGTAAGTTTTAATTTAGATGTTAAGGGCAATCCACCTATATGAACTGAAGACGTTCACAGGCAGCCGGGACCAAATTAATGCGGAAGGCCGACCATGTGTTGTGGAGGAAATGCAATCACGCGATTGGCAATTCGAGATCTCGGGCGATAACCCTGAGGTCGAGATCTCGCCAAACTAATTGGCAAAATCTCGATTAATCTCGACAATAATATCGAGACTCCGCATTTAAAAAAAAAAAGAAGTACCTATCTTTAATAAAAAAAATGGTAACACTTAATGAAAACTACCTACTTATGGTATTGCTGTTATATTTTGCAAATAAAACTTAACTTTAATTGAATTATTTATTTATTTATCTAAAATAATAATCATCTGCTCTGCCTGAACTACGCAACAAATCAGCACATAACGCACCGCACACCGCAATAAATTATTTAATTTGCAAATAACTTAGTAGGAAGTATAAGGTACTTAGGGTGTTATAGGAACGACATTTCAAGAACGAGAGTGCCTACCCACGAGATTAAATCTCGAAAAAGATCGAGATTACATAGTTGGAGCCACTTCTGCACGCGTAGCATGACAACCATGGAAACGGGTTTTGTCGACGGAAGAATAGACAAAATGACAGATTGTGATTGTTTAACTGTCATTTTGTCTATTCCTCCGTCGACAAAACCCGTTTTATTGTGGTCATGCTAAGCGTGCTGGTACAACTTGGGAAATGAGAGAGACTGTGATGAGTTTTTGATTGTTTGACTAGCGTGTGTTGCACATTACAAGTAGGCTTTCGTATATTAACCCCTCAACCTAGGCTAAAATGTTTGTGATAGGCGTAGTTCAACCCTCGTCCACCACTCGTATACGAGCACGACGCCCTAGAAGTTGGGCTATCGTCGAATAGGATTTCACACGTAGAAACATAATCCAGATTTATTTGTTCTAATTCCTACACAAACCTAACAGTTTACAATATGGATTTTTGTAATTCAAATTATTAAAACATACATTCCTAAACCTTATCTCATTTAACATGATAAAGGTTTATTACATTAATAACTTCTGTAATCGCATCATACTAAAACAAATACCCAACCGACTAATTCTAGGGAGTTTGTTGCGCCATTTCTCCCCAGCGAATGCACTAGGAAGTGGTGAAGGGTGGGCGTTTTGGGGGACTGTCTTATGTAATTTTGACGTTCGAAAAGTGCTGAATGGATTTGAATGCAAGCAATAAACAAGAAATAGTAAACTTCACCTCCTATTTTTTTTTTCATTACATACTTTATTCTTATTGGACTGTTAAATAGGCGACATTGCTTTTTTGTTTTGATAATCCCTTTTTCCCTTGGTTGACTGGTAGAGAATGCCTAAGGCATTAAGTCCGCCTTTGTACTTTTTTGAGTGTGAAAAGTTTTAATAAATAAATAAATAAATAAATAATCTTCCAACTAATGCAAAATTCCTGGTAAAAATAAAGCCTCGTATTCACTAGGCGACAGATGTTTGCGAAGTCGCGACTTCGCGACAGATGTTCCGCCAAGTTACGATCAGTCCCCTGCAACATCGGGACGTCGTTGCACCTCTTGTCGTAGTTGTCTTTTTTTGAGTAGTCAGGAGTTGTGAGTCTACTAGTCTCTGTACTAGTGCCTCAGAAAATTGTTTTTTTTTTTTATATTACCTTCTCATCAAAACATCACGCCTGTAATCCTCGAAGGATTACTCGGAGGTGTACAGGCTTACAGAGTATCGCTCTGCCTAACCTTCTCGGATTAAAAAAAATCTTTCACCCTGAGCCACTGGTAGACAGATATTTTATTTTTATTAGGAATTTCATTTGTCTTTTATATAGCTTAATGAGAGACCGTTGTAGACATAACAGACTGTAGATCTGTGGACCATTTAATATTTTGCTAAGTACCTGGTACTTGTTGATGGGCCTACACTGTCCTCTCATACCTTTTAACACTGTAACTTGGAATCATTGTAAAAACCATTTACTTTTAAAAGAGTAACCGTGGAGTTTCTTGCCGGCTCTTCTCCATAGGAAACGACCAATTGGAACCGTGCACATAGCTTCTGACGTTTCATAAGTGCCGTTGTAGGTTTATGTGAAATAAAAATATTTTGAATTGAATTGAAATGAATTTCAAACTCGGTGTGGCGTCGTCTAGGCGACACGAGTCGCGAGATATCTGACGCGTAGTGCGTACGCGGCCTTACTACACCACATGCACAAATTAGTCACCACGACAGGGTTTTATAGGTCATTTACATACTGTATAGATAATTTAATCAATATATATAAATAGTATATTTCAATGGTATTACTTTCTGTTGTTTCAAAGAAAACTTGCTTATTATTATTTGATGACGAAAATGGATAAAGTAAGAAATTAGTATTTAAGGCGAAGATTGAAAGTGGAGCGAGTGACAGAACAGTTGAAAGGATTTTTTTTAGCTTGGTATGGGCATGTGAGGAAGACGGAGGAAATACATATGACTAAGAGTGATGAATGTAAATTTTGATGGATGGAGTGAGAGGAAGGCCAAAGAAAAGATAGATTTTGTGAGGAATGATATGAAAGACAAGAGAGTGAATGATAGTGTGACAAATGGAATGGAACGTGGAGAATGGAAGATAATGTTGAACCCAAGTAACATGGCACAAGAGCGGGATGATGATGTTGAATATTTTTTTTCTATTTATTGATATTTTCACAAGTCACAACAATGAATTGGAGGAGTAATAACTGTGTTAAGGTTGCCTATTTAGTTGTTTTTATATCTAGTTCCTATATATGCAGCTTAGGCCAATATATATAATAAAATAGAAACGTAACAAATTTTCAGTTAAGTGTAGTTTTGAATTAGGTATGTTTGTTTATAAAACTATTATAAACAAACATACCTAATTCAAAACTAGCATTATGAATTAAATTATGATAGTGAAAAATAATACATTTCTTGTATTAATTATTAATTAGAATGACCAATTGTTATTAAGAACAATCTGATCCATCGTTTGTGGAAGTAGTAACTTATTAAAACTTTGACAGTCAGTGTTTGAGGAAAATTTGTATGAGGAAATTGCTAATTAATATTAAAATATTGATTAGCTTTTAGATACAGTTATCCAAATAAAAAAACAATTTCATTTCAAATAGACAAAAAAGAGCTTAAGTTGATAGAGGAAACCAGCTTTTTTTTTTTGTTTTTGAATCGGTTACTTTGCCAACTTTCTAGCTTACAGCACAAATTGAAAACATAAACACTTTATTTTCTTATGAGGTCAAAACAAAAAATTCTAATTAAGTTTTGCTGCCTTATTTTTTGCAGATTTTCTTTTGCAATCAACTTGTTTATTTCTTATGTTCTATACATAGTATGATTCTTCAATATATAATGAATATTGATCATTACAGTCTGAGGTTATCTGGTCTTTGTCTTGCATAGATTTATAGGTACATTGTTATTAAGATCAACAAAGAAGGTTGAATACCCTCTACAGACACTTAGCTATAATGAGGATGTTTATTATTTAGGGAGAATTTATGGTCAATTAATAAGTTTGAAGATCTTACCTGGTCTGTGCAATCATAAACAATGATAATTCCGTGCGCTCCTCTGTAGTATGATGAAGTGATTGTTCTAAACCGCTCCTGTCCAGCTGTGTCCCATATTTGTAACTTTATTGTCTTGCCATCTAAGTCTACAGTCCTAATTTTAAAGTCCACACCAATAGTGCTGATGTAGCTCTCTGTGTAAGTGTCGTCGGCGAACCTCAGCAGCAGACATGACTTTCCAACACCAGAGTCACCAATCAGGAGTAGTTTAAACAAATAGTCGCTGAAAGAGAACACATTCCGTAGTTTAGTGAAGTGTAGCAGTTCAGATCAAGGGCAACACGAGCGATGCGCATCAATAGACGTTCATGATAAACGAAGGGAGGCGTTGCTTTGTTCCCTCTAACAAAGACTTCTCGCTCGCTACGTATCCAGTTCAGAGGAACCAGGAAGTGAAGGACTGGTACAATCATCGCTCACTAATGCGCCATTCATGATCCATACGATTACGTTTTCACAAATACTTCGATAATACCTACCTACCACGAATACACAATGAGTCACCACATTTGTAGTAAAAATTTACTATAGAGACACCAGAACTTGTTTCGTAAACTAAAGGTACAGAGTTCTAAGATATAAATTCCACGCAAAGACAATGAACACGCAAAAAAGATGGGTTTTCTGCACCATCCTTGTTTCTAAATCGCCATGTTACATGTATCAAAAATACTTACTATTCTGGATTCATTTTTGTACTATAAATGTATTTTTTCCAAAACTATAATAATATAGAATATGTCGAAAATAGTTGAGTTCTTTGTTTCTAGCACAAAACAGCAAAAAAATTAATAATTATACGTAGAATAATGGCCGCCGTCCGAAACACCCACTGACGTAAGTCAGAAATTCAAACAGGAGTGCCACTTGGCAGAAACTAAATTGCGTTCAGAAACGTAAAATCGACTAAATTTCAATTTGATTACAGTACGGATATGTCAAAAATAAACTATTGAGATATTTTCTTCGAATCAAGAAAAAATATAGGATAACTATTCAAAAAGAAGAGCTTGTAGAAAAAGCTACAGGTGAATGCAGGAATCGAATCAAAACTCTGTTCCATACATTGAGACCGCGTAGGTATTGCACTTTTCTATGAAACAGCAGACTAATTTTTTTCAGGTTCAGAATCATGTACTGAATCCATGATATCAGTGTCGATGTCCCTGCCACCCTGTACAATAAAAAACTATAGTGTTGCTTTTAAGGGTCAAATTCAGCTTTTTTTTCGTTGTAAACCCTTACACACAGTTGAGCGGCCAAGCCGTTCGGCCCTCATCTCCCTAGAGTAAGTATATTCCTTGCTCATCATTCTCTTGTCCTTATTCCAATTGATTTGGGGTCGGCGCAACGTCTTTTTCTTCCATAATTCTCTATTAGTCGTCATCATTACTCCATCAGACTCAAACATTGTATTAAAAACATTGAAAAATCTAAATCTTCTCTTTTAAGACTAAAAATTAAACGCCCGATGTAGGTAAAACTTCTTTTATTTTATTATTTACACATTGGCTTAAACCAAACAAATCGCGGAATATATTCAACTAAAGGTAAACATGAGATTTAATCTACAACAATTACGTAGAAATTCATAAAATCATCTCTTGTAGTATACTTAATGGTATTTTCCATATGTACAAACTTCTGTCTTTATAGCCTGCAATAATCTGTAACAAATTAAATAATATTAAACTTATTATTTGTGGAAGCATGATTCCCTCCAAACTGGCAGGAGAACGCGCGGGCTCGCGAAATATGGAAGGAGTGGGCCTGTGCCCAGGACTGAGACACTACTAATCAGCCTATAATGTTCCCACTGCTGGGACACAGGCCTCGTCTTTCTGTGAGAGGGAGTGGACCCTAGGCCTATCCCACACTAGGCTCGCGCGGTGGATACCACGCGAGCCTAGTGTGGGATGGTGGATGTCACATGTCTTTTTTGATTCTAGGACACAACGGTTTCCTCACGATGTTTTCCTTCAACGTTTTGAGAGCAGTGGTAGGTAATGAAATAAATTACACAAAGTGCCTGCTTGGTTTCGACCCCACGACCAACTCGTAAGTCGCGGCCAACACTGCTCCTGAGAAGGACACCGCAGACAAGAAAAAAAAGTTAAAAAATCTTACATATGAGACCAGAACCTGTGACATTTTAGCGCAATCAATTAGCGTCTACTTATTTCTACTACAACCCAGTTATGAAATATCGCGGAGTTTCCATTTCACACCTTTGCGGGGTAATTGAGTAACGCACTTACAACGGCAATGCCTTGCACTGTGACAATTCAACTACATTCATTGCGTCATTTACGTTCGAGCAGACAAATTATTCATACATATGAAGCAACGGATTAGCAATTTCCTTCAAAATCCTTTGGATTCTAAATAAAAATGTGTTACGCTGGTTATACATGTATTAAAATCGAATCATTTAGAATCAATCATTATTAGAAAAATTGATCCTGAACTTAGGCAGTATTATAATTATGTGTTTTATGCCGTCTGTTTAACTATCATAGGTGATTTTCTCTGAAACTAATTATTATTCATTATTTTGGCTCCTGAAATACAGGTACTCTAACCAAGCTCTGGAGCCAGGGTCTCACATTTTTCTGTAACGTGTTTTTATGCCAATAAAGATTTATTATTATTAAAGTCAAGTTATCTCACCTTGCTGCCCACAACGGCGAGAGACAGCAGCATAAGGCTGGGTCCCCGCAGCTGAGCGAGCGGCCTGGTCTCGCCCTCGCGGTACACGTACACGCAGCCGTCGTAACAGCCCGCGAACAGAAGCCCGCCCGTCGCGCGCAGGCAGACCGCGCCCTTACCGCCTTCGTGGCAACCCGTGTGACTTCCACTCTGGAAATTAAAATAACAGTAACATTATTACCGATATTAACCAATCTGCTTGCCTAGCCTTTTCCTAACTATCTTGGGGTTGGCTTCCAGCAGTCTAACCAGATGCAGCTGAAAACCAGTAATTTGCATGGAGCGACTGCGTGTCTGACCTCCACAACCCAGTTACTGGGTAACACAATACCCCCTCGTAATACTGGTTGTTAGATGGTTTGGGCTTCTGACTGTAACTACTGTCAAAGATCAGATCTGTCATTCGTAAGCCAGGGCCAACGGCTGAACGTGCTTTCCGAGGCACGGAGGACCCCCGAAAAGTAATACCTATTTTAATCATTTTTAGGGTTCCGTACCCGGAATCCGGGGCCAAACGGAACCCTATTACTAATCCGCCGCTGTCCGTCGTATTTTTATTGTCGCTAAAAAATAACCATACAAGAAAGGTGTGTTTTTCGGCGTTTTTTGCTAAATATTGTACGATGGTACGGAACGCTTCGTGTTCGTAGTCCGACTGCGTGTGCGCTTGGCCGGGTTTTTAATAAATCAAGGCAGTATATTGCAATTTGCTCGAAAAGTACCCTGTTAACCACTCCAACTAAGTTATATAATTATGTTTGTACTTACTCGGTACTCGTACTACAAGTATGTAAAAGGATTAGGAATTTAGGGGTATGAGGAACAGGGTGTAAAGTTCACTCATCCCCCATAGAAAAGGGAGGATCCTCCGACCAGACGGCTGTCATGTCTGGCGGGCAATTGCCCAGAGGTTGAAGTCGGGAGCTTGTATATATGTCCGCCGCGCGGTAAACTCTAATTGCGCGATGCAGGATTTGAGTGACGTCAGGATGTTGTGTGACGTCAAGTCTTTGATGCGTAGTTCGCATGTGGCGGTGTAGATGCCGCCACAGGACTATCACTATATAGATACTTCAGGAGTACGGAAGTACTTGTTGAGAATGTGGAGAAGAGGGTAGTAACAAGATAGGTGTTTCATGAATTCAATTTTACCTATATATTATATTCTGGATGAAATTGAATTCATGAAACACCTCTTAAGGGGTCATTGTACTCATAATTATGAACAACTTTCACTATGGGACCGACCCTGAAACCGCAAAAAAAAAAAACAGTTGTTCCTTACATTTATGTCCGTATAGGTCGTCAAAATGTAGTGAACAGCAAAGATTTAAATCACAAATTTGCCCTCACTGTACTAAGTCGCACGAAAATTCGTCCATAATGAGAGGAGCGAGCTCACACATTAATAATGGCGTTTCCATGACAACCAAGTCAAGTCTCTGCGACACTGTCTGTCTCAGAGGTGTCAGACCGAAACAGAAACGCGACCATCTTTTGACGCGGAAGGGCAAATCTACGATTGAAATCTTTGGTGAACAGCTGTTTTTTTTCACAATTTATAGAAACACAGGTCCTTCATTTAAATCTTTCTTTTATCAGGAAAATAGGACACCCTCAAGAAACCCTAAACACCACTAATATACGCTAGTTATTTTTCTTTCAGTTTTCTGTTTAATAGTTTTTTTGGTACCTATGTACCATCAAGAAGTTCATAACTAACCACCGTAAAGACTATGCTTGTTTGCCGCGCCCAGCGGCTATAGAACCGGGCCGGTTACAGATGTTGTCATCGTGTCCACGGGATTTTGTTTTCAAACTGCAGTGCTATTCTGTAACCATCTCACCGTGAAAACTTAGGTGAAGTGAGCGTGGAGTGAGCTGTCATTCCACAGGGATTGACACTATTGACAGCTCACTTCACCCAAGTTTTCACGGTGAGATGTTTACAGAATCGCATGGCTGGTTAGATGTGATTTTCTTTGATGGTACAACTTGATGGAGTTCTATTTTTTTTAATGTAACCTTTTATACTTACAGCATATTCAAAAACGTGTATCTGATGGCTGCTAGTCCCACAAAACACCTTGCCATCTTCAAAAAGGAGCGTATACACTGTCATCTTAGGCCCAGAGAGAGTTCGGAGCAACAGGCCAGTCTGTGCGTCCTTTATCGTCACGTTTTCTGAACGGGCGGCGACTAGCAAAACTTTGCGGGGACCCTCCTTCATAGCGCGGAGAGCCAGGATTGATTGTTCAGAGAACTTTACTGTGCTCACTGGTATCAGCATGTTGTTCTGTAATGGATGATGAACAGATTCAAAAGATTTATTTTCACAACATAGCATCACGCCTTTTTTCTCCAAAGGGTTATCATATGTTAAATCAAATCAAAAGTAATTTATTTGAATAAGGGTAAGAATCAGCATTTTTCGAACGTCAAAATTACATAAGACAGTCCCCCAATACGCCCACCCTTCACCACTTCCTAGTGCTTTACCTGTGAAGAAGAAGTGGCGCAACAAACTCCCCAGCAGCACAGCTGTTTGTTCAGTTAGAAAAACTTTATTCTATAAAATAGTATGTAGGTATGCAAAGTAATTAACATTACGAGACTCTGTGTCTCGTAATGTTAATTACTTTGCATACAAATGCTAAACATTAAATAAAATGATTTGCCATATGTCAGCTAGCACTGTTATGTTTAAGTCCCATGTAACGGGGCCGAACCTATTGTCTATTTTCACTGTCATTGTCTATTCCTATAGAAAAGGATCGACAAGAAATTCCATAGTTCCTATTAAAAGTTATTAAATTATACTTCAAAAATCTTTTAAGAGAGTGAGAGATCTTTTAGTAAAACAATTATTTTGTAACAGACTCTGCGTTAACAACTCGCATTGTGAAAACTTCACTTGGTGACATGGATGCCTAGCGTTTGAAATGAAATTGGATCAATGCACTTTATTAATGTTATTATTTTGTCAGTAATATGACCTAGCAGAGTGTTAACGAAACTAGACACTTGTTACAATAACATAATTCTGTTCATACTAAAACTACATAATATTAATACTGTTTCATACTTGTCATGTAGCTTGGAACTGAAGTCCGACCGAAAAAAGATTTTTTTTTCGGCCGAAAACGATAGCGAAATTCGGCCTAATGTACATTTTCGATCGAAAAAAGAAAAGAAAAGAAAATCGATAGGTATCTTTTTTTGGTAAAAGTAAAATAAATGCAGCGATAGTCTTGCAATAAATCATTATATTTTATTGTTTAAACTTAAATCTCAGAAACTTTGTAGTTTTCTCAAAGACAATTTAATCATTAATAATAATCAAACAATCTGATATTATATTTAAAAAGCAAGTTAGTTGTTGTGGAGAAAGATATTCTCTGAATAAATGAATTGATTTTCCAGCATACATTTTTTTGACCGTAGCCGAGAAATACATTTTTTTCAGCCAAATCGAAATTCGGTCCAACGACTCTACCTGAAACCTGCATTTTTATGTTCGAATGCGAGCCCCTTAATTTCCAGCCCATCACTACTTTATATTAGAGTTATTTACCTTGCATTCAAACTGCAGTACGAAGCCAGTCCTGGTTCCAACGAAGACGGTGTCCCACGCGCGGTCCATCGTCTGTATCGGACTGAGAACATTGCACTCTGGACCCTTCTCCAGACCCGTCTGGAATGTAAGAGAGAGACGGAATGAATAAGTACAAATTTTATTTTGGGATTTTAGAACATGGTAAGTACTTATTGCATATCTTCGATTTTCGAGATCCTGATTATGACAGTTTTTGTTGAACTTCTAAAGTGGAAGTGTCTTCCACTTTAGAAGTTCATCAAGTCTTCTAAAAGGGCTAGTACAATTTATACGAGTCGACCCCAATACACAGTGATCAACAGTTATTGCTGTATGCTAAAGTGTGTTTTGCACATTTTTAGGGGTCCGAATCATGGTATCAATCAATAAATGGTAATTAAATAAGCTCGACAAATATGGAACCCTCAGAGCACTAGAATACACACTTGGCCGGTATTTTCAAATGTTTAGTTTTAATTTTGTTTTCGATGTTTGTAGGCGTGTGCAGAGATGTTATCAGTACACCTACGGATAACGACGGATGTTGCTGTCATCCCATTTGATAAATCCGTTCATCATCGCCTTTAAGATGACCTAATTCCTAGCCTTGACATACACAAACACATCAATAGTTAAAAGCATTGAGTATATTTAGATTACAATCGATCGGATGTAGCACCTACATATTTATTTTTAATGATAGCCTATTTCAGTGTATTTCATTGCCACCATTTAGAAGACGAAGTAAATATATTTAGAATGACAATAATATTTTGATTAAAAACAGTGACTCATCTAAACCGAAGTGCCTTGCAACTTCTGCAAGTTTTGTTGCTAATGTAAACTTCGCTTTAGTTATACTAACGCCTTAAGAATTTCGAATTTGCAACAATATTTGCATAAAAACTTTACTTTTGATTTCACGACGCAGCAAAAACGGATAGAACGATCGCGCTGTTTCCAGAATTGTCCCACTGCAGGGCAAAGGCCTACCTCTCCCTTTTCCACACAATTCTGTCTCTTACAAAGTTAACAGTGTCGGGTAGTCCTTTCGTTAGGAGTCTAGCTCGTCCCGCCATCTACACCCTGGCACAGATAATATAATACTACGTAACCCTAGCCTTGCCATTGGCCATTATTTTATAATAATAAAAATACTCTAAACTAGAGAATACAGTAGGTCAAACAATCTTACCTCTAAATCATAATATCGTATCCTAGAATCCAGTGATCCCGTGTACACAGTGGTCCCATACTTCTCCTTGACAATGGTCAGGCATGTGACAGCCAAGTTCGACCCTCGCAGAGTGTTGAGTAGCTGCCCGTCACCACTGAAGTGGTATACATTGCCATCCAAGCAAGCTGCTATGAAGTCAGTCTCAATGCACTAGAATTAAAAGTTAATTTGTATTAATTATTGTGTTTACTAGGGGGGAATGTGAGGATTTTGATGTTGCCTATGCTTCTTGAATTGCTAGTTTGAGCATTGAAGCTTATGCAAATTCTGCCAATTCATTCATTAAGAAAATATGCATTCAAGTTTTTTTACTTATATTGCCAATTAGTAACATGGTTTTTCAATGGCAGTACCCACGAAATTATTTAAATAGCACATTCTGTAAAACAATCCACATAAACGTTTTATAAGGAACTTGTATCTAAATTATTGTTTTCAAAAATTACCTTCCTGTATGACTATTTTCCTGTTTATAGGGACGATTATTTTTTGATTTTTTTTTTTTGAGCTAAAATAAACGCTAAAAACCTCACCTCTATCGCAAGTACGGCATCAGCATTGCCGGTGACGGTGACTGAATCCCGGCGCAACTTTTCGTCGGTCGAGTAGTCGTACATCTTGCACACATTCTCCGCCTGTCCGCTCTCCGCCGTGGACGCGTCATCCGCAGACGACTGACTGTTATCGAGTATTATCTCCTCACTTATCGCCTCCCTCCCATGCATGTCTTTATCATTACATTTTATCTCACTCTCCTCCCCTATAACTATGTCTTCTGACACATCTAACATGTCAAACTGGAGATCATTGACCACAGTCTCTTCTTCCACTTGCCGCGGTCTTGGCGCGGGTTTTGCTTCCGGCTCCAAAGCAACAACCTCCTCTATGCCAGTATTTGAAGGTTCAGTAGTCTCCACAGGCACAGATGTTTCGTCAGCCTCTATGGGTTCGTCTTTTATAAACTTTCTTACATCAGTCTGAATAAGAACTACTGAGCAGTCCTTTAAATCAAATGAATTAGCATTTTTCTGAGGTTTCGTTCTCTTGGTCGGTTTTTTCTTTGGTTGAGATCGAGGTTTCTTCTTGGTTTTAGTTGGCGGCTCCTCTAGGTCATCTAGTGATATGATATCTTCTAGAGGTCTTTCATCAGTAATTATCTGCTCTATAAGAGATATATTAGGCGGTTTCGCTTTGTTATTTCTACTTCTACTTCTTTTACTTGATGTGGGACTCTCAGAACTCTTTCGTTCTTGTTGCAGTACTTTTTGTCGTAAAGATCTTTTTTCAACTTTAGTTGAATCAGTGCTGTCTTCTTGAACACTTTCTAAAGCTATTTGCTCTAATTCTTCCACAGGTATGTTGGTGAAATCGTCTACAATTTCGTCTGCATTCATTATATTTTCGTGCAATGAGTCAGTGTCATCTTCACCTTCATCTTTACTTTCGTCAATAGGTGTTACGTTCAGAACAGTCATACCCAGAGTAGGCATACTGCTTGGACATGTGTCTTTGGATTCTAAGGAACTGTACAGTTTAAATTTTTCTTGCAATAAAACTTGTATTTCCATGTCTATTTCTTTCATTCTTTCGAAAGCGTCAGCTGACCTGGGTTTTGAGCTTTCTAAAGACACAGCAAGTGTTTGCACACATTTGGAGACTAACTTCTTCCTCTCTGTTTGACAAAACCTGGTACTGGTAATTTTACTTTGAAATGTCTGTGTTTCTTTTGTAATAAGTCTTCTTATGACTTGAGTTCCCACATGTTTAGTCTGCACTGTCTTATTGCGTGCAGGAGTTGGTGTTGGCACTTGTTTCAATATGTTTTCCTCTACAGTGGGTTTTGTAGGGCTTGTTGCTAAAGCAGTGTTTCTGTGTGCATGGTGGTGAGATGATGCCTTCTTGGGCTGCTCTACAAACATATCAAAAGTCTTAAGTTTAATTTTAGGGTCTGATTTTGTGGGTGTTTGACTGCTTGCATTAATACTATCTTTTGGACTTAGAATGGTTTGACTGGATGTGCTAGAATGTCTTTTTCTGCCTGATTCACTCTCTTTTTCTTTTGGCTTTTTTGAGGTTTCTTTCCTTTTGACATATTTATCTGAATAACTTTTATCTGTTGAGTCAACTTTTTTACTATCCTTAGCTTCATTCGTACTTTCATTTTTAGGTAAAAATATATTATAATAGGGCTTTGGGGCATCATTGCACTTTTCTGTTGACTTAATGGAACCAGCATTGGCCGGGACATTTTTATCTGAAGTTGATTTCCCTGAATCGGACTGGCTAGATTCACTTTTCTTTCGTTTTTCTTTACGATGAGATGGTCTTTGATCAATAGATCTTTTTCGTGAGTTTGATGGAGGAGTTTTTATAATATTTGAGCTACCTGCTTTTTCAGTCTCTTTCTCAGTATCTTTAGGTTGAGGCACATGCTCCTGCTTTATTTTAATTTGTTTCACTTTGTCAACACCATTGTTAGGTGTATTTTCGTGAGTATTTTCGTTTCGAAAATCTAGAGATGTCACTTCTTGCTTGATATGCTTAGCTATATCTCTGAGGTTCTCTGTACTGCTCTCAGGAAATAAATCTAAAGATGACTGGGCAATGGTTTGCAATTGACTGTCAATATTGTTTACAATGTGAGGTGCTGCTTGTTGAACTGTTTCAAAATTAGGGGGTTCACTTGAGAGATCATCATTTTCAATAAAGTTGTGGTCAACAGCTACATGATATTGCCTGTCTAGTTCAGCGAATGTATCCTCATCTTCAGATAGCTGATCAGTATTCCCATCAAATAGTGGTAGTGGTTCTTCTTTACCTTTAAATGGCTCTTCAACAGAGGTTTCAAAACTTCTTCTCTGGCTCTTCCTCTGGCTTTCTATACTAAGTTTTCTTTCTGGAACAGGGTCACTTCTTTTCGATTGACGCCTCTCAAATAGAGGATTGACTTCTTCATATGGTGCTTCATTATTATAATTTAAGTTCTTATTAGAATTATCTGTTAGATCTAATCTGTTTGAATTTTCATAATTTATTGATGGAGGTTGATCATGCTCAAAACATGGCTCCTGTGAGTATTCATCATAATTGTAGGGTTCAAAATAAGGATAGTTAGGCTGTCCATCTGCAGTATGATGACCGCTGTGTTCATCAGACACATCAAATCTTTGTTCAAATTCAGCCAACTGCAGAACTTTACTAAGCTCAGCCATAACAATGGGCTTTATATCTTCTAGTAATACAGTGTCTTGTGGATCTAAGAGACACTGCATCTGCTTCATGAAAGTATCCTCATAGATTGTGTTATTGTCATTATGAATGAAGTCTGTGCTGGAACTGTACAATGATTTCTCTGCCACAGATCTTAAATGGCGATTCAAACTATTTTGTGACTCTGTTATTAAACTGCTAATGGCGTACTCAAACTTTGATGAAGAACCCGGATCATCCATTAGTTTGTGCATCTTATCTTTGTCCATCTTAAACAGCTGGTGGACAATATTTGTTTTCATCTTATCACAATTAGATTTAACATTGTGTCTCTGTCTTGGTGTTCTCTTCTTAGCTGGTTGCTCTGGCTGAATGAGCTGATTAGCATTCTCACTTCCTTCCTGCTCAGTGATACTCTCATGGACGGCAGCATCTTGTGATAACCTCTCTGGATCATTACGATTCATTAACCGTTTCCTGATGATATCTACAGTGTCATCTACAGATCTACTAAATGATGTGTCATTATTATTGGTGGTTGGTCCAGAGGTCCCACCATAATGGTCTGATGCCGGAGGTCTATGACCAGTATAATCTACAACAGGTATTTTGTTTCTTTCTACAATATCATGATGTTTATAAGAATTTTGACTTCTATCGTCATAATCATACTTTTTAAAGCCTGGAGGTGGATTGGCCCAAGGAGATATCTGTTGCTGACTGTAAGAATCTGGTGGATGAACCAGGAGAGGAAGCTGCCGCTGATCGATATCTCCCATACTGTTAACATGAAATGATTCAGGTGCAACATCCTCATAAAAATTCTTTGTGTCTTTGTATGAGCTGCATTGATTATCTTTAGGTCTCATATTAGAATGGACATATGGGTACATCTGCCTAGTGCGTGGATGATGCGTTCTCTCTGGAATTCTATGATCAATCTGGCGATGGCCATCTCGATATTCTCTGTGTCTGTCATGGTGATCTTGTCGATCATGATCGTCTGGATGACCTCCGTGAGCACTGAAGGGTGATGGACCTCTTTGATTTAGTCGAGGGCTAGGTGGCGGGAATCTGAAATAGATTATTAAAGCAACTAAGAAAAAACAAAAAACAAAAATTGCAATTGCTCATTATATACACTTATAAGTGTTATTTGTATGACAAAATAAAATTTAGAGTTTTATCGGCGTATTGTTCTATACATACACGGTTTTTTTTACATTTCAAGGTATACGAAATATTGGCGCGTCAGTGATGCAATGCAAATATTGGAAGTTAAATTGGTACTAGGGTCTTACCTGGGGCTTTCAAGTAATGGATAGATCCTCGGAGGTCTAAATCGAGGAGGCCCATTACCTCTAGGCCTAAAATGCCTTTGATTTTCACTTCGCCATCCTCCGATGCCTGGTTGACCTCGCCTCATTATTTGACAACTAACACATAGTAAGCCACTATAAACCGAAAGGAGCGTTTCACTTGATTTTGGTATTGGAAGTATGTATTTTGTTACATGAAAAAAGGTAGTAATCACAAGAAAAACAAGTTTGATCAATTGTCGCGCCGAATAAAAATACATACACGGACATGGAATCCATTTGACATTTCTTTAGACATCATTGCCAGCCATCAAAATTTACATTTACGATAGGATAGGACGCGTTTAGAACTAGAACATGGTTTGAATTCTTCCAACACAACAAATTTATTGAATGTCTAAGGTCCCCCAGGGGTTTTTAAGGGTTCTGTTTTCCATTTTAAAATGCGTTTTTCAGTCAGACAAAGGCGGTGGCGCACTATGGAACGAAAAAAGCCTTTCGAAGACTTAGGCTTAAATTCTATTATCCAATATTATGCATACATATAACCGTAGGTAAATTGGCAACTTATATATTTTTTTTTAATGTATGGAGCTAATGCTTAAATCTGGAACGGAGAGAATAACCGTTGTATCCTTGCACACGGTGATGAAACTATTTATTTATGATTTTTACTACCGCACTCAATTGCGTTACATGAAGTATGTCAAAAAATAGTAAATAAATAGTTACATCACCGTGTTGTATTATTGTTTTGACTTACAATAGTGAAACTGACTGAGTTCGTAGATGGCACAGCTATTTGCCTTTTCACACGTCCCGGTTGCCGGGGGGTAGCCGGTGCAGACTGTCCGGTTCAGCTTTCACTCGCTATCAAACGCCCCCAGACGTATTAACAATAAAAAAATATTGTGTCTCGTTCTGTGCCCTTCAACCGGCGACTATGGGTTCATGCACACACATCAGTCACGTCAACGTGATGCCGCCGATGCGCCACCTATCGTAAAAAATGGCAGTATAGATCCTCATACGAAATGGTTTTTTTTTGCTACATTTTATGGGTACTTAGTTTTATTCTATACAACCACGAGTTTTACTAAAGCTACGGTTTCTTATAAGAGCGGTGACGGTGACTGCACCGCCGAGCATCGAGCCGGGCGCACCGCCGAGCATCAAGCCGGGCGGACAGCCGAGCATCGAGCCGTACAAATTGTCAATAGTCGGTCAGTCATATAATAAAAAATATTAGACACATAATTTTTTGCTTTATCATATTAATAAAAAAATGGTTTAGATAAAACAATGTAAAATCTACCGGCCAGTGACGTCATGCCACATTTTAATGCATTGCCTACTCAATGTATTGCCGTAATCTTATGTCTACGTAAAAAAATAAAAAATACGTGTCAAATATTTTTTAATAAACTACCTGTGGGAACAAAATTTTTTTTTGTTAACATTCATAACTAAAGGGTATAGGCCCAAAGATGGTACAGTCAACCTCAAAAAGATGTATACACGGACAAGGAACCATTTTATTGTCAAGAACCATGTTTCCTAACATTGTATCCACGATCCGATTCCGAGTACTGAAACCCGAGCATAACAACTGAATTGATGTTACACGTACAATTCATACGTTGTACGAATACTCACATTTCCAGCGGCTACACAAGCGAATGCTCGTCAAACAGTGCGTCGAGCTGATGCAGTATTGTAACGCAATACTCAAAATCAAATCATGATAATGTTTATTACACGCGAATACCCGGTAAGTGACCAACTTAAAAAGCCTAAGCAACAATCATAATGAACATTCATAATTTACCTATTTGTATTGCAAATAAAAAACAAATGACGTCAGTGATGTCATGCATGAAATGAAAAGGACAAAAATAAAATTCTTGTTCTTCTAATAGACGAAGCTAAGTAAGTAAGTAAGTAAGTAAGTATATTTATTTGTTTAAACATGGTATACATACATTGCATGCAAGATATTACAGTAGAAAAGAAAGTTCAAACATGTTCAGCCGCGAGACGTGGCGTACAAATTGTTGAGTGGCGTACAGTTGCTGGGTTTTAAACCGAGACTACACTTATTAAATTCAAAATGATAAAATTACTATAACAATCGTACTACATTATCAATACAATTCAATTATCAATGCTAAAGACGTGACATTCGATACAAGCCGTATGTCGTATGACGTTGTCAGTCTTGTTTACTTTGTTCTGGAACTATCACTGTGAACATTGTTTTGGTCATTGGTCATAGGGTGTATAGATGGGTTTGGTAAAATAAATTGTATGCTATGTTTTGTACCTATAAAGGTACAAAACATAGCATACAATTTATTTTACTTATATATATTTTTTAGGATACAATGTTGTGGAATAAAGGTTGTTGACAATAAAATGGTTCCTTGTCCGTGTATACATGTTTTTGGGGTTGACTGTACGAGGGCATTCCTGAATGGCAGTAGAAACTTCTGGCTACTTTCCGATCACAAGAAAATTATGGCCAAATGCTGAGCGATATGTTGGCCAAGCGGACTTAGTTCACAGACTCCTAAGATTATAATTATAATATAAAATACAATACACGACGTATATTTATTAACCTAATCCGCTTAACTGTTCTTAAACAGTCATAAAGAATCCTGTAAGAAATCGACACGTATTTCACCTCTCAACGAGGCATCCTCAGGATGGCGAATTGGCGATTGACTTGTTTCAGCTTGTTTGAGCTTCTTTTTTTATGACTCTTTAACAACGGTTAAGCGGATTAGGTTATTTAAACGTCGTCTATTTTATTTTATATTGAATTTCCGCAGTTACGCCTGAGTCAATTAACTAGTATTACAGTGTCCCTAATCAATAGATCTGCAGTGCTATTCTGTAACCATCTCACCGTGAAAACTTAGGTGAAGTGAGCGTGGAGTGAGCTGTCATTCCACAGGGATTGACACTATTGACAGCTCACTTCACCCAAGTTTTCACGGTGACATGTTTACAGAATAGCATGGCTGGTCTCTAGGTGTTTGCAGAATTCATTTATTCTAGTAAGTTCAATCCACTATATGACACTATTGACAGCTCATTTCACCCAAGTTTTCACGGTGAGATGTTTACAGAATAGCATGGCTGGTGTAAGTGTGAAAAGGGCAGTCGAATGCATTTTGCATAGCAACGACGACCGGTCGGTTAGATTAGGTGCTGAGGCAGCCCAGTTCGATGACCCTAACCAACGTCCACTACGTTCGTTGGGCGTAACTTTGTTAGTACGTTCGACGCACTAAACGCAACATCGGTTGAATATTATGAGGTTGATTTTAATGTTTTACTATTTGTCTGTTCTGGCGTTACGCGAACGCGACCGACGACGATACGCAACGCATCGTCCGTCACATGTGCGACCACTCTTAGTCAGTTTTGATAATAGGTAGAAAGAAAACATCATTGTATGTAATTTTTATTTATTAAAAAAAAAACTTAATTTATACTTTCGTAATAAATTGCCTATTCGGCTGATTTCGAACTTAATAAGTTCTACCCCAAGACAAGACAGTAAACAATATTTACAACCTACATAATATTTAAATTCACAGTTATATACATTTGCAAACTCAAATATCTTCTATACTCTGCTCATTTTATGATGATTGATATGACACCTTCCTACAAAAATAGCTATTTACGCTTGTTTTACTGACTGGTATTATGCCTTGTTGGTACCGCGTACAAAAGGGTACCCATACACCAGTAGTCGTTTGATAAATTATAGAATCAACGTCAACTTTTTATTTTTCGTTTTTTTATTTTATTAATGGCATGTGGATGCTTCAGCACTACTTCGCTTCGTAACTATCACGTAGTATACAGGTGTTCGGCAGACGGTTGAACATACGAAAATGGCGGATCCGTGGGGCCGTCTGCTACGTGTTTAGGCCCAATACCAAGACCCAGGCCACACGAAAACCCAATAAAAAACCATCGACTTTTTTTGCGCGGTCACCCGTTGTTGTTTGATTTTTTGTATGTCTCCGTCATGATGCACAACAAAAACAAAGTGACATCAACGCCTCTACCGGTGGATAATCTAACTATTTTACGATATGATCACGAATGTTTGGCCACATCATGAACTAGTCGTGCGTTTAACTGGTCATATTGTCAAACGGTGAGTATTCAATGATCTGCACGCGTAGCATGACCACCCTAGAAACGAGTTTTGTCGACGGAAGAATAGACAAAATGACAGTTAAACAATCACAATCTGTTATTTTGTCTATTCTTCCGTCGACAAAACCCGTTTCTACGGTGTTCATGCTACGCGTGCTGGCCAGACCACATCATGATGTGACCAGCGGTCGATGTTCATTTCATGAAATGATCAATTCTTAGGTCTGGCCACGATATAAACAACCTACTGGGTGCTATGATATACCAATTCTACAGGTTTAAGGAAAGCAATTAACATGAGTGTCAATATTAATCATTATTAAATTAACAGAGTATAATCTAGGCTAACCTCGTTGCTCTCCCTTAGTTATTCGTAGGTACCTAGTCTGTGCAAAATCCAGGAAAAAATACGTACAACTGTACAAGGATATTCTGGCGCGTGGTAAAAATTAGAACTAACGCCGCCATCTTGTTTTTTCAATACAATTTCACAAAATATGTCTTACCAACACCGCCACCCTGTCAACGTCATTCCAGCGCCAAAAGATCTTTGTAGCACTCTTTAAAAGAATACAAGCGAATCGAGAGCGACCAGCAACACGACACGGCTCGGCAACATGCAACACCACTGGCCGCATTTAGTCCTTTTACAGGTAAAAAAGAAAAAAACTGGTAATTGAGCCGGTGTCCTATTCTGCCAGAGTCATTTTACCTCTGATTTTGCATCACTGTCAAAATTACAGTGATCCTAACTAATATTATAAATGCGAAAGTGAGTTTGAATGTTCATTTGTTTGTTTGTTACGCTTTCACGCTAAAACGGCTGAACAGATTTAGATGAAATTTGGCACTTGGGTAGACCATGATCTGTATTAGGACATGGGATACTTTTTACATTCACAAGGGATCGTGGCTTATGCGGGTAAAACTGCGGGGCGCAGCAAGTGTATAAGATCGTAGCAATACGGGTGCTGTTGCATTGCTCCTTGGGTTGCTGTCAGACGTACATTATCTGAGAAAGGACGGTAGGGTGAGCGTGGAGCATTGGTCGTGCTGTGGCTATGCGATACTTAGTCTTAATCCATAGATTTAAACACCAGCAAGTATAGAAGTCGGGTCTTCAACACCTGACTTGACTTTTCGTAGAAACATCACTGCTTCGCGGCCGTCAATCAACCTATGATCGTACGTCAGGGCGAGGTACATCATAGGCCTGATTTCAACCTATAAAAAATAAGGAAGTTTGAAAGCGGAGTCGATAACAGAGAAAAAAAAATGGGAGCAAGAAAATTGTTTTATTTCCGTCTTGAAACTTTTAACATGTTTTGTTGCGATGTTTCGCCAGTGCAAACGCACTTGTATGAAAAAGAACTGTAGCGCCGTCCTCAAAATAAATTGGGGGAAAAAAGGGGATAAGGATGATAATGTGTTCTTGACACCTACTACTAACGAATATGTGTATTGCGAACTTCATCCTTATTACTATTAGAAATTGTCCAACTGGCAGGTGTCAGGAACGCATTCTCTCGACGGCCAGACTGTAAGTGAATAGACAAATTCTACAAGATTTTTCTACCTTGCCATTCACTGCGACTGGTCTCTGGATTATAGCATGCATGCCCAATATGGCTGACTGTGGTAGGTTGATGATCGGCATAGATAAGAGCGATCCAAACACTCCTCCATTGCTTAACGTGAAGGTACCACCTTGCATGTCTGCTGGCACCAATTGACCTGAAATTTACGGAATAATGTCGATCAGGCAGTTTGAAGGGGATTGCACTAAGGTTGCAAACGATATACAAAAAAAAAACGTGTGCGGTCGGGGGACCCCCGTCAGGAACGAAGTTCTTTCTCACGTATAATTTAAAACAAAAACATTTTTTTTGATTTTTGCTGCCGTCATTTTCGAATTATATTTTGACCTCAGCACCTTAAAAATCTATGAAAATGATAACCATGATAATAAAAATATATTTTATTGTTACTGTCGGCTTTAGCATTCTCGGAAACTATGAAAACGACAACCATGACGATAAATTTGAAATTATAATAATTAGGCCCGGACACCTCCAAAGCGGAGACGAAACGAGAGGAGAGGAGATGTGTTTTAAACAACCAATAGAATTTCGTTATTCACACATCTCGTCTTCACTCAGCTTCAGTGGATACCAGTGAGCGGAGATGTATTATATTAGTATGGCACGATCGAAGCGGAGATGTGATCTGTGCCTCGCCGCGATTGAGCTGGGCGGCGGCGGCGGTACAAAGCGGAGCTGTGAGGTGTGACTCGTAAGCTGGCGCGACGACGCGCAGCGGAGACGAGAAGAGATGTGCGTTCATCTTAACATCCAACGCTCGCCGCACGCAGCCGCGTTTCGCTCTAGCCAGCCAGCACACATCTCCGCACAGCTTCGGATACACCCTAGCTGAAAAACATCTGTTCTCGTCTTCACTTCGGACATCTCCGCACATCTTCAGTTTGGTGGAGTCCGCGCCTTAGAATCATCAATACAACTCTCTAAGTTAGTTTTGGCCTCAAATGTCATGATTAATTAATGAAATTGTCATTCAGTACGGTAATTTGAACTTAGAGAGTTGTATTGATGATTCTAACCCGCAAATTACCAAAAAAATAATTGAATTTCGCGGGCTGCCCTGATTGTAGAAAATCAGTGAGTGAGTTTATGAGTTTATTACCATTCCTGGCTTTAGTACCAATCGCGTTCATTGCGAGCTCCAGCTGCGGGTAGTCCATGGAGTCAACGTTACGAAGCACAGGTACGACCAGCCCTCGAGGGGTCGCCACTGCTATCGATATGTCCACGTAGTCCCTGTCAAATTAAACGTATTCAAATTCAAAATATTTTATTCCACAAATCCTACATGGCTACATAAAAACATCAGAAGCTAGGTACACGGTTCCATTTGGTCGATTCCTATGGAAAATAGCCGGCAAGAAAGTCCACGGTTACTCTTTTAAGGAGGATCTACAGTATTAGCCCGCGAAATTCCAATTTTCTCACTTTTTTTGCAATATGCAGGCCAGCGTTAGGTTGTATCACTTGTATCTTAATCAAAATATGATTCGCGACCATAACAGTTATGTATTTACACAATTATAATCAGGGCCGGATTTAAAGGTGTGGAGGCCCTGGGGCAACCAAGAAGTGGAGGCACCGATTTTGTTTTTGGACCTACGAAAAAATAAACATAGTTTTCAATCATTTATACATAAGAGGTACTAAAAATATACAAAAGATAAATGTTAGGCGAATGGAACTTTGCGAGCTTTTTACGTCGAAAAGTCATTGATAATTTCGGTGAAATCCAGTTCTCGGAGTAAATCACTTTCAATACTAAGTACATGATTCTGAACGCCCCTGCGCCTAAAACTATTCGCCGGTTATTAAAAAAAAATCAGCTGTTTCATAGTGCAATACCTACGCGGTCAAAATAAAAATTTAAACGCAGAAGCGATCAGAATCATGTACCTACTGTATCCATGGTAACAGCTTCGCGTCGATGTCCCTGCTAGACTATATAAAAGAAAAGCTATTGAAATAAAAATAAAATGAAAAATCCATTGTGAAAATGGGGCCCGATAAAATTGAAGTGTAAAAAATGCCTTTTC
This sequence comes from Agrochola circellaris, assembly GCA_914767755.1. Lineage (NCBI taxonomy): Eukaryota > Metazoa > Arthropoda > Insecta > Lepidoptera > Noctuidae > Agrochola > Agrochola circellaris. Next base: position 5,294,038 of record OU611857.1, read on the forward strand.
GGTAGGTGTTAAGAAATAATGAAAAGCTGGAATGAGCCAAAATCAAGGAATTCATCGTGAGGAGATCGGATATCCAAAAATTTCGAAAACCTCCGATGCGTCGGGCGTGCACCAACCCGCACTGGGCCAGCCTGCTGAATTATGGTCGGCTCACTCGCTCTCACAGAAAGGAGGCTCGAGGGAATTTGAGTAGTGTGAACCTTTAAAATTCTAGGGATAGAAAACGAAGTCATATTTAATATTGGCATTTAGAATTAGTGTCATCCAAAATCTTCTTCTCTTTACCTGTAAACGATGTCAGATCCCATGATAACCCCGTTGACGACAGGTTGGTCTATCAGGGCATTGGATGCAGCCTTTAGGAACGGAGACATGAAGGACAGTTTCACCCCGTACTTCTTGACAAATGCCTGCAAGTTTGCCTTCCGGAACGCCATCAGCTTACTGTGGACAATATTATACCGTACACGGCCATTAACATAAAAATCAAGTGTGAGATGTATAATGTCACGTCACTGACTATTCTTTTTTTGTGTGTTGTGTGACTATTCTGCAGAGTCAAGTTAAATTAGCTAGCGAAACTCTGAAAACTGAGTTGAGCTACCGGATTACTAGCAAATGCGTGCACTGACTGGACAGGTGCAGTCAAATCTGTGTGGATCTTTCCCCAAAAGACCGTTTCAGACACTAATCTGCATGGTCCTCCGTGTAACCACTAAGCGACCTAGACGAGTCGATACGACATCTCGTGTATTAAAATCCACCCAGACGTTAGGATGCCTCACGGGTATAATATAAAGATTCCCACATACAAACATACAAGGATTCGTGTGAAAAACATAACCCTGTCTTTGCTGTCGGGTAATAAAACTGAAGATGTTAGTATTACCTCATATCACATTCATTGAAGGTGGTTAGCATGGCGGTCGTGTTCTGTGACTCTTTCAATCGCTCGGCTATGCGCCGGCGCATCTTGTTCATGGGCACCGGGTGCTCGGTGCGAGTGCCCGAAATTGTCTTTGACGGGTCGGTCATTTTCATGGATGCCAACTTAATATCAAAACAACGTTTTTTTTAAAAATTTCGTTAGTAATACCCACTCCAGGCCCTAGCACGAAAACGCGAATTAAACGTAACGAAAATAGCATGCTTTTTTACCCGACTATAATCGAACATAGACAACTCCTATAGCATTTTGGTTTATATTTTTGCAATAAGCACAGTCTTATAGTTCGCGCGCAAGTGCTAGTCACCGTCTGGGGTATGTGAGCGGTTAGACGGGGGAGGTATAAAAAGTCCAAGCTACAGTATAACTAAGTACAGTATTCTATGTTCATATAAAACGGCCGAAACGACGCGCTTCGAAATCTCAGTGTATGTCAGTACGCACCAGTATCGAGTGCGCGGCAGTTACGCACGGGCGTGGAAGGTTTATCTACCGAGCGGCCGTAGGTAATTATTTCAAGGTCACTGCCAAGATATAATAATGCTACTTATATATTAAGTCTGCCAATTTTGTCAATGACGCCCTCCCTGTCTCACCACTCACATACCTCAGGCGGTGACTAGCAGTCGCGCACGGACTATAGGTATAGTAACACCCATAGATATGAATAATAAGTAAATATTATATGGTAAACGTATTTTTATTAATTTTATAATCGTTCGAATTTACGTTGCGTTTACTGCGCGCGTTGCTAGGCCCACGGAAGTGTTTATGTAGAAAAAGTAAGGAAACAAGAGAATAGGTACTGTATGCCGTACTTCAGTGGTAACAAAACCAGTAAAAGCTCGCCTCGTAATTTATTAAAACTCCGTAACTACTATGGGAGGCCATCTCATGGTCAAAGTGTTATCACCGACGTACGGCACAGTATAAATAAGTAACAGTTTTATATCTTCATAGAAACCGGTCCAAACAATACGCTTCGAAATCTCAGTGTATATCAGTCCTACGCAGCAGTATCGAGCAGGGGGTGTCAATTTTGTGTGGCGAATATGAGACATAGACTAGGGATACAAAAAATGTTACCCCAAAAAAATTTATTATGACAGATCGAAAAATAGACAAAAAAAATTTTTTTTTTGGTTTGTCATTATTCTGTCAAAGGTACAGTGTTACCAACAATGCATGTATTGAACTATTGGTAGTAAATAATAGTAGACGATACTAGTATTTACAATGAAAATTACCTAATATATCTACTTATATGTATATCAATGGTTAAAATAAAAATAAAAATTTACTTTAAAGTTAAGGTATTAACTTATAGGCCCGAGGGCCACGACTGATTATTTCAGGGTCAGTCAGTAATTATTTCATTGCCGGAATATAGTACTGTCACTTATTTATACTGTGCGTACGGTCTACTATACTACTACTACTGTACTACTATTCTCTTGTTTTCTAGATTAAAATATATTAAAGGTATGATTTTGATCCCCGCTGCACGCGGCAGTGATGCCGCAAGTGTTGCAGCGGGATTCGGAATCACATATTTATTGCCGCGATTGCTGCCGTGCTCAGAATGTTACCTCATAACCTATAGAAAATGTATGGGAACCACTAGTGACACGGCAGAACTGCTGCGGCAGCATTGCCGCGTGCAGCGGGGATCGGAATCAAACGGTAGCATGACCACCGTAGAAACGGGTTTTGTCGACGAAAGAATAGATTTGTTCTCAAATGTGTGATTTCATGAAAAACTCATTCATTCAAAAAACCACCTCCAGCACGCGTAGCATGACAACCATAGAAACAGGTTTTCTACGGGTTTTGTCGACGGAAGAATAGACAAAATGACAGATTGTGATTGTTTAACTGTCATTTTGTCTATTCTTCCGTCGACAAAACCCGTTTCTATTGTGGTCATGCTACGCGAGCAGCAAGATTTTAAGCGAATGACCGGAAAGAGAAATAAAGTACTTGGGCGGATAGCGTCTATTTGTGCGTAAATGTAGGCCGAAAATGTTAGAGATGTTTCGTTTCCTGGTAGAGTAACGATTTGCAGAATCTTAATTTGTGCGTATCTGCACAAATTAAGAGCTACCGATTAAACTCACTTTTTTATGGTGGGAAATTATCAAATAACTTCTCCCGCTCTGGCCGGAGCGGGAGGGCGTGTCAGACTATTACTGACTAAAACCCACCCGTGTTCCTTCAGTTGGCTGTATATTGTCAGGGGCCACGGTATCCCTTTCGGACTTTCTCGCGACCCCGGCAGGCATATAAACTCACTTAAAACGGTATTCGTTTTTTCTTGTTATTCTTATCATCCATAAAATGTTTTAAGACTAAGTTTGTTCATTTAAGCGCTAAGATATTTTTAGGGTATTGTTAAATGCATGATTACTTTAAAACTGTAAATATTTTTGGAAACATAATGAATGCACAAATATGCATAAATTAAGAGCTACTGATATACGATTATTTTACGGGCGCACAATCTTTGGTTTTCGTAAAAGCCCAAATTTCATATTTGCTGCGCAGTTATGCATAAATATAAGATATTCGCCCATGTACTTTAATTCTCTCTGCCGTCATTCGTTTAAGTCTTCCTGCTGGAACAACTTTACACCAGCAAGATTAGATTTCCGTATTTTTTCCAAAACGACAGCACGCTTAATTTTTTATTTGACGTAGGTACTTTTACAGCAGATTACTCTCTAATTATTCGTTGAACTCAATACATTCTAGAAGAGATTTTCTGGCTGGTGTAAAGAACACAAGACTATAAAAAAAAAACATTAATGCAACTAGATCGCAATTTATGTAGTAAAATTAAATGCATTCAAAACTTAGCAACACGTTCTTTTGATATGCAAACGTCAGATTGTTATCGAAAAAAATTAGCAAGGGGTAAAAAGGTGTCAGACATCGACAAAGTTTCAAAAAAATTGTGACATTTATTCTTAAGTCATCTTCTAAAATCAAAGTATCAACTCTTATCATTGTTTGCATGACGTTTAGTTTAGTGGAATCCAAGAATAACATGTTACCGCCGTGACCGAAATTCGGTCAGAAGGATATTACTGACCTTATTAATATTAAGTATTAAAGTAAAATTACAGTAGGCCCAGCTTTGCTTCTAGCGATAATGGGGGCTGCTCCTTTTGCGACTGTACCCGCTGGTGCCCGCGCTGCAGCTGGCGCTGGAGCTGGCGCTGGAGCTGGCGCTGCCGCTGGTGCTGCAGCTGGCGCGGCTGTAGGTTTAGCTGCCGCGGCTGCAGGTGCAGCTGCCTTGACTGGAGCTACGCCAGTTATGTTAATCTGAAAGTTCCATGAATTAGAATTTATTTTTAGTGATTAGATAGATTTTAAACATATTTCCGAATGATTTCAGAATCGCTGAGCTGGCAAAGGCGTACGATCACAGATTACTGTGGTAGGATGAAGGAACAACAATAACAATCGATGAGTTTTAAAAGTACCCAATTACTGTTTAAAATAAAAAAAATCGTTTTCATTATTGTACAAACTGTGATTTCTTAGAGACGATAATTTAAATATTTTATATACAAACTGTGATTTTTTAGACATAAGTTAACATTTTAATATGTAATTAAAGTTTTAATTATTGTACTTAAGAACTGTGACTTTGTGTTTCTATTCGTTTATCTTACGTCGACCTACATATGTTGTTTATTAATGTCGATTCTATTTTATAGGGAATTTTATTTTGAAAAAAACCATCGATTTACATGAAAAAACACGAATAGTAGCAGGTACTATTCGTGTTTTTTCAACATCTAGGTATAAAATACCAACCTATTGCTAATTTTATACCGCGTATTATGAAACATAAATCATGCAGTTTTCTTACTCAGTATTTTGCGTCTGCTAGCTACACATGTAGGTAGATTTTTACGAACCGGCTATCTAATTACGCAACACATTTTCGTTGACAATTCCGACTAATCTGTTTCAATTTGACAGTTCAACAACATCCATTGTGTTATTTACGTTGTTGAGCAGATTTTTTTTTCGAACGTACGAAGCAATGGATTAGCAATCTGTTTCAAAACGATTCAGATTCTGATTTATCGTGTATTACGTAATTAGGGTACGGGTGAGTTCGAACTGGGGAAGAGTATGAACGAAGCCCGAAAAGTGACTTTAATTTATAATAAGTATAAACAGGGTGTCAGGGACATCGACGCGGAAACTGTTACGATTCTGAACCTGCGTTGAAATTTTTCAACGGTTATTAAAAAAAAAATCTGCTGTTTCATAGAAAAGTGCAATACCTACGCGGTCAGAATGTATGGAACAGTTTTCGCGTCCCCGCCACCCTGTATATACAGAGTGGATTTTTGACATGGGGCTACCATAACCGTTGTAGCTACAGGAAAACGGTCTTAGGAGAATGTCCTTAACTTTTTCTCAAAAAGATTCATTTTGATCTGCATTCACAGATTTTGAAAAAAAAAAAAATTAAGTCTACTAGAAAATTGGCACCTTTACTGCCCCATCTCAAAAACCCATTCTGTGTATGTATAGATTATAAATAACGATACTTGAAAGAGTGGTTGCCCCGACTTGACCGCTTGGCCGTTCGTGACGAGGAACTTGGTAATGACGCCGTGTCCGGGGCACATGACCGGCAGAGCCGTTTTGTCCGTCTCTATCTCCATGGCAACTTCGTCCATTGCCACTGCGTCACCTTCTTTCTTGATCAGCCTGGAAAGTAACACGTACAGACCAGCATTTTCTATCTCTATCTAGATAGCCTCGTTGGTCTTAGCGCTATTGCTGAGCATGAGGTTCAATTCCCGGTCCGGCAAAGTGTTATTGATTTATTTCAGGAATTTCTTTATTAGCAGCCCAGAGGGCCTAGAAAAATGGCATTCGCTTCGAAGCGACTCTATTTTGATAATCGCTATCGCTTCAACGATAACGAAGTTCGATTGGCAGACAAGGTACACTACGTTTCGCTATAGTCAAATCCATTAGTTTGTTCGATAAAAATTAAATTTTGTCTCTGGTCTTTCGTCAGCAAACGTCAAATTCTGCGCTGTCGCTGTCAATTCTTGTTGTCAGTTGAACTCCGATAGTACGAGAGCCCACGACCAAAACCATGTCATCGTTTTATGCCCAAAACCGTATAAATCGTTAGTTTAGATGATTTTGAACCCGATTCGGTGGGAAGTACCGGTCAGAAACCTCGCAGTTTTATGGCAGCCCATTTCTGCTATATCAAAAGAAATAGGCAGACGGTTTCATCACATATTAGAAATATACTTAGTTTATCTTCAGACATTTTGCTTGTTCAATGTGGCCTGGACGCATTTTCAACAATTTCAAAAGATTTAACCGATCTGTCTCATAGCAACATGGCTAATTTTTTTAAATCTTTTGTATAGTTACCGGGGTTACTAAAAATATGATTCCATAAATTTTAATGATTTTTGGAATTATAGGTGGATGGTTCGGATGATTAGGGTTGATTCTTTTAATACTTACTTGACATCGCCGCTAGTGACTGAATCAGGGAAGGTAGGTGCATTTACTGTCTCTTCCTTGCGAAATGCTGACGTGGTGTGCACTTTCCGGATCACCTGCTGCGGAGTTATTATTCTCGACATATTTTTCATTTTGGAGCTGAAAATTTAAATTCATATAACGCCACATGAAATGCATTGTTTTAGTTTTTAACTTAAAGCTCGTACAGACCAGCGCGACGCGACGCCGCGCCGCGACTCGAACAATACAATTTCTAAGAAAACTTGACGGTATAACAAAACTGGTGTCGCGTCGCGCTGGTCTGCACGAAGCTTTAAAGGTGTGTCCAAACATTGAGCGGCAATCGTGCGCAGCTTGCCGCGCTGTGCTTGGACGACTGCCGCGCGAACATTCGTCAGTTTATTTCTAACTAGAGCGCGGCAGAAATGTGTCCTGCAAACGCCGCGTGTTACTGCCGCGCCCTTGCCGCTCAATGTTTGGACACACCTTAACAAGTATTTACTTATTCGCCGATTACTTGTTTACATTCGCTAAATAGCCTATCGCATTCGCCACAAAGTCACCTACTTTATGTATATATTAATGTTTTTTTTAATAAATCGGTCAATCAATAACGGACACAAAACAGTGATTTTATTTCCTGTAAACATCCCTTGTGATTCGTACCCATCAACAATCTACACACTACATCTCAGTGTACGGACAAGCTGCCCGTACAAGTACTTATTCACAAGTACGTTAAGTTCTATTCAGTACGGTAAGTTAAGTTCTTTTTTTATTTGTTTTTTTCAGGTCGTTATTATTCTGTTAGTTTTTAAATGCTCCGGTTTTGTTTCTTATATATTTTTTAAAATTATTATTTACTGTTTGTATTTCCTGTGCGTGTCCCAAATAAAATATTTTTCTTTCTTTCTTTTCTTTGACTTATAACAATGACAACTGATGGCGCCACACTCGTAGCCGAGTTCTGGGCCGACTCCATTTACTTTACATTTAGATTGCCATCGATACGCTAAGAAGAAGGTAAGAGAAAGGAGGAGAAGGGGATCAAGGAGAGACATTGTTGGTTGGAAGTTGTAACGTTTTATTTTCAGGGAGGAAAATTAAAGGCACACTATTATGAAGGTTTCTAACATTTAGCTAGCAATCAAAAAAGGTTTCATATCATTATACGTTCCTGAAAAATTCAAATAAATAAAAAATATACCTCCCTTATGCCTCCTAAAGCCTGTCATAAGATATCTTAGTCGTTATAGTATTGATATGTATTTGGCTCTATTGAGTAATGAGTTTGCGGACCACTAACATACTCGTAACACGGGATTAACGTAGACATACAGCGGTTATTGTTAGTGTTATTAGGTACTTTAAAAATATATAATATAGGTAATGTTGTATAGTTTGTATCACTACTTATAATAAAAACAAACTCCCCCGCCACGTCTTTCTGTCTATCTGAACGCGGTAAACTCAAAAACTACTGAACGGATTTCCATACGGTTTTCACCAATGGACGGAGTGAATTATAAGGAAGGTTTAAGTGTACAATTCATAAAGGCTTTATGTAAATAGGCTGAAGATATCGGTAAAAATCATGCCAACTGGGAGCTTTACAGGCGGGCAGCCGCGTAAACCAGTAAAGTTATATGAAAACTATGTATTAAGTATACGGAATTAATTAATACATTGTTAACCTGGATTAACATATAGGGTACTTTTAATGGCGATACGTTCCCATGGGATATTTTCCGACATCGCGAAGCCGCGGGCAAAAGCTAATATTTTATAAAACTTACGTTGCATATTGAAACTGGTTAGCTTGATGATATCGTCTACACGACGAGGTCTTACTTAAAGGTGTGCTGCATATGTACTTCTTTACCCCAAGGATCTGAAACTTAGTTTTTTATTAAGTATTTACTTCCCGAAAAACTTTAACCATTTATTTATTTATATGGCATCTCAACGACTTACTGAAACATACATAAAAAAATCACAAACAATTTTAGGTTTTGTGAATTCGTCACTTACAGAAGTGCATCGCACTAGCAGGGAATTTAATGATTAAAGGATGTTTTGGATATCGTTACTTAGTTGAATTAATTACAAGTTATAAAATTAAAATAATTTAATGCAATCTTCCTTTGCGATAAATAGTAAAGTTATTTGGGAAAGCATGTGATGTACCTACCCCACCTAGACATAACCTAAATTCTGCTAAAAAGCAGCGAAACAAGTAGATCGGGGGCCTTGCTTCAGTGTTGCAGAAAATTAAAATAATTTAATGCAATCTTCCTTTGCGATAAATAGTAAAGTTATTTGGGAAAGCATGTGATGTACCTACCCCACCTAGACATAACCTAAATTCTGCTAAAAAGCAGCGAAACAAGTAGATCGGGGGCCTTGCTTCAGTGTTGCAGTATCGTTTATAATATGTATATATTTATTTATTACACTTAGTTTCACGAATAACTGCATGCGTATGTCGGGCCGCACCACAATAAACAACACTTAAGTGTGTGTCAGAATATCCCCAAATCGCGTTTGAGAAAACTACTCCACTTACTTTTGCGATGTCCTAAAAATATAGAAAAATTTACTTACCGTTCGCTTCCAAATCACTTTTTTGCTAAACATTGTTACGAAATTAAAAGTTCGATTAAACTCCGTCTGTCGAAATAATTAAAATTGAATTCAAAAGAAAATCTACTATCAAAGTCATTCTTGAAGTAACTTCTTTTTCTGTTTTTTATTTATTTGATTCTCTGTCACAATCTTTGAGGTGGCTAGTGAAAAGAGTTTTTAATACTTAAATACTCTTTTTCCCAAAATTAGCACCCCTGTAGAAACTCTTTGTAGAAATTTCATTTTCGCGCAACTGTCCTTTCGCGCAAGAGGATACGCGCAAGTGTCCCAGATCCGCTGCGGTATGGTCTGATTGTGGTACGTGTGAACGTGGCCTTAAAACTAGTTTTCAGGTTTCTGAATTGCTTAGGAGCATTGTAAGTAAATAATTGAATGTCTTTGGGAGCAGCAAAACAAGAGTCAAGGCATGTCAAGACAGTGAATTTCGTTAGTTAACACAGCCCACAGAATTAGACCCAAGGAAATAATATGCATGATCAGTGGGTGCTGCGGTACTTTTACCCAGACTTTCAGTCTTCGTAGCCATCCGTAGCCGTAGCGTCTTGCTACGAGTCGTAGCCGGTCCTAGATTACGACTCGACAAAATATATTTAATATCATTCTATTGGTCAATAGATGTCGCTGCTAAGTTTAGTGATGCTTTTCATCACTAGGTGGCGAAGTTTATTTGGCTACACCTCAACAGATGGCGCTAGTACCTAGGTGAGATGCTTCTATTTCCTACTAGATGTCGCATCGGCTTAGTTGGAGACTTTTACTATTATGATGAATTATTCAACTATGATTTGATAGTTCACCAGCACCAACTAACAAAAATTATAACGGTGAAACTAGATTATGTACCTCTACAATAACAATGCTGAAAGCTAACATTAACTGTCCCATATTTTGAGGTAGCAACATAACATCTGAAGTTAAACTTTTGTGGAACGAGACTGTATTTTCATTAATAGGCGTATTTACTTGTATCTGTTTCTTGTTTTATGCAAAGTAAAAAAGTGTAGTTAGGTGCACAGCATGTTAGAAAGTAAATTAGCATTTACGTACTTTCTTAATTTTACATGCCTTTGATTTTGTATACTAAGTAAGGCTGGTCCGCATGAGCATTTTATAACAGCAGTGCTATTCTGTAACCATCTCACCGTGAAAACTTAGGGGAAGTGAGCGTGGAGTGAGCTGTCATTCCACAGGGATTGACACTATTGACAGCTCACTTCACCCAAGTTTTCACGGTGAGATGTTTACAGAATAGCATGGCAGATACATTGAAAAAGAGAACAGTTGAGTAAAAAGCGCGTTCGTAAGTACATCGTAAGGCGTTTTGTACACGGTACGGTTTCTTTACGGGACGGCGTATAAACCGCGTCGTAGAAAAAACGACTCTGTCAACAAGCTACCATAGTGACCCGTACAACACTGACGATCGTGCCTACACACGGCGAATAAACCATAATTTTTCACAGTAAGAAAAACGTGTTTGTACAAAGGGCCTTAGAGCCTAAACGTATGAGTGACTAACAGCTGGTTCACGCAAATAGTTACCTACTTATTAGAATCGATTCATTTGAAGAAGTTGACGTTTTCAAAGCTTGTAAGATTCTTCTTTCTAATAAGTTTGTAGGTATTTTTCGAAAGAGTTTTTACAGATATTTGTGTGCACTTCATTAAGATTGGGAACTTGGTATATGATGGGACATGATGAAAATTCATATACTTTGGTTGGTGGTAGGGCTTGTTCGAGATCCACCTGGCTAGCTACAACCATCTTATCTATGTCCGTCGCCAAAGCAACAATGTTAACAGCATTGTTGTGTTTCGGCAGTTAGAGGTAAGATAGGCAGTTCCTCTGTGATTGGATTTCGGGTGAAGCTCGCCTCGACCTTCGGCCTGATCATCACTTACCATCAGGTGAGATGCAGGCCAAGAGCTTGCCCGTTATGAATTTAAAAAAAAATTATTCCTATGTGATAATTTTCATTTTAATCTTATTATATTTTAAAAAAAAACAACAGATTTAACAACGATCAAATCAATTAAACTGAAATTAAACAATTCCCCATCGCCGATCAGTAACAAGCCGTAGTTAAATTAATTAATTACCGCGTAGGGAGGGGACGATATGAATGTATAGTGATGTACCGTCTGAAAGCTCTTTGAGTAACATTAGCGGTACCGGTGACCACTCAAGACGACGTTATATCGGACTCCTTGGGTGATGCAGGGCTGGCACGTTGAAGGGCGTGGAAAATATTAAAATAAAACACACATAGTTGACATTAGGGAATGCAATCTCGAGAGCTCGACCTGCAAACAGTCGAGATCGACATTTCACCTTTCGGCTACTTTTCGAAACAATGCGTTTGGAATAATTCTTAAACTTAATTAAAATGAAAACTACATCTACGTAGGTTACCGAATCGTGTTTTATTTTGCAAATAAAAAAACGCTCAGTGAATCTCGAAACAAAAAGTCAACGTTTATTTATGTAATAATCATCGTAAGTATATCATAAAGCAACAAATAGGAAACGCGAAAAATCTGAAAATGGCTTCAAGAAGTATAGCATTAATATTAAGAGACGTTAAAATGTCACTAAAGGTTAAGCAGACGTTAATCATTATTTAACGTCAATGCTCACGCTGGGATTTCCTTTCGGCAAAAATTACGAACTTTCATACAAACTTTCATGGCTCTATTTAACCACACACATACAATGAATTTTCAAAAATCCTTTCATAGTGCTCACCTTCATTACATAAGGAACTATTGGGCTAGCCAGGTGGGCCCAAAGTTTAGAACATGGCTACCTTAGAATAATGACATGGCAGCATGGAATTAGTAAGTACCTACTATCATCGGAGCATGGAATTAGTATGTACTATACATGGAATTAGTATGAACTATCCTATACTATTAAATGAGCATTCTCTATTTTCACGGGAGCAGGGCTCGGTCGACCTGGTACTAATAGTAATAGGATGGATGTATTCCAGATATTAGCTGATGATCTAGCTAATAAGTTAATTGTTATAATACTTTGTGCGCCCTAATTGGGTCATGTACCTACTCTTAAGTTTTAACCTATTCATAGCTTGTAACTATGTGGACATTGGGAAAATAAATAAAAACATAATTTCCGTAACGTAAACTTATCAAACTTCGACAGAATTGTTTCTTGTCGTAAAAAACAGTTTCGCTTCTGAGTTTTGATCAAAAACTTCTTGTACTAGTACCCATCGAAAAGTGCGCATAATCAATTAAAGTTATAGGTACATATTTCAATTGCGACAGCCCTACCCCGAACAAGGGTGTCTCCCTCTCCAATTTGCTAAGATTCGAGCAGCCCGCATCTTTGATTAGAAATCTCCACGACCCGTTCAAACTATCGACTGCCCATTTATCTGCGCATTGTTCATGAATACATAATACTGATTGCGTATGCTTTGAACGACTGTAACATAGCTTTACATGGTTTTAAATGGATTTATAGCCGTATGGGGCTTGTGATATCTGCATTAACTGCTCAATGTTGCAAGGATTTGTCTACTTATACCTACTCCAATGATCCACTATGCGATTGTGGAGCTGCATCTCAAATTATGCCTAACCTCTTGTCGAGGTGCTTTGCGAGGTCGACGCTAACGCTGCTAAACTTACATAGATATCTAATCATGGATTCGAAGAAGAAGACCTACCTGTGTTACACGTTTGAGGAAAAATTGTATCCAGCTACTGAATACCTACAGGAAATACACAGCTTAGAAGTTGCGCCTGCGACTAAGAGACCGCTTGGTCTTTTAGTGGTTGTAACATACGATTAAGCTGCCTCCTTAGGGCAAGTTCACACCGAGACATGACACGACGTGACGCTGCGCGCACTTTTTAAGACAGTGATACAAAATATAACTTTATTTACTACTCAAAAATATACACATTTAATTGAGATAATTGGAAAATGCCTCACGACGTCGCGCTGCGCCACGTTCCGTCGACATAGCCCGTAGAAAACCCGTTTCTATGGTTGTCATGCTACACGTATAACTTCGCTCTGCAAATATGGTGTTATTACAGAAACGATGGGATACATTTTCTTCATGTAACAAGAACTGGATCGAATGCTGGGCCGACTCAATTTATATTGCCACTGACACAATAAAAAAAAAAGACGAAGACCGATTAAAGTCTGGCCGTCGAGAGAATGCGTTTTTGACACCTGTCAGTTTCATACTATTATGTGTTTTGCGAATTTGATCCTTATTACTACTAGAAATTGTCCAACTGACAGGTGTCAGCAATGCATTTGCTCGACTGTAGTCCAATTTTAGATAGGCATTTTTTTTTAATAGGTACTTGTTTTACCGCACAAAATGTACCAGTAGGTACCAGCAAAATGTAATATAATTTAGTTAGCTGTTAGAACGAAGTAAAGAGCGTCAGCTGTTAGTTAAGTTGCGAAGTCTTAAGTTATTAATACTTCGATGTATTGTTTAGGAGATAGAGCCGCGCGAGCCAGGCTTACTAAGTGCGGCACGGTCGTTAGGTAGAGAGAGGCTACTGTGAATTAGTTCTGAGAAATTTGGACTCTTGACCTATTAGATATTAATTTTTGCGGGCTATTAATTAAATGAATTTGAGTCTTATTAATATCACTGTAATATATGTATTACATATTACAAGACTCAAATTACTATTAGTAGTATTCGTTTGAATATACGTGAATCAAAATATTTCGTGCCCGAGGAGATATTGTTTTTGCTTAGGTACCTCTTCGATATTTAGCCCGTCTCAGTTAAACTTAAGTCGATAATGTCTGAAAATGAGTAGGATGTAGTTACTGTGTTCGTACACAAATTAACAATTCAAGAAGATATCCTATTTCTATTACGATATCTTCATAAGATTATTTAAAAAGTCTGTTGCTGTTCAAGTTATCCAGTAATTGTTAATTTTTGTACATCTTAAAATCACTGTTTAGAAATCTAATCGAATTATCATATTTTTAAAAGAAAAAGTAAATCACCGGCTAGTTTTTTTATTAGATCTTTTATAATTCCAATACTTTTCTCCAAGTACAACAAAGGTCTATGAACTAACTTAAATCTAACAGCAATTCCTTTAAAATATTCACTATCGCCTCTATGAGCATAGAGCGCGGCTCTGTTAGAGCAAGTTGTGCCATCTCAGGTAATAAGTAAGCTACTGTTTCAGCTTAAATGCTCAGACTTGCCTCGCAAACACCGCACCCGATATTTTAGTGATGTGACGAAGAGGAACGGTGTAGTTGTCGATAAATTCAGAAAGTATGCTTAATATTTTAGGTAAGTATAGTTAAAAAAAACAAGCGCTTCAATTAAGTCTGTAATGATCGAACTGTGATCACCATATTATTGTATTTCGCTGCCGCACAGTAGCATATTACCGATTTTGCCGCTGCACACCTTGGAACATACATATCAAACTATTGAAGATTTTGCTGGAAAACTGTGTAGACTCATTAATAAATCATAAATTTTAAACAAGTTAATTAATACAATCTTGCTTGAAATAAATCATTTACCCTTTGCATGACTGAACGTAGAACTAAAAGTCTACGTGAGATGCAAATAAAAAGTTATTGTGAACTTACCTATAAGATTGTGATTAAACAAAAATGAATAAACAATAAAATGATATCGATATCGATAGTGAGCTGTACCCATCACTTAAAAAACTGGTCAGTAAGCGAGTTGTATATTTTCTTGGTCCGTAAGTCCGGTGTTCGGGAAGTTAGCAACTTGTCGAATTATTGAACACTGCTCACTGCTCACCCCACAGCCCGATAGATTTATAGTTTGTCTTGGACAGACAATGCGGCATTGTCTAAACAAACTGTTTGTACTGATATAAATTACAACTTCCAACTATTTGACTTCAATGTTACTTGAAAATTCTGTGCGAATCGATTATATTATTGTACTTTGGGACGGTAGAAAATACTATAGATAGATAATTTTATGAAGTCTTAGGCACAGATGAATACAAATGGTTCAATCCACATTTTAGGTATGGAGCTACAAGTACGCGGCGGGCCCGTCTTACCGGGCCAATTCAGTGAGTGTAACGTAGCCAGAAGATACAAGAGTTACGCGATAGAAAGAGAGGCAACTTCTAAGTGAATATAACTGTAGGTAATTAACGCTGTGCGATCTGAATTGCACTTTATTGTGTCATAGCAAGAGTCGCTTTTTATTTGAATGATTTTGCGGATGAACCATCTGTATTCATTTGTGGTAATAGAACAAATCACAAAGGAAGAAGGAACAACGGCTGGTATTATCACCAACAGCAATGTCCTTTGGATGGCCAGAAATGAGTGAATAAATATAAACCTCGTTGGCTTATTTCTAATAATAATATAATTATCTTCTGATGTACTTTGACACGATGTTTTATTTAATTTACCTAACAAACACGTGCATTATGTGAAATGGAATATTTTACTTTAACGTGGGAGATATTGATACAGTGGGTGGACATCCAGCAATGTCCAGCATGCATGCAGCCAGGCGACAAGGCACGTGTAATAAAAAAAAAAAAATTGGCTTTGGTTTGACAGAGGATGAAGGAAGTGTTACGATATGAGCTCGAAAGTTACACACAACACTAACACACAAACAAACCCACACACACACAACACTTCCCTTAAATAATAAGTAGGTACTCTCTCCTAAACTTCACTGTATGTAGGTAGTGTCGGTTGGAGCATGATGTTACTGAAAATGATTGAATTCTGAAAAATTTCGATCATTAATATTTTCATCGAAATGTGCAAATAGTGTAACAAGTAGACAAGTTGTAATATACATACGTGTTTTATACATGAAAGGGTTTTGTTACATTTTTAACTTTAGCGAATAGTCAAGCCAAGTGGAATATGGCTATTAAACCTCTTTTTTTCAGTGAATCATATAGGTAAATAATTAATTTCTATTTTTGCCTGTACCTGGACATTCACCTCTCCATGCAAGATCGTGAAAAATAATAATATTTCATGATCCCAAATTCCAGCATTGCGTCATTATGTATTTTAATTCCGGAACCTTTTCGGTCAGTTTACTTTTTTAGATTCTGCTTACCCTTGTTCTATTATTATCTACGTTATATACCGAAAGAGTATAGGAACAGTTTATATTCGGCCTGTCACTGGGTGGAAACGGGGATTCGTCCGCGTATGGCCCTGAAGAGTTTCCATTTCACACAATTTATCATTTATTTTAGAATCCGAAAAATAGACTCTATTTCAATCGTTTTATTTTTTACATGAACTTTTTCAATAAATTCCCTTTGTGGTCGGTTTTAGTCTTTACAAAAGATTACTATAATACATACTTTCACGCCTAACGCCGAGAGGAGACGCCTAGAAGAAAATAGTGACCTTATTGGTGATGTTCTTCAGAATTTCAGACAGGTCAGGTGCGTTCAGGAGGGTTCAGTACCGGCGTGCGTGTATGACCAGATGTATGAACGTAAACGAGGCAAATGGAGTATGTAAGGATCGTAGCAGGTGGAGTTCTGTAGTTTCTGCCTACCCCATAGACAGGAGGCGTGAGTTTATGTTCTTTAAAAAATGTCTGCACACAAGATAATTATCAGGCCATATTTGATATCGCAACCTCACACTCGCGACAACCTGTGCGACTTTTAAAACAAGCATTCAGATTAATAAGACATTTATATATATAATTTACCTAACAAGTAGTTCAAATTAATAGTACTAAGGAAACAAATAATAATACATTTGACTCTCAAGTGTGTACCGGAAACGGATGAGCCATTGTGACGTTGAGGAAGTAGCGAAGACTTCCGCTCGGCAATAAATTCGCGGGTGTTTTGGCAATGGTTTCTACTCAGGAGTGGGTGCGAGGGGTAAGACCGTAAGACACATTATTGTAACTTAGTACCTAACGTTTGTACGTACACATGTAAGGTTTGAATTGAAAGGAAACTGAAAACCAG
The DNA here is from genome assembly GCA_914767755.1 of Agrochola circellaris. Taxonomy (NCBI): domain Eukaryota; kingdom Metazoa; phylum Arthropoda; class Insecta; order Lepidoptera; family Noctuidae; genus Agrochola; species Agrochola circellaris. Next base: position 5,311,142 of record OU611857.1, read on the forward strand.
TGATGTGAAAATTGTTGTTTGTGAGACAAAAACTGCTGTTTAATTTGGTGTTTAGCTGGGCAAGTGTAAAGAAACGGTGATATATTTATTTCCGAATTCAACGATTTACGGCAATTTTAGTTTTTTTTTTCGGTGAAACTGGCCGTGGTTTTTCCAGCTTCGACAAATTTAATTTTGTAGTGTCAGTAAATACTGCGGTGGTTAAACAAGATTATAAAGTGTATTCTGGGAAAACAAGAAAACTCTTCACCAAAGCGCAAGTTATTCACGAAAGATATCGAAATGAATCACAATAAATTTTCACAAAGACTTTTCCACGATTGTTTTGAGCTCAAGACTTGTCACAATAAAAAGAGGAAAAATTCCGCGAGCCAGGAAGCGGGTAGCATCGCATAACGAGCGAGCGCCTCGAGCTTGGCGCCATGGCCGTCTAGAAAGTTCTTAACCTCATTAAACATCGAATAATTCCAAGTCATTTACATAAGGAAAAGATAAAGACAAGACGCGGGGAGACGCCATTTTGATTTTTCAAATATCGAAGGGGAGACTAGGGGTGTGCGGGCCAACGATTTGCGAATTCGCGCGCGCTCAGCGAACGTTTCATTGCGTAATTTCGAATAGGGCTGTATTTTTTTCCGATTCCCCCTAAGTTGCGTTGCGTAAGTTGCTGCGGTGGCGTTTTAGAAATGGAATTATTATAAAGTTAATGTTCTGAAGATAATAAAAATCTGATTTATTGGTTTTGGATTAGTTATGGATTTGTTTTATTGATTGCAGGAGAATGTTTACGTATTTATTTATATGTTGAGTGTTAGTATGATTTTAAGTCGCTACTTTTAAAACAACATGTAACAAGCTATCAAAGTTTTGGTCACGTGTCCGGGTTCAACAACAAATCTTTTCTAAAAAAAAACACCCAAGTGGACTGTTCCTATATTTTTTTCAGAGCCAGCTAACCTTGGCAACGGTATAAATACTACACGGTTCGGTAACCGGCGACATCCGTATAAAAATCCACTAAAAGTAAACAAACATTGAAAATATTTACCCAGCGATGGCAGGTTACGAACGGATACGAAAAACAACTTCTGTTGCATTTAAATCAAGCGAAATTATACCTTATTGGGGCGTTATAGGTCTTTGTGCGGCCGTATGTTAGTTGTAAGGCATGCAGATGGCGGGTGACAATTCAGTCTATAAATAATTTATGGATTAATAAAAGGTCCGGTCACGTGGTCCGGCCGGCATTTTACCCTACAGCGATCCTCTGATGATAATTAGCGTGGACTGCAAATAGGAAATGGTGTGGAGTGCCCGAGGATATCGAAATATTTTATTTGAAAAAGTTATTGAGCTGCACAAAGGGAGTTGTGTTTTTGTCCTTTTTGAACAAAAACACAACTCCCTTTGTGAGAAACATTGATTCAATAATGGGAGAGGTCATTTTGGAAATTTTGTCGCAGCCGGTATACTTAGATGCGGAAAATTTGTTTCAACTTACCTCCACTTCTCAACAATTTATTTCCATTGAAATAAACGTCTCTTCGCATAGAGAAGGGCTCTCGAGAATAAATGAGCATTTGTGTCGCTCGCTCAGTGTATTTTGGCGAATTCCGACCATGTTATATCCCGAGGGCCTAAACAAAGTGATATTCTATCAGCGAAAACGATGATAGAAAAATCAAAAATAACACACATAAGCTACCGAAAAGCTTATATCAATCCTGTTGAAAGTTGTTGTAGAACTACGAAACGCTTTGAAAGCAATTGCGCCTTGTCTAGGCCTTCATTTTATCTCACAATATTTCCCTTTAACGTCAAAGTGATATCTAGCATTAACTTACTCAAAACTCAACATATTTATTTCTTCCACATGTGAAATTAGGTGGTAGGTCTTATAAAAATATAATCTTTGTAGACCCTGTCGGGCACAGCAAAGTAGGAGACAGGAATACGGCTTTTTATTTTGACTACGTAGTTGTTATGATATGTAGAATCACCTATTGTAATTATTAAAAAAAACTTGTAAGTAATTTTATTTTATTTAAATAATCATTGATATTATAATAGCATTTAGATAATAGAAAATTGTTTAACTTAGCAATGGGAATGTGACATTGGTAAACACGCAACCATATTTTTTATTTTTTTTAAACTTTATTGTCCCACTGCTGGGCATGCAACCTCATGATTGAAATAAATAAAATCAGCAAAAAATTTAAACCAATAAAAATTGTACACTCAAGCCACTCCACGCATTTCTGTATCTCACACAAGTCCATTCTGTAGCCGGCCATGGACACAAACTAATTTGTCTTACACGTTCGGTTGCTGTAGTACGTTACGTATTGAGTCGCTCTGAAAGTACAAGTAGTCTGTGATCGGTCTTTGGGACGAGGTAGGTCCTTCTCATAGGTCTGGGTGGGTATTTTGTGAATGTCCTTTGGGTTTGTATTTATTAACAAATTAATTTCAGGAGAGGTTTATTGTAGGAAATCTGAATTAAAAACTTTAAAAGAAAATAATGAAGGAAAAATGCGTATGGCGAAGCCAAAAACAAACTTAACCCTCCTTTTGAGTAGTCGTATAAAAATAGAAAGAAAACTATACTTATTATGAATGTTTAAAGTGCTTTATAAAATTCAAAAGACAACATCAAGTAATAAAATTGAAGTGTCTGTTTGTAATGCCAAAATAACGGCCTTTTACATAATATGAAAGTATATACGGTACTTGTAACAAAAAAAACAATTATAATTTTTTTTGTCTGTTTGTTTGTTCAGGCTAATCTCCGAAACGGGTGGACCGATTTTGACGGGACTTTCATTGACAGATAGCTGATGTTATAAGGAGTAACTTCGGCTTCTTATATTAAAGAAAAATAATTAGGGTCTAGGTGGGCAGAGTCGCAGGCAGCAGCTAGTTCTTTATCAATATAATCTAAACATTCGTCAGGTTATCAGGGCGGGCGGACCGTCTTAGGCGGGCGTGTTCCCCGCGGCCGAAGGGCGGGCGTCACTTCCGCCGGAAATGCTGCTCACTACCACCTTGACGGCGCTAATTGCAATTCCACTTACGATCTAACATGATTACGGTGTGTCGATTGCTTTAGGATGTAGGTGGATTTTGATAACATGGATTTGGAAGAGCTTTTCCATAGAAAAATATCATATAGCGTCTTAACTTAGATATAATAATAGTAACTTTATTCGAGTGTTTAAACCAATGATTCACTGATTACATAAAAACACATGGGTTTTTCATGGAATTTTGTTAACTGGATTCACGCTGTACATCTCTTTTTCAATGGAAATAAGAGACTATCCGTTAATCATAGATAAAGTACCTATAATTTAGCGATAATGGGCAATAGGTAAACGAGAGTGACAAAAATATTTGTAACAGAAAACGAAAAATATTTGTAAAGTATCCATATTGCGTAATACACGATCAATCAGAATCTGAATCGTTTTGAAATAGATTGCTATTAACATTGCTTGATAACTTAAAAAAAAAAACTGCTCAACAACGTAAATAACGCAATTAATGTTGTTGAACTGTCAAAATAATAATGTCGTAATCGTTCACGACAATGTGTCGCGTAATTAGATAGCAGATTTATGTTTCAGTTTAGTTTTTCCTAAGTCAAAATCCAAAGTCAATCATTATGATGGGTTTTAAAAGTCATGGTTACAAAAAACATTAGATACGTAGACAACGTTTATAAAATAAACCCTTTTATAATGTCAAGATATAAAATATTATGTTATACTTTACAAAACAGTGTATGTATAAACGTTGCATAAAGTTTAATAAACGTCAAAAAACGTATAGTAAAGCAAACGTTAATCATTACTTAACTCTAAGCAACGTTTATAAATAATTTATATGTAGCAAACTACAGTACGACACAAATTAGATGTAGCATACATTTGAAAAATTTCATTCATCATTTCAATTTTACGAATGTATTTGGTTATATGAGTTTACAAGTTATTGCGTTTTCGTAAAGATAATTTTCACCTGAAGCAGTAATAAACATGGGTGATTTTGAAGGCGCACTCAGTTCGGATGGTGATCGGTTTTACGAATGTTGCCGATACTACATCTAAGTTGTGTCGTACTGAACCTGATTTCATTTATTTCCTACGTTTAATGAATGAATGAATGATTATTTATTTGTTAACGTTTTATTGTTACGTTAGGGCCAAGAGGAAGGTTTGAATCTAATCCTAACATCTAAACTTATGTAAGCTTCTATAACAGGGCGCGTTCACAGTTTTCCACATAACTATAATAATATGAACATAGTAGGTACATAACGTGTTTCCTGCACCCACACGGACTGCCGTCCACTTATCAGTTGCCAAGTAGGTGGACTAGATATATTTTATGCTGCGGTGCAAGTGAAAGGCGGAAATATATTTAATTTTTCAAGCGATTGAGGTACGTCAAATTTCGGTGATTCTACGTTTTTTTTTCGTACGGCGTTGAATTGAATTTGTGATGTGGCTAAAAATTGTGTCTATTGAACTACAGAATAACTGCAGTTAATAAACTAGATCAAAAAGGTGGATTGCTGATTGCATAAATAGGATAATCTCTACATATTATAAATTAAAGTCGCATTCGTGTTTGTCTGTATGTCCGCGTTGTTCTTCTAAACCACGCAACAGATATTGATGAGGTTCGTTTAGACAATTAATTCCGGAAGGGTTATGTGTTTAATAGGTTACGTAAAACTAAGAAATATCGATGTTCTGTCAAGTCGTAAAAACCGTGCTAAACAGCAGCGGGTCGCTAGTCATCCATAATTCCTGCTATCTAATTACGCAACACATTTTCGTTGACAATTCCGACTTATCTGTTTCAATTTGACAGGTCAACAAAATTCATTGTGTTATTTACGTTGTTGAGCTGATTTTTTTTTCGAACGTACGAAGCAATGGATTAGCAATCTGTTTCAAAACGATTCAGATTCTGATTGATAGTGTATTACGTAATTAGGGTACTGGATAGTAACTCGCTTGATTTTCTTTTTTACAAGTTTTATATTAGCTTGCTTCGTGCGTATGTGTTTCAAGTTAGTCCCATTGTCATCAATTTTTTCTCTATATAGGTAGTGTATTGCAAGAAAATTGCTTAGCTACTAAGCTAAGAGAAGCTACTAAAAGAAAGCGATTTTATTGTTGGTTTTGACTCTCGTCCGCTACACATCTTTGTATATACACTGACGAAAAATATAAAAAAGCCACTTGCAAAGTGACAAAAAATGTAATATCTCCTAAACCACATAAGTTACACCCGAATACTGAAACGCCACTCAAAACTTAAGCGTTACTTATGACTCGTTTAAAGCCTTTTGATTGGTTGAAACTAGTTTTAAGTAACGCTTAAGTTTTGAGTGGCGTTTCAGTATTCGGGTGTAAGCTACATGAAGTCAAAAAAAATCTTGAAAGCAATTTTATAGGTGTTTTTTATGCGCTATTAAATACACTTGAATCTTGGTTTTTACTTCATGAAGCTATTTTGCGTGCTTTCGGAAATATTTCATGATAAGTTAGTGGCTTTTTTATATTGCTCGTTAGTGTATCTCTATCAGAAAAGCCTCCTGAAGCTTCGTCAGTACCTAGATTCATTCTGCTTTCTTGGTGCAACTCAAGATCACAAACTTGTGAACAAAGGGAATATTATTAATTTACTTATTTGTGGATCCATTGTTAGATGATAGTTTACATAAGCTTATTTACCTACATTTATTTATTGAAGCCACTTTTTAATCCAGACAAATCGATTATTTTATTCACACCTACGCCACTATAATTTTTATGATTACTCATTTATACATTATACATTTATCTATTTAAATAATCAAGTACCTATCAAATACACAATCACTATCGAACAAGAACATTTTCAAATGCTAAACTTTACTGTTATCATTAAAAAATTCTATCATTACCTATTTAAATTGCGGGTATACAAGTACGTAATTTCATTCTGCACATTTCACTTTTCACAACACCAATAACTCGCTTATTTAATATCGCATCTGCTCGACGTCCGTATGTCACTGCAGGGATCCAGCAGAATATCAGCGTCAGGTATATTTGCCTGACACATGCTGAGTTGGACTCCCATTTGGTGCAACCTTGAGACGCACACCGCCCTTTGTATGTTTCACAATTTTAAAGTTTGTTAGCCAATAGTCATCACAATGTCTTTATTTTATTTTTTTGTATATTGGCACCTTATATTCATGTATTTAGTTATTATTTAATCGTGTTTTTGTATTTTATGCTGTCTTTTGTGTGCACCAAATGAACGATTTATATATCTATCTATCTATATTCGCTGATAAGTCATACCTTGCACCACCAACAGATCAGGGGGCTCAAGTAAGTCGTCTCAGCGTGTCGTCGGTGGCGGCCTGCGCTGGACGGAGCATTACATGCATCGATACACCGGGGGACAACCTGCCCATGTTGTTAGATAAAGGATTATGATTATAGGAGCCATTTGTTATTATTAGACACGGTATTGTAAATCCGATGTTGGGAGCTGGAACTAGTTTTTCTTGTTTTGTGGAGAAGAAAGATTTTGTGAGTGAAAGGAATGAGTGTCGGGAATGATTACATGAATTCCCGTTTATGGTTTAGTTCAATAAGTATAGCCAAACTCAAGGTCAAGAGCTTTAAGGATCGAAACAACGACGATCGAGGGAGAGATAACATTTTGCGAGTACAATTCCAAACTTCAAGTTGCTATTGATGTTTGACTTCCTCTTTTAGCAGTCACAGTTTCTTTATCAATATAACAAAAAAGCGATTGAAGTTCTGCAACAGTTTATTACTGGTCCACAATCCAATTAATTCATAGTTAGCCCTTCACTCACATAGATTGTGAGTGAAGGGCTAACTGTGAATTAATTCTATAATCTACATAAGCCTAGAAATCCCAATATATTGAACTCAAACTCAAAGCATTTATTTATTATACCATTTACAGGCACTTTTGAATTGTCAAGGAGTAGGTCAGTCAGAAATATGAAGCTAGTTGCCCATTCCCAAGAGTAGTAGGTACCTGTGGAGAAGAATGGGCAAGAAACTCCACGGACACTCTTTTAAATAAATAAAATAGTTACAAAATATTGGTTACATCAGTCATGTGATAACAATGTAGAAAGACGTGCACGTTAAAAGCGTCCGTAATAAAAAGATAAAAAGAAAAACAGTTCTAAAATTAAAATAAGCCATGGCAGCTAAGAGATGACCAAGCTGAACAGAAGGCGGCCGTTCACGAACATGACACATGGATCAGCACCATTCAGCTCAACCATTTTGCAGGGAGCTAAATGATCCAACACATGCGTCACCATCAGCGAGACCTCTGTGTGAGCATGATTGTTTTAGTTAAATTTGCAATGTAGGTACAAATAGTAAAGTAACTCATTCTTCACATATGATCTGACCAAGATTATGTCCGGACTTTAAAAAAGACTGACCTCTGAGTTTGTTTTAGCCTTTCTTCTTAGAGTAGTCAGATAGGAAACGCCGACCTCATCTAGTTTTTAAATAATATATGATTGACGTGTAAAAGTGCTTGTATGTAAATCTACTTACGGAAATAAAATCATTTATCATTTATTGTTGGAGAGCCTAATAATAATACATAATAATAATTATCACTTGCTTCAAAAACGGTGAAGGAAAACATCGTGAGGAAACCTGAGAAATATGTCTCGACGGCATGTGAAGCCAAGTCAGAGGCCCATGGACGGCTTTAAAACTCTGACACCAGATTAGTCACTAACCAGACGAAAAGAAGAAGATAAATAATAAATAAATCGGAATAAAGCCACCCTTTTGATGTCTACAAACTGTAACATATAAATCTACTTGTATATACAAATATTTAACATACCATAAACACGTAAATATTGAGATTTATGTGTGCTAAGCAATATCGTTAATCTTACCCTCTCCGGAATACCGTAACTGCGTCATTGCGGTCTCTCTTATTGAAATCGATCAGTTATGGGCACACACCCTTTATTATTATCCTATTTAGATGTACTTACCTATAGGTGCTTATATGAGGATGTCAGTCATGCGTTTTGCAGAGAAAATTGTGATTTATATGAATGTAAGTACCTAACTTTAGTGTTATTTCATTTGCTGTTTCATAGAAAAGTGCAATGCCTACGCGGTCAAAATATTTGGTACTGCTGATTTTTTTTAAAATAACCGACGAAAAATTTCAACGCAGGGGGTTCAGAATCATGTATTGAATCCATGGTATCAGTTTTCGCGTCGATGTCCCTGCCACCCTGTATATGTATAAACAGCAAGTTTTCGAGTGTTGTCACTCGAAAACTTGCTGTTTGCCAAAATTCCTCTGTTTTTTAAGCTACAAACGCAAACACACACGTTACGTTATACAAACGTTTGAACGAAATAATTATAATTTTTTTGTGTCGGTATTTTTTAGGACGCTAGGTGAAACACTATCACATTCAGTCCTCCAGCTCCAATAATATTAAAAAAACTGGGATATAGGTGGGTACCTATTTCGTTTACCATACCTTTTAAAATGGACAATTCAACCTAGGTATAACCATTCATTACCATTTGTAACGGTCATTGTTAGGTCAGGTCAGAGGGGTAATTGCATAACACACTTACAATGGCTTTCATTTTGACAGTTCAACAAGATTCATTTCGTAATTTACGTTGTTGAGCAGACAAATTTTTCGAACTTAAGAAGCAATGGATTAGCAATATCCTTCAAAATCATTCAGATTGTGATTTATTGTGTGTTACGCAATTAGGGGTATGAAGCATGTAAAGTTACGAGCGCCGTACGTCGTAATGTACCTCCGCCAGTGGCATCGCGTAAATAATGCCATACTTAATCACCGCACGATTTCACCTCAGATTTTATACAGTATCGATCTAAGCCCTCTGTTTACCTCAAAAAACGTAAAAAAAACCTTGAACGATACTATACATTTATAATAAACTGCCATTCTTAAAAGACATCAAACAAACTCGACGCAGCCCATTTCGACCCTTCTAGAAAGGGGTGAAGAAAAAAAATCGGCCTAGCAAAGACGCAATTATTTCTACGCAACCTTATTCTTGCCACCCCAAAAGTTTTAAAACTCCAAAATTGGAAGACAATAAAGGTCATATTCGCGTAAAAGACGTTTTTGCATAAGCATCAGTATCGTGGTTTAAGTGCTTGCTAAAAGCACGCTGGTATCAAAGAAATACGTCTAATGAATCTATTGATAACTCTAGTTATGTGTGTGTTGCGTATTTTTTTAAACACAAACGCAGTGGGTGTGTGTGTGTGCAAGGAGGGGAGATGCTAAGAGAAGCTTTCTTCGGACCCTCGTTTCTTATAGGAGTGCTTGTTGGATTTGATATTTGCATGGTGCAATATTTTTTCCAAAAAAAATTGAAGGGTGTATTTAGGTGTGATGCAACTTTTAAGTTCAGTAATCAAGATTTACGATAACAATGGATTCGGATTACAACAACAGAAATAAGATAAGTGTTCTGAAAAACTAGCTGCTCCCCATGGTTTCATCCGCATAAGTCTTAACCCCGTGGGAATATCGGGATAAAAAGTATTCAATGGCCTTCTCCAGGTCATGGTCAATCAACGTTCCAAATTGCATATAAATCCGTTCTGCTGTTTTAGCGTGAAAGCGAAAGTAAGAAATAAACAAACACACAAACTCACTTTCGCATTTATAATATTAAAAAGTTAGGATTATGTAAGCATTACAGTATCTTCTTACTTGTTATAACAGTTTTCGTACCTAACTGAACTACAAGTACAACTAGTTACTCACCCTACGCATTTATATAGTTAAATGCGTTCCAAAGCTTTATTCTCTCTCTTTTCGTGTGTTTTTATTTGAACGATAGGTATCAATAATCTTAGTTCCATCAACATCTGTTTTAACGTTACGTAAGTTTCTATTCAAACGTTATCTGTTCTCGCTCTACTTAGATACGGTCGAATAACAGATTTGTATGCTTCGATGTTTCTCCACAACCTACCTGACTGCCCCAGAGTGCAAAGTAATACGATTACAAACACGATTGTAGAACGGTTTATAGGCTGCCCGAAAACCAGCTGCCATAGGTTTCATGAAGCAATCGGGACCGACCTCGAACCTCAATTCAAAAAATCTAGTCCAGAGAATTTCTTCTAAAAACAAGACCTAGTTTTTTCACAACAAAACTATCAAAATCATACATTCGCATAACAAATCACTCCCCTTATTTCACTCGACTCCGCCGATCGTCTCAAAGTTGCACACACACACAGCGCACACTATTCGCAAACACACACTGACACACACAAGCACACCGCGGCTAGGGGGCGCGCGCCCTTGCAAAACTCCTCCTTTATATTTTCTTGCTTTGTTATGTAGAAAAAAAATAATAATAGGAGAAAGGGGATCTTAAAATCGATACCCGAATGGCGGTATGTACTCATTATTGAATCGGTTTTTTGTTAAGTTGGTTTGTTCGGTTTGCAACATGGCGGGCGATTTAATTTTTTAAAGCAATTTTTTTAACTTTCTTCAACTTTTTACAAAAAAACGCTATAAAAAGTAACATTTGTTGACATTTGAGCAAGTTAAACAATGCGATGCATATAATTCAATTTTTCGACTTTCTACGCTACGCCGTAGCAAATCTCGTAGCGGTTTCTATGGAATTTTGCAAAGCTTGTTTTGATGAGAAGGCCTAACTCTATTCATATTATATTCTATTCCATAATCTAAAACACGATTTGATAACCACTGCTTCAAGTCAACTATTTCTCTCCACTCTTTTAATATACAATCTTCAGGGTACGAAGATTTTTGCCGATATTGTTTGTTATGCCCAAATCTTACATTTCAAATTACATTTTATGCCCCACATGACACATGATAATTCTAAATTGATTGTCGCGTCCCCTATAAGACATAGATGGGGCAGATGGGCTGACCTACAAAGTTAAAAAGTAGACTGACCGATTTATAGCTCTACGTAACAAGTTGGAATAAAATAGACTATAATTAATGACTAAATTACTTACGTGATCATTGTGATGCGCTGTTGTTTGCGATATAAATCTTGTTTTTTTTTTTTGCAAACAGTTTTTAATGTTATTGATAAATTAGCACTAAAACTTCTGCACTATTTCAAAAATACTGATCGCGATCAAAACTAAAACGGTTCTCTCAGTACCGTCACAGGCAAAACTCTTTTACTCCAAAAACTACGCACGTGCGACTAATTTAAAAAACGAATTAGTTTCTTTTTTTTTTCAATAAAAAACGACGTCCCGCATCGGGATTCACTCTAAACTGATTCAGATACACGCAAACTAGCCGTTGGTGACCTAAATAGCGATTCAGAAAACATTATAATAAAATAAAACCGGTCTATCGAGTACTATGTCTTTTGTGTTCACAAAAGATCTATACAGAGGCCGCGGATGCTGCGTCCGTCGCGGTTTTCATGCGTATTAAAAAAAGGAGAATTAAAAAAACCGGTTTTAAAATTGTGAATGAGCTTTTGTCCCGTGATCGGTTATTTTGATTTATTCGATTTTTAGTACGAGCGGTGTATGGGAAATAAAAAGAAGATGCACGTTCAACAGGTACTGGCGTGGGGAAAAGTGTTAGTGTGTAACACGGATTAGAACGGATTTGTTAGTCCTGATTGAAGAGTTTTGGGTAGATATGTCATGTCGTGTATGCTTAGATATGTTTGATAGTCGTGACTGGGCGAATTTATTCATGCTCTGTTTACAAACTTATGCGGTGTTAGATATTTTGTATTAATTAAAGTAAGGTATTGTATGGACTAAAGAAAGCGAAGAAGAAAGTATCTTATAAATAATGAAACAAATTGTTTTACATAAAACTAATTTAATAAAAAATACAGTGCTAAGTACCACATTTTGCTATGAATCTGCAAATAATAAAAGAAAAGCCCTGTTTTACATATCACAAACTTTAAACTTATGTTTGAAAGAAGGTTACATAATCTTATAAATAAATAAAAAAGAACTTAAACAAAAACATAATCAAGAATTGTTTCACTTTAACATTTGTATTTAAAATCAGATGCTCAAAACAAACTTACAAAAAAAAAAAAAACAAAAAAATGAAAAATTAATTTAAAACAGTTTTGTATTGGCTTGTATTGAAACACGATTTTTATTCTTTGGCGGGTGTCAGTCTCGCTGTTTGCGCAGCTACAAAACGTTATATAAACGACAATATGTTATCTGCTACACTCAAATTTACTGTTCCAAGTGTGTTTTAGAGAATTGTACCGATTGAATTCGTAATTTATGTATGAAATTTCATGTTATTCGGTGTTTTGTTGGCTTACATGCTGAGTGTTAGAGATTTAACATTTATGATGACTGTATATAAGTACTAATAACATAACATCACGCCTTTCTTTCCCCGAAAGGTTGGGCAGAGGTGTACCTATAGTACACTCACATTTCGCCAGTCATGTTTAAGTCCCATGTAATAGGGGGCGAGCCTATTGCCATCAACCGGGCACAAATCCAGACTCCGGGCTGCTACTGAGAAATTCTAGATAGAAAAACCCAATTTGATTTTGCCCGACTCGGGAATCGAACCCAGGACCTCATGCTCAGCAGTAGCGCTTGCGACCACTAGACCTACGATGCAGTTAAGAGCGTTTATCCTAAAAGTTGGCAACGTCGCAAATAGCCGTCAAGTATTTACCTGTTTTGATTCATTTGGAAATATTACTGTATGGAAATATGAAATGTGGCTACGTAATATTGCCAAATTAATCAAAACACCGAGATATTTGACAGCTATTTGCGACGTTGCCAACTTTTAGAATAAACGCTTATAAGTGTAAGTACATTACAAATAATTTTATAAATGGAGGATGAATAAACAAAAGAAACAATTTAAATTGAAATTTGTTTTACTATTATTATGAGCTGGTTTCAGTGGGATTTTTCCCGCCTTTACCTCTGTCTAAAACATAAAATAATTCGGAAATAAAACAAACTGGTAGTGAGTAGTGATCATAAAGAAGTACCTACACAAGTAGCACATTTTATGCATTAAGCCTCGTGCAGACAAGCGCGACGGCGCGATGCGACTCGAACAATACAATTTCTAAGAAAACTTTACGGTATAACAATAACCGGTGTCGCGTCGCGCTAGTCTGCACGGAGATTTTCTGCAACTTTGTGATTTCCTTACAAGAAAATACACTGTCATGTTCAATACCTTTAAGTCGTTGGCTGGTCCGTAAATTCAAGGTCCCTTAGTGGGCTATGGAACAGGCTATGCTTGGAGTCTCGATCGTGGATCGAATCCAGACCGAGGTGATCCGGCAGAGAACCAAAGTTGTCGACATAGCTCACAGAATAAGCTAGCTGAAGTGGCAGTGGGCCGGCCATATTAGCCGTAGAACCGATGACCGTTGGGCTAGACGTGTTCTTGAGTGGAGACCGCGAATCGGCAAACGTAAGGTAGGACGCCCTCAGGCTAGGTGGAGCGACGATCTTCACAGGGTAGCAGCTGGATGAGAGTTGCAGAGAATCGAGCTGAATGGCATGCAATAGGAGAGGCCTATCTCCAACAGTGGACTGCTGTAAGCTGATGATGATGAGTTGAAAGGCTGAACAGAAAGCCCTTGTTTATTAAACATTGCACAAAAGCTTTCCAAACTATATAATGTTGGTAGGTACAATCGTGGTCACGCAAATCTAACCACTTTAAAAACAAAATTCCGTGCACACGATGACCACATCTGTTTACCCTTTTTGTAGGTAAGCGTTATTATAGCGGCTGAGTGCTGCAAGCAGGAATAGTCCTTACGGTGTTCAGATACGCGTGTCCGCCATAGTTCGTTAGAATTTACCTCCGACAAACAATTAATTAAAATCTAACACAGTAAATTTATTATAACATCAATGATATTATGTAATTAACCTTGATTAGGTGAGCCTCTAAATTACTCGCTGACAAATCTATTGATATCAACAAATTGGGTTTACGTTTAAAACGTTAGCCGTATCAACTGGTTACTATACTAAACAGTGCCGGGAAACGGTTAGATAAATTAATTTTATAAATGGCGGTTAGAAAATTTGAATTGAGTTTGTATTACGTATTAATTTGAAAATGGTGTCTATTAATTTGTAAAATTATGACTATAATAATAATACTCTCAGAGTAATCTATAGTTTAGCCTATATAACAACATGTAATTACAGGTTTCGTAATATTCTTAAGTTTATTTTGTATTTTTGGCCTAGCACTTTTTACACAGATCAGTTTATAGTCTATGATGACTAATCTAAGCAGTGATAGCCTAGTGGTGTGACCCTCGGACTGACAAGTCATAGGTCTCGAGTTCAAACCCAAGGCACGCACCTCTAACTTTTCGGATTCATTTGTGTATTATATAATTATCATTTTCCTTCAAAAACGGTGAAGGAAAAACATAGTGAGGAAACCGGCATGCCTGAGAGATATTTCTCGACGGCATGTGAAGCCAAGTCAGAGGACCATGGATGGGTTAAAAACTCTAACACTAGGTTAGTCACTGACCACACGAAAAAGATTTTGTCTAACTTTTTCACCTCAGACGGTATTCTCAGAAACCTAGCCTAGTTCACATTTCGAAATGATCCGTCCATAACATTGTATTTTTTCTGTCAATTTCTCGTAATACACAGATTTATCTATAATAAACAGATAATCAAGGAGGTTTTAAACATGTCGTTGGCTAACTATGACAAAGTAGAAATAGCTCGTGTCAATGACAATAAAATTATATGATAGCAATTGTTTCTCTAATAGGCAATCAGGTAAAAGGAAAATGTGTCACCGAAGGGAAATAAGGCTGAAGTGACGAAGGTGTGGGCCCGTTTATTCTGGTCTTTTTATAAGTATTATTGACCAACATATGTAATTGTTTTGAATAAAAGAAATACAAATATTAAGGTTCATAGTAACAACTTAAAATGTGTTTTGGCAGTGACTATACAAGATTTTTGGGAAATTATTTACTATAAACCCCACAAATCTATTCTATTATATAAAAAGCTATTGCTTTTGGCTCGACTCATTGTCATAAAATTTTGGTAAGTTGTTATGTGTGCGCCGGAGAAGGTTCGTAACAAAAATAAATAAATTAAAAAGGCATTGCATCGCATGTCGGGGATTAACTAGTCTTATATAAAAATTACAAATATTAGCTATTCTTATATAAAAAATAAAAATCTAGGTAAGGAATTTAATAAACAAGAGAAAAGTTTTCAAGAACCCCAACGAAATGTTCCTGCAGCAGCGGTAAATGACCATTTTCGAATTATGAATTCGATATTCAAAAATTTTTGACTGTCATGCAAATCTATGGTCAACTTTTCCACGTTAGGATTTTTTGATCTCAGCCAGCCTCTTTCAAACATTGTATAGATTGATAAAATAATATTAATTACAAATTATTCAGAGTATTATATGGCGCCGGTGTCCGAGACCGGTCCGGCAGCTGCGAGCGATGTCTGTTTGTTATTCTAATAAGCCATTGTGTACACTCTCCATATTTCAGTGGCCAGTTTCAATAGATATTAGTGAATGGACATTACTGGTTATTTTGTCAGTTTGGTAACAGGTACAGTTCGGTCCTAGCGATTTTTTTTCTCATTAGTAGGTACCTAGTTCAGTAGGCTTGGCTTGTGCTAGAAATAACACTTTTGATAAGTTGGCGACTCTAATTTAATTCTTAAAACTGGAAAAAGGTCTCTTTTTATTTTTAACTTATACCTACTTAAACAATGAAATACGCACTTGGACGTGGAGTGACGGAAACCAACCCGATATACGATACAAATGATTAAATATGTTGAAAATATCACCATAATGATTCTTTAAAACTTACTCGTCTGTATATGACTTTTTTTTTGTTTTTTTCGTTGCCAATATATTATCAAAGATTAAAACGATGCCAATAAGATATCATTAAAAACTTTTTGTTTAGTTTTGCACATCTATTCGACGCCAGATGGCGTTAAACGACAGCAGCGACACACGCGGTGATTTGTAGAAGTTTATTAGCGACAGTAGCGTCATCTGTGGCTGAGTAGCGACTACTATCTAGTTTTGGCTATTCGATACTAGATAGCACTAGCAGTTCTGTTTAAAAACGAAAAAGAATGTACATAACAGTTTGTTGTTTTTTTTATAAGCCTTTAAAGTTATAAACAACCGTTCCATCAAATAGATGACATTTCTCAATTTAATACGTCTCAAGTTTTGAAAAACAAGCAAAACTGGCAATGTGTAACTTTTTGAAATGGAATGAGTTTCTCAAAGTAACAATGTTTTAAAGTAAGTATCAACGTCTTGACAAACGCCGAAAAGATTAACTCCAATCAGACCTTTTCATACCAGAATCTTAAAACCAGAGTCTTATTAGTTCAAAATGAGAACTCCAATAAGCTCGCTCACATGTTAATATGCCTAAACTCTAGTTAAACTGACCAGCCACAATTTTGAGCCTATTTCAAGCAAACGGCAGTCAATCTTCCACAGTGTTGGCAGCTGCTCTTCCTTTGAAAAACACAATTTTTCGCGCCAACGGAGCGTTCTAAAGAAAATTACCGAACGAGCCTGTCCAAAATACCTCGACACACTTATTTTTTCCGCCCCCAAACATTGCCTTGACCTTAATCTATTACCAATAAGGCTTACAATCCCTTGAATGTAATTTTTCGAGTTGCTAAATTAATTTGTAGTTTATAGGCTTTATCTGGACAGCCGTGACCTGGTATACACTAACGTGGTTACCGGTCCCTTATTAACGTTAATTTTCAGTTAGTGAGCCTTTAGTGGCGGTGTGCTGATAAAAACTAATGCTGTGGTGTCAATAGCTCACTGTTACGACGGTCCAGGCACGTAGGTATTCCAGAACGAAAGTGACGTAGGAATCTCGATTTAAATTTGACAGTTATAAAACTACAATTCTAATTTAAAATCGAGATCCTTTGAGGTTGTTTGAGCATACGTTGAACAAAGTATACACAGTTTAAGATTTACTTATAACAATACCAGGAATTCATGTGAAACCATTCTACCTACGATTACGAGTTTTCCTTTGCGCGCAATAAATTTCTTAGTGCAAAGAGGTTTTTGGAAACAAGCCAGGAAAGTGTCAGGATGAAGAAAAGGAAGATTTAGATTGTCTTGTGTGATAATAATTTACAAACAGAATATTTATAGTGTCTCATCTCACTGATTTATTATACGGTTTCCGTACTAATATTAAACATGTGAAAGTTTGAGAACACATAGTGACATTATCATTGGATATTTTTTATCTGAGTATATATGAACGTGGTACCTGAAGTTGGTACGTAGGTAAAAAAAGTTCCGCTAAGATGCGATGCAAGTCAAACCTTAGGCAAAAACTAGCCAGATTTTTTGTAACTGTAGTTACCACTGATTTTACTGATGATCAATTTGTTTTGTAAGTAATAATAATAATTTTAAGACAGATGAATCAAATTTTACTGAAGTCCATTTCATATAAACACTAGAATCATATGAACACGTTATAATTATACGTAATTTAAAAAAAAACTGAAGAACTGGTGACTTGAAACAGTGGCGGAGGCTGCTTGAGGCAGAGGCGCATGGGTTCGCGAAAGATGGAATGAGTGGAGGGAGCCTTTGCCAGAAACGGGTTTTGTCGACGGAAGAATAGACAAAATGACAGATAGACAATCACAATCTGTCATGCTACAAGTGCTCGAATGGGACAGCGTAGACTAGACTAAAATATGAAAAAAACTAAGTTTTTTCTGTATAGGTAATAGCTTTAAATAAATTTGTATTTAAGTGAAGTCCTTGATGTGATAGATAAAATGAATAGTAAAGAAGTGAAAATTGAAATGTCGGCTGAAAGATGTTGGAAGAAGACGTATGCACTGCGACGACCCCAAACAAATTGGGATAGGAGCAGGACTATTACAATTGTTAATATGCAAATAGAAAAGCAGATGCAGATGGAAGACCGTTAACCACTTAAATTATTAGTTATAGTAAAAAGTAAAAAAAAAAAGTTTTTTTTTCATGTATGCATGCTTTACTGTTGCCTGTTAACAGGAACGCCCTTCGTTAGTTACATAGGTACTGTATTTTTACAGTAACCAAAGTTAAATAGAAACGAGAAGCGACGAAAGGCCATGTTTTTTATTTGGTACGTACTCAAGCAGCCATCTTTTAACATTCATTACTTATTTGACACTTTATATCTTGCAATACCATTCGCGAATAAGGAAGGGCACATAACAAATGAGGAATTACCATAACCCTTTCTAAATAACACTTGGTATTATTAGCATAATGACAACGATGTCGGAAGACACCGACATTAATCAGGGGGTCAGGGGGGTCAGGGGGGCCGGGGGTGGTCGCACACCGTGGATGACTTGAGACGCCTTGCTAACGAAGGGTGAATTGGGATGGTGTTAATTTAAAAGGATATAAGTTACATGTTGTTATTAAGATCGTGCATTCAAAAAGTGGGCAACACCGCAAATAGATGTCAAATATTTCGCTGTTTTTACTAACTTAATCTTTTTTTTTCTTGAGTTTATTACTTTATTAATTAATTAGTTATAAGTGGTTTGTACCCACTTGTAAATATGTATTACCAAATCCATACATATAATAAAATAGTTTGGCTGTTTTGATTAATTTGACAATATTACTGTATGGAAATAAGAAAAACTAGCGAACTAAAAATGCAATCATCAATATCGTAACACCGAAAACACCGGAAACTTTCAAAATGCCTTTTTTACACCAAAAACGGGTACAACATCAAATTCAATGTTATAATTGCAATTCTTTATTAATATTCTAGTTCGCTAGTTAGCCACATTTCTTATTTCCATACAGTAATATTGCCAAATTAATCAAAACTGGTAAATTTTTGACAGCTATTTGCGACGTTGCCAAATTTTAGGATAAACGCAAACAATATGAGTGTAAAGCCAGCTTTAAGGTGAGAAGCTAGACTATATAAATGGCTAGCTAAAGTGAGAGATTCGAGGGAGTTAACCAGCACCCCAATTCCCTAACGCACTTACAATCACAGGGAATCCGAAGGATTCTGAAGGAAATTCATAATCTATTGCTTCATATTATGTATGAAAAGTTCGTCTGCCCGATAACGTAAACAACGCAATGAATATTGGAATTGTAAAAAGGCATTTCCACACTCAGTCTACCATTCAGGGTTGACACCAGGAAATCGTGTTATGGGTTTTGGATAAGTTTATATAGAAAACTTAAACACGAAATAAAACGTCTGGCTAGCCTACAGTTTTATCAGTCAGTGAAAAAATCGGATTGAGGACAAACCTTGTAGATGATTGTTATAATAATAATATCACTAAAAACGCCGTAAAAACTGCCGTATTTTGATAACTTTGGCGTAAATAAGCGCACCCAATTTATATTGGGATACTTAAATAAAGACAACAAAGAACAGTGAACCCACTGTTTTTTTTTGCTTTCCATAACCTTACTTCTGTTTTGCGTCAAATGTTCGGAAATTTTCTGAATGTTCACAGTCATGTCAAGGTTACAATTTTTGTGACCGTGAAAATTCAGTATCTTCTTTTTATCCTGATATTCCCACGTGATCGACACTTATGCGGGTGAAACCGCGGGGCGCAGCTAGTTAGTAATATAATTGTACGTAAATCAAGGATATTGATATTTTGCGTAGTAACCTGACAGACCAAACTGACATTGCAGGGTTACCACATTTTGTGATATTTGAAAAAACTTTGATGTTTTTTATGAAAAATAGCCAATCCTATTCAAATTAACACTAAAGAAGAAAAAAGAAAAATTACGCCTGTCAAGTTAACCCCCGAGATTAAAAACCAGACCTTTATCTTGATATTTTTACTTCACACTCCAAAGAGCAACTCGACTGCTCAACAATTTAAAACACCCGACGCACAACTTTATTCTATTTTCAAATTAAAAATGGAACGTCTCTACCAATTAGAAACAGACGTTCAACAAAAAACACAATCTTTCCATGAAGAACACTTTTGAATAATAGAACACTGTCTGACATTTGAAATTTAAAAAAGTTTCAAACAAAAAGGGATGGAAGTGTGAAATAAAAAGTATCGTTTCGGTGTAGTCTCAAGAAAAATAGGCTGAACAGGTGTTACCTTTGCGTCAACTGTCAAAATAATTAGGCATAAACAGGCAGTAAAGTTTTAAGTTATTTGCTTTCCTGAATTAGCGTTTTCCAACAACATTAGTCAAGCGCGGGTTTTATTTATACTGTGTGGGGGTCGCGGGTGGCGCGAAGTTTTCACACTTTGCTTCAAACTTTTTTCCCACATTAGTCAGTGCAGGCTGTGTCGGTCGTTTCCTTTGCCATCGTTAAGTGTCTAAAGAGTGGCAATTTGCGCGGGAACTCTTATTAGAATTGACTTATTTATTTTGAATGCACTTTGTGTGAGTTTTGCGTACTTATACGAGTAAGTATATTTGTGTATTAGACTAAGGCACTGGGCAGGGTGTATCGAACTTGACCGTTTCATGATATTAGTGAATTATGATAAAATTTTGTTGACTAGTTGGAATATGATATTCTTTTCCTATGAACGTCTTATAGGAAACTACTTTTGTAAAATGGGCACTTGAGTTGGCTGAACGCTAAATCGTGTAAGTATTTCAGTAACTTCGTTCTAAAATTGAGTTTTACCCAATAATATTTCAGCTCGCCCAAAAAGTATTTCCTATTTAAACGTCGAAGGTAATCAAGTATGTATAATAAAATCCAATATTTGAAAACTAATTCCGTATACCAGGAACACTAGCGGCAGTAATAAGCATTTTACGCTCCATCTACAGTTATTCCAAACTATACAATAGCGGATACCTCACAAAAGATAACCCAAACACGCCCTATATTGATAGAGGCCTGAAATTTAATATGAAATATTTCAAACTAGCAACACTAACAGCGAACGCACACAGCGACGCGCGTACTTAGTATAAAGGAACGTAAAACTACACTCACACAGATGTAAAAACTACACAAATACATTGAAGCGTAAGAGGGGTGTCTTTGTTACACATTAAGGAAGAAGGGCATGAAGACGGGGTGCGGGGGGCGCGGTGGGGCGGGGTGGGGTCGGGGTAGCCCCACCCCGGCCTGTTTTGTATTCAGCCCGGTCGTCCGTTTACGATTTCGCGCGGGACACTTGGAGATTTCTATTGCGTTGCGTCACAACGCGACAATTCGGTATTTCTTTATTAGAATTGTGGCTGGTCCGCTTTGTTGTCGGGGGAGACATTTAGTTCTACAGAGTTAATCTTTGGCACTGAATGGCTCTTATTATAGTTATTATGCTGAGTTCGTAATAAGACTAGATAATGTTATAGATTTTATTACAACCTAACTAAAGCAAGCAAACAAGTCACTTAGGATCTGCACAGTATCAGTTTAACTGAAGGTGAAATCCTTAAGTGAAAGCGTTTTTTTGCGTCTAATCTGAAATTATTTTCAAATCTAGCAACATTTAAATGTAGTTCTATAAATTTTTTGAAATGTTCCAATTGTAAATAAGTAGATACTTTAAAAATAAAGAAATACAACACAAAAGACGATTCAGAATCAGAAGCACATTATTAACCAATAAACACACACGTTATGATCAATTCAAAAAAGGAACATATTAAGAACCCAATCCAATAAAAGAGCGGCTAAAGCCGTCGTAAATATAAGACTAATTTGAAAAAACGAAGGCCGAGATAAAAATATGAATGAAAATAATAAAAGAGAGGAAGCATTACCGTCGGAGTGGACCTTATAAGAAGACAATTTTATGCAAATCTTTTTCCGCTACTTTAGCATTCGAGGAACAAACGCCGTGCTGGCTTTAGGGTTGACTTCTATTTTATATCATTTTATAAGCTTACTCTAATTTCCAGAAAGAATAAAACATTTAAAGACTTCTTTATTTAAGATTATCAGAGGGTATTATATAGTAAAGGTTCTTTTTTAACTTTCGTATGTAAAGATTTTGTATGTTGTTGAAATAACTTTTTATTTTCTGTTATATTACTTATAGCTTCTGCCTGCGACATCGCCCGCGTTGTAGTCAACTATACTGTAAATCATATGGTACTCGGCAGTAGTGTAGCTTTCTGCCAGTGCAAGAATTTTAGAAATCGGATCCGTACTTTCAGAGATTACCTCCTAAGTTAAAACTTACAAACTTTACCACTCTACATCCAAACTAACAAACTTTACCTCTTTATAATATTAGTGTACACCACTAGCGGCTTCGCCCGCGTGGACACCATATCTTTTACTAAAATGCCGGTGAAAGTCCCGTCAAAATCGGTCCAGCCGTTTCGGAGATTAGCCGGAACAAACAGACAGACAGACAAAAATTTTTAGAAGTACCGTATATACTTTTATATTCATTTAGTAAAAAGCTGTTTTTTGACATTACAAAAAGACACTTCAATTTTATTTATTTTTATAGATAAATTTTGTTAAGATCAAGCTTGAATTTAAATAAAAATTCTAATCCGTAACAAACTTCTAGCAACACATCTTGTAATTAAGGTTAGAATTGGGAGCGTCCCGTCTTTTAACTAAATTAAAAGCTTAGTTGAATACCTATGTTAATTAAAAGGTCCGGTGAAGTACTTAATTGATATTTAAACCTCGAGCAAAACTGCAAAGTAATTTTGTTGAATTACTTTAGATTTTAGGCTTGAATGCAGCGATCTAGACTAAGTACAAATTCTAGTTATTTAGTCTAGAATTTATTAAATTGAAAACTTAATTTTACATCGAAAACTGGCTTCTATTTGGTTTTTCTGAATGTCTTTCATCTCATTGATATTTTGATAAATTTCAGAACGCACTTATTGAAGTACCATACAATCTATAGGATTTTGGATTTTGACTTAAAAAATCAAACTTAGGTACATAGTTAGATTTTTTGAGAATGGAGATATAAACTGAAACCTCAAACGTACTATTTCACACAAAAACGCTTTCCATGAAAAATCTATGAGACTCTGCGTCAAAAGTAAACGAACACATTTACTCAAAAAATATTTCTTTCTCCACAAAAAATCTCGGTTAGCGCCAGCCCTGCGTTAGGAATGTGTGGAAAATAATTTTTCTGTAGTGTGAAGCGACTCACAGTGTAAGCGGCTCTTTTATTTTTAAAAGACATTTGCGGTTCGTTCTTTAAAATTCTTACTTTTTTAGTGGCCAGGTATTTTTGTTTGGATTGACGTCTTAGTTAAGGTGGACCTTTTTTGTTTTTGCTTTTTCAGGTTTATGTACCTGAAGTATTTATTGCTTTGACATTATACCTGCTATTAATTTGACATTGTATTTATTTATTGACATAATTGAAATTTATTGAAATTAATTAGCCTTTTAAATGTATTGTTTCTGCATGTAATAATTTTATTTAATATGTAATGTTCAACACAATGTTATTTGTTTAATGAATGAATGAAAGAATTTTTGGATTCATAGCGAATTTTTTTTTTTTTTTTAACTTGGCGCAGGATTTTAATCGATACATATTGGTCGCTTTTGGAAATAAATTAGTATTTTAGGGTTTATATAACAGACCTTTACCAAGGGCCGATTTTTCAATCGTGAGTTATCTTTTAACTGAAGAATAAATATGACAGTTTGACATATTTTCTATACAAAAGCTGTCAAAGTGCAATATTTATTCCTCAGTTTAATGTTATCTGACTTTTGAAAAATCAACCCTAAGGCATAAAAAACAGTCAAGTTTGTTTCGTCAAAAATTTATTACTGAATTAATCTGGTAAATAAAACTAAAATGTTTTTTTTTTTGTTAGTTATAGTAGGTAATTCTTTTATTATCTCTCTGTCTGAAGCAAACGTACAACAGAACATCCTGCAGCGTTAGTTAAGAAACAAAGAAGGAATGGAATGTCTTTTGTCATGAAAATAATTTTCTCATGTTCCTTTGTAAAGAATTTTCAACAAACGTCAGGATTCTTTTATTGTAAAGAATCTCTTTGCTTGAGCCGTCCTCCAACATTTTTTATTATTTTTTCTAAAAAAAAGGAGCCCTAGAATCTGACTTAGAGATAATAAAGCTAAATAGGTACAGTTAATTTAACTTACAATGAATTCTAAATCTTTAAATTCTGTATGTAAACTCCAACTGTAATGTAGCGATTTGAAAGAAAATTGTATTTTGTTTTATGCAGGGGGCATAATGTCTATTTCCAATAAATTGTTTGTCAAAAAACTCATAAAATACTGGCACGTAGAAACGTAAGCATAGCTCTTTAAATAAAAAAAAACAAAACATTTAAAATAACCGTCTTGAGCTAAGCTTTCCGCTCACGTGCCGTCGAACCCGTTTATATGTTCCGCGCGAGAATTAAAGAAGTGCAGCGGTGGAGGGTTGAATGCTAATGTGAACGGGCCTTAATTGACCCGCCATTACTGACTTTATGAGAAAAAATATGTCAATGAAAGAGTCTTTGGTAAGAGCCGCGAAAATGGAAGTCTTTTATGGAACCTTTTGTGATGTTTGAAAGGCGAAACGTGTCGCAGAAATAATTTGGTGAAGTTTAGAATTAGACTATATTGATGTGCCTAACTACCTACTCATCAATAATTTAATAATTCTTTAATTGATTAAAATTATTCAGAACAAAAATACTTATATGAATTATTAGAGAAGTGAAACTAAGTAGGTAAGTACCTATCCAATGAGGACTTCTTATTCATAGACCAATTTTGCCCAGTCTCCTTTCTATATTTTCCTTAAACTTATTACAAATTAATTCTATATTCAAAATCATTTCCAAAATGACATCCTTCCGAAAAACCAGCCAGTAAGTATCAGAGATCAAATACTCGCAAAAACAGAGCTTTGTAACAAAACACGTACGACTATGGAGATAACGTTTGTACTAATGAAAAGCACTGCTAGTACTGATTGCGACCCCACTAACTGTCTTAAAGTTAGCACACATACACACAACCCAACCCACTAAGGAACATACAAACTACCAGTGTATCTTGGCCTTTATACTGGGTTAGGTTGATTACAGACAATCGACAAGATGGCCGAATTTTTGGCGCTAAGAAACTTTTAAAATAATTTATTGACGACTCAGTTATAAAATCTGGCAAGGCAACGGAGATTTCATCTTGTCTTGAGTCGGTACAAACAATAATGATAAGAAAAAATCATAAAAATATGACAAAAAATTAACTACTTTCTTTTCGTTTCAATCATAATCCGAGAGTTTTGAAGGATATTTTTAATTCATTGTTTCATAGGTTTAATAAATTCGTCTGCCCAACAGCGTAAACAACGCAATGAACGTGGCTGAACTGTCATTTTATTTGTCATTGTGATCAATTGTCATTATAGGTGTGTTACGCAATTGCAATGTACACGCAGTCTGCAAGATTGCAGGGCTGAGGGATTCAGAGATTACATGGAGAGGATGGACTTCAAAAATCTTTACAGTATTGTGATCTTACATGTTATGATGCGTTTGGTAAAGACAATTAAGGTGACCGTGTCAGTCTCGTCATCTACCATCTTGCTGACTAGCGATTATATTTACCACGACATGACCTTATCTCACATAGTTAAGAAAAGATGCGCATACATAAAATAAATATATACGCATTGACTTGAGAAGCTCCTCCTTTTTACGTCGGTTAAAAAGGACCGTTGTCGCTCGTCTACAATCAGCCTTATGAGAACGCTATTCAAATATGGAAACTTTGGCCGAAGTTTGAGAGTTCCTGTTACACTGGTCGGGTGGTAGGAGGTATACGTAAGGAACGTGAGAAGAAACGCCCGGCGGGCCGCGGGCTACCGCAGCCGAAACTGTGGGGCAAGTGTATTACGCAACTGCAATTGTTTTGCGATTGTTGTGCGACCGTCGCGGTCGTTTTGTTTTTATTAATAACGTCACTAAAGTCTCCGTCACGAGAAGCTATAAATTTTGTAAATAAACAACTTATACTTAGTTACTGAACGCGTCTGAGTTCCAGTACCACAAAATATTAGACGACAGCGCTTATATCGCTAAAATATAACCCGACCAAGTGAAATTGCTCGTTAGTGTCGTATTACACGTATGTTACTTGGAGTTGATTGAATTTGGGACTATTTGTTTCGCTACGTAACTTAGTAGAAGTTCGTTGTTTACAAAATTTATGGCTTCTCGTGACGGGGACTTTAGATATGACAGCTGATAGAGATATATGGGAGAGACAGCTGCGTTGACCCTGTTAAGCAGCAGAAGGATGGTGATGGCTAATGACTATGAGTTACTTTGAAAATTACATTCTCAACTTTCATTTTTCCTATACATTATCATCAGACATTGTGTATTGTCCTCGTACACAAAAGTGAATTTGTCTAAACGGAAAACTCTTGCCTTGTTGTATAATTAAGTGTTTTTATTTTTTTATTTTCTCTTCTACTCTTACACACGTTGTCTACATCTCTTTAACTACTTTCCTATCGCAGGTATGCTGGAAGAGATTTCCTTAGAAATAACCATCACCTTTGTACGTATTTTTCTGTTCCTTTCTTCTTGTCTGTTTATATGTGTGTACATAAACCGTTAAATAAATAAAAACGGGACCATATATTTGTGTTGGGAGATGCTCAATTTCACCAATAAGTCAAGGTTTTAAACTATGTGAGCAGTATCCAATAGATTCATTCAACTAGCAATCAGTAGCTAACTGCTAGCAATGGCAGTTGGACAATAACGCCACATTTCTCCAGAAGGAAGGATCCTTAAGTGTGGGTTCTATCGATCGCCGCCCACCGGCCACTTCTTAGTGGCAGTTCGTGGTACCATTAATTATGGCGGACAGGACGGGACGACGTGAAACGAGTTGCTGAGGACATGTTATACCTAGCTAGAGCTGGGACAAAGTTAGGTTGTGACAAGTGTCACATTATATGTGAATGAGATGAGACTATGTGAGATATGTCATGTTGGAATATGTTCTGCTTTTCTTTGCGAAAATAACTCTTAGATAAATGAGAAAGTAACTCTGTCTGTCTGTTGTCTTTTCACGCCTTAACGGCTGAACAGATTTGTATGTTTGGCACGTGAATAGACCATGACATAGGATACTGATAATCTCTGACAAATAAGCCGCGAGCAAAGGCTAGCACCTACTTCATATAATAAAAAGATAAAAAATCGTATCGTGAACCGATAAATGCCTACCTAGGTAGGTATTTGAAATTGGTGAAAAGTACGTGAGTCCAAAATTGAACATATTAATTTTCCCTATAATACGGTTATAACTTGAATTTTAGTAGAAGTTTTTAGTCATGTTTTAATCAAGGGTGCACGGGTGGTGGTCAAATCCATCCAGGCACACACTTTCTGTACCAAAATCAAGCGTTCCACAATATTTGAACAGCAATCGAAATCCGAACCATAGATAAAATCTTATACTTTTTTTTTAAAGCACAGGCGATGGCACAAACGAGCGGTTATCATCGGCATCTCGAGTGGGTGATTAACTCGGTCGGTACACACATTAATCAAGTCGAGAATGTAAGGCGAGAGCGGACAAAAGTGTACCGTGGCTAGCCTGCGGTTGTATTCTTGTTAGCTTTATCGATTACGTGTTTTCTTTTTAATATTGAGGGATGTTGGTTGCGTTCTATTTTTGAAATATTTTGTGACTTTTCAATTCATATGTATTTTCCGAGTTTATCTTGAAAATTACTGACATCGGTGAAGGAAGAACATCGTCAGGAAACCTGAACTTATAGTTGATATAAGTTTGAAATCGCCAATCAGTATTGAGCAAGCATGGAGATCAATGCTCGTGCCTTCTGTGTATGCGAAGAGGCCTTTTGCCCTGCAGTGGGACATTAATAGGCTGGTATTATTATAATTATTCTTGGCTGAGCTAACCGATCACACAAACAATAGATTTCAGTAGCTAAGGGCCAAATTAACTAGAGATTATGAAGAGAATTCTTTGCTTATTCGGATTTCGTGAAAGAGCTTCCTCTGAATGCTTCAATGCTTCAGGATAAATGAGTCAGTGAGTTCTAGTTGTCGTTAATCTTTTTGATGCTAATGACGACTTAGGATTTATTATTCAAATTTAATCGAATTTAAAGACATTTTTCATTTGAAATATTGCTAAAATTTAAAAAAACCTATTATTAGCTATAAGTACTTAGTTAAGTTTCGCATACCAGCAATGGTCAATATGAGGACTCAATTTTTAATATTATCTATAAGTGCATGCACCACGTTTCTATTTATATAATATTATATGGATAAATTATTTCATTTGATATTTTAGCAAGTAACTAACGACGTTTGTAAAATCATATTCTAAGGTAGGTACCATATTTTTTACTTGAATTTTGTAGCTCTTAAAAAAAGTCATAAAAAAAAGCTAACTTCACACAACAGAATAGGCACGCGTATTGGGTGTCATCCCTCGATCTCGGTAGGGCTGCCTCTCAGGTGTCGCAGTTAATAGGGTTGCCCGTAATGTAAGATCGTTGTGTGTTGCCATCATCATTATTTATGATAAGTAGTCATTGTGTACAGTCTACATAGTCTAGTAGTTTTTTTTTCGTTTAAATTTTTTAGGGTAGAATTTTGTGTTTTTTTTAGTTTAGTTTATAATGTCAGACTGGTTTTCGTTGCTAATTAAAATGCAACGACTATTTTTATTGAATAGCAGATGTCCTTTTTTGAGTTCTGTTTCTAAAATCATTAACATAATATTATGCAGTTGAAAAATTGTATGAAATTTTTTTTTTTAAGTTTTCGAGTCGACAATTATGTTCTAGGCATATAATATAATCCATCTATATAATCCCAAAAAGTATTTACTAAATAACGAGCCTAAAGAAAATATTTAACACATTATGTAGGCAGTAGATAATATTTGGGTTTCTCGACAAGAGATGAAATTATGACTTTAATTACAGATATAAAGAGGCTATAATTTCCTTTATAAGTATCATAAATATCAGAGGAAGGACCTACGTCGTTCGTAGAACAAGGGATATGATTTGATTAAGTTATCTAACAAGCGTCGTTATAAATAATATGTAAGCGAACTAATTATGCATAGGAAAAAACCGTTTTCACTCTTGTTTTAAAGTGAAAAAAATTAAAAATAGTTTGTTTTTCAAATAGAGGTTCAGTCGTGATGTTATTTTATGTGTTGTGTTTGTGTGTCTATCACACACAAAATACATAAAAAATAAGTATTCAAAAGAAAAAGAATCTGTGTGTCTTCAACAATAATGTTATATCAAAGCTTTTTATCAATAATATTTAACTGGCTTTTGTTTTTAAATTCATATTTCGAATGATTTCAAACGATATTTTTGTTATCAGCCAGTACTTTATAATCGCTACTCACTATCATTTCGAAAAATCCTAATTCAAATACGTATGTAGTTACTATATTTGAATTTCTTTGTCCAACCAAAGCTTGGTTCACCAAAGAACTCACACAGTACATACCTAAAACCCACGCCACATACAAACACATAATATAACTAGAGCTAGCCTTAATTCTACATTAAAGACGACCATCCTCAGAATTGGGCGCTCCTTATGGACGCTGGCGGGGGTGAGCGCGGGTCGCGGGGGGTGAGGGTAGAGGGGGGCAAGACACTCGATCAATACCCCGACCCGACTTTCAAACTGCTTTCACCCTAACGAAAGTCGCCCGGACTCTGCTCGACCGGACCACGGGGGAAGTTTATAGAGTTGATGATACCGCCGGAGGAAAATGTTTGTGGCGTAAGACTGTTATTTTTAGTGCTTGTCAACGACATTTTCGTGTGTTTTCAAGTTCTTTCAGAAACTTTCAGTTGGTTTGAAGATCGGTCAGATTTCAGATGATTACGATTTGATGAGTTTGCAACAGCGTTATTCTATTTCCACCTGCAGGATCCAAAATGCTGGTTCCATGTTTCGGAAGTTCTGTGACGTGTTTGTTTTCAGAGATTTTTGCCACGGTGTGTCTGGGTGATCGCATCTTGAAGCTTCTAATTGCGATGATTTGTGGATTATATACTTGCTATAAGGTACCTGAAACAATTGAGAAGCTAATTAGAAACTTGTGTCTTTTTATTATCTAAAATGATTTTACTTTGAACTTTGTTGCTGATGCTGACCATAATTTCAGACTACTAACTTGCTGCTCTTCGACTCTAAGACTGTAGTTTTACGATACTCCCACCATGGACCATACCTGGGAACATTCTAGTTACGTAGATATTGTAGCTTTCCACTTCTAACTTTTTATTAATTTTTCCACGAAAGCTTGTTTTCACTGTTAAAACTTAACTTCTAATATGGGGTTATTGATCTCCTGTGCCTTTGCTCGCAGCCGTTAGCTCAATATATATTAATTTTAATCAGACTCGTTTCACAACATACCTACATGAGAAATTTTCGCTCACAGATTTATTCTACAACATTAGAAAGAAAGAAAGAAAGAAAGAAAGAAAAATGCGTTTATTGGCATTATAAAACTTTAAAAAATTAAAGAAGCACACCTTAAAACTATAAAAACAGAAAACAAATTATTATAATGCCAAAAGGGCCTCAGCTCAGCATAATGTCAGATGGCAACACAAAGTGTACCACCTGACGCTGATTTTCAGCTGCAACCCACTAGTGCCATACGCTAGAATAATAAACATAGAGAAGTGTCTGTCCGTTATAATAAATAATTTAAAGATAGTATACAAAATAAAATAAAATAAAACTCATTTAAAATCAAATAAAATTTTGTGACATACATGTGTGTGTGTTGTGTTGTGATTAAATAAAAGAAACGAACAAAAACATTAGTTAAATTCTTACATAAAATCTAGGCTACAGCAACTAACACTGTACAATAAATCCCTGCACTCGACGACATACAGTGCCGTATTAACATTAATACAATAAAAACTGAGCATGATTGCAACTTTTATATAAAAAAAAAAAGTTTATTGGGTTCGCAAAAATAAATATTAACCCCAACTTGGAATATTTCGACGCAGCATACGCATCGTAAGATAAGCAATGGCAAGCAATGTTTTGCGTAAACAGTTATCATTTCCACCAAAAATTACAGCAATAATTTTATAATTATTACTTAGTTTGTTGTAATGCGTAGACAATGGCTAAATGATGGCTCTTATAACACCATGTAATATTTTCACGTTTAGGGCGAATTTCACAACAAAACTGAACGCGATCAGCAGTGTCATTATTTTCTTTGGAATGTTGCCACACACAGCTCTTGAACTCGGTTTAGATATGCTGATCGCGTTCAGATTCGTTGGTGAAATCAGCCCTTAGTTTTACTGGAAGTTAAGGTAAAGCTCACACGCAAAAACAAGTTCGGACACAAGTTTGAAGAGTACTATCGACATCAGAATGGGACATTAGATCCGTAGACTTTCACAACACACACGTCAGAGACGGTTACAATTTCAACAAAAAACTAAAGCAATCGCACAAGCAACTCTATACATTTCCAAGCACGTCTTCAGCTCGCTGTCTTCACGTACGCCCACCCCTACGCGAACATTTCGTTTCAACCCCCCTCGCGCCGCCCCCGGTCTTATCGGCCTTAGTGTGGACCCACGTATAATTTAATTATATATACCTACATACTGGCCTTGCCCGCTGGATTTAAAGATAACACCCTAATAATTATTAAAAGGAGACTGTTAATGAAGACGTTATTTTTAGGTAATTTAGTTGGAAATGTGGCTTGTGCAGACATTTTCTGTGGTAATAAAATATTTTTATAAGTCAAAGTCAAAGTCAAAGTCAAATCATTTATTTCAAATAGGCCCTTGTAAGGCACTTTTGAACGTCAAAGTTTACAAAAAATTGAATTGATTCTAGTCGCCCCTTCCAAAAGGTAGTTTTCGTATGGAGAAGAATGGGCAAGAAACTCCACCGTTACTCTTTTAAAAATTGTTACAATATTTGTATGTGTTACATTCGTTACATAATTATATGTGAAGACGATGCATCTAAAAAAATAAAATAAAAATAGGTTACCACAATAGGTAAAAAGAAGAATTTATTAATAAAAATGAAGCCACGAAAGATAAATTAATTAATGATGTGATAGATGTACGATTTTCACATATTTACAAACATTGTAAAAGTAGATGATTTTCTTAAAAAATTTACAATTAATAAGTCAGTGTGTGAGGAAGTAATCACAGAATGCAAAATCAATGTCATGTAATACTCGTAAAAATTATAATTTATACAACTTAAATTAGCAACCAGTTTGATTTTGTCTAGATTCTAGATTGTCCTATGGAGCAGGACCAGCATGTTTCCAAGCATTCTTATCTTGGATATATTCCTCTAATTTGTAATAGGCTTGTTTACAAAGTGTACTTTTAATATGAGTTTTAAATTTTCTTTCATTTAATTGTAATATATCACAAGGTATTTTGTTGTAGCATTTAACACAGTACCCCATAAAAGATGAAGATACTTTAGATAATCTGAAAAATGGTTGATCTATTTTATCTTTATTTCTAGTATTAAAATTATGTCTATCACTTATTTTGTTAAAAATATGTAGATTTTTTCTAACATACATAATATTTTCATAAATGAATTGGCAAGGTACTGTCATAATATTAATCCCTTTAAATAGTTCCCTGAGAGATTCGCGACGATGTAGATTATAAATGGCTCTGACAGCTCTCTTTTGTAAAATAAATATGGATTCAATGTCAGCAGCCCGACCCCACAGTAAAATGCCATACGACATAATACTGTGGAAGTAGCTAAAATAGACCAAACGCGCGGTTTCTACATCTGTTAACTGTCTTATCTTTCTAACAGCAAAAGCGGCAGAGCTCAGCCGCCCCGCAAGAGATGTTATATGAGGTCCCCATTGTAATTTCTCGTCTAGCGTGATTCCTAGGAAAACTGTTTGATTAATATATTCCAGCTTTTCTCCATTCAATAAGATGTCACATTCGCTACTTCTAACATTAGGTAATTTAAATCTAATGCATTTGGTTTTTTTTTTATTTAGTACCAAATTATTTACCGTAAACCAATCTTGGACCTGAAGAATAGAGTTATTCACGTCGTCAAGATTTTGTGACCGTCGGTTGATTTTAAAGATCAATGATGTGTCATCTGCAAATAAAACCATCTTCGGTTGATTTTGGAGTAATTGGGGTAAATCATTAATGTAAACTAAAAAGAGGAATGGACCCAATATCGAACCTTGAGGAACGCCCATTGCCATTTCAGACCCTAATGAGTTTACGCCGTTTACTTGAACTTTAACCTTTCTATCTTTCAGGTATGATCTTAGTAAATCAAGAGCTGTATTCCTAATCCCATAGTGCTCCAGTTTCAGCAGAAGTGTCTCATGGTCTACGCAATCGAACGCCTTCGAGAGGTCGCAAAAGATTCCAATGGCATCTTGTGCTCCTTCCCAGGTATTAAAAATGTTCTTTATTAGGGTGACACCAGCGTCAGTGGTACAACGCCCTTTGGTGAAACCGTACTGTTGTTCATGAAAGATGGAATTTTATTAAAGTGACGTAACATTTGATTGAGCATCAACTTTTCAAACACCTTACTGAGAACTGGTAGAATTGACACAGGCCTATAATTGTTGGGTTCTTTACTATCACCGGATTTGAACAATGGAACTAGCTTACTGTGTTTCATGAGATCCGGAAATACTCCTTGGTCTACACTGGTGTTAAATATGAAAGCTAAATAGGGCGCAATGGTTTCGATAATACATCTACAGACTTTTACAGACATTCCCCAGAGATCTTCTGTTGATTTAATTTTAAGATCTTTAAAAGCTTTTATAACAGCCTGGGGGTTTGTATGCTGAAACCTAAACTCCAAAGGGCATGCCTTCACATTCTGTCTAAGTAAGGCAGCAGAAAGCGCGGGTGAGGAATTTAAAGCTTCAGTAGTTTTAATGGGAATATTAGCAAAAAAGTTTTAAGGAATATGTTGATGGATTCCTCCCTCCTTGGTGTAGTGGTCGTAAGCGCTGCTGCTGACCATGAAGTCTTGTTTCAATTCGCAGGTCAGGAAAAGTGGTTATTGTGTTTTTCCATCTGGAATTTCTCAGTAGCAGCCCGGAGTCTGGATTTGTGCCCGGTTGATGGCAATAGATAGATAGATAGATAAATTGTCTATTTGGTGCACACAAAAGACAGCATAAAATACAAAAACACGGTTAAATAATAACTAAATACATGAATATAAGGTGCCAATATACAAAAAAATAAAATAAAGACATTGTGATGACTATTGGCTAACACACTTTAAAATAGTGAAACATACAAAGGGCGGTGTGCGTCTCAAGGTTGCACCAAATGGGAGTCCAACTCAGCATGTGTCAGGCATATATACCTGACGCTGATATTCTGCTGGATCCCTGCAGTGACATACGGACGTCGAGCAGATGTGATGATAAATAAGCGAATTATTGGTGTCAATAGGCTTGCCCCCTATTATCTACATGGAACTGTGGATGTACTATAGGTACATCTCTGCTTATGACCCTTCGGGGAAACAAGGCTTGATGTTACATTGACGATGAAAGCCAAATTAATTTTCACCTTGTTATCAAAGGTTTTCTCTAAAATCAACCATTAGTTAAAACGACTTTGATAGGTAATTTCTTTGATGTTGTTTGGCCTTGCTACGAGCAAAATGATAGGCCAGTATTGTAGTAACTTAGTTATGCAATGTACCCAATGATTGGCGAAACTATTGAGTAACGTGCTCTAAAGAATTATTGTTCATCTTATAATTTTTTGAGAAGCAATTGTAGCCCATTGGTAACGGCCCCGACTTACAAGTCGTGGGTTTGAACCTAGACGCTTTACTTTGTGTAAATAATTTCATCACCACTGCTCTCAAAACGGTGAAGGAAAACATCGTGAGGAAACCGGCATGTCCTAGAACCAGAAATTCGAAGACATGTGACATCTACCAACCCGCACTGGGCCCGCGTGGTAGATTACAGCCCACTCCCTCGCGAAGAGAGGAGGCCTGTGGAACATTATAGCCTGAATATACTATGCTTATATTTATGGTGAATACGGTACACTTTGCACTTGTGTAGTAATAGTTTACCGTAACAAAATTATACTTCACTCTTCTTTGATTAAAATAGGAGTAGGTACTGTGGATGCATTCTTTCAGTGTTCAGTGTCCCGTCAGAGTAAAAATATAAAGATTTCCAAATAATAAAGTAGTATCTTCAAAAACTTAAAAGAACGAGTTAGATGAGAATCAACCCTTTGAATGCTGCAGCGTCGTGAGAAATGCGGAGATGAAGGGTCTCCGTGACCCCGGGTCACTACTGGCCGCGCATCGCGCGAGATTGGATTTGAGTACAACGAGATGAGTTTTAGTAAGGTATTCTTGTGTCAAAACGTGTTTTCTTTATACTGTTCTCATTTGAGAAAGGTTGGGTATGGATGTTGTAGGTAATTGAAATTAATGTTGTATTCTGTTTTCAGAGTAGTTTTAACGTACTGAGTTTGGACAGGTTAATTATAGTATTTGATCGTTTTGTTGTTAAAAATGTATCGAAGTTTTCTAATAGTGTTGACTATTCAGTGTTGTTGATAAAAACCTATGCCATGGGTAAACCAAATACAGCTATGGTATGATGTTATGATCGTTAGTCGTGACAATCAACCAACAAGGCAGGCTGACCACGACCGCGGGTCACTACCGCGACCCCCGGGTCATAGCAACCGGTAGCCTTGTGAAGGGTTAAAAACGCTTAGTCAGATATTTGAGGAAAATGGGCATGAAATCTCATGGCCCATATCCATGAGATATCCATTTTCATGATTTTTGATGAAAGAGAATTATTTATAAAAATTTTAGTTTTATTATTTTCTGTGCTGAGATTAAGTAATAGTTGAAATTTTTTACCGTTACGTCAATCTGACCTCGGGGTGATAGTTTTGACCCGCGGATCATCGCAACCGGTGCGTTGTGATTGTGAAGGGTTAAAAAAACCTGTACTCTATTTTTATTAGTATCGTGGGATAAAAACGATGTTTGCTCATCTTCATCTGTATTAATAGTCTCTTAGGGCAGCCGTTAAAATTTTTGGAAGCTTGATATTAATGTGTGAGTCAATTCCAGTTTAAATAAATGTTTGATTTATCTAAGTAGGTACCTACTTATACATTGCCATTATGTCACGATGATATTAAAAGAAGCAAATGATAAAAAGATGAACTTTTTAAACTATTCCATAATGAACGTTGTCATGTTTATAATTGTTTTTTTTTTGTATATATTTCTTTCTAATGTTATTTAATTTTTTATAAATTTGTGTTGACCTATGACTGATAACATCGCCTTAAGTGAGTCTGTGAAAGGTGTTAAAATTGTGATTTTAGTAAATAAATAATAACAATACGACCATTTTGAGAATAATCTATCGCAGTTTTTGTTTGAATTGATTATGGATGTTGACTGGGGATAAGTCCGTCAGTCAGATAATAAAAAATATTAGACGCATATTTTTTGCTTTATCATATTAATAAAAAAAGGTTTAGATAAAACGCATTAAAGTTGGGGAGTGGGGGCTCGATATGTCACAAGTCAGTATAAAATCTACCGGGGAGTGACGTCATGCCACATTTTAACATATAGCCTTTTGATTACGTAAAAAAAGGAAAAACACGTGTCAAATATTTTTTAATAAACTAACCTGACGGACAAAACAATTTATTGTCAAAATCCCTATTGAAACGAAAACTTTACGTACCATCAAAGAAGTTCATATCTAACCAGCTTCAAAACAAAATCCCGTGAACACGATGATCACATCTGTTACCAGCCCGGTTCTATAGCCGCTGAGCGCTGCAAGCACGAATAGTCCTTACGGTGGTTAGATATGAACTTCTTCGATGGTACATTAATAATATCGGAGTTTAAAACTAATATATCTTTCAAATAACCTTTGAACTTCATAACAAACATCTAAATGTTGAGTAGGTACCACGTACCCAGCATTTGCACATACACAACGACCTTATCCAATAAATAATCTTAATATTTGTAGTGCACAAATTGCGTGCTATAAATAAGAGGTATCATGCTATAATAGCAGAGTGTAGGCGATAAATTTAGGGACAATTAGACTTAATCGTTGAATAGAAAGCGTGCGAGAATCTTCCGGGGAGAATACGATCAATAGCAGGCGTTCATAACCTTCGGTTGTGGTTACTTTGGGAATTGATTTGGCCGAATCGGTTAAACGTTGGTTTTTTAGGGTTATGTACTACTGAAAATTGTAATTTGAAAAAAGAACTCAGGAACCCGGTTTGCAGTTTCTTTTAGTGTGTTCTTCGGCCTTCAAATAAGTCTTTTTTTCTATGGTTATAATATACGTTAATTAAGCTTCTGTGAACAAGTACAAAGTGGTATTTCGTTTTAAGTAGGTTCTATTTAATGCCTAAATTGAAAGTCATACTTAGTAAATGTTGGAATTTGATAGGCAGTCATAATAGTAGTAGACCGCAGGTAGAGAAAAAACTGTCTGCTATTGGACTTTTACAGTTATCACACAAACGGATACGTGCTGTTGTGTAAGATTTTTGGAATTTACACAATTGCACGTGTACGACGTTCATATCCTAAAAATAAACGATTTTTTTAAACAGTCTTTAACTGAACATTGGTGACGACTACCCAATGGTTTATGCTCACTATACTATATGGTTTACGGTGGTCCACTTGCTCGAAACACCTGCAATTAAATGGTGAAGCCACTTATTTTCCTACCGTCTTCAACCGAATGTTGTTGGCGTCTGTCCAGTGGTTTATTCTCACTATGTAACACGGTTTACGGGCGGTCCACGCGCTTGAAACACCTGCAATAAAATGGTAAAGCCACTTATACTCCTACCATCTTGAACCGAAGGTTGGTGGCGACTGCCCAGTGGTTTATTCTCACTATATTTCACGGTTAACGGTGGTCCACTTGCTCGAAACACCTGCAATAAAATGTTAAAGCCACTTATACTCCTACCATCTTCAACCGAATGTTGGTGGCGTCTGCCCAGTGGTTTATCCTCACTATATTACATGGTTTACGGTGGTCCACTTGCTCCAAGCGCCTGCAATAAAATGGTAAAGCCACTTATACTCCTACGATCTTGAACCGAAGGTTGATAGCGACTGTTTAGTTGTTCATACTCAATATATAACATAGTTTACGGTGGTCCACTTGCTCGAAATACCTGCAATAAAATGGTAAAGCCACTTATACTCCTACCATCTTCAATCGAATGTTGGTGACGTCCGCCCAGTGGTTTATCCTCACTTTATTTAGATGGTCTACGGTGGTCCACTTGCTCGAAACACCTGCAATAAAATATTAAAGCCACTTATACTCCTACGATCTTGAACCGAAGGTTGATAGCGACTGTTTAGTTGTTTATTCTCAATATATAACATGGTTTACGGGCGGTCCACTCCCTCCAAGCGCCTGTAATAAAATGGTAAAGCCACTACTCCTACCATCTTCAACCGAATGTTGGTGGCGTCTGCCCAGTGGTTTATCCTCACTATATTTACATGGTTTACGGTGGTCCACTTGCTCAAAACCCCTGCAATAAAATGTTAAAGCCACTTATACTCCTACCATCTTCAACCGAATGTTGGTGGCGTCTGCCCAGTGGTTTATCCTCACTATATTACATGGTTTACGGGCGGTCCACTCGCTCCAAGCGCCTGTAATAAAATCTTGTCGACGACGACGCGGCACGCTTTATGAATATTGTTCTATACTCGAGCGCGATAA
Organism: Agrochola circellaris; assembly: GCA_914767755.1. Classification (NCBI taxonomy): domain Eukaryota; kingdom Metazoa; phylum Arthropoda; class Insecta; order Lepidoptera; family Noctuidae; genus Agrochola; species Agrochola circellaris. The sequence continues at coordinate 5,350,129 of OU611857.1, forward strand.
GGCGAGACTACTAACCGAACTAAGTTTGTATGATTGCTTTTAGTTTTAGTGTTGGTCGGTTGTAAGAATTGTTTATGAAACAGTAGTGAGTATTTATAAACTACAGTGAAAGAGAAAAAGTAATGTACAGTCGTAGAATGGAACGATAAACGGCAACGACGAAAAAGTTCTTCAGAACCACAAAGCGGTTGTTTTTTTTTTCTTTTGCCTGTTAATTAGCAGATCAAAAATACCTGTGAAACTGGTCACACCCATGTAGTTCCTTCCAGAGGATTGATGATGCATTGTCGAATTTACAAGAGTATAATTTATGTCTTATAATTACCTCGAGAAACATGCTGCACAGAGCCAAAAATGGCTACTGTTCATATTCCAGAACAATCCTAAAAAATATATATATAAATCTTGATTTAATTAGTTTCAGTTTTAAACTGAGATAATAATCTTTGTTTAGTTTTGCTTGAACATCAAACCCAAGCTCATAAAATCACTTTCAAATCTAAAGATTCGACTCGTCAATCAAGCGAGGTTCAAATAATTCGCAACAAGAGAGCATCAAGGGCCAGAGAGTGGGTCAGACGAGGCGGCACAATCAATCAGTTTAACTGCACAGCTATCTGAGGGTAGCAGACTAGGTTAGACGCGATATGATTGGCGGATTTGTACGTTGGTCTTGGAGAAGAGGTTTTGAAATTGGAACCTTTTTGGAATGTCTTTTTTACTGCCTCGTAAGTTTTTAACGACTTGACAAAACATCGACATTTATATATTAATGTAAGTTTAATATTAATGTATCAAACACATACCTACACCTTCCGGAATAAATACTCAAAATTATCGTGTAAACCGCAACAAAATCAGTGCTTTTTAGAAGAACAACGCAGTCCCACAGATGGACATGGAAATCGACTTCAATTCATGATGATTACATTATGTAGATGATGCATATAGTTTATTTGAGGGCGAGAAGGCGAGGGTAGACGGAATATGATTGGTGGATTGGAACGTTGATCTTTGATAAGAGATTTTGAAATTGGAACTTTCTTTAGTCCCCGTGTGATTTCTTTAATCGGTGTAGCTCTATTTTCAAATGTTGCGTAGTTTATCTTTGGTCGAGCAGACGATTTTAGATGTGATATGATTGGCGGATTCGAACGTTGATCTTGGAGGCACATTTTGAAAATTGAACTTTCTGTGTTAGTTCCACGTTTTTGTTCTTTTTTTAACTGTATAAGTGCTTCTGTTGTCAAATGCGTAGTTTATCTGAGGGCGAGCAGACTAGGTTAGACGCGACATGATTGGTGGATTTAAAAAGTGATCGCAGGTAAATAATTGTGTTTTTTTCTATGAGTGGTGTGAATTGTGATGGCAATGGGCGTAACCGTTATTTTCAACTACATTCTATTTGCGAACGGTGTTTCTTTGAGATTATGTATCTTCATATAATAACTACCTGATACATGTCAACCTAGAATATTGTTTTTTTGAAATCGTACAGATAAAGATTGGACTCGGGAATCAGAATGTTTTCGTGCTTTAGGAGGTATAGACACTTTTTATATTATGCGAGGGCTGTAGAGAGATATCATACCAAAGTAATAAACTACTAATTATATTCATTATCACAGTTGGTACATAAAGCGACCTGAGCATGTACTCGTTACGATAATAGAAACTATTAACTGTTAGGTACTTAAATATTCCAGTAGGGATAGCTTGTACTAAACTAAAACATTAGCGAAGAGTACCGGCCCGGAAAAGCAGATTTATATTACTACCCAACTAAGATCATAAAACTATACAACGCCCGGCCCGAGTATTAATATTGTGCCATTTATCATGACCCTCCCCCCCTCGCCCCCATCTTTTGTGTAAGAAATACACCCGAAACAACCGAGAGAACAAGTTTCGACAACGAAAACTATTCAAACGTTCCCAGCTAACAGCACAACTTGTTCGGGGATGTTCTTAACTCGGGTGCTTCAGCGGTCGTTCGAGGAAAATTGGAAATGGAAAGACGAGCGCGCGAAAATAGACTTTTTGACGCACTTACTGAAGTTTACATTCGCACGATCGGTATCGATAGTCGAATTTTAAAAGGTCCCAAATATAATCGACTCTGTTTGTTGTGCTGTAAAGTTTGATTTGGCTTGTGTTAATTTTGCGAGCAGTTGGCCGGAAGGGTAGAGTCGTAAGGAAGTTCGGCGATTATGTTTAGTCAGCGCTGGCTGTGTAATGGAAAGGAAGTAGGAATTGGGGCCTGTAAGATGTGGTCGTATAAGGCGGCCATTCCTGTTTCGTTCCCGGGGGTTGGGGGAGGGGTGAGGGACGATTTGTTTGTTTCTAAGGTCCGTTCTATTCCGCAGCTGTGGGTAGGATTTAAATTTCGTACTCGGCCCGCCTTTTGTCCGTAACCTTCTCCGTTGCTGATGAGATGCCTCTTTACAACTCTAAATTGAAGTGTGTTTCGTAAATGTTTTGAATTTGGAAGTTTCGGGTGTTGCTGGCCAGAGCGTCCCTAATTTTGTTTTGGAATTGAAACTCTTTCTTGGAACCTTTTTGGTTCGTTAAATTTATTTGAGCATACTTACTAAATCAACATATGTTTTTATTCCCCGATTTTCTCATTATTCTTTCGTCATAATACTATAAAACCTCATTCACATTATTCCGTCCTATGGCCCTACCCTTAGCAAAAGTTGTAAAGTAATAGTTGGCTATAGTTAACCGCGAGAGAGAACATAATAGCTTGTATGAAGCAAGTTAGTTATTGTGAGTACATGAAGACTCGACTACCTTGACTTGTCTATATAAAGCGAGGTAAATGGCGTCTAAATTAATATTTATATTAGTTTGCTTACTCATCATCTGCCTAGCTAGCCTTTTGTCTGTCTCACCGGATGCAGCTGAATACCAGTATTTTACTTGGAGCGACTGCCTATCTGACCTCCACAACCCAGTTACTGGGTAACACGACACCCCTTGGTAAGACTGGTTGTCAGACTTTCGGGCTTCTGACAACTCGTGACAACTGCCAAAGATCTACAAATGACAGCCAGGACCAACGTCTTAACGTAGTTTTATATATTAGTTCGCTTGATAGAGATAAAACTTCTACGTTTATAAAAAAATCTATATTAATCAATATTCAATCAGTTTTAATAACTCTAGAGTTAAGTTATCAATTTCAGAACTAAAACAATAATATCTAGATTAGTTTCTATTTAAAAGGTTGTTATTTTAGGCTACGTAGCTCATGATTTGCTGGAAAATTACCAGTAGTAAAATAGGGAATAATTATTTTTAGAAGTCAATCGCTTTCATCGCTTGTCAGCTCGAGCTCTAAAGGATGTTTGCCAAATCAAAATGGTGGATTGGAAGGGTCATGGGCTATCTCCTCTAGCCCCCAAAAAATTCTTGGCCACACGGGATTTTTATGTAGATTTTTTATTATTATTTTTGTAAAATTTCAAAAGTCAGCCTTTGAACCTGAATAAAAAAAACAGTCGTTGGTCCTTATTTTTTTTATTGTAATGTGAACTGTTGTACGGTTCTATCAAAATCAAAATTACCGGCAAGTAACATGTATCTAGCATCCGGTTTAAAAAAAATCGTGTGGGGACCTGATATTTTTATATTTGGCAAACGATGCACCAAACACCCTATATATATTACAATAACAGTAATTTCAAGTTAACGATAAAAAGATTTAAAAAATCAAAACGAGTTTCTTGTACCATAATTGGCCGGATTCCCTAGCAAAGAATTATATACGGAAATATCGACACTCATACGATTTCTTTCTATGCGTATCTGTACCATCAAAGAAGTTCATATCTAACCAGTATCAAAACAAAATCCTATGAACACAATGACCACATCTGTTACCGGCCCGGTGATATAGCCACCGAACGCTGCAAGCAAGAATAGCCCTTACAGTGGTTAGATATGAACTTCTTCGATTGTACCTACTTGTATATTAATATAAAATAAAACAGAAAATTTTAATTAAATTAATATATATACATAATATTTTTATTTGTTTAAAATAGATCTGTTAATACAAAACCCTAAAGTAAGTAAAGGTATGTTAAAGTCAAAATTAAGGAGTTTATTTCTCGATAACGAAATTGTATTTAATTAATTTTACTACATTATTTGTGTATACCGATTAAAAAGCGCTTCTCGCCATCAAACTGGAAAGTTTGGCGAGTAAAATTTTAAAAGCAACTAGTACCAATGTTTAAGAACAATAAAATAAAATAAATGCTTTCTGTTCTCAGATGCGCTACTGGCAGAATGAATACAAGAAATGAAGACCAACGACATCGCCCCTCTTGACCGATTCTTTATGTTTATTTAATAAAGCGGTAGCGTCACCTTCATAGCAGCACTTCTCTGTTTTTGACGTAATCATTCAGGGTGGCAGGAAACATTGACGTGAAAACTTTTACCATGTATTCAGTGCATGATTCTGAACCTGAATTGAAAAAATTGCTGTTTCATAGAAAAGTACAATAGCTACGCGGTCAAAATGTATGGAACAGCAGATCTTTTTGAAATAAACGACGAAAAATTTCAACTCATGGGGGTTCAGAATAATGTACCTACTGAATCCATGGTAACAGTTTTCGCGTCGATGTCCCTGCCACCCTGTATATCTCTCTTTCAAATCTTGAAACCGTTGTGGAACTATTATTAAACATGTAGTTTGTACTTTTAAAATGGAGACTAAAAGCAATACCTTAAGACTGAAAATTTACAAAATGAAATAATCATACTTTGACAAGTTCTAGTGACTTTCATTTTGTGAATTATTGTAATTAAGTTTAAGTTTGTGATAAACATTTCACTTCTGCCGTACCCTTTGGGAATAGAGGCGTGATGTTATATTATGTTAAGTTGTAAAAACGTTTATCAACAAAAAATTATAATTCCAAAAATGATTAAAACTCTGCTTTGTACACTTAAGGTAGGATTTAACTTCACTTTTTGACATTGTGCATCCAAAGTTAAATATGATATAATTTTGTCTCATTATTAATTTTGTCTGTGCGAAAACAGAATAGTAAAATAATAAGCCATTAAAAGGTAGCAGCCAACAAAAAATCCTTTTTCTTGCTAATTTTACCGCAACTTTGAGTGTAAATAAGTAATAAAAGAAGTGTAAAATCTCCAAAACAAAGTTGGCATCGACAAAACTCAATTATCAATAAATTTTATTTGTAATTGATTTGTGCAGTGGTTTTTGATAAAACTTGATTTTCCAAAGGACTTTCGTAATTTATTAAGCTTCGTGCAGACCAGCGCGACGCGACACCGTTTATTGTTATAACGTCAAGTTTTCTTAGAAATTGTATTGTTTGAGTCGCGTCGCGGCATCGCGTCGCACTGGTCTGCACGAAGCTTTACGCGCTCGTTTTACTAAAATGGCTCGGAACGGTGTTTGTGCGTACGAACTAGATGTTGTGCATGTAGACCAGCGTCTAACTGCTCATCACCGATATTATCTCTGTCGGACACGCTGCCAGGTGAGACAGCGTGCTTTTTGGCCACCAGTGAGTTCGACCGCGCGACTAGTTCAACCTTAAAGGCTCTGGTGGAACAATTTCTAGAAAACTTCAATGAAATTATTCTACCAGTGTCGCGACGAGCCTGTGTGCCTTAAAGCAAAGCTCACAATTTAAAACATTAATTATGATTTTAGCCCTAGGATTAGCTAAAAGCTTAAGGTAGGAGCTACTTCTTACATCCATTATCTACACTTGTGTCATAAATTAACCTGGAAATGCCCAGGATAGTACACCTCTATTAATATAATGAACTTATGGCAGCTGGCAGCTGTGAGAGCAACTCGCCCGATTACAAAGCTTTTAGATTTCAAGGACATCAAAAGTCCCTACAAGCTAATCTAGGATTTCACTCAGATCCCTTATAACGTAATTAACGTTACCTTTTCTTTATCCTTACGTAGGGGAGGTCAACTCAAAGCGGCCATCTTAACTTTAAATTAAAAAGAAAACCTATTATACGATAAACATTTTAAGTTTTATGAGTTACTAGCGACCCGCTCTTGCTTTGCACGGTTGTTGAGACTTGACAAAATTTCGAGATTTCTTAGTTACTTATGTAATTTAATATTAACGTATTATATATTATATACATTAAGCTTCCGGAATGAATTCTCTAAAACATGGTGAAAACCTCATCAAAATCTGTTGCGTGGTTTAGAAGAATGACGCGGTCATACAGACAAACACGAATAGCGACTTTAATTTATAATATGTAGAGATTATTCCCGCGACTTCGTCCGCGGGAAAGGAGATAATTCATTTTGGGCTAAATTGTGAAAGGCAAACAAAAAAATAATTATATTCCGTTAGAACATGTTATTTTCTTCACTTTTCAGGGCCATTCCCTGCGCTGTTATACAAGTTTTTAAAGTAAGGCTCTTGGGTTATTCTGCACATAACTACAGTATGCGAAATAAAGTTTTTTTTTTCGACAGTGCTAGTATGAGTTGATACTTTAGTTATGTGGAGAATATAGAGCCTTAGTTTCATAGTAAAAGTTGATAACTGTAATGTTTACTGGCATAACAAGCTATTATTATAATAAGATTATTCTTTTAACTAAAACATACGGAAAACAGTATTTTTCGCGCAGGGAATGGCCCTATAGATTTGGTCCCATAGTGAAAAGTGAAAAGAATAGCATGTTCTAACGGATTTTATTTTTTGTTTGTCTTTCACACGACTGAAACGTTTAGCCCAAGAATGTATGGACGGTGAATGATCTCCTTTCTTCCATCGCATTCCATTGCATCGCCCGCCTGAGTTGGTACTTCGTTTTCGCTTACTATTCTTTTTACCTTTTGCTCGGCTTCTTAGGGTCATAGCATGATGATAATCAACCTTGATAATGAAACTATTTAGTATTTAGTTGGGTAAGAATTAATATAATGCTATCGAATATCATCATCTTTCGATTCTTCCCGTGTTTTGATTGACATATTTGAACACAAGACTGTTATTGTGACTTAACTATAATAGTTAGACACAAAGCTTCGCGTCTTCTTTGTGGGTAATGATGAGTACCTACTATAAACATGTAGTACATTATTTTATATATCATCAATAGTTTACGCAGCGCACGCCAAATAATGACTTTTATAGGCAAATTTTTGATACCTTGGGTTACATTATTGCAATTTTCGCAGGGATTTTAATTTTTTTTGAAAAATAAAATACGCCCATGTTACTCGCTGGTAGTGTAGCGTTCTATATGTGAAAGAATTTTTTTAATCGGTTAAGAATTTTTTGAGTTTATCCATTAAAAACAAATATACAAAAAATCTAATCTTTTCTCTTTAAAATATTAATTTAGAATACTAAACATGTATAAGAATACTCTTTCCAAATTAATTTCCAGAGAAACACTTCCCAAAATTCGATCCCCATCAAACGAGAGACGCAAAATGCCGCACAATTCCTTGGACCATTAAAATAAGCAACCTCGCAGATGGGCCCTAAGATTACATTGACGGTGGGAACTAATATCAGGGGTGCACCCCCAGGGCTCAGTTTTAAGGCGGGGCCCACCCCCCGGGATAAGAACTGATCGCGGGGGGGCCAGAAACTTGGGCCCCACTTGGGGGCGCTAAGAACATTATTAAATTGGATGATGAGTATGTGTTATGTATGTGTGTGTGTGTAGTTTTGTGTTAAGATGGGTCTGCCATGTTTGGATCGATAGTTTTGCGATGGAAGTATGTGACGATTTTGTTGTTTGTATTTAAACTATCACTCGTATGGACGTGTACAAGTGATTTTAGAGAACGAATTTTACAAGATAAAGTGATAGTTTTTCTCTGCTTATGGCTTAATTTGTTTAATCGTTTGTGTGTCTTGGCTTTATTAAATGCATAAAAGCAATTTACGGCAATATCATTGGTTCTATATCATCATCATTTCAGTCGAAAGAAGTCCACTGGTCCAGCAGTGGACTTCTTGCGACTGAAATGATGATAATATAGAAACTGTTACATTGTATACATAAAAAAACTGTTACAATATATACATTTTTATGAATGTTTAGTAGTCATTGGATATATGAAGATAGCTGCTTTTGTAAGACGACTAAAATGTCACGGCGTAAATTCTACGAGTTTGTTCTTGGCATGACTTTAATAGGTTCGTAAGAATAGCAATGGTTACCCTCATAGAACATCACTAGGATAGATCGAGGACGGTTCAAAAATTTTAGAAGGGTACAAATAGCAATGCTGTTTGGCAATATAAAACGTTTTGGTAGTACTGTCTCTGATCGAATGATATCTCACACAAAGAGCTGAAAAATCATTTGACAAAACATGAAGCGAAGAAAACAATAAAGTAATAACAGCCGCACGGGTCGATCCATCAGGGAAACTACGCTTGCCGGGGTTGGTCCGTCGATGGGTGACCATCTTTACATATCGAGACTCCTCCGTGCCTCGGAAAGCACGTTAAGCCGTTGGTCCCGGCTGTCATTCGCGGATCTTTGACAATCGTTACGGGTCATCAGCAGCCCAAAAGTCTGACAACCAGTCATACCAAGGGGTATAGTATTACCCAGTTACTGGGTTGTGGAGGTCAGATAGGCAGTCGCTCCATGTAAAATACCGGTATTCAGCTGCATCCGGTTAGACTGGCAGATATATATGAAGCGCAGAAATCTTTGCTGAGAAAGCTTTTCCTACAAACAGGACCTTTTTCTTATCACACACATTCAAGGCCATTTCCAGTTTCCAAATCACATTCATACTGCCCTCACGACCGAACCCAATCCTGCATAAACAAAGTGTTCAAAGGGAGAAAGGACAAATGACCCAATTTCCTTGAGTGTTCGCGTTCAACCTTCAACCGCGCGTGAACGGTACAACCGACCCCCTCGCGCCACAACTTTCGTTGGCCTACTTGTGAAAAAACGCGGAAAATCTCCTTTTGAACATTAGTTTGTACTTTGGATTGTTTGAAAGAAAGTTTTATTTGGTGGAGTGAAATGGTTGTTATATTTTTATGGTTGCTTTGCTTTCCTTTTGAGGGTTGATTTAGTTAAGTTGTTATGGAGACACGTGTATCGATTTTTACTTAAGAAATTATTGTGGTTTGTGTGTGCGTAAACGCATTTGTTGTTATTTAGTATATTTTGTTAAACTACAGGGATTGTGCTAAGCGTCATTGGTATTGAATTGACTGATGTCATCGCAGCGTTTTAAACGGGTTTGTAATAAAAACGGTTTTTTGAAGTGAAAACTTCTTTAGGCGAACTTTGCGCTTTTTGGAACAGCGAGCGAAACTGAATCATCACTCTCGGATCTACTAAATCGGGTGTACTCGGCTCCAGTCGTAAGTTTTCACTTCTATCCTATGGTCATAAATAAGCACACAATTTTATTAATATTTCCTCTAATTTGGTTACCTATTTCAAAAGCAGCTAATAAAAACGCACTGCTTTATATATTTTTTTTTCTAATTCAGATAACACCTCTCAAGACATTCAAAATTAAACTTGAAAAGACAAGCTTTTAACAAGATCCAAATTCATATCAAATCACCTTCTCAAATTCTCACCGTACTTTGACCAGCAACACAACCTACTTGAAATCAAAATAATTAATTAAATTATCTCACGCAAGGTTTCAAATTCTGCCCGTTGCCTTCTAAGGGTTAAGGGTCTCGGGAGCCCTAAAGAATGGCAGCAATCTTGTGGTAATTCTACCCCCGGGCTGCCTACAAACTATCGCTTTTATGTACTCTTCGTGTATATATAGCTTGTCTATGTATATATGTGTGTGTGTCGTGTTTATTTAAATTTGAGAGGCTTTGTTGTGAACGAGATGATTTTGATACTTCATTTGATGATATTTTAGAAGGCTGTAGGGATGCTGTGCTTTAGTAGTATGTATTAAGAAAAAAATTGTTTTGTCCATGGTACACAAGGTAAATTAAAAATCCTTGTATGTTGTCCAATAGCTTGTGTATGTATACATGTGTGAGTGTGTCGTGTTTATTTAAATTTGAGATCGAGCTTTGTTGTGAAGGAGAAGATTTTGATATTTAATTTGATCATATTTTAGAAGGCTGTACGGACGCTGTGCTTCGTAGTGTAATCAGAAAAAAAATGTTTAGTCCATGGTACAAAAGGCAAATCAAAAATCCATCCATAGGTAGTTTAACCTGTCAAATACCTACTGAATAATGAGATAAATTTTATTATTATCTATTGGGACTGTTTCTCAGGGGGCGTCGCATGGTTTTGTAAATTAATCCATTTAGCTTAAATATGTAAGCATTTTTAAAGTAGCCTGCCTACTGGTCGCAAGCTATACTGCTGAGCATGAGGTTCTGGGTTCGATTCCCAGGTCGGTCAAATTTTTATTGGGTTTTTTTATCTAGAATTTCTCAGTAGCAGTCCGGAGTCTGGATTTGTGCCCGGTTGATGGTAATAGGCTCGCCCCCTATTACATGGGACGGCAAAGTGAGGGTACAACTATTGAGTATACCTCTGCCCAACCAACAATTCGGGGAAACACGGCGTGGTGTTATGTATGTTAAGTAAGTATTTTATCATTTTAGAGTCCAGAGATTTAATTTAAAAAAAGTGCTAGATTTTATTTAGAGCCGAGAAAGCTCATTTTTACTAAATCCAGAAATAAATAACGACAAAATTCTCTTCTCAAATAATAACGCAAGTAAAGTCACTTCAAAAGATAGTGCGTACGTAATGTACGAGCGTGTTGTAAGCATATATACAGGCTGTTTGCAGAGGAGCGTTCTCATTAAAACTTGCATGGCTTCGATACGCGCTGCGTACCTATTTATATTTATTGGTCTATTGATTCTCTGATGCGGAGGCAAAAGGTGTAAGTTGTTTGTAAATAGATAAATGATGATGAATGTATTGAAAACTAGATGTCAAAAGATAAGGAAGAGTGAGTCCACCACTATTTTGAGATTTATAGTCGAGAAGAGAGAGAGAAAGAAAAAGATGTTAACGTCTGATAGTTTAGGAATCTCACACTAGATTTACATTTTCAGGGAACTATTACGTCATGCGCCCCCGCAACTCCATCACCTGTTTTTCCATTTATAATTTTATAATACTTTTGTACCCAATATGTACTCAATTTGTAAATAATTTAAAAAAAAGTACCTTCAAATCAAATCAAATCAAATCAATTTATTTGTGAAACATAGGTTTTATGATAGATGCATCTTAAGAACTAAATAGTGCGCTATGTCTTGTCAATTTTGACATAAAATATTTGCGTAGTCAACCAACCATAAAAGAAAAAAAAGAAAAATTTACATAATGAATTAAATAGTTGGTTTACACTAGATTTCAATATTAATTAACATTATCATTTAAAAAGTCTTCAATTTTATAATAACATTTGTCAATTAGCAATAATGTGAGAGCTTTTTTAAACTTTACTTGAGGCATATTTTTAATATTGTCTGGTATTTTATTATAGATCTTTGGCGCAATGCCAAAAAAACTCTTTTGCATTAAAGATGTCTTGCATTTTATATTACATAACAGTGACAAATATTGAGCACGTATTGGCTTTCTTTTATTATCAGACATTTTTTCGTTGAAAGGTTATGAGTTCAAACACTTCATTTATATTACGCTGAAGAGGAGGAAGAGAAGGAGTTTCTTGCCCGTTCTTTTCCATAGGAACAAAGCTTTGGAATGGGCAACTAGCTTCATCTCTCTGACTGACCGACCCCTCGACAATTCAAAAGTCCCTGTAATTGGTTTATTTGAAATAAATGCTTTGAGTTTGAGTTTCTCTCTAGCAACCCCAAGTTAAAATATGAAGAAACTTACGTAATCTGCGTGCGCAATTTATTTGCCAAACATGTAAACAAACACGAGTTTTCCACTCAGACAAACATCAACTTTATGGCAAGTATATATAAAGTTGATTTTAGATCGACTAATATTATTGAAAAAGTCATAATAAATATAAAGTTGCAGCACAAACTGAACCTTATGTGTAGGCATTACAGTTGTTTTTTCTAAAACTCGTGTCTGTTTATATGTTTGGCAAATGAATTGCGAACGCAGCTTAGATGTTTATTGTATTAATAAAGAAGTGTCTGAAAATAATTGTGCTGTTGTTTTTACCATTAAATATGCAAGCTATGAATAGTTGTGTCAAGTTACACACACTCTCTATTACAGGTAAAAATTCCGTAAATAAGGACATATTATATTATTTATATGTCTAGATAGAGTGTCGCGCTTCAAAAGAACTAAAACAAACTGGCCAACTTTGTTATGCTGGAGTGCGTGACAGCTACATCTTACACTCGCGCCGCGTCATCGTGCTGTCATTGTGTTTTCTAGTGTGCGTGCATTTAGCGGCTAACAGTTGGACGCAATTTTTTTAATGTTACTAATAGGATTTGGATGAGGCAGACAGATAGTTTATAACCTGGATTAACACATAGTATGCTTTTTATCCCGTAAGTACGTTTCTATGGGACAATTTCTGACTTCCACGCGAGCGACAATGCGGGAAAACGCTAGTGCATTATATACCAATTTGCAAATACGTAAGAGAAGGGAAAATCCGGTATTTTATCAAAACTTGCAAGGCTTCGATACACGGTCGTTGCGTAGCACCTATTTAAACTATTTTACTTTAGGGTGGTCTTTAATTGAGAACATGTGAAGGGTTAAACCGATGTTCAGTATCGACTTACGGTGTTCATCAGTTTTAGCAACCATTTTATTGGTCCATGTAATTATTGACGTTATAAAACGTGCCGCTGCAATGGCGACATTAATTTAACACACGAGTAGTGTAAGTGGCCAGAAAACATTAAAATAAAAAATAAATTGTTAATAGAAATATTAAAATTTTAAACCGCTCGGCGACATAAGGCTCTACCTTTCCTTCAATTCGGCTTCACTTTGCACGTTATTCGTTTTATTTTCATTGATGCGATGTTATGATCCGTGACCCCGGTATATGACCTCTGCGCTGCAGTTGTTAAGCAGGTTAATCCAAGATGCTATTTTAGAAAGTTTTAAATAAATCAATAAATAATAACGTTTAAAAAAAAAAAACGCTGATCTGTATACCTACGTGTGTTAAATTAATGTCACCATTAAAGCGACACGCTGTATATCAAGTAATTTTATAATAAAGACGCTTCTATTTAAGTTTCATAACTCATCGTTCTCCTAGGACTCCAATTTAATGTGGTCGGCGGAACATTAGTATTTTTCTTCCATACTTCTCTATTAGTCGTCATCTCGATAGTCACCACCTTTCTAGCCCAATCCCCCCTTCATCCCATCCCCCATCTTTCACACAGTCCATCCATCGCTTCTTTGGACTTCCCCTACTCTTATAGCCATCGACATTCATAATCATTCCTCCGCATCACATGCCATACCCATGACCACCAATTTCTGCAAGTTTCATAATTAATATCAAAAAAACCTAAGATGTAGAACCATTGATTTTTTAAATATTATAAATGCACTTGCTGTAACCTAAGAAGTCCGATTTGACGTCCGATCGTACGTGTATTAAAAGTCAAAGTCAAGCAATTTATTTCAATTAGGCACATAAAAGGCACTTTTGAATGTCAATTTTGCAAAAAAAAAAAAAGATTCTAGTCACCTTTTCCAAAAGGTCGTTTTTGTATGGAGAAGAATGGACAAGAAACTCCACCGTTACTCTTTTAAAATGTTTTTACAAAATTTTGTTTACATTAATTATATACCGCATGACTTTTTTTACCGTCTCGAAAAAAATAGGGTATAATAGGTGAACGGAGTAGAAGCCTATGGCATAGAAATTTTAATGTTTTAATTTTTTTCAATAAAAAAAAATAAAAAATAAAGTTCCAAATATCCTTAAAAAAACATGAAAACTATCCATCATATATCATGATAAATTCCGCGCATCTAGTAGGGTGCGTATCAGGGTAGGGTTCTTTTTTATTTTCTATTTTTAATGTTCTGGAATGAAAAGTTCACTTTATATGCTTACTGGGTTGTGGAGGTCAGATAGGCAGTCGCTCCATGTAAAATACCGGTATTCAGCTGCATCCGGTTAGACTGGCAGATATATATGAAGCGCAGAAATCTTTGCTGAGAAAGCTTTTCCTACAAACAGGACCTTTTTCTTATCACACACATTCAAGGCCATTTCCAGTTTCCAAATCACATTCATACTGCCCTCACGACCGAACCCAATCCTGCATAAACAAAGTGTTCAAAGGGAGAAAGGACAAATGACCCAATTTCCTTGAGTGTTCGCGTTCAACCTTCAACCGCGCGTGAACGGTACAACCGACCCCCTCGCGCCACAACTTTCGTTGGCCTACTTGTGAAAAAACGCGGAAAATCTCCTTTTGAACATTAGTTTGTACTTTGGATTGTTTGAAAGAAAGTTTTATTTGGTGGAGTGAAATGGTTGTTATATTTTTATGGTTGCTTTGCTTTCCTTTTGAGGGTTGATTTAGTTAAGTTGTTATGGAGACACGTGTATCGATTTTTACTTAAGAAATTATTGTGGTTTGTGTGTGCGTAAACGCATTTGTTGTTATTTAGTATATTTTGTTAAACTACAGGGATTGTGCTAAGCGTCATTGGTATTGAATTGACTGATGTCATCGCAGCGTTTTAAACGGGTTTGTAATAAAAACGGTTTTTTGAAGTGAAAACTTCTTTAGGCGAACTTTGCGCTTTTTGGACAAAATTCTCTTCTCAAATAATAACGCAAGTAAAGTCACTTCAAAAGATAGTGCGTACGTAATGTACGAGCGTGTTGTAAGCATATATACAGGCTGTTTGCAGAGGAGCGTTCTCATTAAAACTTGCATGGCTTCGATACGCGCTGCGTACCTATTTATATTTATTGGTCTATTGATTCTCTGATGCGGAGGCAAAAGGTGTAAGTTGTTTGTAAATAGATAAATGATGATGAATGTATTGAAAACTAGATGTCAAAAGATAAGGAAGAGTGAGTCCACCACTATTTTGAGATTTATAGTCGAGAAGAGAGAGAGAAAGAAAAAGATGTTAACGTCTGATAGTTTAGGAATCTCACACTAGATTTACATTTTCAGGGAACTATTACGTCATGCGCCCCCGCAACTCCATCACCTGTTTTTCCATTTATAATTTTATAATACTTTTGTACCCAATATGTACTCAATTTGTAAATAATTTAAAAAAAAGTACCTTCAAATCAAATCAAATCAAATCAATTTATTTGTGAAACATAGGTTTTATGATAGATGCATCTTAAGAACTAAATAGTGCGCTATGTCTTGTCAATTTTGACATAAAATATTTGCGTAGTCAACCAACCATAAAAGAAAAAAAAGAAAAATTTACATAATGAATTAAATAGTTGGTTTACACTAGATTTCAATATTAATTAACATTATCATTTAAAAAGTCTTCAATTTTATAATAACATTTGTCAATTAGCAATAATGTGAGAGCTTTTTTAAACTTTACTTGAGGCATATTTTTAATATTGTCTGGTATTTTATTATAGATCTTTGGCGCAATGCCAAAAAAACTCTTTTGCATTAAAGATGTCTTGCATTTTATATTACATAACAGTGACAAATATTGAGCACGTATTGGCTTTCTTTTATTATCAGACATTTTTTCGTTGAAAGGTTATGAGTTCAAACACTTCATTTATATTACGCTGAAGAGGAGGAAGAGAAGGAGTTTCTTGCCCGTTCTTTTCCATAGGAACAAAGCTTTGGAATGGGCAACTAGCTTCATCTCTCTGACTGACCGACCCCTCGACAATTCAAAAGTCCCTGTAATTGGTTTATTTGAAATAAATGCTTTGAGTTTGAGTTTCTCTCTAGCAACCCCAAGTTAAAATATGAAGAAACTTACGTAATCTGCGTGCGCAATTTATTTGCCAAACATGTAAACAAACACGAGTTTTCCACTCAGACAAACATCAACTTTATGGCAAGTATATATAAAGTTGATTTTAGATCGACTAATATTATTGAAAAAGTCATAATAAATATAAAGTTGCAGCACAAACTGAACCTTATGTGTAGGCATTACAGTTGTTTTTTCTAAAACTCGTGTCTGTTTATATGTTTGGCAAATGAATTGCGAACGCAGCTTAGATGTTTATTGTATTAATAAAGAAGTGTCTGAAAATAATTGTGCTGTTGTTTTTACCATTAAATATGCAAGCTATGAATAGTTGTGTCAAGTTACACACACTCTCTATTACAGGTAAAAATTCCGTAAATAAGGACATATTATATTATTTATATGTCTAGATAGAGTGTCGCGCTTCAAAAGAACTAAAACAAACTGGCCAACTTTGTTATGCTGGAGTGCGTGACAGCTACATCTTACACTCGCGCCGCGTCATCGTGCTGTCATTGTGTTTTCTAGTGTGCGTGCATTTAGCGGCTAACAGTTGGACGCAATTTTTTTAATGTTACTAATAGGATTTGGATGAGGCAGACAGATAGTTTATAACCTGGATTAACACATAGTATGCTTTTTATCCCGTAAGTACGTTTCTATGGGACAATTTCTGACTTCCACGCGAGCGACAATGCGGGAAAACGCTAGTGCATTATATACCAATTTGCAAATACGTAAGAGAAGGGAAAATCCGGTATTTTATCAAAACTTGCAAGGCTTCGATACACGGTCGTTGCGTAGCACCTATTTAAACTATTTTACTTTAGGGTGGTCTTTAATTGAGAACATGTGAAGGGTTAAACCGATGTTCAGTATCGACTTACGGTGTTCATCAGTTTTAGCAACCATTTTATTGGTCCATGTAATTATTGACGTTATAAAACGTGCCGCTGCAATGGCGACATTAATTTAACACACGAGTAGTGTAAGTGGCCAGAAAACATTAAAATAAAAAATAAATTGTTAATAGAAATATTAAAATTTTAAACCGCTCGGCGACATAAGGCTCTACCTTTCCTTCAATTCGGCTTCACTTTGCACGTTATTCGTTTTATTTTCATTGATGCGATGTTATGATCCGTGACCCCGGTATATGACCTCTGCGCTGCAGTTGTTAAGCAGGTTAATCCAAGATGCTATTTTAGAAAGTTTTAAATAAATCAATAAATAATAACGTTTAAAAAAAAAAAACGCTGATCTGTATACCTACGTGTGTTAAATTAATGTCACCATTAAAGCGACACGCTGTATATCAAGTAATTTTATAATAAAGACGCTTCTATTTAAGTTTCATAACTCATCGTTCTCCTAGGACTCCAATTTAATGTGGTCGGCGGAACATTAGTATTTTTCTTCCATACTTCTCTATTAGTCGTCATCTCGATAGTCACCACCTTTCTAGCCCAATCCCCCCTTCATCCCATCCCCCATCTTTCACACAGTCCATCCATCGCTTCTTTGGACTTCCCCTACTCTTATAGCCATCGACATTCATAATCATTCCTCCGCATCACATGCCATACCCATGACCACCAATTTCTGCAAGTTTCATAATTAATATCAAAAAAACCTAAGATGTAGAACCATTGATTTTTTAAATATTATAAATGCACTTGCTGTAACCTAAGAAGTCCGATTTGACGTCCGATCGTACGTGTATTAAAAGTCAAAGTCAAGCAATTTATTTCAATTAGGCACATAAAAGGCACTTTTGAATGTCAATTTTGCAAAAAAAAAAAAAGATTCTAGTCACCTTTTCCAAAAGGTCGTTTTTGTATGGAGAAGAATGGACAAGAAACTCCACCGTTACTCTTTTAAAATGTTTTTACAAAATTTTGTTTACATTAATTATATACCGCATGACTTTTTTTACCGTCTCGAAAAAAATAGGGTATAATAGGTGAACGGAGTAGAAGCCTATGGCATAGAAATTTTAATGTTTTAATTTTTTTCAATAAAAAAAAATAAAAAATAAAGTTCCAAATATCCTTAAAAAAACATGAAAACTATCCATCATATATCATGATAAATTCCGCGCATCTAGTAGGGTGCGTATCAGGGTAGGGTTCTTTTTTATTTTCTATTTTTAATGTTCTGGAATGAAAAGTTCACTTTATATGCTTGGTATTTATCGATAAATCAATTTCATTCTAGGTTATTGAAAAAAATTAAAACATTAAAATTTCTATGCCATAGGCATCTACTCCGTTCACCTATTATACCCTATTTTTTTCGAGACGGTAAAAAAAGTCATGCGGTATAAAACGATTTGCCTCGAGAATCTTTTTTAAGCAATTTAGATAAATCGTCGGTTACAAACTCTCTAAGTATGATAAATCGATATGTCTCGAGAACCGATTTTTTTCCATCACTACACAAACGATTTTCATAGCTGTCAAATCGGACTTCTTAGATTGTCGCGAGTTTATTGTATTTAACTTGCTGTCAAATCAATCTCATGACTTGATTGGCCGGCGTTATGACAGTCAACCAATCACAAACCATGAGATTTGACACTAGATTTTAAATTGATACAAAGGGTGTAAACAAAAGACGAACTAACATTTGTACAAAACACATTACATAATCGCTTAAAATATGTAGTACCACTCTCACGTACATATCTTGTATACAGTGAGACTGGTTAAACAAGGGACGTACTCCAGAACTAGAGTAATTTATTATCATACTAGCCATTGCCCGCAACTTCATCTACAATCCAGGATGAAAAGTAGCCTATGTCCTCCTCCAGGTTCCAGCACCCTTATTGCGTCACACACGATCAATGACCGAGACCTCTGAGTTTGTTTCGGCCTTTCTTCTCGGAATAGTCAGATAGGAAACGCCGACCTCATCTAGTTTAAAAATAATATGTTTGACGTGTAAAAGTGTTTTGTACAACCTATTTACAGAAATAAAAATCATTTATCATTTATCAATCATAATCTGAATCATTTTGAAGGATACTGCTAATCCACTGCTTCATATGTTTGAAAAATTTGTCAGCTCAACAATGTAAATAACGCAATGAATGTTGTTGAACTGCCAAAATGAAACAGATTATGATTGGTCGTGTGTTACGCAATTAAGGTGCAGGCTACCTATCTGCCACATTTCATCCAAATCCGTTCAGCCGTTTTAGCGTAAAAGCGTAACAAACAAACAAACTCACTTTCGCATTTATAGGTAATATTAGTTAGGATGTGACAAGAAATTAATAAAATCACGTATATGTGAAATTATTGTAAGAATATTCTCAAAGTGTGCACTTACGCGGGTTATCAAACCGTAATAAAAAATCCGATTTCCTCTTCCTTCATAAGTACTCAAACTCAAACTCAAAGCATTTAATTAAACCATTTACAGATACTTTTTAACTATCAAAAAGTTCGTCAGTTAGTCAGAAAATTAAAACTAGTTGCCCATTCCAAAACGTAGATCTCTATGGAGTATGGTGTTCGGGCTTTACAAAAGCCTTCAAAAAGTGGCAACATTTAAATATGTTATTACAATGGCAACATCGCCATCAGTGTCAGTGTCACAGTGACGTTGTGATTTTTAATAATTTATCTATAGAACTTACCCGCCAATACCCAAAAGAAAAGCCTTGTAAGAACATATGGATCCCAATGCAGTGTCGAATTGATTAATTTGTTAAAATATTTAAAGGTCGTATAATTAACATAATTCGAACGAGAATCGAAAAATAAAAGAATACCCTCTTTAAATACCTAATATCCCTTGTTTAACAAGTCGCCCTGTATATTCGCTCACGTAACTTGTATATGTACGTGAAATATTAGCTAAAGTTCGGTCGGCAGTTAAGAGTTTCGATGAAATATGTCTTGGGGTGGCACGGGGGGGTTAAGGACGCAGCCTTAAGCCAGCCTCAGGTCGATAGGAACTTATTAAAGGGGCGGGAGAGGGTTGAGTCGTAGTTTGGGTCGAGTACTAGAAGTTGGGGACGTGTTTTGATGATTATTACTAGGTTTTGGGTAGGTTGAGGTTTTATGTAGGTTTGTGTTTAATGTTGAGGTGTTTTAAATGGAGATAACGTTTACTAGAGAACGCTTTGTGTTACGATTTTTAAGGTAAAGTTTATTTCTTTTCTTTGTACGCATATTTTCATGTTTCGATCCGCGGTGGTTGTCAGACCGATAGTTCTAAACAACAATGAAATCGAGCCACATGAACCTCAGAAATTCAGATGAAAGAAGAAAGAGGTTTATTTGTGGTAAACATGACGCGAAGAAAGAACAAGTCGGGGGGAAATATGCGTCACATCCACGCAAAACGGCCATCGCTCAGCTTAATGCTGCGACCCTATGCGAGACAGATCCACAGCGCTGGTTTTCAGTGACAGCCGGCGTTGACGTTATGACGTGGACCGGTGCACCATACAATGAGATATAAAAATAAAATACTTAAATAAACAATAATTTTCTACGGTTTTAATGTGTTTTGTTATGATCACAAACATGGTACGGTTAGCAATGCCTTTTCCTCATGGTATTATTAGCAAGATAGAAAGGAGAATTACCTGCAGCTTCGCTGCAAATATGTAAGTAAGTTTATTCATGGTATGTTCGGCACTGGGATAAAACTGTACAAATCAAATGTGGTAAAGAGCGTGCCAAAGAAATAGATAAACATACATACATGCCTTCGAAAAACACCTCTTTCTGGGGCAGTCGGGTAAAAATATGATTTCCGCAATGTTAGCTAAATATTATTAGCTGTACTGGCGCAAACTAGCGTTCTAAGTAAAGTCGTTAGTGGCTGCGGCAATTTGTTGGTCAGCAACCGCGACATTACCGAATATATATTCCACTAACAACACTTTCATCATCTGCCCTTTTTCCAACTACAAACAGCAGATGACTTTGTCAAGCAAGACGTACCAATACAAACATAGAGGTAAAGACATTTGTATGTCATTATATTTTTACCCTCGTTGGCAAAAGATCACATAAGATAAAGTTATCACGGTTGAAGGAAGGGATATAAAATTCTACTTATGAAAATTCCTATACAACATATACATCGGGGTCAGCTTCCAGTCTAATTGCAGCTGGATACCAGTATTTACACCAGCAACACTATAAAATAGTTTTATTTTTGGAAAGATCTACTCCTCCGCATCTTTAATTCGTACTTAATTCTTGAAATCTTTCTTAGCTTTTAAGAGTTCCGCCCTTAAAAGGTTAAACGTAAAAAAGCTAACCTTTAAATGATCATGAACCATCATATAAATCATCATCACCATCATTCGTTTGTCACAGAGGGTTTTTTTGCTCGGGAAAAAATGAAAATGTTACAATTATCAAATTGTAACATTTTCAGACGACGATATCATGCAGTGTTATTTAAAAAAAAAACGAAATTTCGATATGTGGTACTCGATTCATAAGAAATACTGATAGATGGACAGAAAGACGGTGTGAGTTTATACCTAAAATACCACATACATATGTAAAAAACGATATACCTACTAAAAACAACTTAAATTAATTGGTAGGTATGTACCCACCATTTTTTTTTTGTAAATACTTTTTGTGTTTATGTTTTGCTAGCTAATTAAATTTGACCCTGTAAAAAGGGTCAAATTAAATTAGCTAGCAAAACTTCGCAGACGTGATGGGTATCGATAACTAAACATGATAAAAAAAAAGATTTGATGATTTATTTTCTGAGGTCTCGTCCAAGTCTGGGGAGTTTCGCTAGATAATTTTATTTGACCTACCGGGTCATGTGTACCTATGTGCCAAATAAACATATTTTCATTCTTTCTTTTTCTGTATTATAAAGATTACAAAATGAGCAAGTAAGTACAAGTAGTTCACTTATGTTCACCTGAGTGCAACACATTGAAAATTACTCTAGAGTCTAGCAGAGTATACTACATACTAGGATAATTGAGTGTACTACTCATTATTAGTTCTTAGACCGTTTCGTGGAAGCTGGCGAGGTCGTTAGCGGACATGGCAATTTGTCGGTAGTTTGAACCAAGCCTCAGTTCCGAAGTCCGTTGAGATGCAAGTTTTTAATTTCAGTGTTGGGTTTCGTTTCTTAATAGTTTTCCTTTTATATTAATGTTGCATAAAATCTATACTAATATTATAAAGAGGTAAAATTTATTAGTTTGTAAGTAATCCCCGGAACTACCAGTTGGAGTTGAAAAACTATTTTTGCATTTGATAGCCCAATTCTTAAGGAAGGTTATCGACTCCCGGACGAAGTCGCGGCCAGAAGCTAATTATTGATAAAATAATGTCTTAAAACGTGTTTTTTATATTTACTGAAATAATAACTTTTCCAAAACGGGTATGTTTATTTTCAAATTAAATCTTAAAAATCATTTATTCAAATATAACAATAGTTATATTTTTGAGCCGTTTGGGGTTGAAACACTAGGCCCGTGGGGTCCGAGTGCTTATCGAATATTTCGGGACATCGCCAAGCAGTTGGTCGACTCTTCACGTGACCAGACGGCTGGTCAATTCTTAGGCTAAATAATCAGCATTGCCATCCAACGTGGCAATGCTGCCAGCCTTTTGGGCACTTTTCCCGCTGACAGCGATGTGGACGAATTTTTTGATGCCCAATGAGCTCTTCCCTTTATTTTATTTTCTTATTTTTTTTCTTTACATTCTTTACTGACATAATATGTATAATTAAATTAATAAATTGTATTTATTCAAATTAGGCTGGGAATTAGCACATTTTGAACGTCAAAATGACATAAGACAGTCACCTAAAACCCCCGCCGTTCACTAGTTCCTCGTGTTTTAAGTACTCTCAAAAAAATTGTGAGAGCAAAAAAAAAAAAAAATGTGAGGAATGTCATCTTTTAAAAATCCTGATATAAAGAGGCGAGTACTTCGTCACGCGCAAGAAGCTTAGGTATTGGCGTTTAAAGATTGCGTCAAATATTTTAGCTGTAACGCAGATCCCATCACAAAGAATTTTGAAATTACATAACCCTTCTTTCAAACGAAAAAAACAATATAACGTAACCCACCGTCAATACCATAAAATTTCAATGTCCCGTCTAGATTTGAACAAAACAACTTTACATACATTTACTTAATTGAGGCTGTAAGCCCTACCCAACCTATTTATAGTGCGCAAAAGTAAAGGTGCCCACCCAGAATGTTTACAAAGCATTTGCTTAATAACTGAAACTTTGGGGGTAGGGTCGAATTCTCCTAATACCTACGACCAGCGCTGTGTGGGTGGCAACTATCATTAAACTGGGTAGGTGTGAATGTGTGTGTGTTTACCGGTTGCCATGGCAACGTATCTTTAAGATCTCCCTCTCTGCCCCGTCTCAGTTTTGTCCTTTCTCCTTTGCACGCGTTTCTTGTCGGGAGGCGTGAATTTGTACGGTCGGCAAATAAAGCCGGCCGGGTTGGTTCGTAGTTTTTGATTTTGTGTTTTAGAAGATTGTTAGCTTCTGTTTTGGAGATGCAGGATCACTTCATTTATAAGTAACTTGCGACCCGCCAGTGCTTTTTACGGTTTTCACGCCACAACATTGAGGTTTTATTATAAATGTAAGTTTAATATAAATGCATTATACACCTTTCACAATAAAATATCTAAATGATGGTGAAATCCACAATCCGACAAACACGGAAAGCGACTTTAATTTATAATATGTATAGATTTTAGTTTTTATTCAATACTTTGGACTCTTTTCTTTTACAAATTCGATTTTTGTTACATACGCTCATAATTATAATATTCAAATAGGTAACAATTACATGGAGTGCCGGGCCACACGATGTCAAAAGATAGTATCTATAAAATAACTATTAACATTAGCATTAACTATTTATTTGCTGTGTTATCATTACAAAAATCTGGATTCTGTATAAGCCACGAAGATTTTGAGTATGCAGGTGTCCAATGGAAACGTTAGTAAAAATGGAGCTTGTGAAGTTTGTAACCACGGTTTCACTTCAAAATATGGTACGAAAAATCTTCAGAAAAAACATCGACCCAAGAAAAATCAAGAAAACTTTACGACAAGACTTATTTTTTCTGTTCACCGTCCCGTAGGGTTAACCGGTCCGCGCGGGGGGTTCAAACTCCACTAATGGAGTGGCGACCTACCCCCCCTCTTGCCCCACCGCTCCCCCACTCGATCCCACAAGCCATAAAATTGTAAATTAGTGATGAGCCGGCCAGCCGCGCGACGCATATCGATTTATTGGTACTTTAGTGTTGGGAAACGTATCGAAGAATTTGATGGGCAAGATAGTACTGTCTGTTGGTCAGGTTTGGTAATGTTTAATGTGAAGGAATGGTTGAGTTTCATCTCTAGGGATAAAATTAGGTTGTGTGGAGATGGATGTGTTTGTCATAAAGGACGTGTTGTTTTGTAAGAGCAATGATTTGTTTTAATTTTGGAGAAAATTTGTTTTGGGTTTTGAATATTAAATGGAAGGTAAAGTTGCATATTAACTAACAAGTTTTGTTGCGAAAATATATATCGTTAACCCTGTCATAGAGTCAGAAAAATTGAATGTGCCTATCACTTCAAAAACCGTCAAACTTATTGGAGTTAGTAAAAAAGGGGGAAAAGCCATAACTACTCAATGATTGTTTTAAAGAAGCAAAAAGGTTGACTTACCCATGCTATGGGTGACAGAACGGCAACATGTCAGTTGCCGCAAACATTTTTCAAATCACTAAAACTGATGTCACCTCTCTCGCATCACTCAAACAACTAAGAGATAAACTTAAAAAGTTAACAGACACACACATTATTATAAATATTAATAAGTGTCCGGTTGTGTCCGGTCAAGGAGTTATGTTAATAGGCCTTACTATTGTGCAGAAACCGGTTATTACCGGACAAATTAAGGGTGCTGAGCAAGCGACCAAGATAAATTTTGACTACTGCTGAAGTGTTACCTCAACTTTAAGCCAACCGAATAAGGTTGAGAGTTGTGTGTTTTTTTGTTTCGGATAAATAAAGTTAAGTTTGTCTAAATGGAAAGGTGTGTGCATACATTAAGTTCGATGCTGCATCCCGTTGTTACAGCATGCGAGATTTGAACCCGTGCTCTTTTTGACCCTGAGCCATTTTAGTGTTTGATACCAGTGTCGTGGGATTCCAATGGAGATCAGATTCTGTGGGAATTCAGTTCTAACCGTCTGGAAGGATGAAGGGATGAATATTTTAATGTCTTTGCCTCGGCCATCTTGTATAAGTTGAATATTTTTTTACGAATATTTTGACCTTTAATATATGTTTATGAAGAAGATGAATCAGGGATTTTTTGTTTCACAGATGACTATGGAAGTTTTTTTTTTTAATCCCTTTTTATTCCGGTTATTGAGAATCATAAACAATAAACCAAAAATATATCAGACGAATCTAAAAAAATGTTAAAAAATAATAATTTATGGCCGCCTACTTACTCAATTACTCATTTCTAATTCCATTATTTAATAACTACAAAAGTAAAAGATATTTCTCTATACTAATAAACTCAAACACCAATACAAAGTGACCACAAACATCCTATAACATTTCCTACCTCTACCTCCAAGTTTAGTAAATTACAAATCAAAGCTATGTTTGAGTGAACCAGAACGTAACGCAAACATTTGCGTTAACGTTAAGTACGTCTTTGAATCGAGGACAAACAGCGTTCGGTGGATGTTAGTGAAAATGGATGAAAAGCGTGTATAAGAAACTATATACTATAGA
Source organism: Agrochola circellaris (assembly GCA_914767755.1). Taxonomy (NCBI): domain Eukaryota; kingdom Metazoa; phylum Arthropoda; class Insecta; order Lepidoptera; family Noctuidae; genus Agrochola; species Agrochola circellaris. Next base: position 5,375,846 of record OU611857.1, read on the forward strand.
ATAAGGCAAATAGCGGAGTAAGTGCCAGCGCTGACTGACGTCACGGCAAGGCACGGCACGGTAAAGGATTTTATTTCTGATCAAGTTTCTTTTATCCTTATTTCAATGAGTTTAGACTTCATCTTACTTTATTTCGCTACAATCCTACCGCGGCACGTTGTGGCATGCTGCAGGATGCCGCGGCATGTGTCGTCATGCCGCGGGACGCCGCGGCATGTCGTGTCAGCCGTTTTATCACACGGATTGCCGCGCGTGCCACCGCGTCTCACGAGCCACATAGGTCATAGGATTATGACAGCTTAACTAATTGAAATAAGGTTTAAAACGGGTGCGGCAGTGTTTTCGGCGAATGGGTCAAAACGGTGAAGGAATACACCGTGAGGATATCTACCAACCCGCACTGGGCCCGCGTGGTAGTTTACAGCCCACTCCCTCGCGAAGAAAGGAGGCCTGTGTCCCAGCAGTGGAAACATTATAGGCTGATTATGCTATGTTGTTGGATATTGTAAAGGGAAAATGTTCATAAAAATAAGAGAAGGTAACAAAACTAAGGTCACTGTCGCATGCGAATCAGCCATGCTATTCTGTAAACATCTCACCGTGAAAATTTGGGTGAAGTGAGCTGTCAATAGTGTCAATCCCTGTGGACTGACAGCTCACTCCACGCTCACTTCACCTTAGTTTTCACGGTGAGATGGTTACAGAATAGCACTGCTGTAGTACTCATCAGATGTAGGTTTGTATAGTTTAATAACAGGGAAAGTTATTATGACTGTTCATCTGAAAATCGTTTTAAAAGGAACATTAATTTACTAGTTTAGATGATAATAAAAAAAATGTACTTAATGATTTTTTTTTGTTAGGACTTTTCTTAAACTACTCGGCTTTTAACGTTTAGTACGTACTTAATGAAGTTAAAACAAAATAAGTACATAGCATTCAAAACTTTATTCATATTATGAAATTGATACTAAATGAATCAAAAATTGACGTTTCATTTCCATCAGGTTCAGGCAATTTTTCAATAATATCAGTTTTGTGAAATGTATAGTGACTTTTTCCCCTCGATAATCTTCTTAAAAACTTTACTTACGGATTTTTCTAAATGCGTACCTCGAAAACTTTAGTAATCAGTACAGTTAATGAGTTTTTCCTATGAAAGACTACGCCCAATTAGTGACGAAAATGAAAAAAAGTGAATTTTATCAAAAAATTAACTTAATGAGTTTTACCTTTTAACCAACGATATGTAGAATATAGACAATATATAATATTTTTTTATATCTAAACAGTAAAATAGATAGGTACAGATACGATATTTATAAGTATTGAGTACAAAGGTACTGCTTATTTCTTAAGAAATTTCTTCCAACAGACCTGCGAAAGGAGAAATGAGAAAGAAATGTAGACAATAGTGTGTGAGAACAAGACAAGAATATGATTGTGTGATGTTTTAAACTAAAATGTTAAATGTACCTACACATATAATGCAAAAAATTATTAACACATACTTGAAATAAATAAATATGCTAAAATATATACCTATATAAATTCTCACAGTTATGAGCAAAGGTAATGTCTTTTACTCGATATTTTAATTGAGAAATAGATTTATCATTTCCTATGTTTTCCCTTTGACATTGCATCAAGTCGCTTCAGTCGCGTATTTCTGAAGTATATCTAAGCATTCCCACATAGATACGTGAAGCCAGAGCCACTCCCCCCTCTGTTCGGCTTCATTTCCTGCTGCAAATCGTCTTGCACCCGCTCTTCAAATGTTGTGTACGGTGTATGGGATTATGTGAACTATACTTTGTAGTTATGCTTCTATATGAAAATTTTATGTCTATTTGGAGTAAAGATATGTTTTAATTTAGTTTAAAATAGGTTTGCAATAATTTAATCCAACAATTAGTTTAGTTTTGCGTCAGACAGTAGATAGGTTATAATTGTGAGTTATATTAACTTTTTGGTTTTGTTATTTGACTACTTATTTAAACGAAAGATGTATTTCCTAATTGGTGTCATTTTTGCTACTTGATTATGAAAAATTTATATATCTTTATAAAAATGGTATATTTGAGATTGATAAACTCCTACACCGTTTGACCGATCACATAAGTACTGTTGAATGGAGAAGGTTTTTAAAGGATTTTTCTTTTGACTTCCAAGCGGGCGAAGCCACGGAAAAAAGCTGGTATCTTATAAAAGGTTAGCCGAATTCCTACTGTTGTAGGTATTTTAAAAGTAAGAACTGCCATACATAAATTAACGCAGAAAAATATCCACACAATAAATAACAAAATAATGTCAAAAATTTCTACTTATTGTTTATGTGATACTAGCTAATGCCATGCCTTGCCTTTTTATAAATTATCTTTTTTGTAAGAGAATAACAACAAAAAAAAATCTCCGGCGCGCACACCGCAACTTACCAAAGTTTAATCGCAATCGGTTGAAGCATTTTCGAGTTTTTGCGAGACCTACGCACGGCAATTGACTAGCTTTTGCCGTGCACGTGATATTTATAGCCTGTTAATAATAAAAATAATAATACCAGCCTGTTACTGTCCCACTGCAGGGCAAAGGCCTCTTCTCATACAGAGAAGGCACGAGCATTGATCACCACGCTTGCTCAAGACGGGTTGGCGATTTCAGACTTATATTAACTATAAGTCCAGGTTTCCTCACGGTGTTTTCCTTCACCGATGTCAGTAATGTCCAAGATAAACTCAGAAAGTACATATGAATTACTATTGTTATAGCCTGTTACTCAGTGATAATATAGAATTCTACAGGGAAAAGAATTTTTTTAATCGGTCCAGTAGTTTTTGAGTTTATTCGTTACAAACAAATAAACAAACAAAAAAATCGAATCTTTTCTCTTTATAATATTATTTTAGATAAGATAAGGCATAAATAAGTACATAAATTTACAGGGCAAAGTAGCGTCTTGTACAGACAAGCTACGAATAATTACATGGGTACAAAATTAATAGCTTACACATAAACCGTACCTCAAAACAGCACCTAACACAATCTATTTAGTTACTTTGCAGCCTGAGGCGCCGGCACTAACTCCAAATGACTTAGATACAACGAAGCAGAATTAGTAACAATGTAATCACCATAACGATACTTTACAATCGCCTCGTGCAAATTACTTCTTGTGTTTGTGAGTTGTGAGCGGAGAGCGGGTTGAATTTCAAGACAGATCTACAGTCTTAAACAGGGTGAAATTGAATTCACGGGCATCCTCTTAAGGGGTCATTTTACTCATCATCATGACCAACTTTCACTGTGGGACCAATCCGCGAATCGCGAAAAATAAATCTGCTGTTACCTACGAAACGTCTAGTGAAAGTTGCTCATAATGATGAGTACAGTGACCCCTTATGAAGATGCCCATGAATTCAATTTCAGCCTGTATAGTCCTCCAGACCAATCGGAGACTAGTCTTTAGCGCGGCAGATATAATAGTGCACAAGCGTGTGCGCAGGCACAGGTACACTGCACTCTCTCTTCCCTCGCTGTCATAGACCGATGGGACGGCAATCCAATCCGCGAGCTACACCACCAACTTCCAAACTCCGGCCTTTTACCAAAATTTTAATGGAACTTAATTGAATTCTATAATACTACAAAGTAATGGAAACTACATTTAGCAATGTTTTGTTTTGCAAGTGCAACAAAATTACTTTTTATTTGTTAATTGAAAAGGCGATGACTTTCAATTATGACTTTCCCTTTTTTTTTTCAGCGGACGGACAATAATTAGGTACCTGCAGGCACTAGATAGCACTTATACACTTCTACGATTATATTCTCAAACAATTAGAAGGTAGTAAAGAAAATACACCCAGCTATAGTTATTGCGTTTTAGCATGGCAGTATCGGACATTGACCCCACCTACATTTTCCAGCATTCTTCAATTCTAAAACAGAAACGAAGTCCGTTAACGTCCTGAATCGATATCAATCGCGATCCTCAACACCTTTTTTTTCGACGATATTTTAGTGAAAGGGGGGCATTGACCACTTTTCCTATGCTAAAACGCAATAACTTTAGTAAAACGCTTCTTCGTCTGTCAAGTACCACTCACATTCCGGCTTGGCGCCTAAGGCAGTGTTCAGATAACCGCTTTATGTGCGTGCGACGTCCTTTATGTGCGTAGTTTGACTATCGCTTACGTTGATCGAGCGATAAGCGACGCTCAGCTTGCAGGTATGTAAGTATGCGCTTGATTTTATTGCCAGCGCTTATAATGAGTTTGGAGCTAAATTGTATTCCGTTTACTGAATATAATATGCATGTAAGCTATTGGTTTGTAGGGACAACCTGTTGTGTCGAGATGATATTAAAGTGTGGCTTGATTGTTAATTTCAAGAATGTTGAGGTACTGATTGTATGTATATGGCTTAGGTTATATTATTGAATAATGTTAGACATAGGTAGGTATATATAAGTCTATTGATGGATGATAACTTTATGATGTCTACTGGAAGTACGAAGCATTGATTGAACAATTCCTTTCAAATTAGGGGTAAATTGCTTTTGAACGTATTCTAGTATATTACGTAACCATTTTTAGGGTTCCGTAGTTGATAAAGAACGGGTTCATAGTTTCGCCACGTCCGTCTGTCTGTCTGTCCGTCTGTACGCAGTTTAGCTCAGAGACGGTTAGTACTAGAAAGCTGTAATTTGGCATGGGTATATATTAATGACTTACGCCGAGAAAGTCGTAAAATAAAATCATTTTTTTTTTTTCAAGGTAACCTACATGTAAAGTGGGGATGTTTTTTTTTCTCGTCTATCTCACGGGTTTGTTTGCAAAAGTCGTTCAAATATATTGTGAGTTTGTGAAAACCATTTTTGGATTCAGGGATCCGTTTGCGAAATATTAAGCTTTAAAGTAAATTTTTGTTAAAGTCAAGTGTCTCCCCCCCTGCCAGCTAAATGGTTGGTTCTATATACGTGAAAAAATTCACAGCAGTAGAATGAAATTAACTATTAACTATCACATCTAAGAAGGCTCTACAAGTTAACGAGTAACAACAACAATAACATGAAAAACATGTTTTCCCATAAATTCCATTTGGGAGAACATGTTTTTCAACTTCAATGTTAAGATAAATTCATGTTCTTGAGATAAATTCATCCCAATACGGAACCCTTCATTGCGCGTGGTCCGACACGCTCTTGACCGGTTTTTGTTAATTTCATAGGACATAACATGACTAAATTTGTTAGACAGGTTATTGTTATTCGCATCTCAACAAAATATGGTAAGTACTGAGAAAACGACATAGAGAAGTATAGTCTTCTATACTTCTCTATGTCGTTTTCTCAGTACTAATAAAACTATTGAGACTAAGAAATTGCGATAAGGGCAAAACAGGGATGGTGTCTGGCATGAAGAAATCCTCCGTCAAAACAAGAATTCATAATTCCTAAATAAACCGATATAACCCAGCCTATTCATCGTACTCCTCAGAAACACCCACGCACTTCACGCCTTGCCGAGCACACGTTACGAACAGTCGCCGATCGTTCGTTATTTCTGCCCGTCGGTTAAAAATACGCGGCAAGCTAAGACAACCCCATGCGTTCACGCTTGGTACGCAACAGGGTCGCACGCATCGCACGCAGCCGTGTAGTCGGCCGTGAGAGGACTAAGTGGCTGTGCACACTCTCGTGGTTATGGAGATACACATACTTATTGTAATTCTCTTATGAAAACGGGGTCTTGACTTGCTTAGAAAAAACCATTTAATTGGAATTCCATTAGTCTTACTTTACTATCTGTGACCCACTGTTTCACTCGCATAAGGCTCGATCCGGTAAGAATATCGAGATAAAAGTATTCTATGTCCTAACCTAGGTCATGGTCTACTGATGTGCTAAATTTCATTCAAATCCGTTCAGCCGTTTTAGCGTGAAAGCGTAACAAACAAACAAACTCACTTCGCATTTATAATATTAGTAAGAACACACACGAATGTCTACTAGTAGGTAGTAATATTTCTTCTTCGTTTATTGGTTTAGTAGTCGTGCAACTGCAGAGCTTGGGGTTCTGGGTTTGATTCCTTGGTCGAGGAAAATGGTATTAGGCTTTTTATATAAATTTTCAGTAGCAGCCCGAAACCTGAATTTGTGCCCGGTAAAAATAGGCTTTCCACTTGTTACACAACATGTAACATAAATGTAAAAATGAGGTGTCCTATGCACTTAAACCAGTTATGGACCTTAAGCATAGCATTATTTATTTCGTTAAGCTCCTGTGCATGTCTGTTTACCTTAAAAATCAGTGATGTGTCATCAGCTAATAACACCATTTGTGGTCGGTTTTTCAGTAAATGAGGTAAATCATTTATATATATACCCTTTGGAAAATACAGGCATATTATTTTGTTCTTGTTGAATTTCCCAAAATTCTACACATCGCAATCGCCATAAATCCTCAATTAATACCCAAGACTGTGGTCTTGTATTTCAGTTAAATTATTCATTAATACCACATACCTTAAGCGTCGCATACCTTCGTCCATTTTAAGAAGACCTCTTGTTTACAAACTTTGTAGTACATTCGAGGGTTCTGGTGGAACTGGTGGTATAGAATGCATAGCCTTGTAATATAGGAGACGTATTCCTGGCACGGTTCTCAAGGAATCTGCAGATGGACTTAATGAAAACTGGCCTGCGGGCACTGATGGGAAGGAATTTTATACTAATTATTATTTATTGTTGTTATTGTGGGTATTTTATTGGAGAGCTTTTAAGCTGGTTTAGTCTAAGTCCTTTGTACCTTTACCCTAAAGTAATGAAACAATTTCTAAAAATGAGCTGTCGACTGGTAATTTACTGGCCGCATTGCCATGTTGTATGGCAATGCTTAGCCTCTTAGATTGGATAGCACATGCGTGATATAATAAACCGTTAAAGTTCTGTGGATAAAAATTGACAAGAAACTCCGTAAACTCTTAAAAAAATATTGAGGTAAAAATACGGACAATACTCGTCAATCATAGATAAAAAAACAAGTGATATTTGTTCAAAACAGTGATGTGCTACGAGCGTAGCGGGCGTAGGCGTGACGTCAGAGCTACGACGTAGCGCGTAGTTCTTTTTCTTTACGTTGGTGTGTGGCTACTACGAATGAACCGCAGTATCGAACCGGCTCCCATTCACTTTCAAATTATTCGGCTAAAGGAAAAATAAGGAATTCCAGCCATTGATTTACGAGTTCATTTTCATAGGTGGGATTTTAGAGTGGGGGGAAGTGCATGGTCCTGTGTTTTTGGTTTTGATAGCTGACTTATTGATTATTCTTATAATTTTATAGAGCGTTAATTATAGTTTCATATGATAAAACAGGTTTTGTATAGAGCTTGTATTGTTTTTTAATACATCAAACGAAATTCGTAGTTGAGTAGTCTAACTTTAAGGTCGATTTTATCAATAAAAAATCGACCTTAAAGTCAGTTAGTTTGTCGGGTGGTTACAGGCGCTGTAAGAATTTCGTTTCTGCCCTATAAAGCGTTAAATTGACCTTCAAAACGGCTAATATGACTTTTGAATTTCAGGATGTACCATCGAAGAAGTTCATATCTAACCACCGTAAGGATTATTCTTGCTTGCACGCTCGGCGACTATAGAACCGAGCCGGTAACAGATGTGGTCATCGTGTTCACAGGATTTTGTTTTAAAACTGGTTCGATATGAACTTTTTGATGGTACTTATTTTTAAAGATCTAATATTTTTGGAACTTACCAACAAGTTAAATCGTATCGACTAAAATATTCAACGCAAAGTGAGCAAACGAGGTGATCTATGCTCGTGTTTTCACTATATGAGCACGGGCCTTTACTGTAGTGAGTCAGTTAAAAGCCTGATTTATACGGTGCGATATAATTTCCAGTGGCAAGTTATTTATTCAAACTAGGCTGAGAATCAGCACTTTTCGAGCGTCAAAATTGCATAAGACAGTCCCCCAAAACACCCGCCCTTCTTCACCACTTCCTAGTGCTTTCGCTGGGAAGAAGAAGTGGCGCAACAAACTCCCCAGCAGCACAGCTGTCTGCTCAGTTAGAAAAACTTGATTCTATATAATGTGATGTATGTAAAATAATTTACATTGCGCAACACGAAAGTGGTGTACCATATGTTGAAACAACACTGAAAGCTTAGACGATGCCTGTCATTTGTTGCGTCAATTTTATTGTATGCCACAGGAATGAAATGTGCATCGTGTGTATGAGGCTTTATATAGGTACTGATATTAAGTTCCACTACAACATACCTTAGCATAGTAAAAAAATCGTCACGTGGATGATTATCCTACTTATATTTATTATAATTATATATATGTGTGAAAGTTTGTATGTTAGGATGTTTGTAACTCAATCACGCAAAAACGGCTGAACGGATACAAACGGGGATTATCCCTGTGGGATAATTTCCGATGACCACGCGGGCGAAGCCGCTGGCAAAGGCTAGTACAGCATAAAGTCACTTAGAATAAAACTAAACTAAAACCCCCATAAAACTACAAAGTATTACTACCAGCCTCCTTCGTAACATAGCTTAAAGATAAACGAAAGGTTCTAATCAGATTATGTTAATAATTCAAGTTAGGTTGTGGGGCTAATCCAAGAGATAAGCAGCAGACGGATTGTGTGGAAAATAAGATTTTACGAGCTCGAGCCAGACTGGCGACCTTGGGAAGTTAGGGTCAGTGTTGTAGCTGGGAAGAATTTTTGGGAATAATGTTTTGGGGTAACTATTTTATAGTAATGATACTTAGGTCAGCCCCACTTTATAAAGTCCGGATAGGCCTTATCTTTTATTAAAAATTTACGGAATCTGTATGGTATTATCAACCAGATGAGTTAACTTGAACGTATCTTGAGGTGGCTAACAGCTTCATAGTAATTTATGTGTGAAAGATGCTACTAATTATTGCAATATTTTTATATTGAATTATTAAGATTTATCGCTTGAGGAAGTAATCTTCTTCTTCCTCTTTTCTTGTCGATGGTACTAAGTAAGTAGTTAGTTACCGCTGTCATTGGACAGTTGGAGACGAGATGATTATAGATCTGTTGGCCGAGTGTCTTTTATTTCACCAAAACGAGTAGAAAAACAGAAGCTTGGCGGCATGGACAGGTAAGGTAGTTAGTACCTCAAACTTTTGTGCAAGTGTTTCTACGATCCGTGCTAAAATTACCGACCGCTGTTTTAATAGAAAGAAAGAAAAATAAGTTTATTTGTCACAGAAACACATGCATAAAAAAAAAAGATGATAAACTCGAGTAGAACAAGAAAATGAAACAGAATAGATTTAAATACAATAACGAGCACGAAACAGAAATAGTCGGCAGCTGCTGGCACGTCATGACTGTGACAAGAAGGCTTCCACTCAGCATGATGCTGTGGTATGGAGACCCGCAGCACAGCGCGATTACGATTTATGATCCCCAAACCTTCTAGTTTATTATGCATCTTCCACCGCCCAGTTTGCATAAACCACAATAACAGTACCAACTAAAAACAAAACATACTAATATATACGAAGCAGTCAAAACAACCTCCTGGACAACAACACAAGACAAACCATGGAGTTTGCCTTGTATCGCAGGTGCCCAACTAAACTGAACTGGCTTAAACTGGTTATAACAAGTTAAGGCTTCTAGGGTGGCGGGCGGCGGTGGGGAGGGAGGGTTTCTAACTAGATTCCTCCCAACTTTCTCGTGGCAGATAATGATCTTCGGTACGTGGGTGCCAGCGTGGCGGTGGCAGGCTGGCGGGCGAACGCTGCGGTTGAGACGCCCGTCTGAACGGGAGATGGAGTGATAGCTTTTGGAAGAAAAAAAAACAGTGATAATGGGTACAAATAAATTGGCAAAAATGCTGTAAGTATCAGTGTCCTGACAATAGAATGAACCTGGGTACTGTGAATGCATCTGGAGAGAGTTACGTTGAAACGAATATTTGACTCCACTTGTCTCAATCAATCTGCTTAGCCTTTTTCCAACTGTACTGGGGTCGGCTTCCAGTCTATCCAGATGAGGCTGAGTACCAGTATTTTACATTGAGCGACTGCCTATCTGACCTCCACAACCCAGTTACTGGATAACACGATAGCCCTTGCTAAGACTGGTTGTCAGACTTTCGGGCTTCTGACGACCCGTAACGACTGTCAAAGATCCACGAATGACAGCCGGGACCAACGGCTTAACGTGATTTCCGAGGCACGGAGGAGTCTCGGTATGTAAAGATAGTCACCTATTCACATACCAACCCCGGCAAGCGTAGCTTAACCTGATGGATCGACCTGTGCGGCTGTTATTACTTAGCCACGAGCTCCTCACGTCTTTTTTTGGTATTCAATTTCTATATACGCAAAGTGGAGTTTTTCAGCAATTATAATTGAAAAAAATAAACAGTTTTTTTTAAAACTCATATAACACAACAACTTCAATTTCTTTGAATTTCAACGTCTACGAACAAGACACTTCCTCTTGCTACGAGAATCCGTAGCTTCGTAGCACCGTAGACAAAGCGTAGGCGGCTACGCCGAGCACCGACTAAACTGTTTGATGTCAATGGAGCATGGTCATTTGTAGGTGAAACAACAGTTTAGTGTGGGAATTACTACTGGAACATAGCCTTTTGACCAATATTGAGACTCCTGTGGTTTAAGGAAAGTATTTACTGGATTTATGAATATTGGAACTTTACGTTGTAACTTGCATTGAATGCAAGTTATAACGTAAAGTTCCAATATTCATATTACTTATACTTTTATTGCCTGTTGAATGCAACAGGCAATAAAAAGATTTCAGAATTAATGAGCCTTTATTATTTCACCGCGACCGAGCTGAGATGCTCATTTAATAATATAGGAAAGTTCATACTAATTCCATGCATAGTACTTACTTACTAATTCCATGCTGCCATGTCATTATTCTAAGCCATCTTGTTCTAAACTTTGGGCGACCGAGCTCTGCTCTGGAGAAAATACGGGAAAAAACGATTTTTCCCAGATATGAGACCAAGCAAGATTGATTTTTTGCCCCCAAAACCGCCATATTGCAACTTTCATTAAAACCGTTTTCGAGAACGTGATTATAAATATATATATATCCAGGTGGCAGGGACATCGACGCGAAGCCGGTTACCATGGATTCAGTACATGATTCTGAGCCCCCCTGAGTCAAAATGTATGAAACAGCTGTTTAAAAAAAAATAACCAACGAAAAATTTCAACGCAAGGGGGTTCAGAATAATATACTGAATCCATGGTAACCGGCTTCGCGTCGATGTCCCTGACACCCTGTATACAAATATCGCTCATGTATAGGATTTACTGCTGGGCAGTTAATTTCCTATACATATCCATTTTATTATAAGGTAGTTCATTTTCTCTCCAATGAAAAAGAGCATAAACATATGTATATATTCTCAGGTTACTCCACAGTGGATGTCTTCGCGAGAAACAACCCGCCGACATGATTAATAGACGCTCACACTTGTTTCAAAACTGTAGTCGAACCAACTAACCTTGTTCTGGACTGAACATAATTAAGTGGATGTTCCTGGCAGGTAAATACATGGTGAAACATCTTGTTCTTTTTGCTAGGGGGCTTGACGATGTGGTGGCTAAGACATGGATTGCAAGAACCTATGTTGACTGCGGTAATAAAAGATAACTATTTATTCCGTCAGTCAGATATTAAAAAAATATTAGACAAATATTTTTTGGATTATCATATTAATAAAAAAAAGGTTAAGATAAAACGCATTAAAGTTGGGGAGTGGGGGCTCGCTACGTCACAAGTCAGTTTATAATCTACCGGGGAGTGACGTCATGCCACATTTTAATTCATTGTATTGCCGTAAGAAAAAACATGAGTCCAATATTTCTTTATAACCTACCTGATGGACAAAAAAAAATTATTCAACATCCCTATTGATATTGACTATTAAAGATTCTATTTAATTAGGAATTTCTCAGTAACCGCCTTGAGTCTGAATCTGTGCCTGATTGATGGCAATAGGTTCGTCCCATATTACAAGCAACTTAAACGAAATGGTGAGTATAATATACCTCTCTGCTTTCCCCTTCGGGAAATACAGCCGTGGTGTTATAATAATACGTGAGCGTGCGTGCGTGTGCGTGTTTGTGTTATGTATACTTAGAAGTAACAATTACAGAGAGAGAGATAGTAAAACAAACAGCTACTAAACAAATCTACTACAGAAGAGTTTACAGCCGTAGACACAAACAGTTACATGTAAGATAAACTAAATATTCTACACCATACACGTGTAACAAAACCGATCCATTTTAAACTACATATCTATTGTAGAACCTAAAACTAAAAGGTCGAACTCCCCCGTCGTAGTCGACGACAAAATATCTCGGATCGCACGAATTTACATATCTTCATCAGTAAAACCGGGGTGAAGATGATTTGGCGGAATTGTGCGGGTTCCCCCCTTGGCTATGGGGGGAACGGACCCTCCCCCCGGGGGCTAATTGCTTGAAGAGAGCACATGTCTTCATACTTCTCTGATGTTAACGTAATTCGATTGCTTCGGGATAATTACTTGAGCTGTGTGAAGGGAATTGTCGCGCGGACTGATGTGGGTATCTGTACCTACATTTAATTTATTTCGTATTATTTTTTGGATTGATACACCTACTGGTATGTAAGGTCTATTTAAATCCTTGTTTCAAATTGATGTTATTTCCACTTAAACAAACATCAACTTTATGCAAGTGTAAATAAAGTTGATTTTAGACAGACTAGTACTGTTGAAAAGGTCATAAAAAATATGAAGTTGTAGCGCCAACTGAACCTTATGTGTAGGCATTACAGTTGTTTTCCCTAAAACTTGTGTTTGTTTACATGTTTGGCAAATAAATTGCGAACGCAGATTAGAACAAGTGTCTTGTCTTTTTACCAATTGATGCGATGTTTATTTCTGCCTTGTGTCTTTTTCACATAGATACCAAGATAATACGTAAGTACATATATTATTCACATGGAGATAAGCAAAAACTACAGAACGCCACCAGCTACAATTTTTACGTGCATATTAAGGTTTATTTGTTTATATAAGTCAAATCTAGTTATTTTTATCCTTCAATTTATTAAGATTTTGACAGCTAACATAAGATTGACAGCATAAGCCTATAATGTTCCTACCGCTGGGACATAGGCTTCGACAGGGAGTGTATAATCTACCACACAGGCCCAGTTCGGTTTCGTAGTTGTCAAATGTGTTCGAATTTTAGGTTCCAGGACATGCCGGTTTCCTCAGGATGTTTTCCGTCACCGTTTTGAGAGAAGTGGCGATGAAATTATTGACCACTGCTCCCAGTCCAAGATTAATAGCTCTAGTAATTTTATGATGATTGAATTGACACATGCTACGTGTTTATTCTAAGCTGTATCGGAACTAGTTATGGTTACTGTGAAGTATAGACATCTGTTGTCTATTTCCTAAACTGATTTATCTATGTGTATGACAAACAACTACTGTCAACGTCAATCAATCAATGATCATTAGAAAATAAAATGGCTGCTTAGCGCCGCTTACTTATTTCTAGTCTCACTAACGAAACCCAACGTTACAGTTACTTTAATAAATACTGTATTATTGACGTATTACTCACGAATCATTCCTCATCATTCTCCTACCCTTATTCCAATTTATTTGGGGTCAGCACAAGACGTCTTTTTCTTCCATACTTCCCTATTAGTCGCACACCTCGGTAGTCACTCCCTTTTTAGCCATTATTATTCACGAAACATTGAGCGTAGAAAAATCTTGTTTATTTCATAAGTCAATCAATATAAAACAAACAGCGTATACTCGTATTACGAGTATCTGTCTGCGGGTGATCGTACTGTGATCTGCCGTGCTTACAAGCGCTGCCGGGAAACTTATGCAATATCCACGAGAAACTAGTTTCTAGCCACTTATTGGAGAAGGGGATCCCCCTTCTCTACTTCTGTTACTTGTGTGGAATATCGATCTTGGTTAAGGTAATATGAAATTGGTTATTGCAATGCCAGATCTTCTGGGTTAGGCAAAGATACAATATTTTAATAGTCGATTTCTTCACAAGTAAGTACCAAAGATCACAGAATTTAATAATTCACAATTATGATTTACAAGTGGGTACAAACAACTTATAACCAATTACTTGATATAAAAATAATTACTAACTTAACTAAAACTATTTACAAACTAAAATATAGCATCGAAAAATTCATCCGCATCGCTGTCGACTGGTAATGTACCCAAGTGACTGGCCGCATTGCCACGTTGTATGGCAATGCTTAGCCTCTGTCCAAGGTAAAAACCAGCCCTTGGGTCACGGGAAGTGTTAAATTCCGTTTGGAGGTTTCTTTAAAGAGGCCGTACAAGAATAATGTGTAATGAGAATAATGAATACCGACAAGAATAATGTACCCAGGATTGTGTAATTTTCTACATTTAAAAGAGTGTCCTTGGAGTTTCTTGCCCGTTCTTCTCCATGAAGATCTACGTTTTGGAACTGGGCAACTAGCTTCAACTTTCTGACTAACTGACCGACTATTTGACAATTCAAAAGTGCCTGTAAATGGTTTAATTGAAATAAATGCTTTGAGTTTGAGTTTGAGTTTGAGCCGTGAGCACTCGGACCCCACAGCCCGAGGGTTTTATTTATGATTATGTTGTATCTGTATCTATTTTACTGTGTGTACAATAAAATAAATAAACAGTATAGGTAATAATAATTATGTTGAGCCAAACACAATGACATGTTGATTGATTGACCGTTTTATGTTCTAAAACTCCCTAGCTAACGGCTAAGTGTCGGACTGTCGAGTATGGGGTCGCGAGTTCGAACCCTACACCTACCTATGGAGGGGCTAATAGTGATACATGTAATCTAATACGCACATTGCGAGCAATCTTTTAAAAGCGAACTTAAAACTTATAAGATGACAAATTAGAAAACTGTGTTTTTTTTAAACCGATCGCAGCAACGTTACTTCCATTTAGACATAAAGTTGCTAGAAAATATAATAATTCTGATTAGAAAAATTATCGTTTTTGTAACCTACCTAACCAGAAACATACGTAATATTTAACCGTATATAGGGATCTAAATATTATAAACTATCTACCTAGTAGAACTAAAAATACATAGAAAATGTTAACAGAAAACATTTCAGAGTTAACAAAAACTAAGAAACCTTAATTCTATTTTTGTTTGCAGCGCCGATGTGAGATAAAAAATAGTCGAGTGATTCAATATCTGTTCGTACTCGGTTTGTTGTTTACGATCTCAGTAAATTCCAATAAGAAATACAAGACTACTACTGCTACTGCCATCTAGCGTCGAGTAGCAACAACTCTTTTAAAACCTGTGGAATGAATTTAATAAACATTAGGTGACTTTGAATACGTGAATACACCATAACAATGCTTTTGGCATTATTTAATTTAAATGGTATGTAAGTTTTCGATTTAGAAAAATAATCGGAAAAGTGAAATAAAATTGCTTCAAGTTGAAATCTAGCAAAGCATAAAATACAGCTTTAACTATTAAAAAATATTTCAAAAACAACATTTTTAGGATACTGAAAATGTTTTGCCATTATTTTAAATTTTTTACTGTTTTTACAAGGCTTTACGTAACGTTGTTTATTTTTTAAAGTTTAGCTACTCAATAACAGATGGCGCTGCCACTTCAAAACACGAGTCGGTTCATTGCACTTTGCCGTTGAAAGAACGTGAAGCTTTATTGAAATTTTTTGTTTGGATAAAACTGTGGAGGGCTTGAAATGTGAGATCGTAGTGGTTAAAATGATCGTAGTGATTTCTAACGAAAAGTTTAGGAAAGGTATCAATTTTTATTTTCATGAAGTTACTTTTTGAAATCGTGAATAGCGTAGGTTAGTAATAGCAGGCTTTTGGTTTTTCTGACCGATTTGATTCATTCCGACGAAGAATTTGGATTTTTGTATGTGTCGGTAACTTGGAACTGGACTTCCTGAAGTAATTGTTTTTTATACAATTTCGACTTTATCCAAGTAGGTAGGTAGTTGTTGTAAAATACTATTTTGTGCTGTGCTGTGCATGTCTCAACTTTACGGTAAAAGCTGCGCTTATTTTTCGTACTAGGTAATTTTGACCGATTACAAAAAAACAGGAGGTTCTCAACCCGATTTTTTCACTATATCTCTGACTTTAGGAAACCGATATTGATGATTGATTTTATTTAAAAGGGCCTTAATATCAACGAGTTGGTTTTTATTGAGTTCATTCAGATTTTTTTTTTCTGTGTATGTAGGTACGTACAAACACTTTTACTTGTTTTGGAGATGGGGGACGGTGTTCTATATCTATATCGCAAATGATTACATACTTTGAAAGCCACACGAAATAGAAAAAAAAATATCGGAAGACTGTCGGAGCAAAATACCCAAATATAAACCAAATCAATCTTTTTACTACGGACGCTTCTAACGTGCACGTCTTTCTACATTGTTCTCACATGTATAATTTCAACATGAATGATGTGACCAATATTTTGTTACAATTTTTTATTCATTTATAAGAGTGTCCGTGGAGTTTCTTGCCCGTTGTTCTCCATAGGTACCTACTACGCTTTGGAATGAGTTAGCTTCATATTTCTGACTGACCGATTCCTTGACAATTCAAAAGTGCCTGTAAATGGTTTAATTGAAATAAAAGTTTTGAGTTTCTGACTTTTACTTCTGTTAGTTGCTAGTGGCCGTCAGAATCATACTATATACATTTGTAATGTTTATCGCGCTTTCTATAACATTGAGACTCTTTACATTATATGTAAAGGTTTGTTGAATATTATTGTATTGTATTGTATCCAATAAAAGTCTTAATTTTAATTGAATTTTGGCATTTTTAATCACTTATTGTTTGTGAATGAGGGTCTAGTGTTAAGGAAGCCGTAAAAAAGTCTTGACCTGAGTTTCTGTATAAGCTAAATACGTTATTAATTACGCGTGGAAAATATGTATCTTTCCTAAAATGCAGTGGCTGAGCAGTACCGAAATATTCATGTCATACAATTTGATTCGTTCAAATTGTTTAAGTTTTTTTCTTTAAATGAAATTGTTGAAATTAAACTGTCTGTGAAAACCACTAATTTGTAAAGAAACAGAATGTATATAACGGATTTCAGTAAAAGGTATGTCGGTCTACGATACTCATCATTTTCATGATTTTTCTCTTAAAATTGTGTTTTTTTAATTTAAGTTTTATTTTCACAACGTAAACCGATGAATTACGTAGAGTAAGCGTTATATTTGTAGTAATTAAAATGATTAAGTGAAACAGAAACAGCCTTTTCAGGTTTAAATTAAGGGACAGTTTTCAGCAGTCATTCAGTATTTTTAATCGAGAAATTTTCTACGAATTCATTCAAAATTACTGTTGGATATATTAGAATGCTGTGAAAGGGTAATTTAACTGTAAATAAAACAGAAAATTCAGCTTTATTTGTGATCTCATATATCTGATAAGAGTAATTAATAGGTATATTAATAACTATCTTTATAAATTATAGCCTAGCTGCCCCCGCGGTTTCACCCGCATATGTCTCGATGTTGTGGGAAGATCGGGATAAAAAGTATTTTATGTCCTAACCAAGGTCATGGCCTATCTATGTGCAAAATTTCATCCTAATCTGGTGAGCCATTTTAGCGTAACGCGTGAAAGCGTAACAAACAAACAAACTCACTTTCACATCTACTAAACTTTCACTTCCTACCTAATATTTCACACAAATATTAGGTAGGAATTTAGGATGTTACTCAGTGTTAATAGCATTCTACTGGTGAAAGAATGTTTAAAATCGGTCTAGAAGTTTTTGAGTTTATTCATTACAAATAAAAATACAAATCTTTTCTCTATAAAATATTAGTAGTGTAGACTAATCGAAAACATTCCAACTAGAATTTAATTCCATGCAAGTCAACTTCAATTCAGCAATCGACTCAACAATAAATCTCACGTTAATCTAGAATTAGAAATGACGGGGCCCTTAATTAATACTGGCTAGTATTATAATATTATTATCTTTGCAGTGAATAAGGGATAGGCCAGTATCCAGTCGTGTACTTCATCAGAAATAACTCAAATAGGACCCTCAGAAAAAGTGAAAAGGAATAATAAAATAGTTTCTTTCTGGTCTAATAAAATGATAATATCATGTATTTGATCGCAAACAATTCATCTATACAAATGTTAAAATAAAGAGGTAAAATTTGTGAGTTTGTATGTAGGGAGTAATCTTCGTAACTACTGAATCGATTCCGAAAATTCTTTCACCAATGCGAAGCAACATAATTGGCAAGTGTCATACATCGAGATATAAGTACTAACGTACTAGAGAAGACACCGAAAATTCCTACTTTGTCTCGTTCAACTGCGGCGATCGCGCCGCACTTTGTCGAAGAAAACGCGTAAGTGCCGTGATTTACGTGGCGCTTAAGACCTTTTCGCCGAAAATAAATACACTTCCGCAGCAAATCTAGCGCTGTGGTAAATTAGTTACGGTTTAGACGAATTGTTATTATTCTAGCGCTGCAGCGAACTAAAGATTCAAATTACGAAGAATATGACAATTCAGTTATTTGACGTAGCTTCTCTAGTACGTTAGTACTTATATCTCGATGGTGTCATAGGATATATTTTAAAACAAGAAATTTCCTAAACCTTCAATTAAGAGAAAAAAAATCTAATTTATTTCTATACATTATCCCGACAATTGTCGCATCCTAGTAAACCAAATACGAGCCATGATAGAACCTCAGCTGACTTCATTGTCGCCTGTAATCAGCTTAAGTGCGTTTTCAGCCAGTCGGCGAAGGGTGGCGATGAAATTGCATTGAAGGCGATATTATCGGCTTGCCTCTCTACCGATCTTCTTAGGGAGATGGCGCGAATGTCATTATGTGGGCTAGTGTTTGTATCGTGTAGGATGCGGCTGGGATTCGTTTTAAGTTTTTATGACGGGTTCTTTTTATTATTGATTGTTCTTGTTGTTGAAGTTAAGATTTGTGTAACTTTAACAGTTCATTATATTAGTACCTAGTCATTATGGTTAGTAGCATATCTCGTAGTGTACCATACGCCTAAAGTTTTCTTTAAAAAATGTAGTTAAGAGCGTTCATCCAAAAAGTTGGCAACGTCGCAAATAGCTGTGAAATATTTGCATGTTAAGATTAATTTGGCAATATTACTGTTTGTAAATAAGAAATATGGCTAACTAGTGAACTCGAATATTAATAATGAATTGCAATTATAACACTGAATTTGAAGTAGTAACCGTTTTAGGTGTAAAAAAGGCATTTGGAAAGTTGCATTTCAAATACTTTTTTTTACATCTAAAACGAAATATTCGGTGTTACGATATTAATTATTGCATTTATATAAAAAACTCAAACGGTCGTAACGTTCGGGTCACGGGGTTCGAGTGCACGTCTCCTTTTTAAGGAAATTTCTCGCCGCCTGGTCGTCACTTCACGTGACCAGAGGGCTGGCACGTTCTTTGGCCAAAGAATTAGCATTGCCATTCCACGTGGCAATGCTGCCAGTCTTCTGGGCACGTTTCCGGATGACAGCGATGCGGACGAATACTTCGAAGCCTAAGTGTTCTTTTGTTTTGTATTTATTTGTATAGTTAGTTATTCATTTAATGTAGTGCCTAGTGTAAATAGTTAATTGTGTTAAATATTGTAAAAGAAAATCTACAAATTAATAAATCCTCAGAATTATTTTTAACCATTAACTGAATCCGCCGTCTACTTGCCCGTTTAAAAGAGCGGATAATTAATGTAACAGATTTTTTTATTACTAGTTAATTCATGTTGGTTTTTGTTATATATTTCAGGAGTTTCGATAAATTATCAGGACCGACTGTGGTGATCGCAAAGAGGTATTTTTCCAAAAAAATTACAGAACTGATTGAATAAAGAATAAATTTAAAAAAATATTTTTATGTAAATGTATTTCTTGTTTTATTTAAATGTATTTCTTCAGCTTTCAGAGCTCGATTCAAGTATTGCGTTGATAATTTATTTTTCGGTGTAATTACTTACTTCCCTGAAATTATAACTTGACTTTACCATCGGCATCCTTTTGAGTGATGGGTTTTATAATGTACTCTGAGATGATTCAAAAGAATAGACAGAAGGGGTTGGTTGACATGTCTGGTACCTAACTCAAAGGCTAGTTTACTTTGGACAATGGATTGGCATTGCCATCCAACGTCGTCAAGTTACCAGCGATACTGAGGAAAACACACAACATCAAAGTATAATGTTGTGTGTTTTTTCCATTTGTCTGAAATCGCCAACCCGTCTTGAGCAAGCGTGGTGATCAGTGCTCGTGCCTTCTGTGTACGAGAAGAGGCTATTGCACAGCAGTGGGACAATAATGGGCTGGTTTTATTATTATTTTAAGGAGGCAGCGGAAAAAGAATTACTAATGCCTGTTTTCAGCGACAAGTGTGTGACACTTATTTTCAACTCTCAACGCCTAAGTAAGTTGAAAGCCAACAGTGCACTTTTATTTAGGGATTCATTTAGGTTTCACCTAGTGTTGGTGAAAACGGGCATTAGTCTTGGTCTTAATATTTGCACTTCATTGCATTACTGATGTCATATTATAGGTAAAACCGATTGTGTTTTACCATCAGTGTTATGTTAAGTGTTTTTTTTAAACTATTTTAAGCTTTTATTTTATTTCTTTAGTTGAATTTTCTTCTTCAGTAAATAATCTGATGCACTTTTGTCTTTGTGGGACTGGGTTTCTAAAGCATACAAATACGATATTAAGTTCGAGATGGAAGAACTATTTTTGCGATATATTATGTTGGTACCTGTACACCTTACCATACCTTAGGTATCATCGAAGAAGTTCATATCTAACCACCGCAAGGACTATTCTTGCTTGCAGCGCTCGGCGGCTTTACCACCGGGCTGGTAACAGATGTGGTCTTCGTGTTCACGGGATTTTGTTTTGAAACTGGTTATATATGAACTTCTTTGATGGTATCTTTTGTCGTCAAGTTCGTGAACAGGCGCCGTCATTAAGGACTGATCATCTCTTAGCTGCCACGTCTTATTTTAATTTAATAAAAATTCAGATTTTTTATTTTTTATTATGGACGCTTTTAACGAATGTAAACAATATTTTGTAACCATATTTTGAGTTGAAAGAGTGTCCGTGGAGTAACTACTACGCTTTGGAATGGAACTAGCATCATCTCTCTGACTGACCGACCTCTTGACAATTCATAAGTGACTGTAATTGGTTTATTTGAAATAAATGCTTTGAGTTTGAGTGAAATAGGAATGATGCCTGGGTATAAAAAATTGAATTCTAATTAGTCCGTCAGTCAGATAATAAAAAAATATTAGACACGTATTTTTTGCTTTATCATATTAATAAAAAAATACTTAGATAAAACGCATTTTAAGTTGGGGAGTGGGGGTCGCTACGTCACTAGTATGTATAAAATCTACATACTCGTGACGTCATGGCACATTTTACCTCAATGTATCGCCGTAATATTTAGATTACGTAAAAAAAGAAAAAATACGTGTCCAATATTTATTTATAATCACAAAGACGGACTAAAAAAAAACTTTGTCATCATCTCTATTGGACTATTCTAGAAAATATTTTATTTCATGGGGTATTAGGTACTAAATGCGACAAGGTCGAGTTCGACAAGGACTTTAACTTTTATCCTAGAAGATTATGATTTTGGTCCTTAAATGCTTTGAGGTTGATGATACGAGTATATTATGTATTTACATTTAGGTAACTTCTCATATTACTATTCTATTCTTTCAGGTTTATATAAAAGTTAGGACCGACAGTTGTCTTTGTGGAACGCTAAGTACGTTGTTGCGTTTACGTATTTATGTAAGAATACATTAGTTTGATGCCAACAATTGCTTAATACTTGACGCTGAACCTATCCACTCGCTGAGTCGCTTATAAGCGTTGTATTATTTTTTATTGGATGTTCTAAATCATAAATTTATTTATTTTAATAATCAATATTGGAAAAAATCTTTAAAAATCTCTAAGTAGATGCTATAACGATATTCTTTTTTTTTATATTCCTTAATTCGATCCCTTGTTTCGTTCTTCGGAAAAACAAACCAACTTTTTAATTCTGTTAGTTTATGGTTTTACCCTCTTACGAATAAACACCGAAATGATTATTGAGCCTGAACATAAACTGTGTTAACAGGAGAAAACTGTAAACATACCTACAAAACTAAAATTAAATACAAACATGTTTGATTTATGTTTCAATCATATATTTTCATACCAGCAAAAATATCTACCTTTACCTGCATAAAAATAGGTACTACTTATATATGATGAAACCTGTGTAATATAGTAGGTACATATTGTTGAAATATGATGATCAGCTGTCTCTCTTGGTAGGTATCATGATTTATTTACTTACCTAAAAATTATTGTTTAAGCATAAATTGCTTACACGTTATTGTCTGATTATTTAAATATCCTTAATTAGTCAGCATGACCAGTCAATGATAAAAAACTTGTAAAGTAAAAAAAAATATGTCTATGAAAAGTATTTTACGTAGAGACTGAATAGAATTTAATTAAATCGTTATTAACTCACGAGGCACTGTGATGCAAGACTAATATCATAATAACTAATTTCTAAATTCTTCTAAATCATTAGAAAGCCTAATTAATATTTTTCAAAATAAATCTACGTTTTCATAATGTCTATAAAAGTATCATTGGCATTTCTGTAAAAACAATAAATTATCGTCCATAACAAGAATCCTCAAAATAAATCGGTAAGTGGTAATGTAAAATGCAAATGGTTTGTTGAATAAATATTTATTGTTCAATAGTTCCCCGTACCAAAACAAAATAATCATGAGCAGCATGTATTCCGAATTGTTAAATCAACATCAATTTTATTCATTCATTGATCTAACAAAAAACAACGTAACAAAGAAAAAACAAGAAACGATTTGTGAAAAAAAAAATCATTTTTTTATTAATTTTTCTTTTAGTTTAATAGTACATTTGGATAGCATTAGCAATAAAATACTTGAAATCAACGAACGAATTAAGCCGAAATTAATACCAGTCTTGGTCCGCCGTCGGGCGACCATCATGGCTGCCACTATCCGCACACCCCCCCGCGCCGTCTAACCCTCCCCCCCGGACCGTGTACAGCTTTTTTGCGAGCGAGAGAGACCTTCCACTCCCTAACGCTTTCATTCTAAAATATTTTCTGACCGATGTTAGCACATTGTGAGTTCTGACTGTATGGCTATGAAAATAGAGTTCAGATTAGTTCGGGGTTTTAGCGTTACTTGCTCCATTTCAGTAGCAAAGGCATCAGATGAAAAGTGTGAAAAAGTGAGAGAGACGGATAGAGGCGGCCGTCTCGGGCGGGGCCCAAGTTTTCGTGAGTCATTCGTAGCTTAGATGTCGCACTATTCGCACCACCGTGTTATGCGCGCGCTAAAAAGAGACAGAGGGATTTTTCGCGTTTTCTTTTTTTATTTGGTCTTTATCTTGCCGGGGAGAAAAACGTTGCGTTTGGGGGTGTACGGGGTGAGTCGGGGTGTAACGACCGTGCGTGTAATGTTTTAGGGGTGGTTTATACCCGTGCTATTCTATAGATAATGAATAGTGGTGTAGAATATTTAATCACGGTTTTTGGAGTACTTAGTTTGCGCGCTGTAGAAATATGAGATAATTACTGACAAAAATGATTTTCGATTACGTTGATGGAAATGATGAGCGCTCTGATTGGTGGATGGCGGCTTGTTGCCTAATTAATTAGCTGGAAATTTTACTTCACAATCTAGTTTTATGAAAATAATTTCGTCGATAGTACTTACCGACCGGAAATGTATTAAAATGGGTTTATGATTTCGTTGTGGCGGTTGGCAAATAATATGGGAAGTAATTAAATATGATTGAGAGTTAGATTATGTAATTTTTATGTACTGGAACATTAGCAGTATGTACTACACTACAAACTGCCTACAGTTTTAAACCTTCCAAAAAATTTAGCTGTATACAAGAATATGACATGGGCATTCTAGGCAATAAAACCCACCTGCGACCAACATACGAACTAAGTAATAATATCGAAATGGAATAATAAAACGCATAATACACGTGGTAGCAGAATATCTATGGTCACTTTCTTAAATGAACATTGTTATATATTCATATTTCAGAATATAAATAAATATACCGTCCGAAAAATTTGCCGTAATTTGATCGTCTCTTGTTTTAGGTAAATGTTAACTATGAACTGATTTTCCATCATTCGATTTATTCTGCAATATTATTGTTCTAATTATTGTATTAAGTTAAGTAATCAGAAAGGTCTCAAAACAAATGGCAACATAGATTCATAAATTTTACTTTAACGTTCCGAAAAAACTTTAAATTAAAAAAAGAATATCGGTATTCGCACTATCCATACAGAAACGAATACAATTTAAAAGTTCCGGAAGAAAATATCCGAATGAAAATATTAAAAACCGAACGGTTTCGGTATTCGCCTCGATACCCGATATTGAGTAAATTGTCGGTAGCGGTACTATATTATACGGAAAATTCCAGGTTGTAAAATTATGTACCTACTGATAAACTATTCTTAGACCCCCCCTTTTGGTTTCTTGTGAGTACCTAAAACCTACTTTAATACTAAATTCTTTTTCTTAAAACTTTAAGAGAATAGCGTAAGCTTTGCAAAAAAATGCAATTAATTACTAACCTTTTATTTCAAACTATATTGTCCCAAGGCTGGGCAAAAATTTCCATCTTTGAATGTGGCCTAGCTCAGCGCCAGTATTTTCTTGTATCCTCAGTAATACCATCTGTATGCACTCACTTAGATACTTATTGTAAATTTAAAAAAAAAACTACGAAGACGTCGCTGTTAAAATTATGGAAACTGTCAACATCGCTTTTTAATTTAAAACGCCAAACTAGATTTTTAAACACTCACCTTAACCCAATTAAGAATTCTTAAAAAGAAACGTGTAACATCTTCTGAGGGTAAACCGTGAGAACGCGAGGTTAAAGGTCAACCTGACCTGTCCACATGACAAAAGTGACCCCACAGAAAAGTCGAGACCTCTGACCCTACGTGTGCCAGATTAACATAAAGATGCTTTTTAAATACCATTTTGACACAATAGGACCATGTCCCAGTTGAGATCATGACAATGCATGGTCCAGTTAGACTCGCGATCGCAAGATGACCCTTTGTCGAATAAGCCCTGAGAAGCGAATTTGCATAAAGCGAAATTTTAGTAGCGAATTAAAAATTTAAATTTCTTGCAGCGAGCTAGGGTTAAGTATGAGAAGATTTTGCTGTCTCGGCAGTTGGAAAGGATTATGCATATTTAATAAAAGCTTGTAAGACTACTTAAGTCTTGCTGGAGGCAAACTATGAAATGTTCTTTCTTATTTTTTTTATTAATTCTCTCCTAGCGGACAGGATATGAGTTGTTACTTTGGCTTATTTAAGTTAATGCAGGTATATGAATTTGCACTTATTGGTGCTTCTTTGTTTTGATAATTCAAATATACAAATAAAATCAATATTTCGAGTTATTCAGGCCTTTTAAAAATCTTATTACCAGTTAATTCGTGTTCTGTAAAGACAACTGCAATATTCTACTATCAATAAAGGTAACAACAGACTTAACTTTATTTATTTTATTCTGGGAACCAAACAGTTCCACAAATATCTTATAGTAAGAGGTAGTAAGAAAAAATATAAACTTTCGTGAATTAAAATAGGAGAATCTCTCACGTTGTCCTAAGTGTAACTGCAATGGACCAACGCTTTATAGAAACTACAGCGATTCCCACAACACAGTATAAATATGCACATCTAATTTCTATAGTCCGACTCTATGCATAAAGATAAAACTAAAAACATTAATAAATCGCTCCGTGTGAAATCTTATATCATCTGCAAGTCTAATTAGATCGACAATAACAAGCAAAAACACGGTCCAAGATGACCCCTTTAGCGAAGTCAGATGACCCCACCTGTTACTTGCATACCTAATTTACTAATTAACATAACTATTGTAAAAATAG
The DNA here is from genome assembly GCA_914767755.1 of Agrochola circellaris. Taxonomy (NCBI): domain Eukaryota; kingdom Metazoa; phylum Arthropoda; class Insecta; order Lepidoptera; family Noctuidae; genus Agrochola; species Agrochola circellaris. The sequence goes on from OU611857.1 coordinate 5,402,044, forward strand.
TAAAAATACAAATAAATCTTTCTCTCTCGCAGTTTATTAGCATTTCTTTTGATATTTTCGCTCGGGTTTGTTTTGTCGTGTGAAAATTTTTAACGTTATTTTTTAGTCGTCGCCGTTGAAGGGTTGAGTCGTTGAGTAATTAAAATTCGCTTCTTTTGTCGCGATTAAGTGTGAGTTGTCTATGAGACGGTTGAGTCTGGTGGAGTCTGGAGATGACTCTAGTCGTTATTATGTAAGTTATTGAGTAACCAGTGAGTTTGTGTTGTCAGTTGGATTCCTTTTGTGTTGTGATTTGAAAATATTGTGCGATTGGATATTATGTGGTATGTGATTGCATTTGGGTAATTTTTCCTTATCGAGTTTCTAAGTTTTTTTTAATGAAAGAATTGGAGAGAATGCGGTCACTTTTAGTTTGCAGGATAATAGTCAAAACATCAGTCATATTATAAGAATTTAATTATTAATGTGGATTTGAAAAGTTTCAATAAAGTGGGATATTGTAGCATCAATTTTTAGTTAATGTAATCCAAATGGGGTACGGCTAAGTGCCAATGCACTTGATGATCTTGTAGCAAAATAGCATCTCATTTGTGTTATTAGTTTACCAATTCTCTTCACAATTTTAACCGAATTTGTTCTTGAAAAGTTCCTAGAACCATTGTTTTTACTTTTAAATAGATTCTGCCTGCTGATTTAGTCTGCCTATAACCTTCCTCAAGAATTCATTCATCCAATGCAAAAATATTTTTTCTAATCCGACTGGTTGTTTCGGAGATTACCCCCTACATACAAACAAACAAATTTTACCTCTTTATAATATTAGTATAGACTAGTAAAAATTCGGAGCTACCATTATTTGAAATAACCGCGAGCTCCTATTCTGGGAACACAAAAACGTCTGCCTCTTTTCTATGATCAAGATATCTTTGCTTTCTGGGTAAGCCCCGTCACTATATTTTGGATGCACAAGCTAAGTTCTGGAGAGAAGTCCTGCATATAAGTAGGTTATTGCTATTAACCGCGCTCAGATCCAAACTCCGGGTTACTCCTGAGAATTACTTCAAGGAAAAACTCAAATACTGACAAATGTGTGCACTGACTGGACAGGTCCACTAAATCTGTGTAGTTCTTTCCTCAAAAGACCATTGCAGACACCAATCTCCATGGTCTTCACATGATCTGACTAAAATTATGTCTGGACTTTAAAAGAGACTGTGATCTCTGAGTTTGTTTCGGCCTTTCTACTCAGAGTCGTCAGATAGGAAACGCCGACCTCATCTAGTTTTTAAAATATGATTGACTTGTAAAAGTGTTCGTACAAACCTGCTTCAGAAATAAAGTCATTTATCATCTTAACGGAAACATTTATAGCTAACATAACCTAACGATTATGAGAGGAACTGTTCATATTTTCTATATACGTAAGTATACAGAGAAAGGTACGGAAAATAGGTACCTAATTATATATTCATGACAGTAATTTATATGACCAGAACTTTTAGGTAGGTATGTACTTATTTGTACAAAAATCTACTCTAAAGTCTACCCCTAGGTCCTATATCGGTAAATACAAATGCATTAAGACAAGTAAGTTAAATTATTTATCGGCCGATACGGCCGTAGACGCCACTAAATAGCCAATAAAGTATTTACGTGGGGGAGGTGACTACCATTACCGATATATTTGCTGCGTCCACGCATTAGGCTGCGTTCAGACTAGCGGGATATTGTCGGTCATTTTATTCATTCTTTGGTTTTAAAAACCATGAATAAAATGGCCACCAATAGCCCGCCAAAATCGTCGCTTTTTACCTACAATCGGTTATAGTTTTTGACGTCTTTGAAGTGACGAATAAAAGAGTGTAATAATGTAAAGCGAAATGCCCACTAATTGTTTTTTATCAGAAATAGTTAGAGAATTATTTTTTTTCTAACTGAACACACAGATGAGTTTGATGCGCCACTGCTTCTTCCCAGCTAAAGCACTAGAAAGTGGTGATGGGTGGGCGTTTTGGGGGACTGTCTTTTGAAATTTTGACGTTCGGAAAGTGCTGATTCTCAGCCTAGTTTGAATTAATTGTTTTTTGATTTTGAAATCCGTGCAAATATTACAACTATACATTCGCAAAAACATATGTAAAATATAATTGACTGACATTGATATAACAAACCAGCAGTTAGTATTTACAACTCTACGATGTAACAAAAATGCCTCGCCTTTATTTTAGAAGCATTCACATCCCAAATAAAACCATTTTATTTAATTTCCAACCGTTCGTATTGACGGCTACCTGGTTGCGACTAACCCGCCGGCGTGGACACAGCCTATCTATTTATATCGGATTTGTCTCAATTTAAAGTTAATTGGTACGACAAAACGATTAGTTAGTGCCGTTTTCCACGATTCCTTTTCAATTATTCGGATATAATCGACGTACGCGTTAATTTATTAGATAATTTGATTTCCGATCGGTGCGGCCGACGGTAGTAATTAGGTTTTATGATTACAGGTTTTAATGAGTAGGTGGGAGCATACCTTTATGCTGACATAAAAATGAGGTTTTTATTCGAATTTAGTAAATACCTGCGTTTGCTGCAATCGTTCGTCTGTGTATTGCTTATGGCACCAAAATTAAAAACTTCTATATTAAATGGTTTTGGACGTATGATTTCGCTTTTTTTATAAATTTTCGAAACTGGTTTACACATTACGTTACCATATTTTTTATGAGTAGATATTAAGTTTATCTTTATTTCGGATATTTAATGCTGAACGTGCAACGTTCGGTTGTGGATGCCAAATATTGTGTGCTCGATAATCGTAGTTCTAACGTCAATAGTTAGCCTGAAATGTGCCAGACAGCGTTCTCCCAATGTGTATCCCATCATGCGATTCCATCATTTCGATATTTAACGCTGAAAATGGCTCTATGAGTAAGCGTTGCTTTGTTTTTCGTTAAAATTAATAATGAGAGGGATTATTATAGGAAAAGATTGTTGAATGTCGATTAAACTGACTCAACTTTTAACATGCCCAAAGACAGTTTAGTGTTGGATTATTTAAGCGAAGTCTCAAGTTCTGATAGCTCAGGTCAAAGTGCTATAGATACGAATATTGCCCAGATAGATAGCTCGAGTACAGACGCTACTGACTAGTGAGATGCGAGTTAATCTTAGCCGCAATCAATCCTGTTGGCCGGACGTCCATTCATCTCGGCGGTCGGCAGAGCACTGTCCTACTGAACTGCACAAAGCGGCACAAGCAACATTTCTGAACGCAATCATTCTCCATTCAATATCCGAATTTGAAAAAAGAACTTGTAGTGATGTGACCTTGCTTTTCCTCGATTCGTTTTTCGTTCAACACGCAGGCGCGGTGGTGTTCGGATCAATGCCGAAAAACGGGGGTTTGTGTCCCCCGCCGCGGGCCTGGCCGCAAAGTAAGCGGTTCGCGGCATCTGAAGGGTTAGGCCCGTTGGTCCTGGTTGCTAGGCAACGCCGCCTTCGTGTGTGGGTCGATAAAGCCCGCGTTATAATTTTCTTTAATCGTAGGCGGGGGGACTTTGTCGGGTTGATTCGGTTTAGATATCTTTGTTAGGTAGGTTTAGGTAACGAGGATTGTATGTAATTCAAATTGGAGTAGCTAAGGGCCTATGTAAAATATCTGTATTTGGAGCTTGAAAATACATACTAGGTAATCACATCTAATCTAAGCTAAGTGTTTATAATATTTATCTTGGTTTTGTACTAATTCTTAATGAAAACTTGTAAAGTCAATCACTACCCAGTAAGGTATCAATATTACAAAAGCAACAATAGTAATATATTAAAGTCTTCTATTTAAAAAGCTTGCAAATGAGAAGAGCTTAAAATATTCAAGAATGTAAGTAATAAATACGGGACGCAACACAATATATCAAGAAACACTATTCGATCAATTTGTGGGTATGTTGTTACATGTTTGAACTTGTGCAATGCTTCCTTTGAATCTTTTATTCCTTTGAATACATAAATACAGATTATCTTCAAAAACTTTTTACCTCTTAAAATTTCTCTGATTCATGTACCTTACTAGATACGCCCCGTGGTTTCAACCGCTTAAGTCTCGACCCCGTAGGAATATCGGGATAAAAAGTATCCTATGTCCTAACCCAGGTCATGGTCTAGCCATGTGCCAAATTTCATCCAAATCCATTCAGCCATTTTAGCGTGAAAACCTAACTAAAATACAAACAGACAAACTCACTTTCGCATTTATAATATAAATTAAGATTAACAGATCTTGACATATTATAGTGTTACATTAAACCGTAGTCATACCTAACTAACGTCAACTAAATAAAAGTAAAAAAATTACGCAAAAAAAAAAACAAACATTCAAAAATAAAAGAGCATAGTCACGGAGCTATGCACTTTTTTTCCAAACACCATCTCGCACTAAACCCCCATTCTCCCATCACTATAAAGACTCAGTTCATCCTTGTATACTAATCAAAGACAGTGAAAGTGGTGCCTTGACCCAGTGACTAATAGCTGTACAAATACAGGCTGCGTACTAGTACTGGCGCAAGTGAGAGTGCCATTAGAACACGTTAGACACTACATGCGGTCATTGATGACAGCTATATGTTAGTGAATCAATTCGAGGGGTAATTATGTTGTGGTCTGTGGTGTTAGATCTGTTTGTAGTGGAGGGGATTTAGTAATAGTGAATGAAGTGTTAGAAAATAAGTGATAAATGGCTGGTGAATAAACATATTCGGTTTTAGGGTCAGTGTTTTGTGGTTTATGGTTAGAAAAAGAAGAAGTATTTAAATGTTCGATGCTCGATTTAGTAACTCAATAGCCAATTAATGGATGTGGTTTTAGATGATTTGAATTCTATCATTTGGAACCACATCTACCGCAAAATTGACTTAAACTACAACTAAATCAACTCAGACTATAACTACATGACTACATAACGGCCACGGCATTCCGATGCTCGGCGGCTTAAAAGTATCGCTGAGATCAGAATCTTCCTTAATTATTAATCTTCAAATACATTTCATTAAATTTTTAATAATCTTGTTTTTGATACAATTTATTATATTTTCGTAACATAGGTAAGCACTTCGTTTATCACGGAAAGGTTTACAAAAACTCATATTCTATTCATCGTCCCCCAAGTACACATCCTTAGCCCCCAACCTAGCTCTCAGACTATAACTACATACTACGTAACTGCCAAGGCATTCCGATACCCGGCCAGTTCAAAGGTACCGTTGAGGTCAGTCGCAGTGAGAGTGAAGCTGTAATGTATTTACATATGCGTGTATGTACACTATGTGGCAAGATTCAGGGTTAGTGACGTAGTTATGTAGGTAGGCTAGACACTGGGTCATGAGATGACTTGGTTTATTGTATTAATATGTTGTTGAGGAAAGTTTTGAGTATGAATGGTGATAGCTATAAGAGTAAGGGAAGATCAAGGAAACCATGGGTGGGCCTTGTGAAAGATGATATGGCTAGAAAGGGGGGTGACTACTGAGAAAGAAAGAAAGAAAGAAAATACGTTTATTTGCGGTACACATGACGCAAAGAAAGAGAAAGAACAAAACACGAAAATAAACAATTTGGGGCAAAATATGCGTCACATTCACGCAAAACGGCCATCGCTCAGCATAATGCTGCGACCCTATGCGAGACAGAGCCCAAACGCTGGTTTTCAGCGACAGCCGGCGTTGACGTGATGACGTCAACCGGTGCAGCATATAGGGAAATAACAAAATAAGACAAAAATAAAATGAGTAAATACAATACTTAGTCCTAAATGTTTATTTAAAATGGTAACATTTCATACCGTCGGCGACTCACGCGCCGCGGTCTTAATGCAGTCTGTGCGCGCAGCTGTCATAAAAACTATTTGTTTGACGTTTTGACATATTGGATAAGTAGTGGTTACGTAATATTTATAACATGGCGCATTAAGTAATTAGTGATAATGATGCAATGCATAATATGTAAATACAAAGGATGCATTGGGTGATTGTGTAGCTATGGTTCTTGTAAATAGTGTTGTGTTGTTGGGTGATTGTGTTATTGTTGTGCTGAGCTGACGACTAATAGAGAAGTATGGAGGAAAAGGACATGTTTTGCCGACCTCAAATAAATTGGGATTTGGGTAGAAGAATGATGACGAGGCACCTTTCAGGGTGTCGTTACTTCTGCGATTGTTATTTTATGTTTACGTATGGTCGATAAATAAAAAGTATGTTTGGTTTCATAAATCGGATAGAATTTCTCATCAGAAATCAAATCTTGTTTTAGATTAAGATTTATTGAGTATCGTTTTACAATTATGAGCTTTTAAGCGACAATTTGTTTTTTAAACTTTTTTTGCTTAACGTGGGCTTGATCACATTTTGAACATGTCAAAACCTTTGTCACATATGCAAAACTTAACACCTACGCTTAATTCCTTAATTAACTTATTTATACATTTTTCTAGCGGCTTTGGATGCTGGAAAAGCTAGTATTACATGCTCCTAAATGACAAATATTTATATTAAAAGGGTTTTGAATGAAGTATAGAAATTCGGCCCGTTCCGGAGAACCACGTTCTGTTTATGAGATTTAAACGTGACTAAAATAACATACAGATGAACTACTACAAGGAAACTTCGTAATGAGTCTTTTTCTAGTGGGTACCTACACCTGTTTGTTCATCTATACTTTTATCTATACATATACATCTATGCAAATATGTATATTACAATTAAAATTATTACAAATAAATAAAATTTGTAATGTCAAAATAACTGCTTTTTACCCGACTGCGGCGAAGCCGAAATAGGAAGGTTATGTGTTTGACCTGTATGTATGTATGTTCGTTCCTATGTTCCCTCGTAACTACTAAACCGATTTTGATGAATGATAATGTCGTTAGATTCGTCTTTATTGCGCGAGTGTCACTAGGTATATTAAAACAAATGAATATTTTAGTTAGCGATATTTCTTATTTCCGTACAGTAATATTGCCAAATTAATTCAAACAGGTAAATATTTAACAGCTATTTGCGACGTTGCTTGCCAACTTTTAGAATGAATTCCGGGGCACCGCCAACCTCCAAATTCCGGGCTGTTACTAAAAAAATGATTATGGAAAAACCCAATAACACTTTGCCCGACCCGGGAATTGAACCCAGGACCCCACACGCTCAGCAGTGGCGCTTGCAACCACGAGACCAACGGGGCCGTCACAATTTCCTTTAGTTAAAATATCTACCTAACAAAACAATAAAGATGATGAAAAATTTATTTTTAGTCCGTCATGGAGATTATTAAAAAATATTGGACACGTATTTTTTCTTTTTTTACGTAATCTAAAGATTACGGCGATACATTGAGTTAAGATGTGCCATGACGTCACGAGTATGTAGATTTTATACTTACTTGTGACGTAGCGGTGCCCACTCCCCGACTTAAAATGCGTTTAAACTAAGTATTTTTTTATTCATATGATAAAGCAAAAAATACGTGTCTAATATTTTTTTATTATCTGACTGACGGACTAATTAGATTTTTTTTTTTTTTTGCCATCCCTATTACTATGTAAGTAGATAAATTCCTTCAGTACGGCCACTTGACTAGTCATAATAACTCGATAGCACCTACCCTGTACAGCCCGTCTGAACCCGTTAACAAACCAATCTAACACTAAACGCTTAGACCGTAAACCATAATAGGTATCACAATCTGGCGGTACCGGTACCGGTACCGGTAGTTGGTACCGCAATTTGTCGGCGCAAGGTACTGTTGGTATTTACGTGTGTTACTGTTTGTGGTATGGTGAAAGTGAAGCTTTATGTGACGTCACTTTACGTCCACACGGCACTATTAACCATGTAACGGGGCTGTGAGATGTAGGGCTAGCAGATTAGGGAACTGTGAAAAAGGGTTGAGTTGAAAATTTGGCTAATTGGTGATTCGCCCGCAATTACTCGCCTGAAACGGGCGAATCGACACTATTAAATAATATTATTTTTTCTTGAGACGATTCGCACAAAGTTTTATTTGTAGGCGGGTCGATTTCTGGAGTTGTCGATTAGCCTACAAAGCCGAAAATTTTAAATTATCTATATGTACTAAGGTTCAGATTACGTTCACAGGTTGAGCAGTAACTAAATGATAAATAAGGCCCCTATATAATAAAGTTAATATAATACCGAAATGTCCTGGTTACCCGGTAATTAATGGATAAACCTAAAATGGTGAGAAAAATCGTGAGGAAACCATGTCTGGGAGATATTTCTCGACGGCATGTGAAGCCAAGTCAGAGGCCCATGGGCGGAAAAAAACTCTGACAACAGGTTATTCACTAACCACATGAAAAAGCAAGAAAAGACCCTGAAATGGTTACATAAAAAAGAATAGCCAAAAATTTTATTTTTAATATTTAATTAATAACAATCATACAGCCTGTTCATTTAATATTAACGTAAAATTTTAATAACTACAAAAAACAGATGAAATTCATTCATTCGTGGCCGTGACGTAAAGAATTTAAAATAAAATTGTCTGTTTATAAAAATAATAAATTATTTGTTAACTAATGAATTATTATTTTTATAAATAGACAATTTATTCACTTTATTTTAATTGACAATTAAACATTTGACATTGAAATTGATATTTAAATATCAATTCATCATATTGTGTTTCGCTGTCATTCATGCTGATCAACATTTATTTGACCTCATCACAAATTCAATGATCAAATATGTACAACAAAACGGTTAATTATTTATACGGTACACAATTTAACACACATTAACAAACAAATTAAAATAAATATTCAAATCTAATTTTCTAATCTCTCGTTTTAGTCAGACCGTACAGTTTATTCTAGGCATCCTCGAACGGGCCGCTGTAATGTGTATCGACAATGCCCCACTCATTGAGCCCAACACTACGGTTATAGTAGCGACTTTATCGATATCGATGCGTTTATTAATTACCTACAAATGGGCTACAACACAACGAACAGGTGTCAATTGATTTGGAATAGAATCCTGTGGTTTAGGGGAGGATTACCTGGAGTGGAACTATTTTGTGATTGTTAAGAATTTTCTACGGTCTGTCATCAAAAAGACATGTATGAAATTGCTATGATCAATGAAAAACGTACGCCATTATTTTGCACTTAGTTAATTACGCTGATTTTTTATTAAAAAAAAAAACGAATAGTTATAATAACATCCTATTATTGTCCCACTGCAGGGCGTGCCATGCTTGTTCGAGGCGGATTAGCGATTTCAGACTTATATTAATTAAAAGTAAAGATTTACTACGGTGTTTTCCTTCATCAATGTCGATTATGCCCAAGAAGATAAGAGGCCTAAACCCCATCATGGCATACTGGGCTATCACGACATAAAAAAAAACATAGGTATTTATTACATCACACAAAATGTTTTACTATTAGTTGCGCGCAACAGTTTCACCTACATAAGTCTCGACCCCGTCGGAATATCGGGATAAAAACTATTCTACATTCTAACCCAGGTCATGGTCTACCCATGTGCCAATTTCATCCAAATCCGTTCAGCCGTTTTAGCGTGAAAGCGTAACAAACAAACAAATAAATAAACAATCAAACTCAATAATAATAAAAGAAAAGAAAGAAAATATATTTATTTAACTCAAACTAAAAAGCACATAAATTATACAGCAAATAAAAAATAAAAATTAGCACCTTAAAGTAACTAACTACATAATGCATCGTAGGTACATTATGCACTTACGATGCATTATGTACCTACTTAGTTAAGGTGATGGTTAATTTTTATTTTCATTGGCTTGGTTTCATTGGCTTGGTTTGAAATATTGAATAATGTTTGGTTTAGTTTTCATTGTAAAGATGCAAATTGTTTACAGCAGATAAAAAATAAAAATCAAATAAAAACTGTAAAATGCGATGTAAGAAATTAGCAGGGGAGTGTGCCTCAAGGCTGTGCCAAAAAGGCCCAGTTCAGCAAAAATGACTGACAACTATAAGTGCCTGACGCTGGTTTTCAACTGGACCTGAGAGTGTGTGTGTGAAAAGTTGCCACATATTTTTTCTAGTTTGACAAGACCTACAAGTCTATGGAAGCAGAAACTATGGTTAGGTCCCCTAGCATCATAACATAGTAATACTACTTGGATCGAATAAGCCTTCATATAAATAATCTGATTTTGCCATCCACATACAAAGGCTTACGTACTCCGTCATCTTTGTAAGCAAAACCTGCCGTAATTTGCATACTCCCCCAAGACAGGCCAACGCCCACATAATACCGATATTAGGCACAAAACCCTCCACGGAGCCCGTTAATATAATATCCGAAAGTATCATCAATCACCGGGCAAGGGCGGGTTAAGTCGACACATGTAAATTTTTCGCACAAATTATACGGAAGGCCGGTAGGTACTGGCAGAGTTGCCAGAGGAAAATTTGTTGCTTTGAATGTTGCCAGTTTAAAAAAAATGTGGTGCTCATTTAGGATTGATTGAGTTGGAAATAAGTTAGGGTTGTAATCAGAAATCACATTGTAACCATTGATTGTTGAAATCTGACAGATATGAGTAGAGATCAGTGCCTGAATCTGGCTTGTTTTCTAGTGCCTTTACTTAAAGTTGAGGTATCTAGAAACCCGAACATAAAACGCTTTTTTTTAAATTGCAAAAAAAATTCTTACCTTTTTTGCCATAATTGCATTGACCTGCAAATTGCAGACATCGATAGACCTCTCTAGGAGGAATTAACCTCAAATGTCACGATTTCAAGAAATAGTCATTCAATATTCATTTCATCTCATAGAGTAATCTGAACTTAGAGTCTGGTCTTGATGATTTTTTTGGTTATTATTCAGTAAATACATATTTGTTACGGTCAACAATCATATTTTGATAAATATACAACGTGATCCTCAACTACAAATTGAAAAAAAACTTAAGAAAATCTAAATTTCGCGGGCTACCCTGTAGCTTTCACCTTAAGACCGGTTATCCTAAAAGTTGGCAACGGCGCAAAAAGCTGTCAAAAATTTACCTGTTTTGATTAATTTGGCAATATTACTTTATGGAAATAAAAAATGTGGCTAACTAGTTAACTAGAATATTAATAATGAATTGCAATTATAACATTGAATTTGATGTTGTACCCGTTTTAGGTGTAAAAAAGGCATTTGGAAACATTCCAAATACTTTTTTTTACATCTAAAACTATATATTCGGTGTTAAGATATTAATTTTTCCATTTCATCATCAATATTATAGTTCGCTAGTTAGCCACCTTTCTTATTTCCATACAGTAATATTAACAAATTAATCGAAACAGCGAAATATTTGACATATATTTGCAACGTTGCCCACTTTCAGAATAAACGCTCTTAACTAAGTACATAATGCATCATAGGTATAACATTGGGTAGGTTTGAAATATTGAATGATGTTTAGTTTAGTTTTCATTGAAAGATGCAAATTATTTGCAATAGTAGATAAAGCGGTTTCGAATTTAAAACGAAAAGAAGACCTGTCTTTTTTTTGCTTTAAATTCGAAATCGCTTTGTTAGTATTAATTGTACGTTGAAATAAATTGCTATGAATGTTCTCCTATAATGTTCTAACCCTCCTCTCGCTCGTATCACTTAAGTTACACTATATTGCTTTTAATTAATCCTATTCATTAAATCCCTCGCTATCAAGCTGCAAAATTTACAGCAGCATTAGGGGAGGCTCGGGTCAAAAGTAACCTTTCCACAACTGATTACAGTAATTCCATAAGTATACATTCTACCTCCACGTACCCTTTACCCAAAAAAGGGGTCCGGGAAAAAAATACAAAAAACCGAAAAAGATATTTCACTCCAAAGAGCCCCATTACATTGGTCTTGGCAAAAAAGCCTCCGCGCGAACGGCTCGCATCAATTAGTGGAGGAGGCGCGGGCAAACAGGCCCGGTTTAGGGGCAAATAATCGGCGCCTCATTTACGGAGCGTTCCCAAATACCCGCCCCCACCCAGTGTTTACTAGTCATTAAGCACGAAGATACTCCGGTGAACATTATTTGGTGCTTAGCTATGAGGGATTTTAATCCGGCCATCTGCCAATTAGTTATAGAAAATGGGATGAAGAAAAAAAAAGGAGAAATTCAGGGAGAACACAATGATGGCGCTAAGTCATCCCTGCTGTATATTGACGATGAATAATGGTTCCATTTTCATTTCCTAATACTCTATCAATATTGAAAATCATCGTGGAAATATTATCATACATAACAGCATGGACTGAGTGTAAAATCTCCTCTACGTAAGATAGCTTCATAGATAATATTTACACAAAACAATATTATTATGACATAAAAACATTTTTCGTACGGAATTAACCCCAAGAATGCGACATTCGCACAGCAATTCCGGAAAAATTCCACCCAACACTTAAAAATTACGCCGCGTCCTCAATTTCCGCGAGCGTGTGCTCGACGGGCGTTATTTTTCTCGCGCCATTTACTCAGATGTCCGTCATAGCGGAGATTTTTCCGCGCCAGACTACAGGGGAACCGGAGCCAAGTGCTAAAATGCAAATCACGAGTATTAATATTAATATGAACGGAGAGATGAATTCTCCCAGCTCGTGTTTATGCATGGCTACTTTAGGCTTTCATGGGATACGAAATCTCTTGAATATTTTTCGTTAGTGACTGTTGAGACAGCCGGGATTCTAATTTGTAGTTAGGGCAGAATAAATTATAAAGTGGTTTGTTTTGAAATAGTCTGGGGTTTCGTCTGTAGCCAGTTATTATAGAATCTTCTTTCGTTTTTCGGGTGAAACGTCCGTTACTCAATTTTAATGCGACTTTTAGACTAAAATTTTTCGACAACCAAATCCTGAATTATTCCAGCAAGTTATTAAAAGCTGGCTAATATTTTCACCTGCACAAAACCTACTTAATTTCCCCAGGCTCCGAACGCTATCCGTGTTATTCCAGACCCTTTCCCGTCCATTTAGCGCGGGAAGATGCACGCACGAGATAGTAACGCCGTAATGGCCGACGTTAAATGCCTTCAATGGCGTCGTTAGGGTTAAAATTAAAAATGACCGTGATGCAGCGTTTTCTTTTTTGTTTCGAAGGGACGGAGCCGAGTTTTGTTGAAAGAATATTTCGAAGGGACGCCCGTTATGACCCTGGGAGGTGTGGGAGGGTTATTATATTAGAGGGTGAGGCTAAAGGGAACAGTAGCTGACGATGTTGGGCCATAATGAGTTCCTTTTTATATTTTTTAATCATGTTATTTTACCTTGTCTCCAGCCACAGTCATTTTCACTTTGTTTATTTTTTTGCTGAGTAGGTGTGGCTTAGAATTTTTTGAATATTTAATTTACATACTTAATCAAAATTTTTGTACGCCGTTCCTAGAAAAGACATACAACAATATTGGTACACTTTTTTATGTTTTTCGTGACAAAAAGCCCTCAAGCTTTATAAATACTCCGAATTAGTTTGCGAGCTTAAATTTAGTCCTTCATTATAGGACAGATATTATATTAGACTAGACTAAAACTCAGCAAAATGCCCCGTTCATCTAGATTATCTAAATTTCATTCTGCATTTCACAAAAGCTAGGTATCAAATAAAAGACCACTTTTAAGGATTAAACGTTTACATAATCAACTGTTTTTTGGGATTTAATAAAAATTAAGTGCTAAGAGTTGCTGGTATATTTTTATTTATGGAGTGTTTGTTTGAAAGAATATTTTTTGGCGGAGGCCGGGCTAAGCTCTTTACCGCTTCGCAAAACTGGGCAATTTAGTCTGTCGTACCGCACCTGTTAATTAGTATTTTAATTAAAATTAATAGGCGATTACTCCGTACAATTTTCAAGGAGATAAACTTTTAATAGGTCGTTGAGCTTGTTTTGTTAACGGGTTACATTATTACGGGATGTTTGTGTTAGATCGTTTTAGACTATTTTAAATATTCAATGAGAGTTCCGATAGCTTGAATGTCTAGAAAGAAAAATACATTATTTTTTGAAAAAAAAAAAAATGTTCTAATATTTTTTTAAATCCTACCATTCAAAAGTACCTAAAAGATGCCATAGAGATCACTAAACCCTGTAGTTACTGGGTAAGAAGAGTAGTAGATTTTGTTACGATCGAAGAAGCAACTGATGTCTTCAAACATCACAAGATGAAGAATCTTGTGTGTGGAGAACAGAGACGATGTAAAAGCGGACAACATAGCAAATTCGTTATTTAACCGAAATTCAACCAGCGCAATGCATTGAAAAGAATAAGCCACGATTCGACTAACATCTGTAAGCAGGACGAGATACTGGATCAAACAGACAGCTACAACAGAAATAAAAGCGGTGCAAGCTAAGCGTTGCCCTTCACTACTTGTCTTATTAACCCCCAAACACAATCGGTTCTGCGGTCGGTCGAAGCAGCGTCCGATGCCAAAAAAGCCAAAATTCTCACGCGTGAAAGTGCCACTCTTCTTTTACGTTTTTTCAATGGCTATCGACGAACCGCCTTTCGATTTCATTACGGACGTCCGGCGTTTTTTATTTTTAAATCACGGTGGGCTCCACGCGGCTCAGTTTTTTATTTCCCTGAAGTTTCGTCTGTATTTTTTTCCACGGTCTCGTTTCCTTTTTTTATGCAAGCGGCCCGCAAACAATGCCATCGCGGCCACCGAATTAACTCCCAACTTTTTGCCTTTTGGCGCCAATAAAAATATTTTAATTCGACGCAAGCGTGTTAATTAATAATTAATATTTTTCGACGGGCAGCCGTTTAATGGCATCGTTTAACACGTGTCCCGATGCGATTGTTTTTTCGCGCATCGTTTTCATGAATGGAATGATGACGTAATAGGATAATGTCAGTGGCAATTTTACGTTTTTATTGGACTGCGTGTTGTTGATTTTTTTTTTCGGTTACGAGCGCTCGGTCAATGGGACGAGTGCAGCGTGTTTTAATTTTCAATGTCATTATCACTTTCACAATGAGTACCTACTCATATCTTTATTACGTACTGTGTGTTGGTGATCAACATGTTGTTTTTATTTAAATGTATGTTTGATTCTTTACACGGATTTTTATGCATTGCCTTTCTTTAACGGTAGAGTGTGTCCAAAAGGGTTGATCTTAAACTGATTTCTAACCCTTGTTGAGCAAAACTGGTCAGTTGTAAACACGTTATGGTCGCGGGGCGACGGTGACGGGTCATGGTTGACCTTCGAGCACGTTTGATTTGATTTGGTTATTTTAGACACGCGCTGCAGCGTAGGGTTAGACACGTTGTTATATTTAAACCAGCCTTTTTGTTCAGTGCGGCGGTTTGAGCGAGCCACTCGATTGTTTTACCAGTTCTTTCATAGATTTATTACAAGAGTATTATTTGGTCGTTTTGAAAACCTGATGTAAACCCATTTTAGTCTTATTTCATTTTTCAAAGGTTTCACGATTTCATAATCTTTTATCCACGAAGAGCCCACCTACAAAGATTGAGACGGTAATTATATGGGTTGCTACCGTCCGCCATCTTTCACGATTAGCCAACCGCGCGGGTTAGTGCGACGCCTTATAAAAATTATTCTTCAATTCATTTCATAATTCATTGGTATTCTATTTTATTATTCTAGATACTACTTCTTCAGCTAAGCTTTAGCTTCAGAAAGCATAAGTAGAAATTGAGAAATTATAATGATCTCAATTCGCCATCTCTCACGATTATGTGAGACTCAGTCGGCCCCCGCGGCTGGCTGAGCCGCACATACTTAATCGTGGCCGAGGCGCTGAAAAACCTAAGCATCCCTTCAATTCATTTCATCATTCATTTGTTTTCCTTACGCTTATATCAGAAGCATGAGTGAATGTTTATTTATATTTCCTTCCACGTTCACCCAACACCGTCAAAATTACATAGGAATGAACGTACATCTGCTCCTTTCAGTAAATTTTTCGATCTATCGGTAGGTGAGTGACAGAAGCCGAGTGCCGAAATCCAACATCGTTGGATCGGTTCACTAAGGAATGATTTTTTCAATTTTGATTAATTTTGTGTTCAGACGTAGATCAGCCGAACCAATGAAAGACAAAAATATTAATAGTAGCCCGCGAAGTTCAAATTTTCTTTAGTTTTTTGGAATTTGCAGGTCTGTGTCAGGTTGTATGTTGATTAAAATATAATTCGCGACCGTAACGAATTTGGCTTTACAGAATTAAAATCATTAGATTCAGCAAAACAACTCCTTAAGTTAGTTACCATAATCTTCAAATGTCGTGATTTCATGAAATAGTCATTCAATACGATTACATGAACTTGAAGATGATGAATGATATTGATGAATTTTATGATTATAATTCTATAAATTAACATTTGATACGGCTGCGAATCATATTTAGATCAACATACAACTTGATACTCACATGCAAATTGCAATAAACGTAAGAAAATTTTAATTTTGCGGGTTACTCTGACGCTTTCGCCTTAAACCGATCTGATATCTGCGTAGTGCATAAGTAGCTACTAATATTTTCTATCTACATAAAGCCTACCTAACAAAGATTGAGTAATAATAGCGAGAGCTGCTCCACCCGCCATCTCTCACGATTACGTGCGGCTCAGTCGGCGCGCGGGTACGAGAGGGCTCGTGTTAGCTCGCGAGGGCGCATCTCTATCGACCACCTTTTACGACGTAAACAAGCGTTGTTGCAGAGATTGTCAAAGTTTTAAGAATAAAAATCTATATTGTTGGAATTATCTAAACAAATATAAAGAGAAAAGATTAGATTTTTTGTATGTTTGTTTCGTTTAATAACAGCTGAACGGATTTGAATGAAAGACACCATAACCTGGGTTAGGATTTTTTTATTTTATCTAAGCCTACTCTGTCCCACTTCTGAGCAAAGGCCTCCCTCAAATCCTTCCAAGCATCCTTTTCCAGGGCCACCTCCATCCAACCCTTGCGGTATGCATCTAGGTCATCTCGCCACCTCTTCCTAGGCCGGCCTTGGCGGCGCCGTCAAGGATTGGACATAGGATACTTTTTATGCATATCCATATCGATATGTCCATATCGATATTCCCATCGAGTGTCGGGTGCAGCTAGTGTTGAGGACCGTATTCTACACCGATGGAATGTATGTCTCTTCTCTATGATTATTTGCTTGTAAACTGCCAGTTACAATGTAAGTTCAAAAGACAGCGTTAAGTGGAAATTTTAAGTAGTTCTTATTTCAAATTAAGTAAGTATCTAATTGAAGATTCCTTAGCTTAGTAGGTAAATGACCGAAACTCAAGACTCCAAGTGAGAGACTAAACACGTACGTGAGATCTTCTGCCTCTCTGCTGTAGGAAATTACTCTATCTAACATTCACGACTCACATTAGAAACGAGAAATAAACATAGCCTCATTATCTGACAAATGCGTGCACTGACTGGACAGGTCCACTCAATCTGTGTGGTTTTTTTCCTTGGAAGACTATTTCAGACACCAATCTACGTGGTCTTCACACGATGTGATCAATATAATGTCTGGACTTTAAAAGAGACTGTGACCTCTGAGTTTGTTACGGCCTTTCTTCTCAGGAAACGCCGACCTCTTTTAGTTTTTAAAATATGATAGACGTGTAAAAGTGTTTGTACAAACCTATTTACAGAAATAAAATCATTTATCATACGTTTATTAACTCCCATATAAAAACTAGAATAAACTGTTCAATTTAAAAAACCCTATACAAATCCTTACATTTATCAAGTTTAAAACAGAGCACTTTGAGCACCGCTGTCACGCGCAAGGGTAGACCGGGGATGTAAGGGACAAATCGCTGCTGCCCGCGGCCAGGCACGCAGGCCCGTTTGCAAGACGCACCCTCGTAATCCCCTCTCTACCCTAACACCCGCGCCCACCCTCATTACATACAAGGATAGTTAAAATTGCCCCCTTCTCCCCTCGCGTGGCGAATTGCAAGGTTTTATGTCTTTAATAAAACGAGGTGGGACGCTTAAATTTTAGCGTATCGCGTACCTACGTAGTGAGTATTAATATTTGAGCGTATCTCGTGCGTAGTGAGTATTATTAATATTTGAGTTTGTGTACTTAAATTGAGACGGGGAAACGTAGGGATTTTGTTTGGTTAGTTTTGAAAAGTTTGCAGGTTTTTTCTGGAGCTGAAGTTGGAAAGGCACGAATTCCGAATTCATGAAAGCTTATGAGCAGTGATGGCTCGGTGGTAACAACCCCGACTAACGAGTTATATTAGGTCGTGGATTCGAACCCAGGCAGGCGCTTTACTTTATGTAAATAATTATTTTACCACCACTGCTTTCAAAACAGTGAAGGAAAACATCGTGAGGAAACCAGCATGTCCTAGAACCAAAAAATCGAAGACATGTGATAATTATCTACCAACCCGTAATGGGCCCGCATGGTAGATTATTGCACACGCCCTCTCGAAGAGCCGAGGCCTGTGTCCCAGCAGTGGGAACAGTGCAGGCTGGTTATGCTTATGGTGATGCATGTATACATAAGAATATTGGTTAAGTTTCAAATCAAAGACCGTTCACAAGCTATCGTTAATCCTTTCAATAGGTGATTATTATTAATATCACCTAGATCAAGAATACAAGACCTACAAGGGTCAAGCGCAAGAAATTCACACATTCCAGCGACAAATATTTAAAAAAAAAACACCTAAGCAAAAAACTCACACTTAACGACAACACCCGCTGAGAATTTAATATAATTTCCGACCGAAAACCTGCTCCAATTTCAAAGCTACAGATAAGTCTCCCTAAAGGGAGAAGACCACAGCCATCCGACCCAACAAATACAGCCTTCCCCCACCTCCCCCCGGATTATGTAGGTACGGAAGATAGTTAAAACCCACCCTGTATAAATTTCGCCCGTCAATAAAAGGGCTTTTGTCCCTTAGAATAAAGGGATGTTTTGTTATCTTGAGTATTGGCTAATTTGACAATAACAAAGGGTTTTCCGCTTCGGGAATTGGGCCCAGATGATAATCAACTTTTTTGTATGTTTATGTGAAAGGATTTCGCTCGCAATTTCGGTGGATGGTTGGATTAAAGGTCTAATAATATGTTTTGAGGCGGAATTGTCTCGTCCTCACTCCTTTATGTGTGGTTCTATTTTTTACCTGACTGCGGAGAAGCCACAAAAGGAGGGTTATGTGTTTGACCTGTACGCATGTATGTAACCCGTCTGTCCGTCCCTATGTTCTCTTGTAACTACTAAACGGCGGAACCGATTTTGATGAATGATATGTATATTGCAGGCGGGGACACAATAACCTGAAATATGGCGTAACTTTTGTTTCTGCTTTTCACTGCGATACGAAAATTGTATAGGTATAATGCTTGTTATTCTCTTTTCAGTTATGTGTTTTTGCAGTCGGTTAAACTTTTTTTAATAACTTTTTTTATTTAAAGCACTTTTCGTTAATTATTTAGTGGTACGAGTACCTACCTTGGATTAAACTTGAGAAGTAAAGGTTACTTACTTAATCATCATCATTTCAGCCGAAAGACGTCCATTGCTGGACATAGGCCTCCCCCAAATGGGGGGGTTTGCCATAATTGCCACGCTTGGCAGGCTGGTTGGCGATTGCAGTATGGCGTTAAAAATGCGTAGAGAACGCTGCTGCCCATTCTCTAGTGAGTCCCTTAGTCGCCTTTTACGACACCTACGGGCAGAAATGGGATGGTAATGTTCTTGTCGTCCGACACCACAAGGAAATTACTTTATACTACATCACGAATTGATTAGAGGCAAACCAGTACCCAAGTCCAACTACCTACTTACGCTTTTAGAATGCATTATGGGATAAAGGACCCAGATTTTATGTCGCAGTACTTTTCAGAATCTCAATTTTTTATGGTTGAATGCTTTTCGAAAATAAATTTAGTGACTACAGATACATAGACGTATTTGCACCTGATTTGCCTACTCTGCTCACCCTGCGACAGTTTTCATTTCAGCCTAGGTTCACAAAAGTGCAGTGATCGTCGAGTGTTATGGAGCGGCGACCGAGTGCCAGACTTCCGTGGACTCAACACTTTGGCTGCGATTCCATCGCTTTCTTGTTCCTCGTTTTTGAGCGCCATTGTCCGAAGTATTTTATGGTCTTTTGTGATAGGAATAACGATTGGATTGGCGTTTGTTTATATTGATAAGTTTTTGGTTGCTTGTTGTGGAGATTTCGGTGTGAGTAAGATTCTTGTTGGTATCTAGTAAAGTTTTAGAGCCCATTTGGTCTTATAAGAATGTGTAGATCGTAGAAAGTCTCTAATCTCTTAATAAATGGGAATATGAAGACGCTCTGATGTGTTCGTCGCCAATATTTGTCCCAAAAACTCAAACACTTTCACAGCCATGATAAGCCATATTTCACGGGTTGTTCCAGCTGATTGAGCAGTTATTAGCTACTACAATTGCCAATTAGTTAGCTTCTCTGAATTTACCCGTAAGCTACGTTGGGGGTGAGCAATATTGCTAAACACTTTCCCTGTTTTGGGCCGGGTTCTTTTGCCAGCGGATAGCGAGACCAGACCAGCCAGACCTATAGCATATTATGGTCAAATAGATTTGACATGACACTTTAACTATTAAATGTATTTGCATGAATTAAGATACAGAGACACCGCATCCTATACCATGACTTACCATAGATTTAGGATTATTAAACTTTATAATCATTTTCAACTAAGCCAGAAGGCCACTTCTCGTACATAAAAAACGTTCACATTCTAGTCGTAACTGTCAAACTTGTCAAAAATTTTGGTAAATTGGTTGATGAGATTAAAATTTACGGGAATTGCCTCTCTGGTCACGGGCATAGCTGATTCGGGAGTTAGAAATGAATGCGTGTTCCATCTAAGTAAACACAAATCAATTCCATCTGGCAGAAGTCATAACACCTAAAAATCCAGACAAACCACGCGCCATATTCCCAAATCATAACCCCCCAAAAATAAAGACAGAATCTAACCCCCCCCACTTCGAACGGAACCCGGCACTCTGATAGTTTACAACCGCTCGTAGCGACTTCTTTTTTCTTTGGCCGGCACACAAGGTTCAAGAGCGTTCAGTTGACCCCGGCCTGACCGTGTCGATGTGTTGATCAATATTGACTGGCTCATGGCTGTGACGTGTCAGCTTGTCCTTTTGGAATAAGTAAGAGTTGAGTGTCATTATGAATTGTGGGTTCGGTGTTTCGGTGGTTTAGGGTTGACTTTTGTCTATGAAAGTTTTGATTGTTAGTAACTACTGTGCTTTATAATTAGTTCATATACAGGGTGGTAGGGACATCGACGCGAAAATTGTTAAATCAGCTGTTCCATACATTTTGACCGCGTAAGTATTGCACTTTTCTATGAAACGGCAGATGTTTTTTTTAATTACCGACGTAAAATTTCAACGCAGGGGCGTTCAGAATCATGTACTGAATCCATGGTAAAAGTTTCCGCGTTGATGTCCCTGCCACCCTGGCTAGAGTGGTTCTGGGTATTTGACTGCGCTAGAGATGTACGCTGTGTTAGGGAAGGAGAAAACAATGTAAATGTAGTAATGAGAAAAACAGCTAATTTTGGTACAGGAATATTATTAGCCTATTTTTATATCAACATCACCAAGCAGGTGCTTCATTTTGCCCAACTATTAACCACCAACAACCAACCCACCAACTAATAACTCAGATGATAGAGATATCATCTGAGTTATTCATTGTTTATCGCTTAACCGTCTTCGAACAGTTCTGTTAACTTTATAGAAATGTTGAAGCATCCTTTCAGCAGTTTTTGCCGCCATCTTATCGTAAAGAAAAAGGAAACGAGGACGAAGGAAGGGAACTGGGGGGGGGAGGAAATTTTCATAAAGGATAACATTTCCCACAACAAAGTTGATATCTAACTAGGTACGTAAAAATGCTCGACCACGTAAATTCTCCATCATATATAAGTAGATAGGTACACACAAGACAAATTAATTAATTGTAGGGGCCCACGGTCCACCGTGCAGGTCAATTTGGCGCACGCATCCCACTTGAGAAGGGTTGGCACATCTGCGTCGGGCACCTGACATCTTCGATAACACTCACCTTCGTGACAACCGTATTGGTACCTTGGATTATGCCTCAGGTTTATTGGTACTTGAGTACCTAGAGGGTGTAGAATATTTTGGCAAGGGTTGGAGTTTGGGTCTATTAATTACTTTTCAGGGGTGTTATCTTGCATATTTACCTAAATAAACTTTGATTTTTCAACTGACATCTAGACTTGTCCTAGTTTTTTTTTTTATTCTACTAGCTGCGCCCCGCGGTTTCACCCGCATAAGTTTTGACCCCGTGGGAATATCGGAGTAAAAAGTTTCTTATGTCTTAATTTAGGTCAAGGTTCTACCATGGCCCAAATTTCGTCTAAATCTGTTCAGTAGTTTTAGCATGAAAGCGTAACACACAAACAAACAAACAAACAAACTCACTTTCGAAATTATAATTTTAGTTAGGACTAGGGCTAAAATACAATGTTTGATGAATATGACATAGGTATCAACATCATCATTTCAGCCGGAAGACGTCCACTGCTGGACATAGGCCTCCCCCAAGCACCGTTACTTCGATCGGTTCTGTACCTTCCAAGGATATGTCTTCCGGTACGCGGTCGCCACTCCATTACCTTTCGGCCCCATCGGCCATCTGTTCTGCGAGCAATATGTCCTGCCCACTGCCACTAATTTTGGCAGGTTTTAGGTCCTCTTCTTTTCGTGTGGTTAAACTAGTCTGGTGTCAGAGTTTTAACGCCGCCCATGGCCCTCTGACTTGGCTTCACACTCCGTCGAGAAATATCTCTCAGGCATGCCGGTTTCCTCACGATGTTTTCCTTCACCGGTTTTGAAGCAAGCACGATAATTATACAATACGCACATGAATCCGGAAAGTCAGTGCGTGCCTTGGGTTCGAACTCGAGACCTATGACTTGGCAGTCTGACGGTCACACCACTAGACTAACAACTTGTGAAATCAAAGCGATAAAGAAATGGACATTATCCAAGGAAAACAAAATCATAATTATTATTTTTATCTTTACTATGTATAAATGTTACTTATCTTATTTAATAATTTTAAAATATATTCTCTACCAATCTCAAATCAACAGATACATTAACAAAGATGAGCTCACATTTGGGGCTCAAAGGCGATCCTTCCTCATATACATAATATACCTACTTATACATCTATATACAGGGTACGGATTAAATAAACAAAGTTTTTGTAGAAATCCTGGGAGTTAAAACATCAAACAGTTTAGGTGGGCTGTGCCCGGGACTGGTACATTTGCCTAGATTACCGGCACGCGTAAGGGATCGTACCTAAAGGCGGCAATCTTGATGCACGATATTGAAACGTTCAATTAAAGATATATTAATTGATGAATAACGAAATAAGTACCTACATATTGTCTAGCATCAGAATACCCGCGAAGCTTAGCGTTTTTTTTGTTTTTTTCGATTTTTATATTCATATTATTTATCTTTGGCTATCCGAATTATCAAAAAATATTTGGCCTAGGTTTTGCGTGAAAATTGATTTGCTGATATAATGTATATTGGTTGATTGTTGAACGGGAGTAAATTCAGCTTTTCGTTGGAATGCAATTGGTTGGTTTGCAATAAAAGAACCTCCAAAAGTAATGTTTCCAAAGGATGACCAGCGCACAATAGCTTCGCTACCAACTTTGTAGAGTACAATAGACGACGTATATTTAGTAACCTAATCCGCTTAACTGTTCCTAAAAAGTTATATAAAACCCTGTAGGAAATCGACAATCGGCATCCTCAGGATGACGATTGACTTGTCGCGAACCCAGACACGACGTGTTGCCACGCCAAGCACCGAACGCAGAGTTTCTGAGGAAAATGTTGAGTAGGATTTCCGCAAAATCATGCTTGAGCCAATTAACTAACTTTGTAGACAGTCTCATAGTTTCATCTTGGCACAATTATTGTATAGCCGAACAGTTCGACACTATGGAAAAAGAGAGAAGAGAAGATGTAGTGTTTTTCTGTTATGAAATAATTTCAATTCGCTGTGAATACGACATATCTAGCTGATAAAAGATAAAAATTATAACACGGAAGATCGTGTTAGCCATAAGCTTCAATTACAAAAAGGCAGCATTTTATTATATTTGTTGAATTAATCGCGGAAGATTCTTCTTTATAGAATCTTTTGTTAAGATATAAACGAGAACATTGATTGTATGTTCCCAGCGATACTATTCAAAAGCCCTTCAGCAAACCCGAAATACCACAAAAAGTTACATTCAAAACATAATTGACGCTATCTAATCGTCCCTCCAAATATCAACCTAAAAAACTGGGCCGAGTTAAATCTTGTCTGTTTTTCGAGCTATTTTTCTCAAGGGCCGCACTCAGGGGGTGAGTTATCGCACGGCCCGGGGGGGTGGGCAAGGGTCGAAGGGGGGGATGCCCTAATTTTTTACGCAGAGTTTAGTTGAAAGGAGGTTGGGTCCCTGTATAATGGAATTATCTGTATTCGGGATCTCATTGATGTCAATTGACTTGTACGTGTTTAGGCACGTTTTAAAGCTCAGGCTTTATTTTTACATAATAATCGGAAATGTATTTTTAAATTTTATTTTAAATTAAATTTAGAGAACAGAAAATTCATCGCCATTTTTATTTTAAATGTTTCATTTTGAATTAGAAACTGGTGAAGTGTTTTGAAGTCGTATCTTTTTATTTCAGTTTCATTATTCTTTTACAGTACATTCTCTTATTACTTTTGCCTTTTTAGTGCACTTGGAAATACCCAATCAAATTAGTGTATAGATTTTATAAACCAGTCTCCTCGTACCTACAACTCTAGCTATAAGAATCTGCTTAAACATACATAAGTAATGACTCTCTAGGTACTGCCATATATGTAAAAGATTGTTCCCGAATCAGCTTAATGTAAAATTAATACAGCAAAAACGATAAATCACGAACACCACATGGTACACGAGCCAGTCATAAATTACGAAGATTTAATTAATATAACCGAACAAAATCTTACGCGCCGCCATTTTGGAAACCCTTATCCCACCCTCTCCTGCTCGAAACAGACGATTACACTTCGGCAACGTTCTTTTTTTAACCGTCAAATAAAATGGAACGTCACAACGGTCTATACGGCCTATGCGTAGAGAACAGTCGCGTTCTATTTTCGTATTTTGCGCGCGCAAATCTAACTTTGTCTCTTCCCTACCCCTGTCCTTCCGCGGGCATAATTAGGGACGTACCCTGTGAGATGAGATTCGGTTGAAGTTTAAATTGATTCAATCGAGTACCGATGTTTCGCTCGAGAGGTTTCAGCATGCGTATGTTTTTTTCTTTTTTAATTTTTTTTTTCAATGTTTACACGGGACAAGGAATTAATTAGGGATCGGATTGATGTTCGTTCGATTAGCTTTTAAGGCAGTTAGGATTTTGATTTTTTGACTTGCGCCGGTGACAGAGGTTTTTAAAAAAAAAGAGTGTGACGTTTTACGTCAGACCTTCCAATACAGTGCTTGACAATCATTCAATTTTGTCTGTAGGTACAGGTATATTTCAAGGCAGCTTTCATAGGCTTAGGATACAGATGAATACTAATATTTCACATGGAGCAACTGCCTATCTGACGTCCAAAACCCAGTTACTGGGTAACACGACACCCCTTGGTAAGGGGAGACCAAACTATTTGATCTCGGAATAACCGTAACAACTGTCAGGTCTACGAATGAATGCTTTCCGAGACACAGAGGGTTCTCTATATGTAATGAATGACCCATCCACGAACCGACCGCGGCAAGCGTAGCTTAACACTTTCGACTCCCACTTTTCATAGAACTCCATGGGGAAGGTTGACGGCAACACGTTTGCGCTAAAGTTAACCATCGCGGTCGGTCAACGGCATTAGGTTTAAAACAGTGTTATAAAACACTGTAAAACGAAGTATAATAGTGTTTTCAGGGGGTCTTGTCGCTATACGTAGTTTCCAATATTTTTAATTATAGTTTGGATTTAAAAACCAACTCATAAACTAATAAATCTTGTTAAAATATATATCAGATTTTATTTTCACGGTTTATAATGCTGTTCGCTAAGAAAAACCTACATTTAAAATGAGCCTTCCGCGAGGGCTCCCGGCATCCCATATGCGACTAGGTGAACCCTCCAGGAGGGCTCCCGGCACTGAACGTGTTAACGGCGTCTAGCTGTTATCATTTAGCCACGAGGTTTAGGTAGGCATATTTATGAATACACTCCCTCGGGCGGTGGGGTCCGAGTGCACACGGCCTCTAAGAAATCTCAAAACGGCTATTTGAAACTTCCCGTGACCCAAGGGCTGGTTTCCTTGGACAGAGGCTAAGCATTGCCATACAACGTGGTAATGCGGCCAGTCTCTTGGGTACATTACCAGTCGACAGCGATGCGGATGAATTTTTCGATGCTATATTTTAGTTTGCGAATAGTTTTAGTTAAGTTAGTATATAAGTTTGCTATTTTTATTAATTCATTAGTAATAAGTTGTTTGTACCCACTTGTAAATATCTATATACAAATAAATAAACCCAAATTTATAAATAATAAATTAACCTGTAACTAGGTTATCGTTATGTTAGGCGAGGGTTCTGTACAACAGGTTACAAACGGGGTCGGCTTCAACTATATTTAATAGGAGGTCTGTTGCTGACAATGAGACTTGGGATACAACTCGCTATTCTCAGATTTCTCTTCTCTTTTCCATTTGTGTGCGAGGCAGGTAGTACAGTTACTCGTATTAAGTTTGAACTTAATTCTATTACACATTTCATTTACACTTTTCTAAATACATATCTAATATAGTTTTAGTAACAAAAGGGTTATTTTTTATTAAGTTGTAATTATTATGGCTCCCGTGGTCGATATTTTGGTGTTTATTGAACATACGATTAAGTTGTATGATAAAGCTCGATTTGTAGTAAAAGATTTTGGAAACATAATCTATTTATAACACAATAGGAAATAAGAAAACAAAGGCGGTATGGAAATAACCCTGTAACTCTAAATATCTTCTCAGCAACCAAAGATATAGATACAATAGTAAATCTGCCTAGCCTTTTCCCAACTATGTTGGGGTCGGCTTCTTATCAAATTTAGATCAGATTACCAGTATTTTACATGGAGCGACTGCCTATCTGACCTCCACAACCCAGTAACTGGGTAATACGATACCCCTTGGTAAGACTGGTTGTCAGACTTTCGGGTTTCTGACGATCCGTAACGACAGTCAAAGATCCACGAATAAGAGCCGGGACCAACGGATTATCGTGCTTTCCGAGGCACGGAGGAGTCTCAGTATGTAAAGATGGTCACCCATCCTCGGTTAACACCGGCAAGCATAGTTTAACCTGATAGATCAACCCGTGCGACTGTTACTTACCCACGAGCTCCTCTACAGCACATACAATAATATAATATCTATTTAAGTTTAGAAAATACAGCAATAAATAAGTCCTGCAAACGCATTTAACGCCCACATTCCGCTTCGCCAATTGCACCCATGTACATAGAAAATATATTACCCCCACATAGAAGCTACACAGCTAGACAAGCACTCAACAGTATTAGATAATTAAGCGCACAGCTGCGTCTTACACTCATCCATCACCGTTTTGTTTTACCCGACCAGCCAACAATGGACGATTGCCATGTTTACTGGGGACACAGAGTATGGTATACCACAGAGACCGAGCTTCGTACCAACGCGCTTTTACGATGTCCTTGTCCCCGTCACTTGTTCTTAAGGGTTTATTGGAAAACAGCGTCAGACAACACCTGTCTGGCATTAATGCTGAAATTACCCTTTTTGGCGCAGCAGTGAGGCACACTCTATTGTCGGCAAAGCATTATTTTGACTTTTTCAGTTTGTTATTTGTATTTTATGTTTCACGAAATATGTCCAAATAAATGTTATTCTTTCTTTCTTTCTTTCGATGTATCAATAGCTACGTTGCACGCCGGGTGGGTCTCATAACTATCACCTCGAAATGAACAGCGCCATCTTCTATTCTAACTATGACTGTTGACCCAAACTACAACACTGCTTTGAATCAATGATATGAAGAATTATAAAAAGTCTTCCGTTAACCATCCGAAAATGGTAGGGAGATGTGTACAAATCTCTTTACCTACCCGATGTAATTTCTTTGCAGGCTTCTACCGTGCAAACCACATCAGTCGCTGAGTTAGTAAGTTCTGTCACTGTGAGTACTTTAAAACGTTTAGTGCGCTGCCAGTGATTGTATTTTCGTGGTCTCTGACGAATATCTACTCATGTGCTGTTAGCTCCCAAGCGTAGTGGCGAAATAATCGTATTTCATTCTAGACAAATGGAGTTCTTGATTGAAGTAATACATTCATACGTTACTGTTAATTTATTATTATGTATTGTGCAGTTATTCCCAAGCTTTCTCTATACATATATCGGTGACTTTGAGATTTTCCAATACTCCGTTAAGCAGAGGTATATCTTAAAACTAAATCTCTTATTCATGTATCAAAACTAAATGAATTTTCGAGTTCGTCGTCTGTATTGGAAAGATTAGGTCATCCTATTTCTAGATTCCCTAAAAGCTGGCAGGTCAGACGTCAGTGACAGCCGCAGATTTTGCTATTTCTATCGAAATCAGTATAACTGTGTTTTACAGTAACCATGGTGACGAAATAATAAAAAGAAAAGATCAAACCGTGTCGTTATTCTATAGTGAAGTAACTTCAAATGCAATACGACAACTATAGAATTTGAAAAAAAAAAAAAAAAAAAAGTTGTTAATTCAGGGAAACAGAAAACGTTACGAAAACTAAACGTTTTTATCAAAACATTAAATACATTTATATCTTAATAAACAAGATGATAAAATCTTTACAAAATTATTTAATTTCCTACTTCATTTAACGTTTCCTAAAAACGTTTCCAAGCGCCATCTCACCCCGAAAATTCTTATTAAATCTCACAAACCGGATGCATTTACGTATTTAACCGCTTCGTCTACGGTTAACTAGAGCCGGGCCAGATAAATTATTTAACTGTGAACTCTCGCCATTTCCCTGCGGAACAAAAGCTTGCTTTAGAATTATATATGAGTCGAGCTTAAAGTTTAGAAGCTCGATGTGCAAGTCTAAAAGCTTAGGGCCTGAAGAGTTAGGGAAAGTTTAGACGAGGCGGGGGTTTATATAAATGTTAGGTAAAATACCAATATCGCTACAACGGACTATTGGCGCGTGGGTAAAATCGGAACTAACGGCGCCATCTTGTTTTTTCAAGATATTTCGCAAATCAATTGCACAAATGTTTACCAACAGCGCCCCCCTGTCAATGTTGTTTGAGTGCCAAAAGATCCTCGTGCTTGTAATGAAATGGCAAAAAAAAAGCTGGTCAGTCTAGTCTAAGAAAGTAGACACAATTATTTAAGTTATTTCTTTGAAAATTTTTCAGTTCTACGAAATATGGTTAGCATTTTACAAACATAAAAGACTGCAGGCAAGCCAGAGATAAGACGTGTCTTAAATGTATCTGAGAGGGTATTCTTAATTGTATAGAGTGGTACACCACAACATAACTGACAGCTGTGACCCTTTTTTTTTTTTGAGGATGGGAAATTATCAAATAACTTCTCCCGCTCTGGGTGGAGCGGGCGGGCGTGTCTGACTTTTACTGACTAAAACCCACCCGTGTTCCTTCCGTTGCCTGTGTGCCGAGGTCGCGATATCCCTTTCGGACAAACCCGCGACCCCGGCAGGACGGCTGTGACCCTGGCCATCACTAAACACGCTCTAAATGCATCTATATCAAAATAAAGACAGTATCAGGCTCTGTTTGAAGTATTCGCAGGTCAATAGAGGGGTGCAGTCAGCACAAAATAACTGACGGCTGTTCACTCTAAATGAATCTAAATTAAATAAAGACGGCCTCTGTCTCTGTCTTAGCATTCTCGGGTCTATAGAGGGGTGCAGTCAGCACAACATTAGTGGACGTCGTGTGTCAAGAGCTGAACTCACTGTAAATGTGTCTAAATCGCCTTCAAACTCAAAATAAATACACTATCCGTCTTTCTAAGTATTATTCTCTCTCTAGAGTGGTGCAGCCACTACAAAATTTGACACTAAAGCCGCTCTAAGTGAATCTAAATCACCTCCAAACTTAAGTAAAACGCCGTCTCTGTATAAGTAATCTAAGGTCTGTAGAGGGGTGCCGTCAGCACAACGGTAGTGGACGCCACGGGTCACCTGTCAAAAGCTAAACTCAGTTTCTTAAATAATTTAATATAAAATACGACGTGCCTAATCCGGGTAACTGTTCTTAAAGAGTCATAAAGAACCTTGTAAGAAATCGACACGTGTTTCACCTCTCAAAGAAAGACAAAGAAAGAGATAGTATTTATTGAGACTCGCACAGGAAAACAAACATTAAACCAAAAACACACTAAACATAAATAAAAAACTATAAAAAACAAACTAACATTAAAATTTAAAGAAGGAAGTGAAGGAAGTCCTGTACGAGGCTCCTATCTCAACGAGGCATCCTCAGGATGGCAATTGACCTGTTGCGAACTCGGACCCGACGTGTAGACACGTCAAGTGTCGAGAGCAGTGTGAGCCACTTCGCCCGCCAACCCCACTTATATAGGATTGCTTTAATATAAATTATTATTTAAATATTATAAAAGTCTAAGCACTCTAAATCACCTCTAAACTCATGTAGCACCCTGTCTCTGTCTAAGCATTAGCATGTCTATAGAGGGGTGCAGTCAGTACAACATTACTGGACGCTGCAATCTGCCTGTGAAGAGCTAAACTCACTATAAATGTTAAACTCAAGTCAAATCACGTCTCTGTCTAAGAACTCTCGGGTCTATAGATGGGTGTCAGCACAACATTAGTGGACCTCGAGCCGCCTGTCAAGAGCTAAACTCACTCTAAACGTCTAAATCACCTCCAAACTCAAGTAAAACCACGTCTCTGTCTAAGCATTCAGAGGTCTATAGAGGGGTGCAGTCAGCACAACATTAGTGGACGCCGCGAGCTGCCTGTCAAGAGCTAAACGCGCTCTAAATGTGAATCACTACTTGTCCGAACTCAAATAGACGCCTTCTAGCCGGCGAACGTTAATACTTTAGTACTACAACAATAAATGTTCTCTGAAAATGTACGAGAGAAGTTGGGAGATTATTTTTGCTTTGGCTTCGACTGTTTCTGAAATAGATGTTGATTGGTTTTTAGACTTTTGACCCGTAGGTAACGACTGTCACAGATCTACGAATGACAGCCAGGATCAACAACGGCTTAGCGTGCTTTCCGAGGCGTTCTAGTATTCAAATATAATACTTCTGCATACCCGGCACCCATACAACTTACGCCCGTGATGCTCAAAGATACTTGAATGTGATAAGAGTATGGAAAACCTACAGTCCATTTATTTATTTATATATACTTTATTATACACCAGAAAATACATGGCAAATAATAAATTTAACACTACAAAACATACAATGGGCAGCCTTATCGCTTTCTGCGATCTCTTCCAGGAAACCTTGGAATGGACAGTGATGGCGTGGACATAAAAGTGGGGTTGTCATTGGTGCAAAATAAATTATACAATATTATAATAGATACATCGATATATAATATATATAGAATGTGAAATTTAATTCGTTTGCATCCTCTTAAGAGGGTCATTGTACTCATCATTATGAACAACTTTCACTATGGGGCCACCAGATATCGCGAAAAAAAAATCTGCTGTTCCATACATTTATGTTCGCATAGCTCGTTATAATGAAGGGAACAGCAGATTTTTTTTCGCGATTTCATGTTTGGCCCCATAGTGAAAGTTGTTCATAATGATGAGTACAATGACCCCTTAAGAGGATGCAAACGATTTAAATTTCACATTGTATATGCTATATAATAGATACATAATAAATATATAAGAATATTTATATAAGCAATGAAAATAAATGACGACAATCTTATTAGAAAAAGTCTATTAGAGTCATAGAAGACCCCATTACCTTCCATTATACGGTTTTTTCACGATAAAAAGCTGTAAAATATTCAAGAAGCCGCAATAAAGTTGGTTTATTTTAAAAAGCGTCGTCCAAGTTGGCCAAGATAAGAATTTATGTTGGCTTCGTAATAACCTAATCCGTTAAATAACAGCGCTAAAGCAAAGACTTGGAACAAACCTAACCTCGTGTCTGGGGTTTTACTCTTAGGGTTGCTACTTAAAAATACGACAATAGGAGTAAACGAGATTGAGTGAGAGTGAGATTTTTTGTAATGATTCATTAATTACCGTTGACTATGGGGCCGAGAACTTTTAGGAGGAGAGGAATTTCTTGCCCGTTCTTCTCCATAGGTACCTACTACGGTTTGGAATGGGCAACCAGCTTCATCTTTTTGACTGACCGACCCCTTGGCGATACAAAACTGCCAGTAATTGGTTTATTTGAAATAAATGCTTTGAGTTTGAGTTTGTTGTGAATTATTAGCAAGTTTTGTATGCCTCTTTGTGCGTTGGTGAGTTAGTCTCAACTGGAACGCCTAGATTAATTCTTCAATGGTCGCAGAATTTTTCAGTTTTTTAGTATACCTCTCACACTACGCACTTCGGGCTACTAAGCAATTCGGTCCATAGTTACAATTGTAATTTTGTGGAGCTCGTGGCTAATTAATAACAGCCGCACGGGCCGATCCATCAGTTTAAGCTACGCTTGCCGGGGTTGGTCTGTGCATGGGTGACCATCTTTACATACCGAGACTCCTCCGTGCCTCGGAAAGCACGTTAAGCCATTAGTTCCGGCTTTCATTCGTAGATCTTTGACAGTTATTACGGGTCGTTAAAGCCCGAAAGTCTGACAACCAGTCTTACCAGGGGGTATCGTATTACCCAGTTACTGGGTTGTGGAGGTCAGATAGGCAGTCGCTCCATGTAAAATACTGGTATTCAGCTACATCATGTTAGACTGGCATCTGACCCCAATATAGTTGGGAAAAGGCTAGGCAGATTGATTTGCAATTGTAATCTTGTATTAGCATTATTTATCTACAGCAGTTTTAACCTAAAAGTTCAGGTAGAAGACAATATCTTACAGTAAGTACAATCATTTTTTTTAATTTCAGTTTTTTCTTTCTGTGGCAACCCTAAGCTTAGTCAACGAAGTGGATTTGTTTGGTCGTTTTATGCAGCTGCAAGACTTAGCGTAAGCTTGTCTAGCGGTCTACTTGAAA
Organism: Agrochola circellaris; assembly: GCA_914767755.1. Taxonomy (NCBI): domain Eukaryota; kingdom Metazoa; phylum Arthropoda; class Insecta; order Lepidoptera; family Noctuidae; genus Agrochola; species Agrochola circellaris. The sequence continues at coordinate 5,435,412 of OU611857.1, forward strand.
TATGGCCACCTGGCCTTATTTACGTCTTTATGTATAACTAGCTTCCGCGAACGGCTTTGCCCGCGTGATATCTTTATTAATTATAGCCAATGTTACTCAGTGATAATATAGCATTCTACGGCTAAAAGAATTTTTAAAATCGGTCCAGTAGTTTTTGAGTTTATTCATTACAAACAAAAATATAAACACTTTTCTCTGTAAAATATTAGTGTAGAGAGTTTATGGTTGTTAAGATTTTATCCGTAAATAATTAGTATTACTAAAATTAGGGTTTCCTACGACTACGGTGGCGCCACACAGCGTCCGCATTTTACCTTCGAATGACGTCACTGAAACATTGTTTATGACAGTAAGTTGGTACGTCTCCCTAGAGAGGTATTTTATGTCGGGTACATTGAGTGGCCCTTTGTAAGACGACTAAAATGTCACAGTGTATATCAATTCTTTTTTAATGAATTTAGTCATTGAATATATGAAGTGCTGCTTGCTTTTGTAAAACGACTATAATGTCACGGTTTATATTAGAGAGACGTAGAAACGTGTTATCTTATATTTTACCTTTTACTACGGCACGGCATGAGAATTCTCTTCATACAATCTCACAGATATTGAACGCTTTCATTAAAAATATAACCCATCATATCCGGAAATAAGATAGGTATCCTAACAGACGTGGTGACTGGCGGAATATCGTCACATGCCTATTTCCGTTCCAAACGTTATGAATCTTATGAAATTATTCATAGATGATCGGAGAGACTGCGACTGCTGCGAGCGACTGTCAATCCTAATACCAGCGCCAGAGCCAGATATAAATCAAAGCGTGTCTCAGGTTCATTTAAAATGTACTGCACTAGATAGATAAATATTGCTGCTAGCCTTTTCTCTAAAAATATATAAACAAAAACAAACTACCGGTAACAAAACAAAATAAGTTTTTTTTGTTAGAAAGGTCGTAATTCTCTCAATGTTTACCTGATAGGAAGGAGAAAGTTACTTGTTTTCTTTCTCTTGCAAATCATTATACTTTGACGAGCGATATAAAAAAGCCACTAACTTATCATGAACTATTTCCGACACCATGCCAGACAGCTTCTTGAAGTAAAAACCAGCATTCAAGTGTATTAAGAGCGTTTATCTTAAAAGTTGGCAACGTCGCAAATAGCTATCAAATATTTGCCTATTTCGATGCAGCTGGATTAAATGAAAATAGGCAAATATTTGATAGCTATTTGCGACGTTGCCAACTTTTAATATAAACGCTCTTAGTTTATATTAAAAGTTGGCAACGTCGCAAATAGCTATCAAATATTTGCCTATTTCGATTAATTTGGTAATATTACTGTATGTAAATATGAAATGTGGCTAACTAGCGAACTAAAACATTGATTATGAAATACAATAATTAATATCGTAACACCTACTTATATAGTTTTAGATGTAAAAAAAATATTTGAAAACTTTCCAAATGCCTTTTTTACACCTAAAATGGTTACAACATCAAATTCAGTGTTATAATAATTGTAATTCATTATTAATATTCTAGTTCGCTAGTTAGCCACATTTCATATTTCCATTCAGTAATATTGCCCAATTAATAAAAACAGCGAAATATTTGACATCTATTTGCGACGTTGCCAACTTTTAGAATAAACGCTCTTAAATAGCGCATTTTAATAGCGCATATACAAACATAAATGTATAAATACTTATGTCAGTATTAGCCCGGAGTCTCGATTTGTGAAAGAAAGATAGAAAAAGTATTTATAGAGACTCGCACAGGAAATTACAAATTAAATTACTTAAAACACACTCATAAAAATATAAAAAACAATAAAAAACAAAGTAAAATTCAAATAAAAGCAGCAAGACCTGTACGAGGCCAAAAGGCTTCTATCTCAGCATGATGCTGCGACATTTAAAAGTAAGTGTCGCAGCGCTGGTATTCTAATAGGGCCCGCAGTGATGTTACGGATAAATAGATACAGAAAAAAAACGAAATAAAAAAAATGGTGTGTGAAATACAATAAAAAGTTAAATATTATGTAATCCGTTGATGACAATAGCCTCGCCCCCCTGTTACATGGGACTTAAAAATAACTGTCGAAATGTAGGTACACCTCTGCCTAACCGTTCAGGTAATACAACCGTGATATTATGTAATATAAATAGTAATGTATCTACACAGTTCATTTATCACTTCTTTATTTTTACCAACGTTAGTAATTACTTAACTTTTACAAATACAAAAGCCGAATACATTCTAAATCAGTCTAGAAACAAATGAATTAAGTTCGTATACATTTTATTTTTCAATCCATATGTCTAACGCTGGCCTCAGATGCCCAGATGCAGCTGGATTAAATGAGAGTGGCTATAATTGGTGCATGCTGGCCGAGACTGGGTATAATTGGTGGATGCTGGTCGAGTAATAGTGGCGTATTTATTCACGTCTTGTGTTTACTCCCTTATTTACGAGCTGGGTGCTTTTGGTTCAATGAGGGTGTCTATGTTTAGAATATATTACTTGTAGTGGGTATTAGAAATGTATCTACCGTCTTTTGTTTTTTTAATGTGTCGTTTTTGTGAACAAAGATTTTCTAAACTAATTCCGGCACGCGTAGCGTGACAACAATAGAAACGGGTTTTGTCGACAGAAGAATAGACAAAATGACAGATTATGATTGTTTATCTGTCACTTTGTCTATTCTTCCGTCGACAAAACCCGTTTCTATTGTGATCATGCTAAGCGTGCTATAGACAACATTTAAGGACAGATTTTTTACTCATCACTAGCATTGATAATCGTAATGTCTGTTTAGCAAGATCATTCTTTTGTAAAATATCTGAAACTAATTTGTTTAAATAGATATACACGTGCACACATATTTGATTTCCTTGGAGGATTAGGTATTGGTGTTTTGTTTCGGTCGTTACGCATTTTAACCATTGTAAAATGATTCCTAGATTGTGGTTTGAATATACCGTAGATACCTACATTATTTTGAAAATTGTTATAGAATTCCTTGAACATAGATATCGGAAACGGAATATACATTTGAAAACGAAATAAAAACTTTTTTATTTACAAAAAACCCAATTAAAAACATAGTTAAAAAACTTACAATTCAATCTAAAAAATCTTACCCCAAATTAGAAATTTACCAATACAAGTAGGACTCGAATTTCCTTTGAAACTGAATTTCCTACCGTGTCTGAAGTTACAATAAAATTAATTAGAAGTCGGTCTAAACAATAGCTGTGCGACAGATCCATCTGGAACCAGACACGGCACGAAAAACTGGGATCTGGGCACGGGGCAGTGGGCAGCTGCGAAACGAAATTGAAACAATTGCCGGAGCTCATTAGGAGAAGCTGACCACGCGACTTGCTGCGACGTAATTAGAAATAGAATGCTTATTTTCGTGCTTGCTAGATTTTAATTTTAGAATTGGTGTTATTTAATTTACGTTGTTTAGTAAAGGGAATTGTTTTTTTTTTTTACAAAAACAGATTATTTATTTATAAAGAAGAAGAGTTTTTTTGAAGATAATTTCATTTTAAAAAAAACTGGAATATAAGGCAAGGCACTCGTTTGTTGAGATATTTCAATCTCATAATTACAATTTTCCTAGATAAAAGCTGATCAAACTTGGCTAGCCAAAATGAGTTGCAGTGGTTTCCCGCCAGGAGCGCTGCGAGCGCTTTCTTTTGTGCCAAGAGGAAATTGAACAAAGTAATCACTACCTTTTGTTTTAATTGAACGCTGAGTGAATAGATTCTGGCGAGTTTCAAGTGAATTAAAGTGTGGAGCTTGTAAAAAGGGTGCTGACTACGTTATGCAGTCACCACTTTTAAGTGGTATTAAAATAACCTTTACGAGTGGCGATACTACATAATCAGCCTATAATGTTCCCACTGCTGGGACACAGGCCTCCTCTCTCTGAGATGGAGTGGGCTGTAATTTACCACGCGGGCCCAGTGCGGGTTTGTAGATGTAACATGTCTTCGAATTTTTGGTTCCAGGACATGCCGGTTTCCTCACGATGTTTTCCTTCACCGTTTTGAGAGCAGTGGTAATGAAATTATTTACACAACGTAAAGCGCCTGTCTGGGTTTGAAGCCACGTCCTATAACTCGTAAGTCGGGGCCGCCACCACTGGGCCACCACTGCTCTATAGCACTATAGTGGCGATACTAAAACTCTACGATACCTTAAATTTCTTCAAGATCCTCCGAAAATACTGCTGCATTCATTTTGGAATAAATAAATGGTAAAGTTGAGGATTAATGTTAAGTACTATGTTTGACGAAAACACAATTCCATAAAATTTTCTCTATAGAAAAACTTTACAAAGTTACCTCCACCGAACATAAGCCGCTAGTATTAAAAAAATACTTCAAATTAGATTAAAAAAATCTTTGCATGTACTAAATGTAAAACAGATTCTATTTCTTTTTCAATTACCTTTATTTTCACCGTAACACGAAATTATCTAAACTATCGGCGCCTTGGAGCCTTCTCCCCGCCGCTCCTCGTGAAAGAGTGAATTAGAGCTGAGGTATTATGGACTCTTAAATGTCTTAAGTACGTCCGGCATACACTGGGTAGTAAGTTCTGCTGTCTAGATAATACTTTTAGCACGGCAAAAACTATTAACACAACTCGTCCCGATACTAGATAAGCAAGGATCCTTCACCATTACTGAAATAAAGGAGCGTATTCCACACACCACTTAGTGGTTAAATAAAAAGACTTTTTAATTTATAAACATACAATGTTTTGTAATTTGAAGTGAAGACTACTTGACTTTAAGTTCAACTACAATTAATTCGCGATAATTAATTTTATTGCAAACACGGTCTGTGAATGCACCTGGAGACCCAGTGGTAACGGCCGCGACTTACGAGTTGTAGGTCGTAGGTTCGAACCCAGGCAGGCAACTTACTTTGTGTAAATTATTTCATCACGACTGCTCTCAAAACGGTGAAGGAAAACATCGTGAGGAAACCGGCATGTCCTAGAACCTGAAATTCGAAAACATGTGACATCTACCAACCCGCACTGAGCCCGCGTGGTGGATTATGGCCCACTCCCTCTCACGGAGAGGAGGCCTGTGTCCCAGTAGTGGGAACATTATATGCTAATTAGGTATATATATATTATGTGGGAGTTTGTTGCGCCACTTCTTCTTCCCAGCTAACGCACTAGGAAGTGGTGAAGGGTGGGCGTTTTGGGGGACTGTCTTATGTACTCGTAATTTTGACGTTCGAAAAGTGCTGATTATCAGCCTAGTTTGAATAAATGACTTTTGAATTTGAATTTTGAATTTGAATTTTGAATTTGAATTTGTAAATAAGATATTAAACACACTACTATTACAACTATTATTACAACTAAATCTACTCGATGTTAGTTAAATCGAAACACTCAAAAACCTCAACTATTGACATAAACGAGTACATAGCAATATTTACACATAAGTACTGAAATAATAAAAGAATCATGAACCGCCATTGCAGTTCACAAACACGGATCAATAAAAACAAACCAGTAAATTGAACAAAACTGGAATGTTTATCATTCCGCAGTGGCTATTTTACTCACAAAATTGCTAATTAGCCTATCCAAATTTCTATACCCGTGTATATGTATATAGGAGCGTCCCTATAGATGGACATGTTAGTTTGGGAGCTAGCAAAACAAAAATAGCATATCATTAACGAAAATTGGGGAACAAAATATGATCATATTATATAATCTGATTTTTTCGCATGGTTATTACAAGCGAAGGGGCTCATTGCTAAATAATAACAGCCGCACGGGCGATCGAAGTTTAAGCTACGCTTGCCGCGGTCGGTTCGTGGATTGGATAATCCATTTCTTATCGAGACCTCTCCATGCCTCAGAAAGCACATTAAGAGGAGTTATACTAAAAGTTGGCAACGTCGCAAATAGCTGTCAAATATTTACCTGTTTTTATTAATTTGGCAATAATACTGTATGAAATGTGGCTAACTAGCGAACTAAAATATTTATTTTGAAATGCAACCATTAATATTGTAATACCGGATATTTAGTTTTAGATGTAAAAAAAGTATTTGGAAATTTTCCAAATGCCTTTTTTACACCTAAAACGGTTACGAGTACAACATCAAATTCTGTGTTATAATTGCAAGTCATTATTAATATTCTAGTTCGCTAGTTAGCCAAATTTCATATTTCCATACAGTAATATTGCCAAATTAATTAAAACAGCGAAATATTTGACATCTATTTGCGACGTTGCCCACTTTCAGAATAAACGCTCTTAAGTACAGGATGTCATTTTTAGATCTTAGACAGCCGTTACGGGTAGTCAGAAACCCAAAACTCTGACATGGTTGTCAGAGTTTTGGGTCTTACCAAGGGGTATCGTGTTACGCAGGAACTGCGTTGTGGAGGTCCGATAGGCAGTCGCTCCATTTAAAATACTGGTATTCAGCTGCATCCGGTTAGATTGGAAGTCGACTAGGCAGATTTATAGATTGGTTATTACAAGGAAAGGGGTTGTGCAAAAGTAAAACAAGTATAAAATATGATAAATTCCGCAACGTGCGCGATAGGATATTTTAAGTATAGTTTTGAAATTAATTAAAATCCGCAACCATATTATGTTTGTGACTGCAGACCCTGCAAATGTATTAATTATTTAGCATCTTCAACAAGTTAAAAGATAAATAAGACATTATAATAATAATAATAAATAAATAAGGCTTTAGTTCTTCCTTATCTCACATAGTAGGTGATACTTTAAATAATAAAACTGACAGTAATACAAGATATTTTACATAAATATAATTGGCAACAATAGGGACTTATTAAGTAAGTACGCCCGTCTTTCTGATGCACCTTGCAGGTCGCATCTTAGAAATCTCCTTAAATCCCCTCCCCACTCAACCGACTTCTACTCCTACTCCTTCAGCGTGCACGCGGTTCGATCGTGGAATTCACTTCCGCCTGACATTAGGGACTGCCAAACTGTTGCAGTTTTTAAAAGAAGAGTGAAAGAACACTATCTTTCCACTTCGTCATAGTTGCATTTTTTTGTATTTGTTATGTTATACTAAGAACAATATAAGTAAGTATATTTATTTTAGAAGTATATATGTAAGTTTATTTTCATAATGTATGTTTATAGTTAAATTAGTGTATAATTAAGTGTTTTTATTTTATGTATTTTATTTTCTCTTCTACTCTTACACACGTTGTTTACATCTCATCAACTACTTTCCTATCGCAGGTATGCTGGAAGAGATTTCTTTAGAAATAAGCATGACCTTCGTACGTATTTTTCTGTTCCTTTCTTCTTGTCTGTTTATATGTGTGTACATAAACCGTTAAATAAATAATTAAATAAAATGAAACTAAACTTAAGAATATCATATCAAAATCGACCCTACATTATTTCCACGTGAGAATACCCGGGCTCCCCGCCTACTCCCCGTCATCGTCCGTACCACTTGTTTATAATTCCTTTTGTCTCACACAAAGCCTTTCCGAGCAACGAAGGCTCGACGGAAAATTCATATCAATTATCCCTTTTCAGCGGCTCATTATAAATTCTTTCATAAGATATTTTCAGGCTGAAGGGACACTCTTTATGGCCGAATTTTGTGATAATGGTAAATTAGGGGAGCTTGCGGGTTTTTCCAGCTTCTCCGCTTTCATTGTTTTGTTAAAACATTATGTAGTTTAGTGCGAAATATTTTGTATGGACTTATGAAAAGTCATGGTATGTTAAGCGTGTTGCGTGTGTAGCGTGCTTACCTACATAAAATATAGGTTCCATTAATCAGCTAATAAGCACGCGTGGCGTAGTTTCGGGTTTTACAATGTGTCCCTTAAGGCCGTTTGTCCATCGCACCGTGAACCGGACGTCAACGAGAACGAGATGGCGATGCCGAAGTAGCGACAGTACATTTATATACCTATACGTACGTACACGTACATTTACGTATACGTCTAATAGTGTTAGTGTTGGAATAAGCAACATAACTTTACATGGTACCGATTTTTTTACTAAAACAAACAGTTTCGGTTTTTAGCAGAATTAAAAAAAAAAAACTATAAAAATATAATATTTATTGAATTAAATTAAGCCATGATACGGTGGTAGATAAATAAACGAAAGTTTTTAATATTATAGTAGTCTCTTAGAAGCTAAGGCTTCTACGTACAGTCAACCGCATATCACTGATAAGTCTGATAACACTTGCCCTGAGAAAAGTCCTTAATGCTATGACATAAAGACGGTGTTAATGTCAAATTGTTACCACGCGTACTAAACTGTTTTTTTTTCCACAACGGGTTAGCTCTTGGCCTTCATTTCACCTGATGGTAAGTGATGATCAGGCCAAAGGTGGAAGCGAGCTTCACCCGGAATCCTCTACCACTGAGGAACGAACTGCCGAAATAGAACAATGCTATTAACATTGTTGTTATGGCGACAGACTTAGATAAGATGGTGGAAGCTAGTAAGGCGAACTTAGGAAAAGCTCTACCACCAACGAAATCGTGCAGAAAAATATGCCCCCACTGGGAATCGAACCCGGGATCTCTGGATCTGAGACAGATGGTTTAACCACCAGACCAGAGAGGCGAATAAATAATAAAACACAATGCTTTTGTAAAGGATTTCTGGGAACATTCCCTTATATATACTTAGGATTGGTAAAAAACACATAGTCGCCTCTTTTATATTGAGGCCAGAATATTGATGAAGTTCTCCAAAAATATTCCATGGGGTTGGCGAAATCGAATGTTATGAAATAACATGTAGGTATTTGCCCTAAAAATTCGTCGAAAAACGAGACTTACGCATATTTGTAACAAAAAATGTTGGTACCAGTGCCTTTTATCGTCAGTAGCCACTAACAGTCATCACACAGGCAATGCTTACGAACATAACGTTAAAGCTCGTACAGACCAGCGCGACGCGACGCCGCGCCGCGACACGAACAATACAATTTCTTAGAAAACTTGACGGTATAACAATAACCGGTGTCGCGTCACGCTGTCGCGTCGCGTTGGTCTGCACGAAGCTTTAAGGGGCAAGCAGTCGACAGACTTGTCGTGCGATCAAGTCTGCGACAGCCAAAAAATTTATTGCGAATTTTTTCGCACCGTATGTGTGAGACTACAGTCATTTCGCGACACTTTGCGCGTCCGTTTAAAGAGACTATATAAATAAATGACACAGACTTCGCACGCCACAGACTCGTTCGCGCAAATAGTCTGTAGTCTACGCAGGTCCTAATAGTTGCAGCTCTTTCGCAGTCGGTACGTGGAGCGAGGTACAAATGGGTTCAATGCGAGTTTGGTACAAATTATCGCCGTAATGCGGAGCGTGCGTCGAGTCCCGGTTAATGAGGGATTGTGTGCGACATCACGGTGTGGGGTGTGGGACGAGCGATAAGCGGAAGCGGGTAGAGGTGCAACTTTTCGGCGATTACTTACGAACGGAAAATGTAACTACGATTATCTTAAGTATTGTAGTACATAGTTCCACAACTTTTACTAAATCGATTAGCCTCGAGATGATCACATCAAATATCTTTCTCATCTTAACTCTTCTAATAAATAAATAAATATGTTTGATACTTTTCATAAAAGTTGCGAAATTCCTAAGAAGAAAGAGCATCCACTTCCTACTTAGGATCGATTTGGAAAATAACCACAGTCATTCTGTAGCAACAGCGGTGAGCTTTGGTGAAAACTTAAGATAGTTTCTATATTGTGTTGAGGATTTTCAATGAAAAACGATGCTTTGCTTTTACCGAACAAACTCTGTATTCGCCATTTTGGTTTTTACAACAAAGTCAAAGTCAAAGTCAAACAATTATTTCAATTAGGCAGATAAGAGGCACTTTACGAACGTCAATTTTACACAAAATAGAATTGATTCTAGTCGCCCCTTCCAAAAGGTAGTTCTCGTATGGAGAAGAATGGGCAAGAAATTCCACCGTTACTCTTTTAAAATGTTTTACAATATTTTGTATACATTAATTATATAATTATAATTATGTGAAGACGATGCATCTAGAATAAGATTACTATACCACGATAGGTAAAAATAATGAAAAATGAAGCCATGAAAGATAAATTAATTGTGACAACATTCAAGGAGACCGGGGTGGGAACAATCTTTTGAATGAAGGCCAATCACATTCGAGCTATAGGTATGACGTAGCGTTGGTATCATTTCTTGCCGCGAGATGTTGCTATTAGTCTCTGATGTGCGTTAATGTAGTAGGAGTCCACAACACATTCTGTTACTGAAGGGCTCAACCGACAAACATGAAACTTTACATAGTTTTAAGTTATTATTATAGTAAAATAATAACATAACGTAGCATCATTTATCATCCTAAGCAGTGGTGTACCTATAATACATCGCCAGTTATGTTCAAGTCCCATGTAAAAGGGGGCGAGGCTATTGTCATCAACCGGCTACAAATCTATACTCCGGGCTGCTACAAAGAAGTTGAATGAATGAATGAATGAAATGCACCGATCCCAGCATGGTTTAACCAGACTCGATAAATCGAATGAACCCCAAGATTTGCACTAGCCCATGAAGCCTCATGTTTCATGGGACTTCAAAGGCTATTGCAAATCGAGGAGTAGACCGGGGGGCGCGGGTAATGGTAAGGAAGACCGTGCCCTTAGGATAAGGAAGGATTTGAGAGCCATACCGGATATGCATCCTAGAGTAAGCCTTGGAATAGTGGAGAGACGGGTGTTAATTATCTATGGATGGGCATCTTTTGCGACGACGTCATTATCTTCACCGGTGAATTTTGAGACGGGGTTACGCTGGTTTCTCGGCTTTTTCCTATATTGCTGCTGAGCTGTGTTACATTTTGCTGTATCTGTGTCTTCGTCAGAAGGCTCGCTGCTATCCGTTTCAGGTTTCTTGTAGATCTCGCTGGCGGCCTTCATGATCTTGTATCGGTCTGTAGCTTTGTCCATCCAAAAATTGTATTCCTTGTCGAAATAAGTCGAGTCCTGTTTGAGATTGTCGTTCCAAGTGTAAATAGGACGCCCTACTTTCTTGGATTTGGCCTTATATTGCATTGCTGCGTGTAAAAGGTGTGGTTTGCCGCGCCTGTGGACGTGTGCGAGAAAGCACATCCTGTGGTTCTTGATGCGTTTGGTTACTGTTTTCCCATCTAAGATTTCGTGCATCTTCTTTTGTCTAGGTTTATTTCTGGCGTGGTTAATCAGGTCTCTCATTATGACTCGCTCATATCTTCTCAGTCTAGACCTGTTAGCTTTGGTGAGTGCCGATACTTTCAATCCGTATATCATACAAGGTACGATCACCATTCGATACATGAGTCTGGCCTGTTTCCAGTCCATCTTTGAATTTATTATGAATGGTAATAGTGACTTTGCGTTTCTAGTGGCCTGTTCACACCGTTTTCTAACTGTGCTTCTCCTACTTAATGCAGATGTTATGTATGTGCCTAGGTATTTTATTTCGTCGACAGTATGTAGTTTTAATCCGTTCATGGACACGTAGGTCACTTTCTGTTTAGCTAATGGGTCTCTAATTAGAATTTTGGTTTTAGTTTCGTTTATTTGTAGGCCGACGCTACCTAGTAGGGGTTTAATATGGAATACAATTTTTTCTAACCCTTTTAAATCATCTGTAATGAAGATGAGGTCGTCCGCGAATGATAGCACCAGGGGGAGTGAGATTTCAAAGTCTTGGTCTAATTTGATTAAATGAGTTTCATCTTCGAGGGTTCTAAGGACCTCATCCATGACCAGTGTAAAGAGGCGGGGGGATAGCGGGCAACCCTGTTTGACTCCCTTTCCTTTGATAATCCAGCTGCTTTGCTGGCCACACCATTTGATGTGTGTTCGTTCATTCAAGCAAACTTTGATTATCCTGTTGGTTAGTGACTTGTTAGATCTTTGTATTAAAATGTCTCGCAATGCTTCGAGGCTGACGTTGTCAAAAGCTTTTTCTATATCCAGAGCGAGTACATAGACTCTTTTACCTGCGCGCCATTCTTCGTCCAGAACCCTTTTTAGTGTAAATATATGATCATCTGTTGATCTATTGTTTAAAAAAGCCGCTTGGTAGTTGCCCAATTCTTTTATCGTTTCGTCTAATTTTTTTAAAACGTAGGAGGCGTAGATTCTGTAGCCCGTATTGCAAACCGATATTCGTCGATAGTCATTTGCATCTTTAGGGCTGTTTTTTTTCGGAATTGGTACCTGCATTGTTTCTAGCCAGGTGTCGGGTGCTTCATTTTGTGTCCACGCTTTGTTCATGTGTTTGGTGACGGCTTCCTGTAATATTTCCGGCATCGCTTTGAAGAGCTCAATTACCACTTGGTCTGTTCCAGGCGCTGTCCCGTTCCGCATGCTGTTAATTATTTCCATTATGTCATCAAGCGTGGGTCTTTCATTTTGCGCGATAGATACCGGCTTTGTTATGGTAACCGTTGGTATAGGTAGGCCCTCGGAGTTTTTTAGGATTTGCTCCCATTTGGACATTGGTATATAAGCGTTTCTTTTCCGGCATTTTGTTGCTCGCTTGTTTTTCCTGTAAAATAGATAAAGTACCTGCATGCGTTTTGAGGGATGTTTTTTCCCCAGTCCAGTGAAGAAGGCCCTGGATTCTTTGTTTTCGTCTTGAGTTTTAATCTTGTGAAGTATTGCCCGACATTCCTTTACACGATTATGTCTATTTGGGTTATCTAATTGTCTTCTTTGTAAGAATTTAGCCCTTTGGAGGTTAGCAAGAGCTATACGATGATCCCTAGAGTGACTCTGCTGAAAAATCAAGGTTTCCTGGGCCGCCGCTTTTAATACTTCAGTTATGGTACACCAAGGTATTTCGACGCTTTTATCTGTTGAGTCTATTCCTACGTTTTCCAGTTTTTTGATTATGCAAGCTTGGTATTTTGTTTTGGTTGATTTGATGTTAAGAGCAGCATAGTAACATTGTTTGTAATTGAAATTAATGGGCTCTATTGTTGTCTCATTTTTTTGTGTCTTGCGTTTAGTATTTTCATCTTTGTTTATACACTTGTTCAACTTATTGTTTGTTCGACTTGTTCTTAACTGCCCCCAAATTATTTTATGGTCGGATATGGCCCTACCTGCCCATTCGCCTTTAATAAACTTAAAGAGTTTTTCTGTTGTCTGTGGTGTAATAATGTGATCCAATTGTGATTTCTGCTTGCCGTTTGACCATGTTATCCTGCATGATGATCTCGCTTTTGTTGTTTCTATTTGGAGTTTTTCCCTGTTGGCTATATCCATTAACATTTCTCCGTTGTAATTGGAGAAGTCGTGATGTAGATTTTGATGAATCAGCCCTTTGCGTTGGAAACTTATTGTATCTTGTCTACCAATGTGGGCGTTAAAGTCGCCTAGGATTATTAAAGTACATTTCCTTGGTTTTTGTCTAATCAGGTTAAGTACACCTGTGAAGGATCTGGTTGCTTTAGAGGTACAGCTGTTGATGTGAGAGTTAATTATATAAAGCGGAGCAGGTTTGTCACTTTCCCTACCAAAATTAAGAGTAATTGACATCACGTCGGTATCGAGGTTTCTGCTTATTATTTCAATTTGGGCATCCTTTCTTACTGCAATTGCAAGTCCTCGATGAGTTTTACCTGCGGTTCCAGATAGGTGCCATTCGTAGTGGATGGAGTTGTACGTTCCTAAGTTCATCCCTGTTTCTTGTAGGCAGGCTATGTGAATGCCCCTTTTTGAAAGTTCCGCGTCTATTTTATCTTTTTTGGCCGGTTTCGAGGCCCCGCGGACGTTCCAAGTTGCGATACGCAGGTCTGAGCAAGTGTACTTAGTCGCGGCACAAGGCTGGTTTCTAAGTATTGTGTAACCGGTATCGTCCGCGACTTCAACCGATAACGGTGTACCTAATGTTGGTGTTAATTGTTCACACGGTGTTAATGAGCTAGCTAGTTGTGGGCTATTCAGAAATCGGGGTTTTGTAGACAGCCCTTGTTCATCTCTTTTGTTGCATTTTTTTCCTACCGTTTCAGCATGTTGTGGTGTAATTATGTTGGTTCCTTCATGCGTTAGACTTTGCATATTTTTGTTGTATTGTTCTTCGGCGCTCACGACCCAGCTATCATAATGTTGATCTTTGTAAAGGATATGTATGTTTCCGGGTACTGGTTCGCCGGCAGGTGAGTACACCAGTGACTTCTCACGATTAATATGAACATGCACATTTACGAGATAGAATTCAGCCGCGGCGATTAGGATATCTTCTCCTCCCCAGAACGTCTCGTTAAACTGCGCGGTTATGTAGTTGGTTACCATTTGTTCCTGAGAGAGCTTGCTGTTAGGAATAATGTCTTGAACGTTATTCCTAAGTGCTAGGCAAATTCTGGCGTCACCGCGGTTTTCCGAAACATACGTAGCTAGATCTCGGCGTATTGACATATGGCTAAAAGTTATCCCCATTAAGAGATTTAATTGATGGGCGATCGCACTAAACAGACAATTGCCGTCCTTTTGCATGGCCACTATTCTTACCATTGTAAAACTATTGTTTGGGAGTCAGAACCCCACGGTGCTGATGGCCGGAAGGGCAGATTTAGTTTCGAGACAGAGATACAAAAGTTTGACAGGGTCATGCGTTGACTGAGATTTATTAGATACCCTTTCTTTTTCTATAGAAATTTATCTTGTTGTGCAGTTTTTGTTTTTGTTGAATGGGCTTAAGCTTGATCACACATGTGCCTTTCTTCACAAAAACTCGGGTAAATTGTTCGACAGAAACACCACAAAAAAGAAGTTGCCTCAGACGCGGCTGTTTTATAGTGGCTAAAGAAGTTTCCAGATTGTTCCGAAATCAAAATCGACACTATTAATTATGTCAGAGTACATATACTATGTTACTTTATCTTGCGATTCTCCTTTTACTATATATTAAATATGTAGCTTAAGCATAAACGGTGTTTCTGTGCTTAGATTGCCACTAGCGGTGTTGAACCTCAATCTATCAAATACTATTCAGGACTTTGCCACCGACTCTTGGCCACGTAATTGAAATAAAGCCGGGAATTTAATTTAGTCCTCGTGATCGCTACACATACTAGAAACAATAAAAAAATAAAAAATAAGACGTTTTGGTATCTGGATCTATTGTTGGAGTTAAAGTTAACCATGCGTTTGAAATATGGAGATTTGATTTATTGACGGAGTGATTAGTAGAACACCCTGAAATACATCCATCAGGTTATCCTTGTTACAGCTTTCCTGGTTCACACCTCACTTTTGCACTTTGTAGTTTATTTGTCGACACGTGAGTCACAGCCGCATTGAACAAACAAAACGCTGTTCGTCAATTTATTTTTTGACCGGCAGTTAACGCGTTGTAACTTGTGCGGGCGCAAGCTGCACGTTAATACAATGAAACAAAGGCACGGAGCGCTTGAGACGTCCTTCCGCGACGGCGTCCAGATGAACTCTCTCCGGGCTGCTACAAAGAAGTTTCAGATAAACCTAAAAACACAAAAAAACAAAACAATACCCTAAAAAAGATTTAAAAAAATATGTAAGCAACTACGGGTTACTAATAACTATATTTAATCGCATACAATGTAAAGCTAACCAACCCAGTGTTCAAGTATATGTTGCCAGACCTACACTGTTCTCCCATGTCGATTAACACAGTAATTTTGAAACATTGTAAAAGCGAATTATTTTGAAAAGAGTAACGGTGAAGTTTCTTGCCAGTTTTTTTCCATAGGAGAATTCTGATGTTTCATAAGTACCTATGAGGTTTCTGCGAAACTAAAAAAAAATAATTTGAAGTCTCTTCACTTGTACCAAAACTCATATTTTAGTGAAGTGCGTACTTTACGGACGGGCTTACGAGTTATGACGAATTCGCGTGTTTTTTGGAGATTACCCGGTACCTATGTACCTGTGTAAACTTCGCCTAAGCACATTTAGACGAGTCTGTGCCGAGTCGGGGTTTTATGAAATAGGTACTAGCTTTTGACTGCGACCTCGTTTACATGGAACTCTAAATCATCAAAACTTCGAAATAGAGGTATTTGACGTCTATTTCGAAGTTTTTAAAATTAAGTTCTAGCAATATTATGTACGGTCAGCAACGAAGGTCGATTAACACTTCAGTTTTTTTTTATAGACAAATAAAAAGATGGAATACATGTTAAGATAAAAACTAAATCTCTATTAAATGTAAAGCTGAAAAGTTTCGATAAATTGTATGTCTAGTTAGATAACATGTAAAATGCCCAGTGTTACCTGACCGTACCTCTAAACCGAATGTATTTGAACCAAATCAGTACAAAAACTCAATCAATGTGCCTAGCCTTTTCCCAACTATGTTGGGGTCGGCTTCCAGTCTAACCGGATGCAGCTGAATACCAGTATTTTACATGGAGCGACTGCCTATCTGACCTCCACAACCCAGTAACTGGGTAATACGATACCCCTTGATAAGACTGGTGTCAGACTTTCGGGCTTCTGACGACTCGTAACGACTGTCAAAGATCCACGAATGACAGCCGGGACTAACGGCTTAACGTGCTTTCCGAGGCACGGAGGAGTCTCGGTATGTAAAGATGGTCACCCATCGACTGACCAACCCCGGCAAGCAAAGCTTAACCTGATGGATCGACCCGTGCGGCTGTTATTACTTAGCCACGAGCTCCTCGAATCAATTCAAAAACTGATTAAGTAATTTATTCTTCGAATTTGGGATCACTTTTCAAACGTCAAAATTACCTAGTTAATTATACAGCCCTCAAAACGCCTTCCAACTTTTCAAGTAAAACTGACAAAATTCTTATATTTACCTTTAGTTATAAAACATAAATAGAATAGATCAGTGGGGTAGTGCGTACCACACTTACAGTAGCAATGGCTTTCATTTTGACAGTTCAACAACATTCATTGCGTTATTTACGTTGTTGAGCAGACCAATTTTTCGAACATATGAAGCAATGGATAAGCAATACCCTTCAAAAATCAATCATATTGTGATTAAAAGTGTGTTACGCAATCAGGGTTTAGCTAGCTTCATTAAAATATACTCGATACCGAAAATATTAGTTGCGTAAACGCTAGGTTGATGAGCGCCAAAAATATTCCGTTTTCATGTTGTTTTTCTTGTTTGTATCGAGTTGATCAAACATGATATTAAATCCTGCTATGTCCAAATATATTATTTGTTTACAGCGAAAACTGTTCAAACTGTGTACATAATGTCCTTGTTGATAGGAAATGAATCAAAGGGGGGTGTAATGTTTGGCATAATAACAAAATATCTAACGTTCACTTGACATAATTTCAGTTAACATAATTTTGTTTAACATAACGATCAGTTGACATAATGAATTGTTGATATAATTTCATTTTACCTAATTTCATATGACATAATGAACATTTCCTATAATGCACATTTCACATAATATTCATTTAGCATATTATTCATTTACTATAATATTCATAATCTCTAAGTAACTTTAATAGGAATACACTGAAATTGAATTCCTTCGGGCTTTGGCCTCTAATTTAAAACTAAAATAAGATGTAATATTTGTTATGATTAAATAAATATTGTATTAATTTTTTTTTTCTTCACTTTATACCCTATACACCTGGATGAAATCTGGACTTTAGGGCACCCCGACTCGGATAGGTTAGGTTAGAAGGGGATGGCGGGGTCGTGTGAGCGAGCGAAGCGAGCGAATAGACCCCGCCATCCCCTTCGTGGTTATTTTTTTATAAACCACCCATAAGTAGGAGCCCCGCAAAGCGGGGCTCCGTCGACCAGGCCCACCCTCGACCTTGCATAGAATATTTTAAGGTTTGGTTAAGTGCCATTTGAGTTAGGCTAGAACTGTGCCCATTAAACATGAATTTTAGGTCATAAGAATATTAGGTCAAATGAACGTTATATTAAAAGAATATTATACATATTGAAAATTATATAAAATGAACGTTATACTAAATGTTATTATGTTAAATGAATATTATATGATACGAAATATTAGGTCATATGAATTTATGTCATTTGATATTATGTCTTATGAAAATTATGTCATATGAACGTTAGTTTAAGTGAAATTAGAGCATTTGTTATTATGCCAAACATTACACACCCGTCGAATATTTACCTGTTTTGATTAATTAGGCAATATTACTGTATGGAAATATGAGATATCGCTAACTAGTGAAATCAAATATTAATAATTAATCACAAATATAACACTGAATTTGATGTTCTAACCGTTTTAGGTGGAAAAATTGGAAAAAAAAATTACAAATACTTTTTTTACGTCCAAAAGTTAATATTCGGTGTTACGATATTAATTATTTCATTTCATAATCAAAATTTTAGTTCACTAGTTAGCGATATGTCATATTTCCATACAGTAATATTGCCAAATTAATCAAAACAGCGAAATATTTGCTAGTTATTTGCTAAGTTGACCACATTCAGAATACCCGCTGTTAAGTATCAGTTTACCACATAAAAAAGTGCGTGGGTAGCTGAAGATTCCTTCAACCCCCATATCGGGGTCAGATATCATTTCATTTAATGAGAATGAAAAATGTAATTTGACCCCAAACGGGAAAACTTCGGTCGCCAGACCCTCCCTTATTATTCATCTTTAAAGGGGGTGAAGTCATAGATTAATTATTAATCTAGGGGTGGTGATAATTTTATAAATTGTTTGTTTGTTTTTGGAAATATTCCTAAATATAAGGAATAGAGTATAGAATACTGGTATTCAGCTGCATCCGGTTAAAAAGGCTAAGCAGATGATTATGTTAAGGTTTATATTAGCGTAAATTACAGTTTAAAGGGGGATCAGCGTTCACGCTACAAAAACGCTTACGCAGCAAGTTCATACTTTTAGTAAGTATGTACTCGTAATTCAGTCAAGCTGCCAAGTTTTGAATCGTAAATATAAACGTCATGGCGGCAAACAGTAACAAAAGCGAAACTGTCGCTTAAATAACTCTTGAATTTTGAATTTGTATGCGACAGTAAGTATCCAACAACCTAACAACCACGCAAATGAGTTTTACACGCAATTTAACTGGTTTTTTTTGTTAACCTTCGTATGTACCTATTATTAGGCTATGTAGCAGTAACATCTACCACATATACCTAAGCATTATACCTCCTAAATTAAACAACATAGGTACGGTCCGTGGGTTTTAAATTCGTCCCTTTTTCGTTCTTATTTTACATTTTAAGTCTTTGCCGACCCAGGATTTATATTCAGCGGGCACTTCACTGTGCTCGAGAGACCCATAAATAACACCGCAGAGGTCTGTTCCCCAACTTTTCCCGGGCTTTACCCCCCTTAGGGGTACATCGGACCCGCCCCTTACCCGCAAACGACTAAGGTAAGGTCACCGCTTGGGAAAGATGAAAGAACACCCTCATATATCTCTTTGAAAGTGAGGACTGTTTGAGAATTTTAATTTTGCGAGGGTTTGTTTTTTTTGGGCGGTAATGTTCGAGTCTGTATTGTGTTTAATTATTTGAGAGTTACTAAGGTTTTTTAAGTCTCAAGCGTAGTTTGTGATGATAAAGTGTATTTATCCAAAAAATATTGTAACTGTTGTATTTTAAACCAGCTGACCCGAAAGACGTAGAGCCCTGACCAAATTTCAATAATTCATACGAAATTCCCATAGAATATGCACTTTCAGTTTTTCCCGATTTTTCAATTTTCCCGGCCACTCTTCCAATTTTTCTTTTCATAAGAACCTAATTCAGACTATTACAAATATTTTAAAACAAGAATAGCCGAATCCATCCAGCCGTTCCCAAGTGATGCGCTTACCAACGGACAGCATTTCATTTTTAGTACCTGGTTGACCGAGCTCTGCTCGGGAAGAAATAGAGAATGCTTATTTAATAGTATAGGATAGTTCATACTAATTCCATGATGATGACAGTCCATACTAATTCCATGCTGCCATGATAGTTGGTACTTACTAATTCCATGCTGCCATGGTAGTCGGTACTTACTAATTCCATGCGTTATTCTAAGGTAGCCATCTTGTTCTAAACTTTGGGCGACCAACCTCTGCTCGGGTGAAAATCAAGCAAAAACAAATTTTCCCAGATATGAGACCTAGCTAGATCGATTTTTCGCCTATATTGCAACTTTCATCGAAATCGTTAGAGTGGTTTTCGAGAACGTGCTTACAAATATAGGATTTATATAGATAGATTCTTCATGAAACGTTTACAGTAACTCATTACGTTCACATTACCTTCTTCATTATGTTCAGGCATAATTGTAAAATGTTCACATGTTTAATGAAACTTCTGAAGCTACAATCATTAACTCAGTACCTATGTTAACACTGAATAATTAATTAAAAAGGTAAATTACTTACTTCAAGTAGGTAATTTGCAGCTAAAAATTAGGAAAATGTCGTGAGGAAAGTTTTGAGTATGAATGTCGATGGCTATAAGACATCAGATGGCGCCTTAAACAGCTTATAAATAAAAAGGCTTATCGATTCATGATTTCTTTAAATTACAGTTCCAGCGAACGGTACACTGCTACAAGGATCTATTGGCGTTCGAATGACGTTGACAGGGTGGCGCTGTTAAGGGTCTCTGAAACTACCAAAAACTACCAAGGAGAAGACCAAAGAAACGATGGATGGACTGTGTGGCTAGAAAGGGGGTGACTACCGAGATGACGACTGATAGACAAGTATGGAGGAAAAATACATGTTGTGCTAACCATAAATAAATTGGAATAAGGGTAGGAGAATGATGAGGTAATGTGTAGCTTTATTTATTAAATCATTTTGTTAAGAAAAATCTCGTAATTGGTGACCAAACTCTAAAGAGTTTTGTGTTTTGTTTGAGTTTTGTTTTGTCATTACAAGATTTTTTAAATTCGACTATATAGATTCGTTTTTCGTTTTTTCGTTTTTTACGTTTTTTCGTTTCGTTTTCGTTTCGTTTATTCGTTTGTTTTTCGTTTTTTTGATTTGTTAAACATAATAAAAACGAATCTACGTACTCGAATTTGACGGTATTTTTATCTGACTACGGCGAAGCAAACAGGCGGGTTATATTTTGTCATTACAAGATTTTTTAAATTCGACTATATAGATTCGTTTATATTTTAACATAATATAAACGAATCTACGTACTCGAATTTGACGGTATTTTTATCTGACTACGGCGAAACAAACAGGAGGGTTATGATTTGACCGGTATGTATGTAGGTATGTGGGCGGTATGTATGTCTATCTGTTGCCTCATAACTTCTAAGCTACTTATAATAATTTGAAAAATGAGGTATCGTCTTGATTGAACAAAACAGTACAATCTAAGAGTAGTAAGCGATCATAAGCTTTAGGGCAAAGTGGCATATGACCACGGCTATCCACTGAACATCCCTATGAAGATGTATTAAATACATTAAAATAGATTACGTGTAACAGAACATTCACACGGGATCCATCATTGACGATTCGTAAAAAAAAAACGCATTTCGAGACAATTCGTAAAAACGCGTTCGCATTGCTTTATGTAAACGAGTTTTTTCGCAATTCTTAAAAATATCTGAATAGATTTCACACTTGTTTCGTTATTCAGAGTTAGAAAGAAAGAAAGAAAGAAAAAGTATTTATTGAGACTCGCACAGGAAATCACACATTAAACTAAAAACACACTAAACATAAATAAAAAACAAAGTAACATTAAAATTTAAAGAATGAAGTCCCGTACGAGGCCAAAAGGCGAAGGCCAAAAGGAGTTCAGTCTTGGACGAGCGCTTCAGCGGACCCGTCACAAAAGAATCACGATTCATGTTTTTGACGAACGTGATTTTTAAAAGACTATACGTGATTTAAGACATTGCCGTGATTTTTCACGATTCGTGTTGAGTGTGAACACAAGCATGTAAAAAGCATTGACGCGGACAAAAAAAAAAAACTTAACGTGAATAAAGACGATTCGACCAAAACACGAATCATCCTCGTGTGAACGACCTCTAACTTGTTCAATTAATGGACGAAAAATACATAACAATTTCAGATGAGAATATTTTATTTTTTTAATACTTTTTAGAGCGTGATTTTTCAGTAGTCGGGTTTTAGTTTTTAAAGAACAAGCATTTTTGTTACTACAGTAACAAAATCCCTAGTGTAACACTTACGCCCAGCAAAAACAACCCATCTTCATCCCACAAGCTCACACAACACTTTTCTTTTACCGCACACATTTAGTAACAAAACTACTTCAACAATATTAAAAACGCCCACAAGTTACATACATAGAACCTAATCAACTTAAGTAATTAAGTGTAGGTCCTACGGTTCTGACAGGGTCACTTGATTAAAATGTATGTTGGCATAGACTAAATAAAGAGGGCTTTATTTGCTTTTCGTCCCTGAGGCAATGGGGCCGAATAAATAAGGGCCTACACTCATTACCGGGAATTCTTTATAAGGACGGTGTGAGAGAAATGGTAATGACGTGGGTTCTGAAGAGTGGGTGTGGTTATGGCTTTATGGAAAATATATACCTGCCGATCTATTCTGTAAAAATCACTTAAATTAAGTGAGGTTGAAGTGAGCTGGCAATAGTATTAAGCCCTTATCAGATGGATTGATAACTCACTTCAAAATCACTCCACCTAATTTTTCAAGGTAAGATTTTTACAGAATATGACCCGCGTGGCTTTTGATTTTCGAATTTCGAATCGATTGAATGATGAACGATATGTCAAACATATTGAAGAGCTGAGTGATGCTTTTACAATAAACTATTTACATTGTATATTGGATAATCTCTTGTACGAGAGTGATTTTACTCTAATATGTGAGAAGGTTTATTGGTAATTAGATTCTCTAAATTAGGATTAGTATATTCTAATTTGAAATATAAAGTATATTTGGAAATGTCAATGAACACATGAATTGGACAAGACGATTGATATATATGTAATTTATATAAACATAGGGCAAATAAAAGCTTAATCATAAAGTAAGAGGTACATTTAACTTAATTTATCAACCACAAACAAACAAAAAAAACTAGAACAAAGCGAAACAAACCACGAACCTTATCACCGGCACTTGGAATAACAAAAAACAATTCCTACGCAAAAAAAAACATTCATGAAAAAAAAAAAGGTTGAAAGTTGTCCTTATTTGAATTTTCATTAAAAGTTTCTCCCGTCAGGAACAAAGAACATTTATATTAAAAAAGTCCGGCCACGGCCAGATATTTATCTGTAGTCTCGAGAGCGGAGCCGAATTTCAACTTTCCACCAAAGAGTTTGAAGAAAAAAATGTAGACGCGACAGTCTTTTGTTTTTTTTAGTTTTTCAAAGTATTGTTCGGTCAAGGAGCGAAAATGATAAGCAATTTTTAAACAAATGCTTTTCTAATACAGCGGGCGAATGCCACCTTTTCCGAACTGTCATTTCCATTCAAAATATTGACAACTAGAGACCCGCCCCAAGTTGTTAAAACCATGTGAAGTAGCACGGTTTTAACAACTTGACAAAAAACCGAGATGTTTTTATGTAAGTTTAATATTAATGTAAGTAAACCTTCCAGAATGAATTCTCTAACTATAACAGACAGATACGAAAAACGGCAAACTGGCAACTTATATTTTTTTGCAAAAAAAATGTATGGAGCTAATGATTATATTTCCGGAACGGAGAGAACAGCCGTTATATCTTTGCACAATGTGATGTATTTATTTATGTTTTTTTGACATACTTCACATAACGAGATTCAGTGCGATATTTTTAATGAAACCCGCACCTAATCTGAAAAAATCAAGTATGTCAAAAAATCATAAATAAATAGTTACAGCACCGTGTGCAAGGATATAACGGCTGTTCTCTCCGTTCTGGAGAGATAAGCATTAGCACCATAATTACATTAAAAAAAAATATATATAAGTTGCCAATTTACCTACCAGATTGTATCCTATGATATATTTATGCATAATATTAGCTATTAGAAGGCATTTCAAGAAAAAAATCGTCACTTTAAAATTTAGCTCCTATGTTTTCGAGAGCCTCTTTTCGATCCACAGTGCGTCGTGTCGAACCGTTGCGTCGCGCCTGTCTGCGGTTATAATATATAAAGATGACTTTGTCGGAAAAATAATAAGGTGCAAGTGAAAATTAATCTTAAGACGCTTCACATATTTATTCCTTCGCTGTATCTGTATGTTTGAATCATGTTGTTGTTCGAACAGCGAGTGGATTTTACCAGCTGTTAGAGGACGGGAGGAAAGAATCGGTCAATTGAAATTTCGACAGTTTGCAAATTTTTGGAAGGGCCCCAAACTTATAAGGACTTACGACGATTTAGAAACAGGTGTGTCGTCATACCTAACTAGCTTGAAAAGAATGAAAAAAAAACATTTATTAGCACAGATTAAAACACACAATATACAATTATACAGCAGTTTTTTTTTTTTTTAATGCTTAAAATACAATGTAAGAAATTAGCAGGGGCGTGTGCCTCACGGCTGCGCCAAAAATGCCCAGTTCAGTAAAAATGCCCGACGCTGGTATTCAACTGGAGCTATGAGTGTGATGTAACGGAGAACCAATCAGTAGTATAGACATTATAACTTACTTATAATAAATCGGTTCTAGGTACAGTGCATTGACAAACGTGTCAATAACAGTGCGTTTTTGTAAACAAAATTGGAATCAATAATATAATCCATTTAAAAACCCCAACTAACAATACAAATGAAAATGTCGCTAAAACCTATCCACGCGATAGTCAATAATGGTTAACTGTGATCAATCAGTGTCATCTATCAAATGGATAATGTGCTCACACTGGATAGTTCGCAAATCAACCGGGTAATGCACGTATAAAAGTTTCGTAAAATGACCACTTCGATGTTAATAGGGAAAAATCATCAATTCAAATTTCGTGACAGATGTGTAATTGTTCAAATGTCATTTAGTAACTTTAACCCAATTTTTTTTTAAAGTTTTTTTTTAGATTTTTAGTTCATATCCTTTATGACATCTCTTTAGGTCGTTAGCTATTCGAATATCAAAAAATATTTGGCCTAGGTCTTAAGAGGGAGGTAAAAATAATAGATTTATTTAAGTTTACATGCACAACATTACAGAATAGAATCCCAAGACATTGTACAGAGCAATTTACAAACTAAAATGTGACACACGTACCTACAAGTAAGTTAGGTAAAAAACAGTTTAAAAAAATATGTAAAAACGAGAAAATAACAAAATAACACTTGTAAAAATAATTAAATGTGGTGTTGTGATTGTTTTAGTAAAATAACTTGATGCTATTGAATTAATCGTCAAGTTCAATTGTATAGGAGACTATCTGACTAGATCCTAATTCTTTTCTAAAATTAAAGTAGCTTAAGTAACTCCTTATAATGTCAGCTATTTGCCAGTGAAAGTCCCTTCAAAATCGGTCCAGCCGTTTCGAAGATTAGCCACAACAAACAGACAGACGGACAAATATTTTTTTAATGGAATTTTGTTATGAGTACCGTTTATACTTTTATATATGCATTTAGTAAAAAGCTGTTATTCTGACATTACAAACAGACATTTCTATTTTATTTATTTGTTTATAGATTTCGACAGCGACATTCTGATTCTGCCGTTCGGAGCGTAGGTTCGGTCCGCGCTCGGAGCATGAACAACTTACAAGTTCTTGGGTATATGTAAGATTTGTATCTGTAAATGCATCCAAAAGATAAATTGTTTTTTTTAATTATTGTTTTACAAGTGAAGTATCTATGCTATAAGGTTAATTTTCAAAATGTGCGTACCTGGCCGTATCCAAAACTATAGGGGCTTCCGATGTATTATTTTTACCTTCGCCGATGAGAAAAAAGGCGTCAGTTTGTATGTGTTTAGAAGCGTCTTTTCCTTTTTTTAGGCTTCCGTACCCTAAGCGTGCTAAACGGAACCCTATTACTTATCCTCCGTGATCCGTCCGTCTGTCTGTCATCGGGCTGTAACTCATGAACAGTAATAGGTAGATTGATGAAGTTTTCACTGATTGTGTATTTCTATTGCTGGTATAACAAAAAAATAAAAATTAAATAAAGTTTAAAAATAAGGGGGGTTCTATTCAAGGGAAGTTTTTTTTAAATATGTTGTGTTAAATATTTTACGGTGGTACTGAACCCTTCGCGTGCGAGTTCGATGCGCACTTGACCGTTAAAGTCTCTATATCGTCTCAACAAACAATCACAAATACACAAACTCCTCTTAATACTATTTATCATAAGCTATTTGTCAGACTCTCAAAGTTTGTCAAACTCTCGACCAACCACACCCGACTAAACTTTAATGCCTACGTCCGCCTCTGCAAGTCGTCGGCACAGCCGCCCAACTCATTACCGCCCGCCCTGCGCCGCAAGACCCGCCCCGGCTACCGCTTGCCTAACTTGTGCAAGCTACAGGGCTGGCTAGGAGCTTAGGTATTAGAAATTATTTAAAAAAACAAAGATCGTTTAAATCTAGAGAATTGTATGGTATTGCAGGCGAGGAATAAACAAAAGTTACACCGTATTTTCATGTTATTGGTTTGTCTAGTAGTAACATTCTATTACTCTCTCAAATACATTGGAAACTATAGTTTTGTATAATTTAGAAGCATTTTTAAAATTTTTGTATATGTGAGTACCATGGAGCCGTATTTTATGTTATTAAGATGTATGTTGACTTGAAAGAGCACGGCAGTTGAGAGTATGTCATGCTCACTTAAATGTCTCGCTGATGGTGGCGAGTGTGTTGGATCATTCGGTTCCTTACAAACTGGTTGAGCTGGATGGTGCTGATCCACGCGTCATGTTCGTGAACGGGCGCCGTCAGTTGTGACTGGTCATCTCTTATCTACCAGGGCTTATTTTTAATCTTATATTTTGAATTGTTTTGATATTTTTATTGTACATTGTTCTCACATATAGAAGCAACAAGAATAATGTACCCAGGATTGTGTAATTTTCTATATTTAAAAGAGTGTCCTTGGAGTTTCTTGCCCGTTCTTCTCCATAAAGATCTACGTTTTGGAACTGGGCAACTAGCTTCAACTTTCTGACTAACTGACCGACTATTTGACAATTCAAAAGTTGCTGTAAATGGTTTAATTGAAATAAATGCTCTGAGTTTTAGTTTCCCGCCTGCAATACCATAAAATTCTTTAGATTATAATGCTTATTTTTATCTTTTTAGATACGTAGCAGTCAGCTTTTTGATTTTTTTATTATTATTTTATTTTAGACTTTTTAGTGTCCCGGCACACTCTTATGAACAAAAACTGGTCCGACACAAACATAGCCCATTTTTACGCTATCAAAAACTTTTTAAACCGTTTTATTATTTTTAATTCAATTTAAACATATAACTTATAAGTATATATTTTTGTAAATCCCCTTTTAATTTCCTTTATTTTGATATCCTATTCGATAGGTTTAATTTTTTTTTAATAAACGTATTACTACTTCGCGCCAAAAATCCGCCATTTTGTTTTTGTTTTTCAAACACCGATCTAAGGACACTTGGGTTTTTAAGATGAATATAACAATACCTGTCGAAATCCATCCAGCCGTTTGGAAGACACGAGGTAATAAAGAAATTTACAAATATACACACATACAAGATACGCGTGAAAAACAACCCTTCCTTGGCAGTCCGGTAAAAACAAATTATAAAAAAACATGAAGATATTGTATTACTTAGGTATAGAATACTTACTTTAAATTGCGTCTAATGTGGATATGATTAGATTAGAAATCCGTCAACATCTTTTCCGAACTCTGTTGGGGTCAGCATCCAGTCTAACTGGATGCACCTGAATAATACCTAGTATTTTACAAGGAGTGACAATGCAATGCTTACGGCACGTCAGCTGGGCCGAAGCAACGCCACTATTATGCCGCTTGTGGCACTCTATACACTGCCAATTGTTTACGAAGAGATTTCAAGTGACGTTTCGTAGTAACCAAAGTCTGTGCCAAAATATATTTCTATCTTTGCAGATGAATACTGTAATCGGTTCAAAGATAAATTAAATTATTCATAACCAATGTTTAACTACATCCTTTTATACTAGGTAAATAATTATCCGATTTCAGATACTACCTACTTACTTCCCACAACAATTTTGTTACAAATGTATCAGTTATTTAATATAAATTTTCAAATTTAATGTTAATGGTGCTTTTGAGCTTTTAAGAGTACTTTGAACTTTACGGATTATAATTAAAATACCGGTAAATGATTAAAATTATCGGCATTGCATAAACCCACGGCAACAACAACGAATGAAAGTTTCAAGTACACAATTAGTGAAAATTCATCATTCAAAAGAGTACTGTGTAAACTGATAGTCTATAGAATTGATATGTTAATGATGATTAAATAATGGATCATATTCCAAAGATAGGAGTGCAAGCACACAAAAAACAAACGTGTTTTTTTTGTAGAAATATAATGTAACATTACTCCTTCACCTAGTTCCCGAAAAGATAGGCAGTCATGTGGCAGCCGGACGCAGAGATCGCGTTTGGCGTGGCAACACGCTGTGTTCGGGTTTGCGACAAGTCAATCGTCATCCTGAGGATGCCTCGTTGAGAGGTGTAACACGTTTCGAATTCTTACAGGGTTTTTTAAGACTCTTTAGGAATATTTAAGCTTTATTAGGTTTTTTTTTTATCTTCTTCTATTGTATTTTATAATGGATTTCCGCAAGGTCACACCTGATTAAATTAAGTAGCAAATAGGTATAAAAACCACAAAAGAAGTCGATACGAATTAGAAAAAAAAAGAAAAATATTTGAAAATGAGCTCTTTTACTTGTTAGGCAACCCTACTCGACTCGCACTCAACAACGGCCGTCAACTTTAAGCATTCCCACTTGAATAAAAACTTTTTCAAACCAGGACCCTAGATTAAAATGTTCTAATTTTAAAACATAATTTAAATTTTTAATCACGCGCAGCCCTGGGCCGATGGCAATCTGTAAGCGGTAATTAGATTTTACTTTTACGATTCGTAGACGGTTGATTGAAGAAAAGTTACGATTAGGGGCCCAGGACGGGAAATCGAACGTTACGGTTTTAGGGGACCGAGCGTGTGTGAAATGACTTGGAAAGTATTTGATTAAGTTCGGAAAATGGCTCCGTAGTGATGGGAAATAAAGCTGTGTAATTTGTAAGGTAAAGGGAGGTGGCGTGTGTTGTTTTTTTTTGTGTATTTTTGTTGAAGACTACGTACTGTTTTTAGGGCGAAAGGTGTTGTTGGTTCGAATCAAAGTAACAAAATTCTGTTAAAGGTTTGTCGATAAATCGAAGTGTTTAGTGACTATGTAGGCAAATAAATAATTCGCCGACCTACGTACCTACACAATAAATAACAATACTTAACTTTATTTTTATTTTTTTACTTTACATACTTGTACATAATATATTCAGTACATGATTCTGAACGATTCAATTGCTTTGAAATTTTTCGTCGGTTATTTTTAAAAAAATCTGCTGCTTCATAGAAAAGTTAAAATACCTACGCGGTCAAAATATATGAAACAGCATTTTTTTTTTTTTTAATTAGCGACCAGATATTTCAACGCGGGCGTTTCAGAATAATGTACTGAATCCATGGTACTTATCAGTTTTCGCGTCGATGTCCCTGCCACCCTGTATATGTTAGTGTTAGAAACAGTAAATTCGATGTAACAATATTAAATAAAGTAATAATTTTATATTAGGGCATAGAATCTATCTGTTTATTAAGTGTCGTCGATCACAGCAAGTTTAAAGTTAGACTGGGGTTCAATAAAATGATTAAAACTCCTCAGAACATTTCTGCTATTGTGGATTCTTTGGCATGTTGACTACTAAATTCTTGATAAGTAGGACTCCTGTGCAGTTGTAATTTGAACCAAAATGATTGAACATCTCCAGTTAATAGTTTACAATGATTTGAGAACACCCAGTTTCTATATTGAGAATTTGGAGTTAAGAACTTGTCAAACTTTACTTGGAAATGAAATAAATAAATTAAATAAAAAAAAAAAATGCATTATAACATGACTGAATATAATATTGTGAGTATTGAGTACTTTAGCATTACTTAAAGCTTCGTGCAGACCAGCGCGACGCGACACCGGCTATTGTTATACCGTCAAGTTTTCTTAGAAATTGTATTGTTCGTGTCGCGGCGCGGCGTCGCGTCGCGCTGGTCTGTACGAGCTTTAATGTGAAGACCCGCGATATTCAAAATTAATTTTAAAAAATCGTAAGAAGTAAAAGTAAAAGGTTGCATTGAAGGAATCACCTTAAGTAACGCTAAAGTAGAGTTTCACAAGTTCATAACTTCAAATTCTCAATTGAGAAACTGGATGTATATAAGCAAGCAGGACGTGCACATAAATAGTGTACCTAGTTAAATATCAAAACCCGGTTAGACAAGTACTCGGAATTGAACTGTGAATGGGGTTCCAAATCACTTAATACGTCACCTAAACACTACTAAAATAACGGTTATAATTGATGATTTCTTTCCCCGTATGTCCATTGACATGTGCTTATCAAAGTCAAGCTCGTCCGTAACGACCAATCAGCGTAAAGTATGAGGTCTAAGATGGCTGCCATTTCCATGAGTTATCGGAAGTGAAGCCGGGAAGTTCAAACAGATTTTTTTTAAACTTCATTACGTTTTGCTAGTTTAAATAATAAATCGGTATGACCATACTTTAAACAGATTTTTTAACTAAATCCAATTAAATATATTATTTTTATTCTAATAAACACAATCTCTTAGACAAGTGATCGTTTAATAAAAAAACCTCATAACTTAATAATCCAAAAACATATTTCTTTCATTTCCCGCTTTTCACTTAGAGTGGACATACCGGGTTCTGATATTAAACGATACAATTATTTGTTTAAATATTTCAGCGAAGTAGTCGGGCGTCCAGACCGCGGCGTTTCGCCTGCCCGTCTGCCGCTCGCGTTTAAGGAAGCGTGAACGAATCCACCGTAGCTGAGGATGGTAACTTTTGTACAATTACCGCACACTGGCGCCGCCCCCCGCATCCCGCACCCCCAAGCACCGTCTGCAAAATAAGCCAAGCAGGGCTTTTATTCGAGGAGAATTTGAGTTCTATTGCCTTAAAAGGTTGAAAGGTCAGTTCAAAGATAGATAGATACATCAATAATTTATTATATTCACAGAAAATCAATAGCAAGATTAAATGAGAAGAACAACATATTTTGAAGAAAGAACGTGACGTGATGTTTGACCACCGCACCGTGAACGGGATGTCAATGAGAAACGAGATTACGCAGCTATATTAAATGTACTGTCGCTACTTTGGCGTCGGTCTCGTTCTAGTTGACGAAGTTCATGGTGCGGTGGACAAACAGCCATAAGTATTTTGATTCAAATAAAGAACGAACAACGCGCGGGGTGTGTCTCAAGGTTACACTAAATGGAAGTCTAACTCAGTATGTGTCAGGTAAATATGTCTGACGCTGATATTCTGCTGGATCCCTGAAGTGAGTCACGGACGTAGAGCAGTCGAAATAAATACGCGA
Organism: Agrochola circellaris; assembly: GCA_914767755.1. Taxonomy (NCBI): domain Eukaryota; kingdom Metazoa; phylum Arthropoda; class Insecta; order Lepidoptera; family Noctuidae; genus Agrochola; species Agrochola circellaris. The sequence goes on from OU611857.1 coordinate 5,467,049, forward strand.
ATTATTGCTAGGAAACAATATGACGTATTTCTGACAGAATCAAGCTTTCCTTATCTACATGAGCGTTTATCCTAAAAGTTGGCAACGTCGCAAATAGCTGTCAAATATTTACCTGTTTTTATTAATTTGGAAATATTACTGTATGGAAATATGAAATGTGGCTAACTAGTAAACTAAAATATTGATTATGAAATGCAATAATTAATATCGTAACACTGAATATTTCGTTTTAGATGTAAAAAAAGTATTTGGAAACTTTCCAAATGCCTTTTTACGCCTAAAACGGTTACAACAACAACTTCAATATTATAATCGCAATTCATTATTAATATTCTAGTTCACTAGTTAGCCACATTTCTTATTTCTATACAGTAATATTGGCAAATTAATTAAAACAGCGAAATATTTGACATCTATTTGCGACGTTGCCCACTTACAGAATAAACGCTCTTAAACTTGTAAATTGGTGAGTCCTTACTTGGAGCTCTATCCATCATACGATGCGACACAGGTGGTTGCTATTGTGGTGGTATTGGTACTGTAGTCATAGCTAAGTTATAGCCAAGTAAATCTTAAGTTAGAAAGTAAAAACACTTTGAATTTCGAAGGAAGAAGCCAAAATAAACGGTAATTTTGCTCAGCTCATTCTGTCAAGAATTTCTGAGTAGGTACATTGCTGGAATTCCAAATTTAAAAAAATTCAACAGATTGTTGCGCGTTGTAAGATTTTAGAGCAGCTATAAACATTAACAGAACTATAAGTCTATATATCACAATAAACATAAAACCCTCACCTAACAAAAGTTACCCAATCAAAAACATAAAAACTATTAACCCTGTGCCTGCGCACGGTACTCTCAGAAGTTGGCCACACATGAGTTATAGCCTCGCAAGGATAGAAACGCTGTCTAACTTTGCACTTTACCCGTATTTTACACATAATGGTTATGTATGGGCGGTTAAACTTTCATACGGGACTCACTAATTGAGAGTGCGTTGCGTCTGGGACTTCGAGACTCTAAACTAACTTCGGCTTAAATAGTTGGAGCTGCCGAGGTCGGAAATTAGATTCGTTCGCTTTGAGAGGGTTGGACTTGCGGACGCCATGTTTGCTTTCGATGGGTTGAGGATAGTTTTGTAATTGGAATAATTTTGAAACTCGAAGGAGCCTGGAATGAAATTTTAAAGGAGAGTGAAAAAATGAACAAAAGAATGTCGTTCTTTTACCATTTACCATTTTTAACCATTACCTAATAACAAATCAATAAGGGCATTGATATTGTGGATTTAAAATAATGTGATTTATGGTTTTCCAAATGAAATACACAAAGTTGTTTATAAAATTATAAATTGGTCGTTGGAACTCTTTTTTGTAAATATTAGATTTTTCTTAATTGACATACTGCAAGAGAATATTTAATTGATTTTTAATAAGCAAGAGAAATGGTGCAAGAGCTTTGGTGGCCCAGTGGTAACCGCCGCGACTTACGAGTTGTAGGTCGTGGGTTCGAACCCAAGCAGGTGCTTTACTTTGTGTGAATTATTTAATCATCCTGCTCTCAAAACGGTGAAGGAAAACATCGTGAGGAAACCGGTATGTCCTGGAACCGAAAATTCGAAGATGTGGCATCCGCAAACACACACTGGGCCCACGTGGTAGATTATGGCCTACTACCTCTCACAGACAGGAGGCCTGTGTCCCAGCAGTGGGAACGTTATAGACTGAAAATGCTTATTATTATGCTCTAATAAGCGACTTAAATATCGTCGTGATTTCACACACTCTGAGAGGTGTTCGTTTTTTTTCGAGTATGGTCAAATAAGGAGCTTGAAAACAGTGTTAATTTAATTGTCATCTCATTTAAAATGCAGAAGCTAATTACTTGGGCAATCTTGTGAATCTGAAAGACAATTTTGCCCCGATGTAGAAACATTACTTTCAGTCCCTCAAGTATCCCTTTTCAGAATCTTCTTCTTTTCGTGACTAACCTGGTGTCAGAGTTTTAAAGCCACCCATGGGCCTCTGACTTGTTTTCACATGCCGTCGAGAAATATCTCTCAGGCATTTCCGGCCGGTTTATTGGCCGGTTTCCTCACGATGTTTTCCTTCACCGTTTTTGAAGCAAGTGATAATTATACAATACGCACATGAATCCGAAAACTCAGAGGCCTTCGGTTCGAACTCGAGACCTAATCCTTTCAGAATTAAAAGTACTAAAATTTTAATTGCATTTAATTCCAAACCGTCTCTGCAGGCCGCCTTAATAATCTCATCTACATTAGAAGCTACACGAGTAAAGTAACAGCTTTCAACATTCTAATTTTAATTTCGCACATTACATTCCCGAAAGCGCTTTCGTACAGAATTTGCAACGATTAACAAGCCGACATTCCGAGTTTCCGACTTCAACCCTATGCTGCGAGTGTTGCAAAACTAAAATCATAATAATTTCTACAACTAATAAACTGAGCAGTTAGTTTAATTTAGCTTAGTTCTACCCCTGCACGTCGCGGCTCGGCGAATATTTTAGCGACTATTAAATATTTCGATGTAAGCAGAATAGTTTGTGTGCGGTTCGTAGTTTCCTGTTACGTGCATTTGAAAATTGGTGATTTTATTCCGTTGTATTTTTGTTGGGTGGCGCCATCTGTACGGTTTGGTGGGAATTAATTTTCGAAAACTATCCTGTTGTGATGATTTATAGTACGATTGCATGGATTCTGGCTTATAGGAGTTGTAGTTGTTGGGAATACTGAAAAAAAAAAACTATATTTAGGTAGTTTCAGGGAGTGTTGAAAATTAAACATTAAATAATGTTCTTTCACAAAATCTGTCTACAATTAATAAAATGGCACTGGTTTTTTATTTCCGATTGAAGGTAGGTATTAAGTTCATGAATTCAAGTTACCAGATTTGCGAAACAGTTTCGATTTTCCTCTAGCAGAATTGCTTAAACTACAGTAACTGGCCATGACTATCAATCACGACTCCGGCCTTATACAATCAACTTACAGAGACTTTTCAACCTTACAATTACATCTCTGCTTAGCCCGCCAACACTCCAGCTACATACGTAGGTAATCTTATATTCAAATTTAAAAATGGAAGCGCTGCTGACCGTTTGCCTCGTGGCGCCACATTGCGCGTCAGACGTCGCCACCTAGCGGCGCTCCCTAGAACTTTCAGCCCGAAGGGTCTCCGCCACTCGGCTATTAATTTCCTAAGGGAACTCTACACCCCGGCCTCCGTACCATGGGATCGGGCGACGATTGTTTTTTTGTATTTTTTTTAAGTTTTTTTGGTTACAATTATTAAACTGAGCTAATCTAACTGTAATTATATTTTAGTTTTTCGTTTATTAGGCAATCTGGTGGTAAAAAATATGATAGTTCTACCTGTTTTATTAGCAAACATAGCAATGACTGTTCGCCCTTTTTTTAAATGTATATCTTTGTAGTAGCAAACATTTTGTAATCACTGTTTAATATTATTGTTTCAGTAAGTGTACGGCTTGAGTGAAAAAGCGTCCAGCGGCGCGTTCAGCGTTGCGGGCAAGCGACGAAAGAGCGCTCGCACTGTGGCCTTAGTGCACGCTTAGTTGAATTTCTATAACAATATCTTCGAACGAAATGGCGCAAACGCTTCCGTCACCGCTGCAAAAACACTGGTTTGAACTTGCACATGACGCCACGGTTGACGCCGGCTCACCGCAAAACAAGCACGCTCCCTCGCCACGCCACTCGGTCGCAGCTCAGGACACTCGCGAGTGTTTGAAAGTGTTTTACACGAACGTCGCACGCCCCGCTCAGCCGGACGCTCGAGTTGAGCGTGCAGTCAGTTCGGACACTTAATCCTTCCTGAATCTTTGGAATGAAGAATGATCAACAAGATGAAGCGGTTTTTTTTTTGTTTGTTTACTGTTTAACCTGGTGTCAAAGTTTTTATGCCGCCCATGGGCCTCTGACTTGGCTTCATATCCCGTCGAGAAATATCTCTCAGGCATGCCAGTTTCCTCACGATGTTTTCCTTCACCGTTTTTTAAACAAGTGATAATTATACAATACGCACCAGAATACGCTGCACCAGAAGAATTAAGTTGCATGCAGAAGAAGCAGGGACAAAAAAGTAGTGTTTCGTCATGGAAAAATCACATCAACCCTTTAACAGCCATTGCTAAAATCTCAATACATTAATTGGGGACATATTTAAGCAAATCAAAACTATGCCAGCCAATACCAGCAACGAGAACCGGTTTTGCTATGCTACGTAGATTTGCTACGCCACGTAGCAAAATGGTTGTCTTCTACGACCTCGTAGCCGGCGTATCAATAACGCTACGTCTAATAAAACTTGCTCAATACTCATACCTTAAGCAAATAAAATTGTTGATCAACAGGAATCATCATTTTTATATTATTTTTATTTAAAAATAAATATTTATTGTATTTAATTTTATTGTATTTGCTAAGGTTTACACCAATAATCAAATAAAAACATGATGTTATAATCATAAGCATCAACTCCTCAACATTACTTTCTTAAACGTCTACCTAAATAGTGAACTTAAGAAACGAATTTCCGGAAACTCCACCACTGAACCGGCAATATGGGGTTTTATTATACGACCAAAGTCGCGGAAAAAGCTAGCGAAAACAAAAAATATACCCGTTTGTCGTATTGCTATCGTTTCCCGCATTCGTCTCGCGGTACTAGGGTTAGGGACGAGGTTTTATCTTTACGCGCGCATGACTATCCTATGGTAATGCAATGAAAAATTACGCCCATCTAATACCGACGCTGTCTCCGTGCTTTTTGTTCAGCTACCCTCACCTGTGTCTGTAGATATAATAGGTAAGTAGATTTAGAAGAGCATTTTATTAGTAGCAAGTTACTGAATATCATAATTTTTGTAAGATTCATTTATGGATATAAGCTTCGGGCCTGTTCGGGTATTCTCGCGGTGACTTCGTTATGTCGATTCGATTCTTACCGCTGTCATAAGTTCGTTCGTGTTATAAGTTTTTGAGTTCTTGCTTAGAAGATGATAGGTATTAGATTTTTAGTCAATGTCGTATGGCCAACATTTTTGACATACTTCATTCACCAAGGATGATGCTCTCAATTCGACTCAATATCTCCGACGTTGGTAAATACATTCTGCTGTTTCTGTTGCTTTTGTGAGATTTGTGTCCTTTTGAACTGCAACATTGATCGGGGATCCATGAGAAATACGCAAACAGGAGTTGGTGATATAAATGTTGTTTGTTTTATAAAAGAATATGAGGTATTATTGAGATAGGCAGTCGTCTAAACGAAATTAATGACAGCTTTTTTCGGTTAACAAACTTCTCCATTTATTTTTAACCGACTTCAAAAAGGCGGTGTTTTTTTTTGCATGTCATGCAATTACTTCGCTAATTATGAAATAATTTTGATGATTCTTTTTTGTTTGGTAGGTCTTATTTCAGAGGTAGTCCCATAAACTTTGCTTGTGTAGTTTTTGAGTTAGCTTCAATACAATACATGTGTTTTTTCCACTTAGTCTGTAAGGATGATGTAATAAGTTCCTGTCACTGTTATTTATAGAGCAGGTATTCGAATGTGTGTGGGTTAGATACCACATCTAAAAAGTGAAAAATTTACGAAGTCGGTATTTTTTTTGTAAAAAGGTTTTATCGTAAAAGTTCGTGTTTTAAATACTAAACTTGCCTATCATAGATGGTGAATTGGTCAATCCTTGATTCTAATTGGAATCCAATGCTGGTTGGCTGGTACTGCTTTATCAAACAGTTTTTTTTGCACGCACCGTTCACATACTGTTACCTTACCATGTACTGTTACCATGTCAGCCATGCGGGCTACGTTCAGTAAAAAAATGCGCCGACAATAGCGTTGTTGATACTACCCCCCCTACTACTGGTTTAGATTCAATTACGGTAGGTACCGCATAAGTCGTTTCAAAATCATCGGGGGTGTTAAGAGGTCGTGCACGAAATCGAGTCACTGTTTGTGAGAAAAAAGTTAATTTAAACAAAATTGTTTGTGATTTTAATACCTTGAATTTTTTAAATAATTTAAGTATTAATGGCAAAACACTAACATTCGCAACAATTTTTTCAAACGTGAGATTGTTCTTCGTTTTACAAGAAAACATTATTGATTTTAAACAGAAAAAAGTATTATCAACATTGTCAATATTGTCTACTTGCAGGTGCCCTGATAGTAACTCACGTTAAGATAGTAGAAACGCTATTTTTGCCTGGTCCCAGGGTAACTTACTTAGTTATTTTAAAAAGCTTTGATACTACCTCCAGTTTTTAAAACTAACTGTCAACATTTGCAGCAATTCTAGGCTTGCTTATGGTAAGTGCACACAAAAGAATTAAAAATGACAGACACCTTTGTAACTGTCATTTTTAATTCTTTTTACCTATTGTGGTATAGTATTTTTTTTTTAGGTGCATCGTCTTTACATGTAATTATTAACTAATGTACCTACATATGCAAAATATTGTAAAACATTTTTAAAATAGTAACGGTGGATTTTCTTGCCCATTCTTCTCCATACGAAAACTACCTTTTGGAAGGGGCGACTAAAATCAATTCAATATTTTGTAAATTTTGACGTTCAAAAGTGCCTATTTGAAATGAATGATTTGACTTTGAATTTGATTGAACTAACTACATAATTAGTGAGTGGGGTTGACAAGTGGCCGTGGTACTGGTCGCTTATAAGTTCCAATCTTTTTTATATTTTTATTGTATAGATTAATGTTTATTTTTATCTACGTAATATTGTGCTGTGCTAACCACTATTAAAAAAAAAAAATTGTTTATACATTTTGTGAACGCAAAGGCTGACAAAATAACAATAAATGAAATCTTTATTATAAAAAATAAATATTTTAAAATTACCTTGCCTGCAAATAAATCGACAGGGGGTATTGTTTTTTTTTTAATTCTAAATAATTAATGCAAAGTATCATGATCAAATTAAATCATCGTAATTGCTTATAGCAGATATTAATTTGCATTCAACTGTTCAACATTTAATGCAAATTAATATCTGCTATGTGTATATGTTTGTTTTATTTCAAAAGACCTATTGGGTTGGCTAATTTACATCTGCCTATCCATTTCATACTGTCCTGTAGCACAAATGGACGCACTAAGTAAAAATTCAAACGACTTGTCATATAAATCTTTCTTTATTTTCATCAACTGAAATCTTCAACCAATCGACGTCTTGTCATGCCGATGGTTTCCCGAGCAATGCGTCTTTACCCTCCGGCATACCGACTACGCTTACCCCCACCCCATTCACCCCTCCCACCCCTAAACTACCACCCCTGGGTGGCCTTTTTAATGTCCTCCGCCTTTGCTCACAACCTCTCCGTTATTACTCCCTGATTCTTAAAAGACGAATTTTACACAAAAAAGAACATACAAAACTGTATTCTAAGACTAAACATTAAGGTATACATTTGTTTAATATGAAATTTAACGTTAGATCAGTATCTAATAGGATACCAGATCATCACAGTACGTTCTTTGGAGAAATTCGTTCTTACAATTACGTACAGTAAGATTAATTGTCACCCTATTTTGAACACGATAGGGTATATTTTTGTGCGGCAGTTTTTATGGTGGTTAAGCCTTTTCGTGCGGGGTTGGATCGGAGGTGCAATAATTTAAGCAAAGGGTGGAAAGCGACGGAGAGTTCTTTTTGTAGTTTGTGCGAGTGAGACGTGCGTAGGTCGAGAGGGTGCGGGGTTAAACGCGTAACAGGGACGGTCTAGGACGGTTTGGGGTATTTTTGTGGTATTGTAAGTACTTTTGGCGCAGTGCAGCTGGTGTTTGAATGTCGAAGTAGGTAAGTATTACCTTTGGCTATGATTTTTTTTCTAAAATCTTTCTTAAGCTTTGAGGAACTCCTGTCTGCAAAGTATTGGCTTATAATGTACGTACAGGTAATAACAGGTACCTATTCCTTTTCAGAATAGTTGAACAGAGGTAAGTTAATAGAACGAAATACCTAAATTACCTTATTGACTAGCAACGTGAATTTTTGCTGAGTTCCAGGTAGATCCAGCAGTCTAACACTTGAAGAGTAGGTGCACGGAGATACTGAAATTAAAAGTAAAGTAAGTTAGTAAGTAAAAAAATATAATATGTCAATAAAAATAAGTAACGATAATTATTGTTTCAGTAAAGGAAAAAAATCTAAGACTATGAAATTTTGTCCATGAAATATGTTATTTTAAGTATTTTAAAGTTAAACAAAATAGGTAGTATAGGTAGGTAGTAAGTACTCAAAATTAAATCAGATCGAATAAAATATCTTGTTTTAAAATGTTCCTACTCCCATAGCTTAACTGCATCTGTCAGCACACTCTCAGCAAACTCACGAGTGATTCCAACACACAGTTTGAAAACTCAATTTGGAAACATCCCAAGTTCGTCCCTGTAGGCCGTCAACACCCCAAATAGGCCGACGCGCTGCGAACGCTAAAAACGTACCCCTTTACCCCTTTCCCCGATTTTTAAGCCTACTTCCCCACCCCCTAACTCCCGGGTTAGCCAGAGCACATTTACGCGCAATAAATTTTGACCGCTTCTGACTAGCCAAAACAGCCTGTATACTACACAATATACGAGACGAATTTGAACTCTATGCTGAAGTAGATTAAGTTGAATTTCAAGTAAGTTTGAAACAGTAACATAGTATATGTAATCGAAACGGTCTCAGAGTTTTGAAGCGGCGTTTGACGTTTAGCAAAAAAACGCTCTATTTTTGCAACTTAAAGACGATTTTCGTTTGTATCGTATTTTGTATAAAAGAAGGTGCCACTTTTGCGTGGCTAGTACAAAGCTATCCTATTTACCTAGGCTTTAGATATTGTGTATTTCTCATTTGTCTTGGTTGTGGGGACCATTGTGTGACCCTATGGCAATGAAGGCCGGGAAATAATGTGGTTTTCAACGAATGGCCTTTGTTTAAAGAATGGGATGATCTTGCGTTGAATTGCCGCATTATTTACGTACTGGTTTATTTACATCATGAGGTAGGTATAATGCTGATGCAGAAATGAGAATGTGATATGGTTAGAAGAATTAAGTGTTTATGGTAAAAAAGTACATTATTAATCGGTTGAAGGACATTAAATGAGACACAGAAGTTTTATTGTTATTACGTCTGGGGGCGTTTAGTGTCCAGAGCGAGAAAAATACCAAACATGTTACTCATTAGAAAAATACAATCTACTTTACCCATGTTATCCACAGGGGAACAGGAAACTCGTCCCCGCATTTTAGGTACTATTGATTAAAAACCATTTTCTTTATCTTATCAGCCGACTCAATTACATCACATGGATGACAATAAAGATTTTATGATTATGATTATGATTATTATGAAAAAATTACTGCGAGCAAAGAATCACGCCTCTGTTTCTACGTAAGAATACATCATGAGGATGAAAGCAAGCTGAAGTGTCAATGGGCCGGCCATATTAGCCGTAGAACTGATGACGGAGAACGCGAATCGGCAAACGTAAGGTGGGACGCCCTCAGGCTAGGTGGAGCGGCGATCTTCGCAGGGTGCTGGTAGCAGCTGGATGAAAGTTGCCGAGAATCGAGCTGAATAGCGTGCAATAGGAGAGACCTATGGCCAGCAGTGGACTCCTGTAGGCTGATGATGATGAGGATGAATACAGGGCGGCACGGACATCGACGCGAAAACTGTTAGGTACCATGGATTCAGTACATGATTCTGAACCCCTGCGATGAAATTATTCGTCAGTTATAAAAAAATAATCTGCTGTTTCATAGAAAAGACAACAACATCAACTTTTCCACATGGAAAAGTGGATAACGAAAAAAAAACCGACCAAGAATTTCAACGTTCAGAATCATGTACTGAAGACATGGTAACAGTTTTCGCGTAGATGTCCCTGTCTGTAAAGTCTTCTATATAATATGCCTACTCAGTGCGCGTGACGATTTTAGAGCGAAAAAGTATTTAAAAATGTCAGCAAGAATTTAAAGATATTCATTGGTATGAAACACCAACGAATATCTTTAGAAGTGAAATCAACTACGTCACATTACGTCATAAAATCACAAACTAAATAATAATATAATGAAACAGTGACGCTTACTGAACTTAAGTTGATGGTCGTATTAGTCGTACACCGACGCTGGACTACATTGTTTGCGTGTCCTTAATGCAGCAGCCATTTGTAGGCGAGCCGTCACTTCGGGAGATTTCATCTGAGTGAGAACGACGGATGAAGTTTGGACCAGTTTAACTGACTGCTGAAATTGAGGAAGTTGTGTGTTCGATTCGTTTTTATGTAGGTAAGTACACGATTTTGTCTGATATTCTCATTTACCTGCAAGTTTATCTTTTTGGTAGAAAAAACCTGCTATCTACGGGGTAATTATGTAACACACATATGGGTTTTCATATTGACAGTTCACCCACGTTCATTGCTTCAATTTATGATATACTACAGGGAAGACACTTACATCGTATATGTCAGGGGCTTATTGGTGATTCGCCCGAATATACTCGCCCGAAACGGGCGAATCGAACTTTTGAATAATTTATTTGCAGGCGAATCGATTTCTGGAGTTTTCGGTTCGCTTACAAATAAATTAACTTCGAGCGAATCACCTCAAGAAAAAATAATTATATTTAAAGTTGTCGATTCACCCGTTTCGAGCGAACGGCTTTAATGCCCGCGCGCAATAGTTCTACCATCTTTATGGTAGAAATATTGAGGTATTCCACTCAGAGCACTGATTTGAACAGCACTTGTCCGAACCGCATCTGTGTACTTCCACTAACTGCTTTCGCATTTGTTTCTATGGTAATCCTCACAATGATGAACGGAGGCTTTTTGGTTTGACATCAACCATTTTGAATTTTGCTAGACATCCTTTGTATCCTGATTGTGTTTACAGCCCACATATCAGACATCCACAGTCATTCCCTTTTTGCTTATGATCTCATATACTCTTTTCCACCACTTATAAAACCAATCTCACTCCATAGTTCCAAGCTAAAAGTACTTTCATAACAAACCGTGCGTCCTGCAGGTACATTGCTACACAGACAGGTATGCATTCCAATCCTAATTTGATCGCCTCGTTGGTCTAGTTGTCTTGGGTTCGATTCCCAGGTCGGGAAAAGTGTTATAGGGATTTTCTATCTGGATTTTCTCAGTAGGAGTTCGGAGCATAGAGTTGTGCCCGGTTGATGGCAATAGGCTCGCCCTCTATTTCATAGGACTTATAGACAAATAGATGACAAATATTTCGCAGTTTTGATTAATTTGACAATATCACTGTATGGAAATATGAATGGCTAAGTAGTGAACTAAAGTATTGATATGGAAATGCAATAATATCGTAACACCGACGATTTCCAAATGCCTTTTTTACACCTGAAACGGTTACAACATCAAATTCAGTGTTATAATTGCAATTCATTATTAATATTTTAGTTCGCTAGTCAAAATCGAACACGTCAAAATTGGTCGAGCTGTTTCAGAGATTAGCCGTAACAAACAAATACCTAGACATACCCTTTTTTTTTTTTTTTTGAGGATGGGAAATTATCAAATAACTTCTCGCGCTCTGGGTGGAGCGGGAGGGCGTGTCAGACTTTTACTGACTAAAACCCACCCGTGTTCCTTCCGTTGCCTGTGTGCCGAGGTCGCGATATCCCTTTCAGACAAACCCGCGACCCCGGCAGGCATTGGCCCTTCCGGACCCCGTCAGTTGGTGCTGACATCTCTTTGAGGCGCGCGTGGAACACAACGCGCCGTCGACCCGGGCCTGGTCCCTATCGGACGGCGAGCTACCCATTGCTCACCTAGACATACCTACGGACAAAAAAAAAATATATATATTAGTTCCGTATAAACTTTCATAAGCATTTAGTAAAAAGCTGTTATTTTGACATTACAAACAGACCATTCAATTTTATTTATTTGTGTAAGTTAAGATTTTTATCGGTGGAAACTTGTAAATGGCCTTCAATTTTATATTTCTTATATTATTAAAATTAAGAACACAATGTAAGTTAGATGTAAGTTTGCCGAACAGAATAAAAAAATAAATAAGATAAGAAAAGAAAGAAAAATATTTTATTTGGGACACGCACAGGAAATACAAACAGTAAGTAGGTAATAACAAAAAAAAAAAAGTAAAAATAATAAAATAAAAAACAAAAAAAAAAGAATTAACGACCTGTGCGAGGCCAAAAAGGCTCCTATCTCAGCATAATGCGGCGATATTTAAAAAATAAATACCGCAGCGCTGGTATTCTGATAGGGCCCACTGTGATGCCACGGACACACCTACGGATTAAGATAAATCCCAAGATATAAGATGAGATCAGATGAGATCCCAAGAGATAAGATGTGTACAACCTTAGTTTTTAAGCTATTGCATAGCTTTTATCGGAGACTGAGCGCGGCGACCGAATGTAGAAATTCCGTAACGAAAAAAACCTGACGCGAAAGTTTGTGAGGATGGATGGATGGATGTTTGTTACTCTTTCACGCAAAAACTACCGAACGGATTTTAATGAAACTTTACAGTAATGTGGCTTATATATCAGAATAACACATAGGCTACAATTTATAAAGATTTTATGTGATTTAGCCATAATATAACGATAAGTATCCAGTAAGTCGGAAAAAATCCTGCCCTCTGAGATCTATCTTTGCGTGCGCTGCCTAAACCGCTGGAGTTACATGAAAAGAATGTATTGTGGGGTTGTTTGTCTTAAAGAGTTCTAAATAAAAGTCCGCGACAGCATATATCTACCTTTTATGTGGAAGCCATTATAGCCAAAATAGTGAGCTATAAATACATTTAAATTGAATACTTTTTTTAAGTTGCATATTTTAGAGTATTTAGTTAATTCGTATCAAAATAAATACCTTCATCGCTTTCGGTATTTAATGTAGATAAAATTTGTCTTTTACACTAAGTAATTTGGACTAATATTTTAAAAGTTAGAACGATAAGAATGACCTGCGATGAGTCGACGGCGGGCGCGCAGAACGAGGGTAGGGATAGGCAATGACGCGCGGTCGCCGAGTGCGCGACCCGAACGCGGGCAGACGCGTGAGGGCAGACGTCATTGACGGTTGTGTAAATTCTGCGGTTTAGGGGGGGGGTATAGGGGTATTTTTTTAAAAAAATATTTTAAATCAACAATATTATCTTCTTATTTTTGAATATATGCTATGCAATAGCTTTACCGCGGCAGTCCTCGAGTGCCACACGTATTTTTTTTTTTTTACCCTTTAGACCTCTTAAGGGGTCATTGTACTCATTATTATGAATGAATTTCACTATGGGCAAAAAAAAAATCTGCTGTTCCCTACATTTATGTTCGTCTATCTCGTCGAAATGTAGGGAACACCTGATTTTTTTTTTTGCCCATAGTGAAAGTTATTCGTAATGATGAGTACTTAAGAGGTTTAGGGTAAACAAAAACTAAGGTTATATATATAGTAGATGTATATGTAGATGAACAGTTTGCTTCTTTCAGAAACAAATCTAACACCACAATTTCCACATAGTACATTCTAATAACTCCCCGTGCGTCTGCATTGTCACGCACAACTCCATGAATTCACGGTTGCAATCCACAAATTGGTGGGATAAAGCTTACTATATATCTTTGCGCTCATTTCGATTACGGGGTAGGCAGGCCTGCAGGCATTAGCTGCACTGCTAGCGTGCTAATCACGTTAACAAGTTTAGGGTAGCTGTGAATGGTGGAGCGGTTCTCCTGTGGTTGGGAGTTTGATTCTTGTTTTGAGTAGATAATAAATAGATAATTGGACTCTATTATTATATGCAATACTGAATAGATTGAATAGATCATTTAGGATGGTAGGTGCTTGTGTTTTTAATGTTAATAAAAGTAAGGGAACTTGTAATACCATAGGACTATGTTTTTATGAAGCAAAGAGGCATTACTGCTTAGAGGCGAAATCATCAGCGCGGGAAGCCCGCGAAATTCAAATTTTCTTACGTTTTTTGCAATTTGCAGATCAATGTCAGGTTGTATGTTGATTAAAATATGATTACCTGAATCCCAAGGACATTTTTAAAAACATAAGCGTTTCGAAAATTGTCCTCGGATTCAGTGTTTTGAGCGCTTTTTCGGATATAATATATTCTACTTAAACACAATTTTAGAACTTAGATTGATGTCAATATGTTAATTAGCCCGATGTACAGTCAACCTAAAAGAAATGACAAACAACTTATCGTAAAAAAAAATCAGTCTTCCCATAAGCGTCGAGTAGGTATTGAAGTTTTCTATGGGACAGTTGATATTTTTACCGCGATTACGATATTGGTGCCAATGAGAAAGTTGTTCAGTTTGGATTGTCTGTACCACACCTTTCTGTTACACCCTTTGTTATCATTTCGTACAATACGAATGTCAGTACGCTTTTAAACTCATTATTTGAATGGCTTTTCTTTATTGAAAACTACCTGCGCCCCGAAGTTTCACCCGCGTATTTCTCGATGCCAAATTCCATCTAAATCTGTTCAGCCGTTTTAGCGTGAAAGCGTAACAAACAAAATTAGTTATGTACATAAATACGTACGTATACGTCAGGGATGGCGAACCTTTCTACATCTACGTGCCATTTTTGCCAAATAAATATTGAATGTTACCACGACGTGCCAACAAACAATCTAGACATAGTAACTCCTGGAAAAAAATTATATAAGTACTTTCATATATTATTATACAGTCATGTTAATATCAACTGTTTTAATATTTATTTGTTTACTTTAATACATCATTATTAAACTATTTACAAGTAAGTACGTACAAACAACTTATAACTAATTAATTAATAAAAGTAGCAAAATTATATACTAACTTAACTAAAGCTATTTACAAACTAAAATATAGCATCATTATATTTATTAAAATTAAAGAACAATTGAGTCTGACTTCTGCTGTTGCCAACTAAATGACGTAGGTTTCTGAAATGATGCCGTGACCAAATTATTTTGTTACGTGCCACCAATGGCACGCGTGCCATTGGTTCGCCACCCCTAGTATACATAGTACCTACACACAGTAAAATAAATACAGATACGACTTAATCATAATTATGAGTAAGTACAAAGGTAAGGTAAAGGTATTTATAATATTGATTAAGATCTATATTATATAGCTAGGATTAGGATTCAATCATAGGACGTCAACACACTCAATATACTGATTAGCGTAATAAAAATGACCCGTCAGTCCTTTATATACCGACATAGATCTACAAAAACAAATGGCAGTAGATTACGTAAATGATTAATCTTCACCCTGCAGCCACAGGGTAGGTAGATAGATATAAGGTACCTTGCACAGACAGGGGAAAAAACAAAGGGCCATTAGTGCAGGAAGTGAGGCCTCATCAAGATACTCGTAAATAGAAGTGACACTATGATGGATCACCGTCCCAAATGGGGAAGTAAAATATCTTCCCTTTCCTCTAAACCTTTATCACAAACGTACAAGGTTCAAAATCGCATGGCTCTACCTTAGATACCCACTCAAGCCGTGTCATTTCTTGGAGCCTTAACTCAAAGACATAAGGTCTAAAATCGAAGGTGTTGGTGAAGTAACAAGCTTCCTGCAAGACTGTGTTTGTCATTATCGGTAGCTAAGTAAATAGGCGAGGGTTTGTTTATGAAGGAAATAAGGGTGGAAGTATTTGTTTTAGGTAATTGATGTGTTAATTTCTAATGGATGGGTAGAATGGTAGGTTATTTCGTTTTGTTCGAGTTTGTTTGGACTGTTGTTGATTAAGAACTGTGATTGGCTATGATTAGCCTGTAGGTAACTGCGCCAGTTCTTCTTCCCAGCTAAAGCACTAGGAAGGGGTGAAGGGCGGGCGTTATTGGGGACTGTCTTATGTATTTTTGACGTTCGAAAAGTTCTGATTCTCAGTCTAGTTTGAATAAATGACTTTTGATTTGACTAAGCCTGCGTGGTGGATTTACCCAGTTCCTCTCACAGATAAAAGGGCTGTGTGGCAGCAGTGGGAACGTAGCAGGTTGATTATATAAAAGCATAGCCTTACTGATATCGAAAGGGCGTTCATTCCTTCTGCAAACCTTTTGTCTTACTTCCCTAGGTTTATTTGATGTAATATGATTAATGAGTAGCTTAAGGCGAAAGCGTCAAGGTAGCCCGCGAAATTCAAATTTTCTTACGTTTTTTGCTATTTGCAGGTCAGTATCATGTTCTATGTTGATCTAAATATGATTCGCGGCCGTATCAAATGTTTAATTATAGAATTATAATTATAAAAATGATCAATATAACTCTCTAAGTCCATGTGATCCCATTGAATGAGTATTTCATGAAATCATGACATTTGACAATTATGCTAACTTATGGAGTTCTATTGCTGATTGTAATGACTATAATTATGTAAAGCCATGTTTATTACGATCGCGAATTATATTTTAATTAACATACAACCTGACACTGACCTGTGAAATGAAAAAACTCAAGAAAATTTGAATCTCGCGGGCTACCTTAGCGCATGCCCCTTAAGGCCCTTCGTACATACGTTTTTCTTGTCGTGCAAAACTACGGTTTATTCCATACTATAAAGGCACGGTCGTCTGTGTTGTATGGATCACTATGGAAGCTTGTTGATGGACACGTTTTTTCTTCGACCGGTTTATACGCCGTACTGTAAAGAAACCGTGCCGTGCATAACTATCGTATTAATAAACTAAAAAAATCGGCTAAGTGCGTGTCGGATTACGCACAATGAATCGTTCCGTAATTTAAAAAAATCTATGAGTAAAGGACCGTTCTCCGATTTTTTTCATAATTTTTGCTCAGTAGTTTTGGAATTATGGGGGAATGGTCAATTTTCATCAATTTTCTTAAATATCTTTGAAGTATTCACGTTAAAATAATAAAAAAAAAAAAAACAAAATTATTCTCTCTATTTCCGCCTTTTCTTTTCTTTTTCCTTTTGCCCTCCATATTCAAAATTAATTAATTTACGTTACACGTCCGTAGTTGGGTCACAGAAATACATATGTGTACCAAATTTCAACTTAATCGGTCCATTAGATTCGGAGCAAATGGACTGTGACAGACGGACAGACAGACACCCAGCCAGATACACGAGTGATCCTATCCGATAAGGGTTCAGTTTTTTCGTTACAAAGACATCATTTATAACTTCCAGTTACAGCTTTATGTAAGCGGGTACGCCCTTTATGCCTGGAGGCTTTTATTAAGATGTTAAGTTTTGTTTATGTTTAGTTTTTATTTCTGCCCGAGTATAGTTCTCGATGATTTTGTTTGATATAATGGCGTGTGCTAGCTAACATATGGATAATAATTTAAATTAGGTTATGTAATTATGTTGAATACTATTATATATTATATAGAAACATTTTTTTTCTTTCTAACTGAACAGACAGCTGTGCCGCTGGGGAGTTTGTTGCGCCACTTCTTCTTCCCAGCTAACGCACTAGGAAGTGGTGAAGGGTGGGCGTTTTGGGGGACTGTCTTATGTAATTTTGACGTTCGAAAAGTGCTGATTCTCAGCCTAATTTGAATAGATGAGTTTTGAATTTTGAATTGCGAGGCAAGAGATTATAAGAAACAATTTTTTACATGAGCATTGACGACTTGTTTTTGGGAACATGAAAGGCCGACTAAAACTATCAGCAATGAAGCAAAATTGTTCGGACTTAGGTTTAAAGTATTATGAACGAGATAACAAGGGAATACGATACGAGTTGTCTGTCGAGTACATCAAAGCAGCTCTATCCATCACCTACATTTGCTGTAAAAGCTATTTTAGTAGGTATTGGCTTCATTGCCTTTAAAATCCTAACTAATGTGAAAGTGAGTTTGTTTGTTTGTTACGCTTTCACGCTAAAACGGCTTAACGGATTTGGATAAAATTTGGCACATGGGTAGCCTATGACCTGGAAAAGGACATAGGCTACTTTTCATCCTGGATCGCAGACGAAGTCGCGGGCAACAGCTAGTAAAACTATAATACATTACAATAGATATATTTTTCTATTTTTTTTTTTCGATAATAACTAGTACCTAAGACTTCTACCGGTTTCCGAAAAACGTGAAAACGGAGATTCCCAATTTGACGCCGAATATGTCCATTTATTTTTTTATTTGCCTTAAGACATACTAACTTTGTAGTTATAAAGTAACTTTGTCTGTAGGTACTTTGTTTGTTTGGTGCGTTTTTTGTTTGTTTTGTGTTTTTTTAACGCCTTGACGGCTGAACAGATTTGGATGAAACTTGGCACACGGATAGACTGCGACCTGAGTTAGGACATGGAACTAGACACATTCCATTCCGGTTGTACGCTCCTGTGGGAAAATTTTCTACCTTCATGCGAGCAAAGCCGCGAGCAAAAGCTAGTAATTTAAACGTACATACCGTGATTCTGTGTTTGCTTCGCTGGAGGTACCCATGAATATGTATTTAGAGGTTTCACTTGATGCGAGGTAACTCTCCTGCTCCTGAAATAGATTAGATGAATTTCGTTAGACTTAGATTTTTTAAATTATATGGGGGAAATTATCTATTTATCAGATTGACTACCAACATAAATTGTCCGACGTTCCTTCTTATGTTTCACGCCCTGTCGCTTCTGTACTAAAATCAGCCGAAGAAGAAAAAATTAGGAAATATTCAAACGCCTGTGAAATGCACGGTCAACCCCCTTGTTGCAACTGTTGACGGAATCTTCGCCCCACAAATGTCTACCTTCATAAAACATCTTGGAGCTGCAATCGCTGACCACTGGAATAGGCAAAATAATGTTCGAGTTTTCAAGCTTGTTTGAGAAAATAACAATAATTCCAAGTATTTTAGAGTTTTTATTTTTCATAATAGCTAGCGAGAGGTAAATCTACTCTTTTGTTTTTCGGAACAAAACGTCAATTATCAAAATCGAAATCTAAGTTAATACTTGGAAATCGTATCAAACTATAATGATAATCATTACATTCCGTTCTTCTATTAAAACAGTTGTCTAGGGAAACTAAAACGGGGGAAAAAATGACCACGTAAAAACAAAATGGAAGGCTGGCTTAGAGTGGGGGCGGCAAAATACGCATGTGCGTGCCCCAGCCTCCCCCGAGGCAGGGGAGACGCGGCCGCTGCGACCTGCGGGGAGGGCGGGGTTTTGTTTCAGTAGGTACGGGTTTTTCGCCTATCTTTCTTGAGCATCCCTTTGATATGCGATTTTTTTTTTGATGTGGTTATTTTTATATATAGAGATGCATGCTTTTTTTGTCCGTGTGTGTGTGGTTTGTAGAATTAATTAGTACCCTTTCATTTTCGCCGCTCGTGTTACGTAGTCGTTATAAAACATGGACGCTTTTCTTTTGTTTTTTTGGGCATGCCCGGGGTGAAAGAATTTTAATGTGTAGGTGTTGGTACTTTCGTTTGGGCGTTTTAAATGCTTTTGTAGATAATATTATGTACAGGGCACTTCATAGGTGGAGGACTTTTAGGGTATTGGTGTTGTTTACGGGTTCAGGGGGTAGAATATAGGAAATAGAAATGGACGTTAAATTAATGGGATGTCAGCGGCAAAGTGGGATGAAAATGGATTATCTTGTTTTATTTTAATTGAGCCTTGTTTTCCAGAATATTTATTACTAGCTTCTGCCCGCGACTTTGCCCGCGTGGTATTCAAATTCATATCTTTATTTGCATTCCATAATGTAGGTATACAGGTGTTACAATGGCTTAGAACTAAGGTACGGACCCTACAGGGTCCGTACCTTAGTTCTAAGCAAGTAGGGCACAGCAAAAAGTATAAAATAAAAAAATAAATTCTTAGTAAAAATAAAATAAAATTATAAGGAACAAATTAAGTAACAATCAACAATTTTTAAATATATTCTTAATATTCTTTGGGATCTGATGTATGTCGTTGTGCATAATAATTATTTGATAAGGTCAATTTTATAAAACATATATCATATTATAATATTTATCTACGTATGTATGAATTGTATCTATACGACTAACTGTGTATGGTGTCTGTTTGTGTATTGAACTACTATAAAATATAACCTATGGCACTCCCTTGTAGCTTTGAAAAGAATAATAGAAATCGGATCAGTACTTTCAGAATCCAGAGATTACCTCCTACATTCTTAAAAACTTAAACTCTTTATTTATAAAATATTTGCGTAGATAAGTACGTTACTAGGTAGTTCACGATTTGCTTGTTGCCAATACAGAAAGGCACAGAATTCAGGAAATCGGTTCGTTGAAATTACAACAGAAATCCTATCAATGAAATGTCTATAAGCAGCTACACAACGCTTTTTATTAGCTTTTTCAGATCAAAGCGTCGCTAGTTCAAATTACAAAAAATCCCCGCCGTCAGACACTACAACATAATCAACAAGCTCGCCGTATCGAGCTACCATAAACTCCAAAACATGCCTATTCTAAATTCCAATTATTCACTTTGACGTCGCCCGTAGATAATCATCTGTCATACGACGCTGGACGGGGTAACTGTCCATTTTAGCCCAACCTCCCTCTTTTTATACAACAACCCCGATTTTAGCACTTTTAGTACCAAAGAGAGGGGAGAGGGGGCTCAAAGTTTGCTGGTAGTGGAAAATGGAAAAGCAAAGGCCGGGATAGGTTTTAAGCAGGCCTCTGTTTGTGCGTAACGTAAGATTGTGTGACGTTTTTTTGGTCCACAGATTATAAATGATATTTGTGTTTATTTTTGGGTTAGAGTGACGGTTTTTGTTTGTCATTTAATGCTTTAGGCTGTTGGGCTTAAAACCAGAGACAGGGGTTTCGTGCTGAAATTGTGTTAAGGTTTTTTATTTTTGGTGTGATAAAATGTACCTACGTGGTTTGTGGGGAATTGAACGTTAGCATATAAGGCTATGAATAACAATTTACTTTTTAACCGACTTCAAAAAGAAAGAGGCTCTATGTTAGTCTGTATGTATTTGAAAAAAAAGTATATTGATTGATTTCTCTGTGATTACTGGGCTGTTTTACGTGATTCTTTTTTTATTTGGTAGAAGAAGCTTACGCAGTGGTTCCTTATTTTTTTTTTTTTTTTATTGCTTTATTATCTTTTTTTACGAAATTTTGTTATTATCACCAATCTTGCTGGACTACGGAATGGCGAATTTAATTTATACACTTGTCTATCTATATATATATATATATATATTTGAACGGCTGGACCAATTTCGGTAATTCTTTTTTTTGTTGTGGTCGTTATTCTGAGGAGTAGGTTCTTAGGATAGGAAGGTGATGGTAGGGTAGGTAGGTAGGTATGCAAGTAAGTAGGTATGTAAGTAGGATAGGTAGGTAGATAGAAAGGTATTTAGGTAGGTATGTAGGTAGGTATGTAGGTAGGTATGTAGGTAGGTATGTAGGTAGGTAGGGTACGGTAGGTAGATAGATAGGGTAGATAGGTAGGTAGGTAAGGTAGGTACGGAATGTAGGTAGGTAGGTAAGGTAGGTAGGGTATGTAGGTAGGGAAGATAAGTAGGTGCGCCGTAGGTAAAGTATTTAGTGCTACCCGAGCGAAACCGGGGCGGGCAGCTAGTACTAATATAATAATGAGGTAAAATTTGTTTGATTGTAAGTTTGTATGTACCTGAAAAATCCTTTTTGCATTGGATAGTAATTCTTGAGGAAGGTTATAGGCTCGTGGGCGAAGTCGCGGTCAGCTAATAAGAAATATAGGTACTGGAAATAAAACTCTATGGCAAAGAAGTGAAGTAAAGTATCCCCTACGCTAAGTGATTGGTTATTGAGTGAGCAAACACATCTAATGCATTCCACTTATTAAGTTAGTCTTCAATCAATAAAAGCCGCAACTCGATATCAACTTCCCTTTTTCCACTTAAAGAAATTAAGGTTCGAGTTGGTTTGTGTTTTGTGTATCATATGTTTGCGTACAATTTCAGCGTCTTTGGTTCGGAAAACAATTTCTCAACAGCGTATTTGTATCGTGTTACCCAGTAACTGGGTTGTGGGGGTCAGGTAGGCAGTCGTTCCATGTAAAAAATACAGATATTCTAAAATATTAGACCCCAACATAGTTGGGAAAATGCTAGGCTGATGGATTACTGTTATAGGTTTTTTTTTTTTTTTTTATTCTTAAAAATTAATAGAGGTTTATCCACATGGATACGCCAACCCCATTGTACCTTATCACTACTCCTTACACCACTTAAATTAACATATAATAACCATATTCTTATCCTTATTATTTAACAAATTTAAGCTATTCATTGATCAAGCTGTTGTACCACACAATTTTTTTGCAACATTTGATTTAGGATTCGCCAAAATAGTGAAGATAAGGCCAAGATCTAAAATATTTAAACCAAACTCCCTAATCAATGAATCTCTTTCATTTTTGTTCTTGACGCATTCCATCAGCAAATGTTGCACGTCTTCTATTTTATTGCATACTTCGCAGTTTGGAGATGCTGTCTTACGCATTAGGAGAGCAAATTTTGCTGATGGAAAGTCTTAAAGCTACTTTGACGTAACTCCTACTTAAATTAGTGTCATCAAACCAGGGCACGCGAGGAGGTTCACTCTGAATTACTTTGTACCATATAGGTACCTTTTTTTTTCGAAATCTCGTTAAAATGATCTTTCCATTTATTATAACAAGACTCCTACTGTTATTAGTCGTCATCTCGGTACTCACCCCCTTTCTAGTCATATCATCTTCTATCACACCACACACACACACACACATCTTCGAGAATATTACTCTTCGGCGGACGCGCACCCGTACTCAATCACTTAATGAAAGTACAGTGGAACAATGTAATAATAATTCCAATGACTCGTCCATAGATGGCACCACACACAGTTTACCTACAATATCGGATGATGAAAACGACGAAGTCACACAATTAAAACAACAAATTGACCAACTCAACTCAGAATTACTGGCGGCTCATGAAGAAATAAATAATTTATCATGTGAAAACACTGAGCTAAAAAGAACGATGGACTTGCTAAATAACAAACATAAACTTGTAAAAAAAGTAACTAAGAAGCTAATTAGCGACATTGGGACACCTAATAAGGAGCAAGCTACTCCTATTCGAAATTCAAATCCACATAAGAAACTGGAAAGTTCTGCAATAACTTTAACTCCAAAACATGTTAATACTTTAGTTACGAAACAGCAAAATAGTCCATCGCACACTGTTAAACCAGGTTTGAAGGTAGTTAACAATAAACAACAACAAAAACAAAAATTGTGTATTCTGAGTTCTAATAAGACAAACAAGATTTTATCAATAGCAGAAGCAACATTCCCGAACTATAATATATGTCACTACATCAAACCATATTGTGGGATAAGGCATCTCGTCAGCGACATCGATAATAAATTAACTACTTTTACGACTGATGATTACTGCATAATTCTCATCGGCGAAGAGGACTTCAGCACAACAAATAACTATCATGATCTAATTCTTAACTTGCGTGAAACACTTGTAGCTGTGAATAACACAAATATTATAATATGTTTACCTACGTATAAATACAGCTATTACTCTAATATGTACAACTTAAGAGTAGAACTGTTCAATAACCTGTTATACAATGACATTCAGAGACACAACTATGCATTTCTATATGACTCTAATTACGATCTACCCTTTGATTATACAATGTTTTCTAAGTTAAATGGTGTGATTAATAATACTGGTATGAACAATATTTTTTGCAATGTAAAATATGATATTGACATGACCTTTCATAATTGTTTTTCCAATTCTAATAATATAGACGATGTCTCTCATAAAATAGATGCTCCTGAAGCCGGGAACAATCAAAATCTTTTTCTTGTATAACCATATTCATGTTATTCATCAAAACACAAACGGTTTAATAAGTAAATCGGACTTATTAACATTACATATAAATGATCTTGCTAGCCTTGGTAAACATGTGGATGTACTTTGTGTTACAGAACACAATATGACAGAAGAGGACCATTGCAATCTTTATATTCCAAATTATACTCTTGCTACCTTCTATGCAAGAAAGTCCCGGAGAGGTGGCTCATGCATCTTAGTAAATAGTAAACATCCGTATAAAATTCTCGACTTAAAAGAATATTGCAGTTCTTGTATCTTAGAATCTTGTGCAATTGAATTAACCAAGCATCAAATAATTATAGTCTGTATTTATAGATCTCCTAAGAATAATATCGATTCTTTAACTTCATTTTTCTATAACTTTGATGGAATCTTAAGAAAAATATGTCCCAATTCCAAAAAAAAGGTGCTGATTTGCGGAGACTTTAACATCGATATTTTAAAAAACACAAAAATGTCAATGCAATTTCAAAATCTCTTGCATAGCTTTAATATGAAATTAGGTGTGCGTGAACCAACCCGGCTAGATAGCGGTACATGCATCGACAATATTATACACAATGTAAGAGGAAGTGTATGTGAAGTAATGGAGCTAGCCGTCTCTGACCATACAGCTCAAATTATTAAATGTCCCGTCAAAAAGACCTGCACGATCACACACTGGTTCTCTTATAAACGTGATTTTTGCCAGGAAAATGTCAAAAAATTTAAAGAGGTTCTCCAAAGTCTTAGTTTTAATAGTGTTTATAGCTGTAAAGATCCAAACAATGCATTTAAAGAATTTCATAACTTATTCAAATTATTTTACGATCTGTGTTTCCCTTTAGAGAAAATAAAAAATGTAACTACTAAATCACAGAAATGGATCACAAAGGGCATTAAACTGTGCTCTAAACGTAAACGTGAGATGCTATGGACCTTCAGGCGGCATCCAAATTTAATCAATAAACAAAGATATAATTCTTATTCCAAACGCTTAAAAACAATTATCAAACTGACCCAAAAATCGCAAAATAGCCATTTTATCAATAACGCTGTAAATAAAACTAAAGCAACCTGGAGGGTTATAAACTCATCAAAAAATAACATTCCAAGGAACAGTCCTTATAAACTCCTTATTGACAATAAATACGTAACAAATCCAACTGACATTGTAGAACTATTTAATAATCATTTTATTGACCAAATACAGCCAACAAACAATTCTGACTATAAAATAACAGTAACAAATTCAAACATAAATTCATTATTCTTATCACCCACAGCACCAATTGACATTTATAAAATAATTACGACTCTGAAAAATACGAATAGCTCTGGCTTTGACGACATTGAGACTAAGATAATAAAAAGCGAAGCTGTTGAAATTTCCCCGGTTTTTAGCTTTATTACTAACCTATGTATAGAACATGGTGTTTTTCCCGAAGACATAAAACTGTCCGTAATAAAACCACTACATAAAAAGGATGATCCTCAAAATATACAAAACTATAGACCCATTGCTCTTCTTTCAATATTTTCCAAAATAATTGAAAAGGTTATTTATAATAGTATACAGGGTGTAAAAAGACACATCACAAAGCCGTAAACTACGCATACTGTACGTATAGCTAAGTAGCTTTGCGCAAAAATTATTGCTGGGAACCGTAATTTTTTTTTTTTTAATAAAAAAAAACAAGTTTTTATTGCGCGCAATGTAACGCGAACCCACGCTTGAATGAACGGATTTAGTGTTAGTTAAGCTCCGCCCCTACGCTACGTAGTTAGGTACTTGTTGTTCATTGCGTTTTTGTAACTTCAAATGCGTAATCTGTTAAGATAAATCTAAAATTCAGGTAATGTTTGTTTGGAAAAAAGTTTCGTATTATTGCATAGAATTCATTTTCGTGAAAAAGTAAAAAAAAAAAATGCGACTTTGACCTTCAATATCTCCAGAACCAGTGGATTCCCAGGTATGGTCTAGTGGAAAAAAATGATGCAAATAATGGGTAGAATATGTGGCTTTCGGCTTCGGAAAGTGTCTTTTTACACCCGATATACATGTTTCTTGAAAAAAATGGCATTTTAACTAAAGAGCAGTATGGTTTTAGAAAATGTAAAAACATAAACATGGCCATTTATGAATTGATCAATGAAATAGTTACAAATATGGACCAAAAGATACCTGTAACAGCCTTATTTATGGATATGACTAAGGCTTTCGATTATGTTGACCATGGAATCCTTCTAAATAAGCTATATAAATATGGCATTAGGGGTAAAGTTTTAAACTTAATAAAGTCATACCTTACTGGCAGAAAACAGGTAACTAGTGTTTCAGCAGTCGATGTTCAAATTAAAACTGAAATTAGTTACCAATCGAGAGAGAGACAAATTTACTATGGTGTGCCTCAGGGAAGTGTGCTTGGCCCTTTATTATTTTTATGCTATATAAATGACCTTCCGAAAACCATACCACATCCTATGACCCTATTTGCTGATGACTGTACTATAGTCTTTTCTGGTAAAAATTGTGACTCATATGAAAATGACATAAACAGTAGCTTAAGTCTAATAATTCAATGGCTAAATAATAACAACTTACAGATTAATTTTAATAAAACTCAAATAATGACATTTAAACAAAGAACTAATCCTAAAATCCTTGACATTAATTATGACCAAAATAAGATTATTAAAACGGAACAAACCAAATTTCTAGGTATTTGGCTAGACGAAAACATGACATGGAAAACACACCTGGAGACTATGATAAAAAAACTTCATCAATTTTGCTATGCTTTACACAATTTGAATAAGGTTGCAAATCGTAATACTGTCCTTACTGCATATCATGCATATGTCTCCACAACTCTTCGTTACGGCATAATATTTTGGGGCAACTCTACCAATAGAGAAATGGCATTTAAGGCCCAAAAACAATGTCTTCGAGCCATATGTTTGTTAAAAACCACCGAAAGTTGTAAACCATTTTTCGTTAGTTTAAAAATACTTACGCTTCCATCCCTCTATATTTATGAAATTTCAATATTTGTTAAGGAGAATCTATCTAAATTTGAAAAACTTAATACTAGACGTCACCAAAGCACACTAAAATCAAAAAAACACAATACTGCACTTTTCTCAAAGAGTTGTCTCGGCATGGGCCCAAAGATTTACAATAAACTACCAAAAACTTTAAAAAGCATGACCAACATTAACCATTTTAAATCGCAACTTAAAAAATTCTTGATTGAAAAGGCTTACTACTCTATAAATGAGTTTTTAGATGATAGAAGCATAAAATAAAATAAATGTCCGATCCACTTGTTATTCTGTCTTGTTTACGACGTTACTTGTTTCAAACAGTATTATTTAGTTTGTAGGTTTTTACACCAAATTTGTACGCCTTGCAAGGCAAAACATAGTGATACAACGCAAATTTTATACCATGTACCATATTACCTATGTTCAACAAATAAAATACTTTGACTTTGACTTTGACTTTGACATCACACACACCATCACACACACATCACACAACACACACACACACATCACACATCATCGACGTTCATGGTCGTTTCATCGTTCTTCTACACATCTCTAACCCAGATACGTAACAACAATTGAATACGAGTATCAACTTGAATAACAAAAACCGAATCACCAACGACGAAAAAGCCTTTCATATACTAACATTTTACAAAAACTTAATACAATTAAATGTCGCCATTTTTAAAGGGTGTACAATCGATTTTTTTTATTTCACCAAAGATAAAAAGGGGTTATGTATTTCAAACGTACCTTTACATAATCCGGAAAGCCCGAGTTAAATTTTAGCACGTAGGCCGAAAAAAGGAGGCCCAAACAACCCTTGCTCTGGTAAAAAATGGAATATTTCTTTTTGATTACAACAATATAATTTGTATCTTGTGTCGGGAATTAAGTTAGAGGAGGCTAGCGGGTATTAAGTAATTAGGTACACCCCGATTCAAAGTTAATAATAATAATTGCTTTATTTTCAGGCAACTAAAGGCCTATAGACAAAATACACAAATTAATCATAGATAATAATAACCTAATACATAATAAAAAAACATCACTACAAAATCTAGTTAGTACGTTGGGTCGGCGACGTATTATTGCGCTGAGTCGTGGTGGCATGTAGCCTTCCGCGAAAACCGATACACGACACACGTCGGCCAAAATTCCTCCTTCATGAAAGTCTCCAGGTGATGAGCCGGAACCCGCACCACAAAAGATTTGAAGTTAATCTTATGTCGTGACTCCAACTTCTCGACTCTCAAGGTGAACTTGATCTTCATCCTGATATACTCCACGACCTCCTCTACCTTCGTGGTGTGATGTAGACGTGACACGAACAGCTGCGTCGTTTGAATAGCGGGACGCAGCAACATGTCTGGACCAGTGATTGCGGTACCGCACTGATTGCGACAAGCAGGCTTCTTCTTCTTGTTCTTCTTCTGCACGCGAATGAAGCCTTCTTCATCGGCCTGCCCATGGCTCGTTACCGGCGGCAACGAGCTTCGAACTGCTTCGGAGGGCCGCTGAGCACCCCTCGTATTATTAGGTTCCCGCGTTTGCGGGAGCTTTAATAACGGCAGCCGAGTAAGCACACAAAATAATGTAATGGCGGCTCGGAACATGAGGCGCGTCGCTGCGCAGTAACGATTCATGGCACAGCGGGGGTGAGGGGTGTGGTACTGCGCAGCGAGTAGCGAACTTCCGAGCCGCCATTAAGTTTGAATCGAACTGTACTTTAGTTTTGGCTGTTTTTGGTATCTCAATACTAGCTGCTTCGTTGGCCCAGTGGTCGCAAGCGCTACTGATGAGCATGAGATCCTGGGTTTGATTCTCAGGTGCGGAAAAGTGTTATTGGGTTTTTCAATCAGGAATTTATCAGGAGCCTGGATTTGTGCCCGGTTGATGGCAATTGGCTCGCTACAAACATTTTCGTATAAAACCTTTTATAACTTTTTCTGGATGTGTTTTGATCTCTCTGTCTGGCTAAAATGCACCTATAGCCGACACAGTTTGCGAATTTGATTGACCTAAAGTGTCGATTGTAGGCTTATTGTTATCTGAAAACAACGAACTTGCAAAGCTTATGCAGATTCTTGATCAAGGTGTTAAATAGGTAGGTACTCAATGACTAGTAGTGAATGCCATTATAATCGCCTTTTGTTTTCTACCTCTTCATGGCCTTCAAATACGGGTTTTTCAGCTCAAGTTCCACCGCGATCGCCTGGAATTTACATAACGTTATATCACACCTGTTTACCTCGAAGGGTTACGCAGATGTGTACCTACTTATAGTACACCCACTTTTCGGCTGGTATGTTTAAGTCACATTTAATAGGAGGCGAGCCTATTTCCATCAACCGGGCAAAAATCCAAACAACTGCAACTGAGAAATTCCTAATGGGAATACCTAATGAAAGAAAGAAAAGAAAAAAAAGAAAAATGTGTTTATTCTGCACAAACTAAACGCACATTAAGTACAAAAAAAAAACAAAACAATACCACTTTACAGATTAGCCAAAAGCCTCGTATCCATTATTGACACAGAAAAGTTTGACAAGTTTTATCTATTCCTTGCTGTCAGGGTCAGAGGCCATACATTTACAAAATGAAAACAAACAATGAAACCTACAAAATGCTGATTGCAAAGTGGAAAAATAACAGTTTGTGTAACAAGTAACAACAATAACAAGAACAATTAAACTGTGCGTCGTATCTGTGCAAGAATAGGTCATTGCTCAGCTGAATGCAGTGACTTCGGTCGAACCTATTGTCAACAGCGCTGATTTTCAGCAAAGACCTCGCGAATGATGTAATGACGTCCCCCCGTGCGAGAATAATAAATCAAGGTAAGCAAAACTTCTTACGAAAATGAGTGTGAATTCTGAATATAGTATGCATAACAATAAAAATAAATAAAAATATACATATCTGTATTTATGCGTAACATATAAAAATAAAAGATACTTATACGGAGAGTTATAATAAATTAATGACACTTTGCCCGACCTAGGAATCGTACCCAGGACCTAGCAGCAGTAGCGCTTGCGACCTTGCGAGTCGCCTGGAATTTGTAATAAGATAAGTAGGTATTACAACCCTTATCTCATCCCGCGTCCGCCCACCCCGGACACCACACGCATCAACCCTTTACCGCGCACGACAAATTAAGCAGGCCGGCCCTTTGCGGGCTCCTGGCAAAAATTCAATTACAAACTTCAGCTCCATCCCAAGAGAACATCTAAAGGGATGTACTCGTTTTTTGCCTCTAAATTTTTATGCGGCCCTTTACAAGGCCGTAAACGGGATGGTTGTATGAATATTCCATTTGCTCCGAAACTCTCCGCTTATGTATTGAAAGTTTACGGAGGGGAGTTACGGGCCAGTGTTTGTAATGCCGTACGTGTGTTTTGCTTGATTAAAATGCATTGGAATAGAATTGGGAGGGTATGTATTAAAAGGTAAATCTAAGTAGGTGTGTGTTTTTGATTGTATACGGTCTTATATAGGAGCAGTGCAGAGAGCAGTGATGGCTCAGTGGTAAGCGGTCGTAAATTCGAACCCAGATTGGCGTTGTACTTTGTGTAAATTATTTCATCACCACTGCTCTCAACAACAGTGAAGGAAACCGGCATGTCCTAGAACCAAAAATTCGAAGATATCTGACATCCGCCAACCCGCACTGCGCGTCTTGGATTATGGCCGACTCACTCTCACAGAGAGGAGGCCTGTATCCCAGCAGTGGGAAAATTATAGGCTCATTATGCTAAAGGAGCAGTGAGCACGTTTCTGGATTGATTGACTAGTCTCGGTCCTTATTTCATGTTGAGATTGAAAGTTGAGTTTTCCGAAAACTGTAATTTACTAAAAAAATTAAGACCTAGGATCACGACTTGTAGCAGTCATTGTTTAGCACGAGAAAACTATGTTTATAAGACTTCAATCATGGTTTGTGTTGTGGTCACGGATCGACTTAGTAATAGTAAGTAATTTTACATCGGTTAATGATTTATCGAAATTAATCGTGTGATTGTTAATATTGACTGAGCGATGGGGACGCATGAACGAGTAAGTAGGTGCGTAGAACCTTTATGAATGTGGTCTACATTAATTTCACAAAAACAAAGTATAGTCCATCCCGGCTTGAACAAGCGTGGTGATCAAATCTCGTGCCTTCTCTGCATGAAAAGAGGCTTTTGCCCTGCAATGGGAAAATGATAGGCTGGTATTATTATTATTATTAAAATATAATTTATATAAGTTACTCATAATTAATTATTTACCGAAGACAGTGATTGGATTCATCGTTACTACATTCTATTGAATAAAACCATAACATAAAGTACCTACACTAGGAATGTACCAAAGATGATGGAAAAAAATGAAGGGATTGCAAAAAGGACTTCTGAAGAATATTAATTGATCAATCATCGTTTATCTTTCTGTTCCATTGCTTTCAGAAATTCATTGGTATCGATTACTAGAGCACACCGAAACGAAGCGGAACGATTTTTCTCACATATAATTCAGTTGTTCATATTAAAAAATAATCCATCCAGCTACATTCAGATAGACTGGAAGTCTACCCTTAGTTGAGAAAAGACTAGGCTGACGGATTGCTAAATAATGATAAGAAGCCCTGTATTTCTAAGCTTTAACCAATACAAATTAAACTTATATACCTAAGCGAAAACAAAATAAATTCCACCTTATATAATCAAAAAATCTTTTATATAACACCGACAGAAATTAGGACAAAGCACACCAATTTAGCATTAGATGGAAACTCACCCCCTTTCACCCCCACATTAACCCCTTACGATTAGAGGCACGCACTTTTACAGCAATTTGTCAAAAAAGTTGGCAACTTCGCCCCTCTGGGTCTGGCCGCGTCATTTATTATCCACCCCTCCCACTTCGGGACCACCCCTCAAGGGCCAGTAATTTTACCTTCAAAGCCTTCACGGGAATGCGTAATGACTAACGACATGACGTAAATCGCAGGGATTTACCCTTGTCTGTTCACATAATACGTGTTTTTATATAATAGCTGTTTTATGTAAATGTGGAGCTGGATACGTAATGAGATTTTTTTAATGAGATTGTTATGACGAAAATACACGGTTATTTTTTGGTATTTAACAGCCGTTAGTAAGCTAAGTACTGAAGTGATGACGAAAGAATCAAATAATAACTCGTAGTATTTTAGAAAGATGAAAAAGGAAACACAACTCAGTCATCACGAAATCTCCTAAAATCTTATAAGAAGTCAAACTCAAACTCAAAGTATTTATTTCAATTAAACCATTTACAGGCACTTTTGAATTGTCAAATAGTCGGTCAGTTAGTCAGAAAGTTGAAACTAGTTGCCCAGTTCCAAAACGTAGATCATTATGGAGAAGAACGGGCAAGAAACTCCAAGGACACTCTTTTAAATATAGAAAATTACACAATCTTGGGTACATTATTCTTGTTGCTTCTATATGTGAAAACAACGTACAAAAAAAAAATGAAAGAAATTCAAAATATAAGATTAAAAATAAGCCCTGGCAGATAAGAGATGACCAATCACAACTGACGGCGCCCGTTCACGAACATGACGCGTGGATCAGCACCATCCAGCTCAACCATTTTGTAGGGAACCGAATGATCCAACACACTCGCCACCATCAGCGAGACATTTAAGTGAGCATGACAAGTAATGAAAAGAATCTTAAAGGAAGAAACAATTCGTTTCGTATGCTCCCATTGGAACGACACCGCGTGGAACAGAGCTACAAAAAAGTAATAAAAAAAACTAAAAAACCCGACTGCAAAAACACAAAAGTGAAAAGACAATAAAAACAAGCATTATAATCTATATAATTTTGGTATCGGTGGCGGGAGAAACCTACAATTAACTGAAATATGGTGCAATTTTTTTTAGTTTTTTATAATTTCTCATTCCAAATTACATTTAAATATATAATTTGTATATATGTTTTTATAATAAAGTTTCAAAATCCTTCTTGATACCCCACTCGATAGGGTAGGTTGTTATTTTGATTTTTTATAATTTTAATATGCTTACCCCGTGACACTCGTGCAATAAAGACGAATCAAACGACATATCTTTAATTAAAATCGGTTCAGCCGTTTAGTAGCTACGAGGGAACATAGAGACGAACACATATACATACATACAGGTCAAAAACATAACCCTCCTTTTTTACTTTGCCGCAGTACGGGTAAAAATTGTTCGACTGAAATAAAATAATTTGATGTTTGAAAATGGCAAATACCTAGTTATTATTCTCATAATTATAGTGGGCGCATGTAACCTTTATAATGTTCATTTAAAATGTTGGCAAAGTGCAAGTAAAATTAACTTTTAGGGTCGTGGGGTCTGACTGCTCATGGTCTGTTCAATGAAACTACAAACGGTTGCTTGACACTACCCAAGCGCCCGACTTTTCCTTGGCCTGAGGTGAAGCATTGCCATACAACGTGGCAATGCCGCCAGTCTCTTGGGTACATTACCGGTCGACAGCAATGCGGATGAATTTTTCGACGCCATATTTAAGTTTGCTAAATAGTTTTAGTTAAACTGGACTATTATATTGTTATTTTTATTAATTTATAAGGTATTGTTCTTTATGTACTTTCCATATTAATTCTGAAAAAAGGGGGATAGAACTAAAAAAAAAATACCTCAAGGATGCTTAACATATTTATTCGTTGTACCCTCCACGATGCTCACGTAATTCAAAATTCATAAGTCATTTATTCAAACTAGGCTGAGAATCAGCACTTTTCGAACGTCAAAATTACATAAGACAGTCCCCCAAAAACGCCCACCCTTCATCACTTCCTAGTGCTTAAGCTGGGAAGAAGAAGTGGCGCAACAAACACAAATTGATACGTAATTATACAAGTTTATTTCCTATAAAAAAACTTGAAATATTCAACTAACCACAGGCACATATCCCACCAACTCCTACACAACATTACGTATGTTTGCTTACATTAAAAACTCAAAAACGCTGCTCGGGTCATTAAAATTCTGCGCTGGAGTTGCGGGCATAATATAAAGTCATTATGCAAATGCTGCCAGCTTTTTACTGGAGTTTAGCCTATTTGTGGAGATGGGTGTGCGTTTTATATCATCGTGTGGTGTGCTGTGTTTTATGTGGCGGTGTGTTTGTTGCTTACTTTGATTGTGCTGGGAAATGGCGTTTCGTAATGGTTATGGTTTGTAACGGACGTAGAGGTAAATTGAAAGTTTGCTACTGTAGATTTTCAATTTTACTCTACGTCCGTGTGTATCTTTGGAAATAATTAACAGAAGCTACTCTTAAGCTCTTTTCTATTGTTACAGTGTGTTACCTTATCGTCTATCTATTTAAACAAAGTCGCCCATGGGCATGTGACCGCCCGTATTTTTTTCTGAAATATTCATGAAAAGTTATCGAAAATTAACTTTAAAACTATCTTTAACATTTTTCAAGTTTTTCAATAAAAAAAAAAGTTTTTTTTTTTTAAATCATGGTGTATTTAATAGACTTGAATTACACTAAATAAATACCTACTGATTTTTTTTAGAAAAAAATGTCTTTACCTCCGTTTATTTTCATAATCGACAAACTTCAATAAAACATGTTAGTTCATCCGATAAAATAACTCATAAGCTTTTAGAAATAATAAACAGAATCCAAATCGAGCCAATAACATCGGAGATATCGCAAACGCTACTCAAAAAATCAAAAATGTAATACCAATTTGGCTATTATTGTTTTCAAATGTTCGTAAAAGTCCGAATCAGGTTCTTACGGAAAGAAAAAATTCAATTGTTTCCGGGAAAATTTAAAAATTCGGGAAAACTGAAAGTGCATTTTCTATGGGAATTTTGTATATATTATTTAAAAAAATTGGGCAGGACAACGACTGGATCAGCCAGCAAAAATATTTATTTTTTCCCCACTTACAGATATAGAAATCAAGAGACTTTTGTTGATGCGTAAAAGGATTTATTAAAATAAAGGCTGATGCTTACTAGGCGGGATGGCATGGCAAAGCATTCATATTTGTTTGGCCTGGCATGCCAAAGCTTTCGCGGTATTGTCAAGTCCCCTTGTGACGATATCAACGAAATGTGATTGCTAAAAGCATAAAAATAAGATACACAAATCCTTTGCCATGCCCTGCCGCGCCGTGAAGCTTAGTGAACCCGACCTTAAGTATAAAGGTGTGTCCAAACATTGAGCGGCAATCGTGTGCGGGTGCTGCGATGTATTTGGACGACTGCCGCGCGCGAACGCTTCTGTCTACCTGCCGCGCACAAACATTTCTATAAAACATTCGTCACTAATTGTGTCTGGACGTATTAAAGGCTAGGCAGATTGATATTGCCAACTGAAGTGCGCGGCGTGTCTCGGATGTGCCGCGCAGTACGGCCGCGCAAACATTCGTCGGTTAGTTAGTCCAAACTTGAGCGCGGCAGAAATGTGTCCTGCAAACGCCGCGTGTTGCTGCCGCGCTAGTGTTTGGACACACATTAAGAAAGTCACGAATCAGAAAAAAAAAAAAAACATGTGTGAATTTATACGCTGTTACTTCATCGCAAAGAAGACACAGGATTACTCTGTATTGGTAAATTATCGACTGAGCAACACAACAATGTTATTTCCTAATTTTAATGAGAATCTCCAATCTGGTCGGTCGTCACGAAAGGGGCATCCTTTTTTGGAATGTGTCACTGCCCATGCCCATTTATTTTTAAAAGGAAAGGTTTCTGCTCTTTTCATGCAAAACAATTGCGAATCAATGTCTTTGTGAAGGGTGTATTTGTGTTACAGTGTATTTTATTAGCAGATAGAAGGATGCCGCTACCCATCCTCTTGGCAAGTACGTAGTGATGGCGTAAATGTACATTTTAATTTCTTTTTTCTGTCTTGCGTTCAAAATATTTGCCACATTTTTAATATATTTTTATAGGTTGATATCATCATCTACCTACTCTCAAGTATCTGTGGTCGGCTTTCAGTTTAACCGGATTCAACGAAATACCAACATTTTACATGGACCGACTGCCTATCTGGCCTCCACAACCCAGTTACTGGGTAACACGATACCCCTTAGTAAGTCTGGTTGTCAAACTTTTGAGCTTCTACTTTTTATAATAGGTTGATGATATACCCAAGCATTATTGCTCGAGTATCGTGATCCTTGCTTTATAAGTATTCATGTAGGGACGACTTGTTACGATTCCTCCCCTTTGGCAAATAAAAAAAAGGTTTGCAATTCAACGCTAGCATATGCAAAAAAGAGCGTTATGTGGCAATACTTATAACCACGTGCACCATAAAATTAGCTCGTAAATTACTTAGCATGGGCCTCCCCCATAGAGCATAGACTAGGCTGCTGCGGACGAACAAAGAGTAGGTATAGATATTATTTTAGCGTGCAGACCAATGGCGCAGCATTTCTGAGGGAGTTTTTAAAACTAAGGTTCTTTTACTTTAGATCAATTACCATTTTGGAAAATAATTGGAATAAAAGAAAGAAAGAAAGAAAAATATTTTATTTGGGACACGCACAGGAAATACAAACAGTAAGTAAGTAAGTAATAGCAAAAATAAAAATTAAAAATTAAAAAATAAGAAAGAAGAGAAAAGAAAGAGAGAAAAAGAGAGAAGAAGAGAGAGAATAAGAAATGAATATATAAGAGGAAGTCAGACAGTGGCACCGACGCCTAAAAAGTTGCGTGGAAATCGATTGTCATGCTTGGATAGGCTTGTGATGCGAAAAATGTCGTGAGGAAATTTTGAATTTGAATGTGAAGACTAAGAAGGCTATACGAGTAGAGTAAGACGAAAAACCGATGGATGGTCTGTGTGAAAAATGATACGGCCAGAAAGGGCGTGCTGACCTCAAATAAATTTGGATATGGGCAAGTGAATGATAACGTTAAGTCGAACAATTGATTCAATCTGCAAAACAAAAGCTAAATAGCTTTGTAGGTATACGTAGGCGAACTTTTCTATCAAGCATTTTACAGTATGTTGTCACAACTCTAATTAAATGTTATACTAAACTTTGACTAAATAGGAATATCAAGATTCGTACACGAAATTCACGGATGGCAGTGATCGCTACGGTATCGCTACGCTTTGGTAGCTACGGCGTAGCACACGTAGCATACAGTTTCGTAAGGCCCGGCCCGTATTACAGAACGCCACTCAAAACTCAACCATTACTTAAAACTCGTTTAAGAGGGCGCCTAAAGGTCCACTAGCGCCACTCTTTAAAAAAAATATTATCTCGTGACTGAGAAGGAATTATGAATAACGGCTAGAAGGCGAAAGAAAAGCGGCCACATTCCTCTAGATCGTATTTTGTTGCTCCGTGTATGTATATGTATATGAAACTTTATAAAAGGTATTAGAAAATTCTAGACACACTTACCGAGGGTCCTGTCTAGCCGTTATTCATAATTCCTTCTCAGTCACGAGATAATATTTTTTTTAAAGAGTGGCGCTAGTGGACCTTTAGGCGCCCTCTTAAAGCGTTTTGATTGGTTGAAACTAGTTTTAAGTAATGCTTGAGTCTTGAGCGACCTTCTGTAATACGGGCCTAAGAGTCCTAGCTTTAACAATATAACGGTCAATAACTTTTGTGTTACGTCTTCCTATTTACGTTTTTGTCACGCAGTTACATCATGTTATGAGGTGAGCATATAGCATAATTTTATTTGTTGTTTGGTTTTGATAGAAACAAAAACCTGTTTAATATGAAAAATCATGCTTGTTACGCGACGACTTTTTTTAATAGAAAGCTATCGAAACTCTGCTTTTCAATTTACTAGACCAAAATTACAGTTACGATCGACCTTTTTGTAAAAAAATGCATGATTATTAATTAATATTACAGAGACAACACAACAACAGTGATCTTCCTCCAGCAGAGAATGATTCAGTGGTCCTTGGTGGCAATCACTCGGTAAGTAAATTATTGATTACTAGGTTATTTATTTATTTATTTAACCATTTAAACAGACTCATTTATACAGACAAGAAGAAAAGAACAGAAAAATACGTACAAAGGTGATGCTTATTTCTAAAGAAATCTCTTCCAGCATACCTGCGATAGGACAGAGGATAAAAAGAGATGTAGACACCGTGCGTAAGACTAGTGAGTAAAGTAAAATATATAAAATGAAAACAATTCACGCAATAAAATAAAACAAATAATATGAGAATATACATACTTACATACATACAAACATACATACTTCTAAAATAAATATCACTAAGATTTATTACTTAATTATAATGTGATTAAAAAAATTAAAAAGAAATAAAATACAAAATATTTACCTACGCAACTATGACGCTGTGGAAAGATCACACACACACACACCCACGACCACACTGATCTCTCTCTCTCTCTGTGATCTTTCACTCTTCTTTTAAATACTGCAATAGTTTGGCACTACCTAATGTCGGGCGGAAGTGAATTCCACAACCGCACCGCGTGCACAGTGAAGGAGTAGGAGTAGAAGTCAGTGGAGTAGGGAGGGGACTTATGGAGGTTCTTTAGAAGCGACCTGCAAAGCACTTCAGAAGGACGGTCGTTGGAAAATCGCTCCCACAGATAGGATGGAGTTTTAGCATTGTGAAGGAGATTAAATAGCAGACACAATATCCGAGAGTTCCTGCGAACTCGAATAGGGAGCCACTTGAGTATCTTGCGAAACTTAGAAACGTGTAAGTAAGTAAGTAAGTAAGTAAATTTTATTTGTTTAAACATGGCGTACATGATACATTGCATGCAGGATAATAATAGGATACGAAAAGTTCTAACATGTTCAGCCGCATATCGTGGCGTACAAATTGGTAGGAAGAGATGGTGCATAAACCGTGATAATATTCATCAAAATTACATTTCATCATTATTCATTAAAGATACAAAATCAATGTCAAAGTAGTCATTAAATAAATTGGTCAATAAAAATATGAATTACTGTCATTAAAAAAATTCAATCCCAATTTTTTTTAAATACAATAGATTACAATAACATGTCAAAAATACAACATTGTCATCTCAAAAGCGAAGAAAAATTGTCCTCTTTCATAAACTCTGCTATAGGTACTGTAATATGCTCTTTCAGTTAGTAAACTCTTCAATTTACTTTTAAGAACAGATATATTGAATCGTGATAAACGTGATCGTGACGTGTTATTTTTATGTCGACGCAAATTTTTTATTTCATTTTATTCTAGCAATTTAATAATCAGAGTAAAAAAAGTACTAGATTTCGGTGATATTTTATTTAGAAATAAATTTACTTATGCTTTTTGATATGGTACTATATTAAATAATTATAATATGTATTAAATAATTATAATACTACTTATATGTTGATATTAGAAAACATTGTTACGTAAAAGTAAAACCAACATCTACGACCACCCCGGTCGCCCTTCGGCTCCCTTCGTGTGTTTTCGTTTCATCAACGAATCGGAGCTTGAGTTGGAATCCCCTCAGCACAAGTGCTGTACGATGGGAAGGAAAATAATGATTGATGAAATATTAATTTTATAAATTCGGAAGCACAGAACCGGTCGCAGTGGCGGTACTTGGGGGAGGCCTATGTTCAGCGGTGGACGTCTTTCAGCTGAAATGATGATGATGAAATTCGAGCTTAATGTAGGTAAATAATTTCTAATCTTTTAAGACGCAGATATATGCCAATGGCCTTGAGTGATTCGCTTATGTGTTTTGTGCTGAGCTCACACAGTGCGTCGTGTTTCCGTCCAGTAATAGGACTCGTCCATCAAGGAGCGCTATCCCAAATTAGGCGCTTTATTAATTTATAAAACATAAAACAAAAGGTTATTTAATAAAACCTGTATAATATAAGATCTTGTGTGATTCTCAGTTTATTTTCCGCGTTAGACATAACTTTACAAATTAATTACAGTCTGTAATATAAACATAATCTAAAATATTCACTGATAGAGTTATTAAGAAAATGCTCTTATTTAACATATATTTTTTTCAAATCATTAACACTAATCGTTTAGACGTGATATTCAGTATAAAACATTAAAAATCGGTTATCGTCGCCTTAAATGCTACATGGTAATAATACACAAGGCAAGTAGGTACCTACGAACCTACGTACGAACGTAAGAACCTAGGTACTTTAAACTTTTGGGAGTCACATATTATTTGGTATTATTTAATTCAATATTTTGGAATAGATATGATTTGGATTATTTTTAAAGAAAATAATATTTCTTTGGATAATATATATAATTATATATATTTATTCTTATCCGAAATATGTAAACGTAAGCGGCAAAAGGCCGACAGTAAACGCTCGGATCAGCAAGCGAGACTTTGCGACTTCGTGAGCTCGAGCCCATTTATTGCACTATTGATCATGAAAATCCAATGTCATTAACTATTTCAATACCCATCAACTTCTCCCGTGATAGTTCTCATAATATTTATATGACGATATAATATTTTATTAATTACTTTTATAGAACATATTTTACAGCATTCTGGCCGTAAAACGATAAAACCTGGTTTTGAAAACTCGATACTGTTGTAGAATAAAATATATATTTTTTGGTACTTTTATCAAATAAAATGCTTTGTAGCCGCATTAGGTTTCTGAAGGAATTAAATATAGTGATGACCGAATATTTTGCGATGGAAAAACTTGATAAATTCGTCTATCTATAAAATTGTTGTAACATAAAAAATGCTAAGTAGTTCGACGACCCTTTTAGGTAGAACGCGAGCTTTATTAGTTACTAGCAGCGCTTCGCGGTTTAACCCGCATAAGTCTCGATCCAGTAAGAGTATCGGGATAAAAATTATTCTACGTCCTTTTCCGGGCCATGGTCTACCTTTGTGCCAAATTTCATCTAAATCTGTTAAGCCGTTTTAGCGTGAAAGCATAAAATATATGTTTTGCAGACTACAGTAATAGAGTGACGTGATTCAAAATACCTTACGCCTACCTACAGAGTACCTACCACGCTTACATAAGGGCAGTGAATTTACATAACATGATTCCAAAAACCAAACAAGGCAACGAAAATCCTTTACCTCACCTCAGGGCTAATAGGAAATGAGAAAATTAATTAAGTGGGGACAAACACAACCAATAAATGTTTTTGTTGATTTAGGCGCAACGAAACGAATTCGCGGCGCGTCTGTGTTTGCCCTTTATATGTAGATAATAGTATGTGTTTTTGAAGATCCTAATTTGATTTTATGTTTAATTGAATTAGGAATGGGTGCTTGAATTTGTATGGTAATAAGCGCCTTTATTTGTAGATTTGCTGAAGCATGTACAGTTGCGGGCACGTTCATCTCACTACCGTAAGAACTATTTCTGCTGGCAGCGCAAAAGTATAAAAACATTAAAAACTTTCTCGTCCTTGGTTCTTCTTTTGTTTTATTAGTATTGGTCGAAAACTGATGTTTGACCAGCTTCGAAGATCGATGATATCGGCCCAGTTTGGGACCAAAAACGGGCCTTGTGATTCGAGTGTCGTTTTGAGCCGTCTTTGTTTTTCGCGCCTTCTGTTGCATCTAGGGACAGTAGCCAGGCGTGATTGCTCACATATTTATCCTTAATTCACCGGGATTATCTAGAAAAATTAAGTTAATTTCTTAAACAATGGTTTGCACATAAAACCTCGTGAGTCTGCATAGTATATACATCTAATTGCGACCATTACCATTCTCTCTAATGCGAGCCTTAAGCTCCGACGTTGGGTCGTAATTGGACGACTCATAAAGGGGACGGAGGGACCGGAAAAGGGGACGAAAAACGGGCGAGGGGGCAGCGGGGCGCGGGGGGCGGGCCAGGGAAATGTTATGGAAATGACGCACCGCCATTTCCACGTTTTTGTATTTGATTATCCTTTCAAGACAATATTTTGCAGGGTCCGGAAATTAATGAAGGCAATTTATGCGACACAGAGCGTGGGCGCCGGGTTTTATTTAAATAATTTTTTTTTATTCTTTTTTTTAAAGCCGAGGGTTTTCGGGGCGACTGCCTTTTATAATTGGAGCGGTCTCTGCGAACGTTTTTTTTTGTTTCTGAGGGCTTATGAGCAAGAGTTATGTTTTGAGGTTAGTATAGGCGGGGCCCGGGCGGTTTGTTTTTGTTTATACTTTCATTTCTCTATGGGGATTATCACACGTACGATATTAAACGAGAGGGAACCAGTGTGAGTTACGCTTGGAAAAGCATTATGAAAATGTAATGAAAAATATTTTTCGCAGTGTCTTTTTATTTGATTGATACAGGCATTTAGGTACAGTACCTATCTACCTTTTACATATTTACGATATCTCTTCACTTTAAATCATGAATTATCCAATGGCTACGTTTAAATTTAGCACAATCACCCATTAAGATCTAAGGCTTAAAAATAGCTTTAAAATTGCAAGCGTTTTGCAGATGGCTAAAATTACCACTTTTAAATCATACGAAAGTAAGTTATTATCGCTAAACTATAATTACAAACCAATATTATTGGTTGAAAGTTAACTTCATTCTCCAATGAATAACATTGGTAGCTTACTTACTCAAAATCATTCAATCTGCCTAAGTAGCCTTTTCCCAACTATGTTGGGGTCAGCTTCCAGTCTAACCGGAAGTGGACCAGTATTTTACATGGAGCGATTGCCTATCTGAACTCCACAACCCAGTAACTGGATAATACGATACCCCTTGGTAAGACTGGTCGTCTGACTTTCGGGATTCTGACGACCCGTAACGACTGTCAATGATCCACGAATAACAGCCGGGACCAACGACTTAACGTGCTTTGTGAGGCACGGAGGAGTCTCGGTATGTAAAGATGGTCACCCATCCACCGACCAACCGCGGCAAGCGTAGCTTAACCCGTGCGGCTGTTAGTAGCCACGAGTTTACTTACTCAGATGAAAAATCTTCA
This sequence comes from Agrochola circellaris, assembly GCA_914767755.1. Classification (NCBI taxonomy): domain Eukaryota; kingdom Metazoa; phylum Arthropoda; class Insecta; order Lepidoptera; family Noctuidae; genus Agrochola; species Agrochola circellaris. Next base: position 5,510,013 of record OU611857.1, read on the forward strand.
CATCCAGGCGGAATCGCGGTCCCAGCTAGTTAAGCTACACATGTTCCGCAATCCAGTACAATTAGTGTATCCGTAGTGATCTGGATTCGATGCTCGATTCGAGGCGCGACGGCAGGGGGGGGTGTTGATGTGTCTGCCTCCACTTTTACTATCAATACTATGCGAGGAAGATATCAGGAGTAATATCGGGTGATTGAATGGGTATGATGCATTGCATGGGGATTCACTCAACTTCACGTTATCCTAACTAATATTATTAATGCGAAAGTGAGTTTCTTTGTTTATTTGTTGCGCTTTCACGCTAAAACGGCTCAACAGATTTAGATGAAATTTAGCACACAGGTAGACCATGACCTGGATTAGTGGATAGAATACTTTTTATCCTGACATTCTCACGGGATCGAGACTTATGCGGTTGAATCCGCATGTTCAGCAATACTTAAAGATTTGATTTGATAGAATTCAGAGAATCCCGTTTTTTGGGTGTCTCTCTTATAGAATTAGGTATAACTAGCTTTTTCCCGCAACTTCGCCCAAGTGGATGTCGGAAAATATCCCACGGGAACGTATGTAGATACTACTGGGATTAAAAGTACTCTATGTGTTAATCTAGGTAAAAGGTAAACAATGTATTAATTCCGTTATACATTGTTTTCTTAGAACTCTATTGGTTTACGCGGCGCACGCCAGTAAAGTCCCAGTCGTCATGATTTTTTCCGACATCTTCAACAATAATGGTCATATTTCTTTTTAGGGCTAATAATATCTGAAAAAGGTTTTATCTTTCATTTCTTGCCATAAGAACAAGTAACAATATAGTGTTGTCAGTTTTTTTTATAGGTATTTTTATTTCACGAAAAATTGATAATTTTTAGTAAAATCAATGACTAAAGTCGTTGGATCTTTGACCAAAACTACATGCAGTTAAATCACAACTTCCAAGTTAAAGTCATTCAGTAATTATCAAAGCAAAACGCAATACGTACCTATTACCGATAACCGTGTCTACTGCTTACTAGAAACTTCCATAAAACATCCACGTCAACATCAATACCTTGTCAACAGCACTATCACTCCATACTTCCCCGATACATATCCCACATAGCCCCCATCGCGGATTTTTCTGACTGAAATCCCAATTACATTTGCCCGGTTCGAACCCCGGACCGTTAGCCAGAAGCGCTAACGAGTGACGCTGATCTGTAACGATACTTGTTTCATACGAGATGTAGTACTGCATAGAATTTTATATTTTGTAGCGTTGCCTGAAGCCACGTTGGTTACGACCCGTTTATTTATTGGAACAGGGCTGTGATGTTCGGTGCCTATATAATAACTTACCGGCTGTAAGTGGTGATTTTTAAATGTACTTCACTGGGTTATATGAGTTAGTTAATAATAATAACTCCACCGCCGTATGTCTACGTTGACGTCGTCTACGGCAAAGTAAACTTTATCGGCACAGACTCAGAGTTTGGAGCGCGCAATACATAGACTTTTTAAAGTTTACTTTGCCGGAACAGGTCTATAAGGGGCCAGACCAAGAGAGATACAGAAACCCGCAGGGCAGCATGTGACAAGCTATTGGCCAGTAGCGACCCCACGGAACCTATCTCCCGGGAGAAATCTTGTTCCTCAGCTCTGGCTTGCCTTTTTTGGCCGACTGGAGTGAACATTGACGAGGAACAGAGCTCCCGCCAAATTCTTGCCTTAATTTGCCGGCTTGAGTGGAGATTCGTAAGAGCAAACGTGCTCGGAGGAAGGAAGTATTCCAGTAAGTGCTCGTAGGGATCTTGACCATCTTCCGGGCTCTGGGATTGTTCTGAAAGCCGCGGAATACCTCTCCACTCCTCAAGCACCTCAGGGTATGTTGCCCCCTTCTCACGTCACTATGTGCTACCGACAGTTTCCGGGGGCCCATTATTGAGTGTGCAGGGTGACTTGCATTTTATCCGTGTACAAATGAAATATTGATCAGCCAGGGGTCATAGTCCTTCAATAGTTCCAGGTGACCAGTCCACTTTGGCCATCCAAACCCATAGTTCAATACCATTGTTTCCATATATTGCAACAGTATTACACCAACCGGGGGTTGTCCTTGGGTGCACTTGCATAGTACATATAGGGATAATCGTCGGTTGTTGCCTCATTTAATTAAAAACGCCTAACGGGCCTCTGCGAGTTGGCTTCGGCCCCTCGTACGGCTTCCAAAGGTCCGGGACCCCAGGGTCCCGAGAAATATCAAAGACCAATAATAATAATAAAGTTTATTAATCAAAGAGTAACGTAAAAGTAAAGTAAAGGACGGTTAATTTGTGGCTCAAATTGTATTGCAATTTGAACCACAAATTAACCATCCTCTGTAACTTGTGGCTCAGGAGTGCGAATTGTACAATATATGGTTACGATTGAGATAAAGTAAAATAAAACATGAAGTTAAGTGACCGGCATTTTTAAGTTTAACTGGAAACCGACCCAGAAATAGTTTGGAAAAGGCTAGGCAGAAGACGATGACGTAACACAATCGTAACAGTACGTTTAGTTCCAACCTGAAATAAATCCAGGAAGCGTATCCTATACTGAAAGATTGTCAGTACACTCGAGTTTTCCTATAAATCACTTGTGGCTAAAATAGAAGTGGATGGATCTATTTAGTTCATGTTTCTGGGAAGTAATTTCGGTAAGGGACAAAGTGGGCCAAAGTTCAACCCATTGCGGGACATGATTTGAACATCACGTCTTAAACAGCTTAGCAACGTAGCTTGATAACAAAGGAACAGCTATCCGTAGATTACAAGTAAGTTTATTTAGTTCAGTTAATTTTCCAAGTCTAAAATAAGTATTATCTCGAGCGGGCACGAGATTAGCTTACCAGAAGCGCGGGCTTAGCAGAAGTCCAATATCTTTTTGTTGTTGGAAATACTTCATAATTTTTTCAAAGGACTGGTGAGGTATTATAAAATGAAATGATTTGTAGCGAATACAATTCGTTTATGGACATAGGAAATTGGGAGCATGGCAAAAATAATATCAAAACCCAGCAAGTAGCACCCCTACACTTGTATGGGTACAAGTGTGTAGTTAAATATCAAAACCCGATAAATCACATCTAGGGGGGGTTTTGATATTGTTAGAATTCTAAATTGAACTGTGAATGGCGTTAAATGTGATATTTAAAAACACAATGTTTGTGATTTCCAAATCAAGGTACGTCACTAAACACACTACTAAAATAACGGTTAAAATCGATCATTTTCATATCCAGGTATGTCCATTCCCATCTGTTTATCGAAGTCAAGCACTTCCGCGACGACCAATCAGGGTAAAGTATGAGATCTAAAGATGGCTGCCATTTCCATGAGTTATCGGATGAAGTCGGCAAGTTCAAAGTGTTTTTTTTCACTTAATCCGTTGTTTATATATTATTTCTATTTCTATTTCAATAGACCCAATCTCCTACACAAGTGATCGTTTCATAAAAAACTTCAAAACTTAATAATCTGTAGCCAAAAACATATTTCTTTCATTTACGTTAGTAATTTTGGGATCACATGGAGGAGAAAAACACACGACCGTGAGCTATGGAAAAGCCTGGGGGAGGCCTATGCTAAAGAGCATAGCAGTCCGGAGAATTCTGATGTCTAAACTTTTAATTTAAATAAATTGTAAAAGTTTTTAAGATTGCAAATAAAGGCTATTTGAAATTTAAATGTCTGTGATGGATCGTGACAGAGCAATACGTGCCGAAGCTTCGTTTGTTTTGCTCGCTAAAAAGTTATCGCGCTAATGCGGTGGTTACATTGGTGGCTTCATAATTTTAACAAATTATCGTGCAATAATCCAAGGTGGCTGTCCATTATTTCGACAGAGCGATTACGCAGTACGGATGATGACCACGCACCACGTTAGATATGTACCGCCAGCCAGGCGATATGTGCTACGCAGCCCGAACTATCGCGATGATAACCGATAATGGTTTGTCATATCTGCGTGTATCGTATCACTGTGTGAAGCTTCGTTACGATAGACGCAGATGCGGACCCAGCATAAGAGTTTATCCATAAGAGTTTCATTAAGCAATCATACTGAAAAACAAAGGGAATCCTCAGTTTTCATACACAATCACTGTATAAACGATGTTTTCATGCAGAGTTGTCGACCTACGGGCCGTAGTTCAGTCCGTAGGTACGTATGCAGAGGTAGGTAAGCGACGAAAGCCACTGGGCTGTCGAGCGCCACCAAATCCCTCTGCTTAAAATTTTGCACCATACCTTTTTATATACAAAGCCCACCATCTGCCCTCACACCTCACAAACGAAAACAAGCCTTAAACCCAAACCAAAAAGGTCCATTTGTAATTAACAAACAACAGCGTCAATATTCAAAAAAATCTACAATAGAAACCTGACTCTATATTCTAAACATGAAGGACCATTTTTGTGGTCCCAACTTTTAGAATGAGACTTTGAGAAAATTCGCATTATGTAATAAAAACATTTATTTTGTCCGTTTCCGAGTAAATAGGACTCCTCTTCCCCTTATATACAGTGATTTAGTGCGCGCGAGATTGTTTTGATAACTCCTTTCATATTTCGCTCGGCGGAGCGTTATCTTAGCAGGAAAATGTGAATATTACGCTGTTTTAAAAATGTCTGCCTGTTTTTTTTTAATTCGCCTCCGCGTGCCCAACACGTTCCTTTTCTTGGCATTCGGTGTTAGTTTTAAAAACAAAGCATGACGTTTACGCCTTTGTTTAAAAAGCGTTCCATTTTTTAAAATTAATTTGCAAATGGAACGCTGAAAGTATGTTATAATTCAAATTCTTATGATATTCCTAAAATGGCGAAATGATTTCGGTTGGAGATGCGACACCAACTGAATTCATTGGATTATCGTTTAACAATATCATGAGTCTACAGTATTAAATGGCTATTGAAATATTACAACGAAAACGGATATTTTTGAAGCAGTACCAGTTTTTGCAACCTGCAGCTGCCGTATTTATTTGTGCGAATGATTGTTCGGCTACCCCTTTCATTCTTGAGGACAATGTCGAAAACACGTCCCGCAACCCGTTTGGTGATCTGCAGCTCGAAGTTTGCATTCCGCGGTACCTGTGCGCTGCAGAAACCCTCGTTCCGAAAAACCTGTTTCATTCAAACTTTATTGGTGGCTTAATAAAATGATTTTATCCGTTTTTTAGAATCCGGTTTTTGCATGATTGCATTAGCTGCGTTTTGCACGGAGCTCGGTCGAAATGAGCGAATTAGACTGGGGAGCGTTTGAATTGCCAATTGTGATCCCGATATCGGTATAATAGCATATATAAAGGAGCATAAGTCATTTTGTAGCGTTTTTGTGTGGCCTTTAAAACGTGTTCGTTAAAACGGACATTGGATGTTTTTTTTTATTACAGGATAGGAATTGTATTTTTGTGATGAGTAGCTAAAACAAGTTTTTTAATTTTTATATTCTTAAGCTTATTTTTAAAGATAAATCAGAGTCTAAAGTAATCTTTTGAAGGATATTATATTTTTGTGTTTACAAAAACATGTGTTTAGATATATAATCTATGATGGTGTACCTACCGATAATACGTTCGCCACGTTTATATTTCGCCGAATTTCATCTAGTTTAACGCTTTTCCATGTAAGTGGAAATGCAATCAGCCATCCTGGAATTTTAGGTGATAATTTTTTCGTTAAATTCCATAATATCAAATGGAGTTTTGTGATCACGTTGCCATCATCACGCTGTTACCCAGCCTAATTTGGAGTGGAATTTTAATAAACAAAAACAAAATAATATTATGCATTTCGCATTGTTAACAATCTACTGCCATCAAGTGAAAACATAATCTTACTACGTGAAGGTTTTTCACATCGCATTAGTCATTTTAAAATTAAAAATTTAAGAAAAATTTATTAAAAGTAATTACTTATCTATACTAATATTATTAAGAAGTAAAATTTATTAGTGTTTATTTAGATGGTAATCTTCGGATCACTAGAATCAGATACCGAAAATTCATCCACTAATGTGTAATATTCTATGTTCACATAAGCAATTTAACGCGGACGAAGTCGCGGGGAAAATCTAGTTTTTTAATAAAAATTAAAAACTGGGAAAAGAAACCATATTAAGAGCCTGCAGACATAAAAAAGCCTTTTAAAACATACATATGAAAATAAAAGTATAATCAATGAGGTTCAATTTAGTCGGTGTAATGCAGATGCTTGATTTGCATTTAGATTAGTGGTGGGCCGCAACGGTATTGTGTTTATATTATAGATAGGTACCGGTTCATGCGTAGGCAGCTACGGTTTTTTGTTTAAGGTCCTTTTAGGGTTAAAAATCTCGTGAAAGGCGTCCATCTTTGTTTAAGCTGATTTAATGGTCTGCTTTCATTTTGGTGCTTAATTTTTTTTTATTAAATAAAGAAAAAAAGTATGTTATCTTCATACTTTTTCTAATAGCTATTGTAAAAAACTAAAATGTGGGAATGACGTTTTAAAAGTGCTCAGCACTTAAGATCAGTTTTAATTGGATTACGCAGTAAAGTTAAATTAAAATTTAATTATAAATCTATTACGCCGTAGTCGCGAAACAGAAATAACTCATTATGATCACATTGTTCTTTCACTTAAACGAGAACTATTTGCAGAGTTTACTCTTTTAAGCTTTTATTCATATAGAACTGTCAAAAATGTGAAATGCACGTTGTCTACAACCTTTAAAAAATTTAATGAAAAAAGTTGTTGAAATGCGGCTGCTTAAAAACACGAAAACATTGGATTTAAATATTACCTTCATCCTACAGAGTTCGTCGTAGGTACTGTTTGTAAATATTGACATTGAATATTGGACAAAGAATTCCGGCTTTCGATTGTGATTTTCTCATTGGTGCCAGATGACATAACGGTTTTTTAAAGTATCTCAATGCCAAAATTCATATAATCTTCCCATCCATTCAATAATGCCTACAATCACCCAACGTACAAAGCAAATTTTCTACCGAATTAAACTGGTTAGGTACAAAACAAACCGACGACGGTTCCCTTGTAAAGATTGCCCAGTACATACTTATAGGTATATAGCGCGACCACGCGACAAAGGGTTGCACCCTTCGTTGAGCTCGATTCTGCAGCAAGAACGCTGCAGTCTATTTACTTCCAGCCATATAAAGTTGCAACGTTTTTAAAACCAGTTCTTTTTCACAACACATTATAAAGACTGGCTGGCAAACTAGAACCCAATTTTTTTGGCAACTCATTGTGATATCTACAAGTGATTTTGGTCTTTATTCTTATTGTAATAAAAGACAACTTTTTTTCGGATTTGGAGTTCGTTTTGGGCGGTTATTGTGGACAGGTAAATATGTTTTCTTGAAGTAGAGTGGGGATGCGAATCGTTAAAGGATTGCGAGCACCGATCGAATTCAGTTCACATCTGGCCACCGATCGATAAGTTCGCTTGCAAAATTACATCAAAATGTAACAGTGAATAATAACCACACCATTAAACAGTTCAAAAATGGTATTCATAAAATAATGTCAGTGTTTAAAATCCTCTAAATTCAGTGCAGCCTAAAAATGAGAACATTTTTCTACTAAATCAAAATTTCACTTCAATACCGAAGCATCTAAAGAAGAAATCAACATGATCCAGCTTGAAATCTCAACAAAAGTACCAAAAATATCGAAGGCCCAGACGACCGACGAGACAACAGACCACAGGTAAAAAAAAAACTAAATTTTTTGTTTATTTATTTGTTGAGAGTAGACGCACGCCATACGGTCGACGCGCATTCTACGCAAAATGACAAAAATTGCTTGACAATTGTTGTTGTGTACCCGAGCCATTGACGCGCGTTTTTTTGTTTTCTTTACTCATGCCGCTTCGTGAGGCTGCGTCATTTTCATTTATTTATTAGATGATTTCGCCTTTTGTTTCTATGTCCGTTTTCTGTCTACTGTTTTTTTCTACTTCAGAACATTCTAGGAAATAATTTAAAACTCTATTCAAAATTTATACAAAACTCAATTCAAAAATCCTGTTTCAAATTAAGATTTAAGACTGATTATTGTTCTAGAATACCTACAGCTGGTCTAATCTGTAAATCCGCGAAAAATCTTAGGTGAAGTGAGATGTCATTCCACCTTACGCTAGGGATTGAAACTATTAACAGCCGTGCTATTCTGTAAACATCTCACCGTGATAACTTGGGTGATATGAGCTTGATGTGAGCTGTCATTGCACCTAAAGCTAGGGATTGACACTATGGACAGCTTACTTCATGCTCACTTCACCTCACTCTGCACGGTGAGATGTTTACAGAATGGATAAGCTGCTCACTTCAAGCTCACTTCGCCTAAATATTTGCTTTGAGATTTTTTCAGAATAGATCGGCAGGTTTCAGTTTGAAAGCGGAAAATAATCTTAGGAAGTTGATGATTGATGACTTCTATATTCAAAGATTTAATAAAATACCTATCTTGACTTAATTCATTACTAAAGTTAGTTAACGTAGTGAAAGGCCGGTTCCTGAGTGAAGGGTTAGATTCCCGCGGCGGCCAATATTTGTATGTCCTACGGATATTTGTTCCGGGTCCGAGTGTTTGTTAATGTGAGAATAGGCTGCTTATGAACCCTTGTTATGTGAGAAGTAAATTTTAATTAATACCTACTTCACGCTAATTCAATAAAAATGTTGTTCCTACCTGTGAAATGTACGAAAACAAGCCAGTTAAATTAGAACCTTTGTGACAACGCAAGAATATTTTTGTTAATAAATAATGCTTTTATCCCTGTATTTGACTGATGGTTTATTTAGTGCCCATTGAAGAAAACACTACTACCTACTAACTATTATCTGCACGCAATCAATCAATCCCTTTCCTTTTCAGTCACTAATCTGGCCTCATAATAATATGTTCTGACCATGATTATGTCTCGACTTTAAAAGAAACTGCGACCTCTGAGTTTGTTTCGGCGTTTCTTCTCAGAGTAATCAGATAGGAAACGGCGAACTCATCTAGCTTATTTTAATTTTATTTTTTAATATGGAGTGTAAAAGTGATTCCGATATCCTATTTACAGAATAAACAATTTCATTTCATGTGGTGTACAAAAGTTCTAACCTACACGTGTGAAATAACAACTCCAAAATCCGAGATGATTTATCAACCATCTTCTTTTTCAGTGCAAACCAATACATCTGCAAACGAAAACGTTTTCAACGCGTCGCCATTACACGTCAAAAACAAAACAAAATTCGGCGGGAATTTCAAAAATGGAACAATAACCTCTAACTCGGCCACGGACGCCGTTCGGTTAAAAAGACAAAATCGACCAATATTTACTCACGATCGGATGGCCGACACTTCGCTGGCGGAATTCTTTTACCGATACCGATATGAGTATCGATTGCAATCGGTATTGGAGGGAATCGATTCGTGTTTTAATGATTGTATGACTGGATTATAGTTAATAGTTTTTATTGTGTTGGACTCTTGTTTCGAGAGCTTGTTTTGTCATTACTTATAAGAAAAAAAATCAAAAGAAAAACAATGTGAAACATCGTTCAAAAATAGTAGTTTCTGGTCAGTTAGATAACAACTTTACGTTTTTAAATTTGTGTTATTCATTACCCAGATACTTTATACTTGGATTTTTTTTATAATATGCGCCATACCTATTAAACTTTTTAATTTGTTTAAAGTGATAAAACAGGCTCTGAATAAGTTACTTCTGACAAACATGAAAAAATAAGGCCATTATTATCACTGTTAAACAGCTTCAATGTAATTAATGTAATTTTATTCTAAACAATCATACAATTGTGATAAGTTTGAAATGTGATTTCAAATTCAAAACTGCGTACTAATGTTACTAATGTTGACACTTTTATTATTGATTTTGTATGTCTATTAGCATCATTATAAATTTGTACTCCAGTAACCGACTATTTAGTCACTATGAGAAGTTTGTTCTTAGAAAACAGAAAAATCTGACTATTATATAAGCGATTTCATGTTAATTTTGTGTACTGGCATCAAAAAAATATCCAAAATTAATTGTGAGAGATAGAATTTAATGTTGCTGGCATTCAAATTCCATTCTTGGTAGATCTTCAAAACAAAAGAAAATGTACGTAATTGGTAGAAAACCAATTTCTATTGTTATTTTGTGGATGCGTAAGTGATACTTTAAACATAAAAAATACTTAGTAACAAGGTAATTGAAAAATTGCAATTGTATAATGGCTATATATGATTTTCAAAATTCTAAGCCTTTCACTAACATTATATTTTCCATCGAAGCCTTGCCAATCATTTTCCGTAAAGATTTTCATTCTCAAACTAAAATATATATTTATATTGGTTTAACTGTTTATCGATTAAAACATGGGTTAAAATTACTTCAAATACTTCTTGCACATTCAAACTAAAATCAATATATTTACCTAATTCAATATAATTTGGAAGATATTTTACGAAATCACTTATGGTTTTCACAGAACTGTTGCCATATTTAGATATCAACGGAAACTATTTGTTTCGTCAATAGTATTAAATTTATTTAAAATAACTTGAATTTAAAGAAAAGCAGCTGACGAAAAACAAACAGGGATCTTTTACCGATGTCCGATATTTGATATCAACAAACACAAAATCGATACACAATCAATACCGAACGTTTGCATTCATTGTTTAAAACCACACAAGTTCACCCAACCATTAACGATTTACTGTTCGATTTTTAAAAACTGACAGATGTGTGGACATTTTGTTTGCTGTTGTCAAATTAGTTTAATTTTAGAATGTCAGCTGCTACCGTCATAGATTTTGGAAAAAACCTTTTTCGAGTTTCAAAAATTCTTGTTTTTTATTTTAAAAGCTTTGTGCCTGTTTGTAATTTAAGATAAATCAATAGATACCATGTATTAATTCAATAATTGATCAACAGTCTGTAATTTTTTTTTTTTATGCCTGAGCGTCTTGAAAAATAATATAGTTTTATGTAAATCTTTGTGCCTCTTTGTGAATTAACGTATCTAGAGATTTAATATATATTATTGTTCTACATTCAAATCAAAAAATCACTAAGCACGAAAAATTTAATGAACTCATTTTGATAACGATCTTGAAGTGGCTAATTCGCCATGCTTGGCAATCGAATTAGTGATCGCAGTGTAATCTTATAAGCCCACACACACACCTCACATCACACATTATACGACATACATACACCACACAACATAACTAATCATCACACTTACATGACACTTACACACACGTCTTACTTACACCTTCTAAAAAACTAAACTTTAATCTAATATAAGGAATTACATACCTTTTGTATTCAAAGTATTATGTGACCACGCTTTCACTTGAGGATTTCACCTTCAGACTTGATACTGTGCAGATCCTAATTGACCTTATGCTTGCTTTTCATTGATTTATATAAATTCATTCTCCATAACATTTACCTACCTCTTACCAATAAGTTTAATTTGCCTTGTACTCATTCACATTGTAAGATTGCATTTGTATCTAACGTTTACATTCCTTTGTAATAATATTCTGATTATTTGGTCTATCTAAACGGAGTTTCCACAATAATATTTTTTTATATAAAATAATTTTCCGTGTAAAATATAAACATCTGTACTCATACCGGTTTTTTTGTCATTTCCCACAATTTTTCATGCTCCCCTCACAATCTAATTTCAGTTCGCCCCAAAACAATAACGTCCTAATTTCAAATGACTTCACTCGCCAAATAAAACATAAACCCATTTAGAACTCTGAAGAGCATGTAATTACACGAAAACAAAATACGTATGGAGCGGCCGCCATCTTGGATCCGCGAGGCGTCACAGTTTTTGCCAAAAAAAGGCCTAAGTACGCGACCATTCTACATACATATTATGCGAGAGACAGCGGTGATTAAGTGCTATATTTTTCCAGACAAAAATATACCTTATGATCCTTAAAATGTAGTTGAAATTCGTGTGTGGCATTTTGTAATTTTTTTTGGTCATGCCGCATGGGATCGAGGAGCATTTAGCCGGCCCACCCTCGCGTTTGCGATTTCTTACAGTGCAATATATTATTAATATATGTGGGGTCCTGCGGAGAAAAATGGCGAGCTTTCGAAGGGAAACTGGGTGCTTTATTCGGCCTGGTGTGCTAAATGGGGTGGATTATAAAATTGTCTGCTATTTAGAAAAGATATGGTTTAAATGCGCCTGAATTATTTTTCGTCGTTTATCGTGTTTTAATGGCGTGTGGAAAAGCATTAGGATTACGTGAATTGAGACCTTATATTTCAGAGAAAGCTTATTAAAATGTCGGATATCGGTTTTGAGATTTATTTTCACTTTCTGTATAGATACAACCTTTTAAGCAATTTCATTTGGGTAACACTGCAATTGTCTATTCTGTTTAAATACCTTCTTAATGGTCATTGATCAGTGAAAGTAGAATTACTTAATGTAAAGTAAAGATTTAAAAGGTTACTAGTAGGCTGAGGTGAGAAAATAAAAATCACAAAAGACATATATGGCTGAAAAGTTTTTATTGCAATAATTAAAAACATTTCACGTACCTTTTTAAATTACAGTACAGAAAATAATAGGTGAATACAGCAGTTTTTGAAGAATAAAACAACCTAGCGATTGCTTTCTGAGACAATGACATATTCGGATTCACATATAATTATATAATTCATAATTACAAAATATTGTAAAACATTTTAAAAGAGTAACGGTGGAGTTTCTTGCTCATTGTTCTCCATTCAAAAATTACCTTTAGGAATTAACAATTAGTTTTTTTTTTTTTTTGTAAATTTTGACGTGAAACTGCCCAATAAGTGCCAGTTGAAATAAATTATTTGACTTGACAAACTCGAAGCAATGCATTATAGATTACGGCAGAGAAAAAAACAATGGTAACTATAACCCAGCATCAAATAACCATTCTTTCACATATCTTCATTCGCCATACATTGTTTGTATAAATTAAAGGGTTTTGTGTGAAACAGCGACACCTATTCATATGAACCAGCTTTATTTCCGTTATGTGCCAAATAAGTCCTTTATGTGCCAAATAAAGGACGTTTATTTTCGCTACGGACTGCTTTAAGCTATAAAAATGGCGGGCAAGCTTAATTTGAATGCGTAAGAAATAAATCCGTTTTTGTTTTTATTCAAACACCCTGTATTGTGGGTTTATGGTACGTGATACAATTATAGGGGCCGTTACAAAAGAAGTAGGCTTTTTAATGTTTTGTAGGTTAGAGTGGATTTTTGTAAAAAATTATAACATTCGTGCGTTGTTTTGAAATTATTTTTTGTGGATTTTGGTAAAGCCATATATATTGTTTAGTATTTAAAGTTGTACGAGTTAAATTGACTGCAAAGTATTATACCTATTTTTCAAATAACCTCCTCAGTTCGAAAGGAATATAATTTCAGAACTGGGTTCTGACTTTTCATATAAAAAGGATAATAATAAAATAAAATAAATGCTGGAACAAATGAAACATTGATGTAGGTACAGGTATCATCTGTCTAGCTAACTACGTTGGGGTCAGCTTCCAGTCTAACCAGATGCAGCTGAAAACAAGTATTCTACATGGAGCGAATGCCTATCTGACCTCCCAACCGATTTACTGAGTAATACGATACTCCTTGCTAAGACTTGTTGTCAGACTTTCGCGCTTCTGACGTCCCGTAACGTCTGTCAAAGATCTACAAATAATGACAGCCGGGACCAACGGCTTAACTTACTTTCCATGGCACGGAGAGGTCTCCAAATACTGTAATGGTTGGTCCCATCCACGGACCAACTTCGGCAAATGTTGATTAACCTTCAATCGACCCGGGCGGCTGTTATTATTTAGCCACGAGGACCTCCATCTGTGATCAGACTGTTAGTGACACGCCTTCTGAAAATCATGAAGACGTCTTCCAAGGCCCATTTAAAAAATAGTTTGCATTTGTTAATATTTTTCCAACATAATGACAAGACGTAATTTACTATTATTTTGACATTCCTTTTGACCACAGGGACGCCATTATGAATTTAGGTGATTACGAATTTTGTAATGTCGTTGGCTTAATGTGACCAATTATTGCAAATAGCAGACTTGGCCCTATTAAAAGCCTTTTGTTACTAAGGTGTAAGGAAGTTTAATAATGTACAGACGATGCATCATCATTACTGTCATTCTCATGCCCTTATCGCGCTTTTTCATCCATACTTCTCTATTAGCTCACGGCTTCAGGTTAAGCTATGTTTGCCGAGGTTGGTCCGTGGATGGGTGACCATCTTTACATTCCGAGACTCCTCCGTGCCTCGGAAAGCACGTTTAGCCGTTGGTCTCGACTGTCATTCGTGGATCTTTGACAGTTGTTACGGAGGCCTGACAACCAGTCTTACCAAGGGGTATCGTATTACCCAGTTACTGAGTTGTGGAGGTCAGATAGGCAGTCGCTCCATGTAAAATACTTGTATTCAGCTGCATCCGGTTAGACTGGAAGCCGACCCCAACATAGTCGGGAAAAGGTTCGGCAGATTGATCTAACTACTCTATTATTACACAGACGCTATGATTTTGTCAAAATATTATCTTACTGACATTTTCTCGCCATTTCTATCGCATCGTTCATTCGTTCGTTTATTTTGATTGCATTTGACATTTTATTTTAATTTTGTGATCGTTATAATTTGTGCGTCTTTTAATTGCATTGACATTTTATGTATGTTATTCGATTTATTCTGTTGCAGTATTGTGAAATTTAATTTAATTTAATGTAAAATGGGTTTTGCCTGTAAATGTTTATTTTTTTATCCTTCCGCCAATTGCTGCTAACACAAGCTTACGAAACTGATTTTTACTTGTTACGTAGATGGTGTATGAAAATTTCTATCATCTACAAACTGGTTTATACAAAAACCACAATTTCAATCGATACATCCCAAATAGTAAAAATGGAAATGTTCTCAGCATATTCATTTTCATTTTACACTGACATGACATGTTATTTTCAGCCTACGTTGATAATATAATTCCTCTAAAATTTTATAAACAATTTTCAGTATGCCCACGGCATACATAAAATAGACACGGATTATACATATAAGCTCGAATAAAAGTATATAATCAAAGAAAGCTGGTAGGTAAAGTCAACCTAAACGTGCTGGAAATAAAGTTAAATTTCGTTTGAAGGGCAAAATAGACACCCTCTTCTATTACTAGCGATAGGGTGACTCTATTCGCGGGTAAAGGGGGTACTCGGGGGTACTATTTTATAAATAGTTAATGTACACAATATTTAATTTATTCGTAAATATATTTCGTGATTGGTTTGAACGTTTATATAAAATTATAAAAGTGGGGTGAGTGAAAATAAATTATTTACCAATGTAACTATTTTGTAGTTTTCCGGATCAAATACAACATTGTATTAATTATTCACGTTAATGACTTTGTAATTACGTGCTTATGATAATCGCTGTTTGTAGCCGTGATGACGTCTGTTTGTTAATATTTCAATAACTGCCTAATCTAGCTGTCTATGGTACCTCATAACATGATTTACTTTAAGTGATAGGTATGCAAGCAGGTCCACAGCAGCTTCTGGTAAGTGTTTGAAAAAGAAAGGGACCTTCTAAGTTAGAGGCAATATACTGAAACATCTCACATACCTGTAGTTTCCACAGCATGTAGGGTTGTGGATACCTACTGCCATTGAACACAGCTGGTGTATGAAGAGGCGTGAACTTACCCGCCATCATGTGTTATGGTCGAAGCTTGAATGCCTTTGAGGGCCACATCCGTTGCACATCCGGTTGTCAAGGATGAGTACTGAGTCGTAGGTCGTCAATCTTCAGGTACCATGCCCATTATTCCCCATAGGGCTAGGCAGAGGTGTAACATTTAAATGTATAATAATAATTGCGGGTATACAGGTTTTGTATAGAAAGTACCTAATGTCAAACTGCCATAATTATTCTTTAGATAAAAGTTATCTGATTATTGAAAAAAAAAACCAGCCAAGTGCGTGTCGGACCACGCACAATGAAGGGTTACGTAGTTGGGATGAATTTATCCCAAAAACTAACTTAACATTGTAGTTGAAAAACATGTTCTCCCATACATCGATATACGCCACGGTCAATTCCCGTAACTGCAGATGTAAGTTTGTAATCGCAAAAAAATATTTACAAGACTAAAAAACTACAAATTAACTATTTTCGAACCTTTTCTTTTGCTTGTGCTGCGAGACTTTGCTTCTTGCCAAATTTCATGATTCTAGGTCAACGGAAAGTATATACTTACATTGATTTTTTGATTTTTTTTGCTCTACATAAATGACCTTCCGAGACAAATAAAGCACCCTATGGTACTATTCGCCGATGATAGCACCGTAATTATTAAGTGTGATGATCCCAATACTTATGAAAATGAAATAAAAATGACATTAAATAGAATTATAACATGGTTTGACAACAATAATCTAATTATAAACTTAGAAAAGACCAAAATTATGCATTTTTATCAAAGAATACCAAATACAATCTTTGACATTAGCTATTTAGGGACAAAAATAGAATCAACTACTGCTACTAAATTTCTTGGTATTAATATCGACAACAATTTGACTTGGAGACCCCATACAGAGGAAGTATGTAAAAAACTGAATAAATTTACCTATGCTCTTTATAAACTATCTAAAATAGTGAGCCTAGAATCCGTACTTACAGCCTATCACGGCTATGTTGCATCAACACTCAGATATGGCGTAATACACTGGGGCAATTCAGTTGATAGAGAACTCGTATTTAGAGCCCAAAAAAGATGTGTCAGAGCTATGTGTGGCCTTAAAAGCACAGACAGTTGTCAACCGTTCTTTAGACGTCTAAAAATTCTTACCTTGCCATCGCTGTACATATATGAAACAAATATGTTCGTCAAATCTAACATTTCATCATACAAAATAGCTACTAAAAGTTACTACAGAAAATTACGCGATAAAAATAAGTCAGAACTCGAAGTGACTCATGGCAAAACTGCACTAATGAATAAAAGTACTTTCTGTATGGCCCAAAAAATATATAACAAACTACCTGAAAATCTAAAAACGCTAAACCTGGACCATTTCAAAACAGAACTATTAAAAATATTGATAAATAAATGCTATTATTCACTACAGGAATATTTGGACGATAATTCTATGATCACTGCTTCAGAAAATTGTACATAACCTCACCTATTTTGACGATTTGAAATTTTATTTGACATTAGGATTATTGTGGCATGAACTTTTAACTATTTGACATTTATTTAAGTTGATTTTATTTTTTTAAATGTTTTATTGATATGCATGTACCTGCTTATATTGACTTTATATAAATTCGACAATGTTAATTAAATATTATTTGTACGCCTCTGGGCAAAACATAGAGGATCTACCTATCTGTAACTTTTATTTTCTTAATTTTTTATTAATATGCATGTACCTACCTATATTGATTTTATATAAATTCGACAATTTTAATTAAATATATTTGTACGCCTCTGGGCAAAACATAGAGGATCTACCTATCTGTAACATCGCAAACTATTGTATTATGACCTATGTTTACAAATAAAGCATTCTGATTCTGATTCTGATTCTGATTCTGATTTTTTTACGAGTTTCAAAATATATCGCATTAAATGGCCATATTTTTTATTGCGTTGTTGACTTAAACGCTTGATTTTTTAAGAGCTCCAATATAAACTTCGCGTTCATCTCCACGCGTTCCTGAGAAAAAGGGGCTAGATAGACTGACAGACAGACGGACAACGAAGTGATCCTATAAGGGTTCCGTTTTTTCCTTTTGAGGTACGGAACCCTAAAAATCGGCCATTCGTTTTGGTAATTCTTCTCTAGGCAGTACCTGCACGTGGTCATGAGCTGGAGTGCACTGCAAGAGTGTTGATTTCAAGGGGTCAAAGTGGACACAAGAAGGGTACCGCTTCGGTCTACCGAGGTTTCCCCTCTTCTTTAGGAGCTGAGCACAGTGAGTATGATCAACGCGTGCTTCAAGAGACTAGGAGCCCTTCACCTGATCAATGCTCCAGAAGGAGAATTTCCTCATCATAAAAATATTTTAATATTAATCAACCAGTGTGCCTACTGCTTGGACACAGGCCTCCTCTCTGTGAGAGGGAGTGGGCTGTATTCCACCACGCGGGCCCAGTGCGTGTTGATAGATGTCACATGTCTTAGAATCTTTGGTTCTAGGTCATGCCCGTTTCCTCACGATGTTTTCCTTCACCGTTTTGAGAGCAGTGGTGATGTGAAAAATATTTTACATGTTTTTATTTAGGTGTATACCTAAGGAAGACGTTGATCTAGCAGTGGACTATGATGCCAATTGTCGATCATGAATCTGTATAATTGAATTTATAATAAGCAGGGGTTGTTTGGCGTTGTGGCAGGAGGGTCGACATGCTGCGCTAAAGGGTGCGGGTTCGATTCCCGCATAGTAAGATATATTTTGTAGGTAACATTTTTCGCGTTTGGACGTAGAGTTACGTGCTCCAGCTCGATATATTATAACACATTCAACTGTGTAATTTGTTGCACCTTCATTATATCTGCCAAATAACAAGGAGGATCGTTTTTTTTTAATTTCTAATAATATTCCAGTTAGGGTTAAGCATGTTAGCTAGGATACAGAGAAAAGAAAAAAGTATTTTTTTTTTACTTGTAAATTTTGTGAGAAGGACAATCACTATACACATTAATTTGGGGATGTCCTTTTCACAATAATATTTAGTCTATCTTCTTCTCTATTGTATTGTAACTACTAACACTAGTAATAACTTATATTTATTATTGTTTACTTACACGTTGGATAGTTGTTGTCTGACAATAAATAATATATAATAATAATAATAATAAGGTACTTACACACAATAAGAAACATATCGTCTTTATTCACTAAAACAAATATATATTTTTAAGTTTAGTCAAAATAAGAGTGTCTCACGATAGAGAAAATATGCTCACCCTACTCATGGCTACGTACACAGTGTTTGACACCCGTTTACAACTTTGATTGAAACTCGGCTACTCACCAATAGATGGCGCTGTTTTCAATGACATGTTTTAGAAATACTGCCCATAATGCAATAGCAAAGCATCAGAAATTTAAAAACAAATTAAAAAGAAACATTTCAACTGCAATATAATGATTTATGTTAACGACTACGGTTTTCTAAGCAATGTACTTTAGTACTTCTAAATATGTACAGATGGCGCTTGAAACTAATCGCTAGGCCCGTTGGTTGCATTTTCGTAGACCACGTTTCTTAAAAACGTTTGGTGTTAACATTCACTAGTCATAATGTATTTATGTAATGGAATTAACAATTCATACATATTTTTATTATTATTTTTATAAGCAACACAAATATGAGATTGTAGGAATTTCAAATATAAATCAAACGAGTATCTCTTAATGCTTTTAAAACTACGCTTAAAACTAAAATGACACATTCGGTCAATTACTAAATAATTCAACTAATTAGGTATCGTGATTCTGCTAATGGAATAGCAATCGGTCATCAAAAACATTAGCAAATACACGATAGTTAGACTCTTTTCATTTGAGGTACTATATGTTATTGGAACTATACAGAACGGCAGGGACTTCGACGCGAAAACTTTTACCATGGATTCAGTATATGAAGCTGAAACCGCCAGCGCTGTAATTTTTTTTTTTAAATAATCAACGAAAATTTTCAACGCCCCCTGAGTAATTTTTTTTCATGTAAATCATGTAGGTACTGAATCTATGGTACACGTTTTCGCGTGGATGTCCCTGCCACCCTGTATATTTTATTAATAAATTCGAAAGTGAGTTTGTTTGTTTGTTACGCTTTCACGCTAAAATGGCAGAATGGATTTGGATGAAATTTGGCACAAGGGTAGACCATG
This sequence comes from Agrochola circellaris, assembly GCA_914767755.1. Lineage (NCBI taxonomy): Eukaryota > Metazoa > Arthropoda > Insecta > Lepidoptera > Noctuidae > Agrochola > Agrochola circellaris. Next base: position 5,530,015 of record OU611857.1, read on the forward strand.
ACTTGGAGAAGGACATAGGCCACCTTTTATCCCCATATTCTCATGGGATCGAGACTTATGACGGTGAAACCGTGGGGCGCAGATAGTAATATTATATATGCGAAAGTGAGTTTTTTTGTTACTCAATCACGCAAAAATGGCTTGACGGATTTAGATGAAATTTGGGACACAGATAGATCATGATCTGGGTAAGGACATTTCTTATCCTGGATCACAGACAAAGCCGCGAGCAACAGCTACTTTCAATATAAAAGGAAATTTGTACCTACGTTCAAAATTAACGTTACCATTAAGTAAAGTTATGTAAACGTACAATATTATTCTAAAAGTTAAATTTCCATTCTACCAGTCTGATACTGTCTCACTGCAGAGCAAAGACCCCTTCTCATACTGAGCAGGCATGAGCATCACCAAAAATGCTCGAGACGGCTTCGTGATTTCAGACTAAGGTAAATTTACCGTAAGTCCTGACCGCATAGACAATAATAGTTGGCAATTGCTTTCAAAGCGTTTCCTATTTCTACAACGACTTTCAACAGGACTGACATTAGCTTTTCGGTAGCTTACGTCAATCCCATACATTTTTGAGCAGTGGTGGCCTAGTGGGGGCCGCGACTAGGTCGTGGCTTCGAACCCAAGCAGGCACTTTACTTTTTGTAAATTATTTCATCGCCACTGCTGTCAAAACTGTGAAGGAAAACATCGTGAGGAAACCGGCATTTTCTAGAACAAAAATTCGAAGACTTGTGACATCCACCACCACGCACTGGGGCCGCGTGGTGGATGACGGCCCACTCCCTCTCACAGAAAAAGGAGGCCTATATCCCAGCATTGGGAACATTATAGGCTGATTATACATTTTTGACTTTTCCCCCATTGTTATCGCTGATAGAATGTCAGTTTGTTGGGCCTCAGGTTTCTTCATGATATTTCGAAGCTCCCTATATTTCTACTAACTAATCTATTTCTCACATTGTGACAAAAAATTAAAACAGTACGCTTAGATGGTTTGGTGATGTTGAGAGGATGAATGAAAGGCGACTTACAAAAGGTATTTACGAGGCAAATGTGAGCGACCTGGGTGATGTTCTTCAGAAAGGTCAGCTGCGTAGTACTCGCAGCCGACGTGAGTGTATGATCAGCCGTGCTATTCTGTAAACATCTCACCGTGAAAACTTGGGTGAAGTGAGCTGTCAATAATGTCAATCCCTGTGGAATGACAGCTCAATCCACGCTCACTTCACCAAGTTTTCACGGTGAGATGGTTACAGAATAGCACTGCAGATGTATGAACGTAAATGAAGCAAACTGAGTATCTATGGGTCGAAACAGGTGGCATTCTGTAGTTTCTACCTACACCCTTGGGAATAAAGCGTGAGTTTATGCATGTAATCTATTACTGTCATGGAAGTTGTATTTACTCGGTTTCATAAACATCGAAATAGATATTTCAATGTTAGCGGTTTACAAATAAATTATTCATAAAAACATAAACTTTGACAATAAGTAGTTATACAGAATGGTGTTATACAAAAGGTAGGTACAGAGGTCAAAAGTTCAATAAGAGTAGCCTTGCCCCCCGAGCTAGGAAAATCCTGTATCTTGGGCGGCAATGTCTTCGCATTACATTAAGGTCGAGCGATTATTATGAGCATACAAGTGAATGAAAAAAGTTAAGTAAATCGCAGCAGCGTTAAGTTAACATCAGCCTGACTTAAACGGGATACGTTACGTTACAGTACCAATGACCGATTTTTTACAAGTAAAGCCTTGATGTTAAGGGCAGATTTTTTCAACAGTGTGGATTCAAAGCTCGACTACAACCAATGTAAAATTTCCAGCACTATTTGTGCTTTTAGAGTAAAAACTTAACCCCTAACTGAGATTGATTTAGAAATCACTCAGTTTTCTTTGTATTGGAAGAGATCAAAACCAATGTAAAAAATATGCCTTAGTAATTATCAGATTTTTTGAATAATTAGTAACTCCACGTTCACGCCCATAAACAAGTTGTGTTGTGTGTCTTCGACAAATCAAGTAAAAGTCAGGAACATATCGTGTATAAAACATGTATCATACATGTGTTGACATTGTTTCAGACATGTTTTCTTAACTATTTTGTTCGCCTTTTTGACACTTTTTTAAAGTATTTTGTACAACTAGTCTTTACAACTGGTTTTAGGTGTAAACGATAAACGAAAATAGTAGACACAACATGTAAAATACATGTTTTACACCTTGGTAAAACGCGATGTAATAAAAGCGTCAACTTACCCTGTGTCAGTCTACTATATCATTTTCTTACCGGTAACTCTATTGGTTGAGACTTGAGCCACAGGATCGATGTGGCTAGCTAGTAATTCACTAAAATTAAAAACGAATGAAAACGACACTTACTTTTAATTTAATTTATTTACTTAAGTCGAACACAAGTGATTCATATTGTTGTTAGTAATACTTATAAAACTATGTTAGTAACATTTCTAATTAAAATAAATAAAACAAAACAGAAACAAAAATAAGACTAGTTTAAAAACCTATAATTATATCCGCTTCCCGCTGCACCAGACCTGCAGCTGTGCATACGGGTCCAGTTCCCCAGGAACGGGCAATCAGGCTTATTCAATATCACTTTTAGAATTCACTTTTGACTTCTTGATTTATTTTTAAGTTCTCGACAAAGACAAGAACTATTACGAAATTTGAACTAGTTTGAGGTTTTCCTTTCAACTGTGTTTTCTTGGTTGTATATTAACTAAACTATTAAAGAATCGTTTTTTTTGTTGAATTTGTTAGTTATTTGATTTTTGTCGTGATCTGAAGAACTTCGAAGGTGGAGAATATATGGATGACAAGAAATGATTTTAATTTTTTTTTAAGGTGTCTACTGATGTATCGGTGTCATCTGCCTAGCCTTTTCCCAACTATGTTGGGGTAAGTAAAGCCAGTAAGAAAAATAGTAAAAGGCGATGACATTAAAAAAAAAAATAGTTTTTTCCCAATCTGTTTCATACATTTTGGTTGATTGTGCTCGTGTTTCTTCAGAAATTGTTTTATATTTTTTTTATGTACCTTCAAACCTTTTTATTTCACATTGTTAAAAGTATTTTGCTTGTTGACATAGCTTCAACAGCCGCGTTAACGTCCATAATATAAATCCCATCAACTTATAAAACTTGGTGATGGCGATAGAATCAAATAGATAACTACTTAAAGAAAAAAATCAATTTCTGTAAGTAATTCTTTGATCAGAGGCTCGCGCGTGGTTGTTCACAGTACCTACTAACCTAACCTTACCCGTATGGTCAGGGTCTCCTAGCTTAGTTACTGCGGGAAAAGACGAGATAGTAAAAGAGGGGCTCATTTATTTAAATAAGTGTGCGTCATTAGAAGTTCAAAAAGTTTTTAAAGGTTCAATTAAACAATTCTCGTATTTTTTTTACCTCGTGGCTGTATTTGGTCTAACAGCTCTTTTTATTTTGGCTTCACCGCCTTTACTAAGGATCCAGCGTAGTGATTTAAAACATTAATTCCCTCGTTCACGCACCAATCTCCAATCCAAGAGATCGAACTGTATTTGACAAGAAAGCTACAAAAAATTCCAAGATAAAAAAGTCTCCAAGGACCAAAATATCAATATTTGACACCGACCTGAGTAATGAACAATACATTTACCTACGAAAAAAAAGGTTCATCGGTACCGCATTCCGAACGCAGCCGCGCCATTCTTTAAAAAAGAAAACTCGTGGCGTTGCCATGGCGACGCTTGGCGCCAATACAATCACATTTAATTCATTAGAGTTTAACGAGGCTCGAGTCGACAGCAAGAGGCACCAGTATACATTTACTATATCTTTCTAATTAACTACCGTAGCACACAACTGTTGCGAGTTTATCCCCTACCCTACTGGGATGTTTATGTGTTATAATTAACTCAGGTAGTAGTTCAATAGGTGAATTAATAATAATCAAAAACGAAATATATGCAAAAAGTTAGGCCAAACATTAAAGCCCTAAATCTATCAAAATGTATCCTATATCTATCCTTTGTTTAAAAAAACTACGCTTACTTTCATATTCATCTGAATAGGCAATTAACTGTCAGTAGTTTGGGCGCGGAATTATGAAAGACCACGATTAATCAGCGTCAACGTACATACGCTTTGTTCCACAGCTCTATTTACTATGTGTATACATAGCGGTGACATCTCATTATATACTGCGACTATGTACCTACCCGCCGATCACCTATCTAGGAAGTTTGCACGCAAAAATCTAGCGCTAGGTGCTTGCCCCCCGCACACACGCACAGCCGCTAACACGTCGCAGCGCCGAGTGAGACTGCGTGCCAGAAAAAGACAGCCATAAAAAACTCCCCGTGGTGTGAGGTGCTGCCCCCAAAAAAAGCACCAAAAACGCAATCTGCGCAACTTCCCGGCGCAGAATCGTTAACGACTCCGGCTCTCTTTATCGTACACGCCGTGCCTCCTATATTTCTATTTTTTCTCCGTCAAACATTAGACGTAAGAAGATTTCAAGCCAACACAAAAACTAACCCTATTCCGTAGCGACACAGTTCAAATTCGCGGCACGTAAACGTGGCGTATATTTAGCACGCCGGCCGCTAGACGCACACACCCGCACCGGAACAGAAATAACGATCGCATTTTTGACCGAAAAGGACGGACAGATGGCTGAAAAGAGAAGAAAAAAATGACGACCATTTTGCTTTGCGCACCTACGAGGCGGCCGAGGTGAGCTTTATGTATGCTCTTTTTTTCGAGAAAAAAACCCAACCAAAACAAATGCACGTGGTCGGGTGTTATGACCGAACTCGTGAAAAATTCTGCCGTCCGCTAAGAGATGCCGTTACGGGCGCGATTTTTTTCCGCTCGCCATTTAGTTATGAAAAAATTTACTCGGTGGCGCTTTAGTCGAGCGGTTTCACACGAAGCGACTTCAGCGGCGACGGGTTACTTTGATTTTTGGTAACTGATGGCTGTCGTAGGGTTACGTATTGACACGTTCATGTTTTATTGAACTGGAAGTATTGACTTGTGAACCGGATTAGGCTTGGGTCATAGAAATGAATTAGAACGAAAAAATATGAATTTAAGTCGAGTGCCGAGCAATCTTTTTTTTCCGTTCATTTTGATTTTGATACTATTATCCGATTTTTTAACCTCCTTTTATGTTAAAGACATTTCAAATTGTACCTTTACAATTAATTATTAAAAGTTTGTAGTGTAGATAGGTTCCACTTAAATATTAAATTAAACTTTCTGTCGGGGATTATTCTATCTGTGAAGGCTTATATACTTTTAATGACTTTCAAAAGTTTAATTAGATTCTAGTTCTCTAGAATATTAGCATTTTCCAAGAGGTAACATCAGGTTAAATGGTGCTTGAAAATAATTTTGAATAATTTTAAAATAGCATGCATATGCTTTCGTCAAATGATATGAACGCGACAGTAGACAAAAGTAAAATAAAAACGAATCGTTTTGTATGAATAAACTGACTGTAAATTTGTTATTAGTGCTGAAATGAAAGTGTTACATCTTGGAAGGTGCCTATGTCCAGCACCTTAATAAACTGAGTTGGCTTGACGCACAGTTTAACTCATTAAGCCGAGGGGTAGAGCGGTAAGTCAAGGAAAGAATAAAATGTTATTAACACCTTGATGATTTATAAGAATACCTACTTCCCTTTATGTGAAACATTTCCATGTGCTTATAGACGAGATTATTGGTTAATTAATATACAGTATCTTAACTAACGAAGGGTGTTCGACGACTAAGGGTTGTGTCAAACGAGTGGATTTGAACATTATCTTTAACGCTAATAAAAAATCATGGCCGGTCTTTGTTTTCCAATTAGCGTTTTTAATTAATTTTTATTATTACTAACACTTAGTCTTTAAGTTATTTTGTATACTAACTTAATTCATTTTCATGTTTACTAACAATAGTCTTTAAGTTATCTTGTATACTAACACTATGGACGCATGTCTGAAATAAATTATTTGAATTATTTGAATTTGAATTTGTTCTTTGCCTGGATACCTTTGTGGCACGTAGGTCACCGATTCATATGACAACCATGGTGATTACAATATACCTACAATGATTTTTTCATTACTAACATATTTATGCTCATTTTCAGCAAATAATTATATCTTCGTAATAGTGATATAAACATGATTTCTGAGTTATTAAACTTATTTAGAAAAATCCCAAAGCAACGCCCTTAATCCTGATCCCCTTTATAGAAGCTTGCAACAGTTCAGGATAATAAAACGACTTCATTTTCTAATTAAAAATTTATTTAAGCCTTACTTATGCACAAAATCTTACTCCTGATTAAAAATATTCGTATTTAAATGCGGATACAGTAAGCAAAAAGACAACGCTTGATAATTGGTACCTACGATTGAGCTTTTAAACATTAGTAGATTGTATTTCCCTCTTAATATTCAAAGATGTAAATAAGTAGGCAAGATAGCAATTCAAGTCTTTTGGTGAGTGAAGGTATTTAAATATTTGCATGAATGTTCCCCAGTTAACCCTATTTTTCTATTTACCGATAGTATGTTCCAATAGTATATCATGAAAATGTAAATGGATCAAAAAACGTACCTGCCAATTTGTAGTGCCACTTATAAATTGACTTTAATTTGATTATTCGAATACTTAAACCCGAAATTCTAATTTGAAATCATTTTAACATGTTTTTCATTTGATATAATTAATTGAGGTTAGTTTTATAACCTCAATTTTCATCGATGATCTATTAAAATACATTTTAGTAATGTTATTCAAACAATAATTGTTGTAAAGTGTTGGGATATAAAGTTGAAACCTTCAAAATACAGTTGAATGAGTACTAATTCTCTTTAGCGAGTGATTGTGTGAGAATTTAACATGAACAGGGATAGTTTACACTTTTATCAGATACTTTTGGAACAGACCATAACCTAATATTCTCTCAGTAAATCGTTAACACCTGCCCTTAACTCCGAAGCGTAAGCAGAAGCGTAGCGAAGCGCTGCTGATGGCGAAGCGAAGTAGGAATGCTTACAGGATGATGCTCCGATGATGCGTCGCTCCGTATTTGCAACCACAGGGCTCCTTGACGAAGCTGGGCCTGGAATTTTACAGTACCTAATCATTTTTAACTTCATGTTAGGTAATAGTAGTATGCTAGGTATGTATTAGAGGGGCTCGTGGGTAATAACAGCCGCACGGGTCGATCGATTAGGTCAAGCTACGCTTGCCGCGGTTGGTCCGTGGATGACTGACCATCTTTACAAACTGCGACCCCTCTCTATGCCTCGGAAAGCACGGTAAGCCGTTGGTCCCGGCTGTCATTCGTGGATATTTGACAGTCGTTACAGATCGTCAGAAACCCGAAAGTCTGACAACCAGTCGTACCAAGGGGTATCGTATTATTACCCAATTACTGGGTTGTGGAGGTCAGATTCGCTCCATATAAAATACTGGTATTCAGCTGCATCGGGTTAGACTTAAGCCGAATTGAAATTAATTGAAATTATAACACTGAATTTGATGTTGTAAATTTTTGCATTTCATAATCAATATTGTTCACTAGTATCCATACAGAAATATCGCCAAATTAAAACAGCGAAATATTTGACAGCTATTTGCGACGTTACCCACTTTCTGTATAAACGCTCATAGGTACCGCAGTTATCTTAACCAAGACATAATTTCTGATACAGAACAAGCCAAGACCCAAACACACAATTAATCGACAAACTACAAACTGTCAACATGAACAGAAAAGATATAATAGTTTTATTATGGTTTCCGAACAGACCTTGTTCCCCTCGTTTTAGCTTTGCACGGATACGGCGCAGACACCAATACTGCCTGCAAATAAACAAATAAAAAATGGGTTTAGTTTCAACGGGACTACGAGTAAACTAATAAAAATAACCGGCTATAACACGATGTCTATTCGCTTGCAAGTTTAGCATTTGAAGAGAAATGGTTTTTAGAGATATCGGATTGGAAAACATGGAACTGTATCATTGTTTTTTCATAATGTCATTTTGAACTGTCGAGTTAGGGTTGGTTGAGCAGATCAAACATGATATTAAAATAATACCACGCCTTTTTCAGCTATGAAAACAAATCATGGCCCACACACAGGCCATGATTTGTTTTAATAGCTGAAAAAAAAAATTGCTGGCAAAGTGTATAATGTTAAAAAAATGCTGGCAAAGTGTATAAAGTCATAATGTTTAAAAATGTCTTAATTTTAATATAGATAAACCTTCGTACTATTTTACTTCTTGTCTGTTTATTCAGTAATTAACGAAAGGCGTTCAAAAATAAAATGTTATTCACCAAAAATATTACATTGATACGTAAAAGAAATACTCTGTATGCATGCACTTGTCTTTCAAGTGGAAAGACAAGTGCGACAATAGTGCACGTGTTTCTTTTACGTATCAATTTCATATTTTTTGTGAATATTTTATTATAAAAAAAAACATTTTGTTTTTTAATGGTAGGTAATTTTTTTTTTTTGCTTGTACGGACGCTTTATTATTGGGTTAGCGGGAACGCCTTTCGTTAATTAACATAATGTATAATTAATATATTATGTTTGTATTTATGTGTGTATATTAATATCTAAATAAAACAAGCCCACTAAAACACTCCACCCATAAAACTAGATAACTATCAGTCGTGTAAAACTATCGGTTTGTGGCTGAGCAGTAGATCTACTAATGAAAATCAAATGACAAACAGAAAATATTGAAACTTACGTCATTCCACAGATTCAACAAGATGGCACCACGCAGTAGCGACGCATCTTTTATCTCCCAGGCACCGTTGATTACCTTCCGTTTCCTTGTAACTGGAAAAAGATAAGGCGGGTTTTATCGAAAAGATAACTATATTTAATTTCAAAGCAGGATGATAAGTCAAAAGAAACCAATATATATATTTTTTTCGATGGATCTCAGATGATTATAATCTTTGAACTCTCATGGATCGTTAAAAAAAGTTGAGAATTTGTAGAAATACAGCTACGCGTCTAAATGAATTATTTAACAATATGTAGGTAGATATCATAATTAATTTCATCAATTGTGGATCCCGTTGTTAAAACAGTTTAAAAGAGGTGTAAGCCAAACTAAATCACTAGAAGATCTTTAATAATATATATAATAGTTATTGGTAAGTGTTATTGGGTTTTTCCATCTGGAATTGCTCAGTAGCAGCCCGGAGTCTGGATTTGTGCCCGGTTGATGGCAATAGGCTCGCCCCCTATTACATGGGACTTAAACATAACTGGCGAAATGTGGGTGTACTATAGGTACACCTCTGCCTTTGGGGTATACAGGCGTGATGTTATGTGTTTATGTTTATATAATAATATATCATAAGAGTGACATTGTGGAAAGGCCCGAAAGGGAAACGCTACAATCGAGACGCGCGCCCAGGCTGGATGCAAGCAGTCCATGATAAAGGTATCTGGATTTCTTTGGAGGAGGCCTTCACCTGCAGATGGTGTCTTGCAGACTGAGTTAAATTAAATTTAATATATATTATATATTAAATTTTAATTAGGGTTAATATAAAAATTGTAATAAGTTAATCACTACTTCTAACCCTGAATTTAATATATCTAACTCATATGTATACCTTATTAACATAGGATGAATAGTAATTATATGTATATCATTTTTGCGTGATATTAAAGGCATTTTTTATTGTAATAGTTTTTTTTTTTTTCTAATTTAAGTAGGTGTACCTGATGTAAGTAACTGACATTTAGTGTGTTAACAGTTAGTGTAATAATTATTTGTCGTAAATTAAAACAATACTTAGGTACGAGTAGACATTAAAGGGTTTATTTATAAGCGTTGCTTAAAGTTAACTAATGCTTAGCGACTGTTTAATCAAAGATTCCTGACGTTTGAACGTCACTTTACTTTAAGCAACGGTTTATAAATAACCCTTAATAATCAAGTAGTGTATGTCCGACGCATTTAGGGTAGGCATCACTACCGATCTTGTTGACTAGCTACGTAATTTAATTTAATTTAATAATTTAATTCATGCAACAACACTCATAGTGTTAGTAATAAATAAACTTACAAAATATGTTAATAAAAGATTAACACAGAAACAATTTTACTAACACAGAAACCATTATCACTATCACCACGGCATAATCTTTTCTCGAACAGCCTGTATAACACAAATTTTCCTTGGCCAAACCGAGTATCTATTTACTTAGAGATCAGCGCCAATAATCCCGTTAAAACGTTCAAAATGTCACCTAAGAGACAATCAATAGCAATAACAACAAAAATAAAACAACCGACTTTCAAAAAAGTCTGTGGCAAAAAACACACCGACTTCTGAAGTTAAAGTTATTTTTCAATTTTTTGTAAAAAGTTTTTATTTCTCACATTTTAGTTGTGGTACCTACCACAAAAATTCGAATACCACCTGCTATGTAAATAACAGTGACAGGAACTTATTCGATCATCCACATAGACTAAGTGGAAAAATACGTATTATTGAAGCTAACTCAAAAATTTAAAATTTATAATGGGAACAAAAACTCCTCTAAAAAAAAAGGAAGAATACCTTCTTCTTTTAGCAGCCAATTCAAAATTTATGAAAATTTATGTTATTTTTGTCAGATTGAGAATGAGACTAAAATGCGAACGTTTTTAAAATACGAGAATTCCCCCTCCGAGCCTCAGACACCTTTATAAAACAAATTCAAATCCTACCCCACATATAACTAAATAAGTAAAACTAAAATCACAGAGAGATAATTAAAATATTAGCTATAAACAAAAACAACTAACAGCGAAGTATAAGTTTTTAACGATAACTTGACTGCCAGAATATAAACAGATTTATTGCTCTCAAGCGGGTTTTAATTGCACAAAACTTTTAGAATATTATTCGTAGTAGTATTAATGGAACATAATATATAACATCACCCCTGTAGTCTCTGAAGGGGATAGGCAGAAGTGTAGGGTATACCCACATTTCGAAAATTATACAGGGTGGCGATCTAGACACCTGCATCAGTCAAGGGGGGGTCTTCCTGTCATACTACACAACTTTCAGCAATCAAACTGCCTAGCCTTTTCCCGACTATTGGGGTCGGCTTCCAGTATAACCGGATGCAGCTGAATACCAGTATTTTACATGGAGCGACTGCCTATCTGACCTCCACAACCCAGTAACCGGGTAATACGATACCCCTCGGTAAGACTGGTTGTTAGACTTTCGGGCTTCTGACGACCCGTAACGACTGTCAAAGATCCACGAATGACAGCCGGGACCGTTAACGTGCTTTTCGAAGCACGGAGGTGTCTCGGTAAGTAAAGATGGTCACCCGTCCACGGACCAACCCCGGCAAGCTTAGCTTAACCTGATAGATCGACCCGTGCAGCTGTTATTACTTAGCCACGTGCTCCTCACGCACTACACAACTTTCACCATGAAACTCATGTCCGATTCGTGAAAAAAATATCAAAGTCCTATTTAACAGAAGACAGACTATTTCGATTCATGTATGAAAAGTTTTTTTTTACGAATCGTATATGTGTGTTTTATAGCGAAAGTTGTATAGTATGACAGGTCAGAATCAGGCCCTTGACGGATGCAGGTCACCAAGAAGTTATGAAATAGGTAAGAACGGATTGACACAAAGCTAAATAAACCTGTTTAATTAATTTATAGTCTGCTATGTTCCGTAAATTCTTAAAGACATATATTAATTTGCGCACTCGAGTACAAAGTAAATCGATCGAATAGTCCTTACGGTGGTTAGTTATGGCTTTCGGCGATGGTACTCTGCTCTGCACATAGCTACACCACTCGCGCATCCATACCTCCCATCTATAGCACGCATACTTCCATATAAAAAATATAGCTTAGTTGAAATCGTTTCCACCAGTGCTATGCTATGTGGAACAATGCATATGACTGGTGGATATCAAACGCATCGACAGCAACGTAGCATAAGCACATCTCTGGAGGAAAAGCAGCCTAAATCCAGACACCGGCCTAAGAATTCCTTATGTAAAAACCCAATAACACCTCGCTCGACCTGTCCATTGAACTGAAGACGTCATGCTCAGCAGACACGCTTTTGAGCGCTGGACCACAAGGCTGTCTAATGAAACAATAAAAAATAGTATATAGTAGGTATAACATACAAACATCATGATTATGTTTGTTCAGATGTTTTAAGGTAAATAGAGTTTTAATATTGTTATGTTTAAGCAAATAATTATGGATGTCTAACTGACTATTGTTATAATTTTAGTATTTTGAAGCTAAAGGTAAAATATTATATCGGTCTTTGTTTTAAGTTTATGTTAATATTGAGTTACGTACTGATTGATTACAGGTGTTTGAGGCGTCATTTGTGATGCTTACCATCACAAATGACGCTGTGCGTGCGCTCTCAAGATCTCGCGCTCTCGCAACTGTGATCGGGATCTATCAATATGGAATATCTTCAAAAGCAATTCGTCAGTTCAGCCGTGAAAAGGTTGTGTTGATCAAACAAAACGAGGAATTCACTTCGACATTTCTGAAGGATTTTTTTTAACTTATTCCCTGAACTGGTCAAACGTGTTTGGAAGATTGTAATCATGAAAAATACCTAGTTTAATATGGAATCTATACTAATATTTTAAGAGTTGTAGTTGTTGAAGTTGAAGACAAGGAAGTTTGGCAATAATACCTTCTGCACATGTGGCTTCCCTGGTGCCTCATTAACGGCATAACTATGTAAATGTCTATTAACTGCTTCCAAATTACGATAATTATTTTAATTTAATTTTTTATTTTATTTTAATTTACAAATGACATAATCTTTTTATTATTTGACATTATATATTTACAATATTCTATATTGTTTATTAAATTTGATTTGTTACAGCTGTAGTGGCAACCATTATCATTTGGTTTAAATAGGTTTTTATTTTTATTAGGTAGGTATTTCATTTGTCTTCTAGATAGATTATTTTCTTTTAAATTTTGTGAATGAGAGAACGTTGTAGACATAACAGACTGTGGACCATTTAATATTTTGCTAGTTCTTGTTGATGGGCCTACACTGTCCTCTCATACCTTTTAACACTGTAACTTGGAAACATTGTAAAAACCATTTACTTTTAAAAGAGTAACCGTGGAGTTTCTTGCCGGCTCTTCTCCATAGGAAACGACCAATTCGAACCGTGCACTTAGCTTCTGACGTTTCATAAGTGCCCTTGTAGGTTTATGTGAAATAAAAATATTTTGAATTTGAATTTGAGAGGAGGATGTGTAAGTTTGTAAGTAGGGGGTAATCTCCGGAACTACTGATGCGATTCCGAAATTCTTTAGCTAATGGGAAGCTACAGTATAGCCGAGTGTCAAAGAAAACATCTATAAGTAGTACACATAATAAAATAGTAATGAAGAATATTGGTCCGTTTGTCTGTTTGTCTGTATGTATGTTCCAGATTGGCGCAAAAACGGCTGAACGGTGTTAAAGATGCGGATTTGGATCAAATTTGGAACACCGATAGTTTATAACTTGGTTTAACACCTAGTAGGATACTTTTAATCCAGGTAGTCTGTTCCCGTGAGATGTTTTCCGACATAAACACGGGCGAAGCCGCGGGACAAAGCAAGTTTTATTTTAAAACAAGAAGTTTGACGCAAACGAAGTCGCGGGCAGAAGCGATTAGTTATAAATCAAATTGTATCACTCCATTTCAATTTAACATAGCGATGACACAAATCAAATAACGCGGGGAAGCTAATCGACTAACACGATTTAAGTCACACCTCCACCAAAATTCTTTTACCGCTCGCTCTGCCTACACTAATTGGGATAAATTACCGATCAAACCCGGAAAAATCCAGTTCGCGCCGCCCTAAACCGATTCGATTATCAACCGAAATTGACCGAAACATGTGTAATTTTTTTAAACGTTCGTTCTGTTGTTTATAAGGATATAAATGAACGAAATTAATTTCTGATTTGCATAGACATGACGTGGAACGGTGTCCGCGTAGCAATCTAAATTAGTGTGGATTGTGAATGACGTAACACGTTCATTACACAATTTAATTGCGAGCAAAGAAATATGACAACATGTGGGTATATTTGAACCGATGTACGTAGTTAGGATTTTAGGTTTGTTTTAAAACAAAAGAAGAATAACAAAACAATTGAATTAAGAAATCGCAGCAAAGTCAGTTAAGAAAATATATAGGTAACAAACACCTTAAGGCGTGTACGCGAGAACGAACAAAACATGGTGAACACGAACATCGAACACGGAACATTTGGTACGTACGTGTGGACGTAAATTAGCAAAGCGAACACGAACATCATACGAACGCAGTTCACGCTCAACCGCCCGCTTCCTCTAGTAGCTAGGATTCGAAGTTGGATCGCCACGAACATTTTTGACGAACACAGTGATGTTCGTAAGTGGCACGCACATGCAAACAAAGTGTTTGATGTTCGTGTACACCATGTTTTTGTTCGTTCGTGCGTACACGCCGTTTCATAACATGTTTTACAAAAAGGTAGGTATAACTTACTAAGCTTTCACTGGCTTTCAGTATCAACGGTTATCAGGGAATGGCATTTGCCATACAAAACGGCAAATTCAAGAAGAAACAGAAACGTTTCCATCGTCAAACCAGCTGTACAACACAACAACTCTACTTTGTAACTAATATACAAAATCCGTCCGACTGACCCGCAGAAAAACCATATTAGATAAGTACTTACATCGTATGCCATCGCCTTAATATTAGATAAATATATACTTTTCAGCATTAGTTGTGAAATAGCAAGGAATAAGCAAATAGAAAAAAACCGGACACTAATTTCAAATATTCAAATTCTATTCTAAAATTCAAAATATTCTGATTTCACATAAACCTACATGAAACGTCATAAAAAAACCATACAAAACGTCTTTCTATCAAACACGGCTTGGCTAAAATCCGCTTTTATACGGTACTTTCGCCAAGCAGTAGTATGTACCCAGCATTCGCAGCACCTCAGTTTTCGACGGGGGAACACTAAACAAGGCGACAAGTTCCGCTATTTATACATCTACCAGTCTTCCTACAAATAAACTAGAAATAGTAGGTACATTAAAACCTCTTTCCACAAAACATGACCTGCCTTAACTACAACTAATGTCAGACGGTAGGGAAGGAGGTACGAAACAAAAAAATCTATCAAAAACCATACAAAATCGTATTTCCATTACACACAACTTGTCTCAACTCTGTTTTTATATCATAGGACACAGTAGTGTACAAGGCAGTGAATTTAAGAAAAACAGCAAATTAATTCAACCAAAAACCGTACAAAAACGTCTTTCTATCAAACAGGGCTTGGCTAAAATCCTCTTTTATACCGTACGGTCGTCGGGCAGTACCCAGCACCTCAGTTGTCGACGGGGGAGCGGCATACAAGGCGACAAGTTCGGGATAAAGCGTAAATATATCGGGGTGTGAGTGTAGTTTTGGTCGAATTCGCGAGCGAGTGGGCGGCGGTCTTCTGTAGTATATGTAGGAACTGCAGATAAGTTTCTGTGTCTTACGTTTGATTTTTATGAACAATAAGACACGTTAAGTGAGACAATGAAGTCTGGTATTCAATTACGGACAATTATAAATTACGCATAGACTCCATGGCTCCATTAACATGTAGAGCTTAAGATAGAAGGAACAAAACAAGAAGATGCGACGAAAACTTACCAGCAAAATGTGTTTTCTAACAGTTCCACTTAACCTTTAACACAACACGACCTATCTGTAGACATAACAAACGGCAACTACTATTAAAATATTCAATTCAACCCCATGAAACATCTTATAAAACACAAAATCTAAATAATTCACACCGTCATCCTGGGAATTCTACAAAAACTTCAATATCAAAAGAAACGTCGTTAGATTTCCACATAATTAATAAAATCTATTAGAATAAAAATAGAATAAATTGGTAATCGTAAGGGAGATAGCCGGTCCAGACCGGTCACCGTGAGATTCTCCGGTCACAGATCAAAACGCATAATAATGAGGGCAGAGTTCCCACAATCTCGCATGCGTCTGCGCGACCTCGGGCCCTTTGACTTGACCGTTGATCTTTTATCGAACTAGTTTTTAATAGATACGTGATCTTTGGGGAATGTTATAATAGACCTGTTTCTTAAAGGGTCGCGGAGTTTTAGTAGTTTTGAGTTTGTGAGTTCGAGATTGGTTAAGGAATTTAATAAACCTTTAGAATAGTCTCTGTATCTCACCTTTGCTGTATTTTTGAAAAAGTTTAATTTTTTTGAAGAAAGGATTTTAAGAATAATTAATTTTACATCGAATTCGTAACTAAAATGAAATATCAACAAAAAAAATTGAATTAACATTTTACATGGTTTCTTTTCTTAGTAATAAGATACATACCTACTCATCATGCATAACCCCCATAGTACTAAATAAAATACATGCATTTATTTTTCAAAAATGCGAAATTATGTTAAATATTTGGATATTCTGTAACAGATTGCTTGAATTCACATGATGGTGGTGGTGAAGGCGGATCACTTGAGGACGTGTTGAGTGTGTGTGTGTGTACGGCATCTGTGTGTGTGTGTGTGTGTCTAACAGTAATTATGTGTGTATGCGATACATTAGATATTTTAGTTTAATGTTCGTTATTTCGTTCGTTGTTAATAAGGATTGTAAGGGTAGAGTCGCAGATTTTGTGAGTTATTTTTTGTCTTAGGGCTAAAACGTTGGTAGCGTTTTGAATTATAGCAGTTATTAATTATGTAGAAAACTAATGGTTATTATTTTAAACGTCTTGAATAAATGACTAAACTCTCCTTCTCTTAATGAATGTCTCATACCTGCTGACAGAACTAAAAACAATACCTCGTTTAAAAGCAACAAATTGGTATATAAGAAGAAAAACAGCTAATATTTCTAATTTCATACACAGAGAATTTCGTCCCGTTTTCTACAAC
The DNA here is from genome assembly GCA_914767755.1 of Agrochola circellaris. NCBI lineage: Eukaryota > Metazoa > Arthropoda > Insecta > Lepidoptera > Noctuidae > Agrochola > Agrochola circellaris. The sequence goes on from OU611857.1 coordinate 5,547,071, forward strand.
GTACACTGTATGACACTGTGTCCTTTCTCAAACAGTGTCGTGGCTTTCTGCATATGATTTATGCAACACAGTGTCTAATGAAAAACTGTGTGTGTAGTGACGAATCTAATCCCATGTGAACTCAGCGTTACAGCCCGCGGCGTTACTGTGTCGTGTGTGTATGTGTGTGTGCATGAGGGAGTGGGGGTGTGTGTGTGTAAGGCGAAGTTAGATCGTCCACACTTTACCGCGGGACTCGATAGGAGAGGTACACCTACAGGCGGAATTGGCGCTGGAATGAGCCATATTTTTAGGTGGAAAGCAATCGTAGAGGGATTTTGATAAAAATATGTGATGAGATGTGAACTAAAGCTAGAATAGTTAACCCTGAATATGCACGTAGGCAGTTAATCAGCCAGTGACAATTCACAAACCCGCCATCATAACATCACCTTAAGTGCTACTTTCCGAGCAAGCTCGTTTATGATGAACTCATCTTAACTACTAAAAGCAAAATTATATATAGCAGAGTGGCTAATATAGCACGATATACCGTTGATCCTGGGTTTCAAACAGTAATCTATGTCGGTTGGTACGGCTACCTCCTACTTAAAAACCTGAAAGTCTAACAATTAGTTTATCTTGTATATATATTTTTTTAATGCAGAGAGCAGATGTCAGTTTTTCCTGGTCAAACGCATCCGATAAGACCAGAAGCCATCGAAAAGACACGTAGAATGGAAGATTAACTACTGTCCTTACCAAAATGATAGGTTCCATTGATTTAAAGACTGTCGGAGACAGGCCCGAGGAGACTCTGGTGGTACAATTTCGGGTCGCACCTGTCTACCGGAGCCTTTAAAGATAAATAATTGTGGTATTACTTGAAGTAGTCTACCATTTTACACTTGAATTCTATATTGCCACCATTTAAAGAACCATCTTCTTACCCAAGTTAGAACCTATCTAAATCCACAGCCCTCTTCCCCTGTACCCTGGTCAGCTCCTAACATCATTAATCTAACTTTCGTGCTACCCTTTATAATAGTTCGGTCCGTTCCCTCGTGGGTGGAGGCCCCCCGTCCCGCAGTGGGGGGGATGTATTAACATACGAATTTGGAGCCGTCCAACCTTCTTCTTACGGGGGGACGAAATTTAAGTTTTGCTTCATGTATTGATCCGGTCGGGTTTAGCTAGTGTAATGATGCATTAGGTATTCGGTTTAGTTTAGATATTTTAATATGATCAAGAGTGTTAATTATTAAATATGTTTTTGTTTTAAGCATTATATTGTTGTTTTTGGGTTTAAATTATCGCATTTAGACTACAAGCCTGTACCCTAATTACGTAATGCACGATCAATCCGAATCTGAATCGTTTTGAAATAGATTGCTAATCCATTGCTTCGTACGTTCGAAAAAAAAACTGCTCAACAACGTAAATAACACAATGAATGTTGTTGACCTGTCAAATTGAAACAGATTAGTCGGAATGATCAACGAAAATGTGTTGCGTAATTAGATAGCTGATATGATGAAGAAATTCGGGGTTTTCGATTTTTGTTACGATAAATGTAAAATTAATCGAACATCATTTGCATACATTAAAATTAAACATTCCAAAAGTACCCAGCACACACTTTAATTAAAACCGAAATCAAAACATATAGGTATTTGGAAAACGCAGCAAATGTAGGAAAATATTTCGCCTAACATAAATACAGGTAAATAGCCGGCAGCAGCGCTCATCAGCGTTTCAAATAAATAATACATATATGTATGTTTAAACTAAAGCTTGGAACAAAAACATAAAAATATTCCACCATATCAAATATCGAGAGAACTTCAATACATTTATCTATGTACCTAGTTTGGCAGGCAACAGCTTCGTGCTATCATTTGCTGTAACGTAATATGCTGAAAACTGAAATGTTACAGCTTATAATTATTTACCTATCCATGGTTTGAATGTTTGTTTATTGGATAAAATGTTAATTTGCCTTTGTGCGTTTTCTAGTGTAAGTTATACTATAAATGTTCAACTGTTAACTGTAAGTGAAAATAATATGTAGGTATAAATCCGACATTTTGTATTGAGGCTTGCCTGAATTCGTAATTAACCTAGCCTAAGTCAGCCTAGCCTTTTCCCAACTATGTTGGGGTCGACTTCCAGTCTAAGCGGATGCAGCTGAATACCAGTATTTTTCATGGAGCGACTGCCTAACCGACCTCCACAACCCAGTTACTGGGTAACACGATACCGCATGGCACCAACAGGCATTCGGACTTCTGACGACCTGTAACAACTGTCAAAGATCTACAAATGACAGCCGGCACCAAAGGTTTAACATGCTTTCCGAGGCACGGAGGGGTCTTGGTATGTAAAGATGGTCACCCATCCACAACAACATAACTAAGTATACCTATCCTATCGAATAGAACTTAATACCCTATTTTCAGTAAAACACAGCTCGCTATTGATGGTAGACAGTATAATTCTATCTGTCATTGAATGTCATTCCGTAAGATTCCGTGCTCTCTGACAGATATTGGGACGTTAAAACTATACATCGATAGGTTTTTCTATCTCCAGTATGCCAAAACTGGTGATAAATAAGTTATTGGGTTCGCCCATAAGAACAAGTTCATACATGCATGGGTTTTTAATAAGATGGTGAAGATGAATTAAACATGACACAGCGTCATTACGTTCAGCTAAAAATAAGCTTTATTTATTTCGTTTTCTTATTAACGAATTTCCCTTTGTAACAAATTTGCGGTTTACCTATTTGCCAATAGTCCTACTCAAACTAAAAATACATAGCAATTTATTATGGAACGGAGAAAAGAAACCAGTAGGTCCTAGTTTCAAATGATTGTCATTTAAAACAAGAGTTTTAAATGAAGAACCTGAAAAAATGAATTAAGGCTGAAGTGAATAATCGACAACTCTGAAGTGAATAATCAGGCAATCGCGCGCTGCGACCGCGCGAACGTTCGTCGGTTTATTCCTAACTAGAGCGCGGCAGAAATGTCCTGCAAATGCCGCGTGTTGCTGCCGCGCTCTTGCCGCTCAATTTTTGGACACACTTCAACAATAACTTTCAAATTCAAATTATTTTATCTCACATAAACCTACAAGGGCACTTATGAAACGTCAGAAGCTAGGTGCACGGTTCCAATTGGTCATTTCCTATGGAGAAGAGCCGGCAAGAAACTCCGCGGTTACTCTTTTAAAAGTAAATGGTTTTTACAATTTTTCCAAATTACAGTGTTAAAAGCTTCGATCAACTATACAGGTATGAGAGGACAGTGTAGTCCCATCAACATGTACCAGGTATTTAGCAAAATATAAAATGGTATAACGAAGACAAAAGGCTACTTATTATGGAATAAGTAGCCTTTTGTCTTCGTTATACCATAAAAAAAAAAAAAAAAAAAAAATATATATAAAATTTTACTAAGGTAGGGATGGCCCTACCTTAGTAAAATTTTGTAACTGAAAATACATCGACCAAAAAAGCTTCATTAGAAGATATTCTCGCAAAAGCTATGTACAGACTCTAGTCTCTTTATAATATATACCTACCTACATAATAGAGTAGGTACCTATTAAAACTTCAAATATAACACAGAACATCACGCCAGTAATCTCTGAAGGATTAGGCAGAGGAGTACTTAAAGTACACCCGCATTTCGCCAGTTATGTTTAAGTCCCATGTAATAGGGGGCGAGCCTTCAAATATATCGTGTAATATCAACACAAATATCTAACATTTTTATCAATCCCACAGGGGCGAGCCTTCAAATATATCGTGTAAAATCAACAAATATCTAACATTTTTATCAATCCCACAATCTAAGGCTCAATCCTAACTTGTCATTTATAACTCATCACACACAAGCAATCACCGCTCCCAGTTCCCAGTTCCCAGCGAGTGTTGTTGCACGTATTAGATAAAAGTGATTGGATCTCAGCGGAGAGGAAATGATGCAAAAGGACAGCGCCGATATGGAATCAATTAGTATGCACCGCAGACGGGCCGAGTTCTACTTGTGTACCTAGCTATACCTACCCGTTTATATCGAGTTGTAGGGTTCTTGTAACAGTTTTGTTTTTTCAGTTTGAGAATGAAATTTAATGTTCTTTTGTTTTTTCCAGGTTAGTTGGGTTCAAACCACGAAGTAGTTTAGACGCAAGATGTTCTAGAAGGGAATAGTAACGTTAATCAAATCCATAATTATCGTTGATATCTTGATTTCTAATGTAACACTAAGTACATATGATGTGAAATTGAAATGATGCGCCGTCGACAAAATGCGGGCGTCACTCGCTTTTTGCCAATTTAAATAAATGTGTCGGCTAGCGGCGCGTCTGTGACGTTCCATTTGCATGTAGCCTTATATTAATTATAGTAAATTCAGGTGGAATACAAGAAGTTTCTATATTATAATTATTTATTAGAGCAGATTATAGGAATGTTATAATAATTGCTACATGATTGATGGACAACTTCAGTATATATTTAAAATTCTTCTAATTCTTCTAACGATATTCTTGCAAATACAAAAAAAAATACTACAAGGGGAAAAATAAGTTTAACTTCGGAAGTCGGTGGCCGACACAACACCGACTTCCAAAGTTAAACTTATTTTTCCCTTTGTAGTTTTTTTTGGAAGTCAGTTGTTTTTTGTGTATTTGTAAAACGTTTTTATTTTTTACATTTGTAAATTCGAGTACCACTACCTGCTATGTAAATAACAGTGACAGGACCATTATATATCATCATCAACATAGCCTAAATGGGGAAAATACGTATTATGGAAGGTAAAACAAAGTTAATAAAATTAAAATAGGGACCACCTATGAAATACACACCTACACCAATCAAACTAAAAAAAAATTGCCGTAAATGGGCCCGCTAAACGTTGTCAACCAAATCGAAATAAATACAATAAAATTACCTTCATAAGTATGTCTGCCGATGGTTTAAAGTTGAGGTTCAGGCCTTACTTTCTATTAATACTACTCATATTCACATAACTACAACAAGTCGCAGTCCACGCGGTTAACACTGCAGGCGCAAAATCCTATGTTCAGATCTTTTGATCTCAGATGCCTGCAACAGTTCAGTGATTCTGTGACTCCATTGAACCGGCAACACCATCTCACTGCTGATACCGTTACAGAAATAACGTTTGAAACTGGTGATCGTAAAAGTGTAGATAGATAGGCTATGAAAATGGTTAAGAGTAAGTATAGTGTGGTAACAGCAGAAAAATAAAAAAATATCTGGGAAAATTTGAGTTCAAAGCCGTTGGTTGCCGATTTAATAAAAATATTAGGTCCCCACCTATGAAATCAGCGTTTTGTATGGAGAATTTTAAAGAAGTTACTTTTTTCATACTAACATTTTCTAAATTTATATAACAACCATGAACACTAATGTTTTAAAACTTTTATGCACTTATGTTTAAAAACTAAGATAACGTAATATGCCACTTAGATTAAGCGACAAAAATAAGTTTTGGCTAGGCTAAACAAATTGTGGTCATTTCTGCTAACAAAATGAGGAGTAATTTTTAAGGTATTTTTTATGTTTAGAAAACTATAAGTACCTAATAAGGTTTTTTTACAATTGTTAGTTGTCTATGATGGTCATTATTCGATATTATACCAAGCAATTGATGAATATTTTAAATCATAGAAGCGACAAGGTTCTCTATTTGTGAGAAAAAAACGCTAATTTCATAGGACCCCAATAACTTTCTTTTCTTTCGTGGGATATTTGGATCTGTATTTAATTCTAAAATTCGGCTTTTCGTTATTTTATTTTATTTATTTGGGCCAAACAACAGTTATACATTACAGCATTTACATTAGTAGTAGTTTTATTACAGTCGCAAAAACGTATAACCCACACTATTGTTGACGAAGTGACATCGGAGTATGAAAGCGAACGCATGTTAAATGAAAAACAGTATATTATATTTTGAAGAAAAACACTATAGAATAGAATAGAATAGAAAGTTTTTATTTCAGACCGGAGTCCATAGGGTTAGTAACTATATACCGACGAATCGAATGAAGCGAATGACAAGAGCATTCGTCTTATAGGCAACTTGTAAGAGGTTGTGAAACCATTCTTATAAATTCAGATTGCGACAGCGCGAAAATACCAAAATCAAAGAATTGTGAGTTTGAGGTTTCTAAAAGTAAAATTGATTGAAATAATATTCGGGCCAGATGTAAGTATAAAACTGTGTATCCGAATAAACCACACCCCAATTTCATCACCAAAATAGCTAGCTAGCTAAATAAAACAAAGAACTTTATACAAACACGTCCAAAATATAAACAACTTAAACATATACATGTATTATACATAAACAAATTACATAATCAACGGTCCCTCGTAAAGCCGAAATTAATTCGGTCGTGGAAGACAAGTGAATTCGCAGGGTCACCCCTACTTCACTCGCTGGACTATTCAAGAAATTGCCAGCCTCGGGCGAAATAACACCGTTTTATCTAGTGGGTTGCCACCCTCCGTCGACCCTTACCACCCTACGACGAATATGTAAGGGACGCGATGTTTAGAATACGAAAATGCGACGGTTAAATATTGGCGATGGAAGAAATTGATGCAAACGGCAGATGTTGTTCGTGTTTTAAAGCCTGCTTAAAACAAGGAGTCATTTTATTGGTTTATTTGTTGGAAATCCCAATTCATATTTTTCGTCGCCCATTTTTTGGTCCAGTTTTGGTGATGTCCTCGAAAATGTAACTATGGTGTTGTATCCCTTTGTCCATTTAGCGATACGAAGTATTTAATTCGTTGTATAGACAATACGGGATATAACCATTTGAATGATATAAAAATAATAATATTGTTTGATGTCCCCGGAAAAACCCAACAATTTCGTGGAGTAAGTGAACAAAACTAAATGTTAATGCTAGTTCCTTTTCTACACGACTCTTTATTATGTGCTATCTGTATACAAACACTCGTGTGATAATTTCCCGAAAAAAAAAAACGTACCTACTCCTAAAGTTCTTGAAGATCAAGAGAGTAAAAACCTCTATCAAATTCTAAGCAAACAACGCAAACACGACCCTATCTTTACATACAACATTACCCCGTCAGCCCCTCCCCTAATTTTACCCCTTTCTCCCCTACCCACCCCTAGATTACTCGAAGATCATCCGCACGCACTTCCCCTCTTTAATTGTGACTCCCAGATTCATTATTGCTGTATCCTTGCGACCCGCTTTTCCCTTATCTTTAGACGTTCCTTTATGAGGCCTATGTTTTGTGCTTGCAATGGCTTTGGGTAGGTTTTTAGCGGTAATTATACGTTAGATGTGTTTTGTAGATTTTGGAGATAGGAGTTCAAGTTTTGATGAAATGTTTAGAAGAATAATGTTGTGAAATTCTATTGTGGACGATGTAGATATAAATGAAAAAAACTGATTGATGATTGATGACCACATAAGTAAATATTTTTGCTCTCCACTTCGACACAAAATTCTGTTTTCCATATTCCTCTTTTTTCTTTGTTCTTCATTTAATCACTCTTCATCGACTTCATTCATTACTTATTTGTTCAACCAATAATCAGCATTTACTTTTTTTCATCAACGAAAATATATTGAAAATTCAAATTGTCAAGTTTAATTTATATTTCCAGTCTTCATGTGCCTATTCCTTCACGATTTAACCCACACACGGTGTATAAAGGTCTTTGCTTTAATGTGTGTGTGTGTGTGTGTATAGGGGTGTGTGTGTGTGATTAATTACGTAATTCGGGTCTTGCGAGGGCGCTAGTTGTAGTGGTAGCTATTGATTTACATAATGTTTTATTGATCTCAGGGGGATAGCCAATTTACGCGTCCATGGACGCCAGCCTATTTTATTACAAACTTCAAACATAAATATTATTTCAGTCGGTCCTATGTTTTATGTAGGTACCTAGCTATTATGATGGAAATTAGGTTAAATAAATTGGGATATTCTTACCTACTTTTTTTTCAAGTTTTTATTTTAACTCATTTGTTTGGGCTTAGGCTGGTTTTTTGCAAGTAAACTTCTTCTTGGCCTTTCAAGTTGAAGTTTTTATATGTATTAAGTGAGAAATGTTCTTAATTGCATCATAACAAATTTATCACATTAATTTAGCGATAAAGATGGTGAAAAAGACAAATGAAACTGAACGCGATCAGCAAGCACATCTAAACTACGTTCAAGAGCTGTCAGTGTCAATAATCCCCAATAATAATAACCTTGACAGCTCTTGAATGCAATTTTTATGTGCTGATCACGTTCAGTTTTATTGATGAAATTATCCCTAAGTCTTACTTCTATGAATTTTTGAATTAATTTATTCAACTAGCTTTTGTTTTAACACATCGATTGGGTATTTATTGTTTCTTTCTGTAGGTATATTAAAAGCAACTGTGTATTATATTCATGTGAAGTCATTACGTACTGTATTTAAACTTCACATTCAAGTTACATACATACAGTTTTGAAATTCAATCAATAGAGTTCATTATTCACTTTTCGCAGAACTGAATCTGTTTCCCAGTAGTTTAACAAACAGAACTTTTTATACAGATAAATGTTATAATTTCATCTGAATTTCTAATTAAATCTTGATATTAAACTCAAACAGAATTCCCCTAAGGGTCGAAAACTTACCCACTATTCGGACATTTTGGAAATTAACAAATTCCCTTTTATATCGCTGAATGCGAAACAATGCGGCGAAATACTTAGTCCCCGGCATGTCAAATCGACTTAAAATGATTATATTCAGATGTTTGATCCTAAACCTTATGTCAAAGAAGTAAGGTTTATTTTATATTGTGTCAGTGGTCTTTTGTGGTAAGATTAGGACAAAGTAACACGTATTAGGGAGCTAATGAATACCACAAGTCAGACGTTCGTTCGAGTGAAATGGGAATGAGGTTACAACACAAACTTAATGGTAGTTCTTTTTGTTGATATTTGCAATTTAATGAGGATTTAGGGAAAGTTTTGTATGCAGAGCACGTCATAAAATACAATAGACGACGTATATTAAGTAATCTAATCCGCTTAACTGTCATTATTTAACACTAGCTGTTGCCCACGACTTCGTCTGCGATCCAGGATGAAAAGTAGCCTGTGTCCTTTTCCAGGTCATAGTCTACCTATGTGCTAAATTTCATACAAATCTGTTCAGCCGTTTTAGCGTGAAAGGGTCATACACAAACAAACTCAATTTTGCATTTATAATATTATTTCATGAGAGGCTCTCAAAACACAAATTGATTAAGCCTAGTTCCATAATATTATGTACAGTAAGCGGTCATAATTGCAGTAGCACGCTAAGGATTACATTGCTTAGAACACGCGTAGGCCGAACCTACGTCTGTGTGCGGTACCTACAGCTGTGTGCTTAAGTGATGTTCACAAACTGGCGTCGACCGAAACAAAAAACATACCGTCGCTTTCACACCCAAGAGTTCGTAATTACGTGTGACCTTGGTAGGTTCATAATATGATTGCTAAAATTCACGACCAATTATTAAGGTCCAATAGCTGATAGTGTACCGTATCGGATTGTGAGACACATAGGTCGGGGTTCCAATCTCGAGATGAGGTTTTTATTTTTCTTTTCAACAATAATCTTCATCTGTTCTTTTATTATTAGATAAATATAATTAATATTATATTATTATTCTCGTTTATTATTTAAAACGAAAATAATAATGTAATAATTACTATATTGTTATTGAATTATGGGGTTAAGAATAAAAATGTTCAATGAGTGATTACAAAATGTTTATTCGATGTAATTATAAGAAGTATAAATAATTAAACTGCTAGTTAAAACAGTTCATTTTCTCATAAAGAACAATTGATTTATTGAAGTAAAGTAGCTAATCAATGAAATATGACAATAGGCTTAAAATAGGTATTGTATCTTAGTAATATAATAATATTGTGCTTTAATTACTCTGTGTGTGGGTAACATACCACAAATTTAGCAAATCTACCCACGTAAATATAACAAGTGCGGACTCGTTGTCACAATACAATTAAATTACTCAGTAATACTACTTTTATTCTACTGCGAGTGAGTTCGTTCTATTTCAAACTTCAAAGTTAACAAAGGACTTATTGAGGTTATAGCTTAAGTATTCATTTTCATTACGAAAAGAAGATTGAAACTAAACCTCAAAATAATTCTTATTACGGTTAAGACACAATATAACTTAAATATTACTAAAACCAATATTTGTATTTTATAACTTAATACTTGGTATAACCCCCATTATTATCAATGCAATTAAGTAATCGTTGACGCATGGATCCCACAATATTGAAGCATATATCTGTTCCCCTTAGATTTTCCCAAATTTCCATGCAATGCAACTTCAACTGCTCATCAGATCGCTCATTCCGTGCTTCCCATCGCTGTATCATCAAACCCCAGAGGTTTTCTATGGGGTTGAGGTCAGGAGATCGTGCTGGCCAAGGAATAACTTTTATGTCCGGGTGTTTATTAAACCACTCACGCACAGTGCTCGCCCGATGAATTGGGCAATTGTCCTGGACAAAAGTTATCTCCTTAAACTCATCAGCAGGGTAAACGTTGCGCACAGTGGGTAACATGACATCACTTAATACGTCAACGTAAGTCGAGCTGTTGGCGCGAGGAGGAATATATTCAAGTTCCCCTGGCCCTGCTGCACTCATCCACCCCCACATGTTAACTGTGATTCGACCTGATTCTGTATTGGGGACTATGTTTTCTTCACACCATCGTGTATTATTCTTACGCCATAAATGAAGTCTATTTTTGGCTGGATTTAAATGTCTTTTCGTCTGAAAATATAGTCGTGTCCCAGTTGAAGTCTAAAGTATTCGCGGGCAAAACGTAAACGTTCTTGTTTATGTTTTTCCGTCAAATATGGTTTTTGAGCTGGTTTTCGATGATGTAAACCTTCTGCGTGGAGTACACGGCGAACGGTTCGTAAAGACGTGTCGAATAATTCGGCAAAACGTCTTGTCGGTATGAAACCACTTGTTTCATATTCGCTGACCATGTGCTGTCGCTGCGCCTCTTTTATGAGCTGGGGTCTTCCGCTTCGCTTTCGACTGGCAAGGCTACCCTCTTCCTCATGTCTTTTCACCCACCGACTCACAGTATTTCTCTAAAACTAAAAAGGAGTAGTGTTAGGCTATTTAGCAAAATACTAGTAGATTAAAACGTTTAAAAAAAATAACTACTAGGATCAGGAGTTAGGTATACTTTAATTAGATGTTTGATAAAATAATTAAATCATAATACTCACACTCAGTCCGGTTTCATCAGATATTTGTGATATTTTAAGTCCGCTTTTACGCAGCGCAATAATATTCGCTTTCATTTCAATATTTATATTTGCTTGCATTTCGAAATGAACTTTAACACCGCTAATATATTAAATACACGTCACTAACCCACAATAACAACCAACCAACAACGTTCTATTTAGTCGCGGTGAATGAGTCGTAAGTTAACTGCATCTGTCTACCTTAATATCATTGTTTATTTAGGTTTCTGTGGGTATAATCATAAAGTTTTACGAGTTAAGTGAACAAGACGAACGTTACAAGGAACTAGACGAGTGATTTTTAAAACTTAAAAAAAACTATCACCGCGCGTGAGATTTGAACCCGCGACTCGCTACACATGAACGCGCCAACCCAAACTCGATAACCGATTAGCTATCATGCCATACACCAGAATGTTTGAATTTATGAACTACAATAATTTGTAAACTAATGAGAGTGTGTGTGTCTATAGTATAGAAATGACTTATTATAAGAAGGTCGTAAGTTAAAGCGAAGTGTCAATCTATTCGTTTGTGAGGTTGCTACTGCACTTATGACCGCTACTGTACATTCAGAAATATATTATCTCAATCAATTTAGTACCTAATGGTTAATTTATGAGCGTTTATCCTAAAAGTTGGCTACGTTGCAAATAGCTGACAAATTTTTTCCTGATTTCATTAGTTTGGCAATATTACTGTATGGAAATAAGAAATGTGGCTAACTAGCGAACTAGAATATTAAAACTCAAAAACTCAAAGCATTTATTTCAAATAAACCAATTACAGGCACTTTTGAATTGTCAAGGGGGTCGGTCAGTCAGAAAGATGAAGCTAGAAGCCATTAATAATGAATTGCAATAATAACATTGAATTTGATGTTGTACCCGTTTTTGGTGTAAAAAAGTGAATGGATTTGAGGAAGAAAATCCTACACAGTAAAACTCTACGATCCGAACAATTGCCATTTTTGTCGTTCAAGAGTAAGCCCAATTTTGACGTGATGATCGTGATAGTTTGTCAGTGAAAGAACAATTTAGTTGGTCATATGTGCAAACAATTAAATTTTTCATGTGTCTAAAAAAATGACATGCCATTGGCACTATACAGTAAGACCAAGAGCCAAAAGTGTGTCGACGCTGATGCTAATCCTATAACTCAAGAAACAAAATAATGACTAAACTTTACACAATCAGTTCCATTATTAAATCCAACCTATATGGGATAACATATGAGAATATGGAGAAGGCAATCCTCATTCATCATCATTTCAGCCGAAAGACGTCCACTGCTGGACATAGGCCTCCCCCAAATGGGGGGGTTTGCCTTAATCGCCACGCTTGGCATGCGGGTTGGCGATCGCAGTATGGTGTTAAAATACATAGAGAACGCTGCCTATTCTCTAGTAAGTCCCTTAGGGCCGGTTTTTTGATCCCTAGTTAAGTCGACCAATGGTTAAAAATTGCAACAAATGGTTAAATTTCTGAAAATTTTGTTTTTTGATTCATAGTTAACACGACAAGTGGTTAATAACCATTGGTTCAAATATTTAACCACAGCTCCATCAAGGGTTTAGCAAGATGGCGGATAGTTAACTCTTGGTCGCAATTTACTGTTTCGTGTTATTTTAATTAAATTAAATATGTATTTGATTATTTACGGTTTTATTATGGATTTTAATTTATTAAGATACTTTGATATGTTGGAGACTTTATCGGATGATGAAATTGACACCGAATATATTTATTAAATTTAGGTATTTCATGAACAATTATTACATTGTATCGAAATGCATTAATTATAAACTAACACAACATGAAGACATATAAATTAAAAAAATAATATATATAAGTATTATGGATACACGAGTGATAGGTTTCAAAATTGTAAATCCAATGTAGGTACAGTAGTTAATCAGAAAAAAAAAATCTATTAAAAAAAAACATTTATTTATTTATAGGGATTAAAGTTGCGAATTTGATCTATTTGGCTGATGTGCCAATATTACGTTATACACTGTAGTCCCATTTCATAAAATAAAAACCAGAATTGGTTTTAAGGGTCCATTTAAAAAAAGGTTTTATTTACTCTCCTTAAAATTTAAAATATACACATTCGCTACTTTACCGTAAAGGTGTCGAAATAAAACATCAAAAATGTTATTTTTAAAACATTATATTAAATGTTCAAATTAATAGTTTCTGTCCTGTTTAATTCCAATATTTCAATAGTCGTTTTTATTTATGTATGAATTAAGTGTTAATAAAAAAAAGCACGAAATCACAATCAACAAACTCGTAATTTGACGACTTTGACATAATACTTGCGCGATAGACGTCAAATTGCACCCGTTACCATAATAAAATAATGACTCCCAACTCTTCAATGGGTAAGTTAGTGTCGATTGCAGTGGCAACATAGTTAACAATAGTAAATTCTAACCATAGTTCAAATGGGTATCAAAAAACGTAAACTTGAGTTAACAATTGCTTAGAGTCTTAACTATGGTCAGTTTAACAATTGGTTAGCTTGACTATTACTAGGGATCAAAAAACCAGCCCTTAGTCGCCTTTTACGACACCCACGGGAAGAAATAGGCTGGTACTATTCTTTACGTCCGGCACCATACGGAACAAGAATCCTACTAGGTATATAAAAAAATAATATATATATATAATATTATAAATTTGAAAATTTCTATGTTTGGATGTTTGTTACTTAATCACGCAAAAACGGCTGAACGTGTTTATAACCTGGGTTAATCCAGGTTATAAGCCCATTCAGCCGTTTTTGCTTGATTGCGGATAAAATATAATAGTATACATAGGATACTTTTATCCCTTTCTGCTTACAAAAATTCAATCAAATATATACTATAGCTAGTCGGCTTAACGGCAAGACCCATAGTCTCCACATTGTATATCCCAAACTGGTTCCAAGGATTTTTCCCACAGATTTTCCATACGAAAACGCAATCAGTATCCCAGTACACTGAAAGGTGTGTACGTAAGGTGTCGGCCGGCTGATGTCGAATAGCATGGCTGCCGCACTGCCGACGAGGTGGGAAGGCACGCGGATACCGCGCTGGCGATAGGGTTATGTCAACACGGGAGAGCAAGTATGAGGAAAAATTACTTGATTTGTAATGGGTCATCATTATTCTGTAATCTGCGAAGGGTTAGGCAGTGATGTACCTACAGTACATCCACATTTCACCAGTAATGCCGTCGATAGTAGTTTAATACTGGGTCATAATGTTATTGATCAAGGGTAGATGCTTAAAAAATTGCGTGGATGGTGTCTGAAGTGTAATCCCGCAAAATAGCGTGCTTATGTCTACGTGAGATTGTCAGTAACACCAAGGCGTTGCTGGCCTTCTGGGGGTGGGTCGAATAATCGATTTTCCCACCCGTACGCAAAATATGCGCTTAGAAGTAGAGTTGCGGATACCAACCCGTATTACCTATTATAGCATACTTATTATTTACAGAATTATTTTGAGATTGCTTGCAGAATTAGCAAAATATCAAAATACAAAAGTCATTTATTCCAACTAAGCTAAGAATCAGTACTTTTCGAACGACAAAATTACATAAAACGGTCCCCCAAAATGCCCACCCTTCACCAATTCCTAGTGCTTTAGCTGGGAAGAAGAAATGGCGCAACAAACTCCCCAGCAACACTGCTGTCTGTAACACCGAAAGATTACTGTTATCAATTTATGGAAGTGTTGCGTCCAACGATGGAACGATGGGCCTATTAAATGGAATAGTTCCACGCTGTCTCAGAACAAAAATATTAAGTGGTCATTTAATGTGGGGTGTAGTAGTACCTACACCCCACATTAAATTACCACTTAATTTTTTTAGGTACCATCAAAGAAGTTCATATCTAACCAGTTTTAAGACAAAATCCCTTGAATACGATGACCACATCTGTTACCGTCCCGGTTCTATAGCCGCCGAGCGCTGCAAGCAAGAATAGTCCTTATGGTGGTTAGACATGAACTTCTTCGATGGTGAACCTCTGCCTTACCCTTCGGGGATTAGAAGCGTGACGTTTTGTTATGTTAATAATTTTGCAATTTCCGAAACTTTTAACAAAAAGAGATGTACGAAAGAAGAGGACAAAGCTCCATCGACTTCCAAATTAATTGAAATAATTATATGAAAAACGGTGAAGGAAAACATCGTGAGGAAACCGGCATGTCCTAGAACAAAAAACTCGAAGACATTTGACATCTACCAACCCGCACTGGGCCCGCGTGGTAGATTACAGCCCACTCCCTCTCACAGAGAGGCTGTGTCCCAACAGTGGGAACATTATAGGCTGATTATGCTTTGATGATAAGTTCTACCAAGATTGATTTTACTCCAGAGCCACCACACCATAGAATCTACATTTAATTATTGACACAAACCACAATACATTTCCGTATCCACACAGCCCTATTCGAGTCAAATTTCTCGCGAGCCTCCTGTAATTGAAAACACAGTGTATTCGGACAGTTTTAATGGTCCTTGCGTAATGTTCGCAGATGTATCGTGTTAGATATTTGTTCTGCTGGTGGACTGGCTAGTCTATCTGTATGGATTTGTTAGTTTTATGCTCAACAGTCGGTCACTGGGTTTAGAACTCTAAATTTAGCATTTTGGATATATTCATTTCCTAACTGGGGAGCTTAGTAATAACAGCCGCACAGGCTAATCAGGTTAAGCTACGCTTGCCGGGGTTGGTCCGTGGATGGGTGAACATCTTGACATACCGAGACTGCTCCGTGCCTCAGAAAGCACGTTAAGCCGTTGGTTCCGGCTGTCATTCGTAGATCTTTGACAGTCGTTACGGGTCTCCAGAAATCCGAAAACCAGTCTTACCAAGTGGTATCGTATTACCCAGGGTTTTGTAGGTCAGATAGGCAGTCGCACCATGTAAAATACTGGTATTCAGCTGCATCCGGTTAGACTGGAAGCTGGCCACAACATTTTTGGGAAAAGGCTAGGCAGATTGATTCATTTCCTAACTGTTACAGTTTAGTAGAAGTTAGGAGTCTGGATTATCTTTAGCAAAAATTTAACTTTACACTCAAAGCTATAATTAATCAACCACGTTCTGAGATTACCTACTCATTCAATAACCGTAAATTATTCTTATTTGGTGTTGTAATAAATCTGCAACCACTGGTAAGTCAAACAATGACTGGGTTTGTTTTTGGTGACCGGAACGGAATTTAGAATGCCTTTGTAAAGTCTTTACAAATGATTGGAACTGAAGACATTATTATATATAATTATTTATTGACGTGTTTTGTTATTTCTTTGCGTCATGTGTACCGCAAATAAACGTATTTACTTTATTTCTTTCTTTTATGTGCAGAAGCTTTAAAATCGGCTAAAAATTACTTTTGTGCAAAAAATTACTAATATTGAAACTAACCCCCGCGAACAATTCAGTGAAACATCAAGCAATTCGTAATTAAGCCTCTATATAAACAAAATACCTAATAAACAGCAACCTAAACGTTGCAAAAGCAACAACAACTGAACTGGTGTGCAAAACTTTGCAGGCCCTGCTTAGGTAATTGTTAAACCTGCCATGAACGCTTTTTGCCACAACATTACGCCAACTTCAGGAAAAGTTGGCAACTGGCAGTACACTAGCGGAACTACTGTAGGCAACTTTGTAGACTATGTAGAACCCACAAAGGTACGGTATCGTGCCATCACTGCTATCTGCTTTTGCATGCAAATGAGTTGGAAAAGTTCTGATGGAGTAAGAAAACAAGTGCTGAGGTGTGGGCCGGTAAAATGCTGCTGTGAAACGCATAGGGAACGGGAGACTGATCAATTTTTTTTATCAGAAAGAAGGATGTGAACATCGAGGCCATTCAGCTGTTAGACCAAACAAATATAGTGCGAAGACTAAAACGAACAAAACCTTTTGAGTTAGTATAGTGTAAAAGTGTAGAAATAATAGTGACAATGACACACATTATAACACATGAACAAAGTGTTTATAATATTATATCAGACTCTAAGAAAGTGGAACGGACTTGTGTAAATTACAATCAACATTATTTTAAGTTTTGTAATAATTATCACGTAAAAAATAAGTTACATTAAAATAGCTTATTAGTCTTATAGGCTAGATTGTAATTAATTATTAAGAACCTGGTTCTTTTTAAAAAAGGATTTAAAAAAAGCAGGAAAGGAAGAAAATACATTTATTTAGCACAGACTAAAATGCATATATACACAATAATACAAGTAAAAAAGAAAAAAAAAAGCAAATAAAAAATGTAAAGTGCGTTGTAAGATATTAGCAGGAATGTTCGCCTCACGGCTGCGTCAAATAGTGCCAGTTCAGCAAAAAATGTCAGACAACTAGTGCCTGACGCTGGTTTTCAACTAGACCTGAAAGTGTGAGGTGACGGATGTAGATCAGTTTTATACTGCAATGTGTGTATGTATACTTAAATGAAATAAATTTGTGTAAGATAATAATAATAATGAATATTTCAATAGTTAGATATATTATATAAAATTGCAAGACAGCAAAACAAAAACAAACTGACAAATAAATGAGACGGACGCATGATAGATCAGGATACTTTTTTATTTATCCATTTATGTACACACATATACACGGACAAGAAGAAAATAACAAAAAATACGTAATACGGTGAGGTTTATTTGATATTTATGGAGTTTTGTAGTGCAAAATCTAGTGGTCAGTATTTTTGCTGATTGAATCACCAAGTCGCTAACACAACTATGACAACTATTTAAAAATAATATAAAAATCTAAAGTTTATTAAATTACTATTATTTAGACAGTTTAATAAGACCAAAATCAAATTGGGAAGAACCAAAATGGGCGTGTCAGTGATCTCTGGCTGATAACTTTATGGACAAAAGACAAAGTTATTTCTTCAAAATATTGCTGGAACTTAATTGTTTGAAGGTCTGTTCGTTTTAAAAGCAGCCTGTGTGGCCAAAAACTGCAGAATTTCTGACATAATACGAAATAAAGTTAGGTATATCGCTACTCTACGAGACACGAATTTCAACAATAACTTTCAAAATGGCGCTCCTAGTAGACACGCAAATTACAGCGTAAATCTCCAATCAATAGCATCATAGATACATTTTATTATCATAATATCTACAATGAGTCCTGATGATGACATCTCTTCGTCGAGATGCGCCATAAGGGCCGGGGCCCAGCGGGGCGGTGTGGGGCGCGGGGCGGGCTGGTAGAAGTTTGCCGCGATAGTTGCGGGCACAGCCTTTGTGGGACCGCCCCACGCGTACCGCCGTCCACAGTGGTGGTAATAGTTACTTTAACTGTTTTCCTTATAGTTAGGTAGTTACCTATACGTAATATGATGGTACTCCAGATGCTCCAAGTGCTAGTAGTTTGGTAAGCAGTTTTCAGTAGTTTTTATATAATATCGACTTGTCCCTGCTTCGGACGGTTCTTGCGACTTGACAAAACATCGATATTTATTTATTTTATGTAAATTTGTCTTTTAATATGTTATATATACAAATAAATCTATCGGAATAAGTTCTCTAAATGATGGTAAAAACCGCATCAAAATCTGTTGCGTAGTTTAGAAGAACAACGCAGTCACACAGACAGACACGGAAAGCGACTTTAATGAAATTAGTATAATTATATTAGTACCTGGGCGACCGAGCTCTGCTCGGGGGAAAATAGATAAAACGAATTTTCCCAGATATGAGACCTAGCTAGATCGATTTTTCGCCCCTGTAAACCCTTATAATGCAACTTTCATCGAAATCATTAGAGCCGTTTTCGAGAACGTGATTACAAATATATATATTACGTATATATTCAAATATTGCTAATTTAATAGTATAGGATGTATATATAGATGTAATTAGAAAGTACGTACTTATGTGTAAGCTGCAGGTAAAATTACTGTTAAGTTTAAGACGAGATTTTTTAAATGTCAAAGTCAAAAGTCAAAAGCGTTTATTGTGTATGTAAAACCAGTTTATGGTTTTCGTGATTACTTAAACTATCATCAGTCTTCCAGAAGCTTTATTAGAAGTTTCGTAAGCAGCTTTCACTACTTGTTCGTATACTACGGGAAATCTTTTCATGATTTTGTTAAAATAAAATAACAGGAAAGACTAATTTAACATCGGTATTATCTGAGTAATATGAATCACACACGCATCTGCGCAAACTATTTTCAAAATACTAAGAACTGTTGAAGGTCTAGACTCCTCAAATTGCTATTTAATTACCTTTCACGATGACCAAAAAAAGAGAAGCTTGCAACCCCTCGAGATAAATAATTTATTTTACAAAAAAAGTGACAAAATTGTTACAGACATCACATTTAACAACATACAGAGTATCTTAAAAATAGGTCCGCTGGCTCCCAAACTAGGCTTATACCTGTGACTTGGGTGTCACTGTTTCTCCCTTTAACAAGGAACAATGACTTCCAACTCACACCTACTTTGTGTAAATGTAAGGAAAAAAAACGTAACTGTCGAAATGTGGGTGTATTATAGGTACACCTCTGCCTAAGCCTTTGGGGAATTCGGGCGTGATGTTATGTTATGTGTTAAAGAAAGTACATAAATATCATAGACAAAGAGAATGAACTGAGCGAACCTAATCAGTTGTGCATGTAGTGAATACAGACCGAAAAGTACGAGAGAGATAAAGTGAATGTGTAGCCAGTAAGTTCTCTCTTTCTAGAATTCAAAATTTAAACATTCTTCTAGAATTCGAAATTTAAACATTGTTTGTTTAAAAATATATTTCTGTCGGGGCACTGCGCATTTCAGACTTGTAGAAAAGAGACAAGGATAGGCCGCACAGTTGCTTTGCCTCTTTCTAGAGAGTGGTGACTTTTGGGAGGCTAACGCCCAGTCCATTCTCTGTCTGTGATAAAAATCCAAATAAAACATAATTTATGCCATATCTGCGTCTACTGTAGAACGCACCGCGCTATCTGAGAAAGTAATTTGTAAAGTTGGATGGCTGGACGATAGCTCCGCATTATTTATCTTGTCCGAGCATTATATAGCCCAGGCTATGTGCTGTTACATCGCTATTTACTTTAGGTATATAGGTGGGATGTCTTTGTAAGTAATGTTCTTCATTGTTGACAACATGGTTGGCGCAGTGGCTGAGCGATTGACTGCTGCGCCGCGTGTTGCGGGTTCGATCCCCGCACGGAACAAATACACTCGAGAGCAATGAATCCGGGTCACTTAAAGAATCCTAAAAATCTCGGAAACTAAAAATGCTAGGTTAATGCAATAAATTGTATTTAATAGACAATGTAATGAAGGTATTAAAACTTCTTAGTTATTGTAAAGTTATATCATAAAAAAATCTAATTTGAAAAAGGGCCACTTTCGAAGATGGAACTACGAAATTACAGCATTTGGTTTTGCTTTTGTTTGTAATCTGTCATTTATGTGGGTACATAAACCATGTTGATAGTGCTCTATATTCATTATTCAAGCTGAAATTATGTCGCTTACGCCTGAAGAATGCACCAGAATACTTACAATGCTGGAAACCGGCCGGAGTCAGCGCGATACAGCCAGGACTGTCGGTGTGTCGCTGTCAACAGTACAAAGAGTTCTCCGACGTTACGAAGAAACTGGTTCTAACCTACGCAGACCAGGAACGGGCAGAACCAGGTGTACCACAGCACGAGAAGACCGATACTTGGTGAACACCATGCTTCGAAATCGCTTTCTCACAGGAACTGAACTCACAAATCAGTTACGACGCCTCAGAGGAAGTAACCCAAGTGCATGGACAGTAAGACGTCGGCTTGCTGAATCTAACTTAAAACCCCTTAGACCTGCAAACGGCCCTAAACTGGAGCGTGGGCATCGTATTTCAAGACTAAGATATGCCCAGAGCCACGTAAATTGGAGTATTGAAGATTGGTCAAAAGTTATGTTCTCCGACGAATCAAAATTTATGCTCTACAAGCACGATGGAAGACACAGAGTGTATCGAAGACCAGGGGAAAGATTCAAGCAAGCATGCATCGAAGAAAAAGTAGCCTACGGTGGTGGGTCTGTACTTGTGTGGGCCGGAATTTCTTCTGAAAGTCGCACAGAGCTGGTGATCATAGAAAACGGCTCTTTAACTAGCGTAAGATATGTGGAAGAAATCCTCAATGATCACGTTGGTCCATTTATGGTCAATTTAGGTGAGGATGCTATATTTATGCATGACAATGCCCGACCTCATACAGGTAGGATTGTGAATGACTACCTTCAAGAGATGAACATTACTCGTATGGAGTGGCCAGCGCGCAGCCCGGATATCAACCCGATCGAGCATGCTTGGGACGAGCTAGGCAGATGCGTAAAACAACGAAACCCTCCCCCAATCACGCTTCGTGAGCTCAAAATTGCTCTCACAGAGGAATGGGAGAATATTCCCCAAAATCGTATAAGGAACTTGGTGTACAGCATGCCAAACCGCGTAAACGCAGTAATGGAAGCACGAGGAGGCAATACGAAGTATTAAAATTCAAGAAAATCGTAATAAAGTTCAAAAATTTCATGTTTCCTATTTTTGTTTTAAGGAGAGATCAGCAGTTTTTTTCTTTATGTAATTTTGTGTTAATAAAATGTATGGTGACTCATATTTTTTTTACTTTCATTTAAGGAGTATTAAGTACATTGTCTATTAAATACAATTTATTGCATTAACCTATCATTTTTAGTTTCCGAGATTTTTAACATTCTTTAAGTGACCCGGATTCATTGCTCTCGAGTGTATTTGTATGACCTACAGATAGTTGTTCCGGGTCTGGCTGTTTGTGTATGTGAGTTTAAATGTTTGTAAACGCACCCACGATACAGGAGAAATTCCTAGTGTGGAGCACGTTTTTTATTTAAAAAAAAAAAAAAAAAAAAAAAAAAACCTTCTCAGGAGACGACATTTTGGGATGTTCAGCGCAACTTTGCTTAACCCATAATAGGGCTGTTGACAGGGAAATAAAAACTATTTAGTCCGTCAGTCAGATAAAAAAAAAATTGTAGACACGTATTTTTTGCTTTACAATATAAAAATGGTTTAGATAAAACGCATTAAAGCTCGTACAGACCAGCGCGACGCGACGCCGCCCCGCGACACGAACAATACAAATTCTAAGAAAACTTGACGGTATAACAATAACCGGTGTCGCGTCGCGCTGTCGCGTCGCGCTGGTCTGCACGAAGCCTTAAAGTTGGGGAGTGAGCTCGCTACGTCACAAGTCATTATAAAATCTACCGGGGAGTAACGTCATGCCACATTTTAACGTATTGCCTACTCAATGTATTGCCGTACCTAATCTTTTGATTACGTAAAAACAGAAAAAATACGTGTCCAATATTTTTTTTAATCAACGGGACGAACAAAAAAGAATGGGCAGCATCCCTACTGTTGTTGATTGGTTATTCCTTATACCTACTACGGCATGAGCTATTACCGTTTATCTCAAGCTGATTTGAGAGACAAAGTTATTAAATGAATGTTTTTTAAAATGCACGATTAGTAATAGCCGACTAAGAGATTACATTAAAGATGAGCGTCTTCTTATTTAAGCACAATGCTAGTGAGCTATAGTAAATCCTATACTAATAAATAAGCAATGTTTGCATATTTAGGTATATATTTGTTATCACGTTCTCGAAAACAGCTCTAACGATTTCGATGAAAGTTGCAATAAGTATAGGCGTTTACTGGGGCGAAAACTCTATCTAGCTAGGTCTCATATCTGGGAAAATTCACTTTCTCGTAATTTCACCCGAGCAAAGCTCGGTCGCCCAAAGTTTAGAACAAGATGGCTACCTTAGAATAATGACATGGCAGCATGGAATTAGTAAGTACCTACCATCATGGTAGTACCGTCAACTGCCCTAACTTCACCTGGCGTCCTATGTTTGCCTATAGTGAAAAATATGTAATATCTTTTATATTTTACTTGTATGGAAATCGAAACTTTGAGTTTTCATAGAGAGCTTTAAGTTTGGATTGCTATACAAGTAAAATGAAAAAGATATTACATCTTTTTCCTTATAGGCAAACATAGGACGCCAGGCGAAGTTAGGGCAGTTGACCGGTATGGAATTAGTAAGTACCTACTATCATGGCAGCATGGAATTAGTAAGTATCTACTATCATGGCAGTATAGAAGTAGTAAGTACCTACTATCATGGCAGCATGGAATTAGTATGAACTTTCCTATACTATTAACTGGGCATTCTCTATTTTCATCAGAGCAGAGCTCGGTCACCCAGGTACTAATATTTTTTTGGAATATTCTGTAAGATTTCACGATGGTAATATTCAATATGCAATATTTTTTTGTAGCTGTCTAGATTATTTATAGATTGTTGTGTTAAAGCCGTGTTGGATCTGTCAGACCAATTTTTATGGTGAAAGCAAACGGCAGAAAAAAAATCTTATTATTTTCATAAAATTCGCTATTATAAATGTTATAATCATTGTTTTATCAAAAAAGTCCGTAAAAATTGGTTCTATTGGCAATATGTTAAAAAAAAAACCTTATTGAATTATAACGTAAAATCTTATTCCAAAACTACACAACTCAGTAGTAGGATTTAACGATCGCCTCTTACCCCAAGTTTCCATCTTAATTCTATGGGTCAGTGACCTCTGGACCCTTCGCGATTAATGTCCAGAGGGTCAGCAAGACTCACTAATACGGCGAAATTAAGACGACCCCTCGACGCCATCTGTAACCCCCTTCGCAAAATGGTAGCCGTAATAGTCTTCGGAAGGATGTCATTTTGCATTTTATTTTAGCCCATGTTGTTAATTTGGCGTAGAAAAAGTAATGGTGTTTACTTTTTTAATGAATTCGCGTTATGAATTGAATAAGGAAAGCCTTTTAACAGTGATATCGCAGTGGGCGTTCTTGATAATAATTTATTATGCGACTGTCAGTTGTTTTAGTAAGTTCTAGCGTTGCATAGACTTCAACGCGCTCAGTACAGTCAGTGTTGAATAGATCACGATCTATCAATTTTTTGTCCTTTCTTGAATAATCGATAAGTCCTACTTTCAAGTGTAATATTTTTCTTCTCGCTTCCCTTAAATCAAAATCTAAATCTAAATAATCAAATATGTGGGAGTGATTTCGTGAAAAGAGACAGAAGTGTGTAACAGGAAGCCGGTAACGCACGCTATTTGATTTGACCAATGACGCGGTGACGCGGTGCTAGAGTTGGCTGTCAGAAACGACCTTGAGGCCCCTCGCCCCTTTAATATTGCTTATTACCTAGGTGAGATGTCAGATGTTACACATCTAGAAAATCATCAAATAGAAAGAGGAGCTCGTGGCTAAATAATAACAGCCGCACGGGTCGGTACATCAGGTTAAGTTAGGCTTGCCGGGATTGGTCCGTGGATGGGTGACCATCTTTACATACCGAGACTTCTCCGTGCGTCGGAAAGCGCGCCAGTCATTAGAAATCGTCAGAAGACCGAAAGTCTGACAACCAGTCTTACCAAGGGTATCGTATTACCTAGTAACTGGGTTGTGGAGGTCGGATAGGCAGTCGCTCCATGTAAAATATTGGTATTCAGCTGCATCCGGTCAGACTAGAAGCCGACCCCAACTTAGTAGGGAAAATACTAGGCCGATATTTTATTTAAGAAAGCAAGAAAAAATTGTTTATCTGTCACAGAAACACAAACTATTTGACAAAAAACTGAAAATATACCGTAAAAAATACTATAATTGGACGTAGTTAAACAGAAAGGATCCAACCCACAGCACAACACAAAGTTCTGCCGGGGTTGCGGGTTTGTCTGAAAGGGATATCGCGACCTCGGCACACAGGCAACGGAAGGAACACGGGTGGGTTTTAGTCAGTAAAAGTCTGACACGCCCTCCCGCTCCACCCAGAGCGGGAGAAGTTATTTGATAATTTCCCATCCAAAAAAAAAAAAAAAAAAAAAAAACACATCTTAAGAAGCTAGGTACTGTAAGGCTGGCTCATTTTTTTAACCAATATCAAAACAGGAGGTGATAAATAATGAGGTAATAAGGTAAATACACCTAGTCAGAGTTTTTCAGCCAAACCTTTATTAGGTAGGTACTTTGGATAAATACGATCAAAATCTAAAATCGTCTGCCTATACGGGTGGCAGGGTCATCGACGTGAAAACTGTTACCACGGATTTAAAACATGGATTTGAAAAAAAAAATCTACTGTTTTACGATACATTTTGACCGCGTAGGTATTGCACTTTTCTATGAAACAGCAGATTTTTTTTGAATAACCGATAAAATATTTCGACGCAAGGGTGTTGAGAATCATGTACTGAATCCATGTTAACAGTAAAACTACGGTATTTTACACAACAAAAATCCTATTATTTGACCTAAATAGGGTTGATGTGTCCACTACCTAAAGATTCAGAAGCCAACCTATTATCCTCAAGTCAGTCCCTTCCGGGATAGACACAGAAAACCCAGAACCTTGCCTTTCTACGTATTTATATACCCGGCCTATTATAAGTTTATATTCAAAAGTTAGTTAGTTGTTAATCAGTGTATACTAAAGTAATATTTCTTTGTGACAATAAACTATTATTATTGACAACCAAAGGAACAACGTATTCTGTGAAAGCTAGCTTTTATATGAACACAAAACATTATTGAACTAAATTATTAACGTGGTTTCTAAAACCTAGTTCCCCTTAATAAGTGCTTGGCAGACGAGCAGATATGTAAACGATAATTAAATTTTAAACTTGCTGAAGTCCCTCGTAGGTACTAGACAAACAGTCCAGTATTACGTTGTTTGCTTTTGTAACTAAAATTAGTTTCTGTCTGACCCTTCTAGAATCAAATTAGAGCCCCTTCTCTGACTCCCTGGTGTCAGTATAGTGGGATTCACTTAACGAGACCCATTTTGAAAACAATTTAATTGTTATTTTGTTAAGGCTATTTTTGTGAGTTATGAAAAACATCGTGAGGAACCCGAGAAATATTTTTTGACAAAGTAAAAGTCAAGTCAGAGGCCCATGGGCGGCTTTAAAACTCTGACACCAGGTTAGACACTAACCACACGAAAACCAACATGAATTCTGAGTTATGCGTAAAAAAAGTGCCCAAGTGGTTTCTCGCCCGCTCTTCTCCATAAGAATCTACGACGCTTTGGAATGGGCAACTAGCTTCATCTTTCTTACTGACAGACCGCTGGACAATTCAAAAGTGCCTGTAATTGGTGTTTGAGTTTGAAGACTATTTGTAGAGTTTTAATGAAATAAAAGCTCAAGTAATCTAATCGCACAAATTAATTTTGTTTATAACTCAGACACTATTACGAAATAGGAAAATGAAACAGGTTTATTTTGAAAATATTGGTTTGTAAATTACCAAACTATAAATTACTAGCGCCCGCGGCTTCGCCCGTGTGGTATGTAGATAAAAAGTAGCCTATGTCCTTCCCCAGGGTTCAAAATATCCCCCCATCGATCTGACGCCACAGGAAGACGTCTGTGATCTGCCTTTTATGCTTTGCCATATTCATACTCAAAATTGGTACAGCCGTTTAGCCGTGAAAGCGTAATAAACAAAAATACGATTTCATGCCGGCTTGCGTGCACTTCTTTATCGCCTTACGAACAATTTTAATAAGAATTTCTACAGTTTGAATCTGTTTGCTTTACCTCAAGGAAAGTTTAGACTCAAGTTACTTACCATATTGAAAAAATTATGTGGCACTGTTGTTTCACATAAGCGGCACTATTGGCAGCTGTGTTTTGTTGATACTTTATTATTAATATTCATTTTTATTGTTTACAACGCTAATCTTAAAATTTAGCAAATTGTCTCATTGTGTCTCTGTGGAGAACGTGGTTGATTTCACATTAATTGTATCATTTCTTTATCCTATATTTTTGTAATTCTTAATGTGTAAGTGTTTGTTATCCTGAATAAATAAAATAACAAAAATACAAAAAATCTAATCTTTTCTGTTTATAGGTACTATTAGTTTAGATGTGAAAAGCGCTGGCATTGAAATACCAATACTGAAACTGGTTTCAGGCGAATTGCTTTAAATTCCAAATGAAACTACTTGCAAATAGCCAGTCAGCAAAATCGCTAACAGCAACCAAACTTTCTAATGAAAAGTCAACTAACAATACGATTAAAAAACCTCCCATCAAACCTCATTAACGACTATTCCCGTTGAATGCCACATTATGAATACGGCAATCCAAATAGTGTACGTTCAAGTTGATAGCTAGCACGAAGGCTAGCAATTAAAACTTCTTTGTGCGCCTGTACCCGGCTGGAGGGGTCGCGGGGTGTGAAGGGGAGGTCCGGGGGGTGTTGAGGTAAGTAGGGTGGTGAGGTGGTCACTTGACGGTGTTCGTAATTGGAAAACTTTCCCTACAGACCAGCAAGCAGTGATAAAGGTTACTTGTGACAATTCAGTGACGTATATACGGTTGAAAGTGATCTTTGGCTCTGGAATTTACGATTGGATTGTGATCAGGCTTGGTTTCAACGAGTAGAGGGGCGAATTTATAAAAAAAAAAAACGGTTGATTTAAAAAAAAATCGAGTGAGCCTTACAGTAGTCGCATAGGATGTGTGTGTGTCTGACATCTTGGCTGACAGTACCAACCTCTCGGAAAATGGGTTAGTACCATCTGACGGCCAATTTTAGCACCTCGCGCCCTCATTGGTCAAGTCCAATAGCGCGCGCTTCCCCGGCTTCCTGTTACACACTTCCGTCCTTTTCACAAAATCACTCACACAGATTATTGCAAAGCAAGAGGAAAGATGTTACATATCGAAAACATTATTTCGGCATACAAAATCTTACTACCGAAGTGTTTCTCGAGAATTATCACATTAGCGAGGTACACAATTACCGATTATATAGGTAATTAATTTAATAATCAAAAGTGATTATTAACCTATAAAACTATTACTGTAACTGGAGGCCATAGGGATAACCTACTCGGCAGTGGTTCCCAAAGGCTACCAATTATGATAAAGATGATGGAACTATTCAAATGACCATAATTGTTTCATTAATATTCCTACCTACTGTTTAGGTACATGCACAATTGAATATACAACATTATACTTATTGTATTTTTATTTTTCACGAGCCAATAGATCCGAATTCTTTTTTTTTCCTAAAAATAAAAGAAGCCTAAGTTACTTCTTATAACATCAGCTATTGTCAGGGAAAGTCCCGTCAAAATCGGTGTAGCCATTTCGGAGATTAGCCGGTACAAACAGACAGTCGGACAAAAAAAAAAACGTTTTTTGTGATAAGTACCGTTATAGTTTCAAATTCATTTAGTAAAAAGCTGTTATTTAAACATTACAAATAGACACTTCAAATTCATTTATTTGTATAGATAAAAATGTATAGATTAACGTAAAAATACTTTATTTCCTATAGACGCCAACCAGTCCAATTCAAACAGCACAACAAAACCCAAGATAACACAACCAGACAAGAAGAAAACCAACTACCTCCAGCTATTTGAAACAATAACTATTGTCCTTATGTTATAGTGGGCCATAGATAGTGGTGGTATTCATACATTAAAAGCCCCTAGTGTCCTTAAGACAAAGGTGCTGCCGCCAATGAAGTCACTGCGCTTACAAAGGAGACGGCTGTGAATGGCTCACATAATTAAAATACTCTATAACTACCTGAATGATGGTAGTGCTGTCCTTTTCTGTGATACAATGGAGGTTGCAGTTAGCTAAAGATGTCTATGTGTCTTGGTTGGATATTTATGAATACGGAGGGCGTATTTCACCAATGAACCAGAACGCGATCAGCATATTTAAACCGCGTTCAAGAGCTGTCAGTGTCATCATTGTTGTGGAATATTGACACTGACAGCAAGTGAACGTGTTTTAAATGTTCTGATCGCGTCCAGTTAAGTAGGTACAAAGGTTTTCAGTGACTAAGGGGCAGTTTTTTTGTTGTTGAGGATTGCCCGGTTGAATGACTATTTCATGAAATCTTGACTTCTGAGGCCAATTCTAACTTGGAGGGTTGTTGGATGATTGAAAGCCAAAGGCGCTGCCGCCAATTAAGGCACTGCGCTTACAAAGGAGACGGCTGTGAATGGCTCACATAGTTAAAATACTCTATAACTAGCTGAATGATGGTGGTGCTGTCCTTTTCTGTGATACAATGATGGTTGCAGTTAGCTAAAGATGTCCATGTGTCTTGGTTGGATATAAATATAGTTTATATAAAATAAGGGCGTATTTCACCAATGTAACTGAACGCGATCAGCACATTTAAACCGCGTTCATGAGCTCAGGTATCAGTGACATCACTGTTGTGGAATGTGGTCACTGACAGCTCTTGAACGTGGTCTAAATGTGCTCATCGCGTCCTGCGTCATTGGTGCAATACGCCCTAATTAAGTAGGTATTACAAAGATTTTCAGTGACCGAGGTGTTTTTTTTTTGTTGAGGATTGCCCCGTTGAATGACTATTTCATGAAATCTTGACTTCTAGGACAATTCTAACTTAAAGGGTTGTTTGATGATTACTTAGTTAGATAAAGATGTCTATTCATCTTGGCTGGATAAATTCCGCGGGCAGCCAATGCGGATCCTTCTTAATTGACCAATCTAGTACGTAGATGCCAATAAACCATTCCAATTATTATAAAATATTTTTTTGTTGTTTTTATTCTACCCTCGATTCTATTCGACAAACATCGGAAAGCTTTGACAATATCCGAACTGGCGAAAAAAAAATACTTAGAAAAATATCCATAGTAACCAAAACTACATCAAAAGCTAGCAACTGAACAAATTACATGAAATAACGTTGACTCGTAGAGGAGACTGGGCAAAAGTGGTCTATGAAGAAATAGAGTTAGGTATTTTAATTACAAAGCATATACCATAACAGACGATCATTTTTCATTATGACGTCATCAAATTCTGTCCCGAAGAAAATATTATAGAAAAAAAAGAGGCGCTACATGACATAATAATATCAATGCCGGATTAGAAAGATTTATCAGGAGTATCAGTAAGTATTAATCGAAGAAAATATTATTTTCGCCGTTTTCCCTAATTTTCAAACAAAAAACGTGTAATTATCAACATCCAAGTTCTCCTAAGTAAGTACATGTGATGCATGTACTTAGAAGAACTTGGAAGTTGACAGTTTATTCTCTTGTTCCCGGAGGCTTTTGCCCAGCAGTAAATGATAAATGATAAATGTATTTTATTTCTGTAAATAGGTTGTTACAAAACACTTTTACACGTCAAACATATTATTTTTAAACTAGATGAGGGTCGGCGTTTCCTATCTGACTACTCCGAGAAGAAAGGCCGAAACAAACTCAGAGGTCACAGTCTCTTTTAAAGTCCAGACATAATCTTGGTCAGATCAGGAAACAAACTATTCGTTCACAGACCAATTCCTATACAACTGTACCCAGTGTCCCTTGAACCGTCATGCAACACAACTAGTTAGAAATTAGAACATGAAAATATGGTGTAGCAAACAGAAAGCTGGGCAAACAACTTATTAACACATTATTTACATGGGCGAGCGTTAATTTTAAACGTGTTTACTGGTACTGTATGTTGTTGAAGGCGGCTGTACATAACAGTCTTGGCTATAGTGAGCGAGTCTTTTGTTCAAGCCGGTGTATTCTGATAAAGTCTCACCGCGAAAACTAAGGTGAAGTGAGCTGTCAATAGTGTCAAGCTCACCTCACCTTAGTTGTCACGATGAGATTTTTACAGAATAGACCACGTATAATCGGTTTTTTACCATTCTCTGGATTTTTTACTCTCGGCGTCGAGTCGAGCGATGAGAATCTGACAGAGCACATCCTAGCGCGTTGTAAATAACCATCTCGATTTGACGCATCGACCGCGTTCGGCGCTCCGATTGGCCCATCACCAGTGAAGGCCAGTGAAGGGCCAATCAGAGCGCCGAATGCGGCCGATGCGTAAAATCGAGTTGGTAAAAAAAAACTCACACTAGACCCTCAGATAATTCAAGTGTGCGCTTTTACAACGCGCTAGGATGTGCTCTGTCGGATTCAACGAAACTCACACTAGACCCTCAGATGTCGGCGCTAAACTAAGCATTGAAAGTCCAAAGTACGGTAAAATAACATGGGCTTACTTATCGCTTTCTGAAACAAAATTAAATTAATAACTCACACCGTCATAGGAAGCAATTATGTTTTTTGTCATATCGATGACGATAGCGAAATTAGAAGGCACAATGGAGGGAACAATGCTTATACTTATAATTAAGTTATACTCCATAGGTAGTTAAATAAATATAAACAAAAAAAACGACGTGACGAGACAGCTGCCTAGTAACCGACTAAACGTAATACGTCTCACTTCAGTTGTCATGCAACGCCACAGTTGTACTCTTCAATTTAGCAACGTTATAATTCATTGACGTTTAGAGTTTGGACTCTTTAAAATAGACAGATTACAAATATTATATTATTATTATACATCTAACTAAAAATTGTCCTCAAGAACAGAATGCATCTACGAAGAGTAGTTTAAGAATAAATGATAAAGTTTAACATACATTTATAAAAGAGGAAACTATTGGAAAAATCTAAAATAAATGTAATTTGGGTTTATCGTATTTTTAAACAAGAAAGTGTCATGTCTATAAAAACCCTTTTTACGATTTGTTTACGTTTATTTAACTATATAAACCTATGGAGTATACATGTTGTTTACTTATTTAAGGGAATGACTTGAAAATCCTGAAATAATTTTCATCTGGTTGTATAATTCAGTATAGAACTAGATGAATCCTACTTATGTATCCTGTCATATTAAATATTAGATTGTTATTGACTTAGCGAACCTCAATCTGTCACCAAAATGTATCTATATTGTTCTATAAATATAATTAAATAGTAACGACATCAAAACTGTACATTGAATATAAAAAAGTCATCGCTACGAAGTGTGGGAACGAGTCTGACGTCGAAAATATAGTTTTTAGAATTTTTGTCCGTTTGTCTGGATGCATGTTGCGGATTGGCGCAAAAACGGCTGAACAGAATTGGATTAAATTTAGCTCACAGATAGTTAATAACCTGGATTAACACATAGAATTATTTTAATTCCGTTAGTACACCGGTGTATTTTTTTGGTGTACAAAAAAAGAATTTAAAAAAGAGTAGATATTTCCCGACATCCAATATCCCGAAATAACAGTATTCGCGACACGTCCCTGCCACCCTGTATAGCTTCGTAAAAAGAGTCTTCGTGTTTCAATCGCTTAGCTTCGAATGGATCGCATTCTCAATGGTTTCCCTTGGTATTACGTTACACAATAAGTACACAATGTTATTTTCTTGTGTATTCTGTAAAATTTATTTAGTTTGATTTGACGGTCCAGTTGGCATGCTCCACGTGTAGGGGCTGTCGTACGGAAATAGTTTACTAACATGGCAAATGAGCCAATTTTCTGGATAAATACAGAAAAACAGATTTATGTCTTAAACTTCTTTCTTTGTCAAACACGATGCAATACATTTTGATATTACCGTTAAAAATAACCGTAAAAACATTAAGCGACGTATGTGTTTTAAATACGTATTTTATTTAGGCATGTATAATGCAGATATTGATTTAAAAATATATCCAGAAAACACAATTCAAATGAAATTGGCCTTTGTTAACTCGAGAAATAAATATATTAGTGATCAAGTTTCAATAAGGTTTCAGAATATCAGCCTATTCTTTGTTACCTTACATATTATAATATTTTGAATATGGTTTTAGTATCTCACAGGCTACGTAAGTTTTTCCGTTAAATTGCCTTTCCTAGGTATCCTATACGATTAAATGAGCATTATTTGTACATATATAATATATATTTGTACTCACGTTCTCGAAAACGGCTCTAACGATTTCGATTAAAGTTGCATTAAGAGGCTTACAACAGCTAAAGCGCGGTCACTGTCGGACTGCATAGAAATGAAAGAGAAGCGCGATGACACGACGCAGGTAATTTATTGCAAAATATGAAGCAGTTAGAGATTTACAAAAAATCTATTGATTGGACTGGAAAATTAAAACACTATTATGCTAATATGTAGCTTGTAGAATAATCTGACAAAAAATCAGAATGATTGCATGTAAATTAATATGATTTTTAATCGTTAAAAGAAATTTTTCGAGGTATCTTCATGATTTTTTTCTATCGTATCAAATTAGTTGTATTATGTTTTCAACACACTATCATACTAGCATATATCCTGAAGAATATCATATATTTTTCGGATTTTGTTTACTGCAGTGGATCATATTCTTTTAGGCATTATAAAACTTGCGTTTAGGCACGTTTAGGCCCTGTAGTCCCCTTAAAGGGGTTTACGGGGGCGAATCGATCTAGCTATTTCTTATATCTGGGAAAATTCGTTGTCTCCGTAAGTTCACCCGAGCAGAGCCCGTGCGCCTAAAGTTTAGAACAAGATGGCTACCTACCTTAGAGTAATGACTTGGCAGCATGGAGTTAGTAAGTACCTACTATCATGGCAGCATGGAATTAGTATCTAAGTACTATACATGGAATTAGTATGAACTATCATATATGATTAAATAAGCATTCTCAATTTTCATCCAAACAAAGCTCGGTCGACCAGCCCGCTTAGCATGACAACCATAGAAACGGGTTTAGTCGACGGAAGAATAGACAAAATGACAGATAAACAATAACAATCTGTCATTTTGTCTATTCTTCTGTCGACATAATCCGTAGAAAACCCGTTTCTATGGTTGTTATGCTACGCGTACTGGTACTTATTCTCTATCTACGCCAGGTATCGTAGCCGTACGTCACAGAAAATTCAAAATGGCGGACACTAGACATGAACTTCATACTTTTTCGAAGTCTTCCTTCGCTACATTTTCTAGTTAAGTCAGTACGAACGTTAAAGCCGATACAGTCACAAAATCTTGCTACTAAAGGTACTTCATACATATGTATATTGTAAGGGAATCATCTTCCATTCAGCCGCGAATAAATCAGAATTTGAATTCGAATGCACGAGAGCGTTAAGAGTCGTGTGGGACCGAGGTGTGACGACTTTGGGTGTCGTGATTTAACTTGAGTATTGCGTAGAGGTAAAGTTACCTTAGTAGTGTTATGCTCAGTTATAATATTCATAAATGAGTCATAAATAGAATGATGTGTAAAAAAAAACATTGTTTTTTACACCCTTAAATTTATAAATTGTGATACTTTCTAAAAGTCTTATATAAGACTAATATTATCAAAAACAAGTCGTGTTTAAAACAATGTAGGTATCATACTTTTTTTGACGTTGTTTCAGACATGTTTTATTAACTGTTTTGTTAATCTTTTTGAAATTTACGACCAGTTTTCTACAAGTATGTATATAACTAGTCTTTATAATTTGTTTTATGTGTAAGCCTCGGACCAAATAAAAAACCAAAACAGCGTTGTTAACTGTGAAGTGAAGCCGGTTTCGTAAACATGTGTGCACTTAGTGAGGCCTAGTTTGATTGTAAATGTGTGCGTGTGAGCGTGTGTGCACAGAGCGGAGGTGTAGTTTTGGCATGCTTCACTGTATTGTTCGCAGCGCTATATCTGACTTTTTTATTCGGTCTGAGGTGTAAACGATAAACGAAAACGGTAGACAAAACATGTAGAATACAAATGTTTTATACCTTGGTAAACCCGTGGTTACAATTGCAACCATGGTGGCAGTTTTTAAACTCATTTCAAAACGAATCATAGATCGATCATGTATTTGGTAAATACCAAAGGACTACAAACCAAGCCGTCATTCATTTACTAAATAAGTAACAACTAAAACGTACATAGAGCCAGAACCTGCAGAATTTCGTTAAAATTAATTTCCCCTACCCTCGTTAAACTACGGTTTGAAACTAGCAAATTAATTATAAAACACGTCAAAACAAGATATGAAGTTCGAGCGACCCATCTGAGATTCACAATGGGTGGGCCCTAATTCGGGGACAGGGCCCTTTCTACCCTTATCGCAAAGTCTCATCCACTACCCTTCCATCGATCTTAAGTAGGGTGACTTAACCCCCAGCGAGGGAGGGATGAAAGAAAATCGCGAGGGTGGTTTAGGGATCATTTTTGGGGGTGTTGGCGAACTTTAAAGGGTTAGTTTTTGTTACGTCATGGTGTTTCTCGAAAATTCTGTTAACGTAACGGAATTAGTTGAGGGTTAGTAATTATTTCACGGTTTTATTACATTATTTTAACGGGCGACGTTTTTGAAGGGTAGCTTTGGGTTCAAGAAAACTTGGTATATATGAATGCTTTTTATTTCCAATTTTTTATGGAAGTCTTAGGTACTTAGAGAGACCAATAACTAACGGTGCATGAAAACATTATGAGAAAACCTTGTCTTCAAATCTCACTATCGGAATAAGCGTGATTTATCCGTATATCTATATACTATTTTCTTTTTAAAATTTGTGGTCGTTTAATTTAGCCTTAAGAGAAACGGGCACAAACCGATATTGTTAATATGAACGATCTAGATACCTATTCTTCTTGAGAAAATTTTATACATAAGTTAATACAAAAAGCAAATTAACAAAATATTAAAATCGACTATTACATTCTAAAATGCGAAAGTTACATTGTAAAATCTAAATCGGCAAGCGAGTCACGACTCGTATTGTCTATGGGCGAAAATTGTCCAATGTACTGGACGTCGTCTTAGTGTGGGTAGGGAGGGTTTTATTATAGGACGGCTCTGTGGCTGCCCCGGGCGGGGGGACGCACTTCTTATAGCTAGCACCAAGGGCTGCCATTTTTGATTTCGTGTGTTTTTATTTATATTTTTTTTCAAAAATCTGACGTCAATCATTAGGGCCTTTGCCAGCGATTAGAATTAAATTGCCGATTAGAATTTTTACGTCAATTTCTTACTTAAAAACGTAATAATTATAATCTATAGTTTCACAATAATATTTGTAACAAATCTTATATAATCATGGATAGGATATTAACTTTATGAGTACTAAAGAGTATATATGGATACTTAAGTCTTGTTATGTCAGATAAAGTATTCAAATTACCTTGATATCATTTTCAACATCAAGTCATTTTGCTAATTAAATGAATTGTCAATGACAATTTAAGTAAGGTTAATGAAAGAATGCTAATATTATGGAACAGTGACTTTGATTAGGTATGTTTATGTTATATAATTGTTATTGTGATGATTTATTTGCCGTTTAAATTCTATGACTCCCTTCTGAGATAGATTTATATATTTTAGATTTTTATAATTTTATGAAGAAGCATGACGCATTGACAGTTGACACCCTTAATATTTTATTTAGGTACCTATGTCCTTCCGCTCTGTGTCTTATTATATTTAGGGCCGATTGTTCAGTCGTCAGATAACTTTTATCTGCAAAATAGACATGACGGTTTGACGTAGTGTATATACAAAAACGGTCAAACTATCATATTTATTCGTGAGACAAAAGTTATCTGACGATTGAAGTCGTCCAGACTTCAATCGTCAGATAACTTTTATCTATACATAACCGCTAACGATAAAAATTGAGATGTTATTGATGTCTATCTATCGCTCATTTAAATAAACAGGTCAGTACTGACGTAATTACGTTTTTTAAAGGGTCCACATAAAGAATATCATTATGATTTTCATCTCGAAGCTATGTTTTTTAAAAGAATAACTGTAGAGTTTCTTGCCAGCTCTTCTCCATAGAAAACGACCAATTAGTACCGTGCACCTAGTCTCTGATATTTCATAAGTACCCATGTAGGTTTATGTGAAATAAATAGTGACCGACCGAAGTTTCCTTTTCGTTTTCGTCCATAAATCAGCCGAAGCTTCGGCCAAGCCGAAAATCATCCAGTTCTTTATTTTCGGCCAGTCTATTCATCGTAAACAGTAGTTTGGAGTCTTATTTCTTACGAAATGTATGGGAAAAGCTTTTTGCGATTTCTACTTTTCTAGTTCTGAAACCTCAATTGGTCCAACAGAGGTTTGATCTTTATAAGAAACAGGATCAATTGGCATCAAAAAAAGTTTTAGTGAGAACTGCCAATTTTTTGGCTGACTGTAATTTTTTTCAAAATCTGTGAATGCTGATCAATATTTCTCAAAAAGTTAAGGAAAGTCCGTTCGAAACTCCTCCTAAGACCGTTTTCCTGTAGCTATAACGGTTAAGGTAACTGCCCTTACTGCCCGATCTCAAAAATCCATCCTGTATATGTAGATATCCATCATGCCAGCGGAGTTCCGCTAGCTAATTTAAATTGACCCTGTATGTGTCACAATTAATTAATTTGACTTTGAGTTTGACCTAAGTGACCTATTTGAGAATTAGAGTTCGATTTATGTCGCTGTAAAAATATCTACAAGCGAGGTGTTTTGCGACTGCCAAGGTTGTGCGGGGCGATTAAACTTCACACCGCATAGAGAATTTTTTGTATTTATTTTATCATTAAATACAATTTTCAAATAATGTTTTTAAATTTGGACACCCCTGCGCGCACGTAGTGCGTACAAAACTCCTCTCACATTTGGACACAAGAAATTACATACTTTAATCTTATCGCCGGCGTAAAATAGAATATTAAATCGGACTGGTGCCCAGCATCCCCGCTGTTGTGGAAAGGAATGTCTTTTGTACCCTCTCTCCTCTGTGCTAGTACGGGTTTGAGCATTTCCTCTAAAGTTATTGGATTTTTCGGAAGATTTTAGTCTGAATTCTTTTTAAGATATCAAAGTTAGGGGTTTGGGTGGCCTTGTTGGATTCGAAGTGGGGAAAATGGTCGTATTGGAATCGTATAGATCTACATAAAAGTATTTGTACTTAGACACGTGTTCTAATAGGGTTCGATTAGAGTGTTAAATTACTAATCAGACGAAACACTTTCTTTTGTCGATATGGAACAATAGTAGTTTTGTTTACCTATAGATACCTATGTTAAAAACTGCTTCGACGTCGGCAACTTAGATAGGATAGGCAGGCTTGTGTTTGTGAGAGCAAAGTAAGTACCTACTCAAATAGATTTCCAATTATTAGAATTGAAAATCGCTTCCAAACAGAATTTATCGGTTATAAAGACTAAGGTGACTTCATGTTACTGTTAATATACATATTTATTTATTTATTCATTTAAGTAAGTAGTAGGTACCTGGGCGACCGAGCTCTGCTTGAGTGAAAATAGAGATAACGATTTTTCCCAGATAATATGAGACCTAGCTAGATCGATTTTTCGCCCCCTATTAAACCCCTATATTGCAACTTTCATCGAAATCGTTAGTTAGTAAAACATTGCTCATTTAATAGGATTTACCGCCGGTCGCCATTAATACGTCACCTAACTAGGATTTAATAAGTCGCTCAAAACAATTTCTATAAGAACGTCTCAAAATTCCTTGTTATATAAACTAGCTATACTTAGCTGCAATTCAAAATATTTTATGTTACTACCTACATGGGCACATATGAAACGTCAGAAGCTAGGAGCACGGTTCCAATTGGTCGTTTCCTATGGGGAAGAGCCGGCACGAAAATCCACGGTTACTCTTTTAAAAATAATTGGCTTTTACAATATTTTTGTAAATAGCAATGTTGGTCAAGTAGTTCAAGTAGTAGTTAGTCCGATACATCCTCCTCAATACAGTTCTGATTTAAATATTCGGGGTGAATATGCACCCCGTCCATCTATTTCCCATCCCCAACAAACTTGTACTATCTAAGCAAACTAAGCACAATAAGTTACCCTTATTTCACAAAGCCTTCTAAACATCGTCACGGAGCACCCACACACACACACTTGTATCTTGGGGGTAGCATCGTACAAATATATCTAAGTGTCGGAGGTTTCGGTCAGTCCTCCTTATCCTTTCCCCCTTTCGACACTATAAGCCCCCAAGCCCCCTTCATTCCACCCCCTTCATAAACACTGCTAAACACTGGCGCGCAAAATTGTAAAATTCGTGGATACTTACTTTTGTCTCTCTCTAACCTAACGTCAATTTGTTAAGATAACATTGTAGGAATTCGCCGGGAAACATTATTTACGATTCGGAAATTAATTTAAAGGTTAGTAATTAGACGCCGGTTTCAGAGGAAACACGGGTTCCGTCCAATTTATTGGATTTGTTCGATTGTCGACTGCTTTCGGGTGTTTGAGATAGTTATACGATAGCGATTTTGTAACTTGGGAATTGGATAATGGTTAGGTCTGGCTTATTTAAATGAGTTTGCAATGCCGCTGTGATTTATTACATGTAGATATTTTGTTGTAATTTGTGGGGTTTTTGGTATGTTACGTTATTTTTGCCACTGTATCGAAATTATGGTACCTATTTTGATCATAATCAGGGAAAATTCTATTGAATAATATAAGGTATTAATTTTGCTTTAATTAACTGTAAGTGTCTTGCGACAAGACCTAGGCTTTAGTCATAATGCCAAGCACCGTTTTAATGCTTTTCAGGCGCACTTATTCGTATTGTAAGTACCAGAAATCTGTAAAATAAATTGATACCTTTACATGCCTATAAATCATAATGATTGATAAGTGCCGACTTATAAATATTTTCAAAAAATTGAATTGTTATTTTATTTTATGGTGGCTTACCACCCAAACACAATAAAATAAAATAACAATTCAATTTTTTCTATCAATACAGAAGAAATAATGAGGTTATTGACGACAACCCATAGTTAGCAATAGCGTATTGATGTACAAAATGTTTAAGTAAATTGATTAACTATTCATTATACCAACACACTAACTAAGTATATAATAAAGTAGAAATAGTAATAAATAATAAGAAATAGTAATGAATAGTAAGAAATAGTAATATCGAAATAAATACATTATTTTCTCCTTACTAAGACCACTTTCACATTTAGGCGGCTTGAGCAGCGCGACAGTCGGCGATGAGCCAGTGTTGCAAGTGTCGGAATACAACCTCAATTTGATTTGATTTGATTGTCTATGCTACTATTTTCGATGTTCTTTTTATGAATACTGACATCCCAATTGAAGAAAAAAAAAAAAGTTGAAATACAATTGTAGCTATACAAGTTATCCAAGTTATTATTATTACCTGCCCCCACAGCAATCGCACGTGATTAGGTATAAACTGCGCAATGAGCGAGTTTGACACCGAACGATTTATTATTGAAATTGCAATTGAAACCCCGTCGGAGTCCATTTTTGAAATGAAGTGCGTGAACACTGATCTAAGCTTTGGCGCGACCGCCGCGCTGCTGTCGCGCGGCTGTTCTTATTATGAAAAGGCATCTGCTTCTGCCGCGCTACTATCGTGCTGCTAACGTCCTAATGTGAAAGCGGCCTTATAAACGTAATTATGTATTATAATGTTATAGCTCTAATAACATTATAATACAGGAATATGTAATGATGTAGGTATAACTAAATCTCCATCATATAAGCACAAATTCCCATAAAAAAAAATATGTTTGTTCATTAGTAACAGGGAATGTTTGGAAACATGCTGGTCCTGCTCCATAGGATAACCTAGACAAAATCAAACTGGTTGCTAATTTAAGTTGTATAAATTATTATTTTTATTATATGACATTGATAAAAATCTGTGATTACTTCCTCACACACTGACTTATTAATTGTAAAATTTTAAGAAAATCGTCTACTTTTACAATGTTTGTAAATATGTGAGAACCATGTATCTATCACATAAGTAATTAATTTATCTTTCGTTGCTTCATCGTCTTCACATATAATTATGTAACTAATGTACCTACATATACAAAATATTGTAACACTTTTTAAAAGAGTAAAGGTGGAGTTCCTTCCCCATTCTTCTCCATACGAAAACTACCTTATGGAAGGGGCGACTAGAATCAATTTAATTTTTTGTAAACTTTGACGTTCAAAGGTGCCTTCAAAGGGCCTATTTGAAATAAATGATTTGACTTTGACTTTGGTATGTTTACGCTACTACGCCGAATTTATTTAGTTTTTTAGTTTTACGTGTAAAAGTGTTTGTACAAACCTATTTAAATAAAATAAATTATTTCATATCATTTAGATATTATATACAGGATGGCAGGGACATCGGCGCGAAAACTTTTACCATGAATTCAGTAGGTACATGATTCTGAATCCCACTGTGTTCAAAAAATTTTCGGTTATCAAAAAAGAAATCTGCTATTTCATAGAAATGTGCAATACCTACGCGGTCAAAATGTATGGAACAGCTGAATTTGCCACCCCGTATTTTACTCAGAACGTTAACGAAGTAAAAGTCAACAATAGAGATTATTCGTTTACATCATCCACTTGTCCCCTTCCCAAATAGGTGGATTTTGGCTTCGAGTCTAGGCAATAAAGAGTATTCACCAGACATTCGGTCTTCTGACCACGGTCGCCGTAAAAAAACCGATAAGTCAAAAATATTCAATTAAGTACGAGCATTAATATTCTAGCGTCGCGGTCGTCAAGTGCCGCCCGGGGGATAGTGCAGGTGGTCCCCCATCCCCCATACCCCTGCCAGGGGGAGGCTGCGGAATGATGGCCGAAATCCGCGTTTTTAGGCCTAACCATCCTTTTTAGTATTCACATAAGCTTTTTGGTTAAATTTGCCGTATTTATCGAATATTGTGTTAGTTTCATTGTTTTGTTATTAGTGGTGGTTATGTAGCTAATCATGTTGTTTTATGATTATCTGTTAGTTACCTAGTTTATTTGAACCGAAATTCTATCGGTTAATGTGTAGTCCTGTTTTTTTTTTAAACATTCTTAACAAAGAGTAAAATATAAAAATGACAACGCAAGTCCTATCACTAGACGCTGTTTTTTTTTCCAGTAATTATTTATAGTTACTGTTCATCTTGTTGAAGAG
Organism: Agrochola circellaris; assembly: GCA_914767755.1. NCBI lineage: Eukaryota > Metazoa > Arthropoda > Insecta > Lepidoptera > Noctuidae > Agrochola > Agrochola circellaris. The sequence continues at coordinate 5,589,355 of OU611857.1, forward strand.
AAATTTTGCAATGGATATTTCATGGTGTAAAAGTGGTTTTGCAAAACAAAAATCTCGAAAGAAAAAAGAAGATTGAATACTTCTGCAGACGCACAGCCGCACAGGTGCTACATCCAAAGATACCTACACCTTTTTGAACTCTATGCGCACTTCATCAAGTTTGGTGCACATAGACAATACCATAACCCGTTGGCTGACGCGCCACTATTAATCATAGAAAATGACGCGCGGCATTGTGTGAAACGGCTCGGCTCAAAATTGTGAAAACCTATCCTGGGCGCGCGCGCGGACTAATAACTGGGCCCGCTCACACTTCGCCAATAGCCCACAAGGGGGGTACAGTTTGCAGAAGTTCGGTTAAAAAAAAAGGTAAAAGAAGATTTTTTTTAAATCTTTTTTTGGTCCCAAGGTAATGTAGTTTTTCTTTCTTTAAAAAAAATGCAAGGCATTTAAGATGTTTATTAGGTTTTTTTTGAAAGATACATTTTTATAACATAAGAGGCATGTCCTTAAGATACTTTGGTAAGAGTTGATCGTCTCTTTTGGGGGTTCAGAGAATGTCTACCAAGACAATCCCTAGTCGGTTCACTGATCTCAACTTTCATCCGAATTTCTCAATCATTAGTCCAAAAAAAAACTGTTACAAGCAAGTTTTACTTGAAATAAGTACCTAAATAACTCTTTCTTATGTACATTGCCTCTCTACATTCATTTGCTCCGTGAACACCACCAATAAAAAATACTTTTTTTATCCTATTTTTTTACTCCGACCTTACTTCATGGCTTGACGATGATGCGGTGTACGAGTGTGGGTGTTGATTCGCGTGCATGTGTGCCTACCCCGTGACATTCTGCAACCGACGTGATATATTGAGAACTGCTCCAAAAATCGCTATTAGGTATCCAGTTGCGTACGTAATAAAAGGCGCCGTTTGCGTTAACCATGATTTTTTGTTTGTTATTTTGGACTTAAACGCACGCGTTCGGGTTGTGCTGTGTCCTGTTTAGCACCTACGTATTTTGTTTATATGTTCTATCAGGTTTTACTTAAAGACAATATTCAAATAAGAACATTTCCAATCTGCGTTACCGACTGCTAATATTTGAAGGTACGCTTTCTGATTTGATTTTTAAGTCATTCCAATTAAAGCTAGCGACCAATTCTGACACGTATTTTTTGTTTTGTATCTTATACCATTCAAATTCAAATTCAAAAGTCATTTATTCAAACTAGGCTGAGAATCAGCACTTTTCGAACGTCAAAATTACATAAGACAGTCCCCCAAAACGCCCACCCTTCACCACTTCCAAGTGCTTTAGCTGGGAAGAAGAAGTGGCGTAACAAACTTCCCAGCAGCACTGCTGTCTGTTCAGTTAGAGAAAAAATAAAAAAACTTGATTCTATACAATAGTATGCAAAATAATTTACATTACTCAACACAAAACAGTAAATAAACTTATTTGCCATAATGACAGCTAGCACACTCCAATATACCAACAAAACAATCGAAATATATACTCAAGCAAAAATAAAAACTCAAAACATAAACAGAACTAAATACCGGAATAAATGCTTCCAGGCATAAAGGGCGTGCCCGCTCACATATAGCTAATATTTTTTTTGAATATTAAAAAAAAATACCACAACGGCTTTGGTTGTTTTTTTTTTTTATCCACGTAAGAACTTCCTACCTAGATATTTTGCACTTGGTAGTATTTTTTTGGTAGTACATAGGTTGTTTTTTCTTGGAAAAAGTTTTTAATTTTTTTTCCCGTCTTATCGCACAAAAATTGCAATGTATTTTTTTTTAACTTATCATCAGCATAGACGAAGTACATATTTAAATAAAATACGTATTATTGAAGCTAAGTCAAAAATGTCTCATCAGAGCTTGACCAAATTTAAATGGGACCACTCAAGTAGTGCCCCCTTTTCAATAAATATAAATCATCAAATCGGCGTAAAAAAGTATTATTGCTAAATAAAAATTAAAAATAAATGGGTGAATACATTGTTGCATTGGGTTCCCGAATGTAACTAAGTGATAGTAGTAAATAAATAAATAAGTATTTTAAAAAAAACCGGTTAAAAATGAGTTCGCTTTAAAGTAAGTAGTGTGCGATCACTGCTGTAAGTAAAGGTCTAAGTGAACTTAGCTCCAACTATTTAGTACTGTAGCAAAAAATAAAACCTTTTCCTTATCTTTATTGGTTAAAATAATAATAATATTAGCAAAAATATCAGAGACAACGAACTGTTGCAAAAATCATAGGCCCAATCAGAAAAAAATCGTTATCGTATAAAAATAAAAAAACGTCAAAATAAACGTCTTTTACGAGTACCGTTACAAGTTTTCAAACTCAAACTCAAAACATTAATTTCTAATAAACCAATTACAGGCACTTTTGAATAGTCAAGGGGTCGGTCAGTCAGAAAGATGAACCTGTTGCCCATTCCAAAGCTTAGGTTAGGTTCCTATTTAGAAAATGCCTCCGACTGCATGAGATTGTGTATAGTATTATGAGCGTTCATCCAAAAGTTGGCAACGGCGCAAATAGCTGTAAAATATTTACCTGTTTTGATTAATTTGGCAATACACTAGTTAGCCATATTTCTTATTTCCAGAAATTAATATTGCCAAATTAATCAAAACAGCGAAATATTTGACAGCTATTTGCGACGTTGTCCACTTTCTGTATAAACTTAAGTGGATGGAGACAGAAATAAGTCATCTTATTTCCATCTTTTTAAAGTTCACTTTTTACACAGTCGAGTTTTTGTTTTTTTTAATTTACTTTTTGTCTTTCGTTTATTAGTACTGCCTTTGACTCTTTATGACTCTTTTTTAGGAATTGATGAGTTGTAGGCACAGTCCGCTGCAAAGAAATCTCACCCGCTAGCAATGTTTTTATACATTGCTAGGGGGTGAGATTTCTCTGCAGCTGACTGTACAATTTTTCCCGATGGAGTCTTCTCTGGGAAGAAGAAAATGAACATAATAAAATATTTTATTATGAGATTAGTAAAGATATTGAGTAATTTGTTTTAGACTTGTAAACCAGCAACATTTTTCTTGACAGTAAACGTAACTATATAAATAGTGAACCGTGTCAAATGTCAATTATGATTTCTTTTTTTTAGCAAATAAGGTGTCAGCCTGTATTTACTTGCTAGTGCAGCTATCATATCAGCAGTACAATCAAACCTGAGTAAGTGAGAACTGGGTAAGCGAGAAAACTATAATTGCCAGGTCCTAAAACCTCTATAATATAAGTGAGAAACAGAAATCTCTGAGAAAGTCGTTTTTAACTCGTGGACCTCTATAACTGAGACTGCTACTTGCTTTTACCTCTATAAGCGACGGTCGAGCGTATTTAACATCTGCTATTCTGCCCTGCTAAGCCGAAATGCGGTATCTCTCAGATACGCCCTTTTAGTTTTTTTTATACCATTCAATTGCTATAATAATTTCGCATCTAATGGTATAAGCCACATACCGCTATCTAACTTAAAACATTAAAAAAAACAACTCAGAAGTTCTTTATATCCTTATGTTTCCTTAAATTACAATTTACAAAAAGTAAATTTTCTCAAAAATTACTCCGATTCAGATACCGCCTTTCGGCTTAGCAGGGCAGTATTTATGACTCAATCTTAAATTTCGAGGAACTAACTAACATTACTTTTGTATCGTATTCTATTCCTATTGCCAAATAAACTTCTGTAAGTGAGAAAGGCCCCGCCCCGGTCCTATACATTTATAAGCTAGAAACTCGAGTTAGTCATAAACCTCCATAAGCGAACAAGAGATCGCGGTCCTTTGAAGTCTCGCTTATCCAAATTCGACTGTATAAACCTAATAGTTAATGACGGTCGAATATTCTATAGACGTGTGGAGTATCTGAATAGAATTTGTATGTATGTTATGTAGATATCTAATATCTTGTTCATAAACATTTTTTAAATGAGAAAGTTATTTGAGAACCCTTTATATTATTTGGTTCATATAATAGACATGCGTAGGTAAAAAAAACTGCAGGTAATCCTACACAGAATAGATAGGAAAGTCAAATAAACCGAAATCATGCATTCATTCCACTCCGCGTACCATCTCATTTGTGGGCCGCACAAGAGAAACAAACACCTATAGCTGTGTATACGCATACTTAGGTATATTTTCGAATTTTATGCGTACCACGTTCATACTGCGTTAGTGTGCAACTCTAGTTTTTGGTAGCCGTGTATGTGGCCAGTACGTTGTGACACGTCACCACGCGAGTAAAAGCCCAGTTTTGTTTGAAAATCAACGAGGTGGAGCGTGTCAAAGGAGACTGGGCGAAGTTGTATGTGTGCGTGTAGTTGAGTGATAGTGAGGGGTAGGGCCGCCCCCGCCGCGTCATCGCACTGACTGCTGCGTCTGTGTTAGGAACATTTAAAATGCCCCCCCCCCCCCCCCCCCCCGTGACGATCACTGCGCCGCCATTTTTTTCCGCATTTTTTTTTCTGCTTAGGTCTCAAATTTTGTAAAACATGAAACTGTTATTAGATCATATTACTAAATGTTAACTAGCGATACGTTGTTTTTTTTGCTATATACACAGTAATTTTTTTGACAGCTACTTACTGAAACGGATACGTAAATAAACTTAACTTGTATTTATTTAACTTGTATTTACCCAACATTTTCAATTAAATTTTTAGTCCTGATGATTTAATCAGACTTAAATGCTAGCATACGGCGTATTCTAATTTAAATCTAACTTGTAGGTTAACCGAGTGTTCAGAACTCTTCATGTTGTATTATTTTTAGTTGGTAAGTGGAGATAATAGTGATATCATGTACTTACATAATCTCTTACGTTGCATCAAAGTAGGTTGCTCCAATTTATCGGAGGTCTCCAGAAAAAGCTTTTTTCGGTATTTATTCACATATAAATGTTATAACATAACTTTGCTCTTTTTCCACTTTTATCACTAACACAAATAAGAAATCGTAATCAATTTTAATATCACAAATCATATTACACTAAAACAATCACTGAATAAACTTTTTTTTTCAAACCCATTGTTTCACCTACACTAAGTGAACTTATAAGTTTAGCTGCGAAGATGCGTCTTAATCAACAGTCAAAGGTGAAATGGTCAAATCTTGAGGACAGTGGTCATCTTTTCTCACATAAATTTGTATTAATTTGCATTGATTTCATGTCATCAGGCGACCGTGGGTTCTGTTCATACTCAGGGGTCGCAGTCTCGCGATAACCGGTTTTGACCGTTATTCTCTACAGAGAAGTTCCTAAATTGACATAAACTTGACGAGTTGGTGTTAATTTATTTAGTTTATTAACTATATAATTACAGATAGTTTTAACCGAGAAATAATTTTAAACTTTTGACAGTTTGTGTGTCCAAAATTACTACCACTGTGTATAATTATGTGTATACTGTGTAATTATACCGGTTTGTTTTTGACATAACATCTCGCCTGTATGCCCCGAAGGGTATGACAGAGGTACCTATACATATAGTACCCCCACATTTCGCCAGTTATGTTTAAGTCCCATGTAACAAGGGGCGAGCTTATTGCCACCGGGCACAAATCCATACTCCGGGCTGCTGCTTCTAATAGTTTTTGACTTATGATGAAAAATGACTGTAAAAATACCACCCTACTCTCAATGTGTCTACGAAGCTTGCATAGTGAAGAATCTAGAGAGACGATTGAGATCAAATGTAACTGGAGAAATAAAACAATATCTTGCGGCAATTCATTTTATTCAAATCAAAGCTGTTAATCGGTCGAAACCATTTTGACTATTCATTTTGAAACATTTCGGCTACCACCTTTGACCTGGCAGTAGCCAACACTTGGTTCCAGATGGACACTTAAGTGAAAGATAGAAATGTAATTGAATGTTGGAATGAGATAGCCGGGTGTATTAGGAGTGCAGCGAAAGATATTTTGGGAGAGACGAAAATATTAGTTTATGTTTTGTTATTATAAAAAATACGAAATCTAAAGTATTGTCACCAAGCTACGTACAGAAGTTTTTAAAAGAAACTCCGGATTGACAGTACCTGGTAACAAATGTAAGTTGAATTTTATAAATTTAAATTTATTTATTTATTTATTTACTTTATTTTACAGAAAGCTTACAGACTAATATCAACGTTAAATTATATGATATGCTTGAGGACAATTGCTAATAACAAGCTTCCACATATATGTTAGAAATTAGCAAATCTCAACAACATTTGATGCGAATACAATTAAAATCGGAAAAAAAAAAAAAAACACGAGAAATTAAGAAATACATAAAACAGAACCAGAAGATTGTGTCAAGCCATGCGATATAAAAACTATTTTTTATCGTCATCAAAATAGTCCCTGCTGAGGATGTTTTTAATTTTACGTGTGCCAGCGTTGAATAGATCAATTTCCAAATGTGACGGCAAATTATTAAAAGCTTTTACAGCGCGTATACAGAAAGCGTTCCGCCTGTAATTTGTAGAGGCACTTGGTGCTTGTAGTAGTGGTCGCTTCCTTAGGTTATTTTGATTAGTTCGAATAAGTATTTTGCTAAGTAAGTCAGGACAGTCAATTGAGCCATTAGCTATGTTTGCTAGAAAACAAATATCATTAATATTATGTCTAGCCTCCAATGGCAAAAAATGGTACCTCTTACAACGGTGATCATAATCATTTGAAAATTGTTGTGCTTTATAATCCAAATACTTCATGAATTTTCTTTGAACAGACTCAATACGAGATTTGTAGATCTCGTACTGAGGATTCCAAACTTGAGAAGCGTACTCAAGGTGGCTGCGCACGAAAGAGCAATACAAAACTTTAATAGGTTTCAGAGAACGAAAGATGGAGCAATTTCTAATTATAAAGCCTAAAGCTTTAGATGCCTTATTAACAATTGATTCTATGTGGCTATCAAAAAGAAGTTTACTGTCATGAATTACGCCAAGATCTCTGATATTATTTACTTTAGTAATGACATGGCCGTCCAGCGTATATCCAGGACCAGTCAATGAATTCCGACGAGAAAAAAACTACATGGTAACATTTGGAAACGTTTAGATGTAGTTTATTACTTCTACAATAGGATATAAACCTGTCAAGATCTGACTGAAGTTCTGCAGTATCATGTAAATTGCGTACTGACTTGAGGACCTTCATATCATCTGCATATAGTAGAATTTGTGAGTTTTTAAAGCACCTTTTAATATCTGATATGAATATTGTGATTATCATCTATATAGTGACGTTATTCTAGCATAAATTCTTACAACGAGTATGTTTTTTTCCTCGCAAGTTTGTTGAAAAACATCGTATGAAACGCGTGTGCATTGACCCACTCGGCTAAATTAGCACGCTCGCCTGTAGCTCGCGCGAATAATATCGCTTTGTAGGTAATGACCAACGCAGCTTATTTGTATCATAATGTACTATTTTGCTCAACAATCACCCGTAAGATGCTTTAATAATCATACATTAGCACCCATGGGTAATTGAGCATAATTAATACAGATCTTTAGCTTTATGGAAAGTGGTGAACAGTTTCCATAAAGCTAACTAAAGAGCGGTAAAGTATTAATTGTAGTGCTAACTTCACCACAGGTGATTTGCTCTTTGATTTGCATCCATTTTAAGCCCAACGTGGCTTGAAAAAACACGAAGTAAAATGCCAAGATTTATTAACATAAAAAAACAAAAGATGTATCCACACAAAAAAACAAAAGAAATAAAATAATAAAGAAATTAGCAAGTAGTGCAAGGGTAGCGGCGAGTACCGTACTTCACAAATAGCTGACGACGGGTGATGCGGCAGTTCTTGCGACCTCTCGAACCTGATTTTTCAGCTGCTGCTGCTGCAGCTGCTGCTGAACCTGTTGCTGGTCCCGATCGGCCCCGTCCATATCTATCCTGGTGTCCGTAAAGGCTACTAAGTTCTGTTTCTGATGGTCTAGCTCCTGTTGAATCTGAAGCATATCTGTCAGACTCATTTTCTTGTTGTGAGATGATTATGATACCTCTGTGCGAGCCTGATTTTGAATTGTAGTCATCGATTTCGTACGAATCTGCATCGCTAGCTGCTGCTGCTGCAGCTGCCGCCAATGCTGCAGCCGATGATCCCGATCCTGAGCCATGTCTGTCGTCATAATCATCGCGACCATATGGTCCTAATCCTGAAAGACCGGGTCCATATTCTTCCTCAGAGCTGGAGTCAGTGACTTCATACGAATCTGCATCGCCAGCTGCTGCTGCTGCTGCTGCTGCAGCTGCCGCCGCTGCTGCTGCCGCCGGTCCCGATCCTGCGCCATGTCTGTCGTCATAATCGTCGCGATAATTGCCAGCTGCTGCTGCTGCTGCTGCTGCTGCCGCCGCTGCTGCTGCCGCCGATCCCGATCCTGCGCCATGACTGTCGTCATAATCGTTGCGATCATGGCCAGATGCTGCTGCTGCTGCTGCAGCTGCCGCTGCTGCTGCTGCTCCATGGCGATGTCGTCCTCTTCCAGATTTTCCAGCTGCAGCTGCTGCAGCCGCCGCTGCCGCTGCTGCTGCTGCTCCATGTCGATGTGGTCCTCTTCCAGATTTTCCAGCTGCCGCTGCTGCAGCGGCCGCCGCTGCTGCAGCTGATGATCCCGATCCTGAGCTATGTCTGCGGTCATAATCGTCGCCATCATTGCCAGCTGCTGCTGCTGCTGCAGCCACTGCAGCCGCTGCTGCTGCTGCTGATCCCGATCCTGCGCCATGTCTGTCGTCATGATCGTCGCCATCATTGCCAGCTGCTGCTGCTGCTGCTGCTGCTGCCGCCGCTGCTGCTGCCGCCGATCCCGATCCTGCGCCATGTCTGTCGTCATAATCGTTGCGATCATGGCCAGATGCTGCTGCTGCTGCTGCAGCTGCCGCTGCTGCTGCTGCTCCATGTCGATGTCGTCCTCTTCCAGATTTTCCAGCTGCTGCTGCTGCAGCTGCCGCCGCTGCTGCTGCTGATGATCCCGATCCTGAGCTATGTCTGTCGTCATAATCGTCGCCATCATTGCCAGCTGCAGCTGCAGCTGCAGCCGCTGCAGCCGCTGCTGCTGCTGCTGATCCCGATCCTGCGCCATGTCTTTCGTCATGATCGTCGCCATCATTGCCAGCTGCTGCTGCTGCTGCAGCCGCTGCAGCCGCTGCTGCTGCCGATGATCCCGATCCTGGGCCATATCCGTCGTCATAATCATCGCGACCATATGGTCCTAATCCTGAAAGACCGGGTCCATATTCTTCCTCAGAGCTGGAGTCAGTGACTTCATACGAATCTGCATCGCCAGCTGCTGCTGCTGCTGCTGCTGCAGCTGCCGCCGCTGCTGCTGCCGCCGGTCCCGATCCTGCGCCATGTCTGTCGTCATAATCGTCGCGATAATTGCCAGCTGCTGCTGCTGCTGCTGCTGCTGCCGCCACTGCTGCTGCCGCCGATCCCGATCCTGCGCCATGTCTGTCGTCATAATCGTTGCGATCATGGCCAGATGCTGCTGCTGCTGCTGCAGCTGCCGCTGCTGCTGCTGCTCCATGTCGATGTCGTCCTCTTCCAGATTTTCCAGCTGCTGCTGCTGCTGCAGCTGCCGCTGCTGCTGCTGCTCCATGTCGATGTCGTCCTCTTCCAGATTTTCCAGCTGCTGCTGCTGCAGCTGCCGCCGCTGCTGCTGCTGATGATCCCGATCCTGAGCTATGTCTGTCGTCATAATCGTCGCCATCATTGCCAGCTGCAGCTGCTGCTGCAGCCGCTGCAGCCGCTGCTGCTGCTGCTGATCCCGATCCTGCGCCATGTCTGTCGTCATAATCGTCGCCATCATTGCCAGCTGCTGCTGCTGCTGCAGCAGCTGCAGCCGCTGCTGCTGCCGATGATCCCGATCCTGGGCCATATCCGTCGTCATAATCATCGCGACCATATGGTCCTAATCCTGAAAGACCGGGTCCATATTCTTCCTCAGAGCTGGAGTCAGTGACTTCATACGAATCTGCATCGCCAGCTGCTGCTGCTGCTGCTGCTGCAGCTGCCGCCGCTGCTGCTGCCGCCGGTCCCGATCCTGCGCCATGTCTGTCGTCATAATCGTCGCGATAATTGCCAGCTGCTGCTGCTGCTGCTGCTGCTGCCGCCGCTGCTGCTGCCGCCGCTGCTGCTGCCGCCGATCCCGATCCTGCGCCATGTCTGTCATCATAATCGTTGCGATCATGGCCAGATGCTGCTGCTGCTGCTGCAGCTGCCGCTGCTGCTGCTGCTCCATGTCGATGTCGTCCTCTTCCAGATTTTCCAGCTGCTGCTGCTGCAGCCGCCGCTCCCGCTGCTGCTGCTGCTCCATGTCGATGTGGTCCTCTTCCAGATTTTCCAGCTGCCGCTGCTGCAGCGGCCGCCGCTGCTGCAGCTGATGATCCCGATCCTGAGCTATGTCTGCGGTCAAAATCGTCGCCATCATTGCCAGCTGCTGCTGCTGCTGCAGCCGCTGCAGCCGCTGCTGCTGCTGCTGATCCCGATCCTGCGCCATGTCTGTCGTCATGATCGTCGCCATCATTGCCAGCTGCTGCTGCTGCTGCTGCTGCTGCTGCCGCCGCTGCTGCTGCCGCCGATCCCGATCCTGCGCCATGTCTGTCGTCATGATCGTTGCGATCATGGCCAGATGCTGCTGCTGCTGCTGCAGCTGCCGCTGCTGCTGCTGCTCCATGTCGATGTCGTCCTCTTCCAGATTTTCCAGCTGCTGCTGCTGCAGCTGCCGCCGCTGCTGCTGCTGATGATCCCGATCCTGAGCTATGTCTGTCGTCATAATCGTCGCCATCATTGCCAGCTGCAGCTGCTGCTGCAGCCGCTGCAGCCGCTGCTGCTGCTGCTGATCCCGATCCTGCGCCATGTCTGTCGTCATGATCGTCGCGATCATTGCCAGCTGCTGCTGCTGCTGCAGCCGCTGCAGCCGCTGCTGCTGCCGATGATCCCGATCCTGGGCCATATCCGTCGTCATAATCATCGCGACCATATGGTCCTAATCCTGAAAGACCGGGTCCATATTCTTCCTCAGAGCTGGAGTCAGTGACTTCATACGAATCTGCATCGCCAGCTGCTGCTGCTGCTGCTGCTGCAGCTGCCGCCGCTGCTGCTGCCGCCGGTCCCGATCCTGCGCCGTGTCTGTCGTCATAATCGTCGCGATAATTGCCAGCTGCTGCTGCTGCTGCTGCTGCTGCCGCCGCTGCTGCTGCCGCCGATCCCGATCCTGCGCCATGTCTGTCGTCATAATCGTTGCGATAATTGCCAGCTGCTGCTGCTGCTGCTGCTGCTGCCGCCGCTGCTGCTGCCGCCGATCCCGATCCTGCGCCATGTCTGTCGTCATAATCGTTGCGATCATGGCCAGATGCTGCTGCTGCTGCTGCAGCTGCTGCTGCTGCTGCTGCTCCATGTCGATGTCGTCCTCTTCCAGATTTTCCAGCTGCTGCTGCTGCTGCAGCTGCCGCTGCTGCTGCTGCTCCATGTCGATGTCGTCCTCTTCCAGATTTTCCAGCTGCTGCTGCTGCAGCTGCCGCCGCTGCTGCTGCTGATGATCCCGATCCTGAGCTATGTCTGTCGTCATAATCGTCGCCATCATTGCCAGCTGCAGCTGCTGCTGCAGCCGCTGCAGCCGCTGCTGCTGCTGCTGATCCCGATCCTGCGCCATGTCTTTCGTCATGATCGTCGCCATCATTGCCAGCTGCTGCTGCTGCTGCAGCCGCTGCAGCCGCTGCTGCTGCCGATGATCCCGATCCTGGGCCATATCCGTCGTCATAATCATCGCGACCATATGGTCCTAATCCTGAAAGACCGGGTCCATATTCTTCCTCAGAGCTGGAGTCAGTGACTTCATACGAATCTGCATCGCCAGCTGCTGCTGCTGCTGCTGCTGCAGCTGCCGCCGCTGCTGCTGCCGCCGGTCCCGATCCTGCGCCATGTCTGTCGTCATAATCGTCGCGATAATTGCCAGCTGCTGCTGCTGCTGCTGCTGCTGCCGCCGCTGCTGCTGCCGCCGCTGCTGCTGCCGCCGATCCCGATCCTGCGCCATGTCTGTCATCATAATCGTTGCGATCATGGCCAGATGCTGCTGCTGCTGCTGCAGCTGCCGCTGCTGCTGCTGCTCCATGTCGATGTCGTCCTCTTCCAGATTTTCCAGCTGCTGCTGCTGCAGCCGCCGCTCCCGCTGCTGCTGCTGCTCCATGTCGATGTGGTCCTCTTCCAGATTTTCCAGCTGCCGCTGCTGCAGCGGCCGCCGCTGCTGCAGCTGATGATCCCGATCCTGAGCTATGTCTGCGGTCAAAATCGTCGCCATCATTGCCAGCTGCTGCTGCTGCTGCAGCCGCTGCAGCCGCTGCTGCTGCTGCTGATCCCGATCCTGCGCCATGTCTGTCGTCATGATCGTCGCCATCATTGCCAGCTGCTGCTGCTGCTGCTGCTGCTGCTGCCGCCGCTGCTGCTGCCGCCGATCCCGATCCTGCGCCATGTCTGTCGTCATAATCGTTGCGATCATGGCCAGATGCTGCTGCTGCTGCTGCAGCTGCCGCTGCTGCTGCTGCTCCATGTCGATGTCGTCCTCTTCCAGATTTTCCAGCTGCTGCTGCTGCAGCTGCCGCCGCTGCTGCTGCTGATGATCCCGATCCTGAGCTATGTCTGTCGTCATAATCGTCGCCATCATTGCCAGCTGCAGCTGCTGCTGCAGCCGCTGCAGCCGCTGCTGCTGCTGCTGATCCCGATCCTGCGCCATGTCTTTCGTCATGATCGTCGCCATCATTGCCAGCTGCTGCTGCTGCTGCAGCCGCTGCAGCCGCTGCTGCTGCCGATGATCCCGATCCTGGGCCATATCCGTCGTCATAATCATCGCGACCATATGGTCCTAATCCTGAAAGACCGGGTCCATATTCTTCCTCAGAGCTGGAGTCAGTGACTTCATACGAATCTGCATCGCCAGCTGCTGCTGCTGCTGCTGCTGCAGCTGCCGCCGCTGCTGCTGCCGCCGGTCCCGATCCTGCGCCGTGTCTGTCGTCATAATCGTCGCGATAATTGCCAGCTGCTGCTGCTGCTGCTGCTGCTGCCGCCGCTGCTGCTGCCGCCGATCCCGATCCTGCGCCATGTCTGTCGTCATAATCGTTGCGATAATTGCCAGCTGCTGCTGCTGCTGCTGCTGCTGCCGCCGCTGCTGCTGCCGCCGATCCCGATCCTGCGCCATGTCTGTCGTCATAATCGTTGCGATCATGGCCAGATGCTGCTGCTGCTGCTGCAGCTGCTGCTGCTGCTGCTGCTCCATGTCGATGTCGTCCTCTTCCAGATTTTCCAGCTGCTGCTGCTGCTGCAGCTGCCGCTGCTGCTGCTGCTCCATGTCGATGTCGTCCTCTTCCAGATTTTCCAGCTGCTGCTGCTGCAGCTGCCGCCGCTGCTGCTGCTGATGATCCCGATCCTGAGCTATGTCTGTCGTCATAATCGTCGCCATCATTGCCAGCTGCAGCTGCTGCTGCAGCCGCTGCAGCCGCTGCTGCTGCTGCTGATCCCGATCCTGCGCCATGTCTTTCGTCATGATCGTCGCCATCATTGCCAGCTGCTGCTGCTGCTGCAGCCGCTGCAGCCGCTGCTGCTGCCGATGATCCCGATCCTGCGCCATATCCGTCGTCATAATCATCGCGACCATATGGTCCTAATCCTGAAAGACCGGGTCCATATTCTTCCTCAGAGCTGGAGTCAGTGACTTCATACGAATCTGCATCGCCAGCTGCTGCTGCTGCTGCCGCTGCAGCTGCCGCCGCTGCTGCTGCAGCTGATGATCCCGATCCTGAGCTATGTCTGCGGTCATAATCGTCGCCATCATTGCCAGCTGCTGCTGCTGCTGCAGCCGCTGCAGCCGCTGCTGCTGCTGCTGATCCCGATCCTGCGCCATGTCTGTCGTCATGATCGTCGCCATCATTGCCAGCTGCTGCTGCTGCTGCTGCTGCTGCTGCCGCCGCTGCTGCTGCCGCCGATCCCGATCCTGCGCCATGTCTGTCGTCATAATCGTTGCGATCATGGCCAGATGCTGCTGCTGCTGCTGCAGCTGCCGCTGCTGCTGCTGCTCCATGTCGATGTCGTCCTCTTCCAGATTTTCCAGCTGCTGCTGCTGCTGCAGCTGCCGCTGCTGCTGCTGCTCCATGTCGATGTCGTCCTCTTCCAGATTTTCCAGCTGCTGCTGCTGCAGCTGCCGCCGCTGCTGCTGCTGATGATCCCGATCCTGAGCTATGTCTGTCGTCATAATCGTCGCCATCATTGCCAGCTGCAGCTGCTGCTGCAGCCGCTGCAGCCGCTGCTGCTGCTGCTGATCCCGATCCTGCGCCATGTCTTTCGTCATGATCGTCGCCATCATTGCCAGCTGCTGCTGCTGCTGCAGCCGCTGCAGCCGCTGCTGCTGCCAATGATCCCGATCCTGCGCCATATCCGTCGTCATAATCATCGCGACCATATGGTCCTAATCCTGAAAGACCGGGTCCATATTCTTCCTCAGAGCTGGAGTCAGTGACTTCATACGAATCTGCATCGCCAGCTGCTGCTGCTGCTGCCGCTGCAGCTGCCGCCGCTGCTGCTGCCGCCGGTCCCGATCCTGCGCCATGTCTGTCGTCATAATCGTCGCGATAATTGCCAGCTGCTGCTGCTGCTGCTGCTGCTGCTGCTGCTGCTGCTGCTGCTGCTGCTCCATGTCGATGTCGTCCTCTTCCAGATTTTCCAGCTGCTGCTGCTGCAGCCGCCGCTGCCGCTGCTGCTGCTGCTCCATGTCGATGTGGTCCTCTTCCAGATTTTCCAGCTGCCGCTGCTGCAGCGGCCGCCGCTGCTGCAGCTGATGATCCCGATCCTGAGCTATGTCTGCGGTCATAATCATCGCCATCATTGCCAGCTGCTGCTGCTGCTGCAGCCGCTGCAGCCGCTGCTGCTGCTGCTGATCCCGATCCTGCGCCATGTCTGTCGTCATGATCGTCGCCATCATTGCCAGCTGCTGCTGCTGCTGCTGCTGCTGCCGCCGCTGCTGCTGCCGCCGATCCCGCCGCTGCTGCTGCCGCCGATCCCGATCCTGTGCCATGTCTGTCGTCATAATCGTTGCGATCATGGCCAGATGCTGCTGCTGCTGCTGCAGCTGCCGCTGCTGCTGCTGCTCCATGTCGATGTCGTCCTCTTCCAGATTTTCCAGCTGCTGCTGCTGCAGCAGCCGCCGCTGCTGCTGCTGATGATCCCGATCCTGAGCTATGTCTGTCGTCATAATCGTCGCCATCATTGCCAGCTGCAGCTGCTGCTGCAGCCGCTGCAGCCGCTGCTGCTGCTGCTGATCCCGATCCTGCGCCATGTCTTTCGTCATGATCGTCGCCATCATTGCCAGCTGCTGCTGCTGCTGCAGCCGCTGCAGCCGCTGCTGCTGCCGATGATCCCGATCCTGGGCCATATCCGTCGTCATAATCATTGCGACCATATGGTCCTAATCCTGAAAGACCGGGTCCATATTCTTCCTCAGAGCTGGAGTCAGTGACTTCATACGAATCTGCATCGCCAGCTGCTGCTGCTGCTGCTGCTGCAGCTGCCACCGCTACTGCTGCCGCCGGTCCCGATCCTGCGCCATGTCTGTCGTCATAATCGTCGCGATAATTGCCAGCTGCTGCTGCTGCTGCTGCTGCTGCCGCCGATCCCGATCCTGCGCCATGTCTGTCATCATAATCGTTGCGATCATGGCCAGATGCTGCTGCTGCTGCTGCAGCTGCCGCTGCTGCTGCTGCTCCATGTCGATGTCGTCCTCTTCCAGATTTTCCAGCTGCTGCTGCTGCAGCCGCCGCTCCCGCTGCTGCTGCTGCTCCATGTCGATGTGGTCCTCTTCCAGATTTTCCAGCTGCCGCTGCTGCAGCGGCCGCCGCTGCTGCAGCTGATGATCCCGATCCTGAGCTATGTCTGCGGTCATAATCGTCGCCATCATTGCCAGCTGCTGCTGCTGCTGCAGCCGCTGCAGCCGCTGCTGCTGCTGCTGATCCCGATCCTGCGCCATGTCTGTCGTCATGATCGTCGCCATCATTGCCAGCTGCTGCTGCTGCTGCTGCTGCTGCTGCCGCCGCTGCTGCTGCCGCCGATCCCGATCCTGCGCCATGTCTGTCGTCATAATCGTTGCGATCATGGCCAGATGCTGCTGCTGCTGCTGCAGCTGCCGCTGCTGCTGCTGCTCCATGTCGATGTCGTCCTCTTCCAGATTTTCCAGCTGCTGCTGCTGCAGCTGCCGCCGCTGCTGCTGCTGCTGATCCCGATCCTGCGCCATGTCTTTCGTCATGATCGTCGCCATCATTGCCAGCTGCTGCTGCTGCTGCAGCCGCTGCAGCCGCTGCTGCTGCCGATGATCCCGATCCTGGGCCATATCCGTCGTCATAATCATCGCGACCATATGGTCCTAATCCTGAAAGACCGGGTCCATATTCTTCCTCAGAGCTGGAGTCAGTGACTTCATACGAATCTGCATCGCCAGCTGCTGCTGCTGCTGCTGCTGCAGCTGCCGCCGCTGCTGCTGCCGCCGGTCCCGATCCTGCGCCATGTCTGTCGTCATAATCGTCGCGATAATTGCCAGCTGCTGCTGCTGCTGCTGCTGCTGCCGCCGCTGCTGCTGCCGCCGATCCCGATCCTGCGCCATGTCTGTCGTCATAATCGTTGCGATCATGGCCAGATGCTGCTGCTGCTGCTGCAGCTGCCGCTGCTGCTGCTGCTCCATGTCGATGTCGTCCTCTTCCAGATTTTCCAGCTGCTGCTGCTGCAGCTGCCGCCGCTGCTGCTGCTGATGATCCCGATCCTGAGCTATGTCTGTCGTCATAATCGTCGCGATAATTGCCAGCTGCTGCTGCTGCAGCTGCCGCCGCTGCTGCTGCCGCCGGTCCCGATCCTGCGCCATGTCTGTCGTCATAATCGTCGCGATAATTGCCAGCTGCTGCTGCTGCTGCTGCTGCTGCCGCCGCTGCTGCTGCCGCCGATCCCGATCCTGCGCCATGTCTGTCGTCATAATCGTTGCGATCATGGCCAGATGCTGCTGCTGCTGCTGCAGCTGCCGCTGCTGCTGCTGCTCCATGTCGATGTCGTCCTCTTCCAGATTTTCCAGCTGCTGCTGCTGCTGCAGCTGCCGCTGCTGCTGCTGCTCCATGTCGATGTGGTCCTCTTCCAGATTTTCCAGCTGCCGCTGCTGCAGCGGCCGCCGCTGCTGCAGCTGATGATCCCGATCCTGAGCTATGTCTGCGGTCATAATCATCGCCATCATTGCCAGCTGCTGCTGCTGCTGCAGCCGCTGCAGCCGCTGCTGCTGCTGCTGATCCCGATCCTGCGCCATGTCTGTCGTCATGATCGTCGCCATCATTGCCAGCTGCTGCTGCTGCTGCTGCTGCTGCCGCCGCTGCTGCTGCCGCCGATCCCGCCGCTGCTGCTGCCGCCGATCCCGATCCTGTGCCATGTCTGTCGTCATAATCGTTGCGATCATGGCCAGATGCTGCTGCTGCTGCTGCAGCTGCCGCTGCTGCTGCTGCTCCATGTCGATGTCGTCCTCTTCCAGATTTTCCAGCTGCTGCTGCTGCAGCTGCCGCCGCTGCTGCTGCTGATGATCCCGATCCTGAGCTATGTCTGTCGTCATAATCGTCGCCATCATTGCCAGCTGCAGCTGCTGCTGCAGCCGCTGCAGCCGCTGCTGCTGCTGCTGATCCCGATCCTGCGCCATGTCTTTCGTCATGATCGTCGCCATCATTGCCAGCTGCTGCTGCTGCTGCAGCCGCTGCAGCCGCTGCTGCTGCCGATGATCCCGATCCTGGGCCATATCCGTCGTCATAATCATTGCGACCATATGGTCCTAATCCTGAAAGACCGGGTCCATATTCTTCCTCAGAGCTAGAGTCAGTGACTTCATACGAATCTGCATCGCCAGCTGCTGCTGCTGCTGCTGCTGCAGCTGCTGCTGCTGCTCCATGTCGATGTCGTCCTCTTCCAGATTTTCCAGCTGCTGCTGCTGCAGCCGCCGCTCCCGCTGCTGCTGCTGCTCCATGTCGATGTGGTCCTCTTCCAGATTTTCCAGCTGCCGCTGCTGCAGCGGCCGCCGCTGCTGCAGCTGATGATCCCGATCCTGAGCTATGTCTGCGGTCATAATCGTCGCCATCATTGCCAGCTGCTGCTGCTGCTGCAGCCGCTGCAGCCGCTGCTGCTGCTGCTGATCCCGATCCTGCGCCATGTCTGTCGTCATGATCGTCGCCATCATTGCCAGCTGCTGCTGCTGCTGCTGCTGCTGCTGCCGCCGCTGCTGCTGCCGCCGATCCCGATCCTGCGCCATGTCTGTCGTCATAATCGTTGCGATCATGGCCAGATGCTGCTGCTGCTGCTGCAGCTGCCGCTGCTGCTGCTGCTCCATGTCGATGTCGTCCTCTTCCAGATTTTCCAGCTGCTGCTGCTGCAGCTGCCGCCGCTGCTGCTGCTGATGATCCCGATCCTGAGCTATGTCTGTCGTCATAATCGTCGCCATCATTGCCAGCTGCTGCTGCTGCTGCAGCCGCTGCAGCCGCTGCTGCTGCCGATGATCCCGATCCTGGGCCATATCCGTCGTCATAATCATCGCGACCATATGGTCCTAATCCTGAAAGACCGGGTCCATATTCTTCCTCAGAGCTGGAGTCAGTGACTTCATACGAATCTGCATCGCCAGCTGCTGCTGCTGCTGCTGCTGCAGCTGCCGCCGCTGCTGCTGCCGCCGGTCCCGATCCTGCGCCATGTCTGTCGTCATAATCGTCGCGATAATTGCCAGCTGCTGCTGCTGCTGCCGCCGCTGCTGCTGCCGCCGATCCCGATCCTGCGCCATGTCTGTCGTCATAATCGTTGCGATCATGGCCAGATGCTGCTGCTGCTGCTGCAGCTGCCGCTGCTGCTGCTGCTCCATGTCGATGTCGTCCTCTTCCAGATTTTCCAGCTGCTGCTGCTGCAGCTGCCGCCGCTGCTGCTGCTGATGATCCCGATCCTGAGCTATGTCTGTCGTCATAATCGTCGCGATAATTGCCAGCTGCTGCTGCTGCTGCTGCTGCTGCTGCAGCTGCCGCCGCTGCTGCTGCCGCCGGTCCCGATCCTGCGCCATGTCTGTCGTCATAATCGTCGCGATAATTGCCAGCTGCTGCTGCCGCCGCTGCTGCTGCCGCCGATCCCGATCCTGCGCCATGTCTGTCATCATAATCGTTGCGATCATGGCCAGATGCTGCTGCTGCTGCTGCAGCTGCCGCTGCTGCTGCTGCTCCATGTCGATGTCGTCCTCTTCCAGATTTTCCAGCTGCTGCTGCTGCTGCAGCTGCCGCTGCTGCTGCTGCTCCATGTCGATGTCGTCCTCTTCCAGATTTTCCAGCTGCTGCTGCTGCAGCTGCCGCCGCTGCTGCTGCTGATGATCCCGATCCTGAGCTATGTCTGTCGTCATAATCGTCGCCATCATTGCCAGCTGCAGCTGCTGCTGCAGCCGCTGCAGCCGCTGCTGCTGCTGCTGATCCCGATCCTGCGCCATGTCTTTCGTCATGATCGTCGCCATCATTGCCAGCTGCTGCTGCTGCTGCAGCCGCTGCAGCCGCTGCTGCTGCCGATGATCCCGATCCTGGGCCATATCCGTCGTCATAATCATTGCGACCATATGGTCCTAATCCTGAAAGACCGGGTCCATATTCTTCCTCAGAGCTGGAGTCAGTGACTTCATACGAATCTGCATCGCCAGCTGCTGCTGCTGCTGCTGCTGCAGCTGCCGCCGCTGCTGCTGCCGCCGGTCCCGATCCTGCGCCATGTCTGTCGTCATAATCGTCGCGATAATTGCCAGCTGCTGCTGCTGCTGCTGCTGCTGCCGCCGCTGCTGCTGCCGCCGATCCCGTTCCTGCGCCATGTCTGTCATCATAATCGTTGCGATCATGGCCAGATGCTGCTGATGCTGCTGCAGCTGCCGCTGCTGCTGCTGCTCCATGTCGATGTCGTCCTCTTCTAGATTTTCCAGCTGCTGCTGCTGCAGCCGCCGCTCCCGCTGCTGCTGCTGCTCCATGTCGATGTGGTCCTCTTTCAGATTTTCCAGCTGTCGCTGCTGCAGCGGCCGCCGCTGCTGCAGCTGATGATCCCGATCCTGAGCTATGTCTGCGGTCATAATCGTCGCCATCATTGCCAGCTGCTGCTGCTGCTGCAGCCGCTGCAGCCGCTGCTGCTGCTGCTGATCCCGATCCTGCGCCATGTCTGTCGTCATGATCGTCGCCATCATTGCCAGCTGCCGCTGCTGCTGCTGCTGCTGCTGCCGCCGCTGCTGCTGCCGCCGATCCCGATCCTGCGCCATGTCTGTCGTCATAATCGTTGCGATCATGGCCAGATGCTGCTGCTGCTGCTCCATGTCGATGTCGTCCTCTTCCAGATTTTCCAGCTGCTGCTGCTGCAGCTGCCGCCGCTGCTGCTGCTGATGATCCCGATCCTGAGCTATGTCTGTCGTCATAATCGTCGCCATCATTGCCAGCTGCAGCTGCTGCTGCAGCCGCTGCAGCCGCTGCTGCTGCTGCTGATCCCGATCCTGCGCCATGTCTTTCGTCATGATCGTCGCCATCATTGCCAGCTGCTGCTGCTGCTGCAGCC